>OX387410.1:0-2452564 GCA_947563765.1 Anarsia innoxiella | reverse complement strand
ATAGAGGCGTGACAGATATGTATATGATCTATCTAACTAAATTACATGATACATTACAAATTACATAATACATACCTACATACATATCCGTCACACCTCTCTCCCATTGGGGTAGGTAGATATGATCCAAATTAATTACAGTCGAAAATATGTTACGAACTTATATTTCCGTACTTTTTATATCCAGGAACACACCCTTCGTGAATTGAATAGAAAACCCTGCTCATAAACAGAAGAAGTGCTCAGAAAGTTTCTATTTAATCCAAGCCGGGAAGAAACTAAAAGAAAATCAATTAAGTACTCAGTGGGCAGGCGTTTGGCGTGTAAAAACCTATTACATTCATTAATACTATTATAGAATAAGTTAGGGCATGGAAAAACTTGTGGACGAAAGATGGATTACGGTTTTTATGTGGGAAAAGGGACGCGAGAATTAATTTTGCGGTTTTTGGTTAAATTCTTGGGACATAAAGGTCTTTTGTCTTTATATTTATCTCTTTTATAAATTTTGATAGTTGTCGTTCTTAATCTTGTCATTCTTTAATCTTGTCATTCTTTAACTAACTATAAAAATACAATGTCCATTGTCTCACGAATTATGAGTATCTTGCAATTACTATACTACTCTAATTATCTCAATTTTACCTTATTTTTGGTATTTTTTGCGGTGGCTTTCTAATGGTATCTACACACCAAAGCCGCCGGGCTAGGCCGGCGCTTTAGACAATACGAATGGCAGCTGTGAAAAAGCCGGCGGCTTTGGTGTGTAGACAGCATTACTGATTATTTATTCTTAGTATTTCTAGCTTATTATTTTCTCATTGTGTACTATACTTAGTTTTTTTTTGCGTAACACCGAACCGATTTGACATATAAAAATAAATTTTCTGTCAATTAATTGTTGAATGAAGGAGTTGTCATTTTTCCATATCAAACCTGTACCTACGCTAAATTAAGATCATGCGACCATAACATAAACATCGATCGAAGTCTATCGATTAAAACCATCGATATCAAGTATACCGACAGATTCTAGTAAATATGATCAGCACTCACTCAGAACTATCGACAAACAGAACTAGGGCAGACATCGGATCCGATAAGTATTAATAACATAAAACGAGCTGCAACTTTTTTACAGGGCTGGACTTAGGTCGTGGCCCCAGTAGGCAAACTGTTAGCGGCTGACTAGTTTGCGGCGTATCGATTTAGTACGCTCTTCCATATATTTGAAATGGAGTGTCCACAGTCAGCTAGTTTTCGCTCACTGTACGCAGTTTGCAGCGTTACGCGCGCTGACTATCTCAGACAGCGGCCGACTCGCACCAAAACCGGTTATTTCATTGATTTGAGTTTGCAGCTAACTCTTTCAGTTCACCACAAATTTGCGGCTCACTCAGTCGGCCGCTAACAGGTTGCCTACTGGGGCCACGGCCTTAGAAGGGGGCCCCAGAGCATAAAACCGGGGCCCCAGGTTTATACTCAATACTCAATCGTTTATTGCGCTATAATTTTTACATAAATGAGCTTACAGCTATGTTGTAAAGCACCAGGGAACCTGCTGTAGGCCAGTGCAAAAAAATTGATACCTCCTAGAAACTGCTTGCGACTTCGTACGCGTTTACCGTCATATCTTGAAAAAAAAAACATGATATCTTAGTATAATTAGTCTTTGTGTTACTTTAATGTGTAAGCTACAATATTGTAAAGTTTCATCAAAATCTGTTCAGTATTTTTTGTGTAAAAGAGTAACAAACATCCTCACAGCCACAACAAGAGTGAATAGAAAGTGATAAACAATTTATCTAGTCTTGTTCATTCTCGTATCTATCGATGGACCTCTCAAACTGGGCCCTTCTTTTACTTAAGCCGGCCCTGTTTTTATGAAGTAAACCTCCCCAGGGCCGCAGTCAGGGTCTCAAAAGGATTACACTTACTTAAGTCGCGGCTAACTTCTTGCCAGACATCCAGGGACTTATTATTAGAACAAAAGTCGTATCTTATGTTGCAGGAGAATCAGTTAAATGTGATTCTTATTGCTGTCTTTTTCTTATGTTTGTTGATGAAAGAGATAGCAGATGTTTTTTTTTGCTTTATAGAAAACAATATCAAAATGTAGCCCACTGAAGTCATAATGTCGTTCAAACAAAATAGCAGCTTTATATGGAAAATATACCTTTTTCCGGAGCCGATTTCTTTGATTCCATATAATAAAATGTCGGGGCAGTCTACGTATACTCTGACAAATGTTTTATTTCTGGGTTAGCGAGTTTTTTTTGGGCCCAAAGTCTTAGGTCAAGTTGCATTGTTTTTTCAAAGATATGACGATAAAATGTGTATGAAATCGTGGGCAGGATCTATTTAAAGGTCTGTCTACCCAAATCCGGGCCGTGCCCTGCCAGGAGGGAAAAAAACACGTCGTCATGACAACGTGTGTGAACAAATCCATAGTAAATGTATGGAATGATATTTCTGGGCAGGATCAATTTAATATGCAAGCTTTTCCTCAAGGGAAACAAGCAATCCTAGTTTTCGTAAATTCATTCATCCGATGTTATCCAAATAAGGTGAAAGCTAAAGTTTGTTTGAATAAAATTATACTTCCACCGAAAAGTTCCGCGGGAAAGAGAATTGGAAAACATGGCGGTTTCATAAATTATTAAAATTAGTTTGATTTAGGTACCACTTGATAGGTAGGGTAGGAATCAATATTTATTGGCTAGTCATCATCATTATATTTAAGAGCGTCGCTCTTGACGCCTTCTACGCCATTATCTGAACTATTCTCTACCGTCCATTTGAGTACCGGATACGACACAACTTCTATTCCCTCTTTTATTTGTTCTAGGTATGCAAGTCCTCGGTGTCCCTCTCTTTCTTATTTACCTTCTATATTTCCCTCCATGATGTTTTGTTACAAAATCGACGTGTCATATCAGATGTCATATCTTCCCTCTTAAAAATTCAAATACTCACGTCCCAAATTTCAAATAAGATTTAAAAAGTATTTCCAAATTCATCTCTGTCGATAGTTTTATCGAGGCTCCAATTAGTTGAAATTGCTGCATCTCAATAAACAAACGAATAACAACAGATTTTGTTTGGACTCGATAGTTTGAGAGCGGATTCGCTACTTTGTAACTAAACTGAGAGATAATAAAGATCTTTTTAAATAGAAAGGTCTGTTGTCAAATAGAGACATTGCAGACAAACGCGCGTTTGCGAAGCGTTTTCGGCTTTTTGAACACGCAACCTAGGCACATAGAAGAACATTCAGCTTTCCGAACGTGAGGAAGGTAGGGCTCTCAGGCTCTTGGACTATCTGACAAAACGCGAACGCTGAGCGAGCAAAACGCGGCGTTTTGCCGGCGGTGTGCACATAACAACGCTGCGGTCGAGGCGCGTTTTGATAGCGGAAAAAATTCCGCTAACGCTCCGCAAACGCTGGTTTTGAAAACTACGTCTGCAAGGTACCTTAGGAATACTAACAGCCTTAAAACGACATATTACAAACAATTGAACTACGACCAACTGTCGTACCTATATGTAATGCTATTACGTAACTAAGGAAGCCTTACAACAGTGTCAATCAGCGTACATACATCATTGCACAGAAGGACGATAGACTCTAATCATCCATTAACTATCGTGTCGTCTTTTTCTGACTTTTGAAAACGAAAGGGTGAATTATATGTTTGTTTATAGGAATGTTAATTTTTCTGCAACTGAGAGGCAGTGATTTGTCTTTAGTAGTGAGCGTAGAATGAAGAATGAACAACTAAAATGTTTAACGTCAGTGAACTTTGGAGATACCTAGCTAAAATATTTTTTTAGAAGCTAAAATGAGGTAAAATAAATTAGTGAGTTTAAAATATGTTGCTTTGTCTTGAGGTTAATTTTTAAGGCAATATTTCGTAGCTATAAGAAATTATGCGTCCAATATGTCAATTTACGTAGCATAGCTTAAAAAAACATACAATATCTTATAATAGCCTACTTATGTTTTATTCTGATGTATAAAGGTCTATTACACAGATCCGGGCCGCGGCCCGTCAGGAGGGAAAACAATACGTCGTCATGACAACGTGTGTGAACGAATCCATAGAAAATGTATGGAATGATATTTTTTCCCTGACACGTCCCGGATACGGCCCGGATCTGTATAGATAGACTTTAAGCATAAATATAGGTATTTATTTCTATAGGTAATTATAAAGAGGCCGAGATATTGATAGAAAAGCAAACAAACAAGTATGTGTCTCTTTAGACAGAATCTATTTTGAATAATAAAGGTCAATTAATAATAACAACAACCCACGTAGAAAACAAAACTTTGAACCAGATTCAAATTAGAATATCTATCTTTTGACCTCCCGACGCAAAAAAAGGGTGTTATAATTTTGACTTTTTTCTCTGTATCTATGTCTGCTGTCTACACACCAAAGCCGCCGGCATGCCACCGGGCTAAGCCGGCGGCTTTACGTCATACGGACGGCAGCTGTCAAAAAAGCCGGCGGCTTTGGTGTGTAGACAGCAGACATAGATACAGAGAAAAAAGTCAAAATTATAACACCCTTCTTTTTTCGTCGGGAGATTAAAAATCGGGTAGATATTCTAATTTGAATCTGGATTACTCTTAAATATAATGTTGATGATGATAGTGATGATGGAAATAAGCCAAGCAAACCCATATAATTCATCATCTATCAGTTAAGAGCTACGCTCTTCTCGGTGGAGCTTCTTCCATTCTGTTCTCTCCTCCATTTTCCTCTTGACTTCTTGATAACTCTCTGTACAGGCGGTTCCATAAACTTCATTAAACTCTTTAACGACTAGCTTTATACAGTATATTCACAATGACAATTCGCATTGAAATTACGTCGTATAAGCTGGTATTAAGAACTGTATTCATAATGGGAATCGCAGAGTTTCTCATTTAACTTCTACGATTAATGTGTGGTTACAACAGCTTATTCATTGCTTGTGTTTTCATGACACTAAGACCCAGAACACACGGTGAAACGCAACTGCAACGTAACTAAAACTGCTAGTTACTTTTAAACTGCATCTAAGTTTCTGCTATAGACTCCTTTAGAAAACCACAGACGACGCAACTGAAACGAAACTTCGATGCAACTCAAAAGTAACTAGCAGTTTCAGTTACGTTGCAGTTACGTTTCATCGTGTGTTTTGGGCTTTAGGCTGCTTCTACAAATAACATGCATGACTCTGTCCGCGATTTCGTAAGCATTTGCCGTCAAATCTTAGAAAATTAACGTTTTTTAGCCTTTTTCGTCCCACTGCTGGGCAAAATCCCTCCCTCGTTTCTCCACAGATTTCTGTCATTGGCTGCTTCCCACTAATTAATGTATTATTCATCATCTCGCACCCGGCTTTTTACCTTGCTTATTGGTGCGAGTTTTTTGGGTGCGAGATGACGAATAACTGTAATTAATATATTAAATGAAATATTATACATGCGTTATTCAGATATGCAAGATAAAATATTGTAACCTTTCATTAAAATCTATTCAGTAGCTTTTCCGTGAAAGAGTAACAAACATCTTCCCATCCTTCATTTTATTTTGGACTGGAAATAATATTAACTTACTACCTATCTATCAGCATAAACATTGACATTTTTAATATTCGTAGGATTGTTTTTGTTTTTTTTGTTTTATTGTTTTACGACATGACGGTTTCTTGAGAAACATCATTGAAAGAAAGTTTGAGGGGAAGATAGGCAGAGGAAGGCCGCGACGCACTTACTTACTCAAGTGAAAGAGAAAGTTAACGTCATGTCGTATCAAGAAGTCAAAGCACTGGCAGAGGATAGGCCTAAATGGCGGATGCTCTACCGACAAGAGTCTAACTCTTAAGTTAAATGATGATGTTGTTTTATTCCAAGTTATTTCCTACGAAATCTAAATGTCATCTTGAAATAGAATAGGTATCTGTTATTTTCCAGTTTTCGGTAACAAACGCCTACGTGAGTTTGAATCGAGTTAGACCCGGAATCAAATCCCGCGGCTTTAGTTACCCGCTAACTTCTTAAATTATGTTTCAGTCAAAACACAGTGGATCGGATTATAACAAGGTTTTAAATTAAAGCGGATGAGGCTTTATGTAATAAAACTTTAGTGTCAAAATCGTTTAGAAGCGAAGACCTCACTTGTAATGTTATAGGTCTCATTTATTTTAACATAATAATTCCAAAATGATACAAAACCTTTAAAATATAATCAGATCAATAAGATCAATTAGATAAAATGCATTTATATATAAAATATGTATGTAATATTTATTTTATCTATTGGATATCTATTTGTTTATTTTTATTATAGGTACTATCTATTTTTGGTATGTATATGTAGTTATGTATGTATTCTGTATTATTTGCACAACCCGCAACCATTATTACCTCTTTCTTGTTATTTCTTACCCTAAGGTTGCCTGGAAGATATTGCTACCTAGCAATAAGGCCGCCTGTTGCTTCTTATATTCTTGTTTGTGTCTGTACCTTATATCTTTTGTGCAATAAAGAATATTTGTATTGTGTTGTATAAAAATAATATTGTTGATTTTGAATAACCTACCTTTTGGTACGCGGCAAAAGCCGACATTATTGTCGACTGCGATCCACTCGTGTCGCGTTCGTCGCAGGCTCGCGAACCACGTACCTAAACACTATCTTTTTTAGGGTTCCGTACCTCAAAAGGAAAAAACGGAACCCTTATAGGATCACTTTGTTGTCCGTCTGTCCGTCCGTCCGTCCGTCCGTCCGTCTGTCAAGACCCTTTTTCTCAGGAACGCGTAGAGGTATGAAGCTGAAATTTATATCAATTACTCAGGTCTACTGTCCCTTGAAGCTGTGAAAAAATCAAACTTCTAAGCCAACGCAATCAAAAGATACAGCCATTTATGCCGCAAATTTTCGACACTTGCAAGGGAATCAAAACCTACAGGGTGCTTCCCGTGAACTCAGAATCTTGAAATTTGGTACGAAGCAACGTCTTATAGCATAGATAAAGGAAAAATTACGAAAACCATAAATTTTTAGTTACATCACAAAATATATATTTTTTTAATAATCTTAAACTTACTACCCATTTCCTCATAAACGCGTAGAGGTATTAAATTGAAATTCATACCAAATACTCAGGTCTATAATACCTTTAAGCTGTAGCAAAATCAAACTTCTATGTCAACGCAATCAAAAGAAACAGCAATTTAAGCTGCATATTTTGAAACTTGCAAGTACTTGCAAGGGAATCAAAACCTAAAGGGTACTTCCAGTCGACCTTGAATCTTGAAATTTGGCATGAAGCAACGTTTTATACCACACATAAAGGAAAAATTCCGAAAACCTTAAATTTTTAGTTACATTACAAAATATATATTTTTTAATAAATATAAACTTATTACTTTTTCCATAGTTATGACTCGATTGTCGTAATGAACGAACTTTGTAAACCTTGCAGGTTTGTACGGAACCCTCGGTGCGCGAGTCCGACTCGCACTTGGCCGGTTTTTTTTTACAAAACATGCAATGGTTACAATTACAGCTTGCCAATGAATATGCGCACCTCTAGGCCCAAGTCTGCTTAACAATATTATATGTGCTGCCAGCGTGTCATGTTATTTTTTGACACATTTGATCGCAATCAGTGTTGTTTACATAGACGTATAATAACACTTTGTCTGTGGTTGTTTAGCAGAATACCAAATATGTCAAAAAATGCCATTGACAATACCTATCACTATCAATACCATGACTTATACCGACGCACATCATCATCATCATTAAATTTAAGAGCTTCGCTCTTGTCGGTGGAGTCTACGCCACTCTGTTCTATTTTCTGCCTTCCTTTTGAGCACCTGATACGACACAACTTCTATCCCCTCTTTCATTTGATCTATGTAAGTTCTTCGTGGTCTCCCTCTCTTCCGTTTTCCTTCTACTTTTCCTTCCAAGATGTTTTTTATACCGACGCACATCTGAGGTTATTTCAAATTAGCAGACATGAGCGACTAATAAAACTAATATTGCCGTCAGAGTAACTAACCTATACCTACAGTAACTTATACACGTGTCTGACTGAAGAACATTGAAAATAAACACGAAACACAAACAGACATGTTTCAATTTGGAACTAACGAGACAGGTTATCAGTTTGTCTTGTCCCAAATATCATTTTGTTTGCACACGTCTGACTGCCTGACCTTTGATGGGTCATTTGATATATTATAGTATAACACGTCGGAAATATCTGCGAACCTGGCTTGATGACGTCATGCAACTCGTACGTACTCGTCACGGTACTGGATAGGCGAAAACGGGGAAAGCGCATTCCAGCGAGGTCCGCAGATATTTCCGACGTGTTATAAGAAGGTAAGTAGTATCCTACTAATTCTATAGCGCCAAAACACACGGTAAAACGCAACTGCAACGCAACTGAAACGCAACTAGTTTGAAACGTTTCGTTGCAGTTGCATCGTGTGCGGTTCTCTAAGGAAGTCTAAAGCCGAAACTGCTATGCAACTCAAAAATAACTAGCAGTTTCAATTGCGTTGCATTTGCGTTTCACCGTGTGTTCTGGGTCTTAATATTATACATGTCAATGTTTGTGCCGATGCATGTTTGTTACTCTTTCACGCAAAAACTACTAAATAGATTTTGATAAAGTTTGTCAATATGGTAGCTTATACTGGGTGTAACAGAAAGGGGTTATGATGCCGAAACACAGCGATAGTCCTCATGAAACTGAACAACTTTCCCCAAGAAACATGGGTCGTAACTCAAAAAAATAATTTGGATCGCCCATACTTACTCGCTGATGGGACATTTGTACGGGGAGGTGATTTTTTTTTCGAGTAACGACCCATGTTCCTTAGGGAAAGTTGTTCAGTTTCATGAGGACTTTCACTGTGTTTCGGCATCATACCTCCGTTCTGTTACACCCTGTTTGTTTAACAGAATAATACATAGGCTATTATACATAGATATTGCGTACATTTTACAAGATGGGACGATAAATGTGTGCGAAGTTGCGGACAACCTCTAGTAATACTCAGCAATGCTTGGTTTTGTAGTAACTAGTAGTACTATATATATTTATTTATTTAACAGGGGGTCTAAAACGGCCACATTTGATGTTTCACCTACAATATGATTCATCTGATGAATTGTAGCTGACACCCATCAAAAACCTTAAAATGGTCGCTTTGTAATATAATTCATCTGCAATTCATTTCATGTTAGCCTAAGAGCCTAAGAGACGGACTAATTTATTTTTTGAATTCTTGAATGTAGTCATCATCCCATGACATAATAGTCTCGAAAACATCGTTTAACTTAGAATTAATACCCCATTGGTATACAGGGCGTTTAATTTACAACAGCATAATACAGGGTGATGTATTTCGAACGATCAAAAGTTCTAAGGGAAGTAATTAATGAAGCGATTAAAATTCCGCTGAGAAACCGTTAACCTTTTCATGGTGTTTAGTATAAATATCGTACGGTGATGTTTGTGAAACAATAACGAGTTAAATGAACCGAAAAATGAATTATTTATACATTTTACGAATGTTACAAAAATCTAAGATTTGCCGATAGATGAACGTATATGAATGTGAGGATGTTTGATACTCTCTTTTTAATCTATTTTTTGTAGAGGCTCTTAAAGTGGTTGAAAGTGGTGCCAGCCTCATTTGTTACCTACAAAACGGATTTGATGAAACTTGGCAAAGCTTGCACATCAGAATAAACACATACCCCGATATTACAAAACGAGTTTAAATATAATTCTAGGACCAATGTAATTTTTTGACGTTTTGTCTACAGCGGAAACGTCATTTATCTGAGTTAGTTCTAGGGCTACAAATAAAACTCATTTTGTAATAAGGGGGATAGGTTGTTATGTTATGTTGTTATCAGCCCCATATATGTGCCCACCGAGGGGCACGAGCCTACTCTCATACAGAGAGTGATTAGGCCGTAATCCACCACGCTGGCCAAGTGCGGGTTGGCGGATTTCACATACACCTTCGAATTTCTTCTCTGGTGTATGCAGGTTTCCTCACGATGTTTTCCTTCACCGTTAGCAAGTGGTAATCGAATAAATTTATCCGTACATGAGAAATAAACTCAGAGGTACGTGCCCGCACCAGGATTCGAACCTGCGCCCTCGGAGTTCGAGGCAAGCGTTATACCAACTGGGCTACCAGTTACCACCGCTTAAGGGGATAGGTTAGGTTACTTTAAAATATTGTGTACATTTTCCAAGATACATGGACAGCCTTTAGTAACAAATAAGCTATTCTTTTGGCTGACTAGAGATTGCCTGCGATTTAAAATTTTTGCGTGAAAGAGTAACGAACATGCATCCATCCATCCATCCATAGGCGTAAACATTGATATATTTCATAAAATTAGTAGGATTTCTGGGGCCCAAGTCTGCTAATTTAAAACAGCCTCAGTTGTGTATCGGCGTCAGTGTCAATGAATTTGGTATTCTGCTAAACAATGGCTTACTTACACTGATTGCGACCAAATATGTCAAAAAATTCCATTGACACTCTGTAAATTAGCAGACTTGGGTCCCTGTTATCTGTGATAGGATATATTATATAATATAGTTGCCATACTGTACCATGTTTCAACAACCCATTTTGTTCTATCAACCGTAGACGTTTTACGTCAAAATCGATTATTTCCGCGTCGTTAAGGATTTATAAATAAAACATTGAAATCAAGTGACATGATAGAATCGGAAATCTATTTAGGAGACTTTAAAGCACCATTCAGTTTGGCTCTAAACTAATAAAATAATTAAGAGGAGATTAAGGACAGATGGAAATTGGATCATAAATTTTAATCGTAAAAAAGAAAATAAATAAAAAAAGCTTTTAATATAATTTATAAAAAAAAAACTTATAAAAAAAGATAATCTTGTAAGATTATCTTTTTTCAGATCGATTCGGAGTAAGTAAATATTGGATTCAATTGTTAAGCTATTTTTAACCAACTGCGGCGAAGTTGAAAGGTTATTGTAATTTTTAAGTGTTTTAAAATTGTTATGTAATATTTAGCGTTGTTTTTATTAGTAGATCTCAATTTTTCTATCGGTAGGTACGGTAGGAAAAAGAGAAAGCGAATGAATTATTTGAATAACAAGCATTGGTCATATGTATCACATATTAGTCATATGTATCATATATTAGTCATATGTATCACATATAAGTCATATGTCATATGTGTAGGTAGTTATACCTGTGTGCAGTATGTGGCGTAAAAGATAGAATAATACAAGCCACCATGAACCTCCCATAACTTGTGAATTTCACTATCTCACACCAAAACCCCTCTCTCACTCCAAAAATAAAAGAAATTACGTAAACGTCAAAAGTATCATGACGTCACGACCCTGACCAAAAAGTTTTTAATCTTCACTCGAGAAAACTCTTCAAAACTTGATAAAAAGGGTAACAGTACTTTGGTAACCTCAATACCGCAAGATTCTTTGTCGTTCGTCCCTTTTACCTTACAAAATAGTTGGGCCGTTTACCCAGCTAATTTACCTTAACGGCTATTAGGTCTTATACAAGTTGTATATTGGCAGTTTAAGAAGCTATTTTAGGAGTAAAGTTACCTTGATTAGATTTCTTATTTATAGTTTTTTTTTAGCAAGGAGTTTTTAAGCAGAATTTTATGAAAGTAGGTTATGTAGATATTTTCCGTACTGGAGATTGAAAAATGATAATTTTTATTATTTTTACAGTAGAGGAATAGTTGATAAAACTCTGGATAGATAGATAGTGTAGTAATAGTTTATATATTTTCCCTAACTTAATTATGGCAAATACGCAAACCGCGTGACGCCAAACAAAAAAATATTGAAAAACTGTTTTTTTAGCAAGGAGTTTTTAAGCAGAATTTTATAAAAGTAGGATATGTAGATATTTTCCGTATTGGAGATTGATAATCTGTTTGAAGGCGCTGTAACGGCATTTAGAAAATTGGTTAGAAACAATGGGAACTTACATACATTATCTGTCACGCCTCTTTCCCATTCGGATTGGCAGAGACCGCTTCCCTCCACTCACAAATAAGCATTTGAAAAAACAAAGTCTAAAATACATATCTTCCAATTAATTCCAATTAAACTACGGACCAAACATACTTAAATCTTTCGCTTCATCTACATTGATCAGTCTATTCTAACTTCATACCGATTCAATATTAAATTAAAAATAACCTAAAACAATAAAGCGTATAGCCTTAGCTAGTTATGCGGCCATGACTCCAAAATCCAGAATACGAGGATAATCCGTAACTAGATTAAATCCATTGAATGCAGTTAACTTAATCCGTTTAACTGTCAGCCATCTTTGGAATTTGGCACTTTAATCGGAACGCTTAAGGATTGTGATACTAGGTTACTGCAATGCTTACATATACATAATATCCGTCACGCCTTTCTCCCATCGAGGTAGGCAGAGACCACTTCCCAAGAGTTAGCGCCAAAACACACGGTGAAACGCAAATGTAACGCAACTGAAATTGCTAGTTACTTTTGAGTTGCATCGCAGTTTCTGCTATAAACTTCCTTAGACAACCACACAACCAAACAACTGAAACGAAACGTTTAAACTAGTTAACGAAACTGAAACTAAACTGAAATGAAACGTTCCAAATTAGTTGCGTCATGTGTGGTTTTCTAAGGAAGTCTATAGCAGAAACTGCGATGCAACTGAAAAGTAACTAGCAGTTTCAGTTGCGTTGCATTTGCGTTTCACCGTGTGTTCTGGGTCTTAGTCTGGATTATAAACTATCTCAAGGGAAATGTAGTCACTAGTGAAAATCGAATCCACGACCAAAGGCTTCGTAAGCAGAGTCACTACTTACCACTCACGCCAACTGGCCTGTCACTCGAACTTAGTAGGTATGTAGTACTTCATTTTAGCGTAGGTTCGGTTTCTACATAATGTAAGCTGGATGACAATAAAGCATGAAATTTCATTTCAAAGTCAAAAATATATTTATTTCATAGGCACAAAAAATGCTCTGGAAACCGTTACATTATTATACAGGTAGGTATTTTTTTAAAGCTAGCGCTAGATTCGCAAGGTACAGTTTCCCCCAGAGAAGAACCCAGCAAGAAACTCTGTGAGGTTGCTCTTTTCAAATAAAGTGTTACAAATTCTTATAAACAGTTACACAGGTATAAAGGTTTTTTGCGAAATGAACATTAAAAACACCAAAGATAATATAATAAAGATAATATAATGAAATTAAATAACAATTGTTTTCGATCAACAAGGTCTAGTATGTTTGCGTATTATTTTTCAATTGAATTTTGTTCTATAGCAACAAAATAACATGAGGAAAAAGCGAAAAATAACAACTTTCTCTTATAATTAAATTAACGTGTTTGTCTTTAATTTATAAATCAATAAAATATACAATTAAATTAAAGCAACAAACTTGATACGACTTTGTTTTGACAATCTAAATAAACAAAGCACTTTGCTATTCAAAATAAAGTAGAAAGAAATTTTTCTTATAAACACAAGTGATTTTGCTATTGATAAAAAAGGGATACAAAAACATAATAACTCTATCGAGAAAAACTCTTTCTACATAAAAAAAAAACTTCGACCACAACAAAAAATATGAATGTCAAATCCATATTTCCAATCTCTACTTCACAATGGTCGTAGCTATTTAAAAAAAAGTTTTAACTTGAAATATGTGATCATTGGCAAAATCAATGAAAGTCACAATTTTTGTTACATTTTCGTGACAATTTCCTCCATTTTAGTCTAAAAAAGCGTGTATTCGGTTTGTTTATTGGGAAAGACATCTCAGCGATCCAATCAATAGTAAATAATCTATCGGCGTGTTGCAGCCACAGGCAATCTCAGGGGGCGGTGGGAAATGAGAAAATTCTACCGAGCGAACTATCTAAGGCGGTTAGGTGGTTGCCAGGGAAGGAGCTAGTGGTGCGGTTTACTTATTTTGTAATGATTAAAATGAAAAAAAAAAACCAATTAAATCAAAAATGTGAATTGTGAATCCAGGGCCTATCACATATTTGTAAATTTTTAAAACTAACATTAGGAATAAGGTTTTTGTATTACTAACACTAAATATGGATTATTGGTCCGAAATAAAATTTATTATTATTATATTGCTGTTAACATGAGTTTCAGAGTGAGTAAATTGAAGTTAGTTGTCAAACATTCGTCAGTCAGTCAAACGCAGTGTGGGAAGGCCTCCAACAAGGTGGACTGACGACTTGGTAAAAGTCGCTAGAAGCCGTTGGATGTGGGCAGCGCAAGACCGGTCGTTGTGGAGATCCTTGGAGGAGGCTTTTGTCCAGCAGTGGACGTCCATAAGCTGACATGATGATGTCAAATATTATGAGGCAAGTTCTGTTAGCATCCTTACGGAGCATTCCGTTTTGTCGTGTGTCTACGGTTATTTCGGTTAACTATATTTACTTATAATTTGCTGACATAAAACCAAGTGCGAATAGCTTCATATTATAAAATGCTTTGTTAAGTAGTCGACATGTGACCACCGGATCCGGTAAACGACAAATGTACCTATATTTTTTTATTCATAGCTCGTTTATAAGAATTGTAAAACTTTATTCGAAAACGGCAACCCAAAAGAGTTTCGTACTAGATTGTTCTCTGGGGAAAACTGGTACCGAAATCTGGCGATAGCTTTGAAAAAATTACATTGACATATTAGAAGTGCTATGTATGTATATTTGTTTGCGAATTAAAGATTTATTTGAATTTTGAGTTTGAATTTGGACGAACTCTAAATCCATCCCATGTGGTTAGAGGCTATGCGGCCCTGGTACACACCTCGGCCGATTGAGCGACCGTATAAGCTATTTTTAATTGAAATAACCTTTTAAGAACACAGTAAGGACTTGAATATCTATTATCTATTCTGTTTCTTAGTAACAGAGTAAGAAAATGTTTGTCACCCTTACAAAAAAAATATATTTTAAAATTATTGCCTTTTTATAGTTTGTAAAATGCACCTACTAAAAAAATAGGTTGGAATGAATTTTTAGATATCAAGTAATGTTTTGTCTAAAATTTCAAATGTACCTAAGTATCACAATTTACAAAAAAAAGTAGCAGTCTCGAGATTCTTCATGAAGTAAGCCACCTGTATCTAGTCAATTACAATATCATCATAGTTCGAAAGTACCTGCCAGTAGATAGCGAATTAACTGGCAACACTGATGACATTGGTTAGCCATAGTCATCTAAACTTTGTACGCAATATCTCTTGAGGTTCAACAAACCTACCCTTTACATCCTTTTGGGACTTGGGATTTCTATTTTGACGTCCATTTTCTTTATTTTAAATTGTTAATTTCAGTATTAAAAAGATTATCCAAAGGATCGCCTTGTTTATCTGATTTTTTAACTGGATTTTTTTTGCATATTTCAAATGAAGTTTTTCAAGCGTGAATCATAAAACAATAATATTAGGTAACAAAACGAAAACTCAGAAAAATATGAAATGATTCAGGACGGTCGTAAGGCGACCTTTGGCGGAGCAAAGATCGAGTTTATGTACTTAGGCATTGTGCTGGTGTATGGTGCTATCGCTGTTATTGACGTTTTTGACAGCTGTCATGAGCATGACTCGCAAAGGGAGGCGCGAATTTAATTTGTTATAAAAGAACATAGAATACAAAGTATTATAGGTAATATTTGCAGGGTCGAATCTTCGTTTTATGTAGGAAATAAGTATCTCATAATGAAAATCTTTGATTTTTTAGATGTTTATGTGTATAATATATATGTAGGCACTTATACTGAAACACACAATTTAACACGTTGGCGCACGGTACCGGCTATAACCGTGAAATTAAGACTCAAAATAGCACGGTACGGTCCTTTCCGTAAATTGTAGTAATGCTTATGACCATTACTACGGTCACAGCTGCTTAGTTTCCATTAAAAAATCACTTAGGCCACGCCCACTTCTTTTCTAGAAACAAACTCTTTTGTTGCTACTGTCAAAATTAAGTAAAATGTTTATGTTTCTTTGAACCATAAGCCCATACTCACACATCATCACTGCGGTAATGACAGTAATAGATGTATGGGATTTTGTTCGAAGAGTGCGCCAGTGCGCCGTTGCTGCGATTACTGCTATTAGCTGTTATTATTGTTATGTAGTGTTTTGATGTATCATAAAATAAACAGTACGGAATCAATGATTTCTACTGCCAAAGTACGAAAACCTACCACGCGCCAACGTGTTAAGTAGGTAAAACATATTTATTGGTGGGAAGCAGCTAATAACAGGAGTGTTTGGAGAAGCATGGGAGAGGCTTTTGCTCAGCAGTGGGACGAAATAGGCTTAAAAAACATATGTATATACCTACATATAATTTTATAATAAGCTTTAAGTACTTTATTTACATTGGCAGAATACATAACGGTACCTAGTTGCCATTAAAAAAAACACGGTTTTTGCAACGTGGCTTGCTTAAAATGTGATCTTAATAAGTAAACAATAAGGTATCAAAAGATATTGATAAGAAAACAATATTCCCCAAAGTAATTCCTATCTAGAACACAATTTATTAATTTACTCAGCGCCAAACACAATTTTATCAAGGAATCTCTTGTCACAGTATACAGATGAACGGTAGCTGGGGCCCAAGTCTGCTAATTTTAAATATACTCAGTTGTGTGTCAATGAAATTTTTTGACACATTTGGTCTCAATCAGTGTAAGCCATTGTTTAGCAGAATACCAAAGGTGTCAAAAATGCCATTGACACTCTGCCGACACACAACTGATGCTATTTTAGCAGACATGGGCCCCTGATTTAATCATATTTTAGTGCAAAGAAATGAAAAATATTATAGAGTTTTTAGACTTGACTGACTGTCTAAAATGGTACGTTGCGGTTTGACAGTTAATATAAAATTATGTTACAATCATGCGATGGGATATGCTGGAGGACATCATCATGGGTATTTTGGTAGAGACGGGTTTGGATAGAGAATCGTAGAGAGAGATCTTTACTCATTAGTGGGATAGTGCCGGCTAAATAAGATAAGGTAAGATAATAAAAATGAGCCTTTACTATCCAATCTTTCAACATCACCCTGCCCTACTTTAGGAAAGAATGCTCGGTTCACACGCGTCTCCTATAAATTAAACAAGTTCTGAGCAATTACTCATCACGAGCTAAGTAGGTACCTTTATATAGGTATAATTACGTAAATACATTATGTTATTAACGCATACAAAGTGTTTGTTTTCGTCTGTTTGTTATGAACACGGTTTGTTGTGTTTTCCTTGTTTTGTTTGGAGGTAGATTCGTGTTGCAAGATTTCTGATTAATTAGGCCATGTTTTAACTCAAGTTCAGTAGCGGTTTTCCCTTTAGAAGAATCTATGTTCCAAGCAGTTTTCTCCAAAGAAAAATCTAGCAGAAAGTCTGTTGGGTTCTTCTTTTTTTAAATGAAGTTTTTACAATTCTTAGAACTATGCAGACACCTACATACATTTATAGGGCTAAAACATAAATTCACGACACGACGTGACGCGACATGACGCGACACGACGACGTCGTGGATTTTCACGTCGCATCGTAAAAATCCACGCGTCCGTCGCGTCGTCGCATCCGTCGCGTCGTGTCGCGTCACGTCGTGTCGTGAATTTATGTTTTAGCCCTTAATCGTCATACAATAACCGCATGCGCGTTAATGAACACCAACTATGAGACAAGAATTAATAATAAATTAAAATGAGTAAGTAAATGATAAAATATTCATTAAAATCATCAAAGTATTTCGATTAAAGCTTCGTTAAACATTTTTCAAATTAACTTTTTCTCATTAATCCGTGAAGTGTGACAATGAATTTTAATGGACTTCTGTTACTGTATTGATTTTATTGGTATATTAAAATTAGAGATGCGCCGAATATGGGTTTTGGCGAATAATGAATACCGAATACTATTCGGTTTAAAACCCTACCGAGCCGAATAGTCCGGCCGAACTATTCTTTTTTTCGTCATGACCCATCAAATAAAAGAGGGAATAGAAGTTGTGTCGTATCAGGTGCTCAAACGGACGGCAGAGAATAGAGAAGAGTGGCGCAGACTCCATCGGCAAAAGCGATGCTCATCTCTTAAAATATCTTTTTGATGATGACGTTTGACGATTGTTTTTTGTTTTGAACTAGGAGTTTTGCTTGAGGGAAGATGTGCAGTAAATTCTAGATTATCATCATGAACCACCATCCTGTTAGCTGTAAGACAAACCAAGTTGTCCCCCAGCTAATAATTCTTCTCGGTCCAGAACTTAAAAGTTGGTCCAGAGTTCTAACGAGGAAATAACTTAAGACAAAGTTTAGTGATTGCAAGCTTCGTTGGGTTTCGTATGTCTCTTGACTGCTGGGATAGTGATTTGTTGAGAAACTGATAAAATACTAGGTGATTTTGTATTTGATGTGGAAGGTGTAGCGTCCTTAGGATTTGATTTTGTACGATCGGATTTCTCACTCTTACCTATATGTTGTGTAGATAATTTTATCATTTAGAAAAGTCTTTTTAAATAAGAACAATAAGAACTAAGAAGAAAATGGTTTAATCTTTACATTCCTGAAAAAAAAGAACAATAGAAAATCTATTGTGTCTGGGTTTATAATGGGTCAGTGGGATGTGAGAGGTTAAATAAGAACAGTCTCTGTAATTTGATTACGGATAGTTTATTTTGATTAAAAAATACTTAGTTCAATACAATATAATCTAATTAAAACTTGCATGTCTACTACTTTTGTGGTTTTCCTAATATGCCCCACAATCTTTCTTTCAACAATCCCAATATTGACCAGTCTAGTAACTGTTATCTTTAGATAATGTAACCGGTACAAAATACTAACGTTTTCCCATCTCTATATTCCTTCTAGATATCTCAGTGACGCACTTTCACGATTCCTTGCTTTCCACAAGTATTACGCGCAAGGATGATCTTAAAACTTCATCTGTAAAACCACTTCCTATACTCGAGACCCAATTTAACTATTACATATAAATATTTTCAATACCTAACTTTTCACGTCTCAATTTAAAAAATGAACCTACCTATGTTATAGGGTGCCTAACTATAACACACGAATTAACTCGACTCTTCATCTGTACAAGCGTTCATACTTTTCACGTCTCAACTTAACAAATGTATGTTATAGGCACCTGGGAATAGGAGGCTTATATGAATTAACTTGACTCCTAATCTGTTCAAGTAGTCATACTTTTCAAGTCTCAACTTAACAAATATATGTAGTATGCTACTGATCACGAAAAAAGTCACGAAAATAGGAGGCTCACATGAATTGAACTCTTCATCTCTACCGTCGCTTTTACTTTTCAAGTCTCAACTTAACAAATGTAGGAGTATGTTATACTGATACAAAGTGACGGAAATAGAAGTCTTCTTTCAAAGTGAATACGTTTTTATTTGCATCGCAATGTTGATTTGAAAGCCTTGGCAACCTGTGGTCGGGTGTACTAGTGGTATCGTGGGACGTAAATAAATATGTAAGTAGGTATACGAGTTTTTTAGCTCGTTTTTTGTTATTAGAAACTTCGGAAGACATTGAAAGGTAGGAAAAGGAAAATAAGGAAACCCAAATTCAGTTTTTCTTTACTTTTACACGTGATACATAAATGTGTTACTACTGGCTGGATTTTTTATCGAACAGTCGAACAATATTGATCGCAATTGGTGTACTTAAGCAGGCTGAAACACACCGGATGCGTATGCGTAACGTAGACGTAAGCACGGCGGCGCGTAGCCACGCGCGTAGTTACGGCGTAACTCAATGTGACACCGGGCTAAGCGTCACGTCGACGTGTACGTCTATGTTACGCAAGCGGTGACAGTTCCATACATTACAACTCAGAGGTACGCATACGTCTACGCATACGCAACGCATACGCATCCGGTGTGTTTTGGCCTTTGTAGTTTTTGCATTGACTTTGGTACTTTAAAATAGCCTCAGTTGTGTTTCGACAAAGTGTCAATGTAATTTTTTGACACATTTGGTTGCAATCAGTGTAAGCCATTGTTTAGCAGAATACCAAATGTGTCGAAAAATGCCATTGACAATTTGCCGACACACAACTGAGGTTATTTTAAATTAGTAGACGGCCCCTGGGAGAATTCTTTATGTAGGTACCTAAATTTTGTCATATAGGTACGAGTAGGTAGAGAATTAAAGAAGGCCAAGGTAAGCCCAAATCCCCATGTGAAATTAAATCGCGATAAGAGAAGGTAATCCCAATCTACGGGTACGTACACAGAACGAAAAATAAAAACATTTTCGCACAAAAGCAGAAAGTGAGCAATAAACTTTACGTCCTATCTCCGAAGATCTTGTGAAAAAAGTGACAATCTCTCACGAGGTACGTTCTACGGGCGAAGTCAACAATCAATTGGAATTGTTCGTCACAATTGCCAAGGCTTTGTGAGAACGGAACCCAATGGACATCTAGATTTAACAATGCGACGGGATAGACAACATTTTCTCTTATTTTGTTTTAAAATGCCTTATTACTTATCTAAATATTTTGATTAAAAAAAAATGAGACGATGAAGTATACAAGATGACGAATGTAAAAGACGACAGGTAAATAAGACGACAGAGTATATAAGACGACACGTATATAAGACGGCAATGTATATAAGGTCACAAACTATATAAGCTGACAGGTATATAAGGTCACAAAGTATATAACACGGCAGGTGACAAATAATAAAAGACAAATAAGTATATAAGACGACAGGTACCTATATAAAAACACAAAGTATATAAGACAGCAGATATATAAGACGACACGTGTATAAGACGGCTAAGTATATAAGACTACCATTATATAAAGAACCAATGTATATAAGACGACAGGGATATAAGACAATAGGTATGGTATATAAGACGATAGGTACATAAGACGGCAGGTGTATAAGAACACAAAGTATATAAGACTACAAAGTACATAAGACGGCAGGTATATAAGACCACAAAGTATATCAGACTACAAAGTACATAAGACGGCAGGTATATAAGACGACAGGTATATAACATGACAAAGTATATAATACGACAAAGTATAAGACGACAAGTATATAAAACGACGAAATATATAGGGCCACATAGTATATTAGACAACAAGTATATAAGACGGCAGGTATATAAGACGACAAGTACCTACCTTATCTTGTATTATCTTAATTTATTTCACCTTGAGAAAAGTAACAGTCTTTGTTATTCTCTTTACGTACTCATTTTACTTGGTTCTTCATTTGAATAGACCTGTTTGTGTGAGATACCTATCTTTTCGTGTTATTACCGACGGTTGTCTTTAAGTATCGTGTTAAGAGAAGTACCAAGGTAATTAACTACCTATACTGGGTGTAAAAGAAAGGGGCTATAAAGCCGAAACACAGCGATAGTCCCCACGCAACTGAACAAACTGAACAACTTTCCCCAAGGAACAAGGGTCGGAACTCGAAAAAAATATTTTTATCTCCCATACTTACTCGATCAGCTGATCGGACCTTTTGTATGGGGAGGCGAAATTTTTTATTCGAGTTGCGATCCATGTTCCTTGAGGAAAGTTGTTCAGTTTCATGAGGACTATCGCTATGTTTCGGCGTTATACCCCCTTTCTGTTACACCATGTATAATATAGATAAATAGCTATTTATCTACATTACGACTGAAAATTGGCTCAAAATGTTACATTACGTATTTTAGTTACTCGATATGTAATTATAATTATTAATTCTGAACGAGGAAGTGTGTTTGGATCGTAGCAAGTGGGGGGAAGAGTTGCCTACCCCGATACTGCCGCGTGACAGATATGTTTTCCGCGTACGTAGTACAATCTGTCCAAAAAAAGTAGAAATTCAAAAAGTGGCAACACAGTAGCGTCGTCCCTTTCGACTCAATCTAACAAAAACGAGACGACACTACAGTGCTGCCACTTTTTAATTAATACTCTTTTTGGACAGACTATAATTAGTTTAAGGTTTAAGGGCCGTTTCACCATAAACTTATCTGATAGATATTTTGTACCTGTCAGTGTCTAAAATTTCATGTTTTATGAAATAGATATAGGTTTATCAATCAGTAAAAAATTTCAGGAAACAAAAAAGTGCCCACTAAATAAAATATACCCAAGGTTTGGCACACCTGCCTTTAGCTAGCTATTATAGATAAAGTTCCACTACCTGCGGATTTCTTTTGTCTAGCTGATTAATTATTCGAGACTGCGTTTGATATCAAAGGGTTAGTGTTCTCGCTACTCTCTTTGCTCCAATTCAATATTACTTATTTAGTTATGGGCCCAAGTCTGCTAATTTAAAATAGCCTCAGTTGTGTGCCGACACAGTGTCAATGGCATTTTTGAACACATTTGGTAATCCGCGAAGCAATGTTTGATTTGCGTGTGTTAAACACTGATTGCGACCAAAACATGTGTCAAAAAATTTTATTGACATTCTGCCGACACACAACTGAGGCTACTTTAAAGGCCAAAACACACCGGATGCGTATGCGTTGCGTATGCGTAGACGTATGCGTACCTCTGAGTTGTAATGTATGGAACTGTCACCGCTTGCGTAACATAGACGTACACGTCGACATGACGCGTAGCCCGGTGTCACATCGGGTTACACTGTAACTACGCGCGTGGCTACGCCGTGCTTACGTCTACGTTACGCATACGCATCCGGTGTGTTTCTAGTACTAAGTACTTTCTCAATTTTCCCAATTTCGAAAAGGACCAAACATAAATAAATACTTCAAAGGATTTAAGGTAAGTAGACGAGTGTTTCTTGAAATCCTCGTTAATGGAAACACACGTTAAAGTTAAGAGAAGAAGATCCTGTTTACTTAACCCGAGGGTGTCCCGGTTTCCGCCACCACATGTTGACATTAGGTGCCCGATGGAGGGACATTAAGTGAACATTTTAACATTACGAATTTCTCTTTTCCCTATAAATGTATTTATTTATTTACTAGTGGCTGCCCGCGAGTTCGTACGCATTATACTATTATTATCTTGCGCGGCGCTCGCGTCGCGTTTGCTTAACCTGCGCTATTGAAATCAAAAGTAGCCTATGTCCTTTCTCAGGCTATAGCCTATATGTGTGCCAAATTTCGTTTTAATCGGTTCAGCCGTTTTAGCGTGAAAGCGAGACAGACAGACAGAGTTACTTTCGCATTTATAATATTAGTATGGATAAAACAGTTTATTGTAAGATGATAGTACATAAAGACAGAAAAAAAGAGAAGTTATAAAAAAGGACACAGGCAGACAGGTACATACAGGCAGACCAACTTATCTGTGAAGTGAACGGCGGCGGCAATCGCAGCAGTTCTGGAACTTGACTTTATTTGAAAAGAGCAACCCCACAGAGTTTCTTGCTAGGTTCTTCTCTGGGGGAAACTGCGCTTTGCGAATCTAGCACTAGCTTAAAAAGTATATTATAATTCCTATTTCCTATTAATATTATAAATGTCAATGTTTGTGCCGATGGATGGATTGGATGGATGTTTGTTACGTCATCACGTAAAAACCACTGAACAGATTTTAATGAAACTTTACAATAACTTAGCTTGGACATCAGAATAACAGATAGGCTATATTATTTAACGATATCATGATTTTTTTCCAAGACATGAACATAAATGCGTACGAAGTCGCGGGCAGCCTCTTGTAGCTTTATATAAATCGCTCTACACAGAAGCCTCCATTTCCCAGATCGATCTTTTAATACTTCGTCTGTTGCCAAGGAATTAAAACAGGTTTTCTTCAAAAAGCGGCCATTACCCAGCGTTTAAAAACTAAATTATGGATGTCATGATCTGAATTTGTAAAAGAGTCGTAATTTATTCCTTTTGTTAAAGCTAAGATGGCTACAGTAATTTTCTGAAGGAATTCTCAGTTATTTTACGTTGTATTTATGTTTTAACTTCTTTTACAGCCGTTCCCTATATTCAAAGACAGATAGCTATCCGAGACCGGCAGTACTTAACTGTCACGTAGCTGTCACTTTTGATTTATCCTTCAGAAGATAACCATAAATTTTTTGACATCGGTAAGTTTATAGGGACTAAAAATTCTAAGACAAATAACTATTTCTGTCTCCAGTAAGGCAAAACTAGTGATAGATAGAATATAGGGAATGGGAGTTAATTAATTTAATTCTTTTTTTGTATTTTTTTCTTCTTTTTTTTCTTTTTGTGTGCAATAAAGTATTTCTAAGTACTTATCTATCTAAGTCTGAATACCCTTACGCGCTTTATTCGTTCCGATATTCGACTAGCCCGTATCCTGCGAGAGAAGATATGGCTCCATTAATTTATCTCAGCTTTATCTATATACTTTAGCCTTCATTCACACGTTCCAGAGTAAGTACAATTTCACACATTTCACTGCTTACTGGCATTGATTTACGGGTTATATTATGCGGTTTTGTAATTTTAACACTGAAAGTAATCTATCTAAATCCTACAAATGTTATTTAATTTAAGAAAGATATCTGCAATCACCTATGATTGCAGATGTCTTTCTTGAATTACCTATAATAACTATATTATACATATTAGTCACTTCTCTTTCCAATCGGAGTAGACAGACCACTTTCCTCCACTTGCTACGATCCAAACACACCTCTTTCGCTTCATCTACATTAATCAATCGCGGTTTACATACATGTGGGATGTGGCTCGGTGATTTGCGCCGTATTTTATTTAATTTTGGGTGAATAAATGAAACACGTCTTTCGTCTGCAGTAATGATTTGACAACCGTCTATTCAGTATTGCCAGTTTATAAAAACAAAATCGTTCAAGGGTAAATCATGAGTTAAACTAAAAAATTAACAAAAAATAAATCGAAAAAATAATGTTTTACTCCACACGGCCATCCTGCTCACTCATCTGACTCAGATGAGTCTGAATCCGGACCTGCCCATCGCTTCATCAAGTCAGCTGAGGTGGTCGTATTGATCGGACCCTCGCCGTGTCCAACTTTTTTAACGGAGTATCTGTCATTACGTTTCTTTTGGACGACCTCATAAGGCCCTAGAAACTTAGGGTACAATTTGCTGCCCTGTGTGAACTGCGTCCGCTTTATAGCAACCAATTCACCAACATCGTATTGATTCGCCTCTTTCCTGTTTTTGTTATAATTCTTCCTATTCTCATCTTGTATCTTTTGTATTGATTCTTTCGCTTTCTGTCTCATTTCTATTCTGTTTGTATTGTGTCTTTCAATCATTTCTTCTTCAATTAACTTTAAGACTTCGTCATCCGTGTTCCGCATCTTCGTTCCGATCAATAATTCAAATGGCGTCATACCGATGCTTCTTTGAAAGGTGTTATTTAAAGCTCGTTGTACTGCTGCAACATTACGATACCATTTGGTCGGATCAGCAATGCTTAGTTTGCTTAATACGTCGATAATTATCTGATGGATACGTTCCACTTGACCATTTCCTCTAGGTTGGCCAGTTGTAATAGTATAATGTGCAATATTTTCGTCTTTGCAATAATTTTGAAATTCGTTTGAAGTGAAAGCTGCGTTTCTATCGGAGATAATTCTTTCTGGAGAGCCAAACGTTTGCTGCTGCACCAATAATTTGTTAATAGTCTCTTCAGTTGTCAAAGTTTTAACTGGATAAATCCACGTAAATTTGGTGAAACCGTCAACAACAGTTAAAATATACTTGTAATTCTTATTCGTCGAAGTAAGAGGACCAAGATGATCAATGTGATATGTCGACAGTGGACTATCTCCTTTATCTAACGGGTGTAAGTATCCTTCTTTCTTTCCTCTCTTGTGTGATATCAGTATGCATTCAATACAGTTGTCTATAATTTTTTTAATTTTCTTTTTCAGGTCTTCAATAAAATATTCGCGTTTGATCAGTTCTTCAGTTTTATTTATCGAAAAATGTCCTTTCTCGTGGTTTTTTCGTATAATATCATATTGCATCTTCTTAGGTACAACAATGAGTCGTCTTCCGTCGTCATCTGCTTTGGTAAGTATGCCGTTTTCTAGTATGTAGTCTTTATAAGGTTCTTTCTCTAGGATTCTTTTTATTACGTCAATCTTCACATCTTCATCTTGTGCTTTCTTTATGCGTGCTGTAATTTCTGTAAGTATGAGACAACTGGGGTATCTGCTCAATGCATCAGCGTGCTTCATCCTCAAGCCTGGTCTATGTTCAATTTCGTAGTCGTATTCTTCAAGCAGCAGAGCCCAGCGTGCAACTCTTGGAGGTAGGTCTTTCTTTTTCAAGGTCATGGTCAATGCAGTACAATCCGTTACAATCTTGAAGTGGATTCCAAGTAAGTAGACTCTAAACTTCTTTACAGCTTCTGCTATAGCCATAATTTCTAAGTAATAACTGTGATATTTCTCTTCGGCAGGTGAAGTCTTTTTACTCATAAAGTAAACAGGGTGCATTTGATTATCTTGTGGGTCTCTTTGTAGGAGAACTGCTCCAAAACCTTTTGCGCTTGCGTCAGTGTGGACTTCGGTTTCATAATTGGGGTTGTAGATACTGAGAACCGGCGAACTACACAACACATCTTTAAGTTGCAAGAATGCTTTTTCACAATCATCATCAAAGCAAAATTCGTTATTTTTCTTCAGTAAGTTCGTAAGCGGTCGGGCAATCAATGAATAATTTTTAATAAATTTTCTGAAATATCCAGTAAGTCCCAGAAAAGATTGTAGGGACTTAACGTCTTTAGGTATCTTGAATTTTGACACTGCGTTGATTTTCTCTTTAGATGGTTTCACTTTCATGTCACTGATTATGTACCCCAAATATTCAATTTCTTTCTTCATAAACTTACATTTTGCCCAGTTAAATTCCAATCCAAAGTCTTCAGCTCTCTCTAATACTTTCTTAATCTTTTGCAATCCTTCTTCTTCTGTCTTTGAAGGTATTATGAGATCATCAAGGTAAGCCAGAACAACACCACTAGATATAAAATCTTGAAAAATATTATTTATAAATCTTTGGAACACAGAGGGTGCTGTACTAAGCCCGAAAGGCATTTTCTTGAATTCATATTGCCCCTGGGGCGTAACGAATGAAGTAAACTTTTGGCTGTCTGGGTGGACATTTACGTGGAGAAAACCGTTCTTTAAATCCAAGGCTGTAAATAGTTTTGCTTCTTTTAACTGGTCAAGTTGATCTTCTATTAGAGGAAGCGGAAATCTTTCCTTAATTATTTTTTTATTTAGTTTTCTGTAGTCAATGCATAGTCGATATTGACCGTTCTTCTTTTTAGCCAGAACTACCGGACTTGCGAAATCAGATGTACTTGGTTGGATAATCTTCTGTTCTGTCCATTCTTCTATTTGCTTATTGACAACATCTTTTTCCAGCGGTGACAGACGGCGTGGATTTTGATAAATTGGCGTGTCATCAGTAAGTATTATTTTCATTTCTATATTACTTTCTTTTTTAGCTTCAGTAGGTTTGTAGCCTTTAATCATACTTTCTATATTTTCAGCAAACATCGTTTCTCCTATGTCGAGATCATCGTGCGGATTCTTTTCCTCGGTAAGTAAAGTAAGGTGAGTTATTTTCTCTACAGTAATTCCATCTGATGTGAAGTTAATATTAAAGTCGTGCAATATCGGGTTACCAAGAATTAAGTTGACAGGTATTGATTCATCTTTTACTACGTGGAGAATAGTGTCAGCACAGCAATCGTCTATGTGCAGTTTAGCAGTAAAATTTCCTTCTGTATTTAGTTCTTGTTTACCGATGCCAGTTAATGTGATTTTAGGTTTATTCTCGTACTCTGGCTTCTCCTGTCCGAATTCTTTTAGGTATGATTTTTTGATTAAGTTCACGTCACTTCCGGTGTCAATCAAAGCAGTCATCTCAATTCCGTTAATCTTAATCTTCTTGAATGGAGCCTTCTTGTTTTCTTTTTCTTCTTGAATATTAAGAGATTTCTTAGCTTGGCCTTTGCAATCAACTCCTTTATGGCCAAACTCATTACATTTGAAGCATTTAATTCCCTTCGTGCAAGCAGGTGCCAGATGATCAGTATCCCCGCAGTTATAACATCTTTTGATTGCCGTTGCAGATTTTCGTCCTGTTGGGGTTGTCGTCGAGCTCGTGGATAGAAGACTATTTTGTCGGTTACTAGTTTTCTTATCAATTCGGTTTCTCAAATTGCTATAAGAAGCCAATTTGGCGCGGAACTCTTTCATATTATTGGCGCCATATAGTAAAGCTTTATTTGTTTCTGAGTCACCAATACCATCGATGACATATTCCATCAGAGCCTCATCTTCTACATCAGCATGCAAAGCAAGTTCTTTCATGTGCAGGAAATACTGCTGAATCGTTTCGTCTTTCTTCATTTTACGTGCGGCGAGCTTTTTATGAACAATTGCGCTATTCAGTTTTGGACCAAACTCTTCTTGAAGCAACTTCTTCAGACTATCCCATTCTTTAACACTTCCCAAGGATCGTAGGAAAAGTTTAGCAGTCCCGCCAAGTAGTCTTTTCGCATAAACAAGCTTTTCAATCTTAGTCCACTCCATAACATCGGCGGTATCTTCGAAATCTTGTATCCAGATGGAAATCGGATACGTATCATCGCCAGTAAATGTTATCATTGATTTTTCTAAATCACTGAACGATATTTTTGGTCCAGAAGATTTAGAACTTTCTTCATCTTCTTTATCTCTCTTAGGTGGCATCTTTTATTTTCTTCCGCCAGGTAATTAATAATTCGAGTCTTCTTATTTTTTCTTTAAAATATTTTTTCTTCTTCTTCCGTCTTTTCTTCAGTTCGTCTTCTTCTTTAATTCGTCTTATTTGCAAATTATTAATTAAGGCTTCAAAACATCTTCACAATCTTCATAAAAAACACCCAGTCGTATTTCAAAACAAAAATATTCTGACGTCACAATCAGCGTCCCGTAGCATTCGGTTTGCAATTTCTTGTATGCGCCCGAATAATAAGTAAGGCGATTCGCACGTCCCGCAGCATTTCTTGTTTACGCCAACCGATGCATCGAGTCGACCGGTTGCGGCGAGTAGGTATGACGTCAGTTACCGTAGAATCTTCTATTTTACTCGGAATTAACTGCACAGGATCACTTTAATGCACATCCCGGACGAGCCCCCAAAAGTTGTGGGATGTGGCTCGGTGATTTGCGCCGTATTTTATTTAATTTTGGGTGAATAAATGAAACACGTCTTTCGTCTGCAGTAATGATTTGACAACCGTCTATTCAGTATTGCCAGTTTATAAAAACAAAATCGTTCAAGGGTAAATCATGAGTTAAACTAAAAAATTAACAAAAAATAAATCGAAAAAATAATGTTTTACTCCACATACATGCACGTCGGTTTAAGTTACTCTTGACATGGCCTTTCTGTTACACGTCCCCGATTTGAATGGAAAAGTGAGGTTATGGTTTTTCAAGTACTTATGTTGTATAGGTACTTATGAAAAATCATACCTCACCTCACTTTTTCCACGTCCGTCTAAAAACGGAATTAACTTTTTAAATCATAAATGCGTGAATACAAACACTGTTAGGTATATAGCTAAATGGTAATTTGCGCGACACTGGGGGGCGGTAAACTTTTCCAATTTACCGAATTCGAATATCTAACAGCCAACTTTATAACGTTCATGTTATTTGCCCACGTCGTCGCGTTTGGTAACCGTATTTCTAAATATTTATCGGTTTTCATCAAACACCGGTTTACCGGTTTATTTGATTTTTGTGATGAAAGTTTTATTGGTTCGTCTTTATTTTTTAAACGAATAAGTGTGTGAGTGGGTAGGTGTATAGCTACCTTATGTGGGTAGGAAGGTATCTATTTTTGTTTTTATAGGTTAAGTCGTAACAAAATTTAATACCAAAACAACTTTTGGCATGTAGTAGGTATAAACAACACATACAATAATATGTTTAATACGTTATTATAACTGATTGTCTATAGAAAGAGTCAATTGAGCTTACATCCTATAGGTATAATCGAAATAATACATACATACATACATATTCGTCACGCCTCTCTCTTATTGGGGTAGGCAGAGACCACTTCCATCAACTAAATGATAGGATAAACTAAATATGACATTTCACCAGCGAACACTATGCCTTCCATTACGAATGTCAGGAAATTACCAATTAAGTAATGAAATATAGTTTTAAATATAGTTAGGTTCCTATTTCATAGTTATAGTTTATAGTTACGTCTACCATTTTAATCAAAGGTCTAATAAGACCGACTGCCTCAGCAGGAGGTTCTTGTAACGAGTTTATTGCACTTCTTATGATGCTATGGTCGCCTGGTAGATAAATCCTTTACGCCAATATAACATTTGGTAAAAGCTAGACAAGAAATACTAATTAATGTTGTATAAATTAGTTAAAAATTGAAAGAGGTAGCTAAAATATACGGTATTTGTCGAGTTAAGTTTCTTTTTTATCAATTTTGTCTACCCCATATGTCATATTATGACGATTTGATACCAAATGTAGAGTGCGTTTCACGAAAGAAGTCCCCCGGCCAGATATTTTTGGAACTAAATTTGACAGGTCTATTTTCCCTATTTTCTTACCTTTTCCCTGATTGTAGGTAGAAAACCCTTTACTTATCTTAATAAAAATACACTTTTTGCATAACAGAAATATAGCTAAGTAGACATTTTTAAAAATATATACCAACCCACTCATGGAATCAAAAGAACACTCGAAATATGCAGGAAATAATATTAATTAATAAATAACAAATGAAATAAACTTATTATAGGTAGATGTTGTACTCATAAATGGCAACATTATCAATTTTGACATGATAAACAGCGCCGCGGCTAGGGGACTTCTTTCGTGAATTAATGTACTCTAGCATTTCAAATCATCATCATCACCAAATGTAGATTAACCGAAAGTGCGTAAGGTCCTTATTTGTAAGTTTTATTTTTATTAGTTAACGTATTAAGAACATGGCTACATTACGCATGGTTACGTTAACGACAGGGTTACGTTACCGATATGGTAACAGTACGATTATGCCCCTCACTCAACATTTTACTTAGAAATTGAAACAGTTATAATATCAGGGAAAGAAGTTGAAGGAAGTGGTCTCTGCCTACTAATGGGAGAGAGGCGTGATTGATATGTAGGTAGGTATGTATAATATCAATGCTGCTTTGTAAAAAGAAACAGAACTTCAAATCTTGACAAAGTTGCACTGTACAAACATGACGCAATGTTGGCAATACACCAAAATTGCTTTATCAACATCTTATCTCATTTTGGAGCCAAATAGCTCGCATTACCGAATAATACTGCCTCTTTGTTTAAATGGATGTACTCAAGTCTACAGTTTCTTAACGAAGGTACTTTCCAAGATGGTAAAAAGGTCTGCTCTAGCTTAAAATCTGCATAGAAATCTTTCAACCATGTTAATTTAAAGAAAAGTGTCATAATTATTGTTATTTATTCATTTAACATCATGCCGTCTTATTTTGATTATTGACAATGTTAGGGCTAAAACATAAATTTACGACTCGACGCGACACGACACGACACGAAGCAACAAGACGCGGATTTTCACGATGGATTTTCACGTCGCATCTTGAAAATCCACGACGTCGTGTCGCGTCGTATCGTGAAAAAATAATGGAAAGTTAATCTTGATACTGAAATTTCCAGAAACGGACTTAAAACAATTTTTTTATGTCATCTTCATTAAAAAAATGATGTTAGCGTTGTTAGTATGGAGATTTTTATGATTTATAACCAAGAGTATCCATAAGACTTTATAAGAGAGTATGTCCTTATATGTAGGTAAGTAGTTTAAATCATATTTTTCCGAAAGCCGAACTCTCATTTTCAAATATAGTTTTTTACAATACACGTGGTTTTAGCAAACCTAGCTACCTACAATTTGAGCCGTAGTTATGATTATGAGTCTGGTGTAGACGTAATCAATCATCAAGGCAGATCTTTTATCTTAGTCCTATAAAAATCTTTGCCATTTCAGTCTTAAACTGAAAATAATGGCATGAAATTGTAAAGCTATTGGGTAATAAGGCGTAAAAATATCTTTATGTACCTAAATAGATATTATATACCTAAATATACCTACAATACCTAAATATATATTATTTATAATCAATTTGTAACTAACTTACATCAAAAAAAGAGAGAATAGAAGTTATGTCTTAACAGGTGCTCAAACGGACGGCAGAGAATACCTAGAGCGGAGTAGCGAAGACTCCACCGACAAGAGCGACGCTCTTTTAATGATGATGATTGTAACTGACTTTATTTTTCTTATTTACAATTGGTGTAACAAAAATTTTTTTCGATTGAAAAAAAAAAAAAAAAAACAACAAAAAAAAAAGTCCGAAGCGTCTAAAACTAAATAACCGAAATATTATTTAGTATGCAAAGTACGCAATGCTGTCCCACGTTGCGTGTGACAAGGTGTAGGTACTTTTATTTTTGGTGAGCAGATTTCATAATGCATTGATAACGTAGGATCGGTTAGTTTCTAACTTTATCCACGTCTCAACGCAACGAAGCTGAACTAAATTCAAATTAATTAGTTAATTCACTTCCTATCAAACAAAGTAAATATTATCTTATGCTTATAGTATGTGAACTATAAACATCTTATTACAGTAGCCTCTAAAGGCGCGTACTCATTTGCGAGCTGTAACGGTAACCGAACAGATAGGTAGGTCTATCTATACACATCCGTGCCGTGCCCGGGACGTGTCCGTACCGTGGCCCGTCAGGAAGGAAAAACATACGTCGCGTCGTCTTGACAACGTGTGTGAACGAATCCATAGAAAATGTATATGTCGGCGTGTTGGCGTCTCTTTGGTCATAACATCAACCAAACTTCTTAAATATTGTCTGTGAAACGTCGAGTGATGATAGTTGCCATATATAATGATATTATTTCCCTGATACGCCCCGGACACGGCCCGGATGTGTGTAGATAGACCGAGTGTATGCGTATTACAGCTACCTTACTTTGATATGTGGCAAAAACCGACAATCTTCGCCTTGCTGTGAGCCACTCGTGTAACGTTCGTCGCAGGCTCGCGAACCACGTTCACGCTATGTTGTTTTGTTACAGTGTAAGTAAGGGTTACAGTTACAGCTCGCCAATGAATACGCGCCTTAATGTTCGGTACTATAGGAACTTAAAGATTTTCACCAAGATTTAAGATAAACTGTTAGTGTTGCCAGAGATGCTTTTAAAGATAAAAATGTCTTTGTATCTTTAGATAGATAAAAATATGAAGGCTAGTCTTTCATAGTTTTTAACTAGACTTTCATAGTTTGTTAAAGAATCAATAAAGATTTTTTTATAAAAAAAATTGCAAAGAAAAATGCGAGTTAAAACTATAATACTTACATCATATCATAGGTACTTAAACAACGATAAAAAGAATTCATTTTCCCAAACTAATGTCGATCAGCTGATATTTCACATTTCTAATTTTCATATTTCATATTTTTTCTTACTCTATTTTTAACGTCCTGACTATAGGGGCACGAGCCTACTCTCATTATTAATTTTTTATACTTTCAACTTCTCATCATTTTCATGAATTTTCCTTTATTTTCGTCTAAAAGTATATAAAATCATAAATACCTACCCTCAATGATTTTTTATAGGTATTAGATATGTTACCTTTATAGTAATTGGCGTTTTAAATCTGTGCCGAACAATGATTACAATGACATTAATGACAGCACTTCAAATCATACTCCAAATGTCTTCAGACTAACTGAGACTAGCTACAAGTTGTCTTAAATAGGTCTATTTACAGTCTTCAAAATGTGCGCGCATATAACATATCTATACCTATAAAAAATCTTTGCCTACCCTATAAACACAAACAGTCAAACACCCAATACTTAATCTCCTTTCTCAACCAAGGAAATCTATTTACTAATCTAATCTACGAAATCTGCCGATAATTTCCGAAGCGAACTAATAAACGGGCCCATAATTTGAACGCTTCTGACCTTGAGCGGCAGTAAATGATCTTGGTTCCCCTCAGACCTTAATTCCCATCTCAATCGATATAGTTACCACGGGAAATGTTCTTGTACCTTTTAGGCGACTGTCAGTTGTTTCTATGCCGGTTTTATACTTTGAGTATAGAATATATAAGGAGGTGCCATACCGTCTAGATTTGCGTGCCTCGTCTGGCGCAAAATGGCTACCTTTTTGTATGGAATTTCTTATCGTTTGACAGGTCATCTACCAAGAAAACTATGAAAAACTTGCGCCAACCTTGGCACGCTGTCATAAACTGATTTGTATATGAAAATAAAGTGGCACCTCCTTATATATTCTATATCTACTCAAAGGTTTTATAGGTTGAAAAAACAAATGACGACTGGTTACTAGGCATGCTTGGTAACCCTGCTTTGCCATGCGGCCGTAGTTTCGATTCCACTAGAGACAATTAATGATTTGATGAATAACATCTTTTTGTCGTTCACATGTAGATACCTAGAGCTCGTACCCACTTGTCACATGTAGATTTATAGATGGGGGTCGCAATCTGTGTAAGCCATTGTATAACAGAATACGAAATGTGTCATACAACTGAGGCTATTTTAAATTAGCAGACTTGGGCCCCTGGTAATCCGTAAAAAAAACGGGTCTTGCAGAAGTTTAGTGGTTAATTGCATAACTGGTTATTCGACAATAAAAAAAATCAAAAAATATTTATTTTCTCTCACATAACAGATTATTTTAATACAGTTGAACTTATATTAATTAAGCAGTTTTTATAATGTAAGAGACAGGAGCCCAAACTAGGATACCCTGTATTTTGGGACTCCTGGCCTCCTCGTTGCAAGAATTCAATCAACATATAAGACAGATAGAAAGAATAGAATAAAAGATAATACTAGCGTGTGTGTGTGATAATGCCACTCATGAATAAATGCTTTTAATTCACTTTTAGCAGTACCAAGGTAAGTAATCATATTAAAAATTTAGTAGAAAATGCTCTGCGATATTAGACTTCCTATAGGTGTATAGAAATCTAGAAATTGCATTTCCATGCTAACGTTGAATAGAATTTGATTTATATTCAGGTATCCTAGGTTGGTGGAATGCACACCGCACAACTTTCCAGATTTATGAATGTATCCTACTTTAGGTTTTCCTTTGCTGTAGGTAAGTATTTTAGCTATTCAATTTTAAGTGTATTAAAATATTGGCCTGATGGTTTTGTTAAAACATAGCTATACAAGCTTTAATGTTTTTCTCTTTTTAATTTTACTTTGTGTCGAATTCAAGTGTAAAATTAATGTTACCTACGAATAAATTATTTTTGAATTTTGAATTTGAATTTTAATCAGTGCTAATTTAATGTGATATCTACTGAAGGTACAATGTTGTAATGCAATAACAATATCTATTGCCAAATAAAAAAAAATATAAGTTAAGTAAATGGACTTTAAAATTGGTTTAGGATATTAGAAAGATAGCTTTTAAGATAAGTACCTAGTTATTAAATATTGTTAGAAAGATACATTATGAGTGCATATCATAAACAATTTTTGAAAATACGTAGAAGAATAAATTTGGCACTTAAAAAAGAAGCAACCTTTTTCTGAGATAATGATTTATTTTTAAAGTAAGAACAAATTATCATCGTTCGCGGACTGTTAATTTTATCAATTGAAAAGTAAACAATGAGTTTGTTAAGTTCTCTAAAAATAAGAGCTTTGAGATATTCCAAGAACTAAATAGCCTAGCTGTATAAGGGTAAGACAGATAGTTACTTAACACTACAAATCTTCAAACAGTATCAGACACCAAAGGAATTTTTTATAACACTGAAATGTCGTAATAAAGTGCTCCTCCGCTTATGTAGTTCTCAGATTAATTCAAGAGTGCTTACTTTAAGCGGGATAATGGTGTGTAATTAATTTGAGACTCTTATCTTGGGGCTGCTGGATGTTTGTCAGCACTTTGTGGTCTTTGGAGTCCGTGGAATAAGGAAGAGACAAGTGTGATGGAGTGGAGCGGGAGTTTTCTCTGGAAATCTTTTTGTACAGGGTATCGTTTAGTTTTAACCTCTCACATCCCACTGGCCCATTATAAACCCAGACACAATAGACTTTCTATTGTTCTTTTTTTCTGGGATGTGAAAGATTAAATCGAAAGAAGTGTTTGAGTAGTAGCAAGAGGGGAGTGGTCTCTTTTTATCCTAATGGGAAAAAGGCATGACAGATATGTATGTATGTACATACATAGGTACCTACTAAGGTGTTGTTTTGTTAGACTCTATGACGAAATCCAACTGTCTACGAAAACATTTACACAATTAAGTTACGATAGGTATTCTACAGACTTCGATTCGAGACAGACGTTTATTTAAAAAAGTTGGAAGGGTTACATTACACAAACAAATATAAATATGATTGTGATACAAAACTAATATGTATGTGAATATTTATAATAATAAATAGGTATTATCAATATTTGTTACAATGTAAGAAAAATGCTGAATGTCAAATGTAATCTGAGAAAAATTCGGTTTCGAAAAGGAAAATTGTATTTGTTTGAAATCCGAAGTAAACACAAAGAAGATTTTATTATCCACTCTACAGTTTCCTTATTTAGGTTGTGTGGAAGTAGGGTGTGTATAAAATAGTTACAAACTGGACTTATTCGTTGATTTTCAAGCTAGCGTTCCATATTCTTCATGGTTAACGCAGTCAGAACTATTTAGCTTTTAGATTACCTATGTTCCATGAAATGTATTTTGAAATAGGAAATTCTTTATACCTAGGAACAAAACAGTCTCTCAATTTATGGTTAGATTATCTTGTCGGTCCAAATAGCTAGAAAAAAAAATTACTTTTCTCAACGACATTTGCGTGGAATCTAACTATGCTTGCCATAAATACACCCCGTACCCCGTAGGTATTTTAACTGTATTATTACCCTGAACATAAAATACAAAACTCATACCCACCCTACATGGAAGTGTAAGAATAACGTTTTCAGACTTTGTTTTCCTCCGTAATTGCATCCTTCATTTGCGGGAGAGGACCACTCCGACACTCCGACACTCCTGACACTCACGACACTGACGAGGACGACACTGGCTTCTTTGAAAATAAAATCTCGCGACGACACTCGGCTGTTTGTTCTTGCTTTATTTCTTTCAGTTTGGAGTGTCTAGACACTTCATACTAGACTTTAGACCCGAGATTCTAGTCTCAGAGTGATGATACTCAGAGTTTCGCTTGAAAGACTGCGTTGTATTAGGAAAGTACTTAAAACTGCCTAGGTAAAGTCTAGATTGGACTAGCGTACAGTTTTATGACATGCTTATAGAAATATAAGATAAATTAAAAAGACTCTTTTTTAAATGCCCTTAGAATTACAAGATAAATTAAAATTCAGATTCACAGTTCAATATTTTCCTTTTTAAGAACTTGGCTTTTTGTTACACTGCAGTGTGTCCAGATCTAGATGTTACGAAAACATGTCAGTGCTACAAAGAATAAATAAACTAAAAATAATGACAATTTACAAGACGATGTCGTTAGTTCCGATTTCCGCCTCGCGCCAAAAGATCCTTGTAGCACTGTAAGTACCTATATAATCGCCATTTTATTTTACATGTCAGGTAAGGCTGTCTCTATCTGACGCATTGGCGTGAAAAGTGATAGACGGATATGGAAATATTTCTCGATATTACTTGCTACTAGGAACTTAATTACTACTTTTTGAAACGAAGCACTTGTTTTTACTTTATCTAGATGCAAATTAATTGAAATTAGGTATTTATATGATAAACTTTGATTAAATTACTTATCTATTCCCAAAGCTAGCATTCAAATTCATGAAATGCTTTTAAAAAGAAAAAATATGACATCTTAATCCCAAAACAAGGATTTTAACGAGAGAATCAGTCTCAAGTGGGTGTCATTATACGTAGAGGCATTTCGGGGACGTATGCTGATAGGAGATGAAAAATGATGCCAAGGTGAAGTGAAGGCGTGATGGAACGTCTTCAAGATTGGTGTAAGGCTTAGGCTTTTTGAATTATCTCGTAATAAGGCGTAACTCCTCCCCTTTAAAATTATTATTTATTTAACAGTTTATTGTAAGATGATAGTACATAGAGAAAAAAAAGAGAAGTAATACAAAAGGACAGCATATTTCTAAAAGAAATTTCATTTTTTTAATCAATGTAAAATCATTTAAATCATGTTGTTAATAAGTAGATGTCAAAAGGTGTAACTAATATCTATTTTAAATTAAATGATTTTGATCATAATTATTTCAATACTACTAAAATTGATTTGTAATAATTTAGGTTTTACAGTTAAGTATTTTTGACAGCGTTTATAACTACGATTGTTGGAACTATTTACACCACATCGTTCTTGACCAAATTATTGTGAGGGATATCGACTGTCCCTTTTATTCAGACATCCAAACACGATGTAATTATATGAGAAAGAGTGAAAGAGACAGAGGTAAGAATTTCCAACACACAAAATAAAGACATCATCCTACTTTCTATCGAATAGGCGGGTTCACATAGAGCGAGCAGCCTTGCAAGGCAAGCATTTGGCCAATTTAAAGAGGCCCCTAAGAACTACCCAACCCAATAGGATAGCGAGGTCTTTCCTGAGCAGCCGAACATCTGCTTCGCGAGGCTGCTCGCTCTGTGTAGACCCGCCTAATCGCCAATATGCAAACAGCTTTAGTTGCATAGATACAAAGTAGCGGCTCTCATCTCGATGCGGGCAGGCCAAGGTTACTGTATGACTTTGACATAATAGCGGAACATTTCACGCTAAACGAATAACTTAATTATCTCGGAATTTCACTGCTCAGGGTGTGCCGACACGTAAACACGACACGACGTCGTGTCGTGGAAATCTACGACACATATCGGTAGAATCTTAATAAACACCATTACTTTGTAATAATATTTTATTATGATTAACATAAATAAGATTAACTTTTAAGTAAATACCATAACTTTTTAAGAATAGTATAAGATTCTAACGAAAATGGGTATATAGATTATTTTAAAATATTCGACACGTATTTTTTTCTTTTTTCTCTTAAACTAAAAAGGACAAAGATACACTGGGTTAATTTTGCTCATGACGTCACTTCTCATTAGGATTTTTACCTAGGAGTGACGTCAATACCCCCACTCCGTAACTTTGATGCTCTGTATCTTTGTATTTATTTGTGTATTTGATCAGTTAAAAAACGTGTTTCATATATTTTTTATTAGCCTAAAAGACGGCCTAATTACTTTTGAATTTTGGAATGTAGTCATCATCCCTATTGTCGTAGATCTCCGTAGACACGCGACGACGTCGTGTCGTGTTTTTTGTGTGAGCCCTCAGTGCAGATATACTTTCTCTCGTGTTGCTAACAGAGCGTAGCTGTTTATAGATATCGAGTCTGGACGTAATGAGCCGAATGTGTGCTGAATTCCTTTCTGGGAAAAAGTCGCTACTGGTTCTGTGAATTCTCAGTTGGAATCGTTTCTACGATTGTGGACACTGATGAAAATAATTTATTTTATTTATTCGGTTAACCATATAAAACATATACATATACATACACATACATATACATATTTGGAGTAAAATCAATAAGCTAATAATATGTTAAGACAACTAAAAAGTAACATGGATAACCAGTACATGGGAGCTAAGAGATATGAAAATGAAAAGTGTTTTATTCAAAAATAGGCAAAATTCATTACACTTTTTTGATGTCACTTTTTTGATCTAAAACTGCTGCTGGTTCACTACCTGTATAGCCGAGAGGAAGAAGACGCCAAGAAACCTTCGGCACAGGGCCCTATGATATGTGCAATGTATCTTTTTTTTGATCGAGACACTTATACAATTACATGTTGGTACTTAACTTGTTATCACAGTAATTTACTTGAATATCACAGTAAGAGTAGTTTGTTTTAAATAGTTTATAAAAAAAATATTTTTTTTTATTTAAGTTTAAAAAATAAGTTTGTAATATAATAGTTTATAAAAAATAATGTTGATAAAAAATATAGGTAGGTACTTAATGAATACCAAGTAATACAATATTCATTAAAGCAATTATTAGGTACGTAAAAATAAATCTACCATACATCTGGTATTGACTGGTGGAACATCCCAGCTGAATGAGAATCAAGCCAGTGGTATTAGAAGTACTACATCAGTATGCGACGTCCGTCCATTTCAGTCACGTACTGCACCATGTAATTGGCTTATTTATTTGAATGTCACCTTTCCAACGGATTCCAAATTTGAATTTTAAAAAGTATTGGTTTCTAACCGTCAAAAATGGATGCCGATGCCGATGTCTCAGATTGGTTTGTCATAGGTTTATAAGGAAGAATATATCTTTTGTTTTAAGACTTATGTAATATTTAAACAATTAGAAGTTATGTATTGGTAGCCTTATTTCAACCAATCGGCATTTAGAAAATCTGACAGAAGCATAAATGTCGATGTTGCCAGTTTCGCTCAATATTAATAACAAAATTGGTGAATATTTAGAAAATTATTAGAATTTGTATTATTAATCACAGTTAATAATACCAATTTATTAAATCTAATCCAAATAGCCTTAAAGATGGGCCGAATCCAAAATCTAATGAATTCGATTTATCTTTCAAAGTTAAAGCCAGCTAATTCATATCATAGGCTTTGGAAGTTTATTGAGACGTTCCCTTGACGTCGGAGATTAAAAGAGGCGGAAATGGAGATTTGGATAGACCAACGGGTTAATGCCACTCGTTTTAACCCGACGAAGAGCTCGTTTTACTGTCTACACGTACAACTGACAGATAAGCCTATGTCTGTTGAGGTGGCTGGTATTGTGAAGTAGAAGGAGCGAAGAATAGAAAAGAAACTGCACTGATAATGGTAAAAAAAAAAAAATTACAATAATAAAAAAAAAATAATAATAAAAAAATTAAATTACAATAATAGAGAACACTATAGGTCGGTCGAGTCCTAGTTGGTAAGTAAGTAATTTGAAGTATGAAACAGGAAGTATAACTTATAGACAAAATTATAGACTATCTTTGTTGGTGTTGCCAGCAATGTCTATTTCATAAAGCATGACATTTTGCACAGACACCGGTTTAAGATATCTATCAAATAAAATCTATAGATGGTGTAACAGCCCTTATAGATTTTTAACCGATAAATGTTTTACACCTATTGTTAAGGACGGAAGAAGTGGACTGTATTAATCTATAGTAATAATGAAATACTTAGCTTTGTCTCCTTTATATACTTTAATATGTGGACTAAACAACTACTAACACGTAACACAACAACACTCAATGACAATAATATAGAAACTGACAAGACCAAGAAAAATAGAATGTAAAAAAGTAAAATACAAATATCTGTCGTATTAAAAGGCAATCTGTACAAAAAATGGTTAATTATAAAAAGAGTTCGCAACACCTATCATTATCTCTGTCTAAAACGTCATGTTTTATGAAACAGACATAGGTTTATTTGTCAGTTTTTAAGCTATTGCATAGCTTCTATCGCGGGCCTTGAGCGCGGGGACCGAATCCAGAAATTCCGTAACGAAAAACCTCACGCTCCCCACTCCGACGGGCACGGAGGTGTGGCTTGAAGGCCGTGCATCGTCTAACTTCGTTTCAGTTCGGCACTCTTCTACACACCGCCGCCGGTCGGTCACCACGCTCAAAAAGTGTAACTTGAATTAATATCAAAGAAAAAGAAATACTGCATAAATAAAATAAATAAATAATTATAATTGCATAAGTTGATACAAAATGCTATGCAATAGCTTTACCGCGGCAGTCTCCGAGTGCCACACGCCTTTTTTATCTGTAGTGGTGTAACGGATCCCAAATACTAATCAATGCCTACTGGTACTACCGACTACCGGCGGTAGTGGTATGGAAAATATGAGTGAAGTTGTGAAGTGAGAATGTTTGTTACTCTTAGCGCCAAAACACACGGTGAAACGCAACTGTAACGAAACTGAAACTGCTAGTTACTTTTGAGTTGCATCGCAGTTTCTGCTATAGACTTCCTTAGAAAACCACACACGACGCAACTAGTTTGAAACGTTTCGTTTCAGTTGCGTTGCATTTGCGTTTCACCGTGTGTTCTGGGTGTTACACGCAAAATCCACTGAATAGGTTTGAATGGAACATCAAAATATTGTAGCTTGCATATCGAAATAACACATAGGCTATATTATTTATGAATAGTGTGTATTCTTTCAAAGATATGACGATAAATGCGTTAGAAATCGCGGGCGGCCTTTAGACATTTGTAGGGTTATACCTACAGTTTTAACAGAGATTTTAAACAACATATCTAGGCTTAAAAAAAGGTATAATAATTTTAAATAAAATTCCCAGACTAATAAATCATAAGATCGAAAACTTATTTTCTCGCCTCATATCTTATCCAACAACATAAAAGGAACCTAATACACTATGATTTTCCGATCTATTTCGTTCGAGTTCGATATACGAGTGAACAAGTGCTATTCGAATCTGGTGCGGTGTGAAATGATATTGGGGCCAACACTATTGTAAATGGTTAAAAGGATTTCGGCTATCGGGATTTAAGGCGAATTTAGTGGTTGTAGTTTCAAGTACCTGAATTTAATAGTGCTACTTTATGTAACTAGTTTCACATACCTAAGATATGATCTACTTTTCTCAAAAATCATTTAAATAAATTAAACTTTAATTATAGTTGTAAGTTGATGCAATATTCCTATATAATTAGGTACATAGGTAGGAATGCCATTGTTGTTGTGTCAGCTTATGAATGTCCACTGCTGGACAAAAGCCTCCCACAAGGATCTCCATTACGATAGGTCTTGCTTGGTCTTGCATATCTAATTAGATTGATGAAAATCAAAGTGAAATTGCGACTTGTTTGTTTTACTTTATATTTATATTGTAAAGGATAAGAAAGGACTTACCTATCTAGAATTTTTACTCAACTACGGAAAAAAAAGGAGAGCATGTACCTATACGATTTTCAACGCGATGTACCTACTTATGTTGCATGTAGGTACTATGTTCATTTGTGCCCTCATTACTTCTAAACTACTTATTTAATAGTACTTTTATACTTATCATTATACTCAATTTTATGAATAAAAGAACGTTAAAAATACAGCAACCAAAAAACGACCTAATTTATATGAATTAAGCGTAATCTTTGCCCTCATTTATAAAAACCTCACCCTTTTCAAGTTCAAACTTTAGCACTTAAAAAGACAAACAACTTTATTTTTTTGGCGGCAAAATACTAATGTTTGTTCAAACTTTTTAACAAAAATGCTTATTAACTTTTTGTCTGGCGGCCATGTTTTTTTAGAAAGAACGTAATAAAGTAAATAAGTATTTAAATTAAGGTAATTTTTGTTCCCTTTGGACAGATTTAGTCTCCTTTTGTGAGAATATTAACTCAGTTTTTTCAATGGTTAGAAAACTGGGTTTTAGTTTTTTTTAGTTCTAATTCTAATTTAGCCATTTGTGTCCCACTGCTGGGCAAAGGCCTCTCTCCTCATCGGCCATGACTTTCTGTCTCGAGCTTCCTCCACCCAGCTACTTAAGAAGGTGTCCAAGTCGTCCCGCCACCTTTTATTTAGTTTTTTATGACCAGTTTAATTTTTTTTGTTAATATTATTTTACTTTGGACTGACGATGCCCAATTGTGTCTACACACTTAAGCCACCCGGCGGCTTTGCTGATATTGTAAAATCTATTTTATTATATTTCTCTTACACCGTTTTAAGAACTTAAATCTTTAAGTTCTGTTTAAAGGCCTGAAAAAGTGTACCTACTCTATGATGATTAATTTAATATTGAATCCTGGTTAGGTTCAAAAAATGTGCACCTAAATGAAAAAAAAGCACGCTAATGATGCTTTCGCGCCAACCTCGACAGACGTTTACTTTTTTCGTAAACTTTTTTGACACTCGGAAAATTCGAGAAAAACCTGTAAGCTTGTTTTTTTTCCAGCTTGGCGACGATGTCATTGAGTGACATCTTTCGTTGGTATGATAAATTATCTTGCAAAAATATTTGGATTTTCTCTCATATCAAGGAATATGTCGTTAAGGCAAACTGTACAAAATGAAATATCTTGATATCTGTTTATTTTTTTAATAAGCTAATTTTGCTATTCAAGTATTTTAAGGGCATGGAAGGATAATATATACTTTTTTAAAAGTTTTCTTTTATTTTTTAACTAGTATTGTAATTTTTTAAAGACAAATTGGACATCAATTTTAAAATTCGTGGGAGTGAGTTACTTATTTTTATTGCCATCATCATCGGTAAGATACTAGTCAGTAAATCTAGCTTTTAAAAAGTTTAAAAAAGACACGTGCGCGTCGTAAAATGGCGACATGTGAAAAGTCAGAGAGTCGCCATTTTTTAACTTTTTTAACGTTTATTTTTTTATTCGTTTATCTCTGACAGCTATTCGCTGTAGTTTTCGTTCCGAAACTGCCATAAATCACAATTGGAAATGTAATGTTTGCGCTTTGAAAAGAATAATCGCGGCTATAAAGGTTTTATAGGTTATTATATCTATGTAATAAAAAAGTGAAGGTAGGGTTTGTGGTTGTAATAATCAAATGAAAATTTTAACATAGATACTTAACTACCTATTATGCTATCTACACACCAAAGCCGCCGGCATGATGCCGGGGAAGGCCGCCGGCTTTACATCATACAAAAAAGCCGGCGGCTTTGGTGTGTAACCTTTTAAAATAATAAACAGGCTCAATATATTCCGTAGTCAATCCGTAAATTATAAATATTAAATTTAAACACGGATTGGTATTTTAATACTGCAGTTTGGTACAATTAATCTGGCAACTCTGATTGAAAATTTCGATATCTTTGAGCTGAAATTAATATAGTAACATTTATATATGTTATGGCAATTTGATTTTCATTTCAAAATGTAGGACTTATTTGTTTTTTTTAATGGTTTTCGTAATACTAACCTATATTACAGTACCTATTTAAGGAACAAAATATCAAAATAAACAATTTGAAAAACTTTGATCAAGCTTCCTACGTACTTTGAGAAACAAAAACACAAAGCCACAGATCGTTTCCTCAATAAAAAAAAACAACTTTGTTTAAAAAACTAATAAAGAAAAAAAACTTTATATAAATAAAGGTATCTTCGAGCGAATTTCTGCAAAGATAACAACTTTTATATCTTTTCCGGGGTTCTATTCTTTCCATAAGTTTGATGCTTTGTAATAATATACGGGCTGTATTATAGACCCAGGTCCGGGATGTGTCTGACCTAACTTACGGTAGAATGGATAAAACCTTCAAATAGTATTCTCTAAGACATATATAAAAAACAGCCATTTAAAAACAAGTTATATTACTCTAGCTTTTGGTAACCTTCGTCATCCGATACCTGCCAAAGGTCCCCAGTTACACTTACACAAATTCGCAGGTGTTCACGGCACATGAGAAGCTATGGAGAACCTAAGGTTTTATCCATTCTACTGTAAGTTAGGTCAAACACGTACCGGATCTGGACCTATTAGGTACGGCAAGGTATGAGTGAAACGGGACACATATATTTGGGGGTCTGGGAGTCGCCCATAATAATTACAATAAAATTACAAGTTGTTGTTGTATCAGCTTGTGGACGTCCGCTGCTGAACAACGCCTCCCCAAAGGATCTCCACAACTACCGGCCATGCGCTCCCCGCATCCAACGGATTCCCGCGACTTTCACCGTCGTCGGTCCACCTTGTTGGAAACCTGTATAAGTACCTACACAAAAATAGTAGAAAGAAAAGTATTGTATGAAGTAGCACCCGCTTTATTATTAAGTAGCAATGTCGTTCAGGCAACGTCATCATTTTCATATTACCGACATTGCATTTAAGTTGGGTTATACAGTTGAATAGCTTTAGTTTTGTCAGTGACTTTAAACGAAAAGAAACGACAAATAGCTCGCAGATCGATACAAAATACGCGAATATCTCTTTCCACCCGGTATTATTTCCACAACTTTGATGGTTTGTGATATATAAAATTTGGCAAAAGATAAATCGAGTTGCCAAACTCGGTAGCCATCTTTTTCACGACTTTTATTCGACTGTTTGCTACTTATACGTTTATAATGCGGCCAAGTTATGTCGTTAGATACTTACTTTAGAACTTTGCTCCTAAATGCCTATTGTGTTTATTACAATTAGGTATTTCTTGGGTCGTATAAGTTTGCTAGTTTAAGGTTTTGTCATTTTTCTCTGAGGAAAGTTTTATCGATGAAGTTCAAAAGTCAAAAAGGATCTTTTTATACTTTAAATGTCTTGCCATAGTTTTGTAAGATTGGTGTACGTATAGGCCTTTTATGCCTTCATTGTCAGACGGCTATGCCTTTCGCGGTCTGACGTTCGACATAGTTTGGCATATCTGACTGAGTGCAAGCATAGTGCGGGCATTGTATCAAATCAAACGTGAACAAAGAATTTCTACAACGCATATGAGCGCAAAGCGATTACAAAGGCGAATAAAATAGCGAAAGACAATGTTGCTTGTCTAAAGATAGTTGAAATGTCTCAGTCGCATTTTACGAGACCCTAACACAAGATAAATAGTAGTTATAGACCTTTTATACTTCTTCCTTTAAATCGATGACAAAACCATGAAATAATAAGAGTAGAATTAACATAAAACAACTCTTTATTGAAAAACTTACAATCTTTAATACATTTCTGTATTTTTCAATAATATAAAACGCATACGATACCTGGCAAAAGGGAGCGACGCTGCTTTTCATATGAAAATGTTCGAGAAATAGGTATCGAAATGAAATCTCAGATTCGATGCGATGTCGTATATTTTATTAAAATTATATTTTTATTAAATGGAAATAATGTTGTCAACCTACCGAGGACTTCATAAAAATCGTAGGGTTTCGTTGGATGCAGCAATGAACCGGTCACGTTAGAGCGCTTGTTGACGTCCGTTTTTTTACCGTTATCCGTTACGCGGTGGTATGTGGTTTATAATAGACGTGTGTACACGCACCGGACATTCATCCGGCAAAAAAGTAGGTATATGGCAGCCGTTTTTTGCCGGTTTTTTGTCCGGTGCGTGTAGCCCTCAATACAATATAATACAAATATTCTTTATTGCACACAAAGATATAAGTCTATGGATGGATTATGCACACAAAGATATAAGTCCTCTTAGGAAACCACGGAAAAATCGCGGCTCAAATACCTGCTGTGTTTTTAATACCAAACGTCAAACCGCACTACAGCTGCAGGTGCATTAACACCCTAATTGGAACAGTAATATTTGGCTTCAGCTCCAATCGATCAAACGCAGGAACAGCTGTCGAATGTTCCGCACGTTGCAACTCAAAACCTTTATGCCAGTAATCAATCGATTGCTTCGAAAACATCGACTGTAGGTATGCATAGATACTAGCTTGAGCGTCACTGGTTTATACGTCGTAATCAGAAATAGTATTCGAGATTTGCAACGTTCAATATACGCATAACAGAATGCGTACCTCCTTACATAAGGAGGTGCCACTTTTTTTTTCATATAAAAATGAGTTTATAACAGGTTGCCAAGGTTGGCGCAAGTTTTTCATAGTTTTCTAGGTAGATGACCTGTCAAACGATAAGAAATTCCATACAAAATGGTAGCCATTTTGCGCCAGACCAGAAACGCAGATCCAGACGGTATGGCACCTCCTTAAATATTCTCGTTACTACTTATCACTTGTATTAAAAAAAAAAACTAAATCAAAATCGCTTTACACGACACAGACAAACACATCAAACTTAAAAGACTCCTCTTTCACGGCAAGAGTTAAAAAGGAAGTCTGACTTCTTAGTCTATTATTTTAGTGATAAAGTTAGTGTGTACATTGTTTTTAACGCCGATACAAAACCGCATCTGCGAAGTGTGAATACCTAGTTTCATATACGGTGCTACAAGGATCTTTTGGCACGTGGCGGTAAATATATAAAAAGCAATAAAATCTTGTAAATTGTCATTATTTTGAGTTATTTATTCACCACCCATGCCCTCCTGACAATGTCACTCAAGTGCCAATAGATCCTTGTAGCACTGTAATTGCTATAGCTAGAACTTCCGTTTATAAACCGAATATTTCCTTAGAATAAGTCAATCAAGAAAATTGTATCGCTCGTTTCACCTTGTATTAAAGTTTCTACTAGCATACATTCTCAGTGGATTATAGTCTAGTTCATATTATAATCTTTTAACATGTAAGTACTTAACCTACTATTGACTGTAATCTGTTATGTGTGTTTTATAAATAAATAAATGAATAGATACACGACAAATGCCTTTACCGCTACATATTTTATTTTAACACCTCAACGAATACCTGACCTTGTTACAAACAGAAAATAATTCCGGAATACGAGAGAAAAACATCAAAGGATTTCTAAGGCCATTGTATATGGAGACTTATGTATATAATGTCATTAACGGGATGTTTTCTGGACGATTATAACGTATATGTATTTATATATGTTACGGGCAATGTGATTAATTGGGCATTATGCATAATGCCCGGGCATTATGAATAATGCCCAATATAAGCGGGCAATGTGATAAATACTTTGCCATTAATCAAATTGCCCGGGCATTATGCATAATGCCCGTCACCTATTGGGCAGAGTGATAATAAACTTGTTTCAGTACTTTTTTTATTTTACAATGAAACCTTATCTCACCTAAACCTAACTGAAAGTCAAATAAATGTGTAGGTATTATGGAACTTAAAATTCTCATCATTTCTTCATAGCTTAAGTTGGGTTTTAGTTTAGGTTAGGCCATTCCGGACTCTGATTGGTCAAAAGGTGACATGCGCTGGCTTCTCTAAAATACTTCTTAAATCCCTAAAATATGTGGAAGGGGTTGATGGCTGGCACATGCGTTGAGACCTGTGTGAAGGTGCTACTGTGATGGCCGGTCATGTACCTACGCGGAAGCCTTTCAGTTTTCAGCTTCCCATTTACTTACCTATACCTTGTTCTGGATATTGCAGGGGCAATTTTTTAATTATTTGTTTATTGATTTGAGCTCTATTGAAATGTAAATTTTAATGTTTGTTTCTGTGTTTCAGCCTAAGAATTTGTAAAACTTAAATTGAAATGAGCAACCCAACAGAGTTTCTTGCTAGGTTCTTCTCTGGAACTCTTGCGAATCTAGCATTAACTTTAAAAAATGACCCGTCCTAAGGGTTGTCGAACCTAACCTACAGAAATTTTTATTTTCATTTCCATCATTTTCAAAACCCACGAAAGTTGTCAATTTGTATGAAATATTATGCGATTTTCAGTTGACTTAATACAACTCATTTTATTTGTTACTTTTTAGTCGGGGGTCTTTACAATTTTTAATTTTTTTTATTCTCATTATTTTATTAAAATTAGAAACATAAAACATTCTTAAAATGTCAAAATTATGAGCAATTTTTTTCCTTTAGGTACCTATGCAGCACATACGTAAAGTTTCTTAAACTTAATTGTGTTGAAGTACTTAATAATATAACATAATTATGAGATGCTAAATCATTTTTTTTACTCTACTTCAATAATCTTAGTTGTTAAAAATGCAGAAACCTAAATTCTATCTAAAGCAATGACCTAAAATTTCAAAAAAGAATGTCCACTAATGTCTGTGACAACGTTTCAAAAATTGGACGACTTTAGAATTATCGCAACCTACAATTATCAAGTTAATGGACTATTATTATCAAATTGCCCAATGGTCTTTGGGCATTATTCATAATGCCCGGGCAATGTGATAAATAGCACAGTTTTGATCATAATTAATCACATTGCCCAATACAGCTGGGCATTATTCATAATGCCCGGGCATTATGCATACTGCCCGCATTAATCACATTGCCCGTAACATATACACTCGAGAGCAATGAATCCGGGTCGGATAAACAAAAAACTAAAATATCTCGTAAACTAAGAATTCTAACCTTATGAAATAAAATGTGTTTAAGAGACCAATAAATACTTGTTAAATGTAAATGTAAAACTTCTCCGTTACTTCTATATTTATGTCATAACCATGAAATCTTCCTTTGCGGATTTTGGTATAGCATGCCAAATATCGAATGGACGAGGAGGGCACGAGGAGGCAATGCGAAATGTTAAAATTCAAGAAAATGCTTATGTTGTTTTAAAAAAATATATTGTTTTACAGTTTTAAAGTTAGATCATCAGTTTTTTTCTTTACTTAATATTCTGTTATTAAAATGTTGTGACTCATAGATGTTAGTACTTACATTAAAAAAGTATAAAATTGTCTATTAAACCCAATTTATTTCATTAAGCTAGCATTCTTGGATCGCGAGTTTTGGATTCTTTAGTGACCCGGATTCATTGCCCTCGAGTGTATAATGGTATATGATGAATGTCGTAGCGTGTTTTTTATTTCCACAGTAATTTGTTCCTGTCACATAGTTTTAGTCTCTTCGGGTCTCGGGGATAGAAAGGGAAAACTTTTTGATAAATTTCGAATGGAATAGTTTAAGTTGTTGTGGAAAAACTGTGTACCTACTTTCTAGATACAACAAGTACAAGTAGGTAGAATATATATACACACAATTTTTTATATATAAATACACTTCATTACATTAAAAACCTATAAAAAGATGGTATTTTCTCTGGGGTATCTATGAAAAGTTTAATCTTTTATTGCTTACAGAACTTATCAGCTTTTTGATATTCAAGTTTAGTATCACAGGATAATACGGGGATTTTGTTTTTGTTAAGGAGATTAAAAATATTTTTTTTTCCTAAAATAGGCCTGTTATAAGTATTTGACGTGTTTGCCTATATGTCTGTTTGTGACATTGTTACTCCCGAATGCGTGAAACGATTTCGATTAAGTAAGTTTGTTTTGTTCAAAAGGTGTTCTAATCGAGTGTGTCCTTTTTTAACAACAAGGATATCTTGTACTCGTAAAATCGACGCATTTTTCCTCCACGAGGGAGAAACGAATTTAAAAATCAAACATTGACATTTACGATGTTGCTTCAATACTGACTAAATCTACTTTTATACAAATTTAGAACAATTTTCCCGTTACGAAACGCTGATTAAACAAGATTAGTCGGGATTTAATGAGCGATTAAGAGTTTCGAGCAACGAATTTAATCGCTACGTGCAAAGTCGCGAGGCGGGAGTATTAATTACATACAACATTATGAGATTACGGACTTTCAGATTTCAGATTTTAATGTGCTTTGAAGGTCGAGTGGTATTACTTTTAAAAAATAATTTTTGGCCTGGTAGCTACGAACTTTAAGCCAAGTCTTTATTGTTTTATTTTAGCTTCATATAGTGATATTACTGAAAGATTCCTTAGACTATATACCTATATATATATATATAGTGCGTTTCATGAATTAGTACTGCGAAACACAATGAGGGTAATGTGGCAGTACAAATGTTCAATCCTGCCAACATGGTGGCATAGGAACTATTTCATGAAACGCACTCTAATCCAGCTGTAAGCCTGTTTTATTTTAAATTGCATCTACTACTGTGGATTCTGCCAATGTCAGTAGAAGCAGAGCTTACAAAATGCCTGTTATTTGATACAAATATTAAATGATATGGGCCGACGTCACCTAAAAAGTTGAGACACGCGAGATGTAAGCATATTTTGGCAGATTTCTCACTTGCAGACATGGCATTTGTTTTTGGCATGAGCAGATGATTTGCCATAGTTATACGGTACTTTTTATACGAAAAGGCGAGGTTCAGGGCTACCTACAATCACAACAAGCTTCTGAAGTTTTTTTAATTGTTAAGCAGGAACGCTTTTCCCCCTATCTGAGTCCGATTACATTGTTTTATTCATAAAGCAGTTTTTCTTATTAAAATCTTTTCGGAAATTACTGGTGACAAAAAGATTTATAATCTGTGACAATTAGAATCTTCTTTCATCTTTCGAACACTTTCAAAAAGCACCTCCTAACTTTTTCTAAACGGCCAGCATCAGAAAACCACAGAGAATACATTGGAATTGTAAATATTCGCGCTTCTTCGATCATTTACATAAAATGTGTATCTTTGTCGAGTAAAGAAGAGCTCCTTGGAATCACTTTACTCTATCGTTACATATTTATTAGTGTTAGTGAACTGTGTAAAGATTCTGTAAAAAGTCAATTGTATGGTTTGGAAAATATAGATACTATTTTCTTTATTTTTTTTTTCTTACACAACTCAACTTTTTGGTGAAATATAATTACTTTTTAAAATACATAAAAACATCAATGTTACAAAATTAAAGTTATGATTGAAATTTTGTTCGAGTTTTTTCTCTTCTTCTAACTTTTTTTTTAATTGAACTTTATCTAAAATTTTATTATCAGATTAGACGGACAATTAAACAAGGTTTATTTTAATATATAGGTCTCTTAACAAAAAGTTGATAGAATTTTGGATACTTAAAAATTGAAATATCCCTAGACATTGTTAATGTGTGTATAATATTGAATCCTTTTTTGTTTCAGGTAATGCAATTTCTTTGGTGTTATACTAACGTAAGTTATCGTTAATCTCCAAGCCTCAGTTGCAGAAAAGGTATATTTTCCTTTATTTATTATTTTAATAAAAAAAAAAATCCTTTATTTCTTAACTTTAAGGCTTCAATTATTTTTTAGGTAGCCATTTTCTCTAAATACAATAAATACAAAACAAAAGAAGCTCAATAACAAATATTCATGAAATTATATTCACGAGAAAAATCTTGCTAAACCTTAGAATCAAGTAACGTGTCACAGTCGTGATAAAAAAGGACTTTGTTTCAAAAGACATAAAAGCAATTTTTGATTATAGTCATAACCTTTCTAATTTAAAAATCATATTAAAAGGCATGATTCGAGATATAATTCTTGTCGTCTCGCCGACACCAACGTTTTAGCTCGTAAAAATATAATATGATGCTACTAAGGATGGATTCACTCGATTATCACTTATTTTTCTAGTATAAAGACATTTATTCTATCTATAGAGTGCTTTTCACGAAAGAATTCCCCCGGATATTTGTGGAACTAAATTTGACAGGTCTATTTTCCCTATTTTCTGACTTTTTCCGTGATAGTAGGTAGAAAAACCCTTACTGGTTTTAATAAAAATATGATTTTTATATAACAGAAATGTAGGTAAATAGATATTTTTATCAAAATGCATACCAACCTACTCTATAATATGACTAAGACACTCGAAGTATGCAATAATTAGTATTATTTGATAAATTACAAATGAAATACAAATAATGTAGGTAAAATTTGTACTCATAAATGGCAACATTGTCCATTATGACATGCTATACAGCGCCGCGGCCAGGGGACTTCTTTCGTGAAATGGACTGTATTATATTTTTTAAAGTTTTCTTATCGATTTCCTTGATAAATAAAAAAGTATACATACAGTACCTGTATTGGGTGTATTTTTTTTAATCAACAACCTTTTTATGATCGCCGCCGCTGTCAAAAATCAGTTCCAAAAAGTGCCCATATCTTCATGCTGTTCGAAAGAGTTTTTAATGTTATTTTATCGGAAGAGTTTTTGTAAGGTGATGTTAGTTCTTAAATTTTGACAGGAGCTTTGTCTTTCTTTTGCTTCTTTCTTCAATTTTTTTTTACATAAAGCACTGCATCTGCCATTTAATAACTGAATGCAACTGACGACGAACAAGTGACAATTTCTAATAAATACGTACCTACGTTCTTCAATCAATAGTTACACACAAATATATAACGAAGTCTATTTATACAATGTTATATTTCAGAAATTTTTGATCCGTCGTAGTCAAGTATCAAGTTAACTATATTAACAAACAGGAAAACGTCGGAAATTCTTATTACATTCGGCGCCGATGCGTATTACGATGGTTTCAGGCACGTGTGACCAATAATGGGGACTGAGGTCTTTCACATGTCACTATTGGATTGGAAGATTTCGCAATAATATTGTTAAGGTAGCCAACAAGATAGCCAACACGTTGGCCAATGTTGGTACCTATTGGCCATTATGTAGAGCTGAGGTTTATTAACAGTTTGGTAGGTATTGGATTGTTGGCCCAAATATTGGTCCAAGATCTGTTTGGTGTCAGTTTTTCTATGCAGATTTCAAGTTGGTGATATATTGTGGCTGTAGCGTACTATTTGGTTTCTTTTGCCCAACATGCTGGCTAGAATGTGTAATTTTTTAAAATTTTGAAGCGCTATCTTTTGTTTTTTTGACGAAAACATGCCCCAAATGGGTTCCCAATAGTAAGAAACAACATTGCAACGTGTGGCAGACCTAACTGAAGGTGAAATGAGTTCGACTACGAACAGACTAGTCAGTCCTGGCGTAGATAAAGTAGTGTTACGAAATAAGTTAGTTATATTTGTATTTGATGGATTGTAGCTGTATGTATCGTTTCGGATAGTAATGCCCTGTGGCGTATTTTTTCTCTTCCCTTTCTCATTTCTAATTAAATCAAGATAATGACTCCAAAAATAGCTCTCTCAATCTCAATCTGTCTTTGCTGAGTACGTGATTCTAAAAATCGAAACCACTCCGGACTTTTCAAGGTCACGGCCACAAATTCGAGTTTAAGATAACAATGCGAGTTTGTATCGAGTTCCAGTGGTAACACGCCTCAGTTGCGACAGCTGGCAATGAGGTAATTTGTCCCGGATAAAAATAAAACTGTCACCCGCTCCTTTTGCGCGGCTTTCCATACATTTCTGTGCTTATTTCAATGAAATAGCATTTCAAATTCAAGTAAGACGTGATTTTGAGTTGTATACTTGAAACTTAAATCATTTATTGCTATTTTACATGCTTATTACTACTAGTAGAGATTAACATGATACGATAATACCCCGTTGAGGTTCACACAGCAATATGAGAGGGCAATTTAACAATTAATAGGCTACAAAGTGTAAAAAGTTTAGTATAATTATATTAAAACCTTCATTGTTGAAATCACTCAACTTTTTAAATGACCGTCTGCTGATGTCATCATTTTCTTTAAACCAACTTTGATGTATAGTAGGGTTATAAAGTTGAGTGGTTTTAATAGTGATTTTAAATATGTGAAATGACTGAAAATCAGGGGCCCACGTCTGCTTATTTAAAATAACCTCATTTGTGTGTGGGCAGAATGTCACTGGCATTTTTTGCCAAAATTGGTATTCAGCTAAACAATGGCTGATTAAACAATGACACTGATTGCGACCAACTGTGTCAAAATGACATTGACACTCTGCTGAAACACAACAGAGGCTATTTTAAATTAGTAGATTTGGGCCCTTGCTTTTAAGATTGAAATTCAAAAGATATGTCACGTTAGGAACGGAATAAAGGTCGAGAGAGATGAAAAGTATTTGCTTTGTGCATATTTGATATTGTTTTTGTTTCTGCGTTAGAAGGGTCTGCTTCTCGTCTTCTTTTAGCTGAGGCCTTGATATTAATGGTAAATATTTAATATCTACGTTAATTAGTTTAGGCATGTTGCGAGTTTTGTAAACTCTGTAAAAATGTACGAATTGTAAGTCGTTCTGGCTTGTCGTCAGTCAGTCTGTATTTTATCGTGATAGTTTTAAGTGAGCACCGACACTCGACAAGTGTGAACAGCTTTATACAAAATGTTCTGCCACTGGGGCTCACGGCGAAAATCCGTGGAAAATCCGTACACGTTTGGAAGGGGGCCTAGTACCATACATCCATCACGCCTCTTCCCTATCGGCGTAGGTAGAGACCACTTCCCTCCACTTGCTACGAACCAAACGCTTCCGGTTCATCCACATTCATAAGTCGCCTCATAGGTTCATGCACGTCGATTTAGGCCTGACTTGAATTACGTACCTGTATTGAACTTATAGTATTGTAGATGGCTATAGTGTGAAATAAAGTGTCTTATGTGTAATAATATAACTCCATTGAAACTTTTTTCTTTACTTTAAATGTAATTTTTCACAAAAAAATTACTTCTAATTTTCACGGGAGATAGTCCCCGAAATACAATTTAGTTTATGTTAGGTAAGCTAGCTTGAGAGCCTGTAACTAGGTTAGGGCTTACAGAAAGTGTTCTCCGTGTCGTAAAAAAGGTATTTGAACTAGCACTCTGACTAACAAGCCTTCATTGAATGGAGAGCGGAAATTTTAAATGTCTGCTCGATTTTTCGTTGACTCTCTTTCATTCTCTATATTCTATCTATCTCTGTTTTACAGAAATATAGTTATCTGTCTTAGATTTTTTTGTCCCTATAAACCTACCGCTATTGGGTTAATGTGATTGCCCAGAGATCGTTTGGCATGCGGCAGACGTGACCGGCCCAATCCCACTTTAGCTTGGCAGCTGTCTTTACCACATCAGCAATACGTGTCCTGGAGCGCAGTATGGTGTTTCTTACTTTATCAGTAAGCTTTACCAAACCAAACGCCAAAAGACCTCGCGGCAGACCACGGAAAAGGTGGCGAGATGAGCTGCACGCCTTCACGAACGACTGGGCAGAGGCGGCGCGGGATAGAGAATCATGGAGAAGGAGGAGAGAGGCCTTTGCCCAGCAGTGGGACAACAACGGCTAGATAAGATAAGATAAGAAACCTACCGCTGTCAAAATGTATGGGATTCTTCTGAAGGATAAAACAAAAGTGACAGCTATGTGACAGTTAAGTACTGCCGGTCTCGGATATCTTTGAATATTGGCAGCGGCTGTTAATGCCTAGTTGTTTTTTTTAGAGTTTGGGGTAGGCAATAGAATTTAAATGCATGCTATTAATGCAAGAGTAGATGGCGTGACGATCTGGATGCATACTTGGCAAACTGGAAGTTGCCGGAGATCGGGAAAGATGGAAGGATGCGGAAGACGCCTTTGCCCAGCAGTGTGACACAACAGGCTAGTAAAAAAAGTAAAAAAAAAAGCCTACATCATTAATATTAACCGATCGTGTTGGATAGATATAGGAGAGGCCTATGATCCGCAGTGGGCAGCTAGCTATAGGCTGAGAAGATGAAGATTTATTTATCATAAATATCAATGTTTGTGCCGATAGGTGGATAGATGGATGAATAATCTAAAAATAGTTGTATAAAAATAGTTGTACTGACTAGTTGTGTGGAAAAAATATTATAGTACGTACTTTAACATCTAATTACATGTACCGCAGACCGCATCTGTGACAATAAATATTCTTTATCTTTGTTTTTAGTTTAACAATTTTTGGAAACACATATGTAGATCCGTATGCACTAAAGGCCTTACACGTCTTTCCGCAGGTGCGTTAGAGCCCAATGTGTGTAAAACAAAACAAAAGAAAGATAAACAAGAGAAATCGAATGAAAAAAGAACAGATTTTAAATCGATACGAATTTAAAACAAAAGGAAAGCTTTCCACAAACGCTATTGGTTTTCAAACGGTCTTTCTGTCGATTCTTGTCCTGCACAGTGGGCTATTTGGATGTGGTCTAAATGATAGCGAAAGGCGGGTAGATCAAATGACATTTATTAAATCTATTCAATCTATTTTTACAACAACTATAACATATATATATATATAAATACTCGTATGACTTAATGCCTTTATGAATCAGAAATTAAAGAACCTCCTCAGTTTGAAAAGTTTCATTAAAAAATTTACTTTCACGACAGTTGCACCAAACAATCGTTATGTTGGGATGAATGGATGTAAGGATGTTTGTTACTCTCTCACGCAAAAACCACTAAACAGATTATGATAAGACTTTGTAATAGTGTAGCTTACACATGAGAATAGCATATCAGCTATATTATTTTAAGATATGATTGTGTTAAAGTTTTCCAAGATATGACGATGAAGTCGTAAAAAGTCACGGACAGCCTTTTAGAAAAGCTTTAAAAACTTTAAAAATAATCCCGCTATCCCCTATAGTTTAAACCACAATCGAACCCCCGAGGCGGGTACCAGTGTCGTGCACAGTGGCCTATTACTAGAAATTACGCCGCCACGACCGCGCAATCGCCTCTCATTGTGTCGGGTGTCCACCCTTTCTGTGTTTTGTGATTTGTCCGCGACCGCTCCGATGCCAGATCACTGTGCAATTGGAAGTTCCTTAATGGATTTTGTAATCAGTCTAAAATATTTATAATAAAAAACGTTCATTTCGCAGAAACAAGGGCAAGACCGGCGGCCTTCTTTTGTTCGAAAATATTTAAAAATTAGACCACTGGCGGCCTTGCCCGGCGGCTTTGGTATTTTCGACACCATAAGTTGCAAAAAATCATTGCAGAGAACCTTTGGGTTTTCAACCAAACGATTATTATAGCCTGTTAAATCAAAAAGCAGATCTTTAAATAAATTTAGCCAGTTTCAAGGTATCTAATTAAAGATAAGCAATACCCAAAAACTGTATAACGTAAATAAAGTTGGTCCTGAGGTTCCAAGTTATCAGAATTATCAGACCGATAGGTTCTTGTAGATAACTTGTGTAATTACTTCGTTTCGTAATCTGACTTTCACGGGTGCGACCCCGATTGCCTTCTTTCAAACTTTAAATTAGAGTGGCTGATATGTAACTTGTTATTTTGTACCGGTATTGGTATCTATACACCAAAGCCGCCGGATTTTTTGAAAGGTGCCATTCGTATGACGCATGCCGGCGGCTTTGGTGTGTAGACAGCATTAGACGTTTGATTTGAAAACTCTAAGCGCGTTGAACGATTGGTCGCTGGATTTGTCTATACGCGCAAATCTAGGCCCAAATCTCCTAATTTAAATTATTCTCAGTTGTGTGTTTGCAGAGTATCAATGACAGTGTCAATGTCATTTTTTGACACATTCGGTCGCATTCAGTGTAAGCCATTGTTTTGCATCTACGGTTTAGCAGAATACCAAATGTTTCAAAAATGTAATTGACATTCTGCCGACACACAAATGAAGCTATTTTAAATTAGCAGACTTGCGGGCCGCTGAATCGACTTCGATAAGAAATGATTATTGTAAAATTGCGCTGAAAATTTTAGAATACTTAACCGGAATATAAATTACAAAATAATTATAGGTTCAAGTCAACCATGCGGACGAAATCGCGGGAAAAAGCTAGTATTTTATAAATACCTATTACTTTTTTTCACGTCTTTCGTCAGCTCTACGAAAAATTGTTCAATTAAGTAAATTTTTTTCGACGCGTTTCTCAATTAGCGGCGTAAAAACTTTGGTCCGGCCAAACTCTGAATTTCTAAGCAAATTCTCTGTTTGTTTTCATCTCGTTAATCCACTTCGGCTTTGTTTTGTATCTTTCACGTGGAAAAAATACTTAGGCTATGTTTTTTAAATAAAAGAACTTGATTGTAAAACTTTTTAATTGACTTTTATACGAGCATTTTCTGACCTGATAAAAGTAGCACTTGTCTATTTTTAAGCTGAGTACCCACGGGAACTTGCGCTTAACTAATTTTACCATTTATTATTTCAGGGGTCCAAGTCTGATAATATAAAGTAGTATCAGTTGTGTGACTATTGAGTGTCATGGCATTTTTTGACACATTTGGTCACAATCAGTGTAAACAATAGTTTTGCAGAATACCAAATGTGTCAAAAAAGCATTGACAATCAATATTCACTCAACTGAGTATATTTTAAATTAGCAGACTTGAGCCCCAGTTCGAATTAATATGGGTGCTTTCCCGCTTTTCAAAACCCCACGTGCTGTTTCTTTGTGGTATTTTGGCAGCGTTTATAGCAATCTTTTGATAATTCTTTATATTTTGAAGCTTGCAAGTATCGATGCCAACTTGATTTTTATCATCTCAACCTTTGGCCGATAGCCAGCCTGGAAATATTAAAACTACTAAAGTGATAAAGAATATAGAGTTCATTCCTTCCATGCCGGTAGTATAGTTACTACAAGGATTTTCTGCTACAAGGACGTGACGGAAATCGGAACTTACGATATCATCTTGTAAATTGTCAATATATTGAGTTATTTATTCACCACCCACGCCCTCCTGATAATGTCACTCAAGTACCAATAGATCCTTGTAGCATTGTATGAAAATTACGACGTAGACAAAAAATCGGATTACTTATACGAACTGGCCGCATTATGCTGTCTACACACCAAAGCCGCTGGCCTATAACGGCGGCATGCCGGCGGCTTTGGTGTGTAGATAGCATTAGATTCTGTTTTCAAATAAATACCAAAGCAAAATCCCTAGAAGTTGATAAGAAAGAATCATTGGTTCTCGCAGCTGTTTATTCGATGCGATATTGTTACGCAGCTGAGTCACGTTCCTATCACAAGATCTTATCAATGGCCTGTCTGCCTTTTCTTGTTTATGTTACAGAAAAAAGGCTTAGGTTGGGACCTTTCGAATCGGAAACATTTTGAATGTTTTATAGGCATTCTGTTTTTGAAAACCTTCTTATTAATGGTTGCGTCGCGGTAGCAGTTTAAAGCGACGGTTAAGTCATAAATAAATTAAGACTAAAGGCCCGTTTCTCTATCTAGAGATACAATTTATCTAGCAGATGTTTTATACCTGTCTCTATCTGAAACTTCATGTTTTATGAAATAGACATAGGTTTATCTGGCAGTCAAATTTTATCTGTTGGTGGTGACTGTAGAAACAGACACTAAGATTAATATTTATCTAAGAGTTAGACTCTTGTCGATAAAGCATTCGCCATTTAGGCCTATCTTCTGCCATTGCTCAACCTAAATACTCAATATCCAATAAATCAATCACTTAACACAACAAAAACAACCTTGAAGCAGTCTTTACGAAAAACATTTAATATCTCCAAGCCACGTCCTTCAAAATGAAGACGTAACAATATCTCCCGCAGAAAACTATTCATGATAAATTCTTGGTCCCTTACCTCACAATGGTCCTCTTGACGACGGTTGGTACCTTGTGTAACCGGACGAAGATGGATCGTGTGACATGCGACGGAACCCAATGGATGGTCCCTAGATGGATATTGATTGATCTTTAATGGTTAATATGACGTGTGATTTGTAGGATTGTGGTCGGTGTGGAGGAATTGAGGTTTTATAAAGAAAACGCTAGATTTTACTACCTATATTATAGTGTGTTGTGTAGCATATCCTCAGTAGCAAGAAAGGCTTTTTTTATTTTTTATTAGCCAATAAGATCCCACTGCTGGGCAAAGGCCTCCCCCGTGACTTTCCATTTAACACGGTCTCCGGTAGTGTCCCGCCATTCCCGTGAAAATGCATCATCGTCTCTCCATCTTTTACGAGGTCTACCTCGGCGTCTGTGACCATCTAGTGGCGCCCATTCAGTTGTTATTTTGGCCCAACGATCTGGATGCATTCTAAAAACATGACCGGCCCAACTCCATTTTAATTTGGCAGCTTTGTTGCCCAGCTGATGACCAACAGCAAGAAACTTAGGGTTATGGTGGATGGGCAGGTAATGCAATATGTCGATGAGTACATCTACTTAGGCCAGCTAGTCTCCTTCGATAACAGGCAGGAGAAAGAAATTGATCGCCGCATTGAAAACGCCTGGAAGAGCTACTGGTCCATGAAGGAGTTTATGAAGGGAAACCTTCCACTGTCACTCAAACGAAAACTCCTAAACATATGCAAGAAAGGCTTATTAAGTTAATAATCCATTAAACATACATACATACATACATACATATCCGTCACGCCTCTCTCTCATCGGTGAAGGCAAAGACCACTTCCATCCATTTGTTACGATCCAAACACACTTCTTTTGCTTCATCTGCATTCATCAATCGCCTCATACATGCACGTCAGTTTAGAGTACTTCTGACTTGGCCTTTCCTTAACAAATCCCCAAAGTTTAATCGAGATACATTCGAGATCGTTTGATTAAACATCGTGTAGTCTTTTTTTTTTTTTGACAATCACAGTGACAGGTGATAGGTGTAATGCGCGTTTTCGGGTCTAACTTCTTGAATATCATTATGACCATTCAAAATGATATTCAAGAAGAATCATTTGACTTCCTGAATATCATTAAGGCCATGTTCAGACCAAACTGACTGTAAGCCGCCCAATAGGAGTAAGCGTTACGCAGTTTATTTCAGTCAGTTAGGTCTGACTGAACACGGCCTTAGCTTGAATATCATTTCTTACGTCCTTAGCTTCTTGAACTGTACCACTTTTTCAAGCTAAAACTAGGTAAGTGGTGACTAACGGTGTAAAACGTGTGAACAAGGGTCGGTCGTGGTAGCGATCCATCAAGAAAGCTATTAGTTCACTCTTTAAAGGTGCCGAGACCGCTTTTTGTAGAAAGGGTTAACGCATTTTGATGTAGGTATTTAATGTGGGGAAGTGTGGAGTTGCTTTAAATAATTGTTTGTTGTAAGAGTTGGAGTAAGTTTAAAGTTAGTTTCTATTTATTTATTTAACAGTTTATTGTAAGATGATAGTACATAGATACAGAAAAAAAAGAAGTTATACAAAAGGTACAGCATATTTCTAAAAGAAATTTCTTCCTGCAGACCCCACAGAGAGAGAAGTGATAGCATAAAGGCAGGATAGTCACTACAATAAACAATAAATATATAAGTATAAACCTACACATATATATTCGATAAATACACATACATAAATATTATAATTTTTATAAATATATATTGTATTCTCTATGATAAGGAAAGATAATGCTCTTTAACTTTCCGTTTCCGTTTCTATATGGACTATGGGCGTAAGTGCCCTATGATTGTGGCGTATAAAATTTTTAATGTAAGAAAAATCACCAAGGGCCCAAATTTGCTAATTTACAATATTGTCAGTTGTGTCTCGGCAGTACTCGGCAGTGTCAATGTTAATTTTGATACATTTGGCCGCAATCAGTGTGAACTTGTTTAGCAGAATACCAAATGTGTCAAAAACGCCATTGAAACTGTGCCAACACACAACTGAGGCTATTTTAAATTAGCAGAATTGAGCACCTGATTTTACCAATTTTTCGGTTAAATGGCAAGCCATAACCGCACAGCAATCGCATGTGTGTAAGCGGCCATATATTTAAAATCACTCTCAAAAAAACTCAACTGTAAAACCCAAGCTAATTCACAAAGGTTATATACAGTTAAATGGGTAGTGAGGTAAGTAACTCCTCAGTAAACACAAACACATGTAAACTATAATTATTTGGTTTGAAGATCAAATGTTTCGGAATTGTACAGTTAGTAATAAATTGCTTTAGATTGGTTTGACATTCGATAACTTAGTTGTGTTTAGTTCGAGGAAACCAGTGTGATGCCATTACTCGCAACCTCGTACGCATGTCTCGTCATGTACCTACGCAATATCCATAAATAGGTACCTATGTTATCTGATAGTATAAAATATTGAAAAGTTTCATTTAAATCTGTTCAGTGATTTTAACGTGAAAGATTAACATACGTCGTCATATCCACTTTTAACATTTATTATATCGTAGGTACATCTAACCTAATCTGGCTACTAGTGTCCCACCCCACTGCTGGGCAAGGGCCTCTCTCCGTATCGTAGGGACATACTTTGAGAAATGTTGAGCAATTGAACAAATAAAAATAACTTTTTTGAACTTATAGTGGTTTTATTTGTTATTTTTCATCCTCGAGAGCGGTGGTGCAGCGTTGGTCTCCAAGTAATAGATTCCAGAGCTCCTGAAAGCGAAAGACCATGTATGAAACCACTGAAAAAATTACGTATTCAATAAAAAGAGACTCAAATATACTTACATATACATTTTAGGGTGCGTATTCATTGGCGAGCTGAAACTGCAACCATTATCAGCACTGTAACAAAGAATATAGTGTGTCCAAAGCCTGCGACGAACGCGACACGAGCGACTCGCAGCAAGCCGACAATCGTCGGTTTTTTCCACATATCAGAGGGTAACTGTAACACGCGTACAAACTAGAACCTCGTTACTGTATCTAGGACCCAAGTCTGCTAATTTGCAATATTATCAATAGGGTATTTGACTATATTCAAAATATACAACAAAATGTGGCCATCCTAAAAGATTATATTATAAAGAAATATATTTCACTTTATTTTGATGTAAAACATGTTTATTTTTAACAAAATAAAATAAACAAATTGTAATATTTTTTTAATTTTTATCTGGAACACGAACGGCCTGTTATTTGTTGACATTCTGGTGACGTCACACGCTAGTAAACAGCTGTCATAATAGTGCGCTTCGTTAGTGTTTTTCGTGTTTGTTTACTTGCATGTGACGTCACGCGTGACTTGTGACCAGCGCCATTACAGAAACAGTGTTATTCGCGGGTTTTATTAAATTTGAATTTCAACATTGAGTTTTCATCATTAAAACATTAAATATTTCGGAAATATCAATGTAGGGTAATTATTATCATATAAACATTAATTTAAAATTATTTTCCAAATGTTGTCAAATAGCCTATTGTGTCGGCAGCGTGTCAATGGCATTTTTTGACACATTTGGTATTTTGACAATGGCACTTTTTGTGACCAAATGTGTCAAAAAATGACATTGACACTATTTTTGACACTCAGCCGACACACAAATGAGGCTATATTAAATTAGCAGACTTGTGTCCCTGTTTGGTTACAGTTACGGCTGGCCAATGAATACGCGTCTTCAACTTGACCACTTACCCAGTCTTAGGTGCAAGTCCGCCCATATTTAAGTTGCCAGAGAGAATACAGGTGCCAGCCATGGCGCCGAGGTAGGACCAACATCTATTTTACTACGTCCTGTGAAGCCTCCTTGCGTTAGAGATTCGGCTAAATAGTGGAAACATCTGAAACAAGTTTTGGTATCCAGTATAAAGAAAATAAAATCATGATCCACATTCATCAGTCGCCTCATACCTATTGTGTCGCAGTCATCTGGTTGAATCTGATATTTGACTGAATCACTAGCGCGTTTATTGAATGACGACATTCAATTGTATGACTAATGAACAACTCGTCAAAATGTTTAATGGAGATTACCTTGATTAAACTTTTTTATAGGTAACTGACGGCTAGTTAAATGGTGGCATGTTTTTTTTAAAAAAATGATATATTAAAATAAAAAGCTAGGTACCTATCATGATCACACGTCTGCGAGTCGCAACCAGGCATGTTAACACCACCATTAGGGTAAAAGTTCACATCGCCCAATGTGGCCAAATAGCCGAGTAACCCAGCGTTTGTATGGATCACTTCAGTGTAAATGCCGCCGGTTGATCTAAATCTATTGCCGTTTGTGATCCAGCCAGGAAAGGCAGGGTCTAGAGCTAGAAGAAAAAATATAAACTCGAATTCGAACTCAAATATTTTTATTTCGTACCTACGAAATGCTTACCTATTAATACCTTTAAATACCTATCCACCTGAATAGGTATATACTTGAAATATGATTTTTGATAGCTTTATTATAAAAATCTACTCAATAGCTATAATATTTAAATAGATAATATTTAAACACGCCAAGGCCTTCGTTTGTCAGAAATGTCATAGAAAATGTTTGAAAATGACGTAAGCCGCCGCCGCCGTACCGGTAGCTTTGGTGTATAGATACCATAAGGCCCAAGTTTTCGTAAATTGGCAAATTCAAACGTCTGCTTCTATATTACGTAGAAATAATCATAATTTTTTCCACAAAATGGACACAACGCAAGGTGAATGCCATTTAAGGTCTATCTACACAGATCCGGGCCGTGCCCGGGACGTGTCAGGGAAAAAATATCATTCCATACATTTTCTATGGATTCGTTCATACACGTTGATATGACCACATATTGTTTTCTCTCCTGACGGGCCACGGCTCGGACACGTCCCGGGCACGGCCTAGATCTGTGTAGATAGACCTTTAATAAATCCGTCGTCGTGGGTTGTACTGAGCCAAATGAGTTTATTATTATTTTATCCTATAACAGCCCACAGTAGAGCAAAGGCCTCTTCAATGTTTCTCCAACTCGACTGGTTTATTGCGATCTGCATCCAACGAGACCCTGCAATTTTCACTAGGTCGTCGGTTTTTGGCTCTAAATGCGACACTGGATCATTGCTCACCTGGTACCAAGACGGTATTAATATTTCCAACCACAGAACTCAGCCATCCATGGAGAATGACGATCGTGCGGCGGCTAGCGTCGTAGTTGGTGGAGCCTATCGAGGTGCTACCCATTATAAGAGGTTGGCTCACCGAAGGATTTTGACTGTGAAATTAAAATTATTTAGGAGACTGTTTTCCATTTTCACCAACTAACACCTACCGTAAAAGACCCCTTAGCAGTACAACTGAAAACGTCCGCGAAGTCAGTTTTATAGCTAAGGGGTTCCTTCCTTACGTTAGGAGTTGGTTGGTGAAAACCAGCATGAGATCTCTTAACATATTTTTATAAGTCTAACAAAAACTGGAGTGGAGAGAGCTTATGTGGCTTGGAAAAGTACCAATTTCTAAGTACGGTAACAATTTTTTCGTGGGTATAGGTACTAAATAAAAGTGAAGGTCATGTCATAGAAGAAGTCAAAGCATTAACAGAATATTATATTGATACTTGTTATCTTAGCTTATGGACGCCCACTGCTAGAAAAAAGCCTCTTCCAAGGATCTCCACAACGACCGGTCTTGCTCTGCCCACATCCAACGGCTTCCTGTGACTTGTTGGAGGTTGTTGAACCTTGTTGAAGGCCTTCCCACACTGCGTCGTCTGGTGCGTGATTGCCACTCGAGGATAATAATACTTAATGGTGTCTAAAGATATTTTAAAAAGCCAGCAATTACCTTGTAAACAGATGATACTGATTCTGTGCATCTGGTGAGTAGCGAGCAGCTTTCTGAACGTCAGAGGTCTTCACCCACAGATCGACCAGTCTAAGCTGACCTCCCGCTTCGATATACTGGTAGCGAGGACCGGGGTCAAGCTTAGCGATGACATGCTCGGCTGGGAGAGCTGCGTAGAAAAGAAGAGGTGATATTTAGTGCACTCGACTGTTGCTTCTACTAATTTTGAACGAAATGATTGACATTTTAAATAGAATTTAATTTTCCATGCTGAGGGCCCGTTTTAGCATCTACAGATAAATTTTATCTGACGGATATTTTATACCTGTCATTGTCTAAAACGTCATGATTTATGACATAGACATAGGTTTATCTGTCAATTAAATTTTATCTGTACGTTGTGAAACGAGCACTAAATGTCATTGACTAACAAAAATCAATTCTATTTAATGTCTTAGTTTACTGACCCAGTACATAGTAAGTTTTATACCTAAATATTTATGCCTACCTGAGCAAACAGCTAATCCCAAAAGAAAAGTTAATATGACCCCGTTCATTTTGAACTACCAGACAAATCAAAACAATTTCATGTGCATAAAGAATTTATTATAATTTTCTATTATTATCTGCACGTCATTTCCGAATAATTTTTGATAATTATCTATTTTTTATCTTTTATTTTGTAGTTTACTTTGATTATTTTTGTATCTTTTGTTTTTGTAGTTATAGAGCTAGGCACTAGGGGTTTAAATAATGATAAAACTTGAGCCACAGAATAATGTTCCAGAACATTTCACCTCCTTGCAAGGCTAAGCTTCGACATCTTGAAAAAAATCATGATAGCTTAACATAATATGAACTAGGTGTAATTCTCATTTGAATCTGTTTAGTGGTTTTTTCATGAAAGATTTACAAACATCGTCGGCACAAACATTGGCATTTACAATTAAAAGTAGGATGCTGCTGCAATACCTAAGCTGCTGTAGTGGTCGCAAAACCTCGCTGTAGTCGGGACTATAAATCATTTCCGAACAGTGAAGCGTCCAACATCTGTTTTAGTGGAAGTTGCATTCAGGTATCATACGGGTATCAATCTGGTTACGTACCTATGGATTGTATACAGGCAAGGTACAGGATACACACGGACATGGAACACCGTCGATACGGTGTAGTAGGCAAAGACCTCTAGACCCCAAGCTTTACCAGCAATTCTCACTAAAGCCTTAAATAATAATAAGAGTGGACACAAAATAATAAGCTAGCTCTCGAACTATTCATTATCTTTTAATCCGTATATGTATTGCTGATTAACTTTTGTTTTATCTAACTACCTGTATTTACTGTATTACGCTAATTAATGAATCACTGACTTGTAATCTGTTTAATCATTTTTGTCATCATTTTACGTGAAATCAGCTGATACACTCACACATACATACATCTGTCACGCCTCTCTCACACCGGGGTAGGTAGAGACCACTTTGCTGCACTAGCTACGATCCAAACACACTTCTTTTTATTAAACGGTTTTATTTAGCTCACCCCGTTTGTTTTATTCTTGGGTCAAATTTAGTAATTCAAATTTCACCCTCTTCCTGTCAACCGATTAATCTGAAATTTTGTATACACTTTGGATTTTGGTGACAATACAATTATGTTTATTCATTATCATTATAAATTCAAGATGGCCGCCGCTACAAAATGGCGGATAATTTAGGTTTTATTAATCCCATCAATATGGGTATCAAATGAAAGGGCTTAACAAGCAGAATACATTATACTATAAAATATTGAAATCCAAGATGGCGGCCGCTACAAAATGGCGGATAACGTAGGTTTTATCAATCCCATCAATATGGGTATCAAATGAAAGTGCTCAACCAGTAGAATTCAATGTACTATATAAAATTAAAATCCAAGATGGCGGCCTCTACAAAATGGCGGATAACTTAGGTTTTATCAATCCCATCAACATGGGTATCAAATGAAAGGTCTCAACAAGTAGAATATAATTTACTATGCAAAATTGAAATATACTTAGGTGCGAAACTGTTTGAAGAAGGTCAAGCCTACGTGACTCTTAGTAGAGTAAGATCTTTGCAGGGACTACGTATAGAGGAGTTGGACTGCAATAAACTAACGGGCAAGAAACCTTGCAATAATGAAACACTAAATGAATTAAACAGAATGCGAAATAAAAACTAAAAACTAGAAAATAAAAAATAGGTAAAAAAACTTTTTAAGTTAAACGGTTTTATCTTAAACATACATTGCAATGTTTAAGATAAATGTACTAAAAACCAAAAAATAATAAAATAGATACAGTCGTGGTAATTATAAACATTATGCATAGACTAGACTAAAATAAAACCGTGGGGCACGTCAATTGTCTACAAATTATCGACTTAATGTGCGATAGAAGAATCGTTTAATTCGTCGTTAGGCAGTTGGCCCGCAGACGGTGAGGAAATTAAGTACTTACTATTTTCTTGCTCATGGAAATTCCAACAGTTATACACTCCATGTAAATAAAAGAGATGTTTCAACTAGTTTATCGTTGGACATTCACACTGCTGGCTGGCGAAGAATCGTTCCACTGCTCGTAGTTTGTCTTTAATCGACAAAACATATGATAAAAGTACTACTCGCTCAACACTATGAAACCCTAAAACTCGCTTATAATCGAGCTTGCTAGCTTGTTTCCACATTCTAGCCCTACTTATCACACGTCCATCGTTGTCGGTTGAACAACTGCCTAATTACCTATAGTGTAACATTACAAAAAAAAAACATTTTAATCAACGATTGTAGACAATTGACGTGCCCCACGGTTTTATTTTAGTCTAGTCTATGCATAATGTTTATAATTACCACGACTGTATCTATTTTATTATTTTTTGGTTTTTAGTACATTTATCTTAAACATTGCAATGTATGTTTAAGATAAAACCGTTTAACTTAAAAAGTTTTTTTACTTATTTTTTTTATTATTAAAATAAATTAATATCGATAGTATGAATATTATGATGAAAATAATGGTTTATTTAAATAGTTGGGTTATATGACTGAGTGTTTTTGAAAATTATTTTAAAATTATGTTGAAAATGAAGAATATGTTGCATTACAATACATATCTCTTACCATTTACTTATTGGACAGTTGTCTTCCAAATCCCGCTGGAAAAATGTTTGTGGATTGTCAAGTGAAGTTCATTACTGGTCAGTCTACCTTAAACAAAATTTTTCATTAAAAACGCTTGCAAACATTTCTACTTAGTAGGACTGATTATGCTGAAGTGGCAATAGACGGGCCACAAAAAATTAAGATCGAAAGGCTGATGGAGCAAAAAAGTTGTGGAGTGGAGACCACGCATTACCAAGCGCAGCGTGGGACGGCCACCGACCTGATTGAGCGACGACTGAATGCGGGGTATCGTTGGATGCATGTGTCAATGAATCGTGTGCGGTGGAGAAGTCTATGCTCAGCATGATGGCTCATCACATCTTATAGCTGCTATAACCATAATCATCAAATGATGGCTTTGCCATTGGAACCTCCTTCAACAATGTCTGTCACACAAACAAGTGGGAATAAGCTCTCTAAATTCTACAAATTACCCATACACACAATTTTGATCTACGATTACGACAAACTTATAATTTACCACTAATTACTAACCAAAACTAAGTGAAACTTTGATTGGAGACCGCAAACAATGTTGTGGCAGTTTTGGACCCATTGTACTATAACTAACTTGTACACTGTGTAACTTTAAAACATTTCATGTATGTGTTGTTTGTTGACAGGCTGTTCACGCCTTGTTATTTTAAGTTGATCCTGCTTGTCATGCTGCACGTCGTGGGTTCGAATCTTAATTATTAGAGATAAACATTACTGTGATGTACAGAGTTGTGTTAAGTCTAGGTGTTTTTGTGTATAATATTTATGTATTAAGGACTTAAATAGTACGTACAATAAATAAAATTAGAGTGCCGTAAGCGTTATAAGCGTTATATGACGTAGTTAACTGTTACTAGCATTTTTTCGCACACAGTGTTTATTTGTACTGTTTTTGAAAATAAATGTCTTATATGTCTTATGTTACTTCACTTGATATTGACAGAATTCACAATGATACGGCAACTACGTACAGTTGCCGTTAGGTTTCTTGTCGTTTTTTTCCTCTCGGTCGAAAAAGTACTGATACTGTAGTCGTTTTAGTTAAAAAAAAATACGCCTAAAAGTGTACGTAACTTACAAAGTGTGCCGACAATGAATTTATTAGATTATTATTTTTTTTAATTACTTTATCATTACATAGTTATTTCTACCACTCTTTGACAAATTAGTAAACAATCGACCAATTCTTCACTTTCCATTATATTTCCATCGCATCTAAACTACGCCCAAACATTCGTACCCAAGACACAATATCGCAGATACGAAGTTGTATGAAAGTTTTGATTTATTAGGATCGAAGAGCAGATGGCTCCTATGCGTGGTTTTAGATTCGAACAGTTTGATGTTGCCAATCGGTATTGAAACACTTTGGATAAGTTTTTTGTTTCAGTTACTATGCCACGATTCTCCTCTTCTTCCACGATTCCCCGAAGAAAAGACAAAAGAGTGAATTTTGCACCTATGCTAACTATATGTAACAAAAAAAATTTTATAATTTTTTTATCAGCCTTTTTCATCCCACGGCTAGCCAAAAGCCTCTCCAATGCTTCTCCAAATATTTTTGTCAGTGGCTGCTTCCCACCAATCACTTAACTACCAGCTAACTATTTCTACCACACCACCACCACCGATGAGTACTAGATAATACTATCGGTGCCAACACAGAAAATATAGAAGTGACAGAAAATATAGAAGTGACATAAAAGTTGGAACAGTTGAGTAGTATTCACAGTGATTTCAAACGGAAGAAATTCCCAGGCCAGTTACTTGTTATTCGCTAAGTTACGCCAAATATAAAGCTAGTTTATTAAACGTGCTTTTGTTCTATTTCTGTTATATTTTAACCACCCAACGTTCTCTAGACGCCACGATACCACCAATCTAAGTCACAGCACAGCAAATTCGGTCAAACTTTAACAAAACACGCTTGAAATATTACTCTGGTCTACGTTAACCAGTTTCAACTGCTAACCGCAGGACGCTTTAAAAAACTTTAAGCAGCAGTTCGGATAGCTAGCTATTCTCCTATCTAACGGCCTTTCAGAATGTTCAAATACAGATAACTGTCTGAGATCGGCATGTCACGGATGTCACCTAGCTGCCACTTCTGATCTATCCTTCAGAAGAATTCCATAGACTTTTTGACACAGGTAGTTTTATAGGGACGATTTCTATTTCCAGTAGGGCAAAACCAGAGATAGATAAAATATCGGGAACGGGCGTAACTGCTCCATGGCTATAACAGTGTCATCTAGTAGGGTCACAGTGGGGTTATTGGGTTTTTAATAGTTGAAATATCGATGGTTGGAATCCTAAAATCTGATAGGCGCTTTATGAAAATTATGTTGCAGATCTACAATGGTAGTTATCATCTATCTTATCTAGCCGCTAGTGTCCCACTGCAAAGACCTCTCTCCTTTTTCTCAATGATTCTCTATCTCGAGACGCCTCTGTCCAGTCATCCATGAAGGTGTCTAGCTCATCTCGCCACCTTTTTCGTGGTCTGCCGCGAGGTTTTTTGGCGGTTGGTTGCTAATAGGTTGTGCGCTATTTACAAAAACAAATCAAAAAAACTAATATTCGAACCCCTATGTTACGGATCTACGAGAATAAATTAGGAGTTTTTAGGGACCGTGTTCGAAAAATAAATTTAAACAAATTATTAACCCCTTGATACTTCCCTTCGTTAAAAGTTTCCGATCTAGAGAATACAAATTAAACAACTCATTGCCTCTTGTTTAAGTCAATTGCGATCTCGGAACACCCTGGGAACTTTTAATTGTGTACAATGTATTAAATTGTGGATTCAAGTACGTGAAAGTTATGAGTATTTTTTGGTAGAAGGGTTGAAGAGGTAAATATAGAAGATTTTTGTAATAATTTATATTGTGTTTTTGTATGAATGAATCCGACCGATTTCAGTCACGGCGATCGCTTACGCCGAACTCTGCTGTCGTTCGTGTGCTCTCATGTCGCTGATGTAGCCGATCTTTTTAGAAAACGTTCGATGACAATATTGTGTTTTTGTAATAAACATCATAAAAGAAGAAAAATCTGTCTATAGAAGATAGAAATAGTAAGAATTTTATTTACACATGCCTACATATAAAATTTGTCATGCCTCTCTTATATCAGGGTAGGTAGAGACCACTTCCCTCTACTCGCTTCGATCCAAAAGCATTTTGTTTGACGTATGCCTAAGTTTCTTGGAAAAGGCTCTGCAACTATAGATTACGTCTCCTTATTATCGTCTGAAAGTACATAAACGTCTTGCGTTTGTTTTTATATAAGTAAGTAAAATAAAGGTACCATTTCGTTAGGCCACCAGCGGAAAATTCTTGTGGCTAGAATAGGTACACTGCTAGTATGTAACTATATGGACGTGAAGTAGTTTTGGAATCTTTCCAAATGGGTATGGTTAGCAAGGAAAGTTGATAACAAATGACTTATCCGATATTTCTTTTTTAGGTGTAATGAAAGATATAAGAAAATCCAAACATAAGCCCCTATGACATAGTTTTAACGTATTGGTAATCAAAAATTTTATTAGCCTGTTTCGTTCCAAGACACTGGGCAAGAGCCTCTCGCAAGTTTCAACAAAGATTCCTGTTATTGGCTGCTTCCTACCAATCTTTCCTAAATGAGCGTAGGTCGTCACGCCATCATTTCTTGGACCTACCTCGGCGACGTTAAAAAATAACAGAGCAAAAACACTTAGCTTCCGATGACCGTACAAAACACTTAAATACATAGATAAACATAAAATAGTATAGCGTTACTGTTAATGAAATATCACATCAATGAACCGCAAATAAAATACTGCCACCCTTTCAGTACGAACGTGGAAAGGTCGCTAATTAAGTGGTGCAATGAACTGATACATTAATTGGGTTTCCTTATGAAAATGTTTTATGTTTTTTTGTTGTTTTTTATTTTTTTGTTTTTTGTTTTTTGTTTTGTTTGTTTTTTAGCTATTGTAGTTTTGTTGTGAAGTTTCCATTTGTCGCGAATTTTTACGGATTTTTTCAACAATTCGAGTGGCTGTACATTTTGAAAAGCCGCGTATTCATAGTCGAGCTGTAACCGTCGTAACCGTTGCTAGCACTGTAACAAAAAACAAAGGTAGTGTGTAGGTACGTGGTTTGTGACTCTGCGACAAACGCGTCACGAGTGGTTCGCAGCGACGCGACGGTTTTTGCCGCGTTTCAAAGGGTAACTGTAACACGTGTACACATTAGATCCTCGTTACTGTATCTGTTCGGTTACAGTTACAGTTCACCAATGAATACGAGCCTTTATAAAGCTATTCACAATTGTCGCCGACGGCAATCATAGGTAAAATTTGTCTAGAGTACTTTTAACCCAGCTTTACAAATAATTCCCAAGATAAACTTCTTGAAAAGGGTCAAATGAACAGATACAAAGTACAAAGATTAGAAGCCGTGTCCCTAAACACAAACAAACTAAGCTTGTACAATATATTAACGGGCCATTACCGGTCTAAGCTATCTTGTAAATCAAGAAATTTGCTTAAAACTGGGGGGCGTTTACAAATTACGTTAGTAGTTTAGAGGTGACGGTCGAGATTGTAGATTACCTACCAACCACAGATGAAATACGGGTATCGGTTTTTACAAAATTGGAGAATAATTGACATTTGACAGTGTAGTACCTACCAACCACAAATGAAATACGGGGATTATTTTACAAAATTGGAAAATAAAAGACAATTTTGCAGTTTTCCTATACATTATTGCTACAAGCTTCTACTAAATTATTTAAAATCATGCTGTTACTTTAAATGAAATATTTTTGAAGTTTTGAATTAACCAAGAAATCCAAAACGTTATTCCAAAACGAGATTAAAATAAGTTCTAGATTGATTCAGTTTTAGGTTATGTCACGTCATAGATAAAACGTCATGGACATTACATTAAGTTCTAGTACTTAAACTTTAATGAAAACTCGTTTTGTAATAACGCCAGTTGTGTGTCGGCAGAGTGTCAATGTAATTTTTTGACACGTGGTCGCAATCAGTGTAAGTCGTTGTTTAACAGAATACCAAATGTGTCGAAAATACCATTGACATTCTGCCGACACAAAACTGAGGCTATTTGAAATTAGCAAACTTGGGGCGTTGGGTTTAAAAATTCGTTACAATCGTATATACATAACAACCTCCCTAGACAAACGCTTAACAAGGACCAACGACTGCTTAATTAAGATAAGGGCACCTCTAATTGACCTCGACTAAATACTCCTTCGTCAAGTTTTCTTAACAAAGATTTCCTAAATAGCTTTGTTGTTAAAATAACTAACGAATTTGTTAAAAAGACTTTATTTTAACGGCTGAAGGTTGTAGGTTGCTAATTGTTTTATGTAATAATATTGTAATATATTTAGTAATTTAAAAATGAATTCACGAACAATTCATTGATCAATTGATAGTAAGGGGAAATATCTACTTAAAAAATAAATAATATTACTATTTCTTACAACTAAAACATTAAAGTTAAAATTCCTTATATTTTTTAAAAAAGCCTCTAATTTAAAACAAAAACAATTTAACGCTACATTCACCAAAATCGACACTCCTCAATACGGATCATTAATCACAGGGTTAGCAACGCTTTATTTTGCAAATTTATGCACATGAATATGGGGATTATTCTTAAGAAAACTTTGGCAAGATGCCACCCATACGCTCTCGGGTGAAATTAATGTGTTTTGTTTATGAAACGCTAAGATTTTCGCCAAAGTTTGCCTTGTGACTCATTCTTGGATTCCTGCATGTCATTTTTCATCAGTAAGAGGTCATTTACCTTTGTCTAGTCGATGAATTAGGGTGGGTATATTTCACTTAGACTTAGTTAACGAAATTATTCATTAATTTTATTTTATTTTATTAACAGGCTTTTATTATATTGTCGTGTACGAATATAAAGGCACTAAACACACAAAACCTTTATCAGAGGACGCTCCGTCGTCGTTAGATATAACGTCCATACTAGGCGTGGGTTAGCGGGCAAGGAGATTGATATTGAATCCGATCTTAACACACATAAACCACTGAAAATTACAGCCCCTGCAAAAGCTTTCACAAACACAGCGTAAGTAAGTAGTTTTTATCAAATATCCAATATCTCACATAGTAGGAATATACTAATAGCGAGTAATGGCGACGTGTCTAAGGACCAGTTTTCAAGAAAGTGGGACAGAGAAGAAGTATGTATTATCATCATCAACTTTTAGACGTCCACTGCTGGTTATATGATTTCCACTTGTCTCGGTCGGAGCAACTTCCAACCTTTACTAAGTCATCTGTCCATCTAAGCACCACTTCAGATTAGTCCGGGCATAACACCTCAAAATGAAACAAGTGAAATGTAAAGAAAACGCTTGTGATTGAATTTAGGCGAATAAAGTTCAAAGATTCTACTCTCTAGTCTGGTTTTTGTGATTCTATTCTCTTAGCCTTGCTCTTTAATGCCGCCTTTAAAGACAATTCCAAGAGCTTTCGTTAGTTCGAAATTTTTCGACGATCGTTAGTTCGCACCAAAGGATTTTAAAAATATGGTAGAAAACGACAATAAAGCGCTTCTGCACTTGCGGTTACAGTTCGCCGGGTCACCCGTAAATGACAGATGTACATACTCGCGTGGTCGCAAGCCTACCAGAAGCCACCCGCTTTTCAACCGCGAGACGTTCTTCATCTGCAGGTTCGGAAACGCCCATACTAGTTAGTATTATTAAATATTCTAGGTTAAAAATTTTACACTTTTAAGAGTTGGCACGACGACAAAATACAATACAAAATAACAATATTTCCAATGAATCCGACGGCTCCATTGCACTATGCTAACTTTGTTCTAGTCATTAAAACTTGCCCCCACTTCAGCTGTCACCGCTATCGTGGAACTGCCAACTATTACGCTGCTAGACTAATCAGTTGCACAAAACAAAATTAAAATAACAAGCCATTAAAATCGATCTGTGAATCTTTCTGTGAAAACGTTTAATCGACTCGTTTGTTATTTTTTAATGTTCTAATTACGTATAATAAAGCAGTTGGTTTTCCAAAAATAAATAAAAACATTAAACACTGGCTGATCCTTTCGTTATCCAAAGCACTATATTGAATACATACATACATATCCATCAAGCCTCTTTCCCATTTTCCCTCCATTAGCTACGATACATACAAACTTCCTTCGCTTCATCAACATTCATAAGTTATCGGTATTTAATGCATGATTTTAATAAACATTTCTGCAACTAACAGTGATTGTAGATCTATTTTCTTTAGTTGTGTTTGTACTTGACTGTGGAAGAGTATTACTTCCACTGACATTAACGAGGCTTTGCGGCTATTGTATTGAAAATCTTGTATTTAGCATTTATTGTTTCTTTGTCCCTATTATTAAGCTAGGTAGGTGTATTGTAAGATTAAGAGGTTGTTTCACCATCTATGGATTAAATTTATCTGACAGATAAACCCATGTCTATTTCATAAAACATGACGTTTTAGACAGAGACAGGTATAAAATATCTGACAGATACATTTTATCCCTAGATGGTGAAACATGCTCTAAATGTTTTTTTAAATGGCAACTACCATTGTGCATTCTGCCAATGCCAATTAAAAAGTCCGTAAATAAAGATAACAAAATCTTTTATATAGCCGTTTTGATCCCATTGATGGGCAAAGGCCTCTCCCGCAACAAATAAATAAACAAATAATAATAACACACGAATGATAAACAAATGACAGTAACACATTATAGTAACGGATGATAGTAGGTAACAGACGTTAGCAAGAGATGACAGTAACAGATGATAGTAACAGATGATAGTAACAGATGTTAGGAACATACATATAATAGTGAAACAAATTAAAGTAACACATTATAGTAACAGATGATAGTAATACAGTAAAAAAGAGTTCACAAACTATAGACCACTTCATCACACTTCTTTAGAACATTTTCCAAGTTTGGCAAGCGTCTTTAACCCTTATAGGTGTCGGTAGATAGAAAACTATTTGAACTTTATTAAATTAAGGACGAGTCCTTATATGAAACCCTTATCAAAGAATCCGTCAAATCATTCCATTGGGATATTGTCTATTATTAGCTACCGCCTGCGATTTCGTTCGCGTTTATTATTAAATCTTGTAAAACTAATACGATACCTTATCTTATCTAGCCGTTGTTGTCCCACTGCTGGGCAAAGGCCTCACTCCTCCTACTCCATGATTCTCTATCCTGAGCCGCCTCTGCCCAGTCGTTCGTGAAGGTGTCCAGTTCATCTCGCCACCTTTTCCGTGGTCTGCCGCGAGGTCTTTTGGCGGTTGGTTGCCATTGGGTTGTTGTGATTGCCAAGAGATCGTTCGGCATCTACTCTAAAATAACATAGCTTATGAAATATTCTGATTAGCCTAGCCGTTGATAAGTGACACCCCGGACAACTTTTTAAATTAGGCACATACTGTATCGATGACAAATGTTTGTAATGTCACCTATACAGTAAAATACGGTCAATTTAAAAAGTCGTTTCGGTGGTCAATTATCTACAATAACAGACTGTACATACATAAACTGCGGACCTGGCTTGATGACGTCATGCAACTCGTACGTACTCGTCACGGTACTGGATAGGCGACAACGGGGGAAGCGCGGGGAAAAGCGCATTCCAGCGAGGTCCGCAGATATTTCCGACGTGTTATAGGTATATTAATGATCCAAACATACTTTTTGCTTTGTCCACAAATAACGAATAAACACGTTTTTTGACATTTCTAACCGACTTCAAAAAAAGAGGAGGTTTTTCAATAAGACCGTATTTATTTATTTATTTAAACTCTTCTTAACATCAATTAGTATAACACCAACCCTTCCATTTAAGAAAAGCAAAAAAAGCGCTGAAAACTCTTAAGTACAGCGACACGATCGGGCAATTTATTTCGTTTGACAAAGAGCTGTGATCGGAATCCTCTAGTCGAAGATAGAGTTGGGTTACTCTAAGTTTATTATTAGGTACTTTACAAATAAGTAGATTTAAAGTCAAGTAAAGTACCTAAGTAACAAAAAGTCTACGAATAACAGCCAGTAACATCAAAAATTCATATTTCGAACTCGTAAAAAACAACGTACCTACTAGCGTGCAGTACCTACCAATTATGTTCCATTTGCGAATTCTTCAAATAAAATTTTGACTTGCAATTGTTTTTAGAATAGAGTGAGAGAGAAACAACATACAAATTGCTCACAAACTTAAAAATAGGATGAAGGATTTTTCAGGTGATACTAAATTGATATGAAACTTAATAAATATTTTATTTCCAAAAAAAAAAAAACTCGAGAAATTTGTGTCGTCATTTAAAAAAGTGCATTTGGTATGGTAACTTTAATAAAAAAAATTGGGTACCTATTTATTACAAACAAAAAAGGTATTAAACGGTAAAAGGTATTAAAAAACTAAATAAACAAATATAGTTACAATTGAGAGTAGAGTTACAAAAATACTCAGTCCAAGGATAGAGCAGTTCCATTTAAAAGTTCCATCGCTCAGCAAGATTGATTGCTTACTGAATTAATTGCGATACTTGAACTGGGACTCGTCGAACACAGGACTCCATCGGTTTTTTGTGAGAGAGGCTTCATTGGTGCGTTGCTTTTTAGCGCATATCGACTTAAATAAATTAAATATTCACACAGTTTGTATAGGTAGATAGATAGACAGATTGAAATACTTAGAAATACAAATAAAACTTAAAACTAAAACATTGTGCGCAAAGGCGGCTTATCACTAAAAGTGATCTCTTCCAGACAACCTTTTAACGTCTACTCTAAGCGCCCCTTAGCACTATGCGGCCAGCCGTGCGTTAGAGATGAGGCTCATAATGGTTTGAGCCGCAAACTCATTGTAGTGCGGATAAAAACTACTTTATCATACAAATTTTTGATTGCGGTCAGCCGTACGGCTAACCGCATTCCGGCTGGCCGCATAGTGCGTTGCCTCGCTAATTGTCTATCCGCAAAATACTAAAATTTATAATGATTTCCTTGAAATTCTTTCAGATTTTCACTTATACGCTTTTTTAATATAAATTCTAGCAGTCACGTGTCCGTTTAGGTATCTCATGAATTCTAGAGTAATATTTTTAACCCTATTTTTCAGGTAAGCTCCAGAAAAAGTAAGCAAATACAAGACAAAGGACGTGTTAGAACAAAGGTAAACTCTTTTTCATATTTAAGTGAATTTGTTTACTTAGTTTGTACCAGTTTCATTACCTACGGACAAAATTTAACTGACAGATAAACCTATGTCTATTTCACAAAACACGTTTTATTTAGACAGAGACAGGTTCAATTATATGTACTATGTATCTAGGGTAACCAATTAGTAGCTTAAGTTGGTCTAACTTAGCCTAAGATGTCATGTAAAATTTTTACGCTGTTGGTTATCTAAATAAATAAATAAAATATTTGTCAAAAAAAAATTATTAGTAGGCGGTGAAATGTCCTTAATGGTATCTACACACCAAAGCCGCCGGCTTTTTTGACAGCTGCTATTCGTATGACGAAAAGCCGCCGTTGTGTAGACAACATCAAACTCAAAAAATTGTAATTAAAAAAAAAACTGGTATGTAAACTAAAAAATATAATTTAATTAAGGAACACAATGATTTAATTTAGTAAATTAAGCAAATGTAGGTATTATGACGGTGAAAGTTAACGTCATGTCGTATCGAGAAGTATCGAGTGTCAGAAGATAGGCCTAAATAGCGAATGCTCCACCAACAAGAGTCAAAAGAGAGAGAGAGAGTTAAGTCTTAAATATGATGGTGATATGAATTTGAAAACTAGAATTAATAGGGAAAATGACAATTGCTTACTTCCTAACTTGATATTCTTCCGTACTTTTAGTTCTTCATTTGTTTACCGAATCATATAGTAACTGGTCTATCTCTAGCTATACATTTACAGATGTAAGTCTCGGCCTACATGCTCAAGAGTTCTCTAGTCAACGTTCATTAGCACAACACTCAAGGAGAGGTGTAGTCGGCAGTGTAAACACGGCCTTATTTATAACAGCTGACTTTAGGGAAAGTTCTGTTGGATTAAAATAGCTTTAGGTTTTTTGGTAGTAGTTTTATATTCAGTTTCAGAATATGTTGTGTGTACATACCTACATATCTGACTCGCCACTCTCCCATCGGGGTAGGCAAAGACAACTTTCCTCCGCTAGCTTCGATCCAAACACACTTCTTTCGCTTCATCTACATTCATCAGTCGCTTAGAAAGTAGTAAAGTTAAGGTTTATCTACACAGATCCGGGCCGTGTCCCCGTGGCCGTAGTGTGTGGTCGTCATGATAACCGGACACGTTGTCATGACGACGTATTATTTTCCCTCCTGACGGGCCACGGCCCGGACACGTCCCGAGCACGACCCGGATCTGTGTAGACAGATCTTTATTTATCCATTATAGATTAACCCGTATTTTTGAGGGACAGTCAGTTGCAATGCAAGAAAGGTCGATCAGACTCCATTGGGCTCTATTACATCTATAGCTGTCACTGTCTTTGTCAAAAATCCGAATGAGACGGAATCGTTCCGTCTCATTCGGTTTAATGATTCATTAACTTAATGAGCTTTTTATGCAACAGAGGGTTAAACAGCTTTTTTTTAATGGGACGTTAGCGTTAATGAGATTTTCTGCAAACATGAATAATGAAGAAAAGTAAAATGAAACTGTCGTAGTCTAACCACGTCTTTACCACAATATTCTATTAAGCCAGTTTTTAGGGTTCCGTACCCAAAGGGTGAAAACGGGACCCTATTACTGAGACTTGGCTGTCCGTCTGTCTGTCCGTCCTTCTGTCACCAGGCTGTATCTCATGAACCGTTATAGCTAGATCGTTGAAATTTTCACAAATCAAATCATGCTGCCGTTATAACAACAAATACTAATTAAATAGAATAATAATAATAATTAAGGTGGGCTCCCATACAACAAACGTGATTTGTTTGCCTTTTTTGCTCGATATCAATAGTGAATGGTACGGAACCCTTCCTGCGCGAGTCCGACTCGCACTTGGCCGGTTTTTTTTAGCTTCTCTCTCGTTTCTCCACATTTTTCCCTTCATAAAGTGTAATAAATAATCGTCATCATAGGCGTGTCGACGTCACGGCTGCATCGCTTAGATTTATCGCTGTTTTTCTGATTTTTTGCAACGTTTTTGTTTCTGGGGTGCGATTCTGATCATCTCGGTCTTGTCGTGAAATCGTATTCTTGTTGTTTGACTAATTTCGAATAACTACCGACTCAAAACGGTTCCAAGAAGTGTGGTTAGCTTCATATACTAGAACAATTATGCCAATGAAGCATGGGGCTAAAGTCTGCTAATATAAAATAGCCTCAGTTGTGTGTCGGCAGAGTGTCAATGCGATTTTTGACACTTTTGGTATTCTGCTAAAAAATTGTTTACACTGATTGCGACCAAAAGTATTCAAAAATGAAAACTGGTAATATTGTAAGTTAGTAGACTTGGGCCCCTGTTTTATAAATCAAACCAAACATAGGGCTAGTGGAAATGTGCGCTTTTCCTAGCGTTGATCTAAGAGCGAGTATCGAATCTGAATAAACAGTATTGGTATGCGAGTCTCGTAGTTAGGGGTAGTGATCAGAATCGGGGGCTAGCTTGTACAATGCGCTTTTTTCTTCGCTTTTCAACTGTCTCCTGTTCCTCGTTATTCTTTGGACAGATTTTGTTTAATAGCTTCGTTATTTTAGTGAAGTTAAAAAATATATTAAGGACTTGTAGGATGTACTCGTTAGTAGTTAAGACTGGTTCAAGCTTGGTCATTTCAGATAGTTTGTGATTGATTTACTTGATTATACAATACAAATATTCTTTATTGCACAAAATACCTATATAAGGTTCAGACACAAACAAGAATATAAGAAGCAACAGGCGGCCATATTGCTAGGTAGCAATATCTTCCAGGCAACCTTAATTATATTTAGGCTGTTTTCTGATTTGTCAGTGCGGTGGCAGCGAGATTTTTTAGTTTTTTGCAATTTACCGCGTCAATCAAATACAGCTATAGGCGCTCGGCAAGCTTTCGGTACGGCGTGTGCCGAGCGAAACGAAACCGCACCGGTGCTGCTGCCATACTCGAACTGATTAATCAGGAAGCAGCCTTACAACTTACTCACTCAATATTATTTATTGCAATTCACAGGGAAATAGGTGATTAAACATTTAAATTACGTTACATCACATGTATGTTTAGTATGTGACGTTATATGCTTACGAAGTGGGCAGCCTCTATCCTAATCCAATAAACATTATAAATGTCAATGTTTGTGCGGATGAATATTTGTTACATAATCACGTAAAAACCACTGAACAGATTTTGATGAAATTTGACAATATTGTAGCTTATATATCAGAATAATACATAGGATATATATAATTTTAAGATAGGTACCATGTTTTTTTTTCAAGATATTACGTTAAATGCTAACGACGTCAGGGACAGCCTCTATTATTCAATATATCTGCTAGCCTACATAAAAGAGCACATCGCGCGATACCCTTTCTTCTACGCAGCAAACCCCAAGAGAATCCCTTATCTTCCTCCATTTATATCTATGGGACTTTTATTGGAAGGGACCAATGTGATTACCGATAACCTGACAATTCCAATAGGCTTCAACCACTGTGATTATCACTGAACTTTGTAAGATACTTAGTTTTTAAAGTGAATACGTGTCAATGAATTTTGATACTATTTTTATGGTATCTACACACCAAAGACGCCGGATTTTTTGACAGCTGCCATTTGTATGACGTAAAGCCGCCGGCCTAGGCCGACTGCATGCCGGCGGCTTTGGTGTCTAGATGGCATTAGAGGCATAAGATTGAAATTGTTAGAGACATTGCGGACGAAAGCGCGGTTGCGTGGACGTGTTTTGGTAGCGGAAAAAAAACGCGTCCGCACCGCAACCGCGCCTTCGTCTGCAATATCTCTTAGAGTGGTGCAGTTTAAGTATAAACAAGGTATAAATTAATGTATTTAGCTACTCTATGCCAGCAGTGAAACACATAGCGCTAAATAAAATTAAGATAACGTACGTATTTATTAAAAACGGCTCCGTCACTTGCGTCACAACATTTCAGATTCACAGATAAACAGGCGACGAAAAAAATTCCATTAAAATGTAAATTTTCTCGAAAGATGCGAATCTGGTGGATTCCAGGGAATTTCTGAGGAGTTTCCTGGATCCCAGGATTAATGGGGACACACACGGATTTATGCAAATACTACCTATTTATTTGAAATAAGGTATAAACATTGGAATAAGTTTTTTTCAACTTGTTTTTGTTCTCAGTAGGATCCAGTTATGAAGCGAATGTTCCAGTAGCAGATTATTTGTATATTAAATCGTGGCTACTCACATATTTTCATAGGCAGTAGAAAAGAACTTTAAAGATAAATGTATCTATTGAAAAAGATTTTTTCATAAACAGAGTAAAGAGAAATTATTAATGTTATTGATTCTCCTTTTAATCAAACAAATAAATATTATTTCTAGGAAAATACAACAAACCTCTTTTTAGAATCACATTCATAAGATGAAAATGCTCCAATGATGGTCAACCCATAGAATTCTACATTCAAATTCAAATATGAATAGCATTCATATTCCGTTGATTGTAGATCCGTTTACGTCACCATTTTGAATCGACAGGAAAATCCGCGGGAACAGTGTTCTAAATTTGAAATTTAAATTTTCGTGACGCCAATTAGAGCTAGTTCATAGAATTGTAGGCATTATGGAAAGACTAATGAATGTTATTTAATATATATAGGGTGTTGTTTCAAAGAGGCCTCTGCGTACGAAAAAAAACTTTTGAGCAAGTCAAATTGCCGAATTAAAAAAAAATACTTACCAAAATTAAACGGTTGCACAGCACAAACATATTTTAGCACAGCATAAACAGAAAGAACTTCAAAACTTAAATAAATTATTTGTCAAAGAAGAAGGCCAGAAAAGTTATCGTCATTTGTTTTTATAAAATTAAAATTTACTGAGAAACTGCCATCATGAAATGCTTTTACGAAATGTATGTGCCTGTGTCATGTTATGTCATGTGTCTTGTGTCACCCTTTTGGATTAGTGATGTCAGCCGCAGGAAATAATGTCAACTATTTAGAGATAATTTGGTGTAACAGACAGTGTTAGTAATGTTACCTTTTAACCACATATAAGGGTTATTAAAGGATTGCGGTACAAATGATAGGGTGTGGGAAATAATTACTTATTTGTACATATACTTTCAATGAACGAAAATAGATAGAAAATATTACTATTTTAATAAATTTACATGTTGTTAGTTCTAAAAAAATATGATTTTACAAAAAGAAAAACAAAACTTAGGCATCCAAAGTGAAAGCTGCTATTAAAAAAAAAGATTTTGAAAAAAAGAAAAGGAAAATGATACCACAATTTATATGACTCGACGCACATAAATGTATTTTTTTTGCCCAATATGAAAAAAAAACTATATATATATAAAATAATTTATTTTATTACATAACCTCTTTTACCAAGCTGAAATCTCAGCGAAAAATAAATTAAAAATTACAACTCAAAGGCTTAATTTGAAGGGTTTTCTATATACAGGGTGTCCAAAGTTCATTAGGAGAGGCTTTGGGGCGTACATTGATTAAACCTTTTGATGTTGGACAGTGTAACGGCAGCGTGGTGATTTAATTGGGCCGCGGTGCTCGAATCTATTAGCAGGGTCGGCCTTACCGGAATTATCTTTAATCACCCTGTATATATACTGATGTACCTAAGTTACGTACATTTTGAGGTTATGTAAAGGGTAAAGATGTTTTCATGTTTCGTTTGTATCTATTTATTTTGTTTTTCTTGCTAAGTGTTTAAGAGCCTCTTCCATGCTCCTCCAAAGATTCCTGTTATTGGCTGCAGCTTCCCACCAATCTTCCCTAAATGAGCGTAGTTCGTCACGCCATCGTTTTTTTAGGTTTACCTTGCCCAGCGGTGGGACGAAATAGGCTTAATAAAAAAAAACTGTTTAAGACTGGTTTTGCACTATATCCGATTCTTATACAATCTGAGATGTTAATATGGATTCGAGATCGATTTGAGATCGATCCGAGAATTATGTCTATACTAAATACTGGAATTATCTTTAATCATCCTGTATATATACTTACGTACCTACCTAAGTTACGTACATTTTAAGGTTATGTAAAGGCACAGATTAGAAAACACTGTAAAGGGTACAGATGTTTTCATGTTAGTAGCTATTTTTTTTTGCTGTTTAAAAGTGGTTACCGACTATATCAGATTCTTATGCAATCTGAGATATTAAGTATGGATTTGAGATCGATCCGAGAACTATTTCTATACTAAAAATCTAGGATTGGATAAGTGTTATCTTATTTAGCCGGCACTATCCCACTACTGAGTAAAGACCTCTCTCTACGATTCTCTATCCAAACCCGTCTCTACCAAAATACCCACGATGATGTTCTCCAGCATATCCCATCGCATGATTGTAGCATAATTTTATATTAACTGTCAAACCGCAACTGTACCATTTTATTTTAGACAGTCAGTCAAGTCTAAAAACTCTATAATATTTTTCATTTCTTTGCACTAAAATATGATTAAATCAGGGGCCCAAGTCTGCTAATATAAAATAGCCTCAGTTGTGTGTCGGCAGCGTTTCAATGGCATTTTTGACACATTTGGTATTCTGCCCAATTGCGACCAGATGTCTCAAAAATTACATGGACACTCACATTGACACTCTGCCGACACACAGCTGAGAATATTGTAAATAAGTAGACTTGGGCCCCTGATGTAGTGCGTAACTGTTCTGCTATCTACACACCAAAGCCGCCGGCCTTTGGACAGCTGCCATTCGTATGACGTAAAGAGGCCGGCCTAGCCCAGCGGCATACCGGCGGCTTTGGTGTGTAGATAGCATAAGAGTGCCCTAAACCGACGTGTGTGTGAGGCGACTGATGAATGTGACAAAACTGCGTGATCAAACGCATTCTGCCGTTAGCATTTTCCATTAAAAAAAAAAAAGAAATTGTTTTTATTATCTGTATACAAATGAACTTAAAAACTATTTACAATTCTTATAAGCTAAATTAAAATATTTACAATCTTAAACCTACTTAAAAACTACTTAATTAAACTAATCCCTCGATGTCCCATCAGGCTCAAAGGTGCCCATGACGCTCGCCGCGTTTCCACGTTGAACAGCCAAGGACATTCTCTGCACCAGAAAAGACATCGAGCGAGGGTCGGCGTTACTCTGATATAGTCTCCGTCCGAGTTCTTTTAAAAAAGAAGATTAGTAAAAAACCTTATCTAGGTGCTAGATAAATCATCAATCCCTCATAAATCGAAATAAATCTACTTCTTATTGAAATCTAGGTCCAAGAAAAATGTGCTAAAATGGTCTTTTTCCGCTTTCATATGATAATAAAGTAAAGAGGCAATATTTTAGATGGAGGGCGGACAATGGTAAATATTGAGAGAGGAAGTCTAGAAAATCTCTAGGTTTTAGGTATATAAGTAAAGGCTGCCCGCAACATTATGATGAATGATGATGATGAATGATTATTTATTTGCATTGTATAGGGTACATACAGAGATAATAGTTATTAATAAATTCGCCTACACAGCCGTTAACATTTCGGCGTGCAAACTTGAAGAGATAAGCTTCTAAACTCTATTTGTTTGAAAATTATTAATGTCAGTAGCTTTAACAACAAACAAAAACTTTGAGAACAAAAATTACTATTAACTATTTTATAATTATCTATACATATAATAAAATCGTAGAGGTCGAATGTCTGTACAAACGAAAAAAATGCTTAAAACGAAGTCAGAGGGATGTAAATAAAAGGAAAATACAAAAAAAAAAATTTTTGGAATTTCTTATTTCTCTGTCTGTTTGTCTGTTTGCACGGGCTAATCTCCGAAACGGCTGGACGGATTTGAATGAAATTTTGCATGGTAATACCTCATATCCCTGGTCAACATCTGAGATAATTTTTATTCCGGAATATTAAAGGGTTCCCGTGGGATAGTTAAAAAACCATTGTTGAAAATCACAAAATCACGGAAATGTGACATTGTTCGCAATTTTCCAGCGATAGGCTAAACCGATTTCCATTCGGTTTCCAGTAAAGTATTTGTTACATTAGGAGAAGGTTTTAGTAGGTTAACCGACTTTGAAAAAGGGAGGGTTATCAGTTTGACGTGTGTTGAATATCGTTAAGCTAAACCGATTTCCGCAAGGGTTTCAAAAAAGTAATTTGTTAATTTAGGAGAAGGTTTTAGTAGGTAAACCGACTATGAAAATTGGGGGAGGGGAAGGGTTATCAGTTTGACGCATGTTCTATACCTAATATCGTTAAGCTAAACCGATTTCCATGAGGTTTTCAGAAAAGTATTTTTGCCGCTGTGATATTACCTGTAGTCCACGCGTGCGAAGCCGCGGGCAACAGGTAGTTAGAAAATATTTATTTATTTAACAGTTTGTTGTAAGATGATAGTACATAGAGACAGAAAAAAAAGAGAAGTTATACAAAAGGTACACTAAAAGAAATATTCATATTTAGTTATCCGTGCCGCGACTACTCGTACGTATTTATAGTTTTAACTTGGAAAACTTACGTAACTACACAATATCAATAATAGGTAAGTTTATGCTGACGTGCAAGGATGCCAGGATGTTGTTACTCTTTCATGCAAAAACTACTGAATAGATTTTGATGAAACTTGGCAATATTGTAGCTTATACATCAGAATAATATATAGGCTGTATGATTTTAGGATATCATATTTTTTTCCCTTGATAATGACGATAAATCCGTACGTGGGCAGCCTCCAGTAAGTAAGTACCTACCTACATATAAATAATGTATGTATTTTGTTTGACGATCTTACTGTGTTTTTCTAAGAAGACTCTTTCATAGGCAATCAGAACCAAGAAAAACCTAAAATCTAAGCTTCTTAGGGCTGTATCTGATGTTTAATTTATTCCAGTTCTAAAGATACGCTTCTGTGACACATGAGTAGACAATGGAAGGACAGACAGCTGACCTTATTGCTATTAAGGTTCCGTTGGAAAATGTTAATACTCGTATTGTCCAGTCAGTTCTTTATAGCCCTTAAAGATGGAATTTCTACGTAAAATAACCTTTATACTATACCTTGAAAATACATACATACATATCTGTCACGCCTCTGTCGGGTTCAGCCGAGACCACTTCCCTCAATTTCTTGATTCGATTCAAACGCACTTCTTTCGTTTCATCCACATTCATCAGTTACTTCATATATGCACGACGTTTTAGTTAGTTAGGGTACTCACTCTTGAAATGGCCTTTCTTTAACAAGTCCCCGATTTGATCGAGAGACGTTTGCCTTGGCCTTTTCCCTTGGAGGGGTTTTCCATGCTTAGATGAAGAAAAAAGAAGAAAGAAGAAAAAAGAAAAGAAGAAGAAAGAAAGAAAGAAGAAAAAAAAAAGAAGAAAAAAAAGAAGAAGCCAAAAGAAGAGAAGAAGAAAAGAAGAAGAAAAAAGAAAGAAGTCATTCTTTCTACATGCTGAAAACATCTAAGCATCCCTTTCTCAATTCTGGTCACTATATTCTTTTTCACCCTATGTGTGATTGTATTTAGTAGAAAATATTGCAGAAAATTTTGTAACATATTATTATAATAAATGTAAAACTTTAAAGTCTGTCCTCTATTCTGTAGTTTGTTGCAAACGTTCGACAGTGGGTCGTAACCCTCAGTTTTACGGCCGATTTTACTATCTTGCATTAAATTCTGGGATAAAACTGCAAGGAATAGAGTGGCTTGAATTTATTTGAAAATATTTTACACTGTTGTGTCTTTAGTTTAGAGATTTTACTTAAGAATTCAGACGCGTTTCCTTTTATGTTGTGGTAAATAAAATGTTTTATTTTGTAGAATCCATTTATCTTCAACGTTCTTGTCGTATGTTGTTTGATTTTCGTGAAATAGCAAAATACTACTATGCTACATACTTAGGTTTATATCCGTTTCGGCCACTTTCGAAACAAGTTTCGAAATCGGATTTTTTATTTCTTTCTTCATTTTTAAATTAATCGAAACTGGTTCAATATTCAGCTAATATTTATCAACGCGATAGTTTATACCAATGTATGGTCATGTCATACATACAATTCTCGTAATTTATTTAAGTTCGGAACCCAAGCAAGAAATTCGTTTTATTACTTTCCCACAAAATAAATGCAAAAACAAACGAGATTTTCCACGAAGGAACGTTTTAGAGCAATTTGTGTGAAATCTATTTATACGTTGGATAAAATATTCATTAAGATTTACAGAGCGTTGTAGGCAAATTTTTCGCGCCCAAATTCTGTACCGCCACCGACTGTTTGCACTTCATTGGATGGATTTAAAAAAATAGAAGTGTCCTTGGTAAAAACAAAAGAAAAATCCCTATTTGCCGTTTATCGGATCCATAGCTATTCTAGAAGCTTCAGTGGTGGAGCATTGTATGAACAAACTGACGTGTATGTACCTATGAGGCGACAGATGAATGTGGATGAAGCGAAAGAGGTGTGTTCGGACCGTAGCAAGTGGAGGAAAGTGGTCTCTGCCTACTCCGATGGGAAAGACGACAGATATGTATGTTTAATATACGTTTTGTATGTATGTTACCCATTCTAAAGAATACCAAAAAATATTGACTTTTTTCGAAACAAGTTTTACGTCAAGCCAAATGTATCCTAAACAAAACAGCACTCAACTGTAAAACCCAACTATTTAAATGAACCCAGTCAACATCACAATTCTCATACTACCAGCATTCCATTTTTATTTAGTCGGATTATACAGTGATTTTAAACGAGTGGTATTGCGAGAGCTTGCAAATTACCATAAGAGGTCGAGTTATCTAGACGCTAATTATTCATAAGTAGGCCATTCCAGGTACACTAGGTCAGAACAATTTGTATGAGAAAGCGCCTCAGTCGAGTATGTTTTATTCACGAGAGTACTCGGTGATGTACCTACATTGTTACCTATTCTCAATACCAAGATTTAACTGCAGACTTCGACAATACGCATGGTCTTACAAATGGGGTATCTAGTTAGGTGTTGAAAGTGTACCTGTGTAGAAAATGCTGTTTGCTTTGCGTTGAAAGCCGTGAAAGGCTTTGATTTGTTCATGGAATGGGTTTCAATGAAGCGTAAGATCATTTTGAGGTTTGGTTATGGCGGTCCCGTGTAAGCTTGTTCTATAATTTCTACTGAATAAAAGAAGAAATTAACTAAGTAAACTAATGTGCTTTATGATAACGTTTCAAAACAAGTGTATTTTGTCATGTTAGAATTGGGGCCTATTTCAAAACTTACAGATAAACTACCTGATAGCCTATACATCCATAAGTATCGGATAAAGCAACCTGGTAGATAACTGGAAACATATCAGACGGATTTATCTCTTAGATAAATATCGTGCACTTTATCGGTAATTGGTCCTGATGCAGATGAATTGCAGTGTGTCGTAAGCACGTCAAGCTTACAGTGTCTTTGTTTAAATTAGTTATATCTTATTGTACCTACACGTGGAACCGTTGTAAAAAAGAAACAAATGAAATAGGGATGATGACTACATTCAAAAATTCAAAAAATAATTAATCCGTCTTTTAGGCTATTAAAAAATATTTGAAACACATTTTTTACCTGATCAAATACACAATTAAATACAAAGATACAGAGCATGAAAGTTACGGAGTGGGGGTTATTGACGTCACTCCTACGTAAAAATCCTAATGAGGAGTGATGTCACTTTAACCCAGTGTATCTTTGTCATTTTTAGTTAAAAAGAAAAAATACGTGTCGAATATTTTAAAATAATTTAAGTGATGGACTAAAAACATTTTTTTAGTCATCATGCCCCTTTAGTTTATTCAAGATCCCTGTTTATTTCAAAAGCCGATTAAAAATAACAAAAGAAAGTACCTACATTATCAATGAGTTTGGAGGTACTTACAAAGTTTGTAAGTGTTGAGCGATATTGAACCTTCGAGTACAACTTCACCCACACCTTATTTCGAAGCCTCTTCAAGTTTTCAAGCACAACTTTTAAGTGGCTCGATTTGTTCTTCTCTTTGTTTAGTTTATAAAAGTATGGCCTCTTTGCGGCATAATTGACCTGTGTAGGTCTTGTTTTACCTATTTCTATGTCTTTTTAACCGACTAAAAAATAGTCTAAGAAAAAAAAATGAAGTTGGTTTTCAATTCGAGATTCGAATTAAAGAGTTAAATTGTTAATTTACATTATTTACTTTACATATTTTACATTATTGTTAATAGTTAGTTAGTTAACATTATGTATTCAACTATACAGGGTGTAACAAAAAGGGGGTATAATGCCGAAACACAGCGATAGTCCTCATGAAATTGAACAACTTTCCCCAAGGAACAAGGGTCGTAACTCGAAAAAAAAATTTGGATTGGCCTTACTTACCTACTCGATTAGCTGATCGGACATTTTAGATGGGGAGGCGAAATTTTTTTTTCGAGTTACGTTACGACCCATGTTCCTTGGGGAAAGTTGTTTACTTTCATGAGGACTATCGCTGTGTTTCGGCATTATACCCCCTTTCTGTTACACCCAGTATAATGTAAATGAAATTTTAAGCATTTACGTATACCTAACGTATGTACCTACATAAGATCGTAGCTATTGAATGGAAGTGGTATCTGCCTATCCCGATGGGAAAGAGGCGTGACAGATATGTATGTAAGTACTCTAGTATCTTTCAAAAATATTACGTGTAAATACACTTCAACGAACATACAAAACTATTCAAGCAATTTCTCTAACACTCATACAAAATACCCTCGATTTACTAACAAAATAACGTGAAATACATCAAGCTACTTTAAGTACAGTCTATCACACAGCTCTTGACATTAGGTACCTCGTGTAATGTATATGTGGCTCTGGCGCGGACATGATGGATGGTGATATACCCAATACCTACACTGTATATGCTGGTAGTCGCAGTGGAAGAAAATGTAGTTTTCTAGTGTTGCTAGAAACAAATGTTTGTTTGGGACTTTGCTTCAGTGTTTTGTTTAGGTCGCGCCACGTAATAAGAACTTTAGAAACAAATGAAAATCACGTGTTCGCGCATGGGTACACTTACGCTCGAAAGTACTAGGGCTATTTATCGTTTCATTTTTGTAAGAGTCTTTCGCACGCGGTTACGTATGTTGACTTATAGAATATACGTAGGGGATGATGATTCTGATTCCGAAGGTTATGAAAGTGACGACAACGATGATAATAAAATGGCCACTTCTGGCATCAAACCCGCGTCCTCATCTGGTTTTCGCGCCACCCATGAAGACTTAATGGAAGAACAATATGTTTTTTTTTTTAATTTTCGAATATTTTTTTACATTTTTACACATTTTACACTAAATCCAATATTGATTGGTAGTTGTGTATTTTTTAAATTTATTACCTTACTAATACTATCTACTAATAATATTTTTCTTTCCTTTGTGCGTAAAACCATGACTGTAATTAAACACTTTTGTGCGCGATGGTATTTTAAAACAAATGTTAAACGTCAGACTCAAAAATCGTCTAATGCGCATCTGTCAGCTAGGGGTCATTTTACGTGGCGCGACCTATATTTATTTTTATATTTTTTGTATTATTATCTATATTTGTACAGTTTATTTATTTTAATAAGTAGTAAATTACAGTATTTATTTATTGCCTTGCTCTACTCTACAGTCTTCTTAAACAAGTCCTACTCCAAAGGTTGTCTGGAAGAGATTACTTTTAGTGATAAAGCCGCCTTTGCGCACAATGTTTTAGTTTTAAGTTTTATTTGTATTTCTTTGTGTGCAATAAAGTATTTCTATCTATCTATCTATCTAGGGTGTAAATTAGGTTTTAATAGTTGTTGAATTTGATAATGGTGCTGAGTCAAATAAAACATTTAAAAAACCTAACTTTTGTAAAAAAAAAAAAAAATTTCATAATTTTCTATTAACCTCTCACATCCCACTGACCCATTATAAACCCAGACACAATAGATTTTCTATTGTTCTTTTTTTCTGGGATGTGAAAGATTAAAGGTATGTAATTAACGACTACAAATGGGATAAATATTAAGTAATAGTGTTTAAGTCATTATAAGTCCAATTTTAAGTTTTTATTATGTTTATTGTTTTTATTATTGAACTGGGAATAGAATGAATAGGTACTGAAAAAAGGGAAACAAGAAAAAAAACGAAAATGAGAATTGTGGTGCGTCAGGCTATTAATTAAGTTAATTAAAAAAACAAAAAGTACGTAAAATTTTACTTTTAACCTAGTTTTAATTCTTCATAAACAAATCTTTGTGATCAAAGCAGTGAGGGCAAATTGAGGAAAAATAGCGATGAATGTTTAAAAAAGGAAATACTTTCGTTTAACCTTTTTTGGTTGTAGACAAATTTCTTAATAAAAAATTAAATTCACTTCCTTTAAATTAAAAAAAGTATATTTATTGCCTTGTTTAAAAAGTTTTATATTTAAAATAAGTATGATTTTTTTTTAAGGAAAAGAGTACCTACCTACCCTAAACCGACGGGTAGGTTATGAGGCGACTGATAAATTTGGAAGTAGCAAAAGTGTGTTTGGATCCTAGTTGTAGAGGCAAGTGGTCTCTGCCTTCACCGATTTGAGAGAGATAACTACGAAAGAGATACTAAGTTCTTTTTCTCTTATCTTATCTTATCTAGCCATCAAGAGTAAGGGCCGGCGTTCACCTGACGGAGCGCAGCGCAGAGCATTTTTAACAGTCATATTATTATCGACATTGTTCCCATTAGAATAAAATTCAAAATCAGTTGACACAACATTCGCTTGTAGTCGCTTCGATGCTCCGATGTTCGTTTGTTTTGTCAACTGATTTTGAATTGTATTCTAATGAGAACAATGTCGATAATAATACGACAATCAAAAGTGCTCTGCGCTGCGCTCCGTCAGGTGTGCGCTGGCCCTAAGAGTAATAGAGTAATCAATAGTACCCTAAACCGACGTGCATGTGTGAGGCGACTGATGAGTGTGGATGAAGCGAAAGAGGTGTGTTTAGATCGTAGTAAGTGGATGGAAGTGGTCTCTGCCTACCCCGATGGGAGAGAGGCGTGACGGATATGTAAGTATGTATGTATCTAGCCATCCGTGTCCCACTGCTGGACAAAGGCCTCTCTCCTCTTCTTTCTCGGTTCCTTATCCTAGGCCGCCTCTGCCCAGATATCCAAGAAGCTCATCTCGTCACCTTTTTCGTGGTCTGCCGCGAGGTCTTTTGGTGGCAAACCAAGATCCCTCATAAAAAAATGTATTAATATGTAAAATAATCTCATCCGATAAAAAAACACGAATAGTGACCTTGCTTAAGCATTCTGAGACATTCAAAAATAATTTTCTCAACGCTATTATGAAGAAACTAATTGAAAAATTAATTCTCTCTTTTATACCTTCAAACTATCCACTAGCTTTCTTGGTAGCATAAAACACGATGTTCACAAAGAAAAGTGAATATTTTATTAAAATCTTAGAAAAGAAACTGTATCTTATGAATATAAAACAGGGTTGTACGATTCTTATTTTTTTACACGTCTCTTATACATAATTCAAAGTGTTGGGAGCTACTGACAAAGTGGGTTAATTTTTTATAATATTTCATACTTGTTAACTTGGGAATACGAGGTATCAAATTGTTTTGTTTGACTACGCGAAGTTGAAAGGAAGGTTCCTTTCCTTGACGACTTTATAAGTTCTGTTAAAATTGGTAGGAAAAAATCATAGGAAAATTGCATGTAAGACATTTATTTAACAGTACCGCGGAATCGTAGTTCAGATCCCCGTGTCGAGTCATTTTTGGTGCAACGTATTTCACTGGCCATTCAGCTCGGCAACGCTACCAGTATCCATGGCACTTTTCCACCAACTTTGACTCAAGATGGGGATATTTTTTACGACTGTGTAGCCTGATTTTGTTTATTTTTTCTTTGTTTCTTTAGGTAAATAATTTTTTACTAAAAAGTACCAAATTAATTCATTATTAGCTTATCCGATTTCACACCCTCGATTCGCAATGTATTTTTATATCCTACTTCACAATGTACATTTCAGTAGTTACTTATCACAAATACAATGTTTAATTGTTTATGGTACTTAAATTTCAGTAAAGTTATCCTATTAGATTTCTTGGCTGTATAAATGTGAGGAATAATTGCGATTAAAAAAAAAACAACGTAAAGAACGTGATTGAAAGGGATAGAGAATTAGAAAGGAATAGATTTGTATTTAAAGATGGTGTATTATAAGATGGAAAATAGAAGTAATTAGCATTGAAAAGCTGTTTTATTTGAAGAAATAAGACTTGGAGATGTGCGTACATTATTATGTAGTTATACCTGTTATAGACCAACTTAGGCCCGAGATAAAGGCCACAAACAATACGCGGTCGAACGGCTGTCGACATCACAATAGAGACGCTTTGCTCTATCCAACTGCCAAAGATATTGAATAGTAATTAATCTTTGACTCGGTTGGGACTTGGGAGATTTCGATTCTGGCAAGTTTTGTATAGAATGTATACATATATATACGAGTAGATTGAAGATCGTTTTTACAGTTGAGTATTTCTGTTGATATTGTATAGTTAGCAGGTTTTCTATTGTTACTAGATCCCTAAAAAGTTGAATCTAGTGACAACCTTGAAAGAATATTCTTTTATATTATTATCTTATACTTTTATTTAATACCTATATGTCGGAGAACATCTGAGATTACGTTCATGAAGGCTATTTTGGAACCATTTGCAAACTCTTTACTGCTAAAATGCAAGAACTGGCTTGTTTCTGACTGGTTGTCAGTTTAGCGCTTTCATATTTGAGATGCTGTCATGTATGATGGATTCTGTTTGGAATATCGATCGAGAAGAGGCATCGGAAGACATCACGTACATCTTGTTATTTTTATAACGTGATTGGAAACGACGCAATAAAGCTAGTTTGTTCAGTACACGCCCACAATCTTATTTTTACGAAACTCCTTGTTATGGACGAACATCAAGCTTCATAAACCTATATCTGGGAGCTTGTATGTCACGGTCATTTATTTAGTAGTCAGTTGTCAGACAGATAGGTGGTAAAGTCGCTAAATAACGAATTGCTTTCAAATAACAAAGTACCTATTACTTTCGTTTTTATTTCTTTATTTCGTAGGCAAATTATAGCAGTTTAACTATCAATAAAGTTCTTAAACGCTTGATTTACGAAGTACCTACCTATCAGTTTTCTCCATTAAAGAATTCACCAAAAAACTTTGTTTAGTAGTTCTATTAGGTAACGTCTTGACAATATATACCTATCTGTCTTTGAAATTATTCATCGAATCCTTCTATAAATAAAACAACAGTATTTTACCCAATTTGTAGCGAAACTTTTGTTCCAATCTCAAACAAACAAGCCAAGAAGTAATTGCAAAGAATCCCCTAGCGTTGGTTAACCCGTAAAATGACACCAAGATAAGTGAAGTCCGTTTTGGGACCGGCTGGAGGCCTGGAGCTCTCAAAGGAATCTGCCACGAATAATGTATGAGTTGGAATCGCGGGATTCACGGCCTTACTGATAATGTGGGCTTTGAAGAGTGCGGTATGTTCTACTAGACAATTAATATGAATTATAAAGAAAGGCGCTTGAGTTTATCTTTATACCTTGAATTTGTACTTGTTACCTATTTGGTTTTCTAAAACTCGTGTCTAAGTTTGACAAGAAAACAATGTAAAAAAAATATTTATAGGGCCTTCTTTTCAGGTTCAATCTGAAGTAATATTAGTTTATTTCTACTAGTTGTTTGGCGGTTACTGAAATTGTTTTTCGTTGATTTTTTTGTTGTTTTTTTACCTTCAATTGCCAAATAGGGCTATTGGTAGGTAAGATGGTATTCTCATTGTACAGAGTTAAATTGATACTTGCGGATGCTTTGATGAATTCAATGAATATGATTCAATATGATTCAATAACGGGCCATAACAGTGGTTTAGCCGCTAGAGTATGACGTTAAACTGTAACTACCTAATTCATTTTTAGATATTCATAAAACTTGTGTTTAATCATCGCGTAGGTATTTAATGGCCCCAATCTATAGCCGACTTGGGCCATTCGCCCGCTCCACGATTGCTCCAAAGAATTATTGCGTATTGCCGGAAATCCTCTTCAAGTCGGTACAAACCGTCTTTTATGTTACCCTGGTACTGTTAATATCTTAATTCTTCGATATTTGATTCCAAAATTGCATTTTTATTAGCTGTGAATCGATTTTCAATTAGTTTGTTTTTGTGAAACAACATTGTGACTGAGAATTTTGGTTTCACAGTTGTTTCAGTTATTAATTGTGTATCAGTGTCAGGGTTACAAGTCTCAGACATGATCCTTTTTAAATTACCAGGGGCTTAAGTCTGCTAATTTAAAATAGCCTCAGTTGTGTGTCGGCAGAGTGTCAATGGCATTTTTTGACACATTTGGTATTCTGCTAAACAACGGCTTACACAGATTGCGATCACATGTGTCAAAAATTACATTGCACACTCATTGACACTCTGCCGACAATAAGGAGATTTGCGCCCTGGATTATTAAAAAATATTTTAATTGCACAGGTTGTCTTTCATACTGTCCCCTCCGATTTACTACATATAACATTATTCCAGTGCTGTCAATAAATATATTTATACGAAATAAACTAAATCTAACCTTTAATTAGTTATTTCAATTTAGGTGCAGTTTTCCCAATTTTCCTCGTTCTATTTAGCCCCATGATTGGTCAATTAGTTGGTTCGAAATTTCAAATGCAATTAATTAGGTGTATTAGTTAGTTAGGTTAAGCAAAAACAATTTTGTAATTAATTAGATATTAGTAGAATATTGTTTTAATAATTCTGTTTATATTTTACCGGGAAATGATAATTTGAATTTATATAGTAGTAGTTTATTTGTAAGTTAGCTGTTACTAGAATACTAGCTTATTATTATTAGGCTATAGTTAACCCAGACATCCAAGAAGGCGTCCAGCTCATCTCGCCACCTTTTTCGTGGTCTGCCGCGAGGTCTTTTGGCGGAAGGATAGGGAATCATGGAAGAAGAGGAGAGAGGCGTTTGCCCAGCAGTGGGACACCGATAATATTAGATAGTTAGCCTTGTGAATGATACGGGCGGAAGCCTTCGCGCACGAGTCCGACTCGCTTTATGCGGATTTTTATTTGCTTTCATTCCCAAGCTTTTGTTTTTATTTTTATTGTTACTGTAAGTATTTTATACCCAGTTAAGTGCGTCCATAGATCATGTCGTAAAGCTGAATTATGAACTGAGAACTTAGATTACGCTTGAGATGAAATATGAGTAAAGGGTCTTGTTGGGACGCTCTTTATGCGTATTTTGTCCGTTTTATGAACAATCTTTTTTGCATAACTTTCTTGAGTAGCTTTATATAAGAGGTTTATGATCTATCTACACACATCCGGGCCGTGTCCGGGACGTGTGCGGGCCGTGGCCCGTCAGGAGGGAAAAACATACGTCGTCATGACAACGTTTCCGGGCCGTGTCATTCAAAAAAATATCATTCTATACATTTTCTATGGATTCGTTCACACACGTTGTCATGACGACGTATTTTTTCCCTCCTGACAGGCCACGGCCCGGTCACGTCCCGGATACGGCCCGGATGTGTGTAGAATGTAGATAGACGATAAACCGCTTATATAAAGCTACTCAAGAAAGTATAGATAGACCTTAAAGCCAATCCAAAACTTTAATGGCAATGAATTCTTAATTATCAACACTATAAAAGTATTTTCTCACTAAGTTTTACCAATACGCTTCTAGATTAATGTTTCAGACAACAGCCTCTTGAAAACGCGTCTCAGATTTGTTTGGCAGCGCTTTTTATAAACTCATCGGCTTATACTAATGGTGATTGCAGAGTATACTGGGTGTAACAGAAAGGGGGGGTATCAAGCAGAAACACAGCGATAGTCCTGATGTAACTGAACAACTTTCCCCAAAGAACATGGGTCGTACTCGAAAAAAAGTTTTGGATCGCCCATACTTACGCGATCAGCTGATCGGACATTTTGTTTAGGGAGGCGAATTTTTCTTTTCGAGTTCGACCCATGTTCCTTGATGAAAGTTGTTCAGTTTCATGAGGACTATCGTTTTGTTTCGGCTTGATACCCCCTTTCTGTTACATCCTGTATAGAAGTATAAGCTATATTGATAACCATTAAGCGCGCTTTATAAGAGCTATAGTCTTTGGAATCTGAGTAAAATGGGTACGTTAAAAGCGGAACATTTTATTCTTAAGACAACAGATTGATGGATATTTTTTGTCTTTAGATTCGGAAAGGCGCGATAAGCTTTTCCATTAATAACGTTGGCTTTTTATAGAAAAAAGTCTCAAAAAAGGTTTGAGGATGAAACTAAAAACTCTTTTCGGTCATATCGTATCAAGTGGCTAAGCCTACTAGTACTGTATATTCTGACTAAATAAGATCAATATTAGTAGTATGAAGTTATGATTACTCTCCTATGAGAGTAGGTTCATGCCCCTCCTGTAGTGGGGACGTTAAAGGGCTGATAAGGAAGTTATGACGTTGATAGACTTACATTTAAAAAGTTGGGTTATCCAGTTGACAATTTTTTTTAGCCTATGTTGTCCTACTTCTGGACAAAAGACTCTCCCATGCTTCTCTACACATTTCTGGTGGTAACGGCTTCCCACCAATCTTCCCTAAATATGTTCAGGTCGTCGCGCAATCGCTTGATTAATTTATTGTTAATTTTATTGATTTGATTTTATTTATTGTTGATGAGTTGATTAATTTAAAAGAGAATATGTGACCAGATGTTAATTTGAAAATCTAATTGTGAGAATAGTACCCGTTACATTGTGACAGTTGCAAAAGTTACAAATTTCTGTCAATTTTGTAAAAATATAACAAAGTGACCATTTTGTACGAAGTTCCCAAGAACTTTTACGACATACCAATTAAAAGCCAGTAGCCGCAATCGCGAACGCTTTAAAAAAGCAATTTACTGAAACACGAGACTTAAATTCAGCGATAAAAAGTCTCATTGTTAAAATTGACATAGTAAGTAATGTCGTTACTGAATAAAAGATTTGAGCTATCAAAACGCCGTTTGGAACAGTTTGTTCAGGCGTGGATTTGGAGAAATTATGCCACAATAGAAAAGTAATATAATAATTGATAAATTAAACATACATCATAATAGGCCTTTTATTTATTTTTATACAAATTATACCACAGCAGAAAAGTGATATAATAATTTATAAATTAAACATATAATGACTTATAGACCTTTTATTGCGAAACTGACATACAGTTTGAGGGTGACATTATAACGATTCAAAAAGTATAGATAATACAGAATATCACTACAAGCTAAAGAAAAACGAAAGTGAAAAATCAATGCTCAGGAAATATATGATATTTTGAGTGTATTTTGACAGGAGTTTATTTTATAATTTAGGACTGCAAAGGTGTCGACAAAAATAGATAAAAATAAAAAGAATTTTCATCGCATTTAAAAAAATATTCGATAATTTGTTGTTTTTCTACTACACAGGTAATTAGTCTATTCATTATTTTTTCCTATTTCTTTATAAATAGCACACTATAGTACCGTTAATAAATGTAGGTACGAGTAGTCCACCCCTGCCAGTTCCACTTTATTGACCGTAAATTTTAATATTCTGCCGACTGAATGAACTCCCGGACGATTTGGCTTCGAATCTTTTCAAATGTACCTACCGCGAACATTTTCAGAGGAAATTAAAGATGATGGATTATTACTGGCGAACAGAAAATGTTGATTTTGATGTTTTACGTTGTCTGTGTCGTTGTTTTTGGGTATTTTATCATCAGGATCATTATCCTGTCCTAGTTCCTACTTATGGTATCTACACACTAAAGCCGCCGGCTTTTTTGACAACTGCCATTCGTATGACGTAAAGCCGCTGGCCTAGCCCGGTGGAATGCCGGCGGCTTTGGTGTGTAGATAGCATTATGTTATAAATGTCAATGTTTGTGCCAATGGATGGATGTTTGTTACTCTTTCACGCAAAAGCCACTGGACTGATTTTAATGAAACTTGGCAACATTGTAGCTTGTACATCAGAATTATACATAAGCTATATTATGTAAGATATCATATTTTTTCAAGATATGACGATAAATGCGTTCGAAGTCGCGGGTAGCCTCTATTACCTACTTACATAATCTTTTTATGAGACCATTTTTAATGAAACTACTAATTATCTTCGTATGGTGTTTGTTTGAATAGATGAGCCATTGTTATCAGACAGCGCCCAAAGGAGGGTTAAGTTTTTCGAGAGTATGTGTATGTATGTTTGTTTGTATACCTACAGATAAATAAATCTTTGACACGCTCTACAGCCTGAACAGCTTGATGGATTTTTTTAGATACGTATTTAATGTAAGAGTGACATTGGGTACATGAAAATAAAAAAAAAGCTATGTTTTAAACGTAATCAGGTTTTTTTTTAATAAAAAGGTAACCTGACCTTTTTATTAAAAAAACCTGATAAATCAAATAGTAGTATCATTAATATAAAAATGTTAACAGTAAATAAATACTAGCTGCTCTAAAGTAACAGTTATTTATGCGAAGAGCGTATTTTCGCTATCTGTTTGTGAACTAAGTTAAGTTTTGCATGAAATTGATACCCCGCGTATATCTCTGGTCGTTGTAGTGATGTTCAATAGTCGATAGTTTTTCTATCGACGCCGATCTCCGGCGATCCGCCGATCACTCCAATTTAAACACCAATATTTTATGTTTTCCACTAAACTGAGATTAAATGACGGTCGTCATTTATCATACGGAATCAAATCAAAATCTAGAAAACATAACACTTTACTTTACTTATTCCCTTTTTCGCTGAAACAATGATTATGGAAATTTCTCAAATTTCCTTATTTGTAGAAAACTCTGTGAAATGTAGAAAAAAATAAATAGCTAGATTGAGATGACTATCGATACCGCATAGAACAGCACTACTTAACATTATTTGTCAAGAAAGAATACATTTCAATCTTTGACGTGATTACATTTCCGATGGGAACCAGTTTTATTTGATTTATCGATAAACAATTTATTTTTTATGCTTTTACATAACCCTTTTACGAGTTTTTTAGAGACGGAATGTATGTGAGAGGCTAATAAAAAAGGTAGATATGTCTTTGTTAAATTATGTAGAATAATGTACTTTAGGACGAGGGTATGTTTTATTTCATCTTGCCTTTAGGATCTTGTCTACAATATTGGTATGTCTACAAGATTACTTATAACACAACTAGAGGCTGCCCGTGATTTCGTAAGCTTTTATCATTATATCTTAGAAAAAAAAATCATGTAATCTCAAAATAATATACGCCCGTTATTAATAACCTATCTTGATCCGTTTTTACCAAATCGAGATTGAAAAAACAAAACACAATTGTGTTCTTGACATGTTTTTGGTACACAAGTGATAACGGGCGATAGCCTATGTGTTATCCTGATATATAAACTAAAATGTTGCCGAGTTTCATCAGATCAGTAGTTTTTATGTGAAAGAGTAACATCCAACTATCATTGGCACAAAAATTGTCATTTTATAATATTAGTAGGATTTATATGTGACTAGCTAGAGGCTCTGAAACTTCGTACTTATTTAAAATAGTAAAATGAAGTCGGGGAAGGCAGAGACAACTTCCCTCCACTTGCTACGATCCAAACACATCATTTATCAGAGACTGGAGAGACAGACGCGTGACAGATATGTATGTATGTATAATATAACATCCTATCTAGACACATAAAGCAGTTACTAATATCTTTTGAACGTGTAAATTACGTTAACATTTGCAAGGAACTGTCAAGTAGCAATGGTGTTTAGATACAAAGACGCGAGGTGCTATTTAGGTGCTATTCAATGTTTCATGATTAATGTCCTCGAAGGAGATAACCGCTGGGATGATGGTTAATGTCGTTTACAGGACATTAGTATCTTACTTTAGAGATATTGTGCATAACTATCCGTTTTCTTGACAGTTTTAGTACTCCTTTCATCATCTACGGATAAAATTTAACTGACAGATAAGCCGACGTTTATTCCATAAAAATGACGTTTTAGACAGAGACAGGTAGTATAACATATCTGTCAGACTTTTATATGTAAATTGTGTAATTAGCCCCTTAGTAATATATATAAGAACATAATCTTATTCATCGTAATATGTCATTGATCGCTATCTTACTTATATTATAAATGTTAAAGTTTGTGCTGATGGATAGATGTGGGCATGTTTGTTACTCTTTCAGGCAAAAACTACTGAACAGTTTTTCATGAAGCTATACAATATTGTAGCTTGCACATTAGAATGACAGGCTATATTATCTTAAGATATAGCGTAAAACCAAGATATGACGATAAATGCCTACGAAGTAGCGGCCAGTCTCCACTCCTAAAAAAATATCAAATAGGTACCTAAATCAGACAGTAAAGAAAGCTCCGAAGCCTTCCGAAGCTCGGCCAAAACGATCCATAGATCAAGTTTGACCCAGATTGCCTTCGTTCCCCATTCACGATGAAAGATAGTCCCATATTTACATTTCCTTAACAAAGTGTTCGTAAGAACTTTGTTTTACGTCATCCTTTAAACGTTATTTATCGAGATTCTTGTGTTACATGTAAGAATATGATTTGGTCAATAATTTTATGAACATTTTCCTTACGTAAGTATTGTTAATTAAAAAATAATATCTTTATATTAAACTGTATAATATTCGATTCGACACATACCTAGCTTTTGCCTGATCAAATAAATACAAAAACAAAGAGCATCAAAGTATATTGGAAATTTGACGTTCCAATTTTGAAAAAAAAAAGTGAGTACCTACTTACTTAAAACATCACGAGGAACTTTAACACAGTATACCTCAGTCATTTTATTTAAAAAGAAAAAATAATACATATCAATCTTTATATTTAACCGATAGACTAGTTAATATAGAAAATATTTTTAATCATCTATCATATGAATACTAACTGAATAATTCAGTTCTCTATGATAATGCATTGCTGTAATTAATGTTAATGCTAACTAATGGGCGCTAATTATTTTGCTGTCAGTTTGGAGTAATAAGGGTTATATCTCTGTACATAGTCTACTTGTGGCAGTTTAAAAACGCTCTTAATAGCGGTTACGCGCTATATTCGAACCAAAAAAACCTTTATAACGCTGCATCAGTAATACAATGGGGCTCAAGTCTGCTAATTTACATTATACTAAGTTATATGTCGGCAGAGTGCCAAAGAAAATATCAATCTCATTTTTTGACACATTTGGTGGCGTGGCAAGCAAAGAACCACAGGAGCATACAAAAGGGCGATAAATACGCGATAAAGAATGCATATCGGCAGTCATCGCATTTCCGAAAACAAACGAATGCTAATTTCCAAGATCAATTTGAATTTAGAACTAAGTGCTTTATTGTTGCATTCTCTCGCATTTGAACCGCGACTGACAAAACAAACGTCATTATGTGTGTGACATAGATAACGCTATACGCAGTCGAAATAAGCCGATTGCCTCTTTCCAAAGAGCGATGTGCATTCTTTATTGCTCTTTACTGCACGCGTTCTAATCATTATCTTAAAATTATGTATGTGTTCTTATGCCTTTTATATCCTTAACATCTGGAAGTTAATACACGCTTTCCAATTACTCCACACAGTTAATTTAAATTTACTTTATGAATAATTCCGACCAACAAGTTAGAGTTTATCTTGAATATAAATTGAAGTTAAACATATCTCTCGTATATAACCCGTAGTACTACTCGTAAGTGTGTGATATTATTCTTCCTTTCAACGTTATTCAGTTGGTTTAACACTGAAAACATTACGATCAGTTTACACTGCTAGCGAGAAAGCGCGTTCATTAATTCATTCATGTTCGATGTATTGCTGATAATATCCATCTATTGACTTCCTAAAAATGGGAAATGACATCGAGGCAGACCTAGGCGAAGATGGCGATACGAGCTCGACTCATTCTGCGAAGAATAGGAGGTCCTAGCACACAGAAGAACTGGATGAACAGCAAGGAGGGAGGCCTTTACCCAGCATTGAGATATGACAGTCTAAGGGCCCAAGTCTTCTAATTTGAAATAGCCTTAGTTGTGTCGGCAGAGTAGGTATCAATGTCACTTTTTGACACATTAAGTCGCAATCAGTGTACCTAAGCCATTATGTAGCAGATTATAAATTGTGTCCAAAAATGCCGTTGATACTCTATTTTTTTAAAACTGCAATAAACAATCCAACAATACCAGCTAAAAAAATAACACACCAGGTCAGAATTAAAAAAGTTCGCATCTCAAGTACCTACCAAAAACCGCGAATCAGCTCGAACAAACGTCAAATAAAGTAGAACTCATTTTGTTAAAATTCAGCGCATTGCAGCGGATTTCGGCAGCTGAGTGCCTGAGGTTTTTAATCGCTTGGAAGTTCTGAAGCCGAAATTAACTCTGATGGGAGAGTCATTATACTGGAGAATCTGGTTTTGTTACACTGTTTTCTAAAATGGTTTATTGTTTTTTTTTTTTGACTGGCTGGCGTAGTTGGCATTCACCCTACCATACACAAATGGTGGGTTCGATTCCCACTAGAGACACAAATTATTGTGATCTACAGAGATGTTTGTCTTGAGTGTTTGGGTGTTCTTATAAATTCATTCATTTTTGTCGGTGGAGCATTCGCCATTTAGGCCTATCCCCAGCCAGTGCTCTGACTTCTTGAATAAAAAACAATATACAATATACAGATAATTATAGTAAGATTTACTTCACTTGACATTGGCAGAATTCAAAATGGTAGTTTCCATTTAAAAAAAGTATTGTGCATGCTTCGGACGAGACAAACTCTTATCTTATCTATCCGTCTGTGTCCCACTGCTTAACTAAAGACTTTCTTCTTTCTCCACGATTCTCGATTCTGATTATTTGAAATTATTTGTCAGTTTTCATCTGTAAGTGTCGAAACGGGCTTTGAATAATAATAAAAAAATCCAGCAAACCGCTTATGTGTCTACGTAAATACTCGTGTCTTAAAAATCGAAAACCTTTAAAAACCGTTTCTCTCACTCGAATGAAACCCCACTTGACGTAGCAAGATGGAAATTGGAAGCAAATTGCCGCGATCTCGTGTGAGGTCGAAACTGTAATTGCTTATCTGCGAATTCGCGTAAAACGTTTACTTTTTACATTTACTGATGAAATCTACTAAATCGTTAAATCATTGGTGTTCGTGGCTGATTTGATGTTTGAATGTTTTCATACGTTTGCAAAGGAAACTGACTGATTTAAAAAAAGGGATAACGTTTACGTCTGTTTCTCGTGTCAATATTTTAAAAACAAATTTGATGTTTTTTACCTCCTAATTTTTTATACTTCTTGTAAACTAGTTTTTAAGTAATTAGTTTTTTTTATCATCATCATTAGGCATTTTATTTTAACGTCCCCACTAAAGAGACACGACACGAGCCTACTCTCTTATAATTCTTAAGCTTCACTTACCTTGATTATAAGTATGTTTTTTCCCAACAAATACACATACTCCAGTTGGGGTAGGCAGAGACCACTTCCAATCCAATTTCAATTCAATCCCAATTTCCTTTCAATTTTTTCTTTTTTTCGCAACAAATGCAAAATTTTAAAAAACAAGTTAGCTCTTTATTGATATAAAATCAAAAAGAAAAATGGCGTTCACTTTAAACTTGCAACCAAAGCAATCCAGCAACAAAAATCTAACTTAAAAACGTGCTAGGAATCTTAAATAGACATTACTCGTTTAGTATTTCCTCTTTTAACTCATTTCACTTCAAAGTAGGAAGTAATTTAAGCGAATATTGCAACGAACCACGAAGTATAAACTTAGTTTAAAGTACAACTAAGTTAAGGAAGAGAGGCAATGTAGCGTTATGACGTTATTAACTTACTTTGTCTGGTCTAATTTTGTTGTTTTAAAGTTTAAGAAGAATGTAAGTTGATTTATTTAGTCTATGCTTCATTCTATATAAATACGACCGTAAAAAAACGTAGGTAAGAATTGTAATTTTTCTCGTTTAAAATCATTGTCAAATCACCCAATGTACCGATAACCAGGGACGAAAGTCTGCTTCTTTAAAATGGCCTCAGTGGTGTGTCGGCAGAGTGTCAACTGCATTTTTTGACACATTTGGTATTCTGCTAAACAATGGTTTACACTGATTGCGACCAAATGTGTCAAAAAATGACTTTGACACACTCGTTGACACTCTGCCGACACTCAACTGAGAGTATTGTAAATTAGTAAACTTGGGCCCCTGTCTAAAAATAAATCAATGCGTGTAATACCTACGAAAAATATGACGTTGAAAGGCGTTCATTTAAAAAGTTGGGTTTTACAGTTGAGTTGGTTTAACGAGAGGAATTGCACCTTTAAAGTAATATATAAATTCAAGTCTTTAAAAATGTAAAGACAAAATTGTCTATATGTTCCATAGGAAGGACAAATAAAAAATGAACGTGAAAAAAGTTTGCAAAACAAAAACAAACGCTAGATTCCGAATGCAGTTCCCCTATCACATCCGACTATATTAGGTTATTTAAAACACATCGATTTTACAGCTCCCACCGGTCGGAAACGTCACTGAATATTTCCAATCTGCTACCAAATAAATTGTGCACAGACTTACACGCTTTAAGCCTTTGGATTCACTATCAAATCCCGTTGAAAATTTCACCATTATTTTTTTGTAAAAGCTTTTATATTGATGGGATTTTAAAGTTTGTTTTTATTGTTTTAAATATTTCTCGTTTTGTTTGTAGAGTTAGTTAAATAGAAAGTTTGTACATTGTAAACGCTTATAATTGTTTTTTGCTATCCATCATGATCCCATTGCTGGGCAAAGGCCTGAGTAAACGCTTATAATATAAAGCTTAAAAAAATTACCCGTTCTAAGTGATGTCAAACCCATTCAACAGGATTAAATAAATTTTCATTTTCAAATAAGCCTACATAACCTTTTTCTAAATATATTTAATAAATAAAAAACATGATAATAAAAAAAGAAACTTAAAGTTAAAGCATAACATCTACATTTTCTTTTAAGAAACAACTATCATCCTTTGTCCTAGAAAAAGAACTAAATCAGGTAAAAAGTTCTTTTAAAATCCAAGTGTCGACACTAGTGTAAGATAACAAGCTGTGGGCACAAAGTGAAGAAGCATAAAGGGTACTTTACACTGGCTGGAGTGTTAGTAAAGCCGGCTTTACACCAACCGAACATGTAAAGGGGATATAAGCTTACATTCGACTTTACTTCCGAAAAGGATTTCCAACCGAACTTTACAATTAGAGAATTGAAACAAAGAGTTGTTTAATTTCAAAATGTTATTTTTAATTCTTAGTTTAGTACTTTTAAAAGAACTTACCTGCTAAATGTTTTTTTTTAGATATTAAATTTGTGAAATGGAAAACTTTCGTAATCAACTTTGAAACTAGAATCACAACTAAATTAAATAAAAAATCTTTAAATTATCTTATCGAGCTGTTGTGTCCCAAAGAGAAGAGAAGACTTTTCCCAGCAGTGGGACTTTAACGAATAGCTTTCAATTGTTTTACGAAATCCCATCAATCATTTTAAAAGTGAGTTATGCCAGTGATTTTCCCGTGGACGCGTAATTAGCCAATTACGGCCTTTCAGCTGTTTTTGCGTGAGTTGAAAATTTGTATAGGGTAATAGGGTTGGATAAAAACTAGAATAGGGTTGCCGGTTTAGTATTAAATTGATAAATGAAAATAAATTGAGAGGATGAAAACTGGAGCCTAAGTCTGCTTATTAAAATAGCCTCTGTAGTGTGTCGGTAGAGTGTCAATGGCATTTTTTGACACATTTGGTATTCTGCTAAACCATGGCTGACAGTTATTGCGACATTGCGACGCGATTGTCAAAAATGTCATTGACACGCTGCTGCCGACACACAACTGTGAATTTCATACATTAGCAGACTTGGGCCCCTGTAACATTGAAATTATAAGTGGTTTCTGATAGTATTTTAATTATATTTATTCTGTTTTTGAATCATCAATAAAACTCGTTACTTCAAGTCTTGAGGTAATAAAAAATACTATGAATCCAAATAAAGGTGGACCGACGACCTGGTGAAAGTCGCGGGAAGCCGTTGGATGTGGGCAGCGCAAGACGGGTCGTGGTGGAGATCCTTGGGGAAGGCTTTTGTCCAGCAGTGGACGTCTACAAGCTGGTACAACATACCCACAGAACTATCCCTTGTAAATCACATAGTATGTGTGTAAGAAGATAAACAACATTTCTTTATACTTACCAATTGTTTATGTACCTTTACCTATGATATATTTTTGTATTTTTATCTTTATTTGTTTAACCAACAATTATGAATTTTTGACCTGGTCATGCTGACAATTATCATTTCTGACTCATGATAGTTATTATCTAGATAATTAAGGACTTTTTTGGATGAACTCATCTAAAAGATATCAGGTGATCCATAATTATCTGTGCAAATAGATAAATCATTGCACTGATAAAGATATAAAAATAGTATCTATAATATAACGGTCGGTAGGATAAACTGATCATTCATTACTCGCACATCGAAAGTTCCTTACGAAAGTTCGCTTTGTAAAAATTTTGAAAAGCGAATTAACGAAATTTTTCATAAATTTTGAATAAAGAATAAACAAAATGTCTGCCTCGAAAGTTTGGTCCCGTTTTACCGCCAAAAAAGCCGACGGTACTGAATTGAAGTTGCGCATCGAAGACGCGGTTGAATCTTGCGCTGAAGAAATTAAAGATTTCATTTTCAAACACTTTATTGGGAATGAAGCTTTTCGGAAGGGTGCTGGTAAGTGTTTTGATTTTCTTGTTCTCATACACATACATACATACATAGCTGTCACGCCTCGTTTTCCTCGCCTGCCTCGGTCTAAACTTAACTACCTGTGAATTCACCTAACTCTTACTGATATTTGTGACCCAATTGCCAGAGGTCGAAATTATTCAAAAATTTTCGCACTCCCCGTATAAAATGCACCAGCTGATAATAAATGTAAGGGAGAACATTTTTTTATGATTTCGAACTTGGTCCCATAGTAAAAGTTGTTTGTTATCATGAGTACCTACATGCATATCCTATTCTATTGTTCACTAATTAAAAGTCACTTTTTGTGGTTACTTTTTGAAAACTATGTTTTTTGTCTAAAACCACTATTTTTTATTTTCAATTTAACAAGTTTTTCAATACTTAAATTGAAGGTATCATGAAAAACAAAGACGCAGTGAAAGAATACGGAAACCTGCTTCAAATGCTGTTAAGTGACGAGAACACCCACATTGCTCTTTGCGTAGAAGACAAACCTACTATATCGCCTATTATTGGAATTTCTGCTATGCAACTTTACACTAACAATTGCAAGGATGAATTGGAGAAGATGGCTAGCATGGTAAGTTTGATATATATACTTACATATCTGTCAATAAAGTAGGCAGAGAATACATACAGACAGACAAACTTATATGTGAACTGAACGGCAGAGCTAGTAGTAATACAGAATTGTATTTCTACCAATCGCGGCAGGTCTGGAATTTGACATTTCCGTATTAGCCGTAGTTCCAATAACGGCCGTTTCACAAATAACTTGGTAGCTCTGTACCTACATATATTCTGTCACGCCACTTTCCTATCGGGATAGAGAATGCTTCTCTCCACTTGCTACGATCGAAACACACCTCTGACTGATGAATGTGGATGAAGCAAAAGAAGTGTGTTTGTAAATACATAGTTATTGTTAGTTCGGTAAAAGACTATATAAAAACGATGATGAAACTAAATAACGTTTCATGAGATACATGGTGACAGACGGACAGACAGACGGATAGCCGAGCCTTAGTAGAGACTTAGACAAATAAACATTTATCATTATTATTATAGTACAGTGCAACAAGGATCCTTTGGCGCGTGGCGGAAATTGGAACTAACGATATCATCTGTCAATTGTCATTATTTTGAGTTATTTATTCACACAACGCCCTCCGGACAATGTCACTCAAGAGCCATAAGATCCTTGTAGCACTTTAATAGGGTCCCATTATCAATCTTTGGATACAGCACCATAAAAAGGAATAACAAACTAGAATGTTTTACTAATTCCCACTTCAGGTCAAGACCCCAGAAATGGCAAAACTGCTTGAAATCGCGACAACTTTAGAAGCACTTTACGATGAGATGGCGGTCCTTAAATTAAACAAATACTACTCGGGGTTGGGAATCACTGTGGACCCTGCTTTTAGAAGAATGGGTATTGCTAGCGAGTTTATCAAAGTCAGGTAAAGTATACCTACTACTATTCTACTCGTACCATACTAATATCTTACTATCCTACCATCCTGCTACCCTAGTAACCTTACGTATATTGTCAATGTCAAAGTTTGTGCCAAAGGATGTGTGGATGTTCGTTACTCTTTCATGCGAAAACCACTAAACAGATTTTGATGAAACTTAACAATATTATAGCTTATATAGATCACATTATTCGTAACATATAGGCTGTGTTAATAAAATATATTGGATTTTCCAAGATATGACGATGCATAGGTACGTAAAAAGTCCCGGTCAGCCTTTAATTTGATATATCTACTTAATAAACTGAGTTTAAAAAACAATTTAAATAAGTATTTATTAAACAAAACAACATCTAAGTAATATATATTTATCTCTAAATTGCAAATCACTATAATGTATTTACACTAAAATCACCAAAATAAGTATATCACAGATTACCTGTTATCGGCTTTATATATAAATCTATCTATTTGTAAACATGATAAAATTTGGACTTTGCACTTATCTATATATAGATAAGTGCAAAGTCCAATAATATGACGTTATTAGATACGAGAGAACAATGTACAAAAATGTCTCATAGATAATTTTTTACGATTAGTTGGTAGATAAATCGGTATGATTTCATGAATCTTTTTAATGGATAGATTTAATCTGTCTGATAAACTAACAAAATTATCAAAATTTCTTTTTTATTTCTATTAAATAATGAGAATTTTCATTAAGTTGCCAGTAATAATAATGATTTTGACTTCTCTTTTCTTTTCTACCTCTTGACTTCTCTTTTCTTTTCTTTTCTATCTCTGTGTACTTTCTTCATACAAGAAACTATTAAATGAATAAATATATTTTTTTATAAACTCAGACGCCCTTAACTCTGGCAAAAAAGTAGTAGGTCAATGAAAAAAAAGGGCAACATTTTTATTGTTATCAGAAAATATCATATCAGACAATTTTGTCACGAATTTTTACATGACATTTCTCAATACTTACAAATCTATTTTCAAATCAAAATTTATGTCTACCTAACCTTATTTATTAAAAATAATAAATTCTTCATGATTTTTTAAATTATCCTGGCCGATCACAAAAAACAAATGAAAATAAAATTGATGTTCTCTTTTTAAACCCCCAGACCAGAGATTGGCAAAGAAGACGACGTGCAAGCAGTAGGCGCGACCATGACAGCAATCGGTACCCAAAAAGCAGCTGACAAGTATGGATGGAAGACAGTATACGAGATCAGTTTCGAAGACCTCGGGAAGAAGGTCGGAGTTCAGTTCGTTGATGTACCTGTGATGTGCAAGAAAATGGTGTACCATATGAAGTGATGCGATCAATAAATTGATTTAATTTTATGCTTATTGTGTGTTTAAAAATAAATTATTTTAAGCGTGGCAATGCTGCTAGCATTCTTGGCACTTTTCCACCAAATTTGACTCGAGATGGGGATATTTTTTTTTTGATTGTGTGGCCTGATTTTGTGTATTTTTTCTATTTTTATCATAATTTTAGTCATTATTTTTAAATTATAAGTCTTATTAAGTAAACTAACTTTTAAATATAGAGCGCTAAAAAGAATGGCTACTGTAATACTAGTAAGCTTAATCAAATTAAATGACAGTTTTAAAATCCAGTTGCAGAAAAAGGCATTAGAGCTAAATGAACCTTAAAATATTCCCATTTAGCCATACCTAAGAGTTTCACCCATAAGTAGGTAGGTAATAATAACACTTCTTGTTCCGGCGTGTACTAAAGTTTGAAGTAAGTACTTGTAGGTAGGTAAAGCAGGGCAACCTAGAGATTGTATCATTATGGGATTTAATAAAGAACTTTTAACAAATTATATTATCTTGATTTTAAATGCCCTTAATTATTAATTGTATGTAAATAAAGTACTAGGTATGTCGTAAGTATAAAGGCCAATGACAGTTCCATACATTACAACTCAGAGGTACGCATACGCAACGCATACGCATCCGGTGTGTTTTGGCCTTTAAGCTACACTACTTATTTTAAAAATATCTGCGTATTTTATAACTTATAGAAGGTTTTTCTTCTATTTTCTTTCAAATTGCTTCTTAAGGCAGGTTACGAAAGGCATCCTAAATAAAACTATCTAAAATTAGTTACCATCAAAAATCTATCTATAGAAAAAGGCTATCAGATTAAATAACAGTTGGAAAAAGGCTGATAAAACTTACCTCTACATTCTACAAATCGCTGATTCTTTCTTCATTCAAAATTGGAAAAAGACGGCTCTATATTTGAAATAGGAATTTCTTTAAATTGTTCCATCTTTAAAACTATATCCGGTTTCTAAATGAGCTAGCATTAAGTTGAATCATTAAAAATATTGCCGATTCTTTTTATTCTTTTTTTGTCCAAAATAAATAAAAGACGGTTCTATATTTGAAATAGATTTTTTTTTTCAAATTGTTCCATCTTTAAAACTATATCCGGTTTCTAAATGAGCCAGCATTAAGTTAAAATCTTAGTTTAGAAAACACACCGCATATGTAATGAGAGTGCAATCTCAGCGAACGTGATATTGCTGGTAGCGTCTATACTACGACCACCTTGGTATTTCACTCGTTTAAAATGACTATTAAAACTAACTGTGTAAGTACAAAAGGTATAAAAGTAATGACGCTGACAGATATAATTAAAATAATTTCCTATTGTTTTTTTTTGACATTGTGGTAAAAAATAAGATTTACATATTTAAAGATAAGTGCATTTTATACCAGACCTTGCCACAAGAGTTACTTTGGCTGTTGTGTTTTATTTAAAGTAGTTTGGAAGTTTTTGTAAGCTGTTGGTTCTTCAATTTAAAAATAAAATAGTCACATTATTTATTAGCGATATCCAAGTACCTATCTAAAAAGAAAAGCATAAACACTATAGTAAGCTAAGTAAACTATAATAATCTAAGTCTTCGCCTTAAAAGATTTTCAAACTCTACTAACGCAGACTTAAATTGGTCCAACTACAGTAACTAAGACGAACTTTGCCCACGTTATACAGCGCTTACTTCACATCACAGAATTTGCTTACGTAATCACTGAATTATGACATGAAACCGTGCCCTAACCTGACAGAAGACCGTTAGAGCTGATTTTTAAATGTAGAACCTTTTTAAATGGCTTAAAAACCAACTTAATTTTATTTTTAATGTTTGTGCCGATGAATAGTTATGATTATGAGGATGTTCATTCAAAAACTACAGAACAGGGGTCTAAGTCTTCTAACTTACATTTTTCTCAGTTGTGTGTCGACAGAGTGTCAATGAAAGTGTCAATGGCATTTTTTGACACATTTGGTCGCAATCAATTTAAGCAATAGTTTAGTAAATACCAAATGTGTCAAAACATGCCATTGACACTCTGCCGACACATAACTGAGGCTATTTTAAATTAGCAGACTTGGGCCCCTGATTTTATTTAAACTTTACAATATTGTTGCTTAAACATCAGAATAACACATAGGCTATATTATTTTGAGATATCATGACTTTTTTTCAAGATATGACGATAAACGCGTACGAAGTCGAGGGCTGGGCAGTGTGTTAGGTGTTTTAAATAAAAGATGAATTCGCACTTCGGATTAATATAACTTCAGGCTCTTGACAATTAAAACAAAAGCGACACCAATATTTCTAAATATACCCATAGACAATGGGTATGATGAACATAGATTATTTTAAAATATTCAACACGTATTTTTTATTTTTTCTCTTAAACTAAAAATGACACAGATACACTGGGTTAAAGTTGCTCATGACGTCACGCCTTAGTACGATTTTTACCTAGGAGTGACGTCAGTACCCCCCACTCCGTAACTTTGATGGTCTGTATCTTTGTATATATTTATGTATTTGATCAGGTAAAAAACGTGTTTAAAATATTTTTTAATAGCCTAAAAGACGGACCGACTAATTATTTTTTGAATTTTCGAATGTAGTCGTCATCCCCATTCTTAAATCATAGACATTATAGACTTCTATTGCAGGCAGCATCTAGTTCATAGATATTTTTAGATAACTCTTAACCAGATTTGAGTGCTGAACAAGTTAGGTAAGTACTTGAATTCGTATTCCGATTCGAATTCGAATCACGTGCTCTTAGATGGAATATTCCGAGATCCAATAAAATGTAAATTCTTTATTGGTGTCGTAATGTAATTTCTATATTACTTCTGCAGTTATACGAGTATCGTTTTTGCTTATAAGTGAAATCATGCAGAGATTTTAACGCGTTTGTCGGTCAAACCGTTTCGGCATTTTGACATTAAAAATTTAATATACCTAGACAGAGACAACCGCGCTAGACGATTAGTCGGTGGATTTGTTGTGACTTCATACAAAGTTTTCAAACTACTTAGTAAACTGTTTTTTTATTAAATAAAAATACGATTACATTATTATGAAAGAAAAGAGACCAAGCTTTTACAATACATACATATCCGTCACGCCTCTCTCCAATTGTGGTATATACCTACCTATACGTCATCTATAAATGATTTGGTTTTAGAATGGCTTCCACGATACAAACCAAAAAACAAATGAAAGATGTAACAATGACAACAAGGGATGGGCCTCAAAGGTTCAAATGATATAAATAATACGGAGATTTAGGGCAACGAGGTGGCAATGGAGGCAACTGACTTTTATAAATATACATGGTGTATCTATAAGCAATATATAAGTACCTACTTCATGTTAAATAATAGACTTTGTAAACTTACTTGATTTTAAGCCATACATTTTGCCTAGGTAGTAATAGTAAGTAGAATGAAAGAAGAAGTGAAGTTGATAGTGTTGAAACTACACAAAATTATAAAAATATATACTTACCTGTGCAAAAACGAAATTATTTATTATTTATTTAACAGTTTATTATAAGATGATAGTACATAGAGATAGAAAAAAAGAGATGTTATACAAAAGGTACAGCATATTTCTAAAAGAAATTTCTTCCTGCAGACCCCACAAAAGAGAGAAATGAAAGCAAGACGGTAGGATAGTCACTAAATTACTTACTAACCTAATTTAATACTATATTTTATATATTAAACACTTTATAGATGACGTTTTGAAGCTATCATTACATTTATTTGACAATAAATAGTTTAGCATTAAAACAATATTAATTGAACTTAAATATACTTATTGACAATTTTAAGTTTAATTTATTAACCCTTCATCTGTGGAGCGTCCCAGTACAGGACTTGACAGTTTACTGTCAAATATGCGCTATCTGTGGAGTCCCATGACAGGACACTTATAATGATGCGCCAAATCCGCCATTTTGCAAATTTTAAAGGTCAACAAATGACTGGTTATGTCAAACAAACGGCAGAGAATAGAATAGAGTGGCGAAGACTCCACCGATAAGGGCAACGCTCTTTTTAAAGATGATGAGTAGTTCAAACTAGATAACTTGGGCCCAAGTCTGCTAATTTACAACATCTCAGTTGTGTGTCCACAGAGTGTCAATGAGAGTGTCAATGTCATTTTTTGACGCATTTGGTCGCAATCAGTGTAAGCCATTGTTTAGTAGAATACGAAACTCAAAAAATTACATTGTCACTCTGCCGACACACAAATGAGGCTATTTTAAATTAGCAGACTTGGGCTCATATTTTTCTGTAATATAATAAATACCGCTGTACAAGATAAAACTAAACACAGTGAAGCACCCTGTTTATTCGCATTCAATAATACTCACCCGTTATATCGGGTTTTCGGGAGTTTTCGTTCATCCCTCATTCTTCTGTTCTACGTTTTCCCCCTCTCGACATTGTGGCGCCACTTTACTAGGGAGGGGATGACGAGGAAAACTTATCGATAACTTTGTTTTGATTATCTCAGAAAATAAATACATACTTATATAATTTTTTTACGTTATATTTCAAAATTTTACATACCTACTTGTATAATTAAACTTTGAAATATATTTACATAAGTATACATATCGTCACACCTCTCTTCAATTAGGGTAGGTAGAGACCACTTAGCTCAACTTGCTACGATCCAAACAAATTTCTTTCGCTTCATCCACATTCATCAGTCGCCTCATACTTGTTTACATACATGTTGAGGGTATTTTGAAATAGATTTATTTTATATTTACCTTTATCAGCCAGCGCCAGCGCGGTCCCTACTGCCTACTCCAATGGAAGAGAGGCGTGACGGATGTGTATTAATACTTCATAGGGTTTCATTGCTTCGTTTTCCCATTTATTGTGTGAAAAATCTAGTCTTTATTTAAAACAGCATTTTTATATTAGAGCTGACATAAAATCGAACGCGAAAATTGTTAATAGCTTCAAATGAAATTCTCTACCACTAAAAATTTATTTAAATATCAAATCCGGCTTATGACTATTGGTACTCTCTTCATTTATTATTACAATATTTGTCTATTTCACCTTTTTAATTAGGCATTTTCTTATATTTTTTTTACTAACGGAAAACATATACTAGGCATTTCAAAACTTTGATGGTAAATCATTATTGATATTGACTTGCCGAACATTATTTTTATCGACAAGTCAATGTATCGATGTCGATAAAATAATATTAACTGCACTATGAAATACGGCAGGTTTGCCCCCGAATTAAATTCTCCTTGTATTTCCTCTCATTCAATATTATTTTTGTTTTGCCGCGACAAGGTTACAATATGTTATTGTATTGTTTATCTGATAAAATCAATTGATTATGTCATATAAAAAAAATCTACCGAAATCTTTGAGTAGGTATAGAATATACTGGGTGTAACAGAAAGGGGGTATAAAGCCGAAACACAGCGATAGTCCTCATGAAACTGAACAACTTTCCTCAAGGAGCATGGGTCGTAACTCCAAAAAAAAAATTCGCCTCCCCATACAAAATGTCCCATCAGCTGATTGAGTAAGTATGGGCGATCCAAAAATTTTTTTCGAGTTACGACCCATGTTCCTTAGAGAAAGTTGTTCAGTTTCACGAGGACTATCGCTGTGTTCCGGCTTTATACCCCCTTTTTGTTACACCCTGTATAAGGAGGAGCCATACCGTCTGGATCTACGTGCCTGGTCTTGCACAAAATGGCTACTTTTTGTATGGTACTACTTATCATTTGACAGGTCATCTACCAAGAAAACTATGAGAAAACTTGGTGCAACCTCGGCACGCTGTCTTAAACTCATTTGTTTAAGAAAAAAAATGAGGCCACTCCTTATATTCCTTTCTCATTGACCGAATTGAGAACCATTATGTTTTGTTTTTGATTGTTTAATACTTCATTTTACGTTAGTAACTATTTGGCCAGCGTGGTGGATTACGGCCTAATCACTCTCTGTATGAGAGTAGGCTCGTGCCCCTCGGTGGGGTCATATACCTATGGGCTAATAACTAACTATTTAGTAATCTGTGATTATATATTACCCCGTTATTACAAAACGAGTTTTAAATATAGTTTTAGGGGGAGTCTTTTTTTATCTATAAATTTAAATGCCATATTTTTGTTTGACATAATGATTTTTAAACATAAGTATTAGATGCACTAATATTAATTGCAATACTTTATTTAATCCATAATTATTGTTTCACCGATTATTTTTTTGTCATAATATTGCAAGGTATAACTTTTGAATGCCATAACATTTATTTCTAATAATCGTCATATGTACTAAATCAAACGACTATAATATTTTTTATTATAAATAATATGGAATATGTGTTAGGTAGTAGGTACTATTATGAATGAATTTACAAATTGATTTACAATAAAAAAAGGAACACCAACCAGAACGGCTAGGATAGGTTAGGTTAGGTTAGAACATGATTTTGCATCCCTGCTTGCTGCATGCTTGCTTGCATGCTGCATGCCTGCTTGCATGCCTTCTTGCATGCTGCATACCTGCTGCATGCCTGCTGCATGCCTGCTGCATGCCTGCTGCATGCCTGCTGCATGCCTGCTTGCATGCCTGCTGCATGCCTGCTGCATGCCTGCTGCATGCCTGCTGCATGCCTGCTGCATGCCTGCTGCATGCCTGCTTGCATGCTGTATGCCTGCTGCATGCCTGCATGCATGCTGCATGCCTGCTTGCATGCTGCATGTTTATCAGGATCATGTAAATATTATCATGTAGGTGATACCATCAGTAGGTTGTAGGTTGTAGGTTGTAGGTTATAGGTTATATATATTTATGTCATGTAGTCATTATGTTTAAAGTAAATATAGCTTTTAAATATTAGTGCATTTGTTATATTCTGGCAAACATACTTATGTCACGAAATAATATGTCTTATGAGTTTTATTGCAAATAAAACCATATAGGTGACGATATTATGGCAAATAAAATTATAGAATAAAAAAATATGATACTTAAATTTATGGGAAACATTAGTGATTCAGTTTTAGGACTAAAGTGAGTTAATTTTATTCTAAATACTAACACTAATCTATGTGAATTTGAATAATCTGTAATTGTAATTTTATTTTTGTAATTTAAATATTATGGAACTGGGTTCTGAAATAAATGAATTATTATTATTATTAATGTAATTTTTTGAGGTTTTGTCTATAACCGAAACGTCATTTATCTGAGTTAGTTCTAGAACTATAATATAAAAACTGCTTTCATAATAACGGGGATAGTAAATTTAATATCACCGTTGATTATAGAACGTGATGTTTAATGAATAATTAACTATAACAGCCGTTTCAGAAACATACTTAATGACAATATAATGGAAGCTTTGAAAAAACATATGTTTCATGAAAACGATTCTTTTTTCAAAGCTCAGGTGTTACAAACTTACATGTAATTTGAATTCTTTTCTTTTTTGTTGCAGATGGACCTTAATGGCTGACATTAAGGTAGCTTTGTGAAGAAACGACGTGAAACGAGATTATATATGTAAAAAAAAACGGTACAAGATTGCGCAAGTGTTTTTAAAGCCTAAGAGAGAAATATAAAATGTTTAAGTAGTATCAAATATGTGCCAAAATTATTAATAAAATAGTTTGTTAAATTGTATCATAGATAACAAAGTATTTAAAAAAGTTAAGAACGTATCAAGATAGATTTTTAAATATGGAATCTTAGAAAAAAGTTATTGACACAAACGACAAATAAAAAAAACAAAAGACGCTCAAACCTACCGAGATAAAAAGTAAATTAAGTAGTTCTAAATTTAAAAATAAACACGGAATTTTAAAACTAAATAAATTCGAATTTTAAAAATGTGGCTTCTGTCAACTAACAAAACTCTGTCAAATTCAGGGAGTTTGAACGCTAAAATTCGAAATTGAAATTCAAAAGTGACGTGAACAGTATGAAGTTGAGCGTGAGTGCTTACCGCGCGCATGCGTCAGCTCACAAGAAGATCCTGACGTCATCGTACCAGCAACACTATGGCAGTACCGCGGCTCCGCCTATCTGCAACCCGTTACAGCCGCCGAATTTCACTCCACAGGTAAGAAACTTATTTTATTAAAATTGTGATGTGGCTTCCCCGATGTTCAAGCGCCGAAATGACATATAATTTTAGCGGTTTGAACCTAAAGTCTACACACCAAAGCCGCCGGCCCGGCGTCTTTACGTCATACGAATGGCAGCTGTCAAAAGCAGCATAACCAATTAAATTCTTGCACAAACAGCTAAAATTATATTAGAAACTCTCTGTCATTTCATATAGCGGTTTTCTTGTATTATTTTCCGCATATTTATGACTATCCGTATGTCGTTAGAAATTATAGGTAAGTTTTTTTTTTGTATTTATAGTTATTTTAACTGTAGAGTTGCTTTTTCCATTAACATGTTACTGAGAGGTACTTCAAGATCCTTTTAGATTAGCGTTTTAATAGAGCGAATACGCGCGTCTTCTACTCATACGAACGTTGACGCGCATTTAAGCTCATATAGTCCATGTTAATACTGACATGACACCACCGATTTGAGCGTAATAAACGACCGTATACGCGCATATAAAACGCTAGGTCTGAAAACGCCCTAAACCCACGTCCAACCAAAGTTACACAACATGCAAGTTTTATGAAAAACTAGTTCAGTGTTTGGAACTACGATATTGAATCTTGAAGATTGTATAACATACTCTTGTAGCGACATAAATCGTTTCGAGCGAGAACTTTGTGAGTTGCTATCGAGTTTATGTAATAAGGGCCAGGTAATATACTTCAAGGGTAAACTAGGTAGAATATGATGCAATATACCGGGGGTAACAGAAAGGGGGTATAAAGCCGAAACACAGCGATAGTCCCCATGATACTGCACAACTTTCCCCAAGAAACATGGGACGTAAATCGAAAAAAAAAATTGGCTGATCAGTTGATCGGACATTTTGTATGGAGAGGTGAATTTTTTTTTCGAGTTACGACCCATGATCCTTGGAGAAAGTTGTTCAGTTTCATGAGGGCTATCGGTGTTTTTCGGTTTTATACCCCCTTTATGTTACACCCTGTATAAAACTTTACACATCATTCAAAGTCAAGGTCAAATTAACTTTATTTCTTAGGCTAATCTATTATCTATAGGCATTAGGACATGTTGTTACAATCTGGCCGAAAAGAGAAGAAATTTAAAAAGTGGCAACACTGTAGTGTTGTCCCGTTTGTTCTCAGATTGATTTGAAAGAGACGATGCTACAGTATTCACACTTTTTAATTTCTATTGATTACCTATCATATTTAATTAAATTTCTATTCTTTTTGGCCATACTGTAATATGTGTATCTTATAAAATGCTAGATTAGCAAAAAAGCAGTTTTCCTCAAAAAAGAATCTAGCAAGAAACTCTGATAAAATGCTGTTTTCAAATATAAAAAAATACATACCTTTATTATTACCGATTTGATACGACACGACGAATTTTTAAAGAACATCGTTGAAGGAAAGATTGAGGGAAAGAGAGGAAGAGGAAGACCAAGACGTACTTACTTCGCCCAAGTGAAAGAAAAAATTAACGTCGTGTCGTATCAGGAAGTCAAATTGTTGGCAGAAGAGAGACAAAGATGGCGATTACTCCACCGACAAGAGCCTGGCTCTTAAATATATGATGATGGTGATTATTATTATTATTACCGTATTACTTTATACAACAACAATAACAATCGCACATCAACAAATACTAACTTCAGACAAAGTTGCAAAACAGTCAAATAATGTTCCCTTAACCCCACAAACGCTTTTTCAATCTGATACCATTTCAGTTTGGCGACGGCAACTTTTTCCATATGTTCGCCAGTTCGTCTACAGTTCGGAATTTCTGTCCGATATGTGACCGTTGGAAATATGTAAAACTACTGATGCTGGCGTTTTAGAGGGTAAGGGGCGACTTATAATGGCACGTATTTATCGTCACATCTTGGAAAATGTGCACAATATCTTAAAATAATAGCCTATGGCATAGATAACGGATAACTAAATAGGTACTAAAGTTATTCTGATATGTAATCTACAATGTTATGAAGTTTCATTAAAATATGTTCTGTGGTTTTTGAGTGAAAGAGTAAATAAACGTCCTCATATCCAACAATCACTATAATTTAACAATCGAAACTACATCTTTTGTTAATTTTTTTGTGTTATTATCTGCTAGCTTTCTCCTTGTAATAAACAATTAAATAAATTAAGTAATATAGACGTCGAATTATTACGTTTAGATCTATATAAACTTGACCAAAAATTCTGTAACAAGTCCAAAACTGTTGACTACGAGGTCATAAATCTTTAAATGCTGACGATTTTCGTCCTAAAATAAATGTAAGTAGTTGCATATTTAAAATCATAAGTAGCAAGGATTTAAAGTCGACTATTTCCAAAAATAGACACACCTCAGACATACTTAATAAAATAACCTCTCAAATAGAATGAATAAACAAATAAATCGCTATGAAAGGCGCCTTACATCAAAACCTAGCTTGTTACCGCACTCATGCATTGTGCAGACGTCCTTTGTAGTGGTCTGGGTTTCATACTGCAAGAGGGAACTCGACCCTTGATTTACACCAGCTTGGATACTCTCCAGGTGTCAGGTTGGTTGTTGTTAACGTATTGACAGTTGCAAAAATCAATGGTCACACGTTGCATCTTGGTTGAGTGGGTGCGATGACTTTTTGATTCTGTCTCGTTATTTTGGATGTGTAAAGGAGTGTTGGGAATTTTTTGGAGTTCGTACGAATAAAAATTTTTTGCCAAAAAAGAAACAACTTCAAAACGGAAACTAAAAAGTATGAAATAAATTAACTTGTAAAGCAAATTTCGAGTTTATAAGTGACTAAAAGTAACATAAACAAATACATAATTATGCCTTTAAAATTTTTGAAGACGGTGCCAAGTAAAACAATAACTAGATATAGGTAATATAGGGTACTTATAATCAATCTTTTTCACATCTCAAGGAAACAGGTGGCACCGTCTTCAAAAATTTTAAAGACATAATTATGTATTTGTTTATGTTACTTTTAGTCACTTATAAACTCGAAATTTGCTTTACAAGTTAATTTATTTCATACTTTTTAGTTTCCGTTTTGAAGTTGTTTCTTTTTTGGCAAAAAATTTTTATTTCACATTTTTTAGTTTCCCTTGACTGGTCTTCATTTTCATTATCAGACCCCTAATAACAGTCACAACCTATTTAGATGAAAGGTCTCAATAATATAAGTTAATCAAGCCCAAACACAAAGTACTTGCTGTAAACCGTTGTCGAGTTCCGTCGACTGCATTTCCGCTCCATCATCAGGTCAACGTCAGACCCTCATTAAACATTAGGGCTTTAAAATTCTTATTATTGCATAATACATATTAAGAAACACACAGTCGCGATGCAATTTTTCGAGTGTTTCCCTCGATATCTCCAGGTTTCCACCATCAGGTCCTGGTTTCCTTACCATGGGACCACCCTTGGGATACCCCCTTTCTAACAAAAAAAGAATCATCAGAATCGGTTCATGGACGACGAAGTTGTGTGAAGAAACATAAGAAACAGACTAGTCGAAAATACAATTTTTTCGAGAGTTTCCCTCGATTACTCCAGGATTCCATCATCAGATCCTGGTTTCCTTACCATGGGACCACCCTCGGGATACCCCCTTTCCAACAAAAAAAGAATCATCAAAATCGGTTCATAAACGACGAAGTTTTGCGTGGACATACATAAAAAAAAAAAAAAAAATATATACGGTCGAATTGAGAAACTCCTCCTTTTTTTTGAAGTCGTTTAAAAATGAGTTTGGTTTGGTTTTTTGCATGTTTTTCACATTTGTAGTGATATTGAAAATTAAGTTATCCTACTACTTAACCTCTCACATCCCACTGACCCATTATAAACCCAGACACAATAGATTTTCTATTGTTCTTTTTTTTTCTGGGATGTGAAAGATTACTTTTACAATGTCAATGTTTGTGCCGATGAATGTATGTGAGGATATTTTGTTACTCTTTCACGTAAAAACTACTAAACAGATTTTGATGAAACTTAACAGTATTATAGCTTATACATCAGAATAACACATAGGCTGTATTATTTTAGATATCATGTTTTTTTCCCAGGATATAAAGATAAATGCGTACGAAGTTGCGGGCAGCTTCTAGTACTTATTATAAATGTCAATGTTTGTGCTGATGATGGATAGATAAATATTATGATGATTTTTGTTACTCTTTATACTCTAAACTTAACAATATTGTAGTAACGGTATTGTACTATAGGACCTACTATTTCGTATTCTGTGCTATAGATGATAATTGCGAACGAAATCGCGGGCAGTTGCTATTAGCTCAATATTCTCTGGGAATCAAATTAAAATATTTTAAGCATAATTTGTTGGATGTTTGTTTTTCTTTTGTTTGAAGTGGATCTTTGCTCGAGAAGCTGACCTTTAAATCCCTTTAAGCGATGAAAAATCTGTTACAGCCCACGTTTATACTCCTACGCAAGATTTAATTATCTTTGTGCCCGTTTCCCCACCTACAGATAAATTTTAACTGACAGATAAACCTATATCTATTTCATAAAACATGACGTTTTAGGCAGTGAGAGGTTTAAAATATCTGTCAGATAAATTTTATCTGTAGTTTTGCAATAGCGGGTGAGACATAGCCGGCGGATGAACCGCACGCCAGGGGGCTTAGCATGGCGTGCCGGTACAATTATCTCACGCATGCTGTCCTTATCACATTTCAAACTATAGACAGAGACGTAAGCGTGACAAACGCGTGACAACGTCTTCTCACGGAGTGCCATGCTAAGCTAGCTGGTTTGAAAAGCGGGTCTCCGGTTTTCGAAGATTCTCGTATAGTAGTATCAACATACGAGCATAGAAGAGCGTCAACGCTCGTTCGAGTAAAAGACGCGCGTATACGCGCTTTAAGAAACGAGCGTATATTCGCGTATAAAACGCTGGTCTGAAAACGCCCTATAGTAGCAGGGTATTAAAACTAGTTACATTATCATCATCATCATCAGCCCATATATGTCCCCACTACAGGGGCACGAGCCTACTCTCATACAGAGAGTGATTAGGCCGTAATCTACCACGCTGGTCAAGTGCGGGTTGGCGGATTTCACACACACCTTCGAATTTCTTCTTTGGTGTATGCAGGTTTCCTCACGATGTTTTCCTTCACCGTTAGCAAGTGGTAATCGAATAAATTGATCCGTACATAAGAAATAAACTCTGAGGTACGTGCCCGCACCAGGATTCGAACCCACGCCCTCGGAATACGGGGCAAGCGTTCTACCAACTGGGCTACCACCGCTTCTTCGTTAGATTATACAAGAGTACATTAGTACACATTTACACATACAGACATGTCTGTATGTCTGTACACATACAGACAATTTTACGCCTGTTGCAAGTCCTATATTAATAGGACTTGCAACAGGCGTAAAATTGTCGTAACTTTATAACAGTAATAATATTATTGAAATATAATTATTGACTGCTAAATATATTCCAATATTAATTTCATTCATGCCAAATAATGAATTCCGCGTTATTTAATTACAATTGGCGTGAAATTTGGGGCTTTTGGTAACATTACATTAAAATTGACTGGAATTAAAAGTTTGTGCCGATGGATGGCTGTGAGAGTGTTTGTTACTCTTTCACGCGAAAACCACTGAACAGATTTTAATGTAAATTTTACAATGTACACATCACACAGAATGCACATTATAATAACACATAATAATATGCTATAAAAGGTGGACTGACGACTTGGTTAAAGTCGCTGGAAACCGTTGGATGTGGGCAGCGCAAGACCGGTCGTTGTGGAGATCCTTGGGGGAGGCTTTTGTCCAGCAGTGGACGTCCATAAGCTGACATGATGATGATGATGATGAATATGCTATATTATTTTATGATATCGTGTAAGTTTTCCAAGAAGTGACGATAGCTCTATACAAAGTCGCGGGAAGCCTCTAGTATCTAATAATAATAACATCGAAGTCGTTTATTTTCATTGAGTGGATAAATAAATATTAATAATGAGACAATTCTATGAAGCTATTGTATTAAAAAATAATAGGTACATCATTATATTTAATCCGTAATTATTCTAACAGCCTTCTCTACAACCAGCTGCTTCATAAAACTCGTAATGTAGCTAAAAACCTTTTTGGCTGATTTCCAACAATTTAATAATATTCTGAAGAGGCGTTCCTACTACCGTTTGTATATAGAAAGCTATATTTTTTCTTAGAATACGTCTCTTACAACATTTTGTACTCAGTAAATATGAGTTAGGCTTTATGCCTTATTAGAATTACAATCACGTAATTCATGTAGGTTTGCTGTAGGTTTACCACAAGGGGACATTTGTCTTGTTTTATCTGCATGAAAATCAGTCAAGAGTATAACTCAACTTTTTATATAAGCGTTATACTTATCATGTCTCTATGCTAATGACATTTCATACTAATGACATTGTGGCATTAATTAAGTAATTAAAAGTTTCTGTTTAGAATTTTGGTTTTGCGATAAAAATCTGAGAGAAAATAAGTAAGCGTCAAGAATCCAATTTTTATTTCTATATTGTTACATACAAACAATACATATTTGTCACGAAAGTTTGCGATTTCTTGTGTGCTGCACACTTCTTGCTGCTGCTGTGAAAATTTGACAAAAATATGTAAAAATCAAGAATCCAAATTTTTGATTTTCTATTTATTACATATCTGTCACCCCTTTCTCCCATAGGTGTAGGCAGAGACCACTTTTCTTCACATGCTACGATCCACATTTCTTTCACTTCATCCACATTCATAAGTCGCCTCATACATGCAAGTTATTTTATGCTTGCTACTTAGGACTATAGAGGTATATAAGTGCCAACAACCTTTCGTAGAGCTATTGAAGTATGTTTGTATTATAAATGTTATTCGATTAAGGACATCTTTCCAGTGAGGTGGAAACGTGAGGCGTGATGGGTTTCCGATGAAATCCGGAAAGGTTATTGACCTCTTGGAGTTAGTTGACAATTTATGACTACTATTAATACACGTTACACAATGTCCGTTAAGAGATACGTACAGAAATATCGAATTTTACCTTAAACTATAGAACATTCATTTGTTTCGTTTACCTAAGACCCGGAACGCACGGTTAAACGCAACTGCAACGCAACTGAAACTGCTAGTTACTTTTGAGTTGCATCTAAGTTTCTTCAATAGACTCCCGCAACTGAAAAGAAACGTTTCAAACTAGTTGCGTCGTGTGTGGTTTTTTAAAGAAGTCTATAGCAGAGACTTCGATACAACTCAAAAGTAACTAACAGTTTCAGTTGCGTTTTATCGTGTGTTCTGGGCCTTAATGTTATTTCAATTACCCGTAACATTAACCCCCTTATTAAAAAACGAGGTTTATTTATAGTTCTAGAACTAACTCAGATAAATGACGATTTTGCTATAGAAAAAACGTTAAAAAATGACATCAGTCCTAGAACTGTATTCAAAACTCGGTTAGTGATAATGGCGAAAGATTACTTAGGTCCTATCTAGGACAAATATCTTGATGTTGGGACCTCATCATCCATGATGTTGATCTCATGATGATGATGAATCATAAATTTAAGAGCGTCTTTCTTGACGGTGGAGTGTGCGCCACTCTTCTCTATTCTCTGCCGTCCATTTGAGCACCTGATACGACACAACTTCTATTCCCTCTTTTATTTGGTCTATGTAAGTTCTTCGTGGTCTCCCTCTCTTTTGTCTTCCTTCTACTTTTCCTTCTAAGATGTTTTTTACAAAGTCGTCGTGTCTTATCAGGTAACCCAGCATCTTTCTTCTCCTTTCAGCAATGGTCTAAATGTAAAATGACTCCTAGATTTTAGTGTAAGTTAAACTGATCATCATTTATTAAGCATGAAAGGATTCGTCGTATCTATTAAATTTCCAAGGGTAAACACCCTATTCTAACTTTTTAGGATAATTATGCATGGATTTAAATTAGCCAGGCTTCCAAAGTCTTTTTTTACATGTTTGATTTTGGAAAATTCATAATATCATTCTTTGTGACCTTGAAATATTGCGGGACTGTTTCGTGTGATATCTTTGGCTAGTACTAGATTAGTTAGTTTCACTATCGCAGATAAAATTTATCTGACAGATATTTTATACCTGTCCCTGTTTCAAACGTCATTTTTTATGAAATTGACATTGGTTTATCTGTCAGTCAATTTTTTTCTCTAGTTGATGGATGAAACGGGCACCGAAACTACTTTTAAACATGCCAATTTTAATCCGAACCTAAAATATTCTTTCCCATTCATCCAGTTTTATTCATTCACATTTAAGGTTTAACAAAATGTATGTTTCTCTCAGCTTATAACGGCATCGTTCCCATTTTGGTGTAATTTGTTAACTAGTTTCAGGATAACCTTGTTCTGAAGTTGGGTGTTCAGCTGCCGAATTGCTTGAATGTGGTTAAATCGAAGGATATGTTGGAACTACTGTGTGGTTTCTGTATAAGTCGGTAGGGAATCTATTTGCCTACGCATTTAAGCGTATGTGAGTATTAAGTTTTTACAGGGTTTCAGGGGCCCAAGTCTGCTTATTTAAAATATTCTAAGTTGTGTGTCGGCAGAGTGCAAATGTCATTTTTGATACATTTTGTTGTTGGTTGCAATCAGTGTAAGCTATTGTTTAGCACAATAAAAATGTGTCAAAAAATGTCATTGACACTCTACCGATATACAACTGAGGCTATTTTAAATTATTAGATTATGGTCCCAGGTAATATGAAATTCGTAGTGGGTATTTAACGTTTGCTATGAAACTATACTAAAACCGCGAGTAAAATGCTTTAGTTTGCGTTTTTCACATGAAACTACATAACCGTGTCGCAAAGGCAAATGCGTAAGAGCGTTTCGTATATAATGCTTACTTATGTTATACGTAACCAATCTTCCAAAATTATTAGTACAGCTGAACTTTTTCGTGAAGTTAGTTTTGGACAGTTTTTTTTTATTCACATTACTAGGTATTTATAAAGCATCGTAACATTATTCGCAAGCTAGTTAAAACAAAATTTTCGAGTGTTCTGTTCTCTCAAATTAAAAAACGTATTACAATCAAAAGCTTTCAAAATTCACCACCGTTCTTTTTCCAAATAGTATTTAAAAACCTCAAAGCAAAGCCTCTAATACAAAATCCGATCTTTTAACCGTCTCAAAACTCTCTCAATTTAAAAGCTATATACAACCTTTATAGAACCAGTAGAGGTTTACAAGCTTCCTTAAGAGCCACTTTAGAACTCTATTACCCTATTCAATTTAGCTTCGCTTATATTTTTATTTTTCTTTAGCGAAAGAGATTGTCATAAATATGTATTGGTTTGTTTATTAATCGTGGATGTAATAAAATGTTATTTTCGGGGAAAACATTTTCTTAAGATGTTAATAACAAAACCTATTGAAATGTCAATGTTTGCGCCGATAGATTTGAAGATATTGGTTGCTCTTGGTAATGAGTGATTAAACAAGGTTTATTTTAATATAGTAGGTCTCTAAACAAAAAGTTAATACAATTTTAGATATTTAGGTTTAATGTTGGTAACACCATCAAAGATAAAATTTAGTTGGTCTATAATTTTTGTCTATGGAAAGTTGTACTTCCTGTTTCATACTTCAAATTAATTACTTACGAACTTGGACTCGACCGACCTACAGTGTTCTCTATTGTAATATTTCTACCGTGCTAATATAGTCAATTCAAACCATATCTTAGTGCAGTTTCTATTCTTCTCTTCGTTCCTTCTCAACTACACTACAACATAATTGAAATATACTATTAGATATACTAGACTTTGTTGATGTGTGTAGATTGCCTAATGAAATATGTAAACCTACCTACCTATACGAGCAGGTACGAGTATATCAATTTACTATTTTAAGCTATTGTTACATTTTTCAAAGTAAAGGCATGCGAAGTCACAGGCGGTTTCTAGTAAGACCATAAATATAATTTAATGAGGAGTTAACTCTAATTCCCTTTGCAGCAACAAGGCGTAAGAAGAATCTCCAATAAGCATTCCCCATTAGGATGAAGTGAGCGCGTATAATACGTTTAATCCGGTCTTACTCGTGTGGACTGTATTTTATTGGATTCCTCGCGTATTGAGGCGAGATATATTTATTGCTATGATAGAAATGAGGATGTGTGTACGTGCCTTATTTACTTCAGGGTTTAGAAGCCTCAGATTGACTGTGGCAATTTTATGTGATGACTAGCAGGGAATAGAAAAGAGTGGCGAACTATTGATAAGAGCGACGTTCTTAAATAAAATGAATAATTACTAACGGGAGGTATCTAGTGCAGCTCATAAGTACCTACAACATCTTCTAATAGTACAGTAAAGGTTTTTTTCTGATGTGCAAGCGTAGAAAGAAATTTGTTCTAAATTTTTCACGTGAAAAAGTATTTAAATTTCTAACCAGTTGGGCTTCGAACCTGGGATCTTGAGTGGCAGTCCAGCATGGCAACCACTGCACGGACTAGGTCGTAAATTTCTGAATTTCTATTAAAATAAATAACTTCAACGTTATCTTAAACCAATTAAATTGGAACTCCATTTGTTTGAATGTAGGTTTGAATTCCGGTAGCATTCCAAGGGTGTGAAATTAGAGGCAATCGGCGTGACGCCATATTTGATTTGCGGCGGGCGGTGGTCACCGGAAATCCGGCAAACACCGGATATCCGCCCGGCCGTTCGATAACTAAACTACAAACTATGTGGGGTTGCCATACGTGGCATAGTAACAAGGAATATGTTGCTTATGCAGGGTATCGATTAATTAACTTGCAATACTTAAACTTGTCATTGTATGTATAATTATTTTAATTTAATTATGGATTAATTTTAATTATGGAATCAGAAAGGAAATCTCATCAAAAATATTCTTAAAAATAAAAATACTTTCTCTACCTTAAACAATCTCATGCTTTTCAGTTTGAAAAGAAAAAATAAGATTAATTAAAAAAGTAAGATTTCCATAAAAAAATAAATCCATTAAATCTTGTATCCACGATGAATTAGTGTAGCGATCTTTCTAATCTATAGGGCGTCATTACAATTCATGGTTGTAGTACGGGCAACAAACTATACTACGCACTAGACTATACAAGATGTAACAGAACCAAGAAACTTTAATGTACACTTCTATAGCTCCTACCCATACAATATGAAGCAATTGCTCGGTATATACCTACCTATACCTATAGACTTCAAAGTAACTTGGTATGTATGCGACAGTTTCGATCAAAGTTAGCATAAAGTTTGTTAAAATACGCTGGGAAATCGCTTTCAACTGACCGAAGTATTGAGAAAATCTTTTACTACTTCTTATTTTAATATATTTACATACTAGAGGCTGCCCGCGACTTCAGACGCATTTATCGTCTTATATATGAAAAAACAAAATATCTGCCTATGGCCTATGTGTTATTCTGATGTCCGTCCAAGCTAAGTCAGTTTAGAATTTCATTTAAATCTGTTCAGTGGTTATACATGATGAAGTAACAAACATCCATCTGTAGCGGTCCTATCTTATATGTGTGTTATCTTGTATATGATTTAGACGTGATGGCCCGAACGGAGATAGTACTCGTTCGGGCGATTAGGTTTGTCGCGGTACTCGGTAGCATAGTATTTAAGGTTTGGCTCTACTCCATTAAATCACTCCACTGTTAATTACTCAAGTGTTATTATTAGGTGTTCGGAGTCTAGCTTCGGCTAAGTAGCACCTCACCCTGCAAGTCGCCATCGGTAAACATCTATCTATCCATCGGCCCAAACATTGACATTTATGATATTTATAGGATTATATATTATTAATACACCTACATACCTAAATTAAGAAAAAATCACTTCATACCCAACTAACCGCAGAAGAGAAGCATTTACTGTAGCAAACTGCTACGACGTAGCAAACGACTACGCCGTAGTAAATTGCTACGCCAGCTCATAAGAAATGAAATATCACAAGAAATAAATAAAGACCACACAGTGAGAGTACAAAAAGTAGGACAAGTGAAGTTAAATTGTTTTAAAAAAGTACTATAAAAGTTTAAAGTGGTTACAGCAACTTTTTATTTTGTTAAATGAATCTTTTAAAGTTAATGTTTTAGATGAAAACTTTAACGAGCTTTTTCTTTCTAAAGTTTTATCACGGTAATGGGAAAATATTATTATGATTTAATGTCTATTTCCGGTAGGTAATCCTTTTACACATGAGCATTGTACCGCCAACAAGTTTTGACGTTTTATGTTAAATTCAAATTGGGTTATAATAAGCACACTTTATGATCTTGTTTTATTTAAAACTACTACCGTTTCATTATGGTATCTACACACCGAAGCCGCCGGCTTTTTTGACAGCTGCCATTCGTATGAAGTAACGCCGCCGACCTAACCCGGTGGCATGCCGGCAGCTTTGGTGTGTAGATTACCTGTAGGTATAGCCAAGAGGAAGAAACTGAAATGAAATTGTCATATGAAATTGTAAAGTTGGGTTTATCTAATCAAACTTGATTACTACTGCGTGAAAAAGAAAGTTATTATAGTTTTCTTGACTCCTTATGTCACATCTGCGGAATGTATGACGCCAAATGTTAGGTTTAATACGCCGCCGGCAATGATTTAGTCTTCTATGACAGATCAGTTGAAATTACGCCGCGTAAAATCACTCCAACCACTGAACTTTTGGTGACGTACGTTCAGCAGATGTGTCTTTACACTTAGGGCGGCCGTACACGGACTGCTTCAAGTAGTTCAGACCGACTGCTTGAAGACGACCGCACGGTAAACTATTTAAACGGTCGCGACTGTTCTAGCAGTCGTGTGTACTGCAGCGAATGAATGTCTACAGTTCACCGCGCATTCACGGCTTTAAACAGTCGGGTCTCCACTGCTTGAAGTAGTCCATGTACGGCCGCCCTTACAGCTAAGAAAGATGGACGTACATTTATTAATTGCCGTCACAATGGCGCCCCTATCCTAATACCTATGTCAAAGCCTTCACGTCTACGTAATTGTTAAAGTTATAATTTAATTGTCACGTTACAGTATCGTTGTCAATACAAGCATTTGTTATAAGTCAAAAATGTTTAATTCGCATCACTACTATGTCAATTTTGATTACTAGAGTGGAGTGTAATAATATAGGTTATGTTGAGAAGTGATAAGAATACAGTTTACTCGTAATATCGATGTTTTTGATGATTTCAATTATTGAATTTCAAACAGTCGTTTATTTATTAAAATGACATTTCAATAAAACAATGTACTTAACTTTTCTTAATAGCCTTTTTAAAATCATCAAAGTTATAATTATTGCTTAACTTCTTTTACTTAAAACACACACACACATGCACAATAAAATAACAAAAAACTACGTATAAAAACATGTAAATTACTGTCTTTTGTTTTTAAGGTTTTAAAATAAATCTGATCATCTGATTGAACGTGGATTTAGTAAAGAAATTGAGGACAAGCCAGTCATCAGCTGTAAACTTATTGAGCCCATCTCAAATAAGCTTGTTTGCGACACTGACAGATGAGCGATCAGGATTATGCCGTCCCAACTAGTGATGTTACTTTATCGATATAATTTTTTATCCAATTTTATAAAAAGGTTTCTTTTTAATAAATTTGATGATAAAATTGAGAGTTTTTTCGAAATGGGTTATATCGTAAGTGTTTGACTTTAATTGAAGTTTATAAATAGATAAGTTGGTTGTAGTTAAATCTATTAAATAATAATTGATATCTAAACATTTACAGTTACAAACGACAGGTTGTCAACATGTTTTCGGCTTTGTGTAAAAGCCGAAAACATGTTGACAACCTGTCGTCATAACAAACTGTGATAATTTATACACGTAAAATATGTAAAATTACAAATATAATAGATATATTTTTTTCCCTATTCAGCTTTGGTAATAACGTAAATTATGACATAAACATTATAACGTTTGCCCTCCAATAATTATACTGTAAAATTAAACTGTCGATAATATCAAAATCTGCAATTACCATCCTTAACGTGCTCAGAAGGATCCAGTTTTTACCAACTCATGTAACGAGACACTAATATGTCTGTTCAAAATGTGTTCGTATAGGATCCGTTTTGTTATAGTAACTTGAATAATCCATGTTTACAAAAGGGATTTTGTTGCAAACTCTTTTTATAACCCTACTTAGATTATGTCAATGTTTGTGTCGATGGATGTTTGTTACTCTTTCACGCAAAAACTACTGAATACATTTTGATGAAAATTGGCAATATTGTAGCTTATGTATCAAAATTACACATAGGCTATATAATTTTTAGATATCAAGTATTTTTTTCAAGATATGACGATAAATGTGTACGAAGTCGCGGGGAGCCTTTAGTTATTTATATTCGACTTATAAAGGCATGATCATGTATGAGGTGACTGATGAATGTGGATGAAGCGAAAGAAGTGTGTTTGGATCGTAGCAAGTGCAGCGACATGGTCTCAGCCTACTGCCTACCCTGATGGAAGAGCAGCGTGACTATTACTTTGGTTATACTGATTATTTTCAGATTGTTTTAACAATAGTATTTATTTACTTAACAGTTTATTGCAAGAAGATAGTACAAAAAGACAGAAAATAAAAGAGAAGTAGTAGTTATAATAGTAGTAATAGCAGTGATAAAAAAAATAAAGACTTTATAACGTTAGCTGTTTATTGACAGAAATGTCTTTATTTATAGTTCGCACATATACGGTACTTAAATATGTTGTCGAGTTTTTTTTTTATACAAAAGTTAGATTCGGAGAAGTAGCTTTGCTCCGTTTAATATACAAAACACACACATGATAAGTAAGAAAGAGCTCTTACTTATAAAGTATTTTTATCTCCTGTAATTTTATGATAAAATTTCCATTCAAGAGTTCATTGTCCTATTTCCAAGCTATATTTAGTAGCAACAAAATGCTGAAGTTTATTGCAAAGGAAGTCGATGTAGATATTAGCTATTAAATGTTATGACTACCTCATTGTGTTCGTTTTATGGTTTGTGAGATTCCTTATTCATTGTGAAAAGGACGGTTTCTTAGTATTATTTTATTGTTGAAATTGTTGTCGGAGATTTTGTCTTATGTTTTGTGCGAATAGCAGTGTTTTGTTTGTGATATCGTACGTTTGTTGTGGTCTCTGCCTACCCCGATGGGAGAGAGGCTTGACCGATATGTAGGTATGTATGTATAAAAGCCTACACAATGATTATTATTCCAAACAACAAAAAAGTTCTTAAATAAACTTTTACTATACACCTTTGTCACAAGAGTCACAACCAACCCACAACTTTTACGATACAAATATTTCCGCGAGCAAGCAGCAAGCAATAAAAATAATAAAAGTTAAAGGTCTATACACAGATCCGGGCCGTACCCGGGACGTGTCCGGGTCGTGGCCCTTCAGGAGAGAAAACAATACGTCGTCATGACAACGTGTGTGAACAAATCCATAGAAAATGTATGGAATGATATTTTTTCCCTGACCCGGACACGTTGTCATGACGACGTATTGTTTTCCCTCCTGACTGGCCACGGACTGGACACGTCCCGGGCACGGCCCGGACCTGTGTAGATAGACCTTTATACAGCAATACATTTAAGGCTTATTAAACATAATCCCCAATAAATATTACTCGCAACAATTCATATTTACTGTTACGACCTCGTTATTGTAATAAGCAATTTCTTTTATGTTAGCAAAACAATATAACATTAGGTCCTGCGGTGAAAAAGTAATCAAAACGCTTAAGTATAACGTAGACTGTAGATTCTTCGGAAGTAATTGCTTTTTGAGTCTAAAAAAACCGTTTGAGGATGTAATTTAAAAAAAGAAAGGTACTACCATATTTTTAAGTTTGGAGTTAGTATTTTTGTATTGTATTGTAAAAACCACGTATATAACCAAATATTTTAAATTATAATAAATACTTAAATAATATAAAATTGTAGGTCAGTATGACTCAATTGATTATGATTGGTGATGATTTTTCCATATTTAATATAAAGTTAAGACCTATGAAAAGCCGTCTTTTTGACTGCTTGTTACCAGATGACCACCGAGGTAGAAGTAGGCCTAAGAGGAGAGATAAAGATTAAGTTAAAAGCAAGTTAGTAAGATGGTTAAAGGCTGGCTTAAACCAAACTCCTTAGGGTAGCGCACTATGCCGTTAGCCGGAATGTGCGGCTGCGGCTAATACTGCAGTTAACCGGACGGCTGACCGCATTCCGGCTGACTGCATAGTGCGGGAGGCGCGTAGGTTCCTTTATTTTTCAATTTTGTTTTATGATAGGTGTAATGTCCCTGATTAAACCCTTTCCATTGATTTAAAAAAAACAGGCCAATAAGAAATGAAAAAACTTTACAAATATTTGAACCTTGAAGACCTGAAGAGCAGAAGATGCAGCAGCTGTGCAGCAATGCTCAGCTCCTCAGGCCATGCAGGCGAAGGAATATGTGCACCCCACTGTACTCTCTCGCCTCCATGACCTGAGGAATTGGGCTAAGGCAACGTGGAAGACCATCAGATTCTTTGTGTTATTTTGGCGTAAGGAACTGTGTTGATGTTCTGTTTCCGAATAATTTTGTTTATCTAAAAAAAATGTTCAAAATTGTAAGTACACTTTTTGCAGTATTTCTTTTTACCCACGACGGAACGGAGCAGGTATATGCGTTTGGGGTGAGCGATGTTTGTTTGTGTGTGCGTTTGTGCAAAGTTAATGTTCCCTCCTATCTTCTAATAATACTCATAAATCTATCTCATTTATGAGTATTATTAAATGTTGAAATTTCTTGTAGAAAAGGCAGCCCCCGACGGATATTCCTCGGTCGAGGGTTTTTTGAGATATTTAATTCTTTTTCGATTAAATTATCGTCGTGGGTATTAAAAAAAAAAAATTTTGTTTATTTTTATTATGTGTTACTACTACTGTGTCATTACCTGTACTACTTGTATTTAAAAAGGTTTTAACAAGTCTTTTATATTCATTTCGTGTGTTTACGAGTAAAAATAACTGTAAGTGTTATGTGTAAATGTGTGTGTTTATGACGACTAACCAGTTGGCGCATTTGGTAGTAATTCTGCTTGCATGTTGCAGATCGTGGGTTTAATTCCCACTAGAGATGGACATAACTATTTATCTTAAGTTTGGGTGTTTTTATGTAGGTATAAGATGTATGTACTTATAGTAAACTATATAATTATAGTAGATTTTAATTCATTTGACATTCACAGAATCCACAATGGTAGATGAGAATAAAACATATTTTAAATAAACGAGCTGAATTATCAAGTTTCAATTACGATTCGACATCATAATACTAATACAAATCCAATCTCCAATTTCAACAACAAAACGACAAAAACAAGCCCCACGCCACAGTTACTCGTAGAAGAGGTATCTAAAAACTTACATAATATGATTCTTTTTATAATCCCCGACGACGCGAGACTCTCGTAAAATAGTTCAGCCTTATGTGTTTCCTTCCAGCGTAAAATCGTCTCGCGTTTTCTTTTGCCTAATTCATACGCTGTAGCGGGAAAAGCAATTTAAAATACGCTAACATACATACATACATATCTGTCACGCCTACGCGAACCGCGGTATTATCGCCTTATCATATCAACGCGTAAAACCTTGTGATTTTTAAAACTTTATTTACAAAAGCGCATTTAAACCGACGACATGCATGTATGAGGTGACTGATGAATGTGGATGATATGAAAGTAGTGTGTTTGGATCGTAGCAAGTGGAGGGAAGTGATTTTTGAATACTCCGAAGGGAAAGAGGCGTACCAGATATATACATGCCTGTCACGACTCTCTCCCATCGCGTTAGGCAGAGACCACATCGAGTTTTTTTTTTTATAAAATAAACTTCTGGTATTCTAGAAGTGTCATCCCGCTATTCTCTCACAACTTAACCCACAATCCAACACCCGGTGCCATTTTGTACATAAGTACGTATTTTAACATGGACTTATTGTTTTTTTTCGCAGCAGATGCACGATCTCGGGTGAAGTATTGAATTTTCAGCCTTTCTCTCTCAATTGCTTTCTCATTGTCATTTTATTTCAATACTTCGCGGGGAAATGCATTGTGCATTGAAACTGCTGTTCTGATTTTGATTGTTCTTTTTTGTTAGATTTATGTTTTGTTTTGTATTAGTTTTTTGTTTGAATATAATTAAGTGGTAAGTAACTACCTATGTTTTAAGTACCTACCTAGTTAATCAAAGGATAAACTAATATACTTATACTTATACCTTTGACTATTTTAAGTTCATTTTAATTGCTATTAAAAGCTCTATGTAAATGTATTTTGTTTGAAAGTACAGGGCCGTAAAAAGTTTAAATAAACTGAAAAGAAAACTTTCTTTAAGTAAATATGTTCATTATTTTATTTCTGATTTATCTATATGTTAGAAATTCTGCAATATTTCGTTTCAAATATGAATCTACCGTTAAACTATTAAATCGATATTCCATACGTACTTTAACCTTTTCTATTTAAAACTTCCGTCTATTTAAGTTCAAGAGCCCTTTAAATTGCAATTGCATTCAGAGTAAATTGAAACACAGTCATGTTTTGGATTGCTGCCAACTAAATTCATACAGTAGCGAATTCATTACTGCAATATGTAGTTTGTGTAAAATTTTGATGATTTCTTGGGAACTTTATTTAAGGCTATTTTATTTTCTACTTCAAATTTAACTAATGTTATTTAGTTATAGTGGATATTTTTTTTATTATTGGCATTATTTGGCATAAATATGTTCTAAAACATGTTTTTTTTTTATCGTGAGTCTTATCATCATTTGCATCTAATGAAAACACATCCAGTGTTAGGTAGGTACGCATCGAGATGCAATAAAAAACTCAGTTATATACCTACGTATATTCGTATCTGTCACGTCTGTCTCCCATCCAGGTAAGCAGTAGGAAGGTACCACCTCCCCCCACTTACGAGACAAGCACACCTCTTTCGCTTCATCTCAGTTACTTACAAATACGCCCTTTTCCGTTTACGTTCAAAGAAAGCCTTAAATCTAAAATTATAAGAGAACCTTGAAATAATACAAAGCTATAAAGGCCACTTCACACGTACGGGTTACAAGGGCCCGTCGTTAAACTGAGCTCAATAATCTTTGGTCGCACTTGCGAAACTCTCGTGGTCTAATTTATAAGAGAATAACATTATTTTGTACCTTATTTAAGAGTTTAGACCTTTGACTTCTAGCCGTCAAAGATTGGCATTGGCATATTTTTGGCTGCTTTGTTGTTATTGCTTTTGCTGCTGAGCACAAAAAGATATAGTAGATTTTCCATGGCCGAGAAAAGTTTTTTTTATTATTTTTGTGTAGTTACTTACCTATTTTTTTTATTATAAAACCATGTTTGTCGAGACTTCTTGATACGACACGACGTTAAGTTTAAGCAAGTGTAATGAAAAAAAAAAACTTTTTTGTTAAAAATCGTCTTGCGGCTACAAAAACGCAATTTTCTTATGTTTTCACCCCAACCCTTTAGTCCAGTGACTTTTATTATAGTCCAGTTTATGACCATGATTACGACTACCCAAAGTGAACACGAGGCGCCGTTCACTTGATATTAGATGTTGGAAAATATAAAATCGAGCATTGTATAATTACCTATTTATAATCTAAAAAAATCTATTGTATAATCGTATTACCATAGTAAAAAAATTACTACCAACCACGCAAACTAGCTATACCTAAGATGACTAATTATTAGTATTATAACTTTTAACTACCCCGGCATATTAAATTCATTCTTACTTTGTCACCCTGGTACGCAAAAATGATTAAATAAAAGGAATTGACGTATCTTTATCAGCCTCCTTTAACGCCCCCACTACAGGGGCGCGAGCCTACTCTCATACGAAAGTGATTAGGCCGTAATTGACGTATCGGCGTAGAAAAATAACAAAAATATAAATAGGTGTAGTAATCTAATTCGAACTGAAAACTACATAATTTGCACACTAATAATTGCCTGCAGGCTGCAGGTAGGACGTACAAATATAATTATTGTATTTAATTATTGAAGGCCTTTGTAAGTATATTATATATTATAATTATCAATCAATCAAATCAGCCCGTTTCTCCCCACTGCTGGGTATAGGCCTCACTTTTTTCGCGCCATTCACTACGGTCCTGTGCCAATCTAGCCCATAGCGGCCCTGTCGATCTGACGATGTCATCTGCCCAGCGAGCGGGTGGTCATTCTAGGGGCAGTCATTCCTACTACCTGTCCGGTATCAGGAATCTGATTGCACGGGCATGCGATCCCGCCTTCCCGGAGCTACTATAGATCCCAACCCACTCCGTGTATATAGTATCCCCCCCAATCCCTTCCCAACCCTCTTATCCACTAAATCACCTTCCCTACAAACTCGCCAAGATGTTTGGCCAACGTGGCGATTTATGGCTAAAACCCCCCTTTTAAAATTATATAATGTTTTAATGCAAATAACTTTATTTCATTAAATCACATTTCATACAAAAACAAATGAGTCCACCAAACATTAATATATTATAAATAATTTCTATTCATACTATCACTGAATACATTTCCCCTAATAGACACTCGCCTATTGAAGTAGAGTATCGTGAATAGCCGATACCAATACTAGTTCCAATCAAGTGCTTGACCGGACGGTAACAATAGATTTGCCTTTATACGGATTGTACTGTGCTTTTATGAGGGTGTACGGGAGGACTGCGGTAATAAGTTACTCGAATTTACTTTTGTTTGTAAAATAAATATTACATTCTAAAAGTGATTGATAGAGTCATTCGCTCTTTATGGTTTCTTAATAGTAAGCCCTATGCTTTAACATAGACAAATTCAGAGTTAACAAAAAACTGATCTGTAAAAAGTCCTTATATGGGACTCGCCATAGACGATTGGTTGTTGTTGTTATCAGCCCAGGGGCACGAGCCTACTCTCATACAGAGAGTGAAGACGATTGGTAATTTTTTTTAAAAAGGCGGTGCACTTACATACTGGCAACCTGTAATAAGTTATAGATCGTTTTAGTATGGAAAATGACAGTTTATTAATTCAACCTAATAATCGCCAGAAGCCTTGTCTTACTTAGGCCTACTTAGGCACGTGCTCTTTCTCCTATAATGTGTGTAGCTCTGTCAAAATGTCAAAAACAGCTCGTTATTTATTGGTGATTACAAATCCTTGTCCATCTTATTAATAATTTTATTTCTTATTAACTAGGTACATTAACAAGATTAACACATTTAGTCGTAAAAACATTTTGAAGTCTAGCGAATAGAATGGAATAGAATAGAAAAAGCTGTAATCGGTATCACTCAAGGTACAATATTTTACTTAACACTAGGAAAATTACATAGATACCGAAAAGGTTATCCAGCTCAGCATACTAATAACTTATTTCTCAAGTCAAACTGTAGTACCGACACACAGCAAAGTATTATCTAGAAAGATTCAAGTACAATTGAAATAGAACCTACATTTGAAAAGAGGTTTTATGATGTTGATTTTAAAGTGGGCTTTGTACTTCGAATAAGAGGGATGTTCTCGTGATTTGACCTAATTCTATTTGAGTTTTTATTTTTTAATCCACAACTAGTTCCGCGAGGAAATATAGATGGCGTTACTTGTACTTTAAACCGCGATATGAAAGTTTTTCCTTGAATATTTAAGTAGTTTTGAATATGTTTGATCGTGGATTGTAGGGTGAGGCAGTCTCTGCCTACACCGGCGGAAAAGAAGAGCGAGTGACACATATTTATTTAGTTTAAGATACAATTTCATTTGCAATTGTTTTTGAGCGCAGCACTGTGCAGGTGCTTAAACGGACGGCAGAAAATAGAACAGAGTGGCGGTGTAGACTGCATCATCAAGAGAGTCGCTCTTAAATACAATGTTTATGATGATCATGGTGTAACCCTTTACTATAGTCAGCACATTACAAACTAAGGACTGCCGCCTATTGCTTTTTCTATGTCTGTCTCGGTCAAGCTTGTGGATCTTATATAACGTATCTTCTCTGTATCTATTGACAGTTACTCAATTGATAATGTACTTACTTTTAAAACATCATTATTAATTCCATCGTCATTCATCAGTAACAAAAGCGAATCACAAATTACGCCTCTTCATTTAAATTACAACGTGTCATGTAATTCGATGTTGACTGCAATTCGCGAGGCTCCAATAATATAATTAACATTCATGATTGACTGTCTGTCACCTTTATTTCCATTTTATTTGTAGTGCATTTTTGTACTTCGTTAAAAATTGAGAACTACATAGATTTACTATCAGCTGTAGGCCATCCACTGGTGGGCAAGGCCCCTCCTTAAGATTTCAGTCTGAAGCAGCTTGTATCGGCCATAAACTAAGGCGTACACAAAGTCATATATCTATCTTTTTGGTCAACGTGCGATAATTGCTTATCCACGGGAGTCCACGGTCACCAATCCATGCCTTTTCGACACAAATTTCTTTTTGTTAATGAAAATTAAGTACTTATTTTTAAATTTCTATATTATCTTTACTTACGTATCATTCTTCTATCTGAAAATCATTTAACTCAAAACCTACACTCCAATCGGACTCGAAAAAAACGAAATGGCCGCGTGAAAACAAAACAAACAAAAATAAAATGGATCCAATTTCTATTTTCTCTCGTTCGTCAGTTGTTTTCTTGTCAGTAACCATCGTGTAGGTTGAATTGAAGGAGGTTTGTGCACTGTTCAATGATTTGATACACTTTCGAGGGAAGTAGTGACCTGTTTCTGTTTTCTTGTTTTTTTTTGTTATTTATCAAGATGATTGGGATATACGGTTGTTAAGGATGAATAGTAATACCAATGAGGAAGGAATGAGTGACCCCATTTTGTTTCCATATACAAATGAGTTTATGACAGCGTGCCAAGGTTGGCGCAATTTTTTCAGTTTTCTTGGTAGATGACCTGTCAAGCGGTAAGAAATTCCATACCAAAAGGTAGCCATTTTGCGTCAGACCAGGCACGCAGATCCAGACAGTTTGGCACCTCCTTATATATTCTTTACTCAAAGAGTAATACCATGTTGTTGTTTTGTGTGAGAATAGATTTTTAATTCACGATATTTGATAACAGTTATCTCATAGAGTGAAAATTTACTTAAAATGGGGACGCTAAAAGGACTGATGATGATGATTATATCAGTTCCGATAGTAATGTTTTTATTTTATTGACTTTGAGTACATAATATCGATTGCAGTGAGGCCGTAAATCATATTTCACATCTACCTATACGTATATTTCGCATCTACTTAAACTTAGTTTTATTTAAATTGACGCTTTTAACACCCAAAAAAACTAAATTAAATGGGAACGCCAATAGTCTAAAATTTTGTAACATAAATTTTGAAACAACATCAATTTTATTACAGTTGTTTATCGAGTAATTTGCCGGCATAATTAAATCAACACGCATAAACACGTTTAAATTAATTTTCACCCTTCAACACTAATTCTACACGACAGTATGTCATAGATAATTTATTATGTGTACCACTATCTCGGTGTAGCGGCTTACGAAGGTAGGATCACATTAGCATAATTACTTGTACCATTCCTTAGGTCCTATGTAAATAAAAGGAAAAGAGGTCTTCTAATGCTCGTATAAAGGTAGTCTTGGAACTACTAAACGACCATTTTGAGAGTATATTAAGTGTAATGATGTAGGGTTAGGTTTAGATGATGATGATAAAAGATGATGTTTAGATAAATTATTAGAAATGAATCAACTACATTTATTGAAGATTCTTCCGCTCAGATATACTGATAGTAAAGGACTAGGTAGTAGCTTTAGACAGAAAAATAACTTTCAAAAAGTGTACCAATGAGCCAATTTTGAATAAAAACATTTTGATTTTGCATATTTTATGGCAAACAGTTCAATGCTGTTTTAGTTCTTTTTGGGTAATTGAAATTAATTAAATTAATTTTACTTCATAAGTTATATATAGCTTAAGACAACTGAGAATGTACATTTTAAGCGTCTCTATATGTTTTTCGAATTGTTCGCATCCTACGATTAAGTATCTACCTGTATGTGTGTTAAAACGTATAGAGTAAACATACAATTTCATATTTTAACCGTCGCACGTTCCAAAATGCAAGATAAAAGGGTACAGAAATCCAATGCAGTGTAACCCATTCGCTCAGAAAACGGCTTAAACGCCATTATGTCTATAGCGCAGTGACCGGAATGATTCAACCCTGTGATTTGCTGAGTGAGTGCATGGGAAGTCAGTTGTAAGGCTCTCTTTTAGTCCATACTGTTTAATTGGACTATTATTGGATTTGTTAATAGTAACTGATTTATTAAGAGTCTAATAGATTTCTAGAATATCAGAAGTCATAAAAGAATCTAATTCAAAAAAGAAGTAAAAGAGATGTCCAAACTTTTAAGTGTAATGGAAAATTTGACACCAATCATTAATTAATTAGATTTTTTTTTGTTAGACAATTAAATTAAACATCCCATTTTACGCACCATAAAATAATCTACTGACCGGAACGACTTGCCCAGTGATTTGCCCAATCATTTGCCCAGTGATTTGCTCACTGATCAAATGCCAAGCCAACTGTAAGGTGTGCTCCATTTAGTACAAAGTGTCAATAATTGGAACTCTAATTAAGCAGGTATTTCCCGTTTTGCTTTTACTATTGGTTCTCGAAGTTGGTTTGCTTTGAATGCGAGTTTTCAGTGAGTTGTGAATTGGAGTTTTTTGTGGTGAAAATTTAGAAAAGGGGAAAGTTAAGCTGTTTTTTGTGAATAGTGCGTGATACAGTCGTTTTTAAGCAATATGTAATGAATTTTCTTCATCTTATTTCAATACAGCTATTGCCGATTATGCTGTCTACACAACAAAGCCGCCGGCATGCCGCCGGGCTAGGCCGGTGGCTTTGCGTCATACGAATGGCAGCTGTCAAAAGTCACCAGCCTAGCCCGGTGGGTTGTGCCGCCGGACCGGCGGCTTTGGTGTGTAGATATCATTAAGCTTTATCAATCCCTGCCTATATTTTGTTTTCTTTTCTTGTTTTTTTTCTTAACTAAAAAAAATTGAGGGTAAATATGTAGTTCGTATTTAAATAGACGCCGAACGCTTCCTTATGCTATCTACACACCAAAGCCGCCGGCTTTTATGACAGCTGCCATTCGTATGAGGTAAAGTCGCCGGCCTAGCCCGGCGGCATGCCGGCGGCTTTGGTTTGTAGATAGCATTTGGTTCACTTATGTACTATAGGGGGTGACATGTCTAAAACAAAACCCCCTTATTTTAAAATTCCAAATTAAAAATAAAACGTAAAGAGAGAAAACAATCAGAATAGAACCTATAGTAAACATAATGATGCATCATTACGCAACGATTTAATGAGAAGCTGTGTCCGTTTTAATGTCAAGGCAGTGATTCGTCAGACAATCGTCATGGCAACACGAACTCTGCTGTTTACTCAAAAGCGTTCAATTTATAATGAAAGGTCCTGTGATTTCTTTGAAATTTATTGGTACTATAAAGTATACTAGAAGCTGCCCGCAACTTCGTGCACACTTAACGACATGTCTTGGATAAAAAAACATGCTACCTTAAAATAATACAGTCTTTCTGTTATTCTGGGGCCCAAGTGTGCTTATTTAAAACATTCTCAGTTTTGTGTCGGCAGAGCGGCAATGACATTTTTTGACACATTTGGTATTCACTGATGCGACCAAGCATGTCAAAAAACGACATTGACATCTCATTGACACTCTGACGACACACAATAGGGATGACGACTACATTCAAAAATTCAAATAATAATTAGTCCGTCTTTTAGGCTATTAAAAAATATTTGAAACACAATTTTTACCTGATTAAATACATAAATAAATACAAAGATACAGAGCATCAAAGTTATGGAGTGGGGGGTTTTGACGTCACTCTTAAAAATCGTACGTAAGCGTGACGTCACGAGCAACTTTAACCCAGTGTATCTTTGTAATTTTTAGTTTAAGAGAAAAAAGAATAAATACTTGTCGAATATTTAAAAATGAACTATGTGATGGGCTTAAAACATTTTTTCTGTCGTCATGCCTATTGAGAATATTGAAAAAAAAGCAGACTTGAGCCCTTAATTATAAGCTACAATTATAATATAAATCTGTTCAGTAGTTTTCACGTGAACGAGTAACAAACATCCTTTATCCATTCATCCATCCATCGGCACAAACTATAATATGAGTACGATAGGATTAGTAAGACTAAATAGCATTTTAATTCGCGGAATGTGACATACAAAGGTCCACTGACGGGCATATATGAGGCGACTGATGAGTGTGGATGAAGCGAAGGGTGTGTTTGGATCGTAGCAAGTGGAAGGAAGTGGTCTCTGCCTACCCCAATGGGAGAGAGGCGTGACGGATATGTATGTATATTGTATGTAAAGTTCCACTGTCGTTCTAGGGAAGCAAAATTTATCTTCAATCAGTTTCATTAGTGTTTAAGTTCCGTGCGTTATAACAGATGGCGTCGTAACCAATTAAACTTATAAGTGTTTTCACTTAAGAAATTTAACAGCGTTGTTCTGACGTGTGCGAAATTATTGCTGTGAATTAATTCGGTAATTAGAACAAACATAATTTTACATTTAACCCTTTTCAAGATTGTTTTCGTCGATTTGTGGCTCTTTGAAAATATTTCTGTTGTTCGTCTACACGCACACACGCACACACGCGCGCACACGTATCTACCACAAACGTGTATTTCTTTTTTTCTAAGTCATCGGCCATGGATGATTGGATAACCTACTTCGATACGAACTGAAAATATACATTGAAATAATTGCCGAAATACATCACGTTTCTGAGTACCTATAGCTATATTTTTGTCGATAAAAGCTATAGAAATATTAAAACATTCCTCAATTCAAAAGTTTTTATCGATAGCTAAGATTTTATAGAAAAAAGGCTGTAAAAAAGATAGGAAATACTTCAAACCTCAACCTCTTTGAAATCGCTAGGTCTCAACCAAAGAGACTCTAAAAAAGTTTCAGAAACTCTTTTCAAGCGAGAATCTTAAAACGGTCCTTGGATTTGAATCTCGAACTTCATAACGGACCACAAATTCACTGAGTTGAAAGTTTTAATTGCTTTTCAAAGGTATTTTACTTTTTAGCACTGAGCCTTTGGTATTTTGCATCTGACAAGAATATTAAACGCTGGGGGCTCATTCATAGATTCTCGATTTATTGATAAAACTTTTTTGGGAAGTATTTTGGTCGCGTTGATTTCGGTGGAGACGCTATGCGATTAACGCCCGTTATTAATAACCTATCCTGATCCGTTTTTACCAAATCGAGATTGAAAAAACAAAACACAATTGTCACTTGTGTACCAAAAACATGTCAAGAACACAATTGTGTTTTGTTTTTTCAATCTCGATTTGGTAAAAAACGGATCAGGATAGGTTATTAATAACGGGCGTTAATCTTTCAATACCAGAAAAAAAAGAACAATAGAAAATCTATTGTGTCTGGGTTTATAATAGGTCAGTGGGATGTGAGAGGTTAATTATTGATATTTATTTATCAATATTAATTTTACATTAATCTAGTAATTTAAAATTACTACATAGAGCCCATTTCAATGGAAATTGTTTAAATTTTTAAATGTCAATATGGTTACTAACTATATTTGTTTTGTTGCTCATGTCATTTGTTTCGGTCTTTTAATGAAAGTAATAGGAGGCAAGATACTATGGTCTCACTTAAGGCCGTCAATAGGCATGATGACTAAAAACATTTTTTTAGTCCATCACATAGATTATTTTAAAATATTCGACACGTATTTTTTCTTTTTTCTCTCAAACCAAAAATGACAAAGATACACTGGGTTAAAGTTGCTCGTGATGTCACACCTAGGTACGATTTTTACCTAGGAGTGACGTCAATACCCCTCACTCCGTAACTTTGATGCTCTGTATCTTTGTATTTATTTATGTATATGATCAGGTAAAAAATGTGTTTCAAATATTTTTTAATAGCCTTAAAGACGGACTAATTATTTTTTGAATTTTTGAATGTAGTCATGATCCCTATTGTTATTATTTACATCACTTTGTACACTTTGAGTATCGTTGTGAGATTTAGAGCATTGATACTGGGTGTAACAGAAAGGGGGTATAACGCCAAAACACAGCGATAGTCCTCATGAAACTGAACAACCTTCCCCAGGGAACATGAGTCGTTACTGGAAAAAAAAAATCGCTTCCCCATACAAAATGTCCGATCAGCTGATCGAGTAAGTATGGGCGATCCAAATTTTTTTTCGAGTTACGACCCATGTTTCTTGGGAAAAGTTGTTCAGTTTCATGAGGACTATCGCTGTGTTTCGGCTTTATACCCCCTTTCTGTTACACCCTGTATTGTATTTTATTGAATTTACAATACCTTAAAAATATCACAAATACACAAGACTTACGTCCAAAACTTCACCTCAATTTCATTTTAACATAATTTCTCCGCAAGGAACACCTCAGTAAATAAATGCATTCAGGACAAAGGTTTGCAGCGCGCAGTTAATTTTCCAATTGCAACTCCAGTGCATTGTGCATGTAAACAGCTCAGTGAATGTTAGGTAACGATGAAAGCTAGGTTAATATTTAATTTTACATTTTTACCTTTATTAATTACTAGTGGCTGTCCGCGACTTCGTACGAATTAATCGTCATATCTTTGAAAACACACAAAATATCTGCAAATAATATAGCCTATGTGTTCTTCTGATGTCCAAGCTAAGTATTTGTAAAAGAGCATCCATCCTAATTGGTATAGTAAAAATTTTCGGTATCACTTAGGCTAAATATTCCCTATTCGAGCTAGTAGGAGATTTTTTTTCCATATTAACTCTAATAGGGGATGGTTAGCCTAAGTAGGTATAGTAATACCGTTTTTTTTTTACTATACCTACCAGGCTCCATTCAATTATGTTAAATGCCATTTCATTAAAATTGTTTCGTAGTTTTTACGTGATGAAGTAACATCCATCCATCCATCGGCACAAACATTGACATTTATAATCTTAATAGGGTATTCGAAGGTAATTTTATCGAATTCCCAGAGGTAAAAATAGTTTTGTTGTGTTATTATAAAAATTCAAAGTGTCATAGCCCGTTGCTCCAAAGACTTAATTTTACAATATTCTAACGTTATTTTTTACAAAGTAAAATGTAATTTGAATTATTAAACAACTTATAATTTCACATAGGTAAACTTTGGACTCCATTTAACATGGTATCGTATTCTTTTTTTTTTGACAACAAAGTCAGTATAGGTTTTATGAAGCTGTAATGTCCGTTTGTACAACAATTTATCCTTTAAAAATATATACGTCGAGTTGAAAATTCCAAAAGTAAATAAATACTATTCTTATTTGTATTACAATCTATTTATTATAAATCTATTTGTAAGTATTACCAAAAAATATATGTGTTAAAAATATTTCGATTCGAAAACTCCAAAAGCAAATACCATTCTGATTTGTATTCCTATTAATATTATAAATGTCAATGTTTATGCCGATGGATGGATGGATGTTTGTTACTTCATCACGTAAAAACCACTGAACAGATTTTAATGAAATTTTACAATAACTTAGCTTGAACATCAGAATAATACATAGGCTATATTATTTTAAGATCTTGTGTTTTTTTTCAAAGATATGACGATGAATGCGTACGAAGTCGCGGGCAGCCTCTAGTATACCATACGATACTAGAGACACAGTGCGGCGAACTAAGTAAAAGTTTCTAAACGCGAAAGTAAGCTTAACTCTCTCGCGTTTTTCCTTTCAGAGTTTCAGCCAAATCTTTCCGCGCAAAAAACATAGATGGCGCTGCGAAAATAAATTTACGAGAGAATAAGATGTTCTTTAAGGAAAACATTTCCCCGTTATCACATAACTAGAGGGAGTTTTAAATATAGTTCTAGAACTAATTTAGGTAATTGACGTTTCGTCTATAGACAAAACGTCATGATTACCTAATTATTTTAATCATTCGAGAACTTTACCAAAATTTAATTCGCTCGAAATGAAACTAACCTATCGGATCGCATAACACAAATCCGTTTGGATAAAACAAAGCTTATATCGCGTCCACCTGCTCGCATTTCCATTTATAGGTTAATCTGTTTTCGATGGAGTACAAATATTGGTGCGATAGTCTGTTGGGAACCCGTCACTTGCTGTGTGATTGTCAATCGGTTGGAAATTAAATTCAGATTCAATAACCGCCAAAACACACAGTGAAACGCAACTGAAACTGCTAGTTCTGCTGCTAGTTGTGTAGTGTTGTTGTTGTGTGTTCTGGGTTTAAGAAGTGATTGGGCTTGCTGTGACCAACGGTCAATATACCAATTTATGTATAAACAATCAGGTTATCTACAAAGCTGAGCTAATAGGTATTATGTTGAATTGAAATTGTTATAAGTATGAATTCATTATTACCTACTACACTATTTTTTGGTGACACCAAACAAAAAGATATTCGATGGGGGGTTTTTTTTAAATAAAAAGTTTAGGTTATTAAAATTATAATGAGACTAGAGGCTGCCTGCGAATTCGTACGCAATTATCGTCATATCTTGGAAGAAACACAAATTATCTGTAAATAATATAGCCTATGTGTTATTCTGATGTCCAAGCCAAGTTATTGTAAAATTTCATTAAAATCTGTTCAGTGGCTTTTACGTGATGAAGTAACAAACATCCATCCATCGGCACAACATTGACATTTATAAAATTAGTAGGATTTTTCTCTCATTCTGATGAACAATAAACATACTATCTTAGAGTAGCGGGTGCTCGTAGCGTGTTTCACTAACTTAAGACATCAGAATTAGGGGCAGGTCCTACAAAATCCTTTGTCATACATATTTATGTAGATATACATAGAAATGTGATTGACCCTTTTATTCTGTTTGTCCTTCCTCTCGGTTCGTTGCACATTAACGACGGTTAGTTAAGCCGTTACTACAATTGTTTTATATTATTTAGCTTCTGCCGTATTTAGTTAGGTACGTACCTAATCATTTTATTCAATCAATTTGTTGTTGAGTTCATAGTAATTTCATTTGTTTATTTGTTATGGGCTGGACAAAAGCTGGTGCGTCAATATTTTGAAAATCCTACTGATCTTATTTCCTACTAATTACGAATATTATAAATGTCATAAGTTCCGATGGTTGAATGAATAGATGTATGTGAGGATATTTGTTACTCATTTACAAAAACTACTGAACAGATTATAATAAAACTATATTACCTTGTAGCTTGCACAAGACTTCAATATTTTCAAGTAAATATTCGTTAAATTAACAACAAAATTGTACTTAAATTTTCGTCTTGTTTACGATTCCTGAAATAAAAAGACAGAATCATTTAAAAAGTTAAATTACACAGTTGAGTAATTTTCTCACTGTTTTGAAGCCAGAATAATTGGCTCACGGAAAATCAGAGTAGACCTGAGCAGCCTTACAACGGTTAAGTAATTAATATGAAAGTTGGCCGATTGATTTAACTCGGTAATTAAACTCGTGGTTGCTGAATCATTAACTACATTTTGCAGTTGTTTTAATATGTATTTCATTAAGTAGGTATATTGTTATTTAATTAGCGTCGTTTTTACGAACTAAAAGCAACTAAATAATAAGTACTTTAAATCGAGCGTGATATTTTACTATTAAGGTCCATTCTGTCTATGACTGTATCAGATAATACTTTATTTAGGGCCTATCCGCACAGAGGTTTTTTTTCGCAATTCTGTAACACATAGATTCATAAACAAGTAGCCGCACCACCGGCGGAAAAAAAATCGCGGTTTTTAATTCGAACAATTGCTATGCGGGCGGTCCCCCCCCCCCCTACACAATGAAATGTGTATCATTATGACAATTTGATTGATATAATTGATTTGAATGTTGCATTGTCACAATGAAATATGTATCTTTTCGTGTAGTAAATAAACTATTATTTTGAGTCACTCTATTAAAATGTTTGGACACTGACCCTGTTTAACAAATTGTAAATAACACAGATCAGAAAACAGTCAATACTGTTCCTAAAGAACATCAGAAATATTTTGAAATCCACACCATGTATGTTTTTTTTTAAAGCTTTTTCCATTGCTGGGCAAAGGCTTCCCTCACCTCTTTCAGTACAACAATTTTGAAAAAAAAAAGTCTATCCCAACCAACGATTATTTAAATCTACAAAACGCTTTATATAAACATTCATGACAAATTACAAACATTAAATTACTGTCGGCAACTTATTTCATTTACCAAAAACAATTAAAATTAATTGCTTTAAAACATAGTCGCTTACAGCTCCGGAGTCAATTAAATCCGTTTATGTCTCCTTTATTTATTACTTTGGAGCCAGAGCCAATGGCTTCAGTTTCGTGCCATTAATTTTGAGTCATATTCTAAGATTGTGAACAATTTGTTGGTTTTGTGTTCATCTATAGAGCTTGTTTCTTCTTGTTAGGTCAGTTTTTGGTGCATTGATACAACGTACCACCCACTTCATCAACAATCGTAAATGTAAACCTTTCTGGAGTCGCCGTCGCCGGACACGGTGTGGACGACATGATGATGACAACGTATGGATCAAGTATTGCTATTCTGTGGAGTAGCCTAACAGTGATTTCATTATATCTAATATTACAAACATCAAAGTTTGTGCCCATAGATGTGAGGGCATTTGTTAATATTTCATTATTGTAGCTTGCATTTGCAAAGATACTGTGTAAGTTTTAAAGGCTGAAACATACCGGATGCGTATGCGTAACATAGACGTAAGCACGGCGTAGCCACGCGCGTAGTTACGCTGTAACCGAATGTGACACCGGGCTACGCGTCACGTCGACGTGTACGTCTACGTTACGCAACCGGTGGCAGTTCCATACATTACAACTGAGAGGTACGCATACGTCTACGCATACGCAACGCATATGCATCCGGTGTATTTTGGACTTAAAAGATATGATGTTGAATGCGTACGAAGTTGCAGACAGCCTCTATAGCTTCAATAAACTCTCTCGTTAGAAAGAATAACATCAGAAAAAATATTAGCGGTCTTCTCCCGAGTGTGTATTTTCAAAAGCAATTTCCTCATAGTATAACCCAAAACCTATAAAGTTTCCTTTAGCCTAGATATTGTTAACAACTTGAACCGAAGAGATTATTCTTTCTCTTTGTTTACCAACAACGCGAAAGTGGTTAACATAACTGAATAATGCATATTTCTTTACTCATGTGGCTCCATTGCGTAATCGGCGAGTGTTTATTTTGTATGTACTTGTTTTGCCTGCGGCTTTGTCTACGAAGACCTACATTCGATAGAACATACTATAACGTATTATGTTGATTACGTTTGCGATACGCTTTTGTTAGTGCTAAATTGCCGCGGGGTCAGGATTGAAAGTGTAAATTTTTCGATCTAGGACTGTTCATACTTTCTATTTGATGAAATTAATTACCTTATTGATAACTGTCTCGCATTATTTGTGATAAGAAACGTAGTATTCCCGCGGATAAAAGTTATTTAATCCTTCGAATTACGTGTAAAAGAGTCCTCACTACGTTTGTATGAAAAATATCTTTTCACCTCTATTTAGTGTGATTTTGTACTATAATATAGTAGACATATTATGTCAATAATTTCTATTTATATGATTGTCTTACCAAATTGGAAAATAATAGAAAAATATACGTTAAACAAGAGCCATAAAACGATAGTAAATAACAAAGTAATCACATTTCCGTAAAAAGGAATAAGTACAGCCTGATGATTAAATTTGGGGCAATAATGGTTTTATAGTAACTACCTGTATTCACCGACAGAGTTGTATTGGGGCACAGTCCATAAAATATAAAGCCTCTTTTTTATGGGACCAATCAATGCTATGCGTATATATCAATAATACCCAAGTAGGTAAATTTTGGAACTCATTTTTTAACTGTAGGTAGAATATAGGCGATGCAAGAGTGTACGGTATCGTATGGATGCAAAGAGCACTCGCATTTGCAAATGAGTAACTCTTATATAACTAAAAGTTGCTTTTTAGTATTTTTGTGCCTGATTTATTACTTATGGTAGTATTAAGCCGAATTTATTGCTTATAGACGCATAAAGGTTTATAAACTAAGAAATGTACCTATTTAATAAAAATATTTGCCTGTAATCCTCCGATGAAGAAATAGATGAGGACTTTTTTATAGTAGTTGTGAATAATAGGTATGTAGGTAACTAAATTCAGCTCTGGCTTCTATGGACATCATTATATTTAGTACGTCCAAACAATTACGTTATCATGGAAATTTCCCGGAGACGTTTCCTATTAATCTAATGTGTTTATGCGCTTTATAACATTCCATACTCATTTTGTTATCTGTTATTATGTTTCGTAAAGTTATTATTGTTAGCAAATAGGTGTGTTCGGATTTCATTTGTTTACATGGTATTAAAATTAGTCAAAACATGGGTATTAATAGTGTTATTTCACGAGTAATCGGTGTTGGATTTTTGCACGCAAAACAAAATGAACAAAATTCTAAAGCCACTTTGTCGATCTGGGGCCCAAGCCTGCTTATGTATATGTTACGGGCAATGTGATTAATTGGGCATTATGCATAATGCCCGGGCATTATGAATAATGCCCAATATAAGCGGGCAATGTGATAAATACTTAACCATTTATCAAATTGCCCGGGCATTATGCATAATGCCCGTCACCTATTGGGCAGAGTGATAATAAACTTGTTTCAGTACTTTTTTTTATTTTACAATGCAACCTTATCTCACCTAAACCTAACTGAAAGTCAAATAAATGTGTAGGTATTATGAAACTGAAAATTCTCATCATTTCTTCATAGGTTAAGTTGGGTTTTAGTTTCGGTTAGGCCATTCCGGACTCTGATTGGTCAAAAGGTGACATGCGCTGGTTTCCCTAAAATAGGTACTTCCTAAATCCCTAAAATATTTACTACTTCCCTAAAATATGTGGAAAGGGTTGATAGCTGGCACATGCGTTGAGACCTGTGTGTGTGAAGGTGCTGCGGTGATGCCGGTCATGTACCTATAATACCACATAGCTTTTTACTTTTCATTTATTTACGTATACCTTGTTCTGGATATTGCAGTGGATTTTTTTTATAATTAGTTTATTGATTTAAGCTCTATTGAAATGTAAATTTTAATGTTTGTTTTTGTGTTTTAGCCTAAGAATTTGTAAAACTGAAATTGAAAAGAACAACCCACTCTTGCGAATCTAGTATTAACTTTAAAAAATGACCCGTCCAAAGTGTTGTCAAACCTATTTTCATTGTCATTGTCATTTTCATTTAACTTATCCCCTGAAAGTTGTCAATTTGTATGAAATATTATGCGATGTTCAGTTGGTTAAATACAACTTATTTTATTTGTTACTTTTTATAGTCGAAGGTTTTTAAAAATTTTAATTTTTTTCATTCGCATTATTTTATTAAAATTAAAAACTTAAAAAATTCTTATAATGCCGAAATTATGAGCATTTTTTTTCCTTTAGGTACCTATGCAACACATGCGTAAAGTTTCTAAAACTTAATTGTGTTGAAGTACTTAATAACATAACATAATTATGAGATGTCAAATTATTTTTCTACTCTACTTCAATAATCTTAGTTGCTAAAAATGCAGAAACCTAAATTCTTCCTAAAGCAATGACCTAAAATTTCTAAAAAAATTGTTTACTAATATGTCTCTGACAACGTTTCAAAAATTTGGCGACTTTAGAATTATTGCAACCTACAATTATCAAGTTAATGGACTATTATTATCAAATTGCCCAATGGTCTTTGGGCATTATTCATAATGCCCGGGCAATGTGAGAAATAGCACAATTTTGATAGTAATTAATAACATTGCCCAAAACAGCTGGGCATTATTCATAATGCCCGGGCATTATGCATACTGCCCGCATTAATCACATTGCCCGTAACATATACAATACTCTCAGTTGTGCGTCGGCCGAGTGTCAGTGTCATTTTTTGACAAATTAGGTCGCAATCAGTGTAAGCAATTGTTTAACAGAATACCAAATGTGTCAAAAATGCCATTGACCCTCTGCCGACACACAACTGAGGCTATTTTAAATTAGCAGACAAGGGGGCCAGGAAATTGTCTGATAATCAATACGACAACTCAAGAAAACTGACATCGGGAACAATTGATGGCTGTCGTATTTAAAATCATTCGTGTAAGTACCCATATACATAACGGTATTTATTAAAACAGTACTATGTAGGTAGGTACATTATATTCTTACTTATTTCATTTAATATTTTCTAAAATAATAGGAGCTGAAAACGTTTTAACTTATTTTAGTAGAAATCCTTTCCACACTTGAGCTAACACATCAGTCAAGGGTTGTCTAAAATTGTTTACCTAGACCTTGTCTAGACATCTTTAAACTATCTTGAGATCCAAGTGATAAATCGACTGAATATATATTTTACTTAGACGGGTTATGTTTACAAATCCTTTACGCACAATCAATTTAAAGTTTGTATTTTACATAAAACCAAAAAGATTTTTTCCTATGGGAATTTCATAATTATTCTATACTTTTTTATTATTTATTATTAGAAAAAAACCCGACTGCTTTTAAAAAACGAATTTTTTTATGTTAGCTTGAGAGATGTTGGCAGGGTGTCGACATGTAGCCAAAGAATTACACATACAAAGATAAAAACATACATGCTCTCGTAAAACATATTTTAGTTAAAATATAATTTATCTATAAAAACTGAAAATACTTTAACTAAACAGTTTTATTCAATAAAAATAGTTACATAGCAGTAGAAGAAACTGTCGTAAATATTTTATACCTATTTGATATATTTTCAGCTCTGAAAACGTATTTATTTTACAGAAAACAGTAATGATTTTTCACAGAAAACAGCTGGAAACCTTGACAAATTAACGTACCTACCATATCCCTGATAAAATTAGGGTACTGTGCCTATTTCTGTCGCGGCAAAGGTCGCGATGTGGGTGAAGGCCGGCTGACTACGACAGGCTTTGCTATCTGGACGATATGTGTCGTGAAATTGTTACAATTATATGAAATACATGATGACTAAAAAAAATTTTTAGTCCATCACATAGATTATTTAAAAAATTTCGACATGTATTTTTTCTCTTAAACTAAAAATGCCAAAGATACACTGGGTTAAAGTTCCTCGTGACGTCACGCTTAAGTACGAATTTTACCTGTATCTTTGTATTTATTTATGTTTTTGATGAGGAAAATATTTTAATTAACCTAAAAGACGGACTAATTATAATGCCATTTTTTAATGTAGTCATCATCCCTATTTTTTGTATTTAAAAGAATAAATACCATAGCGTATGAGATGTGCTCGCATGAGACGACTGATGAATGTGGATGGAGCGAAAGATGTGTTTGGATCGTAGTAAGAGATGGAAAGTAGTATCTTCCTACTCTGATGGGTAAGAGGTGTGGAAATCAAATTCTTAACTCTTAAATAAACGCTTAATTTTCAAAACAGGGTACTTAAAGATGCTTACGTGTATGAAATAGCGACGCGGTTGTCTCTTGTTACTTGTATAAAAAAACGAGAACAATGAAAATAAAATATTATATACATACTAGAGGCTTTCCGCGACTTTGTAAGCATTTATCGTTATATCTTGGATAATAATCATAATATCATTAAATAATATAGCCTATGTGTTATTCTGATGTGCAACCTACAATATTGCAAAGTTTCATTAAAATCTGTTCAGTGGTTTTTACGGGATGAAGTAACAAACATCCATCCATCCATCCATCTATCGGCACAAACATTGACATTTATAATATTAATATTAATAGGATTAATAGGATTTAACATCAGCAGCTGATTGAACTATAAAGTAAGACTTTAAAACCGATAAAATATTACCAACTTACCTTAATATAACCTAATTTAATCACTATAAAACGACCCGATTTTATATTACCTTTCCAGCTTCACTTTAAAGCGAATTTCTCTTAAAATGTAATATTCTTTGGAAATATTTTTAATCTGTACGCCTGAGTAACTTTAAGCCAAAGCGCCGGTTCAAACGACCACTGAACTGAGAACCGCATAAATTATATACCGAATTCCTTCCAAATTCAAACTTCAAAAGATTTGAAAAAAGAATCGCATATTTGAATACTTTTCCGTTTTCCACTTTCATTTCAAATCAAAATTTATCGTTTTTTGTTTAAGCGTTTTTCATTGCTTTTATGCTCGAATTTAGAACATTGATTACTTGAAGTTATCTGATTTGATTCAACCCAAAATCAATATTTTTTGAACTGCTAGCTTAGCATGGCACTCCGTGACAAGACGTTGTCATGCGTTTGTCACGCTTACGTCTCTGTCTATAGTTTTAATGTGATAAGTACAGCATGCGTGAGATAATTGTCGCGGCACGCCGTGCTAAGCCCCCAGGAAGTGCAATTCGAAAAAATACTTTTTTTAAAATAATAATAATATGTGGTTAAGAGATGGTTTGCCATTATTCAAACAAAAATAGTACTTGGTTAGGTATACGTACCTACATATCTGTCACAACTCTTTCCCATTGCGGTAGGCAGTGACCACTTCCTTCCACTCGCTACGATCTAAACACAACTCTTTCACTCAATCCAATTGAGGTATGCACAGTAGATATGCATTGTATGGATCAAAGAATACACATCTGTACTGTGTATAACCAAAGCAGTTTATTTACTATCCTATTGTCTGCCCAGCAGTATCTTTACTATCAACAAATAAATGAAGATATTTAAACAAAGGTCACTTCAAACTATCAGTCTTTCTTTTGAATTAGTCTCTTCGAAATGTGTCATAGTAGGTACATCTATGAGAAAACGAAAGTTGTGTTAGTTAGACATTTTATAATTGAAGAACTGCTGAACTGAATTTGCTAAAAATAAATAAGGTGTTACGGAAAAATCAGGGGAAGGACTTATAAAAAATATCCTATTATATTTTTAATCCCGTTTAGAAAAAAGAAAACTGTTTATTTTTGCCTCTAAGGCGGAACAAAGTTTGCCGGATCAGCTATTCGATAAAAATGAATTTATTAAAAATATATTTTATGAATATATTAATGATGAGTGCGAAAGCAAAATTAGATAAAAAAACAAAAGCGAAATACGCATCAGTGTCATCATCAACATTCTATCACAACGTTTCTTGTCACTGGCAGGATTCCCCCGATGATTTGTTCTCAGGAGACAACATAACCTTCCCTAAAAACTCGATATTTTTCATCGAAACTTCATGCCGAGGCTGCATAGACTTACGAGAAGCCTGCTCAATAGAGTCCGCTGCAAGAAGTCATTGGAAACGATCCATAATCGTTCTTTTCACCGGACCTGTGTTGCAATCATGTTTAGACACGGAAGTAGCGCGAGCTGTTTATAAAATGAAAAACGTCTTATTCTACAGAATCCATATATCACAGTTTACAGATAAAACACCCTTACATCCATGGTTCGAAGGTCAATTTTGGAAGAATTCCATGAGAACTACATGTTTTCCTGTTCATCATACTTCTGACGTTCTAAGATTTGTGACGTTGTATAAGTTTGGTGGGATTTATTTAGATATGGACATGATTGTAATAAGACCGTTTGATTCGCTAAAGCGTGACAACTTTGCAGGCATTCAAGATGTTGATGAAATTGGTTCGGCCATTATTGCGTTGTCGCATAATTCATTTGGTAAAGCTATTATAAATGCTGCTGTCAAGTAAGTAACAATACCAAGATTAAATTTACCTTTTCTTTGAGTATTTTCAACTAACGCCGGGTTACTTTTTCCATTACCTACTTTTCGTTATAGAGATCCTTGGGTGATTTTTTCCATAAGCTGACATGATGACTTTTTCCATTTTAACCAACTATGTCGAAGCCAAAAGGAAGGATAATGATTTCATAAAGTAATTTAACCTCTACTTTTTATTATAATCAGTTTTTTTTTTCTGAAAAAACAGTAATGTTTGTTACTTTTTTATTCTTTTCACTAACCTAAGTTTAATTTTGGTTACAAAAACTTCAAAAAAAGGAGGAGGATTCTTTCGACTGTATTATATTTTTTACCAAACTTTTTTCAAAGTTTTTTTTATCTTGTTTCGTCATTTATACTACATTCAAATTCAAATTCAAATTCTTTATTTTGCACACCATAGGTTTTACAAGATGTTATTACATTATTTGACAGTACCTTTTTTTTATTCTGTAATGTTATAATTTACTTTTTTTATTTTTAGAGTATTAGACACGGCGTATGAGCCTAAAAACTTCAATTTCAATAGTAGAAGTATTCTAACCAAAGCTCTACAAGAATATTGTTCTACGAAAGATGTATCGAAAATGAATACACGCACTTGTCCTGGTAAATATAAAAATAATTCTGAATTATTCTATTATTTTTTCATCGAGAGAGGCATTTGCCCAGCAGTAGGACAGTAACGAAAAGATAAGATATATCTGTCAAAACAGTATAGAAACTCTTTGCACATTAGTCCTAAAAACGACTTCGCGGTTTGACATTTTTAATAGCATGTTATATCCCACTGCTGGGCAAATACCTTCTCGGAAATCTTCCATTCTTCCCTAACTCTTACAACTTCTAAACTAGACTATTGAATCGGAAAAATAACAAAATTTTAAATAACCCAAGAGGCAGTTTAATCACAACTCGTGAAGGACCTTAAAGGTCTATCTACACAGATCCGGGCCGTGCCCGGGACATGTCCGGGTCGTGGCCCGTCAAGAAGGAAAACAATACGTCGTCATGACAACGTGTGTGAACGAATCCATAGAAAATGTATGGAATGATATTTTTTCCCTGACACGTCCCGGGTACGGCCCGGATCTGTGTAGATAGACCTTAATGTGAGGTTCCTAGTTATGCCATTAAGGTTGAACTATGAAAGCTTTCGACCAAAGTATACATCTTTCAACTATCTAAATATGTCTTTCTTTTTTCTTGGTTGTCTTGCGCGTTGCGAATCACAAGCAAAAGGAAAACAAGATTAAAATCATCTTTGTTTGACCTTTATTGATTTTTCACTTGATCTACTTTTCTTTTCTGATAAAATCTGTACTTGATTGAAGTGCATTTGTGATCTTATCTTGGAAGGAGGTTATTTTTTTTTAAATTCAGATCAAGGGGGCTTAGCCCGGCGTGCCGCGACAATTATCTCACGCATGCTGTCCTTATCACATTTTAAACTCTAGACAGAGACGTAAGCGTGACAAACGCATGACAACGTCTTGTCATGGAGTGCCATGCTAAGCTAGCTGTACTAAGAAAAGCAAGTTATATCAAACTTATCATTAAAACGTAGTGATAATTAGGGCATGGTGCAAATGACACTGCACCTTATGACACATATAAGCCACTGTTAGAAACCTACTTATATTACATTAGTTTTTAAAAATGGACTAGTTATTCATGCTATCTACACACCAAAGCCACCAGCAAGCCGCTGGGCGAGGCCGGCAGCTTTTCGTCATACGAATGGCAGCTGTAAAAAAGCCGGCGGCATTCCGGCGGCTTTGGTGTGTAGACGGTATTACTTATGTTTAATATGTTATTTCGAATTTTAATTATTGTAACAGTAAAATATGAAATAACTTTTTTAGGATTCAGAATCTACCCAAAGAGATATTTCTATCCAATTTCAAATAGTGAGTGGGATAACTTCTTTAAGCCAGGAAAACGAGTGTATTTAGGGCAAGCATACGCATTTCACGTTTGGAATAAAGCATCACAAACAGAAACGATAGCAAAAGGATCTCATTATGCGAGGTTAGCAAAGAAGTTCTGCCCATCTGTGTTCAAATTGTATAACAAAAATTACACTTTGGCGCCGAAACCGAAAAAAGTGACAACTGCGAAACCTGTCGATAATGAGGATTATATTGTTGATTAAAGAGTTTTTATTATATAAATCGGTACATTTTATTTATTATACTCAGAATTAAATACTTAAAAATTAATTTCAAAGATTAATACTGAACAAATAAATAGACAGCAAATAAAAATGATTTTACGAAAAAGAAAACAAAAGCAAAACACTTACTTAGAGTCCATTTCATGAAAGAAGTCCCCTAGCCGTTGCGCTGTATAGCATGTCAAAATTGACAATGTTGCCATTTATGAGTACAAAATTAACCTATATTAATTATGTATACTTCATTTGTAATTTATCAAACACACATTTACATACATTTCGAACATATTTTTTATTTTGTACTTTTATAAAATAATAAATTAGTAAATTTTATTTATCAAATAATATTTTATTTTTATTATTTAAAAAATTATACTTAAAACTTTATTTACAGTTTTGTTATATGTTTGTGTTAAATATTCTATTTATGTGTTATTATTTATTTTAAGTTAGTTTTTTTTTTTTTTTTTTGTTTTTTTTTTATTCCTTTTATAATACAAAACAAAATACAAAAAAATAAATATACAATTAAATTCAAATAATTTTATTTCCAGCATATTATTTCGAGTTATTGGTCATCCCATGTGTAGCTTGGTATAAGTTTTGATAAAAATGTCTATTAATCTATATTTCTGTCATGTAAAAAGGTATATTTTTATTTAGATAAGTGTGAGGGGTGTTCTACCTACTATCAAGGCAAAAGTGAGAAATTACGAAAAATAGACCTGTCAAATTTAGTTCCAAAAATATCCGGGGGACTTCTTTCGTGAAACGCACTCTACCACAAATTCGGAATAACAATAATCATGTTACCTATGTTATGATTATAAGTAGGTATTATAAATTCTTTACTTGAATGTTGAAAACATATGAAGAATCGTGTGAAACTAAAATAAACAATCACAGATGCATGCATTGTTTTCCAATTACGTTCCAATAATAGACAAGTTTATTTAAAAACATTACATCTATTACTCAACAGTAGAAATTGTAATTTCATAACAGTAAGACGTTTATATATTTCTCTTGTCGTTTGAATTTAGAATTTACCAGCCTATAGTTTTCTTATAATGAGTTTTTGGCCAGTAATATTTTTAATATTGCAAATATTCGCAAACTTTTCCGCTTTTAAACTCCACAAATTCGATATCTACAACTTAATACGATCGTGTACTAGAGAAGAGTACGTGGACTATACATTTTGTGACAATGTTACCGTACCTCGCGATTTACCATCGGGCGACCATTTACCTTTTACAGAAAACAATATATTCTTCATAGAAACTGCTTGTAAAGGGGGCTTGGATTACCGAGAAGCTTGTTCAGTTGAAGCGGCAGCTAGAGCTCATATGAAAAGAAGGATTAACGTGCTATTTACAGGACCAGTGCCTAAGAAATGTGCTCTAAGTGGTCCTATACATGCCCTTTCAAAAGTACCAAATATTAGGATGTACAGGATAAATTTAAACGAATTCAGTAAAGGCACACCATTGCATGCGTGGTTCCTCTCTGGCTACTGGGACGCTATCATGCAAAAATCACCTTATCCCGTAAGACATACGGCTGATGTTCTCAGGTTTCTAACTTTATACAAATTCGGAGGGATTTATTTAGATTTGGATATGCTTGTGACATGGTCATTGACGTTATTGCCGAAGCAAAAAAATTGGGTTGGACGACAAGATGCTCAAAGTATTGGATCAGCAGCTATATCGGTTGGTAATGATAAAGTTGGAAAGATGTTTGTGAATGAAACTATGAAGTAAGTAATATCTTATTTTAATAGTTTTTCAAGTGCTCAAAGTACTTATTAAGTAATCTGTGGCAGAGCATAGAGCAGAGTGGCGAAGACCGACAAGATCGCTGATGAAGTTTTAGTTTATCCTGTAGGTTTACAGAAAAAAAAGTAATTAATCGTTTTTGTCATAGAAAGATTTTTCATTTTTGAAAGCGAAGTCCAGCGACAACAAAACTTCCAAAATTTTAATAATCCTCAAATAATTGAATGCATTTCAAGGTGATCAATAAAACCAGAACAACTTAGCTACTGGACTTAAAAGCCTATCAAACTCTTTTAAGCATTTGAAGTAAACCGACTCCCAATTCTGATCACAGAAACATCTGCAATGTAGGCCGCGAGCAACGCAGCTTGTGCGTATGGTTATCAGAAATACTTCCTAGTATTTCATCTCTTTTATAAAAAATATGTAATAATTATTTCAGCATACTGATAGAAACTTTCACACCACATACATGGAGTTATAATAGTATTGGTGTAATTACTAAAGCGCTTCAACGGATTTGTGCTACGAGAGATTTGAATAAAATGAGCACAAAGGCTTGTCGAGGTAATTATCACTATTTCAGGAAATTATTTCAGCACCCTATAGCTGCTGATTTCATAATAAACATCAAGCAAACGCAATGCAAGTGACCTTATAGCCGTATTTGTCACACTAAAAAAATAAAAATAAAAAACTGAAAATCTGAACCGACTAGTTGCGTCGTGTGTGGTTTTCTAAGGAAGTCTATAGCAGAAACTTCGATGCAACTCAAAAGTAACTAGCAATTTCAGTTGCGTTGCAGTTGCGTTTCATAGTGTATTCTGGGCCTAATAGTAAAAACAAGCACTTGCAGACGCTAGTAGGTGTATAATAAAAAAAAATGCGTTTCATTCTAAACATCAATATTTGACATACTATTTGTACTAAGGACAATAAAACTTCTAGATTTCAAAATAGATACATTTTAAAATAAACAATACTGAATTTAACTTTGATTGTGATTTTGAAAAATTGTGATAATAAACCACAGACTAAGACCCAGAACACACGGTGAAACGCAACTGCAACGCAACTGCAACGCAACTGAAACTGCTAGTTACTTTTGAGTTGCATCGAAGTTTCTGCTATAGACTTCCTTAGAAAACAACACACGACGCAACTAGTTTGAAACGTTCGTTTGTTCGTTTCGTTTTAGTTGCGTCATGTGTTGTTTTCTAAGGAAGTCTAATAGCAGAAACTTCGATGCAACTCAAAAGTTTCAGTTGCGTTGCAGTTGCATTTCACCGTGTGTTTTGGCGCTAATAAGAGCGTTTTAAAATAATATTTTTTTGTTTTTAAAGGTTTCACAGTCTACCCACCAGACTATTTCTATCCAATATCAAGCGCAGACTGGCCGGATTTTTTTGAGCCTTTAACGTGGGACGTAAATGGAACATTTATGTTTCATTTGTGGAACAAAAAGTCGCACAAAGAAGTTATTTGGGAAGATTCTTTATATGCTCAAATAGCCGCTCACGTTTGCCCCATAAGTTTCAATTTCTTTAAGATTAAGAAAATTCCGGAAGCTGGTTAAATTAATTGTTAGTTTTTGTTAATAAATTTCGTTTTGTTAAACTGCGCTTTATTTAACTAACTAGTATTAAAAGTTAACAAGATGAAGTTAACTAGAAACACTAGAGGCTGTCTGCGACTTGCATGATGACTAAAAAATATTTTTAGTCCATCACACAGATTGTTTTAAAATATTCGACACGTATTTTTTCTTTTTTATCTTAAACTAAAGATGACACAGATACACTGAGTTAAAGTTGCTCATGACGTCACGCCTTAGTATGATTTCTACGTAGGATTGACGTTAATACCTCCCACTCCGTAACTTTGATGTTCTGTATCTTTATATTTATTTATGTATTTGATATGGTAAAAAACGTGTTTCAATTATTTTTTAATAGCCTAAAAGACGGACTAATTATTTTTTGAATTTCCGAATATAGTTATCATCTCCATTATCGTCATATCTTGGAAAACTTACATAATATCTTTTAAACAATATAGCCTGTTTGCTATTGTGATTAGCAAGCTGCATTAATGTACAGTTTTATTAAAATATATGCAATGTTTATGTAAAGAGTAATGGTACCTACACACCAAAGCCGCCGGCTTTTTTGACAGCTGCCATTTGTATGACGTAAAACCGCCAGCCTAGCCCGGCGGCATGCCGGCGGCTTTGGTGAGTAGGTAGCATAACAAACATCCATTCATCCATCGGCACAAACATTGACATTTATAATATTACTAGTGGCTGCCCGCGACTTCGTACGCATTTATCGTCATATCTTCGAAAACACACAAAATATCTGCAAATAATATAGCCTTTATGTTATTCTGATGTCCAAGCTAAGTTATTGTAAAATTTCATTAAAATCAATTCAGTGGTTTTTACGTGATAAAGTAACAAACATCCTTAAATCGGCACTAACATTGACATTTATAATATTATTTATTACTAGAAAGGAGTTGTTTACACAGTTCTGTATACCGTAATCTATGACTCATATAAATATAATAATTTTCTTGTTAGTACAATAACATTCTCTAGAGTCCATTCCACGAAAGAAGTCCCCTAGCCGCGGCGCTGTTTATCATGTCAAAATTGACAATGTGGCCATTTATGAGTACAAATTTTACCTAGGTACATTATTTATATTTCAGTTGTAATTTATCAAATAGGTATTACAAATTATTGCATACTTAGAGTGTCCTAGTCATTCCATGATTAGGTTGGTATACATTTTAATAAAAATATCTGTTTACCTACATTTCTGTTATGTAAAAAGTATTTTTTTATTAGGATAAGTAAGGGTTTTTCTACCTACTACCAGGGAAAAGGTCAGAAAATATCCGAGGGACTTCTTTGGTGAAACGCACTCTACCTAACCTAGCAAAAGCAATGACAGTAAATCGCGGACATTATTAGTGTAGTAATGCGTAACAAAACTGCAATATGAAGGGAACGGCACGCGCGCTCGTCAAGTCACTCGAATGTGACCCATTTACACGTTATTGTTAAACAATCTAGCTTCTGGTGTGATATAGCCCTACTTACGACTTCCAGAGTGATTTTTGCACAGTTCGATCAAGTATCAGGAGACACAAATGGTAGTATAGCCCTAGTTCAACTTTCGCTTATTTTTACACAATTCAATTAATCTAATCTAATCTAATCTAGCCACTTGTGTCCCACAACTGGGCAAAGATCTCTGTCCTCATCCGCCATGACTGTCTTGAGCTTCCTCCGCCCAATTAATTAAGTATTTATTGGATACATGAATGGTTATATTCAGAATCTGAATAATATTCAGATTTTGAATATAACCATAATAGAATAATATCTGAATTTCAGATAGAAATTTAAGTTAAGCTTGGTCTCAGATAAATGTTACGGTACATAATAGTACCTACCACATTAACTTAAAAAGGGAGTATCAGGTGCTAAAACGAACGGCAGAGAATACAGCATAGTGACGTTGACTCCATCGACAAAAGCGACGCTTTTAAATATAGAAAAGAAGAACATACACTTATATCAATCAGATTTTTGTCAAAAAGACAAAACGATGTTCGACTAGTTATATGTATATAGGTTACGCCCCTTAATTTTCAAAACACCCTTTATATCTAAACCTAAAGTTAGCTGCAAGATACTTAGAGTAGGCCTACAGACCTAATAAAGTGTGGAATGGCATCGACGTAAAATATCGACGGGTTTATGTAAGTAACGTATATATGTATGTAAGTATATATTGTTATTGGGTCGTTTTGGAAGTACTTTTATGGGGGTCAAATTAATTTTTGATGGTTCTAGGTACGCTTTTAGTAATTTGTGCAGTGGATTGGAATCCTTTATTTATTGTTCATTATGAAGCGAAGGAAGTGTGTTTGGATGGTAGCGAGTGGCGGGAGGTGGTGTCTGCCTACCTTTATAGGAAAGAGGTGTGATAGATACATATCTGTTGTCACATACATACATACATATGTAGAGGCGTAGGGAATATGATGATAATATATCTGTATACAGATAGGTCAGATTTTCATACATACTTGTACATATGTAGGTATGTATGTGGAGGAGCAGGTGGAGGTAAGTTGCCACATACATACAATGTACCTCCACTTGCTCCGATCCAAACACACTTCCCTCGCTTCATCCACATTCATGACGCTCCTCATATTACGATTCAATATTATGAAAATCATATTATTCTTTTCTACCACAAAAAATACCCATCGACCAAAAGACTTCCATTTACAAATCACAAAAACAACATTCTTAAGTAATCCTTTAAAAAAAGGGCAGGAAACCCGCCAAAATGATTTTTTCTACCATTTACCGGCTTAGTTTCGTATAAGTAGTATGGCGAGGGCAATCCCTTGGGATATATAAATACGTTTTCTCTTTCCTCCTGCTTTTTATTCTATAGGTAGCTTTAAGGCTTTAGAAAGAGATCGATATAGTTTTGGGAGCTTTTCTTTTAATGGGTAATTAGGTATGATGTGAATTCATGATGTGATATGATGATATTTATTTATTTGCTATAGGTATTTTTTTTTGTTAGCTATTAAGATCCCACTGCTGGGCAAAGGCCTCCCCGGCAACTTTCCATTTAACATGGTCTCCGGTAGCGACCCGCCATTCCCGTGAAAATGCATTCAGATCGTTGGGGCAAAATAACAACTGAATGGGTGCCACAAGATGGTCATAGACGCCAAGGTAGACCTCGAAAAGGTAATAATTAATAAAGCCAAAAAGTTATGGTTAAACGTAGGCAATAAGATGATAATATTTCTAGCTACTGGTCAACTTTACGCATTTAAATTCACTGTACAAGCCATTCAATTGTATAACCCAACTTTTTCAGTGAAGTCAATTCATCGTATAAAGGTCTATCTGCACAGATCCGGGCCGTGCCCGAGACGTGTCCGGGTCATGGCCCGTCAGGCTGGAAAACAATACGTCGTCATGACGACGTGTGTGAACGAATCCATAGAAAATGTATTGAATGATATTTTTTCTGACACGTCCCGGATACGGCCCGGATTTGTGTATAAAAACCATAAACATAAATAATTATAAAAAAGTGACTACAATTTATTTACTAACAAAACATCACAATATATTTACACATTATGAAGTACAATGAACCCGTAAGGCACACAGTTACAGCTAGTTAGTACGAACGAGCAATATTCACCACAACTGGGGACTAATGACGAGTTGTTGTGTTGTGGTGGGGATACAACGAGAGAAGTTGACTTGGTACACTTGGTTTATTTAAATAAAGAGTATTTCTATATAGTAAACGACAGACAAGTCAACTTCATTCTCGCTTTTGTATGAGAGTAGGTTCGTGTCTCTGAAGTGGGGACGTTAAAAGGGCTGGTGATGATGGTGATAATCAACATCACCTGTACTTTTGATATATTCTTTTGACGATGTTTTATTTGCCTGTAATGTTATTGCGTGTACTCATGTTTGAATTCTACTATACGATTTTGTTTGTTTCGATTGATGTAGTACCTACGTGCAGATCTTAAATAAATAAAGAAAGACAAAAATAAATAGATAAATAAACAAGTGTTTTTCATAAACTGAATATAAGAGACTTAACGCTAGTGTAACACTTAAAATGTCATATCAGTTTTAATACTATGAAAAGGCAGTTGAAAACGTTACTTTCTTTTTTATTTATCAGCCTTTTTTATTGTTTAACAGCCTTTTATTTCGTCATAATTTACATTCACTGTGCCTCAAACCTAACCGCCTGCTGTGAGCACAGTCTGCAACTTGTAGTCTCGCTGGCAATTATCCAGCGGTGATAAAATGCAGCGGTAACCTAACTAAATAGCCTGGTGCTAACCTAAACTACTGAAAGATAGGGAAAAACATGTCTACTTTAAGTACTAAATTTCTAAATTCTAGGTTCTTATAGGGACTATGCCTAAACGGCAAGAAGAGAAGTGTGTTTGGATTGTAGCAAGTGGAGGGAAGTAGTCTCTTCCTGCCCTGATGGGAGAGAAACGTGGCGGATTTATAAGTATTTATGTAAACGGCTTAAACTAAAAGAGAAAAAAAACTAAAGATAAGACACAATTTTTTTGTACGTACCCATTGTAATTAATTCTTATGATTTTTGGCGGAAGAGGAAAGAGGCCTTTGCTCAGCAGCGATATATTGGTTTAAATATTTTTTATAGAAAAAATAACAATAAAATGTTTAGTTCAGAATAACTTTTTAGATCTGTCAGCTGGTAAGAAAAGAGTTAGCGTCAAATTAATTGGGCTGTCTTTTTCGTAAAAACAATTTATTATTGTCGTAACGGAAAAAAGGTAAAAAACTGCGATAGAAAAACCAATACGGTAGGTATTTTCTTATATTTCTTTAGTAAGGAAAAAGTAGAGAATGAAACGCTTTTCTTTTTAATTAAAACTTACTATTTTCAAAATAATATTTAATAATATTTATAACTTATTAGATTTCCAGCCAGTTGCAAAAAAAAAGCTAACTCTCCATAGATTTACTATATCTACATCTGTCACTGTCATGTCAACAATTAGAATAAGGTAGCTCGATTATCACAATAGTAGTTGCTATTTAAAAACGTTACGATTCTTAATTGATAATAACTTATATTACCTACTAATTATTAATCCTCCTCTGTAACAGAGAAATCCAAATAAGACAACAGAAAGTTAAATGAACAAATAATTGGACAAACTTAATTTGCAATTGTAAATTAGGAAGCCATTTACAATTTTAAGTAGGTACATAATTTTAATTATAACCAGTCTGAGTACTCAATGATACAATTCCACTTAATTTTATTTATTCAATAGATTATTGTGAAAAGAAAGACAAGACAGACATTTTATTCTTCCTAATTCAATAACGAAAGATTTACATAGACCAAATAAAAGAGGGAATAGAAATTGTGCGAATCAGGTGCTCAAACGTACGGCAGAGAATAAAGAAGAGTGGCGCAGACTCCACCGACAAGAGCGACGCTTTTAATGCTGTCTACACACCAAAGCCGCCGGCATGCCACCGGCTTTTTGACAGCTGCCATTTGTATGGCGTAAAGCCGCCGGCCTAGCCCGACGGCTTTGGTGTGTAGATAGCATAAAATGCTGATGATGAATTCAATAAAACTTTATCGAAAACCATTAGAACTGGCCTCGATTTAGCAGTAGATCATCTGCACGGATTTTAAGTGATAGTTAAGATATAAAGTTTGAGTGGCAGCCAATGGCGGAGCCGTAAACTGGTAATAGAGATTCAAGTGACCGCATTTTTAGAGAGTGTTTATCGTAAAAATGGAATGAGTGTGTTTATGTACTTTTTTAGAAGGTCCTCGAGGTTTTGATGGATAGATAAATTATAGATAATGTAAATTACATTATTTAGTCATTTATAAATAAAGTAGTCAGTACGATGAAATATAAATCAATAAACAAAACAAAATTGAATATAAAATTGCTCTGATGCTATTTTACGCAGTTATTGCAGTAGGAAATATTTTTAAACGACTTCAAAAAAAAGGAGGAGTTTCTCAATTCGACCGTATATATATATATATTTTTTTTTATGTATGTCCACGCAAATCGTTGTCGTTTATGAACCGATTTTGATGATTCTTTTTTTGTTGGAAAGGGGGTATCCCGAGGGTGGTCCCATGGTAAGGAAACCAGGATCTGATGGTGGAATCCTGGAGAAATCGAGGGAAACTCCCGAAAAAACTGTATTTTCGACTAGTCTGTTTCTTATGTTTCTTCACACAACTTCGTCGTCCATAAACCGATTTTGATGATTCTTTTTTTGTTGGAAAGGGGGTATCCCAAGGGTGGTCCCATGGTAAGGAAACCAGGACCTGATGGTGGAAACCTAGAGATATCGAGGGAAACACTCGAAAAAATTGCATCGCGACTAGTGTGTTTCTTAATATTATGCAATAATAAGAATTTTAAAGCCCTAATATTTAATGAGGGTCTGACGTTGACCTGATGATGGAGCGGAAGGGCAGTCGAGGGAACTCGACAACGGTTTACAGCAAGTACTTTGTGTTTGGGCTTGATTAACTTATATTATTGAGACCTTTCATCTAAATGGGTTGTGACTGTTATTAGGGGTCTGATAATGAAAATGAAGGACAGTCAAGGGAAACTAAAAAATGTGAAATAAAAAATTTTTGCCAAAAAAGAAACAACTTCAAAACGGAAACTAAAAAGTATGAAATAAATTAATTTGTACAGAAAATTTCGAGTTTATAAGTGATTAAAAGAAACATAAACAATTAAATAATTATGTCTTTAAAATTTTTGAAGACGGTGCTACCTGTTTCCTTGAGATGTAAAAAAGATTGATTATAAGTACCTATATTATCTATATCTAGTTATTGTTTTACTTGGCACAGTCTTCAAAAAATTTAAAGGCATAATTATTTAATTGTTTATGTTTCTTTTAATCACTTATAAACTCGAAATTTTCTGTACAAATTAATTTATTTCATACTTTTTAGTTTCCGTTTTGAAGTTGTTTCTTTTTTGGCAAAAATTTTTTGTACTTACTTTTTGATCTCTAATACTTTTTTCTGTGTTAAATTGAGAGTCACGGGAAGACCTTTGCCCAGCAGTGGGATCTTGATGGCTTTCAAAAAAACTTTTTTCTACAGTAAACTAATTTTCAGATCTAGAAACATTATAAATAGGTACTTAATTAGAATAGGTTTGTAATTTATTGTATTTTATTAATTGAAGGTGTACTTATGTATATTTATTTATTGGGTTGTAAATAAACAATGTAAATTTTCATAACAACAAAAATATTAAATAATTAGAAGTTTCAGAATTATGGCAAAATCCTCATATTTTATGTAAACAAAAAAATTAAAATAAGTATATAAGAGAAGTATAACGGACTTTTCCAAAATGTAATAATTAGTGATGGGCCGAGTACCAGTTTTACCGAGTAACCGAGTACCGAGTAATACTCGGTTTAAAGTTTACCGAGCCGAGTACTCGGCCGAGTTACTCGGTATAGTTAAAGTAGTAATTTCGCGCGAAGAAGCTCGGGAGCGAGTGGTGATAATGGTGTTAGAACTGTCCCTCCGCACCCCGCTAATTATTCATAATGAAAACAACAAACCGCAACTGTCAAGTGGCAATTTTTTTTTAAAACACTGCTTATGAATTTTTCTTCTAAATAATTATGATAATAGCAATTCATAACATTGCTCCAGCTGGGCAAAGGCCTAAATATGTACCATTAGAAGTAATTAGACTATGTTCTACCTAGCAGATCCAATGTGCAAGGTAGATTTATTTGAACCGAGTACTCGGCATTTTAACCGAGTTATTCGGCCGATTACGAGTAGTGAAAAAAGTGCCGAGTACGCCGAGTACCGAGTATTAACCGAGTACTCGGCCCATCTCTAGTAATAATACTCGAATAACCTCGTTCAAACATCGGCACCATTTTGTGCCGAGCATCAAATTTCATATCGATAAAGCTTTCCTTATAATTACTGGTACATTAGGAAGCTTTGGGTAAATGTTAGTTAGCTTTTAGCTTTAGCTGAAAGCTTATTGTTCCAATATTATCGTTTACCCCAATCAGAAAATATGGTCGAGATTTTTTATTGTATCTAAGTATAGATACATAGGTATATAAGTACATATCAGTCACGCCTTTCTCCCATCGAAAATATACAGAGACCACTTCCCTCCACTTGATATGTTCCGAACATACTTCTTTCATTTGATCCACATTTATCAGTCGCCACATTTAAATGAATGTTAATTTATAAAGTCAATTTCTATACATCTGGGACCCAAGTCTACTAATTTACAATATTATCAGTTGTGTGACTATTGAGTGTCAATGTCATTTTTTGACACATTAGGTTACAATCAGTGTAAGCCAATGTTTAACAGAATACGAAATGTGTCAAAAAATGCCATTGACATTGCCGAATCACAACTGAAGCTATTTTAAATTAGAAGACTGTTTTATGCTATTTATTTATTTATTTAGACAAGACATAACGACAGACAGATCAAATTGTTATGTTTAAGGAATATAAAATTAAGTATCTACAAAAGAAAACGATTAAAATAGAAATATAAAAAGAAAAACCATTACAAACTATTAACAACATTAAACATCTTATTAATTAAACATTATAAATATTCTCGGCGTAACTTAGACATTCACGGAGCACTGTACGTACGCCAGTGGTCCGCGAAGATTTCGAGGGACGGGGTCTGCTCCAGGAATGCATTGAGATGGACGAGTGCATTTGGGATCGGAGAGTGGCGGTGGTGCGAGGTGCGCGCGGGGGGCACGGCTAGGAGACGTCGGGAGCGCGCGCGCGTGTACCGGTCGGGGACGTAGAGTCTACACGCATGAGACACCAACTCTGGGCAGTCTTTTCTTTTACATTGATATCATTAAGTTCATTATAACTTAGACCCAGAACACACGGTGATCTATCTACACACCAAAGCCGCCGGTATGCCACCGGGCTAGGCCGGCGGCTTTACGTCGTACGAATGGCAGCTGTCAAAAAAGCCGGCGGTTTTGGTGTGTAGATACCATTAATTAGGGAAACTCTTCCATACTAATGACTAAATATAGTGGTTTGACCCGCAAATTCAATTCAAAGCATAACGTTTTATTATGAAATACATTATGTGATTAACCACAAGTAGGAGAGAGGCCTATCTGTCTCAAATAGATGATGCTTATCTGTTAAGCCTCATAACCTTTCTTGATAAGTAGCTATAAGATAGATGTACAAAGAAAAAAGGACCTTATCTTTGTAAAGATAAAAATAATATATCTTGAGTCGTAATGTCGCTTAATTCTGTCAATAAGGATTGGCACAAACATATCCGTTTCGCGTTATACCTCTATCAGTTGATCTTTGAAAGCCTACTGTAGGTTTACTACTGTTATTTAAAAATAATTATGTATTACATGATGTTTTTTTTGTGTTGGGAAAGCACAATCTAAATTCGAACTTCTATCGTAAAAGTGTTGCTCGAACTTGCATTGTCCTACAATCTTACTTGATATTATAAATATCAATGATTGTGCCGATGGAGGGATGAATGGATTAATGTGAAGAAGTTTGTCGAAAAAACTACTCAAATGATTTTGATGAAACTTACAGGCTAATTCTCAAAAAAGTGGCACCGCAACCTGTCAATCAATTAATGTTAGAACTATTTTTTTACAGTACGTCCTAATCGTGTTTAAATTATCAATTAATATTTAAAGACACTTTCTGCATCGAGGCCTAGTAATTAAAAGTAAATAAAATGTATAATATAATATTAACTTTAGTTTGTAACTACGTTTTGTCGTTCACTTGACGTGTCCCAACGCCAGATACCGAACTTTGAGGTTAAAAATAAAATAGAAAACATTAACCAAAAAAATATTGAGTGCTTTATGTAGCTTACCTACTTATACCTTCCATATTTATAATTTTAGTATTTTACAACTACTCTAAATACAAATTTTAGTAGATAAATGCAGTTTAAGTTTGTCCGAGGTAGTTTTTGTCGTTGTTCTGCCACCGCACGAACACTTCTATAGCGTACGCACTATGTTACCCCCCGTGCCCCCTCTTGCATGAATAGACGCGTCCAGATGTCGGCTAGCGCCTGTTACAAGTTCACGTGTTTATAGCTATTGTAGGCGACGTGGAAAATAAAAATATTCGGCGAGCGGGAGTTTGTAACAGGTATGTTGTCTTTGTTCTGCCATTCAAAAGTCGAAAATTATGTACTAGTTGATGTGATGAAATTCGTTTGCATTATGTAAATTGGTGTTTATTTTCTTGTCAAAACATATTATGGGCATAAACCAAATACTTTCCTTGTAATTGTAAAAAAACCGTTAAATTGTCGGTCACCTGTAAGTCGTTAGCCTGCTAGTGTTAAACAAAAGACTAACCAATCGGGTTGTTTACCCTTCTTCTAAAGTACTTGCGATATATTTACGAATTGTTAGGCATTTGAGGAGATTCTATATCCAAATGGAATGTTGAACTGTCGGTCTACCTACTTTAATATAAGAGAACTAATTTTTTGAGCGGTTCTTTAATTTATTCGAGCTGTTATTATGATCAATTGAAAAACATATTTTAGCAGTTATTTAATTTTATAACGGTTCATTAATTATTACGATTGTAAAACATGGACAGTAATAAAAAATAAATGAGTCGGTTATTTTATCATACAATGTCAATTCTAAAAATAATTGACCAGTCCAAAATCTAAACGATCGGTAAAAATGAATGGAATGAGCGGTTCGATAAATAGGTCGGGCGTTAACGCAAAGAACATTCAACTCTCGGCGAGTAAGTAGGTAGGACGCGCTCGCTCTCTTTCTCTCGCTCTCTACGGGCAGCGAACGCTCCCGACCTACTTACTCGCCGAGGGTTGAATGACCTTTGCGTTACTTACAGCGCGCGATTAATAATGAAATTCTTAATTAAAAATAAGTCGTGGAATGTGTTCTACATCACTAACAGTATACCTGGTTAAAAGGAAAGTGATAATTTTCCGAAAACCCGTATAAATTGATTACCCTTTGATATAATAGCTAATTACTATACCTATTTTCAATAAACAATTTGTGTTATTTAATTACTTCTGTCAAAGTATGAAGGTACTGTTTATTTATTTTATATTAACGCCTTATTGTTTATAGAATTGCTTAGAATGAGATTTCTTACCGACAAATTCCGATTTATTACTGCCCCCACGTAACCGCTCAATCAGACACTTTTACCGCTCATTTTTTTTTCCTGCTCCATTAGATTTTCGCTGAACTATTTCTTTATTTTTTATTACTCGATTTTAGTTATTTTACTGCTTAGTGTTAACTGCTCAAATAGTTTTTAAACGCGCCATTTATGATTTCTAACTTACTAAAACTGCTATTTTTAACTGCTTCTTTAAATCAGTGCCAATATAAAATAACATGACTTTCGATTGTAGCACTTTTGAATGATTTTTTTTTTGCTTTAAGAACATGTAGTAAGTATGTTAAAACTTTCAAGGCAATTCAACAGCTAGTGCTTTACTATTAAAAATATAAATCCTACTAAAATTTTGATTTCGTTAATAATTATTTAGAAAAAGTTTAGAATGATGCTTTGTTTATTTTTCGTTATAGCCTAAGAGGTACTTTGAAAAGGCTAATATTAAAGATAAATAAAATAAATGTGATTGATTATTCTAAATGAACTATATTTTATTTATCTAAACTATGAACCTGCGCACATTGTCGTTAACCCGCTGACAGTTTTAACTAATTTTGTATTGGATTGTCGGTATCCTGCACTTCTTATCAATAACCTGGATCCTGATATTCGTTCACCTGTCATCACAGTCATTAACCTGGACGCCTAGTATTTTCAAATGCTTATATTTCTTAAACTATTTGAATAATTTACTTCCCTCCACTTGATATCGAATACTGGTCTATATATCTAGCGATAACTGAAGTCAAAAACTTAAAATCGCGAACTTAAAAAAAAAATGCAAATTTAATTCAGCGGTGCCACTTTTTTGAGAATCAGCCTACAATATTGTAACTTGAACATCAGAATAAGGCATAGGCTATTTTATTTTCAAATATGTAGTTATTTGAATTTTCCAAGATATGATAATAAATGCGTACGATGCCGTAGACAGCCTCTAGTCTTTTTAAAATAAAATGCTTCAATAAGTATTTTGTTTATATTTAAATAATAATATTACATTTTTTAAGCAAGCAATCTATATAGAGATTGCAATCCGGTATCATTTTCAATCCGGCCGGATTTTACCGGATTGAAGCCAGTTGGATCCGGAGCTGACTCGCCGGATCCGGTGGCTCAGAAAACACGCCGGATCCGCCGGATTACCGGATCCGCCGGACCGGATTGCAATCCCTAAATCTATACTAGTCCTACAAACACACCCAAGAGACGTATAGAACTATTTGGATTAGTTTTTGTCCGTACGTTTGTTGAATAGGGGTCATAAGAGGCTATAGAAGCGGAAATAATTAAGGAACTTATTACATCACCGCCAATGAGACAAATTACTTGTATTAAGGGAAATATGAGTCGTTGTGGTGGTGTATATAGGTGGGCTATGATTAGTACGGCTTAATAAATATGTACTTAATTATATATGTACTTAAGAGCAAGATTAATAAGTAGGTAGTTTAATAAATTAATATTATTTTTTTGAAGAAAGTATGTAACATTCTTATTCTTATGGTAATTTGAATAGCGATTTTGCGAAAAAATGAAAAATAAAACTATTCTCATAAATTGGGGTGGGGGAAATAATTGGCAAAGTAAATGTCAAAATAACCTAAGTTATAATACTTAATTTTTATCGGACGAACAGTGAAAGAACTTCATGAATTAAAAGTCGGTTACTCCACAAATCCTATACGACAAATTTGTAAAAAAAAAAAATTTTAGTAGGTACAACTTGTGTGTTACTTTTTACGAACTTGTAAAATTAAATCCATGGTGCATGATGGCTGATACCTACCAAATATTTTTCTCATATCACTACCATTATCATAGACTTCTATAATAGATTGTTAACAACCGATAAAATCTAACAAAACCGATACATTACTAACAATATTATCTTGCGATATGCTTAATTATTTTTGACATCCTTCAGTTGAAAAGCTTACGGCAGAGCTTCCCACTTATCTGTTATCCTGCGAAAAACTGTCAGTGAAAATATTCGGCGATTTACCTCTTGTCATCTAAGGTGACGTTATTTTGATGTTAATATGGTTCTCAAACTGTATTGGTAAGTTATTATTATTATTATTAAGCATTATAATTTTAGGTAACGTCAGAAGGTGTACTTAAAAGTGTACAGATTTAGGATAAAATATTTTAGAATATCAGGATTATTTATAGAAAAGAAAATGCTCTTGTCGTTAGAGTCTACGATCTATATACGCATTTTCCATCTTTTGTTTGACCTTCTGTTAAGACACAACCTCTTCCTTATTTAATTTATAAGTTTATTTAGTTTAGTTTAGTAGTTATATTTTATTTATTAAAGTATAGTATTTTAAGTTTATAATATATTTATTTTTACTAATATATTTGAATACTTTTAAGTAAATAATTAAATTACAAAATATACACTTGTAATTGCAGCGCGGTCGCGGTTTTACTTTTGATATATAAAAAAACGCTTACCTTTAGTTCATTTAATCTACAGACGTATAAACACGTGATTTAAACTTGTATTCTTTTGTTTTTTATTCCATTTATTTTGATGAAACTATTTACAGACAAAAATAACCAATATCTTTGAGAATCACAAATATAAGCTTTCGTAGGATATCCTTTATCTCCCACAAGTGTCGCATTTCTCATACAGTACGCGACAGGCCTGAGAATGTGTCATATGGTGACAAGTACCGGTTGTCGTGACACGTCGTTTAGTTAGTTAAGGTGGTTGAGTGACGGCTTTAGACCTAGGATATTGGATGTATTTAGGAGTGATAAGAGAACTGAAGAAATGTGGTTGAAGCGAAAGAAGAATCGTAAGAAGTTGAAGGAAATTGTTTGGAGTGAGATGAGTTTGGGACCTATGGGAAAGAGACGGGGCAGATATTCAATTCAATTCTTTATTCGGTTTAAAACACACTACATTGTTTTAACAGGCACGCCCAAATTAACAATGGAAATATTGCATTAAAAAATTTAGTACCTAAATTAAGTACCATCATAAAAACAATTATATCTCTTCTTTAAAAAATAACAACTTAAAATTAATTCAATAAAATTTGAATGTTGTACACATGTTGTACGTATGTTGTATGTTTGTTAAGAACACTGTTTTTAGGAATCGTTCCTACTTATCGTGTCATAAAGCTAATTACAAAGAGCCTAGTGGCAAAGCTGAATAAGCTATTTATACATACATACATACAGTGGCGTGCCTAGGACCTAAGGACAGGGCAAGCCAGAGATCCTAAAATGAACTTTTTTTACTCAATTTCTTAACCGATCCTAAAAAAACTGTTTTCGTATCTATACGTCTCGCAACGATACTCATAGGCAAACCCGGCTTAGGTTTTCATACAAACTGATGTAATTAGCCGACCAAATTATGAAGGTTTTTAGGTAATTTCTCATACATTAGAGTAGTACAAAAGCAAGCCACATAAGAAGCCAATGAGTGCGAGCGAAACAGAATATAGACGTAATCGTAATCCGTTTTACTTGGCATGTTCATTCATAGATGGCGCGCTTTTTAAGTTCATAAAAATGTACAGACTTTACTTTTTTTTTGGCTTGGAGTCATAAATATAAAATCTTTGAATATTTTATAAGAGTAAATTGTAAAATGAATTTGTATTACTTAGGTGATGTGATATTTTTGTAAGGCAAGCCCGGCTTTTGGGCTTGTATGGACGTACCGCCACTGCCTACATACATTATGTATGTCTACCCTAAACCAACGTGTATCTATGAGATGGCTTATGAATGTGGATGAAGCGAAATAAGTATGTTTGAATCGTAGCAAGGAGAGAAGTGGTCTGTACCTACCCCGTCGAAAGAGGCGTGACTTATAATCACGGATTGATGTGACTTATCTATAAATTAGGTACTTGAATTAATTGATTCATATATTTTTTTAATTTTTATAATTTTAATATGTAGTACAGCTAAGTCCACATAAAGGTTGACACAACTTTTTAATGAAAGTTCTAAGAGCTATTTTGACATTGTAAAGTTTCATCTGTATTCCACTGTACATAACTTTATATCAAAAAAACTCTTTTGTCAAGACTTTTTTGTACTTACTCGACGAACCAAATTGTGAAGTACAGTCTAATGCATTTCTAACGAGTATAAAATATTGTCATACGTTCTCGCCTTTAGGTACAGTTCGCGTAAGAATTTCCTGAATTGTGATAAATTGTCCAAAGTTTTTCAAGGGACGTGCTCGAAAAAGTAATTTCTTCAAAGAATATCGCTTTGGTGCCTTTACTATTGATATTTGTAATAAAAAACAACATTTCGTCGTCTACGAACTTGCTACGAAATGCTACGCCGTAGCACTTGTGTAGCAATTATATTCAATGATGTTGATTCAAATTAAACATTGTTGTTGTTAGCCCATATATGTCCCCACCGAGGGGCACGTAACTCTCATACAGAGAGTGATTAGGCCGTAATCCACCACGCTGGCCAAGTGCGGTTTGGCGGATTTCACAAACACCTTCGAATTTCTTCTTTGGTGTGTGCAGGTTTCCTCACGATGTTTTCCTTCACCGTTAGCAAGTGGTAATCAAATAAATAAACATTACCATTCATATTTGAAAAAAGTGTTTGATAGACGTTTAATATTACGTTAAATTTAATAAGCCTTTCTGCAACTAAATGCTAATAAATCTTATTATTATAGATATACAATTATATACTGATGTTATTTTTGACGTGACAACGTCTTATAATTCGATGGAGGAAAAAACATGACTCATGCGGCGTTACCTCGCTCTGAGGCGTTACCTCGCTCTGAGGCGATCCATTTAAGGCTTGAAGTGCAAGCGAGAGCGCGGATCGGGCGACAAAGAGGCACAATCGGCCGCGTTCGGCAGCATTAATGACGTTGTCACGTTCAACTATCGTCAGTAAACCGACTTTACAGACAACCGATTTTTTTATTTTTTTATTTTAGAGCGTCGTCGCTCTTTTTCGGTGAAGTCTTCGCCACTCAACCGTTTGAGTACCTGATACGACTTCTATTCCCTCTTTTATTTGATCTATATAAGTCCTCTGTTGTATTAAATATTGTTGTAATAAAATTGTCTGCGGCAGAGAATTCGAGGTATGGCAGTTGAAGTCTTGTTAATTAAATGATAACATTCAATGTTAACAAAATTGAGTTACGACTGTTTGAATGTGGCGTCGAATATTTAGTTAGTCAAGTGAATAAGTACAAAATAAGAGTTATATAAATACCTAAATTGTTTCATAGTATGAGTAGATTTTTTTTTATTGATATCAATATGTTTATTATGTAGTGATTTATTTATTTATTCCAGGCATCTAAGACCCAGAACACACGGTTAAACGCAAATGCAACGCAACTGAAACTGCTAGTTACTTTTGAGTTGCAAACTGAATCTGAACCGAAACGTTTCAAACTAGTTGCGTCGTGTGTGGTTTTCTAAGGAAGTCTATAGCAGAAACTGCGATGCAATTCAAAAGTAACTACCAGTTTCAGTTGCGTTGCATTTGCGTTTCACTGTGTGTTTTGGCGCTAAGGTCCATACTGATACATAAAATACAATACAATTAAAACCTATGAATATAATAAATAGAATACAAAATAAAAACTTAAAACTAAATCACGATGGTGTCACGTTACGTGGCGGCAAGCTACCTCTGAAGCAACGAAATATGACACCCTTCGGCCAGAAGGGAGTCAACAGGACAGTCTATGAGTGACGTTGGTGCGATTCCCACTAGAGACGAATAAACTGTGATGTACAGTACAGAAATGTTTGGCAGAATCCAAAAAATAACAACCATTTTTTTGATACTTTTATATTTATTTAAACATACAGAATGTTTATGTATTCTCTGACGAAAATAGTTCTTTTTTTCAATATCAACCCACGCATCTTGAATTAGTTTAGTTTCATTAACCTCTCACATTCCACTGACCCATTATAAACTCAGACACAATGGATTTTCTATTATTGTTTTTTTCTGGGATGTGAAAGATTACCAGATGTTCTTTGACTTTCATAAGAAATTACATAAAAATCATGTTTATATTAAAATAAGGAAGGCAACTGTGTAAAAAGGGCTTAGGCAAGCTACTTTTTCCTTTGTGAAAAATACGGCAAAGAATAAGTAAACGCAAGCAATTTTCAAGTTTTCTCGACATCCATATTGCATTGGGCTAAAACTTTTCTCGTGTCACTGAACTTTTCACGTTTCCTTCTCAGATTTTTAGATTTCACAATAATACATTCCACAATGCGAGCACACGTATATGAAGTGCATAAATAAGGGTGTATCTAGTCGAAAGTGATAGTTTTCGTGAAAAACAACAAAAAAAAACATGGGTTAAAAAAGTTTTATGTCTACATACAGTTTTTTTACATATAAAATCACAGACACACAGCCGCCAATTTGAATATCGTTTATGGTTTCTAAAGTAACTGTTATTCGTGATAAAGATCTATCTACACATATCTAGGCCGTGCCCGGGACGTGACCGGGCCGTGGCCTGTCAGGAGGGAAAAAAATAAGTCGTCATGACAAAGTGTGAACGAATCCATAGAAAATGTATGGAATGATATTTTTCCTTGACACGTCTCGGATACGGCCCGGATGGGTGTAAATATACCATAATTGATAGATTTCAAATGATAGATACAGAGATATATAAAATAAATGATTACTCAGAGTGCGAAGTGAAGTTATTAATTAAATGCTGATACAAAATTGTATGATTGATTACTCAAACTATCGTTGTTTTTCAGCTTAGTTTATTCATAATTATTAACACCACCCTATATTTTCTAAAGTGGACTGCAGTTCAGAAATAAATTCAAGATGGCGCCGATTAAATTTAATGATCCCGCAAAAGCCGTAAGTCAATTCGAACCGTAATTTGCATTGTCTATCGGAAGGTATTGGTGTATATCTTGTACTTACTGGACGCGGAACAAGTACAGTTGGGTTGAAAAGTTTTAATTAGTACCGAGTGGCGAATAGCTAGAGGATGGCAGTTTACTTTCTGTTGGAAAAACAGGTTTGAAACTTTTTGAACGAGTTATTTCTGCGTTGGCCTTTTCATGAGGGAAAATAGTGTTAAGATGTTTTTTTTTACTATTGAAGTATGTACTATTTTTGGATTATACAATGTTGGTTAGAACATGGAACAATCAAAATTAACTCATAATGTATTTTTAGGTACCTCTTAGAAATAATATAAATATGATACTTAACTCGTACTTTAATAATGTTACGTAAACTAGTTTTTTTTTTAAATCGTAGAATATGTATTTATTTGATTAGTATTATTGCTTATAGTAATATTTATATTCCACATCACCAGTACGTATGTAATTATCATTAAAAACAGAAAAATTATATTCCCAATCAACATCACAAGAACACTCATCGACCGCAGATAAGTTTATAAAATCACTTGATTCAGCCTACAGCGTCGAAGAGTGACATTAATTAAAAATAGCTTAAGGGGACGCGAGCCCGACTGTACCCGTTATACGGACGACTTCAGTAGTACGGTAGACACGGCGCGGGCAGATCGTGACACGCGCCCGCTGCCTCGTAAACAACCTTTTTTAAAAAAAAGAAAACAAAACAATAGACAAAAGAACACTTTCGAAAAAGAAAATTTTTTTTACAAACTTTTTTACCAACCAGTACCAAAGTGACCGAATTTAAAACTTTTCGAATAAAGAATTTTAAAAACGCGCGTGAAGTGACAGTGTGTTTCCTTTTTTTTTTTATAAAAAAATAAAATGTCAACTGCCATTTTAAATGGCTGCCAAAAAAAAAGTAATACGGTTGCCGTCCGTGGTAAGATTTTGGTGGAATGTTTAGGGATGCAACTTTTTAATGCACTTTTGAAGAATGAAATTATAGTAGCATATTTTACAGGTCTTTACTAACTTGCTCGCTTTGCTTGGCTTACTTTCACGTGCTGTGCTATCACCCTAGTATTCTAGTACCTAATTAGATCACCTATTTTTATCTATAGACATAGGTTTGCATATTGACATGTAGAGAATGACTAGGTATTATTATTAGTCCTTTTTATTAGCCCTTACATTAGAAAAATAGAAGGAAAAGTGCAATTTAGATATTTCACATTATTTTATACGAGTCATTTTTTGTGACTTTTTCTATGTTTATAAATAACTTCACTCGTACGGGTATTCGTACAAGAACAGAAAAAAATTGCAATTGTACTTACTTTTAAATCTTATTTTATCTAGCCATCGGTGTCCCACTGCTGGGCAAAGGCCTCTTTTAAATAATATACTTTTAAAACGAATAAACAAATATCTTAATAGATATCTAAACGTTAATAATTCGAGAGATATATTATAAACTTTAGTTATTTGCGTGTGAAAATCAAAATGTGAAAAATACGTCACGTTTTCAACGGATAAACTTTAAATAGTTTTCTGAAAGAAGTTTATGGAAGTAATAAGAACAAAAAATAATTTAACAGTTCATTTCGAATCATTTCAGAAGAAATTTCACAAATAACAATTCTATAACTACGATATCTACTAAAACCTCAAAAAAATAAAATACCGAATGCAGAAAAAAGAGTTTATTTACAAAAAAAGACTTTATTATGCCTCTCGCTAATGCAAAATAGGCCAAAGTCCCTTTAAACATCCTAATTATTTAAGTCTATAACTGGAAATACGTAATCCTCTTACGTTTTAAATCGATATTGAAATCCTCTTACTTATGTGGTCGTTGCGTTGTAAAGCGGCAGAACAAATACATCCTGTATGTATATAGGGTAACTTTAAATTAGTGAACGATAGAAAAGGATATGCATGTACTCGTGATAACAAACAACTTTTACTATGGGACCAAGGTCGAAATCGTTCAAAAATTTTTGAACTCCCCATACAAAATGCACCAGCTGATAGTATGGGGTAACAATTTTTTTTTGTGATTTCGCACTTGGTCTCATAGTAAAAGTTGTTTGTCATCACGAGTACATGAATATCCATTTCTATCGTTCACTAATTTAAAATCACCTTGTATTTTATTACTTTTAGTTTTGATGCTTTAATTATTAAACCTAGTTAGTTGGATTTTGTTTTAAATATGGAAGACATAGTTTAAAATTCATATTTAGAATTTATCTGTGCCAGTGAATCAATTTTATATCAACTTTGTACATACGTAATGTAAAAGTTATCGTTTTCATTTTATACATATTTGTTTCTTTTTATAAAAGTTTCTAGGAAGTGGAAAGTTACAATTACAATCTCGGTTTTTTTTTAAAGCGCTGTTTTAATACTGTGTTAGGTACATCAACCTTCTTTGTTGTTTTGTATATTCTTTTTTTTACAATACGACAACTCAAAACAAAAGACAATCAAAAATTCATTTTCCTTTTACCTCATTAGGTACCTACATTTATCTTAAAACAAACCGTAATCTTGAAACGGAAGAATCCTTTTCCCCTTTCGAATCATGTTACTCGAATACTTATGTTGTTTTCCTCAGCCCCTTCATGGCCTTGTACGATTGTCGAATGTTTTTCCATCTCCACGCGAGACTACGATTATGTTTACTTCAATTCCTCGGATAGACATCAATAACTGTCATGCGGATGTCATGCGGATCCCATCAAACTAAGCATTTCACTTCTTTGTTTCCCATTTGCTTGCCTTACTTTTTCCTGGATATTGTGGGGTCAAATTTTTATTATTTATTTATGGATTGCTGTTTTGAAATATTAATTTGATTATATGTTTCTGTGTTTATGCCTGAGATTTGTAAAACTTAAATTAAAAAGAGCAACCCTACAGAGTTTCTTGCTAGGTTCTTCTCTGGGGAAACTGCACTCTTGCGAATCTAGCATTAACTTTAAAAAATGACCCGTCTTAAGTGTTGTCAAAACCTACAGGATTAAATGATTTTCATTTCATTTCATTTCATTTTCATTTCATGATTTTCATTTCATTTTCATTTCATTTCATAACTATACTGTATAGATACATACAGTTAGCCTGTCAAGGTCAAGGGTCTAAGTCTGCCAATTTAAAATAGCTTCAGTTGTGTGTCGGTAGAGTGTTAATGACATTTTTTGACACATTTGGTATTCTGCTAAACAATGTCTTACACTGATTGCGATCAAATTTGTTATTCATCATCATCATCATCATGTCAGCCTATGGACGTCCACTGCTGGACAAAAGCCTCCCCCAAGGATCTCCACAACGACCGGTCTTGCGCTGCCCACATCCAACGGTTTCCCGCGACTTTAACCAAGTCGTCAGTCCACCTTGTTGGAGGCCTTCCCACACTGCGTCGTCCGGTTCGTGGTCGCCACTCGAGAACCTTTCTGCCCCATCGTCCATCGGTTCTACGAGCAATGTGCCCCGCCCACTGCCACTTAAGGTTTGCGATTCTTCGAGCTATGTCAGTGACCTTGGTTCTTCTGCGGATCTCATCATTTCTGATGTGATCACGCAGGAAAAGCAATGTGTTATTGGGAATTTGAAATAAAAAAAGTAAAGATATCAAAAAAGAAATCTCATTAGGAAGCTGCCGACATACAACTGAATATATTGTAAATAAGCAGACTTGGTGCCCTGGGCAAAGACCTTCATAATCTCCATCCAACGTAATTTTGCACCAGCATTAAGGCTTTACTGAAAGTAAAGTAAGGTAATTCATTGCCAGTTCAAAATAAGTAAAATAAAAACAATCAAAACAAAAAAGAACATAAAACAGCACTTACGCTAACATAAAGGATAATTAAAGGAGAGAGAAAACCGGGAATAATAAATCTTCTCGCCATATTTGTGGAAGTTTAGTGCGATGGCGTTTTCTGTATAACCCGACTAAATACAAATAAATGTCTGTAGCTTTGAGTATATAATATATAAGGAAGAGCCATACCGTCTAGATCTGCGTGCCTGGTCTGGCGCAAAATGGCTACTTTTTGTACGGTTGTCATATCGTTTGACAGGTCATCTGACATCTGACAGAAAACTATGAGAAAACTTGGCGCAGCCTTGGCACGCTGTCATAAACTTCTTGTAAATGAAAAAATAATGGAGCCACTCCTTATATTCCTTCCTCATTGGTCTGTAGTATGGAAGTTGTGACATTGACAGACGTCAATTTCAAAGTTTGATTTTCCTCACTCTCAGTCAAAGACGGTTCTAGACTAGATCTAGCTAGCGAATAAGACCAGAATCAACTCCCATTTTTTTAAGACTCTCTCGACATTGTTTTCTGTTTTCGTACAAGTTTTGATCGATGAAAACTGTTTGTTGGTATCTCGTAGGCTCTTGAATTTGTCAATCTATGTTTTGTTTTGTAAGGCGAGAATGTTTGGTTATAAAAATAACAGATCAATACTTCCTCTCACTATAAATCACTATCAAGTAAATACTTACATCCCCTTATTACAAAACGAGGTTTAAATGTAGTCCGACGTGATAACGACGTGGTGACGAGTGTTAGTTCGTTTAGTTTGACGTTTTTTCCATAGCCGAAACGTCAAAAGGAACGAACTAACGTCGGACTATCTTTAAACCTCGTTTTGTAATAAGGGGGATAGTGTTTATAGTGTCTGACACAAATAATTGTCATTCAAAAAAGGTGTATAGTGGAACAATGCAATGGAATGGAAATATGCAAATACGCTTTGCTGACAAAAAGAAGAGAAACGTACGAATAGGATTTTCACGGGTATTTTCATCTCTGTCTGACGTATAACTGTCAAAAATGATAAATAGAGATGGATATAATTTCCATTCCATTGCATTGTTCCACTATATTTCATATTCTGTAGCAAAATCCTTACTTTAGGCATTGCGATCACGTAAAAAACTGGTAGAGATGGACATATCGATATGTAAGTAATCTCTTCTATATAAAACTAGTGGCTGCCCGCGAATTTGTATGCATTTATCGTCATATATTGAGAAAAAAAAAAGATATCTTAAAATAATATAGCTTATTTCTTATTCTGTTTTTTAGCTACAATATTACCAAGTTTCATTAAAGTCTATTCAGTAGCTTTTGCCTGAAAGAGTAACAAACAACCATCTATCCATCGGCACAAACATTGACATTTATTAATATTAGTAGAATGAATTAAAGTAAAGCTTTCACTCATATATAAATTCATAATTCTGAGTATTTATTCTATTAATAATTTTATATTCAATAATATACTTATGTACCTATATTCAATCATCTAGTGAAAGTTAGGAAAAGACTATAGCGTCAATTCCGTTTGTTTTCAAGCATCTGTATAACCCGACTTTTTAAATAAACGCCCGTCAACATTATCATTTTCATACAACCGGCATTTATTTGTTTATAGTCGGGTTATATTTAATGATTTTTTATATTTTTCCTGTGATTGAAACAAGTATAATTGGTTTACTATAAACAGATTATAATAAGCTAAATAAACACAAAATTAATTTGCGGAACAATATTTTGTGCAAAGAGATCGTATAGTTATCTTTGAAAGCAAAGGCCTCTTCTACGTCGTGCTTTGAATACATAATTACGGACTTGCCTTTCTTCGCTTTGGTGTTTTGAAGTTAACATTTCGAAAAGCCTATGGTATATTTTCTTAACTAATGAAGAATATAAAAGAAGTTAATTATTATTAAAGTGCTTTTCTAATTAATTTGTCGTATATATTTTTACACAATTGCGCCAGAAGGGAGGTTATAATTTTTTGAGAGTATGTAGGTATGTATAATTCTTTGGCACGCTCTACAGCTTGAACGGCTTGAAGGATTTTAGCTTGAGAGGTGTTGTTAGATTCTTATGTGACACTGACTGGGTACATCAAAATATTTTTTAAAAGCCGTCAATTTTTTTTTTTTTTTTTTATAAAATATACTTAGGTTATAATATAATACCTTACTCATTAATTTACGAAAACCCTGTTTTTTTTTACTTTTCTTTGTGTAATTTCAGTAAATAAAATACGTTACTTTTTGTGGGTTAATAAGTTTATAACAAAGGATTTTGATATAATACACCCTTAAGGCATTCGGAAAGCTGCTTTTGTGGAGGTTCTGGTTTTCAAAATCCGACACAATGAAGAATGTTCTCCCTTAGATTGTTAATTTTATAAAAATTATATAATATTTTTACAGATATACTTTTATGTTATGTATTTAAAAACAACAGTAGTAGTAAAATCGTTGGCCTGTCTCTAATTACTACTTTTAATACTTCGGTAAGTAAGAGTAGGTTCTACTCTAGATTCAGAAAATAAAGAATAAGAATTTTCCTTCATTTCTTCATTCCGAACCTCTCAAATTTTCTTTTATACTTCAGAACACAATAACATCATTTGATGCTACCAAAGGTGGAAAAATTAAACGGATTTTATTTCCTTAATTCAAAGGCGATAAAAATGTGAAAAGAAAAGTAAAATCGCTTTACTAGAAATACGGAATTCATTTTTGGAAAATACGATTAATGACTTGTTTTTTTTTAAGAAATAATATTCAAAGAGATTTTATTTTAGATACATCGTTATTTCGGCACATTTCGAAGAACCAAAAAGATGTTCCTAACTACCTAACCTATTTATAATTTTAAAAATAGAATCTGTCGGTAATAATTGATTCTATATCTCTTTCGTTAATCTCGTTTCACTGATCAAATAAAAAACCAAATCAAGATCACGTAGGTAAATAAATAAATATTATGTATACGTATGTACATATCATGAAAACGATTTCACTTACTTATATCTATAGTACTGTCAGCATCATAAGTCGATGAACACATTCAGATTTTCAAAAGTAAAATGCACCGTTAGACGAAATCGCTTAGCAAAAGATAGTCTAGGGTGTTATGACCATCTAATAAGGTTCAAAATAAAGAAAATAAGCAAGGTTTTACGTCTAATAATTGTGTATATTACTTTTGATTTGAATGTGTTCATCGACTTATGATGCTGGCTGTACCTATGCCTACTCCAAAGGGAACTCAACCCATTAAACGTTACCCATTAAATCTTATTGCGAACGCGGTCAGAAAGGACCGGTAGTAAAGTTTACAGCAATCAATAAACTCACGGCTATTTTATAAAGGTTTTAATAACTGCAATAATTGCTGTGACGCCATGATTGTACTTACATTATGGGCATTGGTTCTATCTGGCTAAAGATACATTGCACATAACGTAGGGCCCTGTGCCGAAGGTTTCTTGCAGTCTTCTTCCTCTCGGCTATACAGGTAGTGAACCGGCAGTAGTTTTAGATCAAAAAAGTGTAATGAATTTTGCCTATTTTTTTAAATAAAATAATTTTCATTTTCATTTTCATTGGCTTTGTTATAATTATTCTGTATTGTTTAACTTGGCTTAAAATTAAATACCTGTGAAATCATGAAAAGCTGCTTGTTATCGAGGTTTGCATTTTGCATATCAACCTATTGCGTTACCGATAATGCGTAAAGGCCTTATTCTTTTAGAAAAAATGCTATTTCTGCATTTTCATTTGTTCAAGTCTTCTAATTTATAATATTAACAGTTGTGTATCGGCAAAGTGGAAATGACAGTGTCAAAGTCATTTTTGACACATTTGGTCGCAATCAGTGTAAGCCGTTGTTTAGCAGAATACCAAATGTGTCAAAAAATGCCATTGAAACTCTGCCGATACAACCCCTGGTATTTAATAGGACGAAGACGTAAATAAGTAGGTAATTGTCGGATCCGTCAAACGTGAACAGTTTCATATAACCTCCGTTCCGATTAATAACGGGATTCAACGCGCAACAATGAGCCTTAGCGATAAGTTTTGAGTTGTATATGACAGTTATATAATTAGGATACGTATGACAGATGGATGATGTGGGCGAATCTGACCGGAAACTTTTAATTTACTTTTGAACAAAAATTTATCGACCGTCGAGGTATTTTTAATTATAAGTACGTACATGCTAAAGTCTTTTCTAGAATATTGTGACAGACTGGTATTTTTGCTAGAAAATGACTTCTGGGATGGCCAAGAAGAACATGATCATCATCAGCCCTATTAACGTCCCCATTACCGATTCACGAGATGGGTGTAGTCCCATACGAGAGAGATTAGGCCGTAATCCACCACGCTGGCCCAATAAATTGGCAAGGAGAACATACCGCGATCAAATCAGGGATTTAGAAAAGAAAAACAATTGAACGATATTTTTCAATATACTTACTTATTCCTTTTAATAAAATAAAACTAGATCACCCAACGTTTCTGAAACTGAAACGTAGTTGCGGATTCCTTCCTTTTGTATCTGCGGGAAGCAAATTGCTACTATAAAGTAGTATAGCAACTGAATAGCTAACTTAATCCATTAGAAATAAGTTTATTTCGGTGCAACCAGTATTGTGCGCGGAGAAAATGTAAAATAGTATTTCAATTCGGTATTTCAGGGGCCCAAGTCTGCTTACTTGAAATAGCTTCTGTTGTGTGTCGGCAGAGTGTCAATGGCATTTTTTGACACATTTGGTATTCTGTTAAACAATGGCTTACTGCGACCAAATGTGTCAAAAATGACATTGACACTCTCGTTGACACTCTGCCGACACACAACTGACAATATTGCAAATTAGTTGACTTGGGCCCCAGATCTTTACGCAATAGTCGATAAACCGCCGAAACTTTTAACAAATTCGTTTTATGTCACCAAAAAAAAACACCTAAATGAAAGAAAAAGTTAACAACATGTCGTTTCAAGGCGTCAAATTTATGGCAGAAGAAAAGCAAAGAAGGCGATTACTCCACCAACAAGAGCCTGGCTCTTATATGACTGAATGAATAGAAAAAAATGGTCGTTATGGTATCTACACACCAAAACCGCCGGCTTTTTTGACAGCTGCCATTAGTATGACGTAAAGCCACCTGCCTAGCCCGGCGGCATGCCGGCGGCTTTGGTGTGTAGACAGCATTAGATAATATAACGGATTTGGCACCCGATGGCACGGACGTATATATTTTAGCCATCAAGACTGCTGAGCAGGCCTCCCCCGCAACTTGATACAGGGACGTATACTGCTCAACTGTTTTAATTTATATAATACGGTACTACGGTATAATACTTAATTGTAATCATTAAGTAAAGTTAAAAATAAAATAAGTGAAAAGATAGTCAACAATTTTGCATAATGTTACCCTTCTTAAACTACTTAATTAAATAGGTCTACATTCTGGTACATTATGTAGGTAATAAATAAAATGTAGTAAACATAAAATAACATCCTACAAGGCTACTTACATAATTATTTAAATCTTTAGGTAAAACAGGTCCATACTTTAGTCTAGACGTGGTCTAGATTCTTACTAAGGCAGTATACAGGGTGTAACAGAAAGGGTATATAAAGCCGAAACACAGCGATAGTCCTCATGAAACTGTACAACTTTCCCCAAGGAACATGGGACGTAACTCGAAAAAAATTTTTGGATCGTCCATACTTACTCGATCAGCTGATCGGGCATTTTGTATGGGGAGGCGAAATTTTTTTTTCGAGTTACGACCCATGTTCCTTGGGGAAAGTTGTTCAGTTTCATGAGGACTATCGCTGTGTTTCGGCTTTATATACCCTTTCTGTTACACCCTGTATATATCTTTATATTCTACTGTTTTATTCATGCTGATTTTATGTGTAGACGTGGGTTTATTAAGTAACTAATTTGTGCCTGGAATTTGTACGCATTTTGTTTTTTTTTTGTTTTTTTCTGTATTTGAAAAAATACATGAGCACCAGTCTGATAATTTACAATATTCTGAGTTGAGTGTCGGCAGAGTGTCAATGAGAGTATCAATGTAACTTTTTGACACATTTGATCGCAATCAGTGTAAGCCATTGTTTAGCAGAATACCAAATATGTCAAAAAATGCCATTGGCACTCTTCCGACCAACAACTGAGGCTATTTTAAATAGTAAACTTGAGGGCTTTAATGTCTGAAAATAATACAACCTATGGGATATTATGATATGTAGGTAAGATAAAAAATTTATTAGTTTAATATTATACATATTCGTACATTCAAGTTATTGGATATACTCGTAGGAGCTATTCAGAGCTCTGTTAACCGCTCATAATTATGGTATAACTCAAAGAAAAACTTTAATAAGTAACTTTTTTTTTTATGTGTTATTCACAGTCGAGAGCAAAAGCTAAGTTAGCATTATTGTAGAGATACCCATAAATATACCTATTTTGTATTGAAATATATCACATAATAGACTTTCTTCACCAATATTTGAGAAAACCTCGTTATTTTACGTACCAATAACTTTTGCTGAATACAATTTTTGCTCAGAAATTGAACAATGGGATTTTATCAGTAAGTACATATACAAAATCATATTTGTGGTGTTATGTGAAAGAAAAATGGATGAAAGACAATATTAGATATAAGTAAGCAGATAACTTAATATTATTTTGGGAATTTTTTGTCTGAACGAATATTCAAAAACGTCATTAATTAAACGTTGGAAATTTTAAGATGAAAAACACAACTTTATAGAGCTAGTTTTTAAGTGATAGAATAATATGTATTATGGTCTGTCCACACATATCTGGGCACATATCGGACACGTCCCGGACACGGCCCGGATATGTATAGACCTTTAAGACTCTTAAGTGTTTTTTTTACACACAACGTAGTGACCTTGAATAATGATATCATGCGTCTATTGAAACAAATGAAAACCACACAAATGAAAATCGCGTTTATAAAGACTAAAATTCTCATTTTTAAAGCGACTTGTTAATCCTTTTTTACTGCACCTAATACGGATTAAACTGTCTGAAAATTCTCACTGAAATTTAAAATGACTTTAATTTTAGTTGGAAAAGTCGTGTCACATTCGTGGTTCTACATTATTTATTTATTTTAAAAAAACCTGACTGCGTTTAAAAAACGCAATTTTTTGTTTGGATTTTCTTACCCAGTGTCACTGTCACTGTAAATACGAATCTAATGACACCTCTCAAGCTAAAATCCTATAATAGGATGTAGGGTGTGTCTAAAAATTATACATACAAAAGTACTCTCGAAAAACATAACCTTCCTTCTGGCGTAGTCGGGTAAAAAAAGAAATGTATTATGACACATTTTTCTTTTGTTTTTAGTGCTACAAGGATCTTTTGGCACGTGGCGAAAATCGGAAGTCATCTTGTAAATTGTGATTATTTTGAGTTAGGTATTTATTCACCACTCACGCCTTTCTGACAATGTCACCCAAGTGCTAATAGATCCTTGTAGCACTGTAAAACCCACAAGATTGCTTGTGAAAGCATATTTGCTACTCATTAGCAGCCATCTTTGTTTTCTGAGTTGACGTTGTTTTAAACCACATAATTGGAAGCTTCGGTTTTTCGTTATTCATAGGATGTTTCAATAGCAGAATCTTCGACGAAAATACTACTTCCCTCCACTTGCTACGATCCAAACACACTTTACCTGCCCCGATGGGAACAGGCGTGACGGATATGCATGAATGTAAGTATGATAAAAATATAAAACCTGACACACGACAAGTAGAGAACACGGTCCTCCAGCTTCCCCTTATTCCAACCATGTGAACGTTTTGTTGCGACCTTGCACATCTACATTGCTAAGTGCAAGCTTTTGTTTTATCTAAATGTTAGTTTCGAGTCAAGTGTGAAAGAGACAACAACGACGTATTAAAAACCGAGTACCACTTCCGACAAGCGGGGAACGCGCTGTTAAATTAAATTGTTTTTATGATTACTTACGTAACAATGTAGATCCTCGAGTATAATATGATTTAACCTTACTTAACAATGTCAACATTCCGAATATCCTCGCAAAATGAAATAATGGAAGGTAAACCAAGATCATCCAAACACACGGTTCAGAATCACGAAACACATTAATATCGTATAACAATTAATGGATGTGCTAACAAACCCTTTTGTACCCGTATTCATTGGGTTCCTATATGGGCTTTTGCGCACAAGCGTGTTTTTATGTAGGTAGGTAGGTACTAGCGGTTGAGACGTCTTCGCGGTTTCGCCTTTGATATAATTGGTGAGGTGCTGATGGTGGATTTGTAGCATTGTACATAGATACCTATGACACATAAAAAACATGCTTTCATGTGTATATTTATAAATAAATACAAAAAAAAAAGAATTCCCAAAGAACGATAGTTACGACTTTAATAAAATTATATTTAAAAAATTTGGGCTTTTAAATTGAGTGATTAAGACGTGATTTTCAAACTATTTCCGCTGCGAAATCACGGCATAAAAGCATAAAAGGCACACGCCGTTTTGATGCCTCTAAAACAAGTTGGTTCTGCAGCTGGTGCGCGAGGTAGGCTAAGCGAGTGTTTCCCCGTGAATATCTTCGATCGCATAATGTTATCTACACACCAAAGTCGCCGGCTTGCCGCCGTGTTAGGCCGGCGGCTTTACGTCATACGAACGATAGCTGTCAAAAAAGCCGGCGGCTCTGGTGTGTAGATAGCATAAGACACCGCGCGTTTCTATACCAAACTGTCATTTGCGCAAGTGTGGAAGTGACCTAAAGTCGGTTAAAATTAACACATAACACTCATGTTTATGTAGGAAGGTACCTGCAATATCGCTTTGAGCCATTATTCGGTATCTGAATCACGGTATACCAATTTAGTTCCGGTCCTTAGATAAATACTCATAACGACTTATCAAAGGTGAAAATCTACTTCTTGCCTTTTTCAAAACATAATCGCATTGCTTTCAGTGACTAAATTGAGATGCAGGAATAGCTGGGACCCAAGTCTGGTAATTGAAAATAGCCTCAGTTGTGTGTCGGCAGAGTGTCAATGGCATTTTTGGACACAATCGGTATTCCGCTAAAACAATGGCTTACACTGATTGCGATCAAATGCGTCACAAAATGACATTGACACTGCCGATACATAACTAACAATAGCGTAAATCAGCAAACATGGGCTCCTGAAGTCATGGTTTCAACGTTAGTAGGTATATACCTACATATCCATCACGGCTATTTTGCCATAGGTGTGGGCAGAGACAACAGTTTATTTATTTAACAGTTTATTGTAAGATGATAGTACAAAGATACAGAAAAAAAGAGAAGTTATACAAAAGGTACAGCATATTTCTAAAAGAAATTTCTTCCTGCAGACCCCACAGAGAGAGAAGTGATAGCATGAAGGCAGGATAGTCACTACAATAAACAATAAATATATAAGTATAAACCTACACATATATATATTCGATAAATACACATACATAAATATTATAATTTATATAAATATATATTGTACAACTTTCGACGATATAAATAAATGAAAATACATAATACCCATAACTCAAATAAAATATCAATGTAATAACATAAAGTATAAAATCAGCACTTTTACACCAAAAAACAAAAATACTCATGATCATCATAGGTAAGCAACTAGGCACGAATTTTGCTAGAGCATTGTTATTCCTCTCCATCGAGGAAGACTATATCTACTGGCATGATGCCAAACTGGAGTAAAGTTTAACCGATAATGCCAGTGGTAACACCATTACTATCTTACAAACAAGGGGTCACGTCAAAAGTGTTTTGTTTTCAGAGGTCAAATGAGGGCATTGTTTTATGAAATAGGTGTTAGGTTGATGTTTTTTGAATGGCAAATACTATTGTAGATTCTGCCTGTGTTAAGTAAATTAAGGCTTATTATTATCGTAATTTGTAAGTATTGATATATTAGGTTGGGGAAAAAGTTTCTTCGTATTTTATATGAAAATTCAAAAAGTTTTTTTTTATAGTTTATTTACATTTGACTAAAGTATGTAGGTGCCATTTTGTTCCATAACTTTTTGCCATCTTGTTGGTAGTGACATGATCCCATTGCTGTAAAAATTTTGAGGCTTCTGATCGAAAAACTGCGACAAGTGGTTTTGGCAGTCCTCTCGTGATGTTAACCTGACACTGCCTAAGGAATTCTGCAGAGACCGAAACAGATGAAAATCTAAAGGTGCAAGGTCAGGACTATACGGCGGATGCATTAATACCTCCCAGCCAAACTCTCGTAATTTTTGCTGAGTGGCTAAAGATGTGCGAGGTCTAGCGTTGTCATGGTGAAAAACCACACCCCTTCTGTTGATCAATTCTGGCCGCTTTCTCTCAATTTTTTGCTTCAATCTCATCAATTGTTCGCAATACAGTTCTGAATCGATGGTCCTGCCTGGCGGTAACAGCTCATAATGAATGATGCCCTTCCAATCCCACCATACACACAGCATTACCTTGTTGCGAGTTAACCCGGGTTTTGCCACAGTCTGTGAAGCTTGACCGGCCTTTGACCACGATCTTTTTCGCACGTTCTTGTCGTATGTGATCCACTTTTCATCACCAGTTATCAGCTTTTACAAAAATGGTTCGGTTTCATTACGTCGTAATAAAGAATCACAAATGAGTACACGGTTCATTAGGTTTCTTTCAGTGAGCTCATGAGGCACCCAAATATCGAGCTTTTTAGTGTACCCAGCTTTATTCAAATGAGTCAAAACCGTTTTGTGGTCAATTGCCAGTTCTTCAGCTACATCGTAACTACTAATATGCCGATCTTGCTCCACTTTTTCAAAAATGGCATCAATTTTGTCCGTAACAGGGCGACCAGAGCGAGATGCATCTTTGATATCAAAATTTCCGGCTTGAAAACGCTTAAACCAAACTTGCGCTACTCTCACAGATACTGCATTAGGTCCATAAACATCACAATTTTTTTTCGCGGCTTGAGTTGCATTTTTACCTTTTTTATAGTAAAATTTTAAAATGTATCGAATTTCTTCTTTAGATTCACTCATTTTAACAACAACAATAACAAATGAAAATCACACAAATTCCTAATTTGAATTTGGAAGTGCCTTCTTTAAAATTAAAACTTTTTAATGATACCAAAACCAGCCAGATACAAATGGTATAGCCAAAGAGATTTTAATACAAGTTCATACATACTATATGCGAAAAGACTTTTTCCCCAACCTATTATAAGCTACACTATTGCCAAATTTCATCAAAATCTATTCAGTAGTTTTTGCGTGAAAGATTAACAAACATCCGTCGGCACAAACATTTATATTTAATAATAATAGTAGGAAATAGGTTGATGGAACTATGAACCCAGAAGTTTCTTTGAAAAATTGCATACCCTTACGGATAGACAATTACAAGTAAAAAGCGTTTCCTAAAAACATTTATCAAACAAAGTTATTCACATGACACGTCCGCCATTTTAGGGATTTAAGAACTCGAGCGCAAATGATTTAAATACAACTGAGAAGGGTTTTTCAGGGATCTATATTTAACTAAAAGAATAATGTGATAGAATGAAAACATTTATTTTGTTTTAGTTCCTATTCTCTAATAAAATACAAGACTTTCCGGGTAGGTACTTACGTTACTTAAGTTTAAAATCATTGTTAAAACAACTTAACAGGGGCCTACCCAAGTCTGATAATTTACAGTAAATCCCAGTTGTGTATCGGTAGAGTGTCAATGTCATTTATTGACATATTTGGTCGCAACCATTGTAAGTCATTGTTTAGCAGAATCTTTGAGTATTATAGTATATAAGGAGGTGCCATACCGTCTGGATCTGAGTGCCTGGTCTGGCGCAAAATGGTTACCTTTTTACCAAGAAAACTATGAAAAACTTGCGCCAAACTTGGCACGCTGTCATAAACTAATTTGTATATGAAAAAGAAATGTGGCACCTCATTATATATTCTATACTCAAAGAGCAGACTACTAAATGTGTCATAAAATGCCATTGACACTCTGCCGACACACAACTGAGGCTATTTTAAATTAGTTGACTTGGGCCCCTTTATGTAGGTATAATAACCTAACTTTTGAAATGGAGCCACAAACATAATAATTTTCGTACTATTGGCATTATTTTGTATTTAGTCGGGTTACAAAGTTGAGTAGTTATGACGATGATTTTTAAAGAGAGGAATGGATAGGCTGTCTATAAAACTGAAAAAATAACACATTTATAACCTCCCTCCTTTTAGCTTTTTATTTTAATATAATATTGACAATACACCTAAAATTCCAAATTTAAATGTAAAATGGAATTCTCTATTCAAATCATCAATATAAACTTGTACAAGTCGACATAATATTGTCTTGAAACCCTAAGACCGTACAATTGGATTACTCGCCAGGCCGGGTTCGAATAACAATCGTTAAAACACGATATTATCACTTTATTTCTTGTACATTGACAGTTTAATTCGTACGTTTGTGTCTCTCATTTATTTTACAGAAGCAATGGATTCCGTGTTTAGTTTTTATGTTGTTTCAACACTTTGATACGCGATACCAACTATTAGGTTCTAGTAATTTTGAAATGCATAAGTAATGTCAGAATGGTACTTAATTACGTATTAGTGGTTTAGGAAACTAATCTGATTACAGCAAAAACTATTTTCTTTTTTGCACGATTTTTTTTAATGATTATAGATTTTTAGCCTGGATACCAGTAATTTTGCTTAATCATTCAATACTATGTCGTCTTTATTAATTATGGGTCCATTCACATTTAACTATCGAACGGGCAAAATATAATTAAAAAACATTCGACCGTTCACACTCAACTAACTAACGCCTCATCGGTCAAGTGTGAACAGTCCAGTGTTTTTAGGGTTCCGTACCCAAAGGGTCAAAACGGGACCCTATTACTAAGACTAAGCTGTCCGTCTCTGTTTGTCCTTCCGTCCGTCTGTCACTAGACTGTATTTCGCCCGCCCAGTACACGTTGGCCCATCGTAATGGACCACTATGATGGCCCAACCTGTACTAGCGCTATAAGGTAATTTTCGCCTTTATACTCCCATCTTATATCGCCTTTTTCAAAGAACCCCCATTAAAGGGAACTTCTTAATCAACGTCTAAATCATCCGGTCATTTTGTATGTCTGTTTAAGGCTTCTCGCGTGACTCGTGTACATAAATCCGGTCGCAGACGGCAGATAGAGTTGTCTAGGTACAGGATACATTGCACTCATTGTCTATGATATGTTTTTTTTTTCTTAAACACTTTCTCTGAATTAGGGTAAGACTTGCTTAAAAACTGTTGAAATATAAAAACTCATTTTTTTATATTAATGTACCCAGTGTCACTCTTACAACATTTCTCAAGCTGAAATCCATCACGCCGTTCAGGCTGTAGAGCGTGCCAAAGAATTATACATACATACTCCCGAAAAACATAACCCTCCTTCTGGCGCAGTCGGGTAAAAATAAAGTGACAACTAATACATAAACAGAAGCATTTAGGTAGAAAATTAAATTATTCACACTTGTTGGATTCAATTTTTAACTATTGTCATCTAAAAAAACGTTTGTGCCTACCAGATGGGATGTTACTCTTTCGCACAAAAACTACTGAACAGATTTATATGAAAGTTATCAATATTGTGGCATTAGAATAACCCATAAACTATATCTACCTGTATAATTTTAAGTTATCATGATATTTTCCCAAGATATCATAATGAACACGTACGGAATCACGGGCAGTCTCTAGTTATAAATAAAATGCATGAATTCCTTCAATAAACAATAACTTTCTAATACCAATAAATACTCCAAGAAAAATCGATGGAAAAAATCCACGAGTGGACAGGTTATGACAGACAAGTGAAGCCTGGGTTCAAGGCTCTACCGGATTACCAAGCGACCTTATGCCCTTGTATTACGGCCTACTTTCCAATCTAGGTCTGCGATTGATAAATCGATATTAATTCAGTTTCAGATGAAGGAACTTTACTTTAGTTTGAAGTCGTTTGGAAGATAGTTTATTGAGAATGTTAGTTTTTTGAAGGAAGGGCGTAAAAAAGAGGTTTTCTGGGTTCTAATGGTATCTACACACTAGAGATGCGCCGAATATGGGTTTTGCCGAATAACGAATACCGAATACTATTCGGTTTGAAACCCTACCGAACCAAATAGTTCGGCCGAACTATTCTTGTAATACCTAGACGTGAAAATGAGGATATAAGATTGACTGCTCCTTGGTTTAAAATAATTGAATATGAGGTTAATTTCTTGTTTTATCAAACAAATTATAAATAAACGAATAAATGGTCATTTTAACCGAATATTCGGCCGAACACGAATATTCGATTGACGTGCCGAATATGCCGATTACCGAATAGTAAACGAATATTCGGCGCATCTCTACACACCAAAGCCGCCGGCTTTTTTGACAGCTGCCATTTGTATGACGTAAAGCCGCCGGCCTAGCCCGGTGGCATACCGGCAGCTTTGGTGTGTAGATAACATAAAATACAAATATATAGAACTCTTTAGGACAGTAGTATGTTATAGAGTACCCTAAACCGACGTGCACGTATGAGGCGACTAATGAATGTAGATGAAGCGAAAGAGGCGTGTTTCGATCGTAGTAAGTGGAGAGAAGTGGTTTCTGCCTAGTCCGATGGAAATGCGGTTTGACAGATACCTATGTATTTATCTATGTAGCAACTAATTTTCGGGGCTCAAGTCTGCTAATTTAAAATTAGTCTCAATTGTGTGTCGACAGAGAGTCAATGGCATTTTTCACATCTTCGGTATTCTGCTAAACTATGGCTTACACTGATTGCGAACAAATGTGTCAAAAAATGCTATTGACAGTCAATAGTCAGTCAATAACAGCTGAGACTATTTTAAATTAGACGACTCGGGCCCCAGGAGCCTTTTATACAAAACCTTAGTTAGCTAACTACTTAACTGACACGTTTTTAGAAAAAAACCGCTAAAATGTATAATGCTATCTACACACCAAAGCCGCCGGCATTCCGCCGGGCTAGGTCGGCGGGTTTACTTCATACGAATGGCAGCTGTCAAAAAAGCCGGCGGCTTTGGTGTGTAGATACCATAAGATAACTAAGTTCAACGGGGTTTCGTGCAACTAGGTAGCAGTATAACATTTTAATATATTGATTAGAAGCTTCGAACATGAAAACGTGTCGCCATGAACGAAATATACCGTTCTATAGATGATTAATGATCACCCAACTGATGTATCGGTGTTACAGACCGTATAATATATTGCTTATCAATCTTTTACGTTAGGATGGTAATGTGAACGATAAGGGTGTATATTTACTTGCTTTTTGTTTACTTTGATGAAATAAAGGTCTTCGCTCAACTGTGGAACATTACAGACTGTGCGGGAAGGCCTCCAACAAGGTGAACTGACGACTTGGTTAAAGTAGAGGGAAGCCGTTGGATGTGGGCAGCGCAAGACCGGTCGTTGTGGAGATCCTTGGTGAAGGCTTTTGACCAGCAGTGGATGTCCATAAGCTGACATGGTGATATCTGTATATTTTGCTGACTTATCTTTTTAAACTAATATTCTAGGATCGAAGTTTTGATGGCACGAAATATTTTTCCTTCAAACTACCGTACCCTAAACCTTTCAACTCAATAAAAATACTACACCCCTAGTATCTATTATATACTTAGGTACTTTTCTTTTGAGAAATTCAGGTATAAGATAAACAATTTTATTTTCAAATATTTTCTTAAATATTTATTTAGGTAATAGCATGTTTTTTTTATTCCTAAAAGGTGTTTGTCTAAAGACAACGAAATTATCAGCTAAGATCTAATAGATTAGTTCATTTCTTTTTCCGCAATCGACTGTTGATAGATTACAAATAAATAGGCAGTTTAAAAAACTAAAACACGCTTTAGCTCGCACTAAACATGCTCCATCATCAGATCAGTTCGAAAGTACCATATTATTGTATTGTCATCAGAATTCAGAGCGTGTGCAAAAAAATCATCCTATTCGAAGAACGGGAAGTGGGGCAAATTAAGATTCCTAGATTTGTTTACATACATACACATAGTTAGTTACCAGTGAAGCGTGTAAAAACTTTGCACCACAAGGGCCTAATCTGTCATAATATTTCATATGTAACGTAGCAAGTTCTGAAATATTTTCTCACAATTGCCGGACGTAATATCTGAGGTGCAGAATAAATAAATCACTGCCCTCCATTAATAACGAGAAGCCTTATTACTAATTACACATCTCATATGTTGCGAGAAACGTAATAGGTTGTACTAAGGAAACGAAACTCACTGGATTGTCGAATGTTTCACGTTTGTTGTGAGTTTTGTGATTGTAGTAGCTCAGTGCTTTGGTTGTGGATAGTTTAAGAGTAGGTTAGTACCTAAAACTAAAAAAATGCATGTTTATTGATTGAAAAAACTTTATTCTCGTTAAAAACTCCGTTATCACATCAGATTTTTGGAATTAATTAATTTTTATTTTTTTATGATTTTGTTTTTTAATCATAATTATCACTTTCCTTATCGAGTAATTATGATTAATTACAGACTACTTATCTGTTATTTATATGTAAATAACAATTCTTTGATCAATTATTCGAAATTGTGTTGAATACGGCACATAAACTTGCAAAAAAAAAGCTAAGTTCTTAATAAAAAAATATAAAAAAAACCACTTCAAATTGACATGAAGAATTTTATACTAGATTACATAAGTATAAACTTTAATATATTTTACTGCAAAAACCTCACTATTCTAAAAGCAATAAGAATCATGTATGTTATCACATGCCCTCCCAACCTGAATAATAAAAGGCTCAAGTCGTCAAGAACCTATGCCGGCTGAATAGTCGAATAGTCTCTGCCTCTTCTGTTTTGAGGTTAATTTTTCAAATGTCAGTACTTTCTTGAATGTTTTGATGGCACGTGACTGTGTGATAGGAGAATAAATTGAATATTATGTCAAATAAAACATATTTTAACATTGTAAAGCGTGGTGTCAAGAAATTTTCTTTACTAGAAAAGTCTGTTATCGTTATTTAAGAGTTAGATTAAATATATGAAATATCTCTATTTATACATATTTTGTAATATCGTAAAGCATGGTGACAAGAAAATTTCTTTACTAGAAAAGTCTGTTATCGTCATTTAAGTGTTAGACTCTTTTCGGTGGAGCATCCACCATTTAGGCTTATCTTCTTTCTTTATTTTGACTTCTTGTTACGACATGACGTTAACGAAAAGTCAAATACTCAAATATACTCAAATTTTTATTGCACGCCATAGGTTGGTTTACCTAATAGGTCTTATAAGGTGATGATAGTGCTAACTATAGACCCTGATTAGGGCACGGCAATGTTGTGCAGCGCAGCAGTCTTAACTATTTAGTAATCTGTGCTGTAAGTAACTGATAATTTTGCAATTCAATTTTGAGATAATACATACCGTACATACCTCCTTAATAATAGATTTACGTATTAAGAATAAGTATACATATTTGTAAGTATACAGGAGTTATTCGTAATCTCGTACCCAAAAATCTCGCACCCAGGTTTTTACCATGCTTTTTTGCTCTGCTTTGGTGCGAGTTTTTTGGGTGCGAGATGGCGAATAACTCGTATCCCACATACTTTAAATACTGTAAAAAAATTGTCCAAAAAGAGTATCTACTGTATTACTTCTTTTGTGTTGAGAAAGGGACCCAAAAAGTTTTACCACCTTACATAATTAACAGCTCTGTAAATTTTTTATCAATGTTCCACTTCGCAGAGTTCGTCAAGTTTGTCTTGTTAAAAGTTAAATGGAATTTACAGCCTTTTTTCTTTAGTACAATCTGGTTGGAGTGAAGGGAAATACGGAACTAGCATTTGGTAAACATTTCATAGAGGCATTGTACAAGGCTCATATAAATCAAAATAAAAGTATATAGGCTGATTGAATACTTAAATAAATTTAAAAAATACTCCATTTCAATCAAAATCTATTCTAATGGTATCTACACACCAAAGCCGCCGGGTTTTTTGGCAGTTGCCATTCGTATGACGTAAAGCCGCTTTGGTGTGTAGATAACATAATCTAATTTAACCTAGCCACCTGTGTCCCACTTGCTGGGCGAAATGAAAATTAATCTATGTAAAAAAAATACCTGTATTTTTTAATCAAACCACACTCGCTCTACAACCTCTAGTGTGTTTGTAGAGCAGTAGTAGAGCAACAGATCAGTACTTACTACATAAATATAGCGTAGAGCAAGGATAAGGAACTCTCCTTTTACATAATTTTCATTTATGTAAAAATATTCAACTCGCGAAACTTACCTTTGTTACCGCGTAACAAAGTTCACAGCCCCCATGAGGTTTGTCACATGTATACATGTAGCTAGGTACTAGGTATCTATAGAGGTATGGTGATTCAATGGGTAGCTATCGGGCTTCCATATTTGATAATCTTTTTTTACGATTTCGTGCGCGAAGGTGTAAGGCGAGAGGTGAATTTTTAATGCCGTGAAAGAAAGTAACAAAAAATCTATTCTATATTCTATAGCTATGGTAATATAGACATAAATACTTAAAAGTTTTATTTAACTTACAATGTAAGTAGGTAGCTAGGTATATTTCTTCGGATGGAATCTTCAAAATTCATTTTGAACCAGTTATCTGCAACTTAAAATGAAATTTCTTAAGGTTAAGCAAAAAGCATCATACGAACAAGAAAATGCTTTTTCTTCTAATATAAAATTTTTATTAAAAATGTATACTTTAGAGGTTTGTCGCACTTATTTTGAAATCACAGCATCACAAGATGAAAAATGAACCTGAAATATTTTATGCTTGAAATTAAAAAGTTGTCACTTACAAATATTCGAAATTCAAAAGATTTTATTCGAATTTGGAACATTGATAGATACACATTTTACATAACATCTGTCACACCTCTTTCCCGTTGGGGTGGGCATAGACAACTTCTCTCCATTTGCTGCAATCTAAACACACTTCCATTGCTTTGCTTCATACACTTTTTGAACGCTATTTTTTCCTTATACTACTATCGCTTCACTACCTGTATAGCCAAGAGGAAGAAACGAACTTGATTGCTTTTGTTAAGTACTTTGAACTTAAAACTCGTTTTTCTTAAAAAGGCCAAAGCAATTTAATATTTTCCTCCACAATTGACCAATCTCGTGACTTGAAGTGCATGCTTCGATTCTTGACCCTCATCACAAAGGTTACATAATCCGACATTTTCCAAACGATTTAGCTTGATACAACGTTATCGATGACATACATACATATATTATATCTGTCCCGCCCGTATCCCATAAGGGTGGAAAGAGACCACTACACGTACCTACCTACGTACCCAACATACAGCTATGTGTTTACACAACTCCCGTTCGATGGGAAAGTGCCTATCGTCTTTGAAATCGGAGAAATCTTTGCTTAAAAATGCATAATGTATAAGATTTATTTTTATTCCCATACCTACTGTGCATGCAGTCGTCTAATGGTATCTACACACCAAAGCCGCCGGCTTTTTTGACAGCTGCCATTCGTATGACGAAAAGCCGCCGGCTTTGGTGTGTAGATAGCATAATAATACATACCTACATAATTCGCAAAACACCTTCCTATACAAACTCAGGTAAAATATGAGTATAGATTATTTAAGATATATTTGTTTTATGAATTCGACCTAATTTTCTATAAGTTAAACTATATATTTTAATTAGGTGCTCATTGATCGAGATCTTGAGACAATAGTAGGTACTTGACCCAATATAACAAAGTTCTTATAGTTTGAAACAATTCATCAATCAATTCGCGGTTCATCTAATATTAGCATAGAGCTTTCTTACTAGTACTTAACACAGGGTGTTATTTCACTCTCTGGCAAAATTCAAAGGTGACTGCTTAACAAAAATATTCGTCTTCATCTAAGGAACAAATAGAAAAAAATACTTATACGTATTCATAAGAACCTACAAAATGCCCAATCAGCCGGGCTCAGATTTTTAAAATATTATTAACCATTTTCCTTTTTACTTTTTTTAATTTGTTATATATTTCTGACGCCTTTGATAGAATATGATGGTCATATAAGTACTTCAGTACTGTAATTTCATGATAATTCAGCTTGTAAAACGTAGTCCTTTAGGTGAAGCATCCTCTCGCTTATTATAAGGCTTCAATAATGATACAACACACTGGCTCACAGTGTGTTGGCAAGTCTGATTGTCATTTACATTTTATACTTATCATCAATAGATAGATTATCATAATACTTGTTCATATTAATTGTATTAATTATATAAATTACTGTTATTGTGTGGAACATAGCCTAAGTGTCGAATTACCTAGACACTATAATGTAAATTATGCTGTAAATATCTCATTTTTAAATTTGGCGGGTTATAGGTCAAAGCCAAGATAGTCATGGTCAAGGGCCATTTCTTTTAATAGTTCCGCATCTACGACACAGGTGGCAGTACCTGACCTGATAAGATATACCTTTTAATTATATTATTAATGTTATTGAGACTACTAAATAACGTACTTAGACTTGAGTAATTACCTATTTAATTAATCTAAGTATTTAGGTTTTAATACCTAGACTAAACTATTGTTGAACTTTAAAATGTAATTCAATATTATATCCGCAGTAGCTATTTGTTATGTCACAGGTGGCAGCATTGTCTAATGGACTAATTACATATTAGGATTATTGAGTAAATACTACCGTAATAACATGATAGTTATTGTAGAAGAACTTCAACAATTATGTTAATAATTATAGTGTTTAGATTAAGTACAAATACTGTCTTTTGTTACATAAGTTATACGTGTTTAAATGTTCGCGGCTCTAAGTCAATCTGTGATTGGCTGAAGCGCAGTGTAATGTGTGGTGGTCTCAGACCATATTATAGTGGTGGTTATAAATACGGGTAGATACCTACTTCCCGCTCTTGTTCGTCTATCTTCCTGCAGGACACAAGTTAAGTATTTTGTGAATATTCCTAGAAATAATTGGGCGTTGGCCATTTGTATTATAACTTTAGTGATTTATCGTTTGTTCTGTGGTTTATCTTTTGTATCGCTGCTTAACATGACAATACAATATTGATTTAATGGTATTCCTTGTTTCTCTAATAATCCTCCATCTTTAATATAATAATCCCTTTACTTAGTAACATTTTCAATACAATAGCTTCATTGCAACTATAAAGTAACTTTAGGTACACATTTCATATTAGAATCAATAAAATCCTGACATCTCATATTCAGTAAATAACACCTTGATCGTCTCTATAACTCTATACTACATCTTATTTTCTAACATCAGAAGTGGGATTCAATCCATTACCTATCAGGCCTAATTTTGTCAATTGAAAGTTTCAGAAACACGTCGCGACGTGGCAAAGCTCTGGGAAAGTCGTCAAGGATGACGACTCGAATTTCCCATTTATCGGCGGAACGAAGTAACTTCTCTTCACGCTATCAACGTGCATCTAGCAACTGCGGCTCAGCAGCCGGCCTCTTGGACCGGCAAGAGATTTTTCATTCAGCAGCTGGAGAAGATGGCGGCCATACGGTGTGGCCGGCAAATTACCTCTATCGTGGCAGCAACAACAGTGCACAATATGGCGGCGGCGCCTTGTGCTGCGCAGCTACCATCAAGCGTTGAAGGCGGTTGCAGTCCCACCCGTGGTTGTTTAATAAACGACAACCGATGTTCGGCATCGACGGCCCAAACTATGCGACGCCGAAGTCCCAGATCTCCTACCGTCACGGGGCTTAAACTACCTACACGTCGTCCGCGGCGGCTAAACTTGCGACGGCAGTGTTCCAGACATCGCAGCTTCGACCCTTACCAGCTCTGTGATTCGACGCAGTTGGTAACTTATAACCAGCTCTCCCGGTTGTGATTGTGACACCGAACGGATTATTAGATCAAAACGTCATCGGATTTTACGAGGTACTGAGTGTTATTGTATTTTAAAGAAGATTTCTGCTTGATACTTAAATCATAAATATTGATAGGTAGGAATGTTACTTAATACTTTATAGTTATATTACTTATCTGCTCCATTATAGATAACATTGGATTATAAATCATTGTACAGGCTATTTGTGATAGGTCTCTAATGTACCTAGATCTAGTTCGACTAGATAAAATAGCTGAACCATATTTATTAAGTATTTTTTTTTCCAAAAGAAGTTTCTGTCTAATGTTGACTATAAAGGATAGGATAAATTAATGTTAGGATAATTAATTAGGTAGGTACCCTATTATACCTTCTGGCATTGTTCAATAGCAGTGTTATATTTATAATGTATTTCTGACATCTTAGCATTTACCTACTTATCTATATCATTTACAAAACTTCACAAACACAATTCACAAACTTCACAAAAATAGTTATCTGTAGTTTCCCAAATAGGACATGGTCGAGACACTTTTGCGTTTGCTTATTGTGTTCTACCACTTAAAAATTGAAGCAAATTCCATTGGGTGATACTGTTAGTGTGATACCTATCAATTATGTAGCAAGACAGCACTACTATAAGACATAACTATGTGCTAAAATAATTTTTAACTTCTAACAATAAGGAAGTCTTTTAGATCATATAATAGGTGTTATACACCTAGGTATAGGTATACTTAAAACCTAGATATCAACAATCAACTTGTAAATTCGTCAAAAGGTTAATTATTCTTATTTAGAGAAAACACCTTTTATTTTATTTTTAACCATATTAAGATTGTCTATTTCATTAGCTTATTCACTAATTTATGAAATAGGTAAACAGGTAGTCGGATGGCTTAGTGCAAGTAGGTACCTAACTTTTTAAAAATCTAGATTTGAATGAAGTTTTAAATCTTTTTCCTAATGTTTAGTTACCTGTTTCTTTTCATCTGCTGTCTCAAGTGGTTTCTCTTTTTACAACATATCTTACCTATCTTATCTTATTTAGCCACTCTTGTCCCACTGCTGGGCAAAGGCCTCTTTTCCTCATACAACAATGAAATAAACACATTTACTATTTGGAACTTAACAAACTAATCCTTCAATGGTTTCTAAGGAGGAATAAGTTTCATCATTCTGATAGCCTCTCTTTGCTTACAAAAGCATTTTTACTGTAGGTACTATTTGGAGCTACCAATTATTAGTAAAATTGGTATAGCTGTTCTCGAGTTATAAAATGTGTAACTAACACAACTTCCTTTTATGTATATGTATAGATTTGTAGCTAAGCTACCTTATCTGATTGATGACCCAAGATGTGGGAATTGCTGTGCAGATCAATAGGCACCTACTTATTATTTATAATGAAGTCAGATTGGCCGAACGAATTTTAGATCACTATAATTATATGTATGTGTATTGCTATTTTTGGATAATAAATAACTGTTATATTATGTATTCGCTTGGTAGCATAATGCTCAATTAGCAAAATGTTTAATTTGCAAATTCTCAAAATGACCAGTTAGAAGTGCCCAATTTCTAAAAGACCCAACACATAAAATGCCCAATTCGCAAAATGTCTATATCTCATAATGTCCAACTAGCATGTTTTCTTTTAAGGTCAATATTAAATACATCTTTTATGAAAGTTATGCATTTACATAGTACATATTTGCAATTTATTATATATTGAGATACCAGAGGCTTCCAGCGACTTCCATCAAATTTATCATCACATAAAATACATACATAATGATATGATATCTTTATATAACATTAATTTCCGAGAATCCTGATGAATAAGTTAAAATGTTGCAGCTTCATCAAAATCTGTTAGTGGATTTTGCGTCAAACATCCTCATATCCAATCCATCCATCCATCGGCACAGCTATTAGTAATTCTGGATTTTTAATTACCTTTTAGGTGCGTCCTATCCCATTCGCAATTTGTTTATTCCACGTTTCCATTTCGCGATTGGTATAATTAGCAAATGGTCACATTCACAGCTTGTCAGATTGTACTTGCCGGAATTGTCAATATTATTTATTTTGTAAGTATTTTCAAATTGATCTTATTGGCGAATGATAAAATTCGCAATTGGTCCAATTATTTATTTATATCATTTCATAAACACTACACATGATATACATATTTGAACGTTATATATTAGAAATAAATATATTTAAGAAAAAAAAAATACCTATTATTTATTTCCGAAATGAGGAACATTGCTATTGAAGGTGTAATTCATAATAAGTAAAGCTGAGATGTTACTTTGTTTTAAACTGGTTGAAAGTGGATTTTATTGTGAGATTTAAGTTTTTCTTTGGTGATGTTTTTATTTTAAAAAGAGAGGCCAGTAGAGATACTGTGCGAGTGTAATCTTTTATTTTGGTTAACCACTGGGGACCACATACATGATGCTGACTTGCCTTTATGGCAGTGGCTGAAAGCGGTCAGCATTTCGGTTCTGATAAATAAATAAATTTTGCATGTGTCAATGATAAGTATGTACCTACCTCTACGATGTTGGGTATCCGCTGGTCGGCCCCTTACTTTCTGCCAATTATCTCATATGCAGCGGGTGATTTGGGTTGGCATGACTATGTATTGGGCACATACCCTAGATGCATCAATTTCGCAAGTACCAATGATAAGTATGTACCTCTTCGATGTTGGGTATCCGCTGGTCGGCCCCTTACTTTCTGCCAATTATCTCATATGCAGCGGGTGATTTGGGTTGGCATGACTATGTATTGGGCACATACCCTAGACGCATCATTTGTTTTTTTTTGGTATCCGCTGGTCGGCCTTATACTTGGTGTCAACTATCTCATACGCAGCGGGTGATTCGGGTTGACATGTCTATGTATCTGGCACATACCAATCTTGTTTTGACTGCTTTTTCATTGGGTACTATGCAAAGGACACTTTTGACACTTTTCTTCTAAATAAGTAAATAAGTATATTATATTTCATAACTAATGACTACAATATGTGTATTTAAAGCTCACAGTAAAACCAACTTACACTATTATTAATTAAGCTAGAACATAAGACGAATAATATTCTTTTTGTTTTGTAAAACATTCTAATTTTATGTTTGCTTTTTTTTGTGTGTGTGTACGTACTTCGAGGACGAAGTACCGTCAGTATGGCCGTGATAGAATATGATGGTCATATAAGTACTTCAGTACTGTAATTTCATGATAATTCAGCTTGTAAAACGTAGTCCTTTAGGTGAAGCATCCTCTCGCTTATTATAAGGCTTCAATAATGATACAACACACTGGCTCACAGTGTGTTGGCAAGTCTGATTGTCATTTACATTTTATACTTATCATCAATAGATAGATTATCATAATACTTGTTCATATTAATTGTATTAATTATATAAATTACTGTTATTGTGTGGAACATAGCCTAAGTGTCGAATTACCTAGACACTATAATGTAAATTATGCTGTAAATATCTCATTTTTAAATTTGGCGGGTTATAGGTCAAAGCCAAGATAGTCATGGTCAAGGGCCATTTCTTTTAATAGTTCCGCATCTACGACACAGGTGGCAGTACCTGACCTGATAAGATATACCTTTTAATTATATTATTAATGTTATTGAGACTACTAAATAACGTACTTAGACTTGAGTAATTACCTATTTAATTAATCTAAGTATTTAGGTTTTAATACCTAGACTAAACTATTGTTGAACTTTAAAATGTAATTCAATATTATATCCGCAGTAGCTATTTGTTATGTCACAGGTGGCAGCATTGTCTAATGGACTAATTACATATTAGGATTATTGAGTAAATACTACCGTAATAACATGATAGTTATTGTAGAAGAACTTCAACAATTATGTTAATAATTATAGTGTTTAGATTAAGTACAAATACTGTCTTTTGTTACATAAGTTATACGTGTTTAAATGTTCGCGGCTCTAAGTCAATCTGTGATTGGCTGAAGCGCAGTGTAATGTGTGGTGGTCTCAGACCATATTATAGTGGTGGTTATAAATACGGGTAGATACCTACTTCCCGCTCTTGTTCGTCTATCTTCCTGCAGGACACAAGTTAAGTATTTTGTGAATATTCCTAGAAATAATTGGGCGTTGGCCATTTGTATTATAACTTTAGTGATTTATCGTTTGTTCTGTGGTTTATCTTTTGTATCGCTGCTTAACATGACAATACAATATTGATTTAATGGTATTCCTTGTTTCTCTAATAATCCTCCATCTTTAATATAATAATCCCTTTACTTAGTAACATTTTCAATACAATAGCTTCATTGCAACTATAAAGTAACTTTAGGTACACATTTCATATTAGAATCAATAAAATCCTGACATCTCATATTCAGTAAATAACACCTTGATCGTCTCTATAACTCTATACTACATCTTATTTTCTAACACCTTCAAGTACAATTTTCGGTTACCTTTGAATAAATCCTATGAATAAATCTTAATTGAATTTGGGTGATAAATTTATGATTATTGTTTCAACATAGTTAATCGGAATTAGTTAAAAAGTAATAAAACCTAAGGCATGAAGGCATCATAACCGGGCAGGTCAACAATCGTTTCAAAAGATTTTTTGTCGCTCTCCAACCCATATTTTTTGAAGTTACCTACCTATGTTCAGTGTCAAGAGTACATTACGGCTTTTGATTTCCTCGAGCGAGTGCATGAACATCCTGTATAAACCACTTTACTCTAAAAGCTTCGTTTGAGTGGCAGACAAAGTCCCAATAACAAGCCTGTCGGATACTGGCGATATAGGAATCCGTTTTCATCTTAGGGTTTTCATCGTTCATAGTTTTCATCTGTTTTACCATCTACAGATATTTATCTGACAGATATTTAACTGACAGACATTAATCTGACACTTATATTTATCTGGCAGATATTTAACTAACAGATATTAATCTAACAGATATTTATCTGACAGATATTTAACTGACAGACATTAATCTGACACGTATATTTATCTGGCAGATATTTAACTGACAGATATTTATCTGACAAATGTTTACCTAACATATATTTATCTGACAGATATTGATCTGAAAGATATTTATCTGACACATATTTTATACTTCTCTTTCTAAAACATCTTGTTGTATGACATCAATGACATAGGTTTATCTGTCAGTTAAGCTTATCTGTAGATGCTGGAACAAGCCCTTAGTGTAGGTACTTACTTAGTCTGTGGTGTAGTGTTTTATTGGTTAATACGATTTCTAGTTCATGTCTTTCTTTTGTTTTTTTGGAAATTTTCTTTTGTGTTTTATTTTGAAAACTGACGTGCATCTGTGACGTGCATGAATGATTATAAAAATATGTATAATGAAATGAAATGTTTATTTAATCTTGTAGGACGAGTTTGACATCACATAAGACGGGTCATTTTTTTAAAGTTAATGCTAGTTTCGCAAGAGTGCAGTTTTCCCCAGAGAAGAATCTAGCAAGAAACTCTGTTGGGTTGCTCTTTTCAAATTTGGTTTACAAATTCTAAGATAAAAACACTTAGATACAAACATTAAAATTAACTGATTTTATTATTAATTAATTTTATAATTAATTTAAAAAAAATACTTACGTTACTTTATCAGCCCATACATGTCCCCACCGAGGGGCACGAGCCTACTCTCATACAGAGAGTGATTAGGCCGTAATCCACCACGCTGGCCAAGATTTCACACACACCTTAGAATTTCTTCTTTGGTGTATGCAGGTTTCCTCACGATGTTTTTCCTTCACCGTTAGCAAATGGTAATCGAATAAATCGATCCGTACATGAGAAATAAACTCTCTGAGTTTATTTCTCATGTACGTGTACGTGCCCGCACCAGGATTCGAACCCGTGCCCTCGGAGTTCGAGGCAAGCGTTCTACCAACTGGGCTACCACCGCTTTTACTTACGTTTATTGATGTAAAACTAAAATAGAGCAAAATAAATTTAATTCGCAGATATACCTTAAAGTTTGGTACTAAAAAGTGTAGAAACTACGCGATTTATGGGTGTGTTTTCGTAAATGCACCAGTTTTAGAGTTCAAAATACGAATCAGATATCATATATACGAATGGGGATCATATTTACTAAGAAGTTATAATATATTCTTTATAAAGTAATAGGCATTATTGGTCCAAAAAAAAATCAGTCCATCACATAGATTATTTTAAAATATTCGACACGTATTTTTTCATTTTTCTCTAAAACAAAAAATGACAAAGATACACTGGGTTAAAGTTGCTCGTGACGTCACGCCTAGGTACGTGACGTCAATACCTCCCACTCCGTATCTTTGATGCTCTGTATCTTTGTATTTATTTATGAATTTGATCAGGTAAAAAATGTGTTTCGAATATTTTTTAATAGCCTAAAAGTCGGACTAATTATTTTTTGAATTTTTGAATGAAGTTATCATCTCTATTATTGGTACTTTTGCAGCAAATTGTACAAACAAGAAATACGGGTTTCTGAGACATTTAATTAATAAATTTACTAATAGAAAACACATACAAAAATACGGACAAAAGCAAGATACCTATTTCTATTTTAGTGCCAACGAGTTGAGTAAAGTACGCCGTCGTTGTGTTTAATTAACTAAAACAATAAAACATCTACTGAATAGGGGAGAACAGGTAGGCTTCGTACAGCAGGAGCATTCGTACAGTAGTCATATCTCCACTATCAAATACATTGGTTCGTTAAGTGTCTGTGTCCGAAATGGCCACTCATACGCATAGGCTCGACGTGTAGTGCGGAGACAATGTTGCCATTGGGTTCACCGCTACACGCCAATGTGTGTTTTCGCTCCGCGTAAATAATTTTTGGACATCCATTTAAAATTGTCTTATTCAATAAGTAATGGTTAAATTGTTTATGTTCTTTATTATGTATGATGAAATAATGTCGTAGTTTGCTAATTTAACATGAGTTTTGCGATAAGTTAATGGGTGATTTTTATTTTGGTTTAAATATTTGAAAATTTGGATTGGGGTACCTTCGTACAGTTATAGGTGGGGTAGATTCGTACAGTACAAATGTACCCGAACTTGAAATGTTATCTAGGTATTTTTATTTGCTAATAGACACATTATTGAATAATTAATTTTAAAACTAAAGTCTGATAGGTACTTTTGAAAAAAATAGGCTAAAAGATGTAGAAATAAGCTAGCGGATGTAGAAAATGAAGAAGCAAGAGCAAGAAATATATCAAAAGGCTAAGTAAATGAAACAAGCGTTAAAGTTGGTGTCAGAAACAGCAGGAAGGATAAGAATACAAAAAAATTAAAGTGACCATAGAAAAGTATTAAGACTGATAGTGACGATGAACACGATTTATTGAGTATAAGAGAAATTTCTTGTTCTTATTTTAATGTTTTGCTTCTCATAGATCTCAATGAATGTTGAACGCTATTGGTTTAATTGTTTTTTAATTTCTTTTACCGAGTTTCTCACTATGTACGAATCTACCTTACATTATGTACGAAGCTACCCCGCCTGTGGGGAGCTTTCGTACGAATTTCATTTTTTGGTAGAATCGTTATAACTCGAAAATGTAGCTTTATATCCAAATAAAACTACATTACATATAAAGCCAAATAGTGTGGCTGTATGACAGCATTAAAATCATTTCGCCATAGTTATCCGTTTTTCTTTTACAAGCTATAAAATAAAAAGTGTACGAATCCTACCTGCTCTCCCCTACTAATTATTTACTTCTTCCAAGTATTTCAATAAATTTTCACTCAAAACATAGAAACTGAAGGAGTTTCAAGTAAGCCATTTTATGAGGGACTAGAGGCTGCCCGCGACTTCGTACGCATTCCTCATACGAGTAACTTGGAAAAAAATCATGATATCGTAAAAAATATAGCCTATGTGTTATTCTGATGTGCAAGCTACAATATTGCCAAGTTTCATCAAAATCTGTTCAGCAGTTTCCATCCATTAACAATATTAGTATGTAAGCGTAAGGTTGCCTGGAAGATATTGCTACCTAGCAATAAGGCCGCCTGTTGCTTCTTATATTCTTGTTTGTGTCTGTACCTTATATCTTTGTGTGCAATAGAAGACAATAAGAATAAAAAAATAAAAAAGAAAGAATATTTGTATTGTATTGTATGTACCTATGTTTTTATGAGCGATGTTTTAGCAATAAAGGTTTAGCAATAAGGTGATCATAAAAGAGCCCACGGATTACATGCCGTGATATTGCGATTTATTTATTGCTATAACATCGTCGTCGTGCCATTTATAAAAAATGCAGCAATAAATAAATTGCAGCGGGCTCTTGCTTCCAGCCGCGATCCCATATCGCCGGGAAACCGCTTGTGTGAATACCCCAAGACGTACGATCATAGAATAAACAACAAGACACCTAACAGAATGTACACAACGTACAAAACTACGAGTATTACCTACGTGCTCGAAGACACAGTTCTAATTGCTTTCTTGGAATTTATATCCTTGTAATTCACTAGTCTATGGCTCCCTTAAGGTTTACTCGTGCTTTTGTTTTTAAAAAGAGATTGCTTGGTAAAAGATAAGTAATTTAAATAGTGTTTATTAGGAGAATAGATACATAGTTAGATAATTAAATGTAGGTAGTTCTTATTAAGAGAATATATGGTTAGAAATACTTTATGCCACATAAAGACATTCAAGCATAAGGTACTTTTATTTAAAAATATTACATTGTGCGCAAATGCAGCTTTAACACTAAGAGTGATCTCATCCAGATAACCTTTGGGAAAGTTAAGGCGTATAAAATTATTTCTAAACTTCTGGGGCCCAAGTCTGCTAATTTAAAATAGCCTCAGTTGTGTGACGGCAGTGTTATCGGCATTTTTTTTGACACATTTGGTATTCGGTAACCAATGGCTTACACTGATTGCGACTAAATCTGTCAAAAAATGACACTGACACTCTCATTGACACTGCCGATACACAACTGAGGCTATTTTAAATCAGCAGACTTGGGCCCCAGGAACGATGCAGTAACCAAAAATTAATAATGTTCGGATATCCAAATTCAGAAGTCTTAAATCGAATCAAAAGTCAATTAAAACCGATAGTTAATACTGTCGCCACATCAAACAAACTTAGAAGCAATTATTTTCTGCCTGCGCGACTCAAAACATAGTTTTGTGAAGTATAAACACTTTTAAGTAACGCAACTGAATGCAATAGCGTAGCATGTATTTATGTACTAACAAACTTACATTACAACTGTGACGCGTTTTCCCATCGGGACAGCCTGAGACTATTTCCCTCCACTTACTATGATCCAAACAACACACCTCTTCGGTTTTATTCACATTCATCAGTCTTGTAATGCATTCTCGTCGGCTTAGGGTACTCTTAATATACATACAAATTTGTCACGCCTCTCTCCCATAGGGGTAGGCAGAGACCGTTTCCTTCCACTTGCTGCGATCCAAACACACATCTTTCGCTTCATTCACATTCATCAGTCGCCTCAAACATGTTCGTCGGTTTAAGGTGCTATTGACCTGGCCTTACATTAGTAAATTCTTGATTTTATCGAGGTATGTTCTCCTTGGCCTTCCCCTCCCAACATTTCCAACCACTCTTACCTTGTTTATCCCTGTAAACATACTAATTCAAGACAATAATACCAAAATAATGCGTAAATAAAGCCACTGTCGGCTGGCATGACTCTCAGAATCCATTGTGGCGTTCGAGTTTTAAACTAAATTAATCAAACCACCAGTATTCCGTACGAAAACATTTTGAACGAGCGTCGTCATCAAGGTCTAGAGTTTTGCAACTCATTCTATTTCAATCAGATACTAGGGACCATTTATTTTTTTTAAGTTCAGTTTATATTAACGGTCAGATTTTACCTTATTTCGTGTTTTTTGAAAGCCAATAAATGCTTGATATCTTATAGGTTGTCATCATTGAAGTACTTATTTAAAGTTTAACTTTATGGACTTTTATGCACCAGCAATCGAACCGCTCTTCCATAAACAATGTCGCTGACTGAAGCGATTTGGCTGCAAATGTGAGAAAACTACCATGATTATTTCATCAAAAACTTGAAAAATAATTTGCAAAATCTCTCATTTTGTTATTTGCAAAATGTTTATAAGCTTTTCTTACTTTTTTTCAATATTTCTTCATTTAATACTATTTATAAGATTAGTAGATACTATTTTACCAGTTTACCGTTAAAATGTAGTCTATACCTACCTAAGGCTAGAAATACATTAATATGAGTGATTATTGTACATCGCTTTACCGTGTAAATTATGTCAACATTAACCTGTTTGTTATGATTAGCTTATTTCGGTTGCTGTGTTCAACCACTGTTTGTTTCATGTTAGTGGAAATGTCGGTATTTTATGATCGAGTTACATCAATCCACAGGAATAAAGGAGTTTAAATTAGATACAGTTTTAAGCTTTTAACTGTATGTTGAATAATAACCTAACCTTTGTAAAAAAAATACTATTTTCTTTATATTAATGTACCCAGTATCACTCTCATAGTACCTAAATACGAATCTAACAACACCTCTCAACGTAAAATTCATCAAGCCGTTTAGGCTGTGAGGCATGCTAAAGAATTATACATACAAAAATATATACTTACTCTTGAAAAACATAACCCTTCTTCTCTCGCAGTCGGATAAAAAGGTGCTCTAAAATCGCCGTTAGCTCGTGCACCAGAATTTTGCCTTTGACCGTTTTGTCAACACAGGATCTTAAATTTTTGTACGATTGGCCGAAGGAATTCGCAGAATCGAATCATATGGGAGAGAGTTCAAACGATCCAAATCGGATTAGAGTTTCACGCTTCCGTTCCTTATGAGACCGTTGCGCAAGGAGATTACCTCATCGATTGGTGATAAACTTGACACCAATAGTATCTTCTTAGATGTAACATGTAACCGGAATTTTACAGTTTTCTTTTTATATAGGAGATTATATTTTTTCTAAGTTCTCAAATATTGTCGCAGTTATGCAAGATTTACAGGTTAAAGTAGAAAGGTTAATCGCGATGGAGAATTTGAGAGGCTTAGCTAGCAGTAGACAATCGTGTTATTTTTAATATTGGACAAGAAGGGTTAACTACTGCCAGTGGAGTGTATACAGGGTGTAAAAGAGAGGCGGTATAAAGCCGAAACACAGCGATAGTCCTCGTGAAACTGAACAACTTACCCCAAGGAACATGGGTCGTAGCTCATAACTCGAAAAAAATTCTTGGATCGCCCATACTTACTCGATCAGCTTATCGGACATTTTGGGTGAGTAGTGGAGGTGAATTTTTTTTTTCGAGTACGACCCATGTTTCTTGGGGAAAGTTGTTCAGTTTTATGAGGAGTTATATGTTACACCCAATATTTTAATGACTTATAGGTAATTTATGGAACAGGTTATTTTTTGTTTAAATTGACATAACTATTTTATTCGTTATAATATGTAGTTAGATTCATTGCAGTATTGTGTGCAGTAGTATTTTATATTAGTAAATTTATTTAGGTATTTGCTTATCTTTTTTAACGCTATATTTTACTAAAATAATACTCATAAGTACCTACATAACACTTAAATATATAAGTCCATTAATATTATTATAAGTGTTTCATACATTAAATATTCAGTATTTACCTTCTTGCAGCTTTGTTGCAATTATGCTTACTAAAATGACTTTATTTCCCCAAAACAATACTAATAGCTCCTTTTACGTAAATACCTGTAAAATAAACACATTATTTATTAATTTTAATCCTGACTTAAATGAGACAGTGACTGCAAAAGTGATTTTTATTAATTAAGTAGAACATAAGTCAAAATGCACAGAAATTATGAAGAAACTATACCACTGATAAGAATACAGGTAAGTTTATTGGAAAAACAAGAAAAAATATATGTTATTATATACAATATGATATTTTAATAGATAGCACATTATATGTATGTGCTGTGCATAAATATTATGATTATGATTAGGTATGATTTAAAAAAATTAATTAGGTCGAAAATGTACAAAAAATTAAAGCTTATAAGAAAGGGTTGCAAATGTTACTTTTTTTATTTATTTGATAGTGTTGTATTGATTAACTTACGTACGACTCACGGCTGAGTTGAGTCAGGTGAGTACTAGCCTACTACGAGTACTATTAATAATACATATTATATTATTGCATACTATTAGCTAACACTGGCCACTTTACAAATTTCAAAATTGGAAAACCTTTTTTGCTCAACCTATACGAAATTTTACACCATGCTTTTAACCAATATGTGGGTGCGCAATTTATTTCAAAGTTTAAAACTAATTGAACGTAAATTTCAAAAGGGATACGCCTGACCTACTAATTTAGAATCTGTCGTAACTTTTAATATCCTTCTCATAGGAAAAGGTCTTTGAAAAATTACGTAAAATTAGGTATTTCATGGAAAATAACTATTGCTAATTATTTATTTATTAAGTCCTTTATACATAGTTTAATTTAAAATATAAACGTATTTAATACGATAAACTTATTCGATGTCAAATCAAAATATAGAAGTTTTAAATACATAGCATAGCAAATCTTTTTGTATGTGACTCTTTTCTACATAATCGAGTCAGTAGAAAAAAGATACATGATTTAAAAAAATAAAATGGACACGTTTTTTTTTTCGTAATCCTAAAGCATGATTATCCCACTGCATGTAAAAAAATTGCATGATAAACACGAAATGAATATTCATAAAACGAAAATTATAATTCAGCGCCATCTTGTTTTAATGTTACATCTGGCACTGATCTACATTTTCGGTCCCAAAATTTTAAGTAAAAGCTGCAATGTACGTACAAAATTAAAATTTTTGCATGTTTAATTATGTTCAAATTATGTTTTAATTATGCATGTTGTGTGAGTAAGAATTCTTTTCAAATTAATTAAATTCTTCATAATTAGGAATGTTTACTTCAATTTATTGCATTGCGGGTTATACACCATTTATTTAAAGATCGCTCAAAAATTATTTTGAAAATAGGTATTCGATAATAAACAGCTTTAAAAACGCCGAACATTTATCAAAATAACAATAAAACAAAACACTATCTGCTTCCATTTTCAAATATCCAAATCAATTGAAAGACGCCTTTTGCGTCTGTCAAAATAAACCAAAGACTACTCCTTAAATTTAGAAACACGAAATTCAAAATTGATTTCTTTTTTTTACAGGCTGAAGAAGGCACAAGCAGAACTTCAGAAGGCGAAGACAATGATGGCAGCGAGATCAACGCTGGGTCCTCACGAGGCCTCTCTGCTGCTACATCAAGAGAAGAAGACGATGATTCTAGTAACAATGCTAGTTCGGAGAGCAAGAGCCCTGGGCAGAGGTAAGAGTGAGCTTTGCTTTTTGTTAGCAGAATTGTATTGTCCAAAGATGCGATGTTAAGCTGTTTTATTGTTATCTCTCTCTAAAGGTTGTGAGTGAATAAGAGAGAATGATACGCAGTTACTCTTTAACGTTTTGGGAAAATTAAATGTATATCTTATCAATTTTATTAATAGATATTTATAGCATTATTAACACAAATTTTAAAAGTCCTTCGAAAAAAGAAAAATATTTAGATGCCATAATATTAACCTACTACATAGGAAATAGGAAATATAAACAAAAAAGCAATACTTACGTATTTACAGTGTTTCATAAAAAACCTCTTTTCAACCTGAAATCTAGGTTAGTCAGAGACTAGGCGGATGTTATTGCGGTCTGAGCTTCGAACATGTTATTAACTTTGGTATAAAAGTACTTTCAAACTACTAGGGAACAATAACTTACAAGCAATACGATTTTTTACAATATTGAGTTTGCGTTTCGATCTATTTTTCTAAGGAGTTTTTATATTTTTATTTTTAATACAACAGGGGTCCAAATCTGCTAGTTCACAATCAGTTGTATGTCAATTAGAATTTCAATGTCATATTTTGACACATTTGGCCGCAATCAGTATAAACCACTGTTTAGCAGAATACCAAAAGTGTCAAAAATGCCATTGACACTCTGCCAACATACAACTGAGGCTATTTTAAATTAGCAGACTTCGGGGCTGTTTCACCAATTACAAATAAAAAGTATCTGACAGATATTTTATACCTGTCTCTGTCTAAAACTTCATGTTTTATGAAATGGACATGGGTTTATCTGTCAGTATAAGTTGAAGATAGGTTAAGATGTAAGTAATAACCATTGTAATATGATGTCATTATTCATATGATGACGATTAAGTACACGTTTAAGATAGGTTAAAATGTCAACAACCATAGGGATGATGACTACATTCAAAAATTCAAAAAATAATTTGTCCGTCTTTTAGGCTATTAAAAACTATTTAAAACACATTTTTTACCTGATCAAATAATAAATACAAAGATACAGAGCATCAGAGTTACGGAGTGGGGGGTTTTTACGTCACCATTGAGTAAAAATCGTACTCAAACGTGACGTCACGAGCAACTTTAACCCAGTGTAACTTTGTCATTTTTGGTTTAAGAGAAAAAAGAAAAAATACGTGTCGATTATTTTAAAATAATCTATGTGACAGACTAAAAATTTTTTTTTAGTCATCATGCCTATTGTAATAATGTCAATGTACTTACCATTCGTTGTCATTTTTCAATGTCTTTTTATCTGCAGATGATGAAAATGTTCCTACTCGACTTTTTGCCAAAATCAGCCTTAAAATAAAAGTAGGAAATACCTAAACGCCTTTCCCCATTCAAGTTTAAATAGCAAATCGGGGTTTAAGGGAAGGAAACAAAGATTACAGCGTTGTGAAGGCTTGATATTCTTCAATGTAATTGGACTATAAATCTAGGCGATCCGCAGCCGTAAATTACGTCAATTTGCTTCAACGGCAGCGATCTTTCAAGTATCGATTATACCTATAATTAGGTACACCACAAATAGGTATTAGAATTCTTGATTTCTATAAATCTTCTTGTCTAAACCAAGAGATAGTTATTTAGAGAGGTACATTTGGTCGCAATCAGTATAAGCCATTGTTTAGCAGAATACCAAATGTGTCAAAAAATGCCATTGACACTCTGCTGACACACAACTGAGGATATTTTAAATTAGAAGACTTGGACCCTTGGTAAAATAGAGGAATAAATAACACTAACCTACAGTTGCTTGAATAGCTCATTGAATGCATAAATTGTTAAACATCGTGCCGTCTTATTCAGATTTTTGACAATGACAGTGATAGCTATAGGTATAACGGAGCATTTGCTTACGTAACATTTTTTGCAACTAACTGAAATACTGGTAAAATAAAAGATTATTACAGCAAATATTTTCTGTTTATCTTTCGAAATTGCAACTACGAGTATGTATAGGTATAGGTATGGCATACTTAATATTAAGGCCAATAGCAGACGTAGTTTTCAAAACGCGCCTCGACCGCAGCCTTGTTACCTTTATGCAGGTAGCTACACTTTGTGAAATTACAACATGTTTAAGTATGTAGGTAAATATTTTGGACTTTTATGAAATGAAGTGAAATAAATTTATTTGCATAAACACAGTAAGTAAAGGCCTACAACAGATACAACAAGTTCGTGCGTTCCACCTGCAGGCAGGTGTGCAAATGTAAGCATATGTAATTAATACATACAATCAATATAAATTATTAAGGTCTTATCTTTATATTACATCTTGACAATCTAAATATTCACGAACGCTATAGAAACATCTATCAAGTAACCAATCTGTTACTCGTTTTTTGAATGTGATTTTAGGTAAAGTTTTAAAATTATCAGGGAGCTTATTATATATGTTACCGGAAATGTATGTAATTCGTCATTGTATACTATTCCTATGAAATGTATGTAATTCCTAAAATGGCACGGAAATGTGTGAATTAAATAAAACTTTATACATTTCCTAGGAAATCTATACATTTCCCAAATAGCAATCGGAAATGTAATACATGTATGTATACATTTGAGATAAATATTGATGGTTAGGTTAGGTTTCAATCCCAGGGTTCCTCCAGTCTGCCTGGGAAGACCGCCTCGTAGTTTTAGTGGGTATACCTCTCGTCTTGGAAAGGGAGTCCAACATAACCGTCTTGCTCCCCGGGGGTGGCAGTATGCGTAACATATTTCCCCGTGTTAAAAAAAAGGTTAGGTTATGTTATTATTCTCATTTTAACCATGTGTTTTATTTTATAGCAGAAATCATTTATTTTCTACATTTCCTAATACGATATTAGAATTATATACAATTCCGAGGAAATGTACACATTTCCTAGGATTTGTATACAATTCCATGATTTCATACATTTCCGGTAACATATACAATCTATTGCCATATTTTTTATAAACATTAGTTTTATACATGTGTTAGCACGAGGTCGAAATAATTTATTAGTGTGTAAGCAGGGCGCGAAATACCATCAAAATTATTTCTTCAATCAGCACGTAGGTTTATCCCCATAGGGTAGCTTTCTCTTTGTGAGCAAAAAACTGACACGTGACTTACAGCCTTTCAGTAATTCACTTATCTCCAACTACCGAACGAGACTGAGCAATCATCGATTGAGTTCTAAAAACAGCATAAAGGCCAACTTCTGAGTTTGAGACTTGGATATTGATCTTGCTAATCACGGAGATTTGCTGTTGACGTTTGAAAGAGTATTTATATCAAGGGAAAAGTACTTTTTACCTACTCTGAAAAAAGTAGCACATTTTTTGATAAAACATATTTCTAAAGGAAGTGGTCTCTACCTACCCCAATGGGAGAGAATCGTGTCGGATATGTATGTATATTTCTAAAAAATGCTGTTTTAGATAAACTAGTTTTTTTTATAGATAAGACGGAACGTCACTGTGATGCCTAAAAATAAAGTTGGAAATTTAAACAAGGTGTAGTGTTCGATAAAATAGGGATCATTTTAAAAGTCTATCTACACAGATCCTGGCGTGCCCGGGACGTGTCCGGGCCGTGGCCCGTCAGGAGGGAAAACAATACGTCGTCATGACAACGTGTCCGGGACGTGTTAGGGACGTGTCAGGGAAAAAATATCATTCCATGCATTTTCTATAGATTCGTTCACACACTTTGTCATGACGACGTATTGTTGTCCCTCCTGACGGGCCACGGCCCGGACACGTCCCGGGCACGTCCTGGATCTGTGTAGATAGGCCATAAAAGAATATATGCTCTTACCAATGTGTATTTACGAACGAGACACAATTGTGGTTTGGCGTTTTCAAATAAAACCGCCGGTCAAGCTTATTCCGGGATTCACAACTTAAGTAAACACCCTAAGTGCTCCCAGTTAGTACCAGTACCCTATAAAAGGCATTAAAAGGTACCAAACTTTAAACTAAACCGCCGCAAAACACCAATAGTTTGAAACAAACCGAATTCAATTTAAGTTGGATCGACCGAAGTTGGGTTACAGATAGCTATTTTTGTGTCATCACTCCGGGTGCAAACTTTTACCATTATTTTTGTAAAGTTGATATGTATATACTAAATATACTAAGATGATAATACATAGAGACAGAAAAAAAAGAAGAGAAGTTATATACAAAAGGTACAGCATATTATTATTATTTTTTTTTTTTTTACTGGTTGACATTTTGTAAATATAGCTTTTTAATTTCGACACAAATTGTTATTAGAAAAAAAAATGCAGAAAAGGTTATTTAATTTATTTAGGGATTTATCTGTTTTTTAATGTGACCGGTTAACGGAAATTTAACTGAAAAAATAAAATATGTTTCATTTATTTGGAAGGCAGTTTACAAATAACATTTCAGTCTTATTCATAAAAAAGATAGGATACATAAAGTGCGTAATTCTTAAATCACATCTATAGAGGCGACTGATGAACGTGGATGAAACAAAAGTGTCTTTGGATTGTAGCACGTGGAGGGAAGGGTCTCTGTCTACTCCGATGGGAAAGAGGCAAGACAGATATGTGCAATTCGGACTTTGATATTGATACTTCTTTCTATTAAACATACATTATTTTGTTATATGTTTCTGTGTTTATGCCTGAGATTTGTAAAACTTAAATTAAAAAGAGCAACCCTACAGAGTTTCTTGCTAGGTTCTTCTCTGGGGAAACTGCACTCTTGCGAATCTAGCATTAACTTTAAAAAATGACCCGTCTTAAGTGTTGTCAAAACCTACAGGATTAAATGATTTTCATTTCATTTCATTTCATTTCATTTCATTTCATTTCATTTCATTTCATTTCATTTCATTTCATTTCATTTCATTTCATTTCATATCGTACACCATAATGTGTAAGTTTTGTGGCAAATCAAGGCTACGTGGCTATTTACTTCAAGAATAATTTTTAAGCAAATCTTATTAAAGGTATTCAGGGGTCGTAAACCAGCTCATTACAAGTAACAAGAATAAGTTACCTTTCGTAAAACGGAATTTAATTAAAATACCTACTTATTCTGTTTTTTGTAAAAGAAAACGGTTAAATGAGTTAGGTAAATATTTTGCTTAATTTTTCTTTGAGGTTGAAAAAGATGGTTTGTTCTTTTTAAATAAAGCCGTGTACTCATTAGCGAGGTGTTACCGTAACCGTTGCATGCACTGCAACTTAAAAACATAATCCCCCTTATTACAAAACGAGGTTTAAAGATAGTCCGACGTTAGTCCGTTTCTTTTGACGTTTCGGCTAAGGACAAAACGTCAAACTAAACGAACTAACTTTGGACTATCTTTAAAACTCGTTTTGTAATAAGGGGGATAGTGTTCGAGAGTCTGCGACGAAAGCAACACGAGCGGCTCGCAGCGACCCGGCGATTGTCAGTTTTTTCCACGTATCAAAGGGTAACTGTAACACGTGTACACTAGAACCTCGTTACTGTATCTGTTTAATTTTTAAAGTTTTGTGAATTCAGAAGGGATCTTACACGCATGCCTGCGATTAAGGCGCGGTGGCAGTTTATTATGTACCTAAGGTCCAGAACACACGATGAAACGCAACTGCAACGCAACTGATACTGCTAGTTATTTTTGAGTTGCATCGAAGTTTCTGCTATAGTCTGTGTGGTTTTCTAAAGAAGTCTATAGCAGAAACTTCGATGCAACTCAAAAGTAACTAGTAGTTTCAGTTACGACGCGTTTCACCGTGTGTTCTGGGTCTAAATATACGCCAAAACCGCGGGTGAACTGCCGACAGAAGGAATCAAACCTTGTATCGTAAATATCGTAATTCAATGAGTAAAAAAAACTTTTTCTCCCGCATTTTAGAAGGGGTGTTTTAGCAGCTCTATATTTCATCTGCTATCTTCCAGTCAAAGCGTCTCGTCATAAAGATATCGAATCTGTATCACGGCGGCGATCGCCTTTTGTTTTTGCGAAAGAAAAACCAAAAGGGCAATGACCTAGACCGGGTAACTTTTTAAATAAGGGGATGTTTTTGAGTTTTTACAGTTAATAGCTAAAAAATATACTTTAGGTTTATTATAGGTCTTAAAAAAAAATTATGCTACTAGATTTTCTTAATAATGGCTTAATGTTCCAATATTTACTTACTGAAATCTTTAAATCCTGTTGTACTATTTATCCTGATGGCTACCTACTTACCGGTTAGGAAAATAATAAAATCATTATTATCACAGGGTGTAACAGAAAGGGGGTATAATGCCAAAGCACAGCGCTAGTCTTCATGAAACTGAACAACTTTTCCCAAGGAACATGGGTCGTAACACGAAAATTTTTTTTTGATCGCCCATTCATACTCGATCAGCTGATCGGACATTTTGTATGGGGAGGCGAATTTTTTTTTTCGAGTTACTAACCATGTTCCTTGGGGAAAGTTGTTCAGTTTCATGAAGACTATCGCTGTGCTTCGGCAGTTTACCCCCTTTCTGTTACACCCTGTATAGATATTTTTTAGGAAAAAAAACTTTAAAACAGTGCTGAAAACTTTGTAGAATTAGATAGAGCCAGATTGTTCTTAATAAAATCAAATTTTCGAACTAATTACCAAATTTAAAAATACTCTTTATTCCTCTGTTAATGACCTAGCATCACTGAAAATATAATCCCAAAGGTTTAATTACGAAACGCAATAGCGATTATGATAAACAATAGACATTGAAATTAAGTTAAATTTTCCCACATCTAGATTGTTGAGCAAGATATCGCCATTCTCAACGAATCCGAATCACAGACAGGATGATATGTAAGTGGCGAGTTCAATGCTTAAAAGTCGCTTTACTAGCGAGCACGCCCCGGCCGATTACGTAACCGATGACTTTTTGACGTATGGAGTCGCTATCATGATGGACATTTGAATTGTCAACTTAATTTAACGTCAAGTAAAAACTTCGAAGAAAATTCAAGATTTTAGAGAACTATTTTAATTGAATAAATCATATATAAAATAAATCATGATAGCAACTTAAAATGTCAAAAAAGAGTCAAAAGAAAAAAGTAAAATACGTAATTGGTGCCCTCGCCTCTCACAAGAATTGAATGTGCATAAAGCATAGTCGTAAAGCACATTACCCTGCACAGCTGACGATAGTCACAGTAATTGCTAAGATCACACGTAATGTGTCCATTGAACGAAATTAGAAAGGCTGAATTTTTTATGTGCATGTTATTTTGTGCCGTCCCCTACTACAGTTTACAGAGTTCGGCGCGCTTTGGTGACTCGAATGAAAGTCGAACGCAACTCGCTTGGATTTAGGTACCTGCATACGGAATGTATCCTTCTAGAGTCACTCTAAACCATGCCATTTAGATGCTTCACTACCTATTAGATTTTAGAACTTTAGATGTTCTGGAAATTATTTTAAATGGCTTTAAATCTATTTGACTGACAGGAATTTTTAGTTACCGAAGAAATGAAGATCTTGCGATAATATGGCAACCTATTATTGGCAAAAATTACATATTTCAGGAAATTAGGCACTAATTACATCCGTAACATACCTATTTAGGTTCATGAGAAAAGAGAATGGGTAATATTTTTGACTGTAAACTATGTTATAAAAAAAATAAAAACATCAAAAAAATTCTCGCCAAAGCGTGCATAGAACTCGCGGTAGGGCAAACACAGCACTTCTGTAACACGAAACAAATCCTTTTAGGCCGACAATTGCGTCTCAGGGGTCAGGGTTGCCCGCTGAGGACTTACAGGAGTCAGATTCCGATAGACGAGGCCATAAGTGGAGACATGTCCAAGCCGTCATGGCCTACTACCAGGCTCTCAGGAAAATCAAGAGGTTCGACCAACCCTCGGTCTTTCTAAACTTTGTGTATTAAGTACCTTTTTGTTTCGTATTTCCCTTTCGCTCCTTAACCTTGTGGTAGGATATAAAAATTCACTTGGGTTTGTGTGTTTTCTTGTCGATTTGTGCCTTTCACTTTGGACCTACCTTCCACTTGGGAGTAAAACCGTAATCAGTGTGTATTTTCTACTAAAACTTTCGATAGATTTTTTCATTTTTGAAAACTTTGATTCAACTCTTTAGATGCAATTTTAGAATAGTTTTAGATACGTGGTTTTATAGACTATACTCACAAATCTCACTCTACAGACATAACTACTTCTATTTTTATTTATAGTGATTGCAATATCGCATGTAAAAAAGGTAGCTCTTTGTATGCACGAGATTTTGTCTAGAGATTTTCAGTTCACAATAAAAACTAATATAAATACAATCAAACTAGATTTCTCTTTCTTAAATAAACTAAATTCACTTTGTAGTTACTTCCAAATCAATTTCGACTTCTTAATGATTAAAGAAAACTTTTCCTTTAGAGGGAACTTGTAAAAACATAAAAATAGAACTTTCTGGAACTAGCATGGCATCTTGCTTCCCCTGTCTCTGTCGCTCTAGTCTTTAAACTAACTAGTGTAAATGTGATGCAGAACAAAGTCGAATCAAAGATGGATGAAGCTACGTACGACGGTGCAGCTGAGCTCGGCGATGCAGAAAAAGCCGCCATTGAAGAGAGAGGACTCGTTTCTGAAGAGATTTTCCACGCGACAGATACCAGAGACCCAGGAAACTGTGAGATAATAATAATTTTATTACACTCTTATCGTTTTACGATGTTTTCAGAGGCTTGTGTTGGGAATATAGCGAATGTGTGAAGTGTTTTCGCAACTGCTGTAGCGATCTCAAGATTTTTTTGTTTTTATAACAAATACTGTTGAATACAAGGACTAAGGGTGCCGTCGCACCTGAGGGTCACCCGTTTCTGGCAGATTTGGCTTACGACCGCAATTTTCTTAGTGGTTAATTTCGGTCGGTCGTTAGTGCATGAAAACATAACCCATCGAACTCTTTAATTCTATCACTCAAGGGTTTGTTACAGCAGTGTGAAAAAACTTCGCTAGAACAATTTGGAGAGGCCTATGTTCAGTAATGGGCAGTTACAGGCTGATATAATAATGATATTATTTTATACACCACAATGCTAATCTATAACCCATTAACACTATATTTAAATACTCAGCAATATTACCAACCCTCATTTTCCCATACAGGTAGAAGATACAGGTTCAGAAGGGGCAACGGGCGAGCATAGAAGCACGAACCGCCAGCGACGAAGGAAAGTCCGCGCGCCTCGAACTGTGGTCAACCCGGACGAGAATTTCTACTTCTATTGGCTATGGATGATAACTCTATGCGTCCTCTATAATCTATGGACGCTGATTGTGAGGCAGAGCTTTCCTGAGTTACAGGTAAGGGTATTATTTATTATTGGGTCTTGTATTGTTGGAAATATTTGAAAATAATTCGTTTTCATAATAATACGAGTACCTATACAGATTATTAGATCACCAAGATGTGATTAAATACAAAAAATGTCCTTAGTATGAAATTATGACGTTAACAAGGGGTCATTTTAAAAGTTAGGTTATATGTCAAAACGCTCCAGTTAAGTGACAGTTGAGTTGACAGTAAATTTTAAATGACTTTAACAAAAAACAAACACCCAGAAAAAAGTTGGAAAAAACTAGGTTGTTCTCAATTTGGAAGATTTTTTTATGAGAGCCATTAGTCCGTGCAAAACCCAGAAGAGGAATTCCCATAATTAAATCTAGGTACATTGGTATAAGTCTGTATATAAAATACACAATGGACAGAAATCAACCATATTTATATAGTCTAACTCCTGACCTTACCTAAGATTAATGTTTGCAATTTCTCTTTACCTTTTTTCTGCTCTCGTGTAATAAATAACTCTGTATTAAGGTAGGCAGTTAAAAAAATATGCGCAATTCAACAATAATAAATAAAGTTTTTATGGTATATTCTTTTTTGGTGGAAGTTACTAGAATGTAGACCAAGTCAAAACGTAGGTAGCGAAATTCCTAGTGAAAATAAAAAAAGCTACTCGAACGATAGACTCCTACTTAAATTAAATATCAATGTTTGTGCCGATATAAAAGGGTGGATGTGAAAATGTTTGATACTCTTTCCCGCAAAAACTAATTAACAGATTTTTGATTAAATTTGTCAATATTGTAACTTATACATCAGAATAATACATAGGCTATATTATTTTAAGATATCTTAATTATTTTTCAAGATATAACAATAAATGCGTGCGAAGTCGTGGGTCGCCTCTAGTACGCTATGTTTTAAGTTATTGTGAAAAAGATCGTATACCGTAAAGTTTTTTTTTTGTTAGAATAAAAAGAAAAAAAAGGTAAAAATGAGTGTGAATATACCCCAGAAATACTGTCCAATCCTGTTAGAACGAGGAACGTAATGTTACTAACGACCTTTTGGATTCGAACGGTTTACCTTTAAAACGACAAAATTCGTTCGGACCACTGAGATCTTCTTTTGTTTTACGTCGTGTTTTGTTTTCGTGATTCTATTTTCGAAAGTTTTGTTTATTTTTAAATCAGTGCCGTTAAAATAGGAAAACTTAGATAGGTACGAGTAGATACTGCAGGAATTATCCAAAGTTAAGGCAGGGAGAGCATTATACCTTTAGCTGACTTTTCTGTTGTAAAAACCACGTAAAACCAAGCTTTCTAACTGTTTTTTATTTAATAGATAGATAGCAATAGTGGCCTTTTCTGCAACAAGCCAAAAAACAAGTAAACAAAACAAATAGGTTAAAAGATATTATTCGAATTTATGTAGTAAAAGGAATTCGCAATTTAGCCAGATTTTAACCCCTAAAGGAAATGGTGCCGGCTGTTTGAAAATGAGAGCTAAGTGTCTTTAAATAACGTTTATGTTGTTTTGTGTCATTTATGTGTTCTTAATTTAAATTAAGTGAGGTTAACTGAATATTTGGAATCGATTTTTTTAAAGCGGTAGTTTGGAATGTGTTGATATGTATTATGTATGTAAGTATTACCTAGGTATTAGTTATTTATCATTTTGCTATATGATCTAGAATACTTCATATACATTTATTGTCATGTCTTCAAGAACTTAGATAATATAGCCTATGTGTTATTCTAGTATGTAAGCTACAATATTGTGAATTTTCATCAATATCTATTCAGTGGTTCTTGCGTGAAAGAGTAACAAATATCTTCACACCCATACCTAACCATCCATCGGCACAAACATTGACTTTTATAATAAGTATATATAGTCTCGTAAATAAATAGCTTAGGAATCACACGTCTTAATATCTCTTACAATACAATACAAATACTCTTTATTATGCTATCTACACGCCAAAGCCGCCGGCATGCCGCCGGTCTAAGCCGGCGGGTTTACGCCATACGAATGGCAGCTGTCAAAAAAGCCGGTGGCTTTGGATTACGAGTACATAAAGATACAAAAACAATAATACCAAACAAGATAAACTACAAACTAATACTAAATTCATACTTACGTAGTCAGTCACTTAAATAATAAATAAATTATTAAAACGTTTCGTCTCCAAGTGAAAAGTTTGTGTTCGGGCAGGTTTCAGATATTATACCTACCCAATGAAAGTTTCAGTAGCTGTACCTACTTTTAGTTTACAGCAAAGTTTAGGCGTTCGATATGCATAAAATGCAAATTTTAATCATATATTTAATTCGTTGGACGTTGAAAAGGCTGATGATGATGACGATAATGATGATGATGATGATTATAATGATTGTAATGATAATCATAATGATGATTATAATGATAATCATAATGATGATTATAATGATAATCATAATGATGATTATAATGATAATGATAATGGTGATAATGATGATGACTTGTCCACAGATAATGTGCCACTACTTCTGGCTGACGTGTGACGGTATAAGCGACGTGGTGTTTGCTTTGGACCTGGTCGTGCAGTTGAGGACCGGGTACTTGGAGCAGGGGCTGATGGTGAGCAATTTATTTATTTAAGGATATCCACAGCTTAACCATAAATAAGTTAACATAACAATAAAGTAATAAATATTAAAATTTTTGTTGTTTATAAACCTACAATTTATGCCGATTAGGGCGCGTACACATTAACGAGCTGTAACCGTAACTGTAGCATGCACTGTAACAAAAAAACAAACCTAGTGTATACGAACGCAGCACGAGCGGCTCGCAGCGAGCCGACGATTGCCGGTATTTGCCGTGTATCAAAGGGTAGGTAACTGTAACACGCGTACACACTTTAACATTGGTACTGTATCTTTTCGGTTACAGGCACGTGGAAAAAATCATTTATTGGTAATAAAATTCTGAAACACAAAGGACCTTAATAAACAATAATATTGTGTATGTATGTATTCTATTTTCAATTAAAACGCAATCTTTCTTTCAGGTGTACGACTCAAAAAAGCTAGCGAAACATTATTTGTCATCACGGCCATTTCTACTGGACATCGCGTCGCTCACACCACTCGATTTAATCCAGCTCAAAATTGGCACTAATCCCATCATTCGGTTTCCTAGGTTTCTTAAGGTGAGTTTAAGCTATTTTGTAGATATTTTAAAGGAAAAAACACACCGGATGCGTATGCGTACCTCTGAGTTGTAATGTATGTATGGAACTGTCACCGTAGACGCAAGCGGTGATAGTTCCATACATTACAACACAGAGGTACGCATACGCATCCGGTGTGTTTTGGCATTTAAGTAAAAATAATAATAAGCTATAGTCTTGTCTTGTCAGTGGAGGTAACTTCCACTCTATTTTGGTCCCTACTTTATTTAAAACTTCTTTCTTTTTGACCTTTGAATACCTAATAAATAAATAGGTAGGTGTATTTTACATTATTTCGTTATAATTTGTAATTAATTCTAACCTTTTTTGGTACCTTCAAATCATTCATGTAATTTCGCTGCATAACATGGCAGAACCTGCAATTTGGCAAATTCGTCCCCCTTAGGTATATGTATCTACGTAAATATTAGGTGCTTTTACAAAATCTGACTTTTTTATATAAATATTTGCATGCCAGTTGCTGGCGCTACACGATAGTCCTAATGTTCTAATATGCTTAAGTCATCTTTATTAATCTTTCACATCCCAGAAAAAAAAGAACAATAGAAAATCTATTGTGTCTGGGTTTATAATTAGTCAGTGGGATGTGAGAAGTTAACCATGTTAGCAAGCAAATAAAATACAATTCTATTGTATTCTTATAAACCACGGCCACAAATTGACAGCAAAATAGCCTAGTAAACAAAATCTCAGTAAAACTTACCTCAAGGTCAAAGGTCGCGTTGCTTCTTTGAAACCGGATGAATAAACAATAAGACGAAGTTTCTTTGAAGTTACCTCCAACTCGGTGTGACGGGTATCAATGTCAGGAATCGAAGGTATTGCTTTGTAAGGGGAGTGTGCGAGTTGCTTAACTTACTTTTATTTATGTATGCCTGGTAACGAAGATCAAGTCCGCTGAAGTTTTCTGTGGCAAATTGTCATCATAACTTTAGTAGTTTTTGAGAAAATACATACTAAATATTACACTCCAAAAACTTTGCTGTTATCCTAGTTCCAAATCAAAGAGTATATCAAAAGTACAAAAAAAACAAGCACATAAACCCCTTCAATTCCTTATTCAAACTGTCACCAATTATTTTGCGAAGCCATTTTCCGAATCATTATAGAAGAAAGAACGAATTCAAATTTTAAAACAAAACACGATCAATTAGCGCTATTACCAAATTCAAAACATCCAATTCGACGCAACCGAACTCTCGCAATTCTGAATTGAAACAATTCCGAAGCAGTTCTCGACGAATTATTTTTAATTCGACGAATAAATTGCAGAATCGAGTAAATTGCCAGTTTTGGAATTAATGGCGCGATTCTATTTACAACCTTGCTTAGATTGTCTCGTCTCTAGTAATCATCTAGTTTTATTTCGAAGATAAAAGTTAATTAATATTGTTAGTAATTACTTAGGTGCTTATGAAGCTTTGTTTGGGTTTCATTGTGTTTCTGTTGGAAGATTTTGTTTTGTTAAGTTTTGAAGAGACAAATGAACGGATTTATTTAGTCGAAGGTTATTTTCTTAATTCGGACCACTTTCAAGTCGTTTTAAAAGATAGTAATTTGCAAGTTTACGAGCACATTGAATACTTGAACAGTATTGTCCTATTAACAATTAATGAAACAAAGAATTCTATTACCTATCTTTTTCAATTTAAATTTTTAATATTGTTTTCAATTTTGTTGATAGCTAGTAACCATTATAACAGCTAAAGATGGTGGTGAAGCCAGCACAACCAAGTGACCAAAGCCCAAGTCGGTTAAATTAAAATAGCCTCAGTTGTGTGTCGGCAAAGTATCAATGACACATTTGGTCGCAATCAGTGTAATGTTAACAAATGCCATTGACACTCTACCGTCACACATCTGAGGATATTTTAAATTTGCAGACTTGGGCCCTTGCTCCCTTTAAAAATCTAAGAACTAGATGACCTTAGCTCTTAAAATACATATTTCCTTCGTCTTCCAGGTGTACAGAGCAGTCCATTGCTACTACATGGTGGAGTCCAGGACGGTGTATCCGAACTTCTGGCGCGTGATCAATCTAATTCACATCCTGCTCATCCTGGCGCACTGGTTTGGGTGCTTCTACTTCCTGCTGTCTGAGGCTGAAGGGTTCCAGGTGAGATTGTGAATCTTTATTTGAATCTTATCTTATATAGCCATCAGTATCCCACTGCTGGACAAAGACCTCTCTGTTCCTTCTCCGCGATTTTCTATCCTGAACCGCCTCTGCCCAGTCATTCGTGAAGGTGTCCAGTTCACCTCACCACCTTTTCCGTGGTCTTTTGGCGGTTGGTTGCCATTGGGTTGTTGTGTTTTGACTAAGAATTGTAAAATTTTATTTGAAAAGAGCAAACCAACAGTTTCTTGCTAGATTGTTCTCTGGAGAAAACTGGCCCCTTGCGCATCTAGCGTTATCTTTAAAAAAAATACGTGTACCAAATGATTGTAAAAATCATATATTTATATGTTTGTGTGTGTGTGTGTGGTATGTAGTATCAAGAAGATCAAACATTAGTAGAAGATAGGCCTAACTGGCGGATTCTCCACCGACAAGAGTCTCTTATATAATGTTGATGTATTTAGTTTGAAGCGGTTTGAAAATAAATACGTTTGAAGTCTGACACAAATAAAAGAAATAAGAAATAGGTATATGAAATTCTTTTTCATGAAATAACTCTGCTGAAACCTTTAGTAACAGATACAGGTATGTAATGTTTTTTTAAATAAATAAAGCACTTACCTACATTTTATGAATTCCACAAAGAAAGAAAATACACTTGAAATATATCAAAGTCTATTCTCTATTACAAAAGCGTAATGTAGATAAAGAAAACATGTATAATGTTCACAATAACATATTTCTTAGTCGAATAAATCTGTGCTAAGATTCAAAGCAATGGATTGGAATATAAAGGAGTTGCTAAGAGAATATCTTAAGAATACTGTGTTGAAATTGTATCTCTTAGTTTATTTATGAGATAGTCTAAATATTCAGGTTTATTTTACATAGTTATACAAAAGATCGAATTGTATTATTGCTTAGCGATAGCGCTTATATTTCGAGAACCTAAGTATGTAATTGACATTTTATCTGAGATGAACACTGTAATTTTCATCATGAATACAACAAAATCGGAATAAGGCTTAAATAATTAGATATATAACTATGAAAAAGTCCTAGACCAGAAAAATGCTACTGTCAGTCTTGTTTCAGGGCAGATATGATTAATTTTCCGTGCCAAAACAAAAGCGTAGAGTGCTACAAGGATCTATTGGAATATGGGTGACATTGTTAGGAGGGCGTGGCCGTGGGTGTTAATAAATAATGATAATTTACAAGAGAAATCGTTAGTTCCGATTTCCGCCACGTGCCAAAAAGTCCTTGTAGCACTATATTTACTGGATCTCGTATTTATAAAAAACACCCATCATATAAAGTGGCCCACAATGTGACCCACAAGTTCATTAAAAACGCTCATTATGGCCCATTACGTGGCCACATACTTGATTGCGGTGGGACCATAGAAATTACGGGCCACGGTCCATTACAATTAAATCGTGATCCGGTTTCTGATGAGATGAGGTTAGAGGGTAATCCTGTAAGAGATTGACCAGTTTTGGTAAAAAATAAAATTGATTTTTTAAAGTCATTGATAGTTTTAAAAAGATAATTCTTATTAAGTATTTGACTATTATAATACGAGGAATTAGCTCTATTGAAATGTAATTTTTTATGTTTGTTTCTGTGTTTATGCCTAAAAACTTTAATTGAAAAGAGCAACCATACAGAGTTTCTTGCTAGCTTCTTCTCTGGGGAAAACTGCACTCTTGCGAATCTAGCATTAACTTTAAAAAATGACCCGTCCTAAATGTTGTCAAACCTAACCTACAGGATTAAATGAATTTTCATTTTCAATTTTGATTGAGCTTTAAGCTTCAGCTTCTTATTCACGGAATATTAGCTTATTTTGCCTCACTAATGAATTCTGTTTATCCGCCGCAATATACCTACCTAAAGTTGTTTTATTTAAACTAAAGACGCTTCCACATCTGCATCTTGGATGAACCGCTAATTATATGTAAATGTTATGTTATTAAAAGCTGACGCTATATTCGCAAGATAGCTATTTTCCACAGAAAAGAATCTGGCAAGAACCCTGTTTGTAAAAAAATCATGGTAACAACAAATCTATTTACATATAGAAAATCAGAAACTACCAAACCGAATAGGTAAGTAGAGGCGGTTTTCCTCCTGAGTTCACAAAGCATGTCATCTCGACGTGTCGGTCTCTATGTTCCTAGCGGTCAACCAAGGACCTTTCAGTTGCAGCTGACCATTACGGTAATATGATTGCTGAGGGTTGTTGCGTAAAGGGCATTTAGATTTTAATGCCGGGTTACAGGTTGACATTTGAACATATTGGGATGATTATCAAATAAGTAATTTCATTTATTTATTTACTTACTAACTTCAAACCGGAAATGACGTGGTGGTTCTAAATTCAGCTGTTTTGTTACAGCAAAGCGTCATTTAAATCTGTTTTGTGATTTTTCTGTGGAAGAACTTTGACGTTTACCTATAAAATAATGGTAAAATGAGTACTACTTATAGAATAAGTAGCATTATCTTATCTTATCTTAGCATTAGTAGTATAATTAAAGGTCTTTCTAGAGAGATCCGGGCCGTGGCGTGCCCGGGACGTGTCCGGGCCGTCAGGAGAGAAAACAATACGTCGTCATGACAACGTGTGTGAACGAATCCATAGAAAATATATAGAATGATATTTTTTCCTTGACACGTCCCGGACACGTTGTCATGACGACGTATTGTTTTCCCTCCTGACGGGCCACGGCTCGGACACGTCCTGGGCACGGCCCGAATCTGTGTAGATAGACCTTAATAATGTGCTCACAGCGGAGAATGGCAAAACCTGGCGCACAGTTGATCTGTATGCAGAATAGAGAGGGAGGCCCCTGCCCAGCTTTAGAACGTGATAAGCTAACTGTATCTATATCTAAACTCAATGTTATCACGTATAATGTTCTGTTTTTCTCATTTCCACCGCGGATTGTGTTCACACAGCCGTCACGCTGCCAAATATTGAAATGAATCAGCGTATTTTTGTTGATTGGATCCACCAATCAATCTGAATATTGGGAGCTTGTAAACTGTGCTGTTAGTAGTAGGGTGACAATGGGATTTTGGGAAAGTTGGACTTCAAAAACCTTTATTTATACCTATGAATTATCTGGGAAAGTTAGACTTGAAATAGCTTTGTTTATATGACATGCTGAAAGTTGTTTTGATGTCTAAAATTATGAGCTAATGGACTAAAACCTCAATATACTACAGGTGTTGTATATTTATAAATTGATCCTGTATTTTAAGACTACAATATGTATTTTTAAACATGTTCAAAAAATTCCACGTTTCTTAAAAATACTTTAGGATATTTATTGGCGATCACTCTTACAAATGACCGCATCTTAAAATGTAGGTAAGTATTAATAAAAAAAATAGAATATTTTGTGTTTTTTTTTAATGGAGTTTGAATCACAAAATTAAACCTTGAATTCCAAGCACACTTTTAATCGCGTCAACTCAATTTTAACAAAAAATTCTAACTCAATTTCTCAAATCAACAAACCAATGTAACACGCAATAAGAATACAGTCAAACCGACATAGACAAACACTTCTGTTGTGGAACACTTCTGTAATTGGAAAGCTGAATCTGTATTTACGCCTGCCAATCCTTTCCAATACGAGTATCTGTTTGTGAACAGCAAGAAAAACATTCACAAACTCACCGCTTACATATTGACATTGAAAGAAGCAATTTTGATCAATCGTTTTTGCTGGTTTTAGAATCAATGGCTGTGAGTCCTTTACTTTCCTAAACCTAGTATCTACCTATTATAAATGTAAATGTTTATGCCGATGGATGGATCTGAGGATGTTTCTTAACTTTTACTAGTGAACAGACTTATAATGAAACTTTGCAGCATTGTAGCTTATTCATCAGATTATCACATAGGCTATTATTTTAAGATAGTTGTTCTCACCTATTGTGTTAGATTTTCAAGATATAACGATAAATGATTACGAAGCTGTGGGCAGCCTCTAGTTATTACTAAATACTAGGCTCTTCATTTAACTGCCCCGTCAACGGCAAGTGAAGAGAGTAATCGTCTTCCTTTTTTAAAATTTAATCGCACAGCGGAAACTACTTGTCAGTTCAATCGAAAGAGGTTAATCAAAGTTTCTTACAAATTTTCCATACATAAAACCTCTTATACATATAAATGTTCCGGAAAACTGTTTTATTAAAGCAAAGTATTTTAGGTTAAACAATTAATTCAGTTATTTACTCAAAAAGACAGTTCTTATTTTAGAAATTTAATTTCCGGTAAGATTTTCCTATACTTAATGTAAAAGTTGATATAAAACTTTGTTTGAGAATTTGAGAGCTGTAATTTCCGGTATCCGTTTTATTTTCGTGTCTTTACTCAAATAATTCGTAAATAATATTAAGAATTTTGAAACAATTGTGTTTTGATATTATTTAAGTCGACCGACAGTTATTAAAACTCTTTAAGATTATTTCTAAGCTTTACTTTAAAATGTCAATGTTAGTGCCGATGGATTTGAGAATGTTCGGTACTCTTTCACGCATAAACTACTCTACAGATTCAAATGCAACTTTGCAGTGGTATAGCATGCTCACATAGGATATAATTTTAAGAGATATTTTGTTTAAATGCGTACAAATTTGCGGGCAGACTGTACTAAGTCAAGGTTTTTATATCCATTTTTACTATATTTTTTTCTTGTCCTAATTTTCATTAACTTCATGGTATCTCTACAGGGTGACTGGGTGTACCCGCACAGGCCGGGTGATTACGCGACTCTAACAAGAAAGTACCTCGGCTCGCTCTATTGGTCCACACTCACTTTAACCACAATTGGAGACCTACCCACTCCCGAGACTAATGCTGAGTAAGTAATAAGATAAGTTTGCAATCATTACGAGTAGTTGAAGATTTGCGTCTACTCTATTTGTACTAGGTTAAAGTTCACTATGCAAAGTATTGCAGTTTATTAACTGTATTTTTTAATTTTGTTTTGTGAGGGCTGGTAGTGGATAAAGTACATACGTTCAGTATGACAAATAAAGTCACTTTGACTATGACTCTGACTATTGCAAGAGAAAAGTGGACGCAAATCTTCAGAAATTTGGTCATCCTACTTAGATGTGTTTTAACAAACTAACTTAAAAAAGCTAATATTCTCGTAAGTAATTGCTTTTTCATAACATAGTCGTTATAATTTTTATCGGAAATTCTTTGGCAGTAAAGATTTTGAAACATTTTAATCGGATCATCAAAACTTGAAGTGATCTCTGAGAATTTAAGCAATTAAAGAAGTCTAATTAAGAAAATTACACTTAAGAAAAATTAATTAAGAAAATTAGACTTCCTTTTTTTAATTTACTGAGTTTTTAACGGGTTACTTTTTGTGTTGAGTTTTATTAGATAAAAAAGGGCATTAATATAAGTAGATTTTGAGTGGCAAGTTTGTTTGTAACAAATTTTAATAATCTCAGAATTTGTAAAAATTCTATAAATAAATAAGCACATAAAACGGGTTTAAGACACTTATCAAAAAAAAAATCTAATACAAAGTAGAAATAACTTAACAAGAAATCATAAATTTTATTTTTTTATTTCGCTCTACAAAAACGAGAGCGAAAAATCCCGAGCACAAAAATTAAAAACACAAAGGAGATAATGCTAAAGACACAATAATTCGCTCATACAAAATTATTTTGGAACAGCTGGGCGTCGAATCGCGGGAAAACAAATTCTGAATTAAAAAATGTAAACATTTGAAAGAATAAAGAACGAATGATTTCAAAATAAGGTTGATTTTTGTATCGTGCCGTGTTCAAATTTGAAAAAGGAAGAGTTTTTTTTGTTTCTTTATTTTATGGTAGAGATTTTGTTAATTACCTACGTTGTTTCCTCTTTTTATAATTTCTTTAAAATGTTCAACCCGTATTTCGCAGCACTTAACGTTTTTCTTCTAAAACTTGTGAAATTCCAGCCTCTTTTTTTAATTAAGATGGAATCGTTAAGGCGAGGCAAGTTTAATGACTCGCCGATTAATATTTGATTACGTACGAATCAATATCCGCCATTAACATTTAAACAGGGCTAGCCGGAAAAAGTGTTAATATTGCCAAAAAAAAATACTTCTTTTTTAAGTTTGGAATTTGGCGATACTTACCTATGGTAAATATTTGATAAACATTATGTTTCAAATAAGATTAGACACATATTTTGACTTCTCACATCCCACTGACCCATTATAAACCCAGACACAATAGATTTCCTATTGTTCTTTTTTTCTGGGATGTGACAGATTAATTGATTTTGATTACATATTATGTCATAATAATATTTCACATCGAACAAATGTTGTTTTTTTTTAATCGATGCTGAATATCGATGATGAAATATCCTTTTCGACAAACTTTTAGTTTGTCTCGATATGTCGATAGATAAAAATAACTATTTATCGATTGTAGGTATCTACCAATCTTTTGAATTAGGTACTTTTCTTTTCCTTGTAAAGATTTCCGCAATTTTTCAAACGCTGCCAATCAAAATCTGCAAAAAATTTTATCTCCTTAATCGACAGGTGCCAAAATTGATTGCCCGTCCAATTAATTTTGAAAAGTGTTTATTTTTTGCAAGCTCCGGTCTTTTTTGTCTATTTTATGTTTTTTTTAAAACGTGTTAAGTAATTAAGAATAAAGGTAAAAAGTAGTCCAGTAAAGCAAAAAAATCCTTATTATAATAAGGCTTTGTACTCAGAGAAATCATTTTCCATTATACATTCAACAAAAACTTATTAAGTTATATTATTTATTTATTAAGTTACTAGGTACTTACTTACATAATTTTATGACAATGCGTTCGTGATTGATTATTTAACCATATTAAAAATCGGTAAGTCTTTGTTAAACAGCGGTACTTTCAATTACAAAATTATGATATAATTTAACATAAAAAATAACATCAATTGTAAGATTTATAATGAAAAATTACTGTTTCAAAACAATCTTATAATGTTTTTTTTTGACAAACCCGAATTGAATTCGTAGGTTTTTTTTACCTATTAGTAGATATTTTGTTTTTTTTTTATTATTTTAACTAGGCTAAATATCAAACCTTTATAATTTTGAAAGCTGAAAGTACCAGGCTAACATAACTAACGAGAAGGTGTTTGTTAGCGCGCCGGGACCCAAATTCCTGCCGCGGCGCGGGCTCAAATCCCGCCTCTTGCAGTTCAAGTCCAACCGAGGGTACGTTTCGTCTCGACGCGCGATTGGTCAGATCACATTCTTTATTTGAAATTTACAAGATTTTAACATTGTATTCTCAATTTGAATATGAAATAGGATTGGAAAACTAAAACAAATGAGTAGTGATAGATAACAAGTTGTGTAAAAAGGTGAGTAGCACGTTCGGTATATGTAATGAATATCGAAGTTAGGAACTCTATATTTATAATATTATTAATGTAAGCAAATTAAATGGCCTCTGTTGTTTTTAACGATGGCATTTGCAAATAGGTAATGACAATTTGTAAATAAAAGACACTTTTATGATTTTTGGCGCCAAACGGTACAATCATATTAAAAAAAATACATTTGAGTAATAAGCCAATGGCCGCTGAGCTAGTAATCCTTAACAAAAAATAAAATCAATATGATTTGCTCTTTGAAATTCTAAATACAATTTCTTATTAAAAATCCGCTTAAATCCAGTTGAGAGCAGTAATCCGTCATCTGCCAGAAGTCCATTTCTTATTCAAGCTTGTTTACGACTTCGGATTTAGTCAGTATCTATTGTTTTAAACGAGAAATGTTAATGACTGAGTTAAAAGACTCATAAAAGGAAATCCTATGGATTAGAGAATTACTATGCAGTGTTCGTATTATTGAGATTTTTGTTTTGTTTATTATGACAAACATTGTGAGTGGATGAAGGAATGTAGTGAAGGGGTAGTAACATAAAAAACCTACCCATGTTCTAATTTTGAATTGAAAATTGTTCTTATTACAACAATAAAAACAAAAGTTGTCTAGAATCTTTCGATTTTTGAAAATCTTCTTTGTTACACAAATGGAAAACAAAATCCTATCGCGCTGTTTACTTTTTATTACGAAACATCAATTCCACTTGACGCGTCATGTTTGTTTGTGGCCTATAGGTACATGTGATAAAGGTTTCAGGAAAAATAAGCTTTTTGAAGATGTAATAAGGTGTGTTATGGTTGTATTCTTTAGAGGGAGAAGGGTTATGGCATAGACGGTGACTGATAAACACTAATAATTTTCTTTTAAGTATATCTACAACTGTACAGTAGATATATGAACCTATACTTCCGTGTCATATACTAATCCAAATTCTTTTATACTAAAGGATTATTTTGAAGTGACAAAGGAACCTTTTTTCACTTTTCATACGTACCTATGTATTTTTATTCATATGATGTCTTTAATTATAAACCTTCCTTGGGAAAAGTAATTCAGTTTCCGAGTACTTTATTATAATACTAGTAACAATCCGAAATTGTTCCTGGGTATCTGATACCTATCATCATGTCAGCTTATGGACGTCCACTGCTGGACAAAAGCCTCCCTCCTCCCTCAAGGATCTCCACAACGACCGGTCTTGCGCTGCCCACATCCAACGGTTTCCAGCGACTTTAACCAAGTCGTCAGTCCACCTTGTAGGAGGCATTCCCACACTGCGTCGTCCGGTGCGTGGTCGAGAACTCACTCAAAAGCCAAAAGCCACTCGAGAACCTATACCTTGTAGGTAATATTGATTAAAAACAATAACTAGGTCACACTTCCTATATTTTATTACGAGTATTTGTTTTTTAGGGTTCCGTACCTCAAAAGGAAAAAACGGAACCCTTATAGGATCACTTTGTTGTCCGTCTGTCCGTCCGTCCGTCCGTCTGTCAAGACCCTTTTTCTCAGGAACGCGTAGAGGTATGAAGCTGAAATTTATATCAATTACTCAGGTCTACTGTCCCTTGAAGCTGTGAAAAAATCAAACTTCTAAGCCAACGCAATCAAAAGATACAGCCATTTATGCCGCAAATTTTCGACACTTGCAAGGGAATCAAAACCTACAGGGTGCTTCCCGTGAACTCAGAATCTTGAAATTTGGTACGAAGCAACGTCTTATAGCATAGATAAAGGAAAAATTACGAAAACCATAAATTTTTAGTTACATCACAAAATATTTTTTTTTTTAATAATCTTAAACTTACTACCCATTTCCTCATAAACGCGTAGAGGTATTAAATTGAAATTCATACCAAATACTCAGGTCTATAATACCTTTAAGCTGTAGCAAAATCAAACTTCTATGTCAACGCAATCAAAAGAAACAGCAATTTAAGCTGCATATTTTGAAACTCGCAAGTACTTGCAAGGGAATCAAAACCTAAAGGGTACTTCCAGTCGACCTTGAATCTTGAAATTTGGCATGAAGCAACGTTTTATACCACACATAAAGGAAAAATTCCGAAAACCTTAAATTTTTAGTTACATTACAAAATATATATTTTTTAATAAATATAAACTTATTACTTTTTCCATAGTTATGACTCGATTGTCGTAATGAACGAATTTTGTAAACCTTGCAGGTTTGTACGGAACCCTCGGTGCGCGAGTCCGACTCGCACTTGGCCGGTTTTTTTTATATCTTTCATAAAAACCTTTTAAGTGACAAAGGAAACTTTTTTCACTTTTCATACGTATTTTTATTCATCTGATACCTTTATTGATATAATTGTTAATTAGAGAAAAGCTTAGAGAAAAGCTTAATCATCTAAGTAGGAGAGAAAAGCTTATAAAGGAAAAGGAAGAGAGGAAGACCCAGACGGACGTTCCTAGAACAGGTGAAGGAAAAGGCGGGTGTCATGTCGTATCCAGATGTTAAAAAGAAGGCAGAAAATAGGGAGGGATGGAAGAGGCCCCACCGACAAGAGCTTAGCTCTTAAATAAGAAGAAGAAGAGAAAGTAATTCAGTTTACGAGTACTATATTATATGTATATCTACTAGTAACAATCTATTAACAATCCGAGATTGTTACTGGGTATTTATTCCACTATGTACCTTTATTAATTATAAAAACAATAACTAGGTCACAATAATTTTATTATTTGTTTGTTACATCACGCATCCAGTAGACGCTATCTTATTCCAACGCGAAGTTATTACAGTATCAAATATAGCAATAAATAACGGGTCAAAGACTGGACACGCCAGGGCCGGCGTCAGTGATTCAAATAACGGGTCAAAGAATGGACACGCCAGGGCCGGAGTCAGTGATTGAAATAACGGGTCGAACACTGCACACGCCAGGGCCAGCGTCAGTGATTGAAATAACGGGTTAAAGACTGTACACGGCAGGGCCGGAGTCAGTGATTGAAATAACGGGTTAAAGACTGTACACGGCAGGGCCGGAGTCAGTGATTGAAATAACGGGTCAAAGACTGTACACGGCAGGGCCGGAGTCAGTGATTGAAATAACGGGTTAAAGACTGTACACGGCAGGGCCGGTGTCATTGATTGAAATAATGTGTCGAAGAATGGACACGCCAGGGCCGGCGTCGGTGATTGAAATAACGGGTCAAAGACTGGACAAGCCATGGCCGGAATCTGTGATTGAAATAACGGGTTAAAGACTGAACACGACAGGGCCGGCGTCAGTGATTGAAATAACAGGTCAAAGACTGGACACGCCAGGGCCGGAGTCAGTGATTGAAATAACGGGTTAAAGACTGAACTCGGCAGAGCCGGCGACAGTGTTTGAAATAATCAAAGACTCGACACGCCAAGGCCGGAGTCAGTGATTGAAATAGCGGTTCAAAGACTGAACACGCCAGGGCCGGAATCAGTGATTGATTTGTATTCCCGACCCTCTTTATATCTATCATTTTTCATCGCGTAATTTAATCAGGATAAGATAAGTGCAAAGCTGGCTTATTTATGTAGGTATGATAGATTTTGATATGTTTTTGATGTAGGTAACGCTAAGGTGAGTAAGATTGGGATGCGTTGAATATTATGATTTATGACGTATAGATAAGGAAATAGGATGTTCTATAAAATTCCGATTCAGGTTTTTGTAGTAAGTTAAAACAAAAAATCTTTTAACGTAGACCAATTTGTTGTCGTGGAAATATTTTTAATTAGACTATCATTTGTGATAAAACTTTTTCCTAATGGCCAACATAAAATTCGTTCGTTTTCATATTTACGTAGGCATATCATAGATGACACAGTTTTAATGTTTAATAAAACAATACAGTGTTAATTTAAAACATATTTTAAGCTCTACTTCACGTGATATTGGCCGAATCCTTAATGGTAGTTGCCTTATAATAAACACATATTATCACGTTTTTTTTGAGTGGACATTCGAGAGTAGGTAACACATTCTATTATGTCCAATTATGTAAAAAAAAATACTGGGAAACTTTAAAATACTTCGAGCGTTACTATTTTCGAGCAAAGTTCCACACGATTTAAGTAGGTACCTACGTAAAGTTACAAGACACTTTATCTCAATGCACCCCCATGACAAAACAACCTCAACTAGATATATATTACTGATACGGTAACGGAATTCGACATATCTACATACTGACTCGTTCCCCCTTATTTATGGCGATATTATGGTGATACTCCTATCTGAGTAAAGCTAACGTCTTGAATTTTAAATAGCTTTCGGAATTATGATTACATTGTTTTCTTACTCTAAGATGATGTAGAGTTCTATAATAGGACATTAGTCTTATTGATTTTATAAATATCAATATTTGTGGCGATGAATGGAAGGAATGTTTGTTACTCTTTCACGGTAAAACCACTGAACAGATTTTAATGTTTATCATTAGGTTATTAATTATTACTTCATATAAAAACCTCTTAACAGATTTGAATGAAACTTTATAATATTGTAGTTTATGTACGTTAGAATACGTAAGAAGCTACATTATTTTAAGATATTTGTGTTGTTCCGGCCAGGATAATAGGTGAGAATAATACGGCGCAGCGTTGTTGTAGAAATTATATTTGGAGTTACATATTGGTATAGTAACTGTACTGACTGGTGACTGGACTAAACGCTCTGGACTGAACAGTAGGCTCTGGACAATAGCAATGACTTAGAGCTACGCTTATATACTAAGATGCTGGCCGCGCGATGATATGTGCGGACGTCATAGGCTACGTGATTGCTGATGCAGCGGAACCGTATCGATGCAGGAATATTTTCACGCTCGCTGACTTGTCTTATCTATCACGTACTCGAGGTCCGCACAGTGTGAATGCAAGCCTACTCAATTTGGGATAGATTTTTTTTCTTAAATCTTAGGACATTTATATCACTATCAATTAGTAATCATTAATTATGCGTTTACACGTAGCCCCCTCTAAACTGACCTTATTACAACCCTGTCCTAATAAATAACGCAGGTCAAAGACACCCAGGCAAAAATATAGCCTAGTATAATAAAGGTAAAGTAACAAATATGTTAGCTAGGGAAGTAATTTATACGATCTTTTTACTTACCTAAAGCACAAGTCCATATATCTTCAAAAGGTCGACATATGCGACAAAATACCTTCGCGTTTTCAAGGGCCAATAAAGTTATAACTCAACAAAATTGGAATGTAGCCTCGTTTGAGTTTTCATCGTTTGCGTGTAAGTAATTGAATTTGGTCGTGTTATTGTTTGGAATATTTTCATTGGAGTCCTGTCTGTGTATTTATTAGGGTTCATAATTGAATTATGTTGCCTCAGGCTTTGAATCAGCTGATTGTGTTGGAGTAATATGGCAAATTAGGTTTTTTCAGGGATTGTATTCAATTGTAATTACGTAGAAACATGGCTGTTTGAAAAAATGTTTGGTATGAATTTTGAATTGAGAAATACTCTTTGGATCTTTTTGTACGTACCTATATATATAACCAACTTTGTTAAATGATAAATAAGATTATATAAATATAAAGATATATGTCAAGTACGTAGGTATACGTAGGTATAATTATTTCGATTGTGTTAGTAGTATTTGAACGAGTACAATATTCCTTCAATATATTGAATCGAAATTCCAACACATTCTCAATGCCTTAATGTTCTGTCCCTTTCTTTTATTACTGAATTCCAGGGTCAAGTATGACGTCAAAAGACAAAAAAATGGACCTAGTTTTAGTCATGTTTTAGTCCATTCTAGAATTGTAATAAATGCCGCGTTAGTTAGTGCCAAACTGCCAAGTAGAATGTTACATTCGCGACATTTTAATCAACACATCGAGTTTTATGTTTATCTCTGTCTGACGCAAAGCTATAAAAGGTAATAGAAAGAAATAAAAATACTTTCTAAGGTATATAATCCTAAACCTGGCATCATAAGTACTATTTCATGTTCGTTCTCTTTCCCTTGAGGTTAAACGAAGCCCAAAGTGATGTGGGGTTGTTTTTAAAAATAGTTTGTGTCCTAAATTGTGACAGGTTGCCAGCCGAGAGGCTTGATCAAACATGTTTCCCTTTTATTTCGATCTTAGAAAGTTTTCCTGCCTTGTCGTCTTTAAATTCCTTATTCTTATCAGCCCTTGATTAAGCCGTCGTAAACCACCACATCCTTTTAATTAGTCTTTAAATACTTTCTTGTTGCTTTTGACAAATCATTATGTAGGTTTGATTTTTCTAGAACAGCATCCCAATTCTGATTAAGAACGCTAGGTCAAGCAATCTTACTCAGGGCTCATTCCACTACCATAACATGCATATGTGATTAGAATTACCCCCTATATAAATCTATATTTCAAAATAAGATAGATCAAATAAGAAATCTACTCGTACATTGTTCAGTCAACGCAGAACCCTCGACAAAACTCGATACTTTTTCTTTTCACGAAAATAATCTCTGTAAAAATGCCAGTCTTATTCAAACCTCAAACACACATCTATTCACGTTACATAGACCCAAAACAATTACGAAATTGTCCATAAGATCCCCATTAAGATAAAGTAAGACAATACTCGAGTCGACATCCTGATGAAGCGAACCAAAAACCTATCAGACCGCCCGTCGCAGGATAACGTCGGCGGAAATGGAAAACGCGCAATGAAGACTAAATTTCGGAGATAAAATGGGGACACACAGTTGAGGATTTTGACGAGCTTTTGCAAATTCTGGACACATTTCTCTTTTTTCATATCTTGCGATGCTTAATAAGCTCTTATATGTGTCGTAAGAGCTGTAGGCACTTCTAGATACCTACATTTGTGTCTGATATCCTGCAATATGTAACAACACATGTCAACCATCCGTTATTTGATGCAAATCATATCCCAGATCTGTTTGAAAACTTTTAATAAACAAGTACAGGCCGGAAAATGGACTCAACTCAGTCATAATGTCTTGTAATAGCTATAAATATGTAGTAATGAACATCTTATGTATGTATGTCGTAAGTATATCAGACAAGCACTACACACACGGCTAAACGTGTAATGCGATTTTATTAATAATGCGATTGCCTACCAGCAGGTACCTATTACCAAATGTGCAAGGCCGCTGGCGGCTAAGGGCCCTTTGTCAATACAATTCCTGTTTACTAGCATTCGCAGATATTCCTTGTCATTACAATGAGGTTCTTTATCGAAAATCTTTCCGTAGATTTCCAAATGCACCGCAAACTAAATTCCCATATGTAGCAACCAATGTAAGCGGTTGGCGACACGCGCAAACACCTCTCGGGGGACTCCGAGAAAAGGCCCGTTACTAAATTCTACGATCTAATATAATAACCCTTTCGAAATTTATTTAGCAGACGTTTAAAATGAGGGAAGTGAATGGTTTATTGAATTTTCCACCTATTACGTACACTCAGGTATGGCTGGATCGTAGCAAGTTGAAGGTCGTCTACAGCTGACGCTGTCCCACGTTGCGAGTGACAAGTGTGCTTCTAAGCATATTATTTCTATAGAGTAGATGGCATAATGTGTTGCATACGTGGATTTAGTCTGTTGCTACTTTATCTCACAGCTTATAGCGACACCATGGAGAGAAACGTCACAGATTTATATGTATAGTGCTATAAGGATCTTTTGGCACGTGGCGGAAACTAACGATATCATCTTGTAAATTGCCATTATTTTTAGTTTTTTGTTCACCACCTACGCCCTCCTAATAATGTTACTCAAGTGCCAATAGATCCTTGCAGCACTGTAACGGCAAAGTTTAAAAATGCATTGATGCACATAAATTAAAACTTCGTGGTGTTCAAGTCTTGAACCCCAATAATACTCTGTGGTAACATGACAGATGGAGTAGATGGTGACACCTATGCATAGTATACAAATACTAAAAATATTAGGTATAGGTACTATGTATATAAACTTTCAAATATTTTCCAAAGCTTCAGTCATAAAATACGAACTTACTTTCCTTAGAGAAATATTTCTGTTTTCCATTATCAAAAGTAGCTACAAGTTGGTAATAATATTAAAAGTATTTCGACATAAAAACTTTATGAAATAAGCGTATTCTTTATATAATAAATAGCTTAATACTCGTAAGTACGTACTAGTATTGCTAAATGGATTGGAAAATAAGACTCGTAAACAATAAGTAAACATATATTTAACAACTAAAGGCTGCCCGCAACTTCGTACGCATTTATCGTCATAACTTTGAAAAAACACAAAATATCTAAAAATTATATAGCCTATGTATTATTCTGATGTCCAAGCTAAGTTATTATAAAATTTCATTAAAATCTGTTCAGTGGTTTTTACGTGATGAAGTAACAAACATCCATCCATCCGTCGGCACATATATTGACATTTATAATATTTATGGAAAAGGATGTGACTAAGTACGATATTAACATTTTTGTTGTGTATTTTGAAAGATTTCTCTGCATTATCTTCACTTTTTTTTACAATAGTTTCAACAAAATACAAAAAGTTCACATACAAAATTCTTAGAAGTTAACAGCGATCCTGCACTAAGGAACGTTATGTCATAGGATATATTTTTAGTTTAAAGAAAAACTATATTTACAAATAGTTATTTCAGGTTTTATTAACTCTACTCAACTGGGTGTAACAGAAAGGGGGTATAAAGCCGAAACACAGCAATAGTCCTCATGAAACTGAACAACTTTCCCCAAGGAACATGTACGACCCAATACGATACTCGAAAAAAATATATGGGGAAAAGATGTTCACTTTCATGAGGACTATTGCTGTGTTTTGGCTTTAAACCCCCTATCGTTACACCCAGTAGAGTGGAGTTAATAAAACCTGAAATATCTATTTTTCTTACACCCTGAATCTGAAACCTGAATCTTTCTTTCTGTTACACCCTGAATCCGAATTCTAATGAAGTTTCTTTCTTTTTAAAACGTAAGTAAACTCCATTTTCACAGCCTCCGGCTATCGGTCGGCTAAACTTCCAAATATAATCGAACTGTAACAAAACAAGTAGAAAACTTTTAATTTATTTACTTTAACTTTCAACTTTACAGAAAGTTCTCTTTACCTACTTTTAGGAGAGTTATTGTTTTTGTAGGCTAAGGCGTTTAAAGCTGGCTTTAGGCTCAGTTTACATTATTATATAAAACTAGCTGTCCTGGCGTACTTTGTTCCGCCTTAGAGAGGGCTTTTCCGGCAATTATTCCAATTATTATTTGTCTCGAAAACAATCCTTGGACTTCAATGAACATTTAAAAAAAAGAATCGATAAAATTGGTCCACGCGTTGTTGAGTTATGCGCTTACCAACACATTTTGCGATTCATATTTATATTATAGATATTTAGGTAATCATAACAAAATAAATAATAAAAGATAATCAATCATAATATAAAATCATACCTTAAGCTATGTAAGTTCATCGCTGTATATATTATGTACTATATTATAGTTGTTATATTCCAAATAAATAAATAACATTCCACTGACACATTTTAACTCCAGACACAATAGATTTTCTATTGTTCTTTTTTTTCTGGGATGTCATCGGTGATCATCGGTGTCATCGGTGACGATATGAAAAACTTGATCCTCTTATTACAAAACAAGTTTTATTTTTAGTTTTACAACTAACTCAGATAATTGACGTTTCGGCTATAGGGAAAACGTCAAAAAATGACATGAGTCCTAGAACAAACTCAAACTCGTTTTGTAATAACAGGGACTAAGTCTTTTTCTGAATCTAGAAATATTTCAGTTCAAAATCATCAAATATGAAAGGTCAGTATAAACGTGTAGGTATATAAAGTAGCACACACAGATTCCCAATACGTAGACGACTCTCCGTCCAATTTTCCGATACAACGGATCGTGCAATAAACTAATTGGAAGTTGTTCCTCTCAGTACCATGTCATTGTGATCTATGCTTACGTTAGGATTTGTTTAGGTTGTTAACTAAACTTATCGAGTGTTAAATCCGTGTTTTTATATCGGAAGAGCGATTTTGTTGGCATAAAATTGGATCGTCAAATGTTTGATTGATTTTTCTGTGATTGGCCGAATTTTATCGAAGAAACTGTCTTTAACTATTCCTACTAATATTATTAATGTCAATGTTGTTGCCGATGGACGTGTGAGGTTGTTCTTGCAAGCTAAAACCACTGAACAGATTTTGATGAAACTTAGCAATATTGTAGCTTATAGGTGCATCAGAATAACACATAGGCTATATTATTTTAAGGCATCACATTTTTTCCTTATATATGTGGGAAAATACGCACCAAGCCGAGGGAAGCCTCTAGTCAATTAATATACTTACACTAATCGAAAACTCTGTTCTCTCTGTTAAACTACTTATCCTCAATTCGTCACAGAGTATAAAGTAACATAAAGGACTGTCCGTTCAATGGTCACATGTATATCCCCTATCCAGCAATTTTCAATATCACTGAACCGTAATAGATTTGAATAAAATTAATCTTTTGAGTGTCTAGATTGCTTTATACTAGGTTGAATATGATCATTGAAGTGTATATGAAGTGTTTGAAGTGGTATAGTACTTTTTTTCCACTAAGATAGATATTTTATCTATCTTAGTGGAATTATAGATATTATATCATTTTAACATTTATTTTTAACTACACACCTACGTCAAAGTCATAATCATTTTATGACTTTGACGTAGGTACTGGGGAAATTAATAAATAAAAATGTTAAACAACCAGTAGGTAAAGTAAGACGCAGGTTAACGTACCTATGCTTCAGACGCAGGGTTTTCACTGTCTCATCTTATATCCAGTCCTCAATAGCAATGTTTTAAGAATTCCGAAAGGAACATGAACAATTTTACTGAGCTTATTCTGGACTTAAAAGCCTTGAATACGGAGTTCATAGAAACAATACTATATTCTAGCTATATCTATCTACTTATTACTAAACATTGAGTAAGGATAAGGTAGAGAGGCACCAAAGCTTTATAGCCAATAACTGTGAAACTAATAACTATTGGGTTGACAAAGCAAGCTGTTGATTTTAATTAAACGACCCGAATCACAGCTAGATATTGTGTGATGTTAAGATTAACCAATTTTGAGGGATCAGTTTGTTAGTAGAGTTTGTTGGAGTTTCGTCACGAAATTGAATTGGATTAGTGTGCTTAAACAAAGTACGGTTAATCTAGAATAAGCCTTTAAATTATGAAAAGAGATGTAGCAGAGTAATATTTGAAAATGTAAGAAGACTGAACTATGGAGATTTTCGTACACTGACAGTTTGGTAGATAGGTTACCTACTCGTATTATATTGTTTTAAAATGGGTTAGGTTAGCCCCCGAAATGATGTTTGGTGCCCGGAATGCAGACTTGAGAGCCCGGCTCGTAGGCATGGGGAGCGTTGATTCTGTCCAGCTGTACTGCTGGTTGTCAGACAGAACCATTGTCCAGCAGAGCGATGGCGGCGCTTTATCGCTTCCTAAGCCAAACTTTGTAACCTGATCTATAAATAATTGAATCCTCCCATGAGGCTGGCATAGCCACTTAGAGTGGTTGAAGCCTCGTCAAAAATTAGATTAAAAAAAAATGTGTTAGGTAAACCATCAGAATTATTGACAGTTGTATTTTATAGACTTTAAAACCAAATATCAAGTTTTCGTGCGTATAACTTTAAATTAGATCGCTCCAGTGGATCAATCTACAAACATTTTAAGAGCAAACTCATTTTACCAAGAAGTTTTTATATTTCAATTAAACATTTTCTACCGTGTTATCAGGACCTATCTTTTAAACTAACATTCTAAATGGATAAGTACTTTAATGTAAATATTCTTAAAGCCTAGTTTTCAAAAACGTGATCTGACCAATCGCTTTTTTTGCACCGAAATTAAATTAAAAAGTCACCTATGCTTATTGCATATTTTTTTCAAGATGCCCATTAGCCGTTTCCTTTCACAGTTGCACAGGTTTTTCTGAATAAATTTTTGATATTTTGTGTTTGGAACAAGACATATATATAAAAAAAAACTTTTCTTTTTAATAAAAAAGGAAAAAACTGTGTCTGTCAAAAGTTTTGGAGGGAAATGGTAAATAAAAAACTAAAATGGCGGCGGCAGGAATTTGGAGGCTGTTCAGCGAACCCCGGTAACGAATCTGCGACGAACTAAAAACATTTAGAACTTTTCTCATGAAGTTTTTATTATTTGTTTCTTTTGTTTACTCATCGATATCGGATTTAATGAAAGTTTTCGAACAGCCTTCACTGAGAACCGCCATTTTGGAAATAAGTCGCATGCTTCCTTTTTGATTTCGAGTGTTTTGTCTTTTGCAACTGTTCGAAAACTTTGCACATTTTTATGTTTTAATTTTAATCGCATTGCACATTTTTCACTATGTTTAATTAAAACATTCTTTTTCACTACAAAGTAACAGTAATTTCCCTACAATAATCAATTTCATGGAAACTTATTTCAATGTATGAATATTGAAAGAAGTCTCCATAAAATTGATTATGTTAAGATTTCAACCAAAGAGATTTTATTCTAGACTCATCTTTTTTTTAAACTGCTCAAAGGGCAAATGCTTTGGTTCGAACCGACTTAATTTCATGCACAACTGAGCATGTAGGTATGAATTTAAGATGAGTCTGAATAAGGGTTACCCGAGTCTCAAAGAAATTTAAAGTCTTATGTTTATTTGTAATTCAAATGGTAACCCGACCTTAGGATATGGATACTAGCAAAATATATTTTATTTAAAGTAAACGTGCGTATTCATTAGCGAGCTGTAACCCTAAGACCCAGAACACACGGTGAAACGCAAATGCAACGCAACTGAAACTGCTAGTTACTTTTGCGACGCAACTAGTTTGAAACGTTTCGTTTCAGTTGCGTCGTGTGTGGTTTTCTAAGGAAGTCTATAGCAGAAACTGCGATGCAACTTAAAAGTAACTAGCAGTTTCAGTTGCGTTGCAGTTGCGTTTCACCGTGTGTTTTGGCGCTAAATGTTTCATGCACTGTAACCAAAACACTCATCGTACTTATACGTTGTATTACAAAACAACCCAATACTAAATCATTTATTGCACTGCACAGGTTTTTTACAGATTTTATAAAAGTACCAAATGTGGACCCTGATTAGGGCACGGCAATTTGTGTAGCGAAGCAAGACCACTATAAAACCATTAGGTTCGCGAACGTGCTACGGGCGAAACACTATGACCCAGAACACACGGGGAAACGCAACTGCAACGAAACTGCATCTGCTAGTTACTTTTGAGTTGCGTCGTGTGTGGTTTTCTAAAGGAGCCTATTGCAGCAGAAGCTTAGATGCAACTCAAAAGTAACTAGCAGTTGCAGTTTCGTTTCAGTTGCGTCACGTGTGGTTTTCTAAATGAGCCTATAGCAGAAACTTAGATGCAACTCAAAAGTTACTAGCAGTTGCAGTCTTGTTGCAGTTGCGTTTCCCCGTGTGTTCTGGGCCATAGTGTGTAAGCCCGTAGCACGTTCGCGAACCTAATGGTTTCATAGTGGTCTTGCTTTGCTACCCAAATATACCTATGAATATTTATGTTTTTTTAGTTACAGTGCATGCAAAGGTTACGGTTTTAGCTCGCTAATGAGGAAACGGCTTTATGAGCAGCCCATAAGCTTCACCTAAGATTGATTTATCTCATCATCATATATTTAAAAGCGTCGCTCTTGTCGGTGGAGTCTACATTGATTTATCTAACTCTTATTAATTTATAAACTTCCTAGATACGTGTTCACAATAGTAAGCTACCTGATCGGCGTGTTTATCTTCGCGACGATCGTGGGCCAAGTGGGCAACGTTATTACAAATAGAAACGCTAATCGACTGGAGTTTGAGCGGCTGCTTGATGGCGCAAAGACTTATATGAGGCATCATAAGGTTAGTATACAGCGATGGTAGCTATAAAAGTAAAAAAGGACAATCCAAAAATAAACAAAAGTAGAGGTATAACCCGTTGGAAATATCTGCGTACCTCACTGGAGTGCTTACCGTTGCGCTTCTCACGTTTTCACCTATCTAAGTAGTAGGTAGGTATAGTGTTAAGTTCGTGTGTGTTGTATGACGTCACTAAGCTAGCTGCACAGATTTTTTCAATAATGTTATTTCTTGGATGGTAATTCTTAGAGCGTTTAAGTGCTTACACACGTAAACTACCTGATCTAAAATACTTGACAAAGGTAGTTATTTTGCAATCGGTTTTAACATAATCTTTTTTTAAACATTTGATAAAAGGTCGTACCAAATCTGCAAACAAGTACAACCGTCTATTTTTTTTTCCTTACTTCAATTCTCTTCTTAAACCAGGTGCCAGGAGGTATGAAACGCCGCGTGCTCCGCTGGTACGACTACTCGTGGTCCCGAGGTAGGATTCAAGGAGGGGGTGACATCAACACGGCTTTGGGCCTTCTGCCTGATAAACTGAAGACTGAGCTGGCGTTGCACGTCAATTTGAGTGTGTTGAAAAAGGTATGTTTTCAATCTTTTCATAGTTTTAATTTTTCTAAATTATCTCTGTTTCTTGTTTAAGTTTTGTTTTCAATCTTTAATTAGTTTTAACTTCTTAATTTAATTGTTAATTATTTGATTTTGTTATTACACTTAATTCTGTGGCCACCTTCTACCTGTTTCATACTCTACTGGTTATTGTTATTATTTACTTTAATTATTAATCAACAATTATTTGATTTACGTTATCATCAATGCCCCTCAATTCCATTCATTACCTACCCATTCATTCCCTTCTCATCTTTATGCAAATACATTTATTCGTCAAAGATCAAATCAGAAATCAAATTATAATCAAAACGAGGTTACCAAACACCCAATTGTACCTACCTTGGATGAAATTATAAGATTATAACCCTATAGAATTCTATTCGCAGGTAACAATCTTTCAAGAATGCCAGCCAGAGTTCCTACACGACCTCGTTTTGAAGATGAAAGCGTATATTTTCACGCCCGGAGACTCTATATGCCGGAAAGGTAAGTTTTCAGAAGCTTTGGAGATGTGACATTGTGATTTAAGAGGAAAATCTGTTTGATGAGATGTTGATTAGCTTTTTTGCTAGTTTAGAGTCTGTTCTAGACTATTGAGATACCTACAACAGTATCTAGGTAGATAGGATTACAGTAGTGTTCAAACATATTTCCATTCCAAATGAAATTACTTACAAATAATGCCGTTATTGCATTATTGTCAAAAACAAAAGTTAGTATTTGTAAGTATATTAATTAACATCAAAAACATAAAAGCAGTACCTAAGTATCATTCTTTTTATTATCGGATTGAAAACCTTAAATAAAGAGATACACTCACACCTATGCCACAGAATTTACAACTTTAATTCTATTGCCGTCAACAAAAACGGGGTTTTTCTTAATAAACCTAATATTTATAACAATGATACTGATCCCTTTATTTCTTTCGCAGGTGAAGTAGCCAGAGAAATGTTTATAATAGCCGATGGTATATTGGAAGTGATATCAGAAACCGGAAGAGTTCTGACTACTATGAAAGCTGGAGATTTCTTTGGCGAAATTGGAATATTAAATCTTGATGGGCTTAATAAGTAAGAACATTTTAATAATCGTAAACCTATTGCATTTGACTATAAAGCTTCGGGTATTAGTGAAATAAAATTGGTTAGTGCATCGATTTGTTTTTGATGCTCTTACGTTCATTATTCAAATGCTTATAAGCATACCATAGGTTTACATAAATCTTACAGTAATAATTATAGTACCTACTATTAGCTAAGGACCCTGACTAGGGCACGGCGATGAAATTATATCCGTTTATCTCGATATATAGAGACAAAAGAAACTTCAAATAAAAAATATATTCAAAATTTTCAGACGAACAGCAGACGTTAGATCAGTAGGTTATTCGGAGTTATTCTCTCTATCCCGAGAAGACGTACTAGCTGCAATGAAAGACTATCCAGAAGCGCAGGATATCTTGCAGACATTGGGCAGGAAGCGGCTGCAGGAAGCCAAAAGCATGTCCAGGCCGAGGACGAAGACTAAAGGAGGTTTGTGGGCTTTGATTCTTCCGTTAGACTTCTAAATGTCTACTTTTCTAGGAGATTGGTTAAGCAATAGAGGCTGCTCGTGACTTCGTACGCATTTATCGTCGTATCTTAGAAAAAAGTCATGATATCTTAAAAATATAGACTATGTGTTATTCTGATGTATAAGCTACATTATTGCCAGTTCTATTCAGAAGTTTTTGTGTGAAAGAATAAGAAACATCCTCACATCCAATCATCTATCCATCGACACAAACATTGATATTTATAATATTAGTAGGATTACGTGGAGTTACATAGCACACTTATACAAAAGCCAAAACAAAATCTATACGATATGTGATAATACTTGAAGTTGATGACTATAAAACTATTAAAGTTGACGTAAATGTTGAATGAAGTGCTGATAATAATATTTATATTTCAGGTGATGTAAGTCCAACGGGAGGGGATGATAGTACTTCTAAAAGAATAGTCCATAAACTACGCAGTGATGTAAAGGTAAAATAAATATACTGTACTGAAACAGATATTTAACCACAGCACGTAGATATGAGTAGATAGAGTAGTTAATGGACATGACAATACTATTTCAAATGCAGATCCAAACCTAAAAATATTTGCAAGCTACTACTTATATTTAAAATCAATAGACCAGCTTATTAGAGTAACATATACGAAGCGATTGATGAATGTGGATGAAACTAAAGAAGTGTATTTGGATCGTAGCAGGGGGAGGGAGGTGTTCTCTGTCTACCCTGATAGGACAGAGGCCTGACTGGTATATGTATATGTGTGTAGATTACCTACTAAAAAGCTGTATAACATGATGTGGTGCCTTTTCAGGGTATCCGCAATGCAATCAGAAGTAGATCAAGAGTTGGTAGAAGATCAGGAGAGTCTTTAGAATTACAAGCATTAGCTGGTGTTGAAAGATCTTCCACAGATGGGAAGGTGCTAAGAAGAATGCCAAGAGTTGAGAGTGATGATTCGCAGGCACATCATAATGATGTAAGTATTATGGATATTGATGTGTATAACAAAATTGGCCTTAAGTTTGATGAAGATTGGGTAGTGGATACTATGGCAACCATTATTGCAATATTATAAGAAGAAAATTAATTAGAATTTGTGATTAAGTTAAAGTCTTTGTTCAAGGATAATAATGGTGAAACAACATCAGGAAGTAAGGAAGGTGAAAAATGTATATCGCCAATAGGAGCTGGCTTGCCTTTACTATCACGATTAAAACTGCTCAAAGAAAAACAGGTAAGCAAACTCTTCTTAGAGAAAATCCTTTAAGTTAATAAGCACCTTTGTATTAATATCGTCTTATTTTACAGGATCGTGAAGAAAAGGTAGCTAAACAAAGACACTCGTCATCCTCGGTTGTATCACCTCAACTACATCCAATACCATCAACGAGCTCAGCACCTGATGAACCAGAAGTCATAGGAGCTGGTCTTCCACTCCTCCAAAGACTTCTACTCCTCAAAGCTAAGGAAGAACGAGAGAAGAATCAGCTGACTCCAACTACTAGTAATCAACCGTCAAGCTCAGAAACGATAAGTCCTAGCTCAATCAAAAGTCCATTGAGTCCTACAGTAAAGACTCTAAGTCCGATTAGAAAAGGTTCAGAATCGAGTTCTCCTGGTAAGCTTCATAGTCCAACAGCTAAGACTTCGAGGAAAAATTCTTCAGGATCAAGTGATGGTGCTACGCGTCCTAAAGTCAGTTTTAGAGATAAAATTCTACAAGTTCAAAGTGACGGAACGGCGGTATGTCAACCGCTCAGTAAGGATGCTAGTGAAAAGCCAGCGGCCGTAGTAGAACCTACACCTAAAACTGAAAGCAATCTTATATCAATACCACACTCAGTTGTTAGCAAAATAAAATCACCGGCTAAAGCTGTAGGTTCAACCTTCCGCGATAAACTAAAAATGCTTCAAAGTGGAAAAGATACAAGTGAAAGTCCAGCTAGTGAAAAAACTAAACCGCAGCCCGTTGAAAAAAGTGCCGTAGAAATCACACCAATACAAACGACCGAAAGTAAAGATGATACGAAAAGTAAAAAACCTTGGACAAAACTTAAAAAAGCTGCTATATTAGGAGAGTCTAAGAGTCAAAGTAAATCTAGTATAGATGAAAAGAAGGAATTGGATAATTCTAAGGAACCAAAAGAGGAAAGTAAAGAAACAGCTGTAAATAAAACTGTACCTATAGTTACTACGGCAGAGCTTGTTAAAATAGACAATAATAATATTGAAATTCATAGTGATAATGGTAAGCAGGATAAACCTAAGATTTGCTTAACAGGCCCTTTGGAACCCGTCCAAGAGAAGTCTTTAGATTTATTAACTTTGTCGCCAAAGAAAAGCGTGTCCCCGAAAACGAATGAACAAAAGACGCCCGTAGTAAGTGGTACAATGTTACTACCAAAAGCTAAAAAGTACCGATCAATAGACGATTTATCACCAGAATATGGTGGTCTTCCTTTTGTGAAAAAGTTGAAAATTCTTAATGAGCGACAAAAGCTAGCTGAGCTGGAACAAGTTGTGAAATTTAGAAGTTCAAGTTTAGATTGCACAAGTTCTTCTGAAGACTTGCTTTGCGATACTTTGACTAGAAGCCATTCTGAAGGGAGTACGATGGACAAGAGAAAGTTTAAGAGAAAATCTTTAGAGTCAGCTGGTAGCCACGAATCTAATGAAACACTTGAAAGACGAACACTGAAATCTATTTTGAAGAAGCTATCAGAAGACGTTACTCCTTCAGAGAGTCCTGAAAGAAGTAACGAGCTGAGAAGACTCATAAGAGCACCAACATTAGAAGGTTATGCAGCAAGACATTCTAAATTTGCCAAAAGTGTTACGTTTCATCGACATACATTACCATCTCCTCCGGGAAGTGCACCAGCTGAAATCAAAAGTGAGACTGTCTTTCAAATGCCTGAAGCTAACTCGGAACCAATACCACAAATATCTCCCCAAGCTACCGTAGAAACAGAAGTACCTGAAGTATGTCCCGCAAATCAAATTGTTAGACCTACAAACGAAACACTAGTTACTCAACAAGATTATGGGCTAAACATCAGAGCCGAATATGAAATACCACAAACTATAGATCCTATTTACGATTTCAACAACTTGAGGCCTGAAGAGATAAAAGTGCCTTCTGAAAAACCAAAACTTACTTTAATATCAGCGGTAGCTAATCAACGGAAACTATTAAGAGGTAAGATTTTTTCTCGAAACTGTAAACTGTAAAAATGAGTTGATAATAAAATTAATTAATTCACTGTTTTTTTTCAGGATCCTTAGAAGAACAAGAATATTTTGGTGAAGTACTACTTGGTATCAAGCAAGTTATTCAAGGTCACTTACACGATGTCCAAGGAAAATTTCAAGAAAGGTAAAGTTGTTATCCTCTTCTTCCTTTGCAAAATCTGTACTAAACTGTTCAAAAACAGTACTTACACGATGAATGTTTGATTTCTTAACTTTTCAGATTTAACAGTCTCGAAAACGAAGTGAGAAAACGAGATGAAATAATTAGCCAATTACAGAAACGGATACAAGAATTAGAGAGGTTAGGAATATCTGGTGTGAGTGGTTCACAAATTTCTGATGGTTCGTTGCTGTCTGAAACAGAAGAAGTTACTGCTAAAAAGAATGGAAGTTCTGGAAGTGATGAAGGGTCAGGTGCTGAGGAAGGTTTTATGGTAAGCAAATACAACACTGTACTTCTATTAATTACGCCATTCACAATAATTAACTTGTTAACATTTTTACAGAGAGGCGATTCTCTAGACACAGTCTTTGCCACTTCTCCACCAACTGCAAGCGCTGATGAAGAAGACAAAGAAAAATCTGACCAACCAACAGCACAAACCTCTAAACCAATATCATCAGAAGACCTCAGCGACGAAAAACTATCAGAAATGACAGGGGGCATCGAACTAACAAAATTGTCCTTTTCCGAATTACAAAGCTTAGCAGAATCTCTGTCAAATAGAACTGAACAAAAAGCGGCGAGTAAAGAACAGTGGACAGTGAGTAAGTCGAAAAGGTTGGACTTGAATTTGGATGGCAAAGCTGGGACTTATTCGAGAAAGAGAGCAGCGAAATTGAAGCAGAGGAAATCTTGGGAAGATCAGAGTGATCAGGAGAGTTTGGAATTGCATGATTTGACTCGGTGAGTATTGCTTTAAAACTGGAAATAAAGTCACGCATAGAAACCCCCCACACTAGCGTCTCACGAGCGCGAGCGTCGTCGTCGTGTAGCGTCTGCGTGACATCGCCGCGGCTTTGACGTCGCGTCAACGTCGCGCTGACCTTGATACGACGACATCGCTCGAGAGCTAGTGTGGGGTCCCATAGACAGTTCAATTCTTAAAAGACTGACCAGGCTGACCAAAATCAGTCCGAAAAACTATCATAACTTTATTGTTAAAGTTAAATAACCTTTTTGCATCTCCAGGCCAATCTCTCCACACACAACATCAGAAAACCGATCACTCCTAAGCCCAGAACAAAGCAGCCTTCGAACAAGTAGAAGAGGTATCCATCCCTTCCATTTCTTTGGGACCCATCTGGATAGCACGAAGTCCAAAATCAAGAAGACACTTTCCGTTGATACTGGCATGCATCATACGGGAAGGAAGGAGAGAAGTTAGTAAAATTGCTATTGTTTATGTGTATATCGTGTTTCTTGGTTATTTTAAGTAGAATAAGGTTTTAATTGGACAATAGATTCGTAATGGTATGCTAGAAACAGACTGATCTCACGTACTCAACGTGCCAATCATCGCATTAGTGTTAAGCTAGAAGTAGACTGATCTCACGAAAAATCAGCGTCATGTCTCTGGACAACCATTGACATGACAATATGCTGAGTGGAGACCATTTTCCAGTCCACAACTATCTTCTTTCTCTTTCTTGTCTCTCTGGTTTATTTTATGTTCTAAGTTTTAAAAGTTAAGTTTCACTTTATTTTGTGTTTAATTTTGTTTTACGTTTAATTTTGTTATTTTGTGTTTTAATTTTGTTTTGTTCTTGTATGTTTTACTGGACTGGAAATAAATACTTACTTACTTATACTTATTTACGAACGCAACGCAAGTACGCAATGCATTAAGAAATCTGCAGTGTAAGGCTCGGCGCAAATGAGCCACCGACGGTCGCTGTCGCGCGCTACCGCAACAATGTCAGAAGCAAGCAAATATCACGCGAGCGTGCACTACTGTAGCGAGTCGCCGCCACCGGATACACGTGTGCAGCGCCGCCATACAATTCTTATGAAAAAACGTGTTAGGTGGCTGTGGTCGGTGGCTCGTTTGCGCCGAGTCTAAAACCTGCATTGTTTAGGTACGTGGGATCAGTCTGTTTCCAGCTCAACACCGCTGCAATATTCTGAAACTGTTACCATGTTCATCATTATAGAATTCAAAACTCAACGACACCACCGTAAGTTCAGCCTGGGATCTTTCTTTGGCTACCACAAAGGGACCCATCATAAACCTCCACACAATTGCAACGAGGTCGTACTCGATATGGGCAGTGACTACAGTTGGAGTGACACGTAAGTAGTGATAAACCTATTAATTGAGACACAATGTGCAATGATCTTAACAAACTGTCGTTTAATGTTACTATTGTCTAACTTTGCTTCAGTTACTTGCCTATTAACATAAACATCATCCATTATCATCATTTCAGTCCATAGCTGCTCACTTCTGAGCATAAGCCTCTCTTTTGATTCTCCAACGCAACTCAGTTCATTGCTACCTGCATCCAACGATTAATGTAAACATGGTAATTAATTTCCAAAATTTATTTGTTTCAGAACATCAACATCGTCAAGCAGTGACTCAGAATCGTTGCCTCGGACGCCAGTGTTTGAAGAGTTTGTGGAAACCAGCTTACGGAGACGGGCTGGCAGTTCCAGTCATTGTAGTGGATCGCCTATTAGAGGTAGCTTGGGTACCTGCGTACATTTTGACACCTTATTCTTAACAGCACTTTGAGCGTCCCCACTATAGAGGAACGAGACTACTCTCATATCACATTTTGACACAAGTAAACTATAATAAACTAGGTACCTAAACTATAAAAACGGAATTGTTAACTAAAAGAAAACAAAATCCAAAATTGAAGTAAACATAAGTACCGGATTAATATAGCAAAAACAATGTAGGTACGTCAGTGTCTCTTTGGCAAAAGACAGAATAAGATTATTGAGAATAAGTACTTAAAAAGATTCTGAATACAATACAATCAAAAATCACTATTTACATTTATACACATAGTTATAACAATAACTATGAAGCAGTTAAAAATGTCATTATGATCCTTTAATCGCAGAAAAAAAACAATAAACATATAATCATTACTGTCAACATTCTGACCATCATCATCATCTATTCCAGCTCTATCAGGCAGCGGAGGAGACTGGGAAGTAATGATGCTAGCTGAAGAATTGGACAAGAGGGAACGAGAGAAAGAAAGAGAAGAGAGGAGACACCACTACCCAAGTACACTAAGGGAACTGGATGAGGTATTCCATGTAATAACTCGGTTTTTGACTTTCTTCTTGCAATTTACACTTATATCGTCATATTTAAGAGCGTCGCTCTTCTTTGTTACGTCTTAGCCACTCTGCTCTTTTGTCTGTCCGTTTCTTAACCAAGGTTATAGGATAGCAAAAACAAAACGTTAATAACTGGTTACTGAAAATTATCACGATGGAGTTAAATTCTATAAAACATTGAGTGAGTCGGACATTACGTGTAGGTACCTACTTATTTCATGCTAATGGATAGGTAATATTTAATTTCAGACTTTTAAAGTACCTAGTTGACTCTTTTTGAGGTAGGTACTTAGGTTCCTTATAAGAACTGCAAAGTCAACGAATGAAACTATTCTATTCTATTCATAAAATTCGTCTCCAAAATGTATGCAACATTTGAATAAAGTATAGAAAATGAATCTTACCTAATTCCACAGGAATCAGACACCCCCCTAAGAGAAGACAGCCCAGACGATTTCTCTAACATTGAAGACTCTAACTCTTCATCCACCACTCATCTGTTATCACAGTCTACCAGCGAACCATCTCCAAGGAGTTTGGAAACCTCTTTCACTGAGCAAGGAGGTCGATCCAGGCCGCATAGGGTTGGGTCTGTTGATGAACCTGTAAGTATCAGACAATGCACTTAAATGTTAAGAACTTTACAGAATTCAGATTTAGCTAGTAACGATAGAAGAAAGAAAGGCAATTATTTCCCTCTAAAAGGCTAGTAGAAAGTTTAGTGTAGTACGAGTTGACTATCTAAAATTGTTTCTTATGATTATTATTATAATAAATTGCACTGTATCAATTCCTAGTATATTTTTAAGACCAAGTTCGGCTTTGCAAGTCACATCAGATCCCATCATCCACTTCAACAACTATCCTAAATGTAAACCTTTCTGGAGTCGTTGCCGCCGGACACGGCGTGAAAGACATGATGATGATGATGATCTATTCCTAGTAAATTTTGATCAGAAATGGATCTAACTACGACTCTTTTTTTGTAAATCAACCTTTCTTCTTTTTACAGAGACGAGCAGAAACCTCCTCAAGAGGTCTAATCCTTCGAGCAGCGAGTTTGGATCGAGAAACCACACCAGCTACATCCCAGACTCGCCGATTTGGGTCACTGAAGAGCTCCAGTATGGACTCACATAAGAGACTCTGATCCGGCTTGCCTACAGGACTAAGTGAACTTAGTCCAATTAATGTGATAGATGCAGCTCAAAATGTTAAAGGGGTTAAGAAGAGAGTTTTCATGAATGTTGACAGTTGGAAGGAAATGTTGGATGGGAATGATAATGGTAAGGAAGGAGATGATGTCAGAGATGGTAATAATGATCATCTTAGTCATTGTGAATTGGATAATGTTAGAAAATTGGTTGGTAATAATCCAAAGCAAAATGATCATAATGAAAAAGCGGTTGCTTCTAATAAAAGAGATGATGATGACAAAAATGATAAAGGTGAAGAAAATGTAAACGATCGAGAGAATGGGGTTCGTGATTTGAATGTAAGGCAAGCTAATGATCATCAGACCATCAACAGTCAATTACTGATGGTGATCATTTTATTTTATGATGACGTCGAATATATGCTTTTCTTTGCATTAGAATAATGTAATTTACTTTATCGATTGCGTAGAATATTCTTTTTTACCTATTTCTCGGAGATTAATAAGTTATTTTAATGTAATTAATAGTATTTTAGTAAATTTGTGTTTGTAGATAATTTATTAAGTAATAGCACAAAAATAATATAATAATACTTACAAGTAGTAGGTATATTACAATCGAAATCACTATGATAAAGAAAAATAATTATTTAAGTACCTGTCTAAGTAGGTACCTTTCGAAATAAAGTTCGTAAGTACGTTTTTAAGTAGTCTTAAGTAGACAAATCAATTTATTTAGAAACTAAATTAAAATAAAACCTACTTATTCTAGCCAAAAGAAAAGTTCCTGGACTTCAAAATGTCCCTGATTGAATCAAGGATTTTAAACTACGAAAAACATTTCGTCCACTTTATTTGAAAACGAAGATTTATTTTTAAAAACATTTAAAGAACTATTTCATGTTGCAGTTATACTTTAATTCAGCCAATCATAATTATACCTATTAATAATCTTCAGCTATTTTTAGAAATATCTTAGCGAATCTCAACTTAAGTTTAGAGAATATATTTAGGTGCTATTTACCTGATATAAATAATTATTAATTGATGAAACTATCATTTTTAAATGTGTTGTTCTTTTTAAATATTTTTTTTTAATTAAGTTTTGACTTTTGAAACTAACTGCAACGTTATTTTTAACCAACGTGCTAAATTTTTAAATGCCTACTTTAACCAAAAGTCCATGATAGGAACAAATTAATTGTGCCAAAATAAATTTAAAATCTTATATATCTTTGTAGAGTCTTTAAAATTTCTAATTGAATTTTCAAAATATTTTGTAAATACAAAATTGTAACGTACAATACACCATTAAATGTAAATTATTCATTTAAATTAGATAGAATTATATGTAGATTACTTAATATCACAAATATTACCTACGAATAATATAAATAAGTAAATATACTTATGTATATTATTATACCTACAGAAATACTTACCTACTTAATCTATAAAATATATATTTTATCGTATAAATTATATAACTACCTATCTATTTATCTACTTATTAAACTAACTTAAAGAGGGGAAACACACAGAAAGCTGAACCTACCGGGCCCGAAGTCACTAGTCGTATTAAAAAGTTAAAATAATACCGGACATGCCCGGCTAGTGTGTTTTGTTTTCCCTGCTTAACACTAGATACTATTTCAAATTAAACTTTCTTGTAGGTACTTACGTAATATGCAGTACATATGTAGGTGAGTACCTACTTCGCCAAAACTTACAATTACTGTCTCTACATCTTGGTCTCTACTTCCTAAATTTCATCTTCAAAACTCAAAATACTTAAAAATCCGAATTTTAATACTCAACAGGTGTAATCTTGGGTACAATAAACTGATATTAATAACAAACAATAGTTACATTATGAAAGATATACTTGCTTATTATTTTTGTAACCGAAGTATTTTAACTGTTATTTATACCTTGTTTGAAAAAATAGTCATTTACTAACAAGGCCTGTTGATAATATGGTTTATTTTACTCCGAAAATCATAGGCATACCTACTAATAGATTTAGTGAATCTTTTCTTTTCGCTGTGAAAATGGAATTTATTTTAATGCCCAATTAAAGTATATGATAAAAAATTATCTGGCTAGATTAAATGATAGATATTATATTATTTAAGTAATGTTATAAGCACCTAGTGAGATAAATAATATGTCTACGAAATTAATTGTTATTTTTAACTAAAAAATCAACTACCTAGTCTTAGATTTTAAGGGAATCGCGCGATGAGACGCCGATGATAAATAAAAATAAACTATGAAATAAAAATCGTTTTTGTTTCACTCACCTTAGATAACCAAATGCGTTCATTGAAATTCCGTAATTTGAATTCAAAAGTCAAGAATGTAGTTGTTTATCAGGCGCAAATATTTTTTATTTTCTGTATCAAAACTTTGAAAAGTTTCGAATTTAGCGGCATTTTAGTGTATCCGAACGCTTAGAACGAATGAATGAATGAGCAAATCTGCGTGAATGCTTAAAAAATGATGATGTCGAGCCAAAAGAACTTGCACAATAGCAGAAAGCAAAAAAAAAAAGTCAAATTTGCCAATAATGGAAGGCGAAGGAAACAAAACATTGCACCTTTTCAATTTCGCTTCGTCGTCAATTCTTCACAGATTTCGCGTTAAAACGGAATAAATCTCGAGCAGCAAAACATCTTCGCGTCGTTTACAACTCTAAAAGCAGTTTCGTCTTCATAATTCTCTTCGCAATGCGTCAAAATGTCTCCTCGAAAACAACCCAATAATTTGTTCAAAATCTGCGTTAAAAATTGCATTTGTTTGATTAATTCTGCGTGTTATGTTATAGAAAAGAGTTATCCAGAGAATAAGTTTCACGAATGCGAGAACGAGGTGTTTGCGTTAAAATGCCATTTGATGTCTATGCTGCCTGCCAGGTGAGGATTAAATAAAATAGTATTTAGTCGTTATGGCCTTGCTCTCTATAAAATGGTCTCTTTTCTAGCGATTTTATTAAATCCCACTTACTTTTACAGTACCTACCTAACTGTTATTTTAGTATCACGTTACATTTATTCAAGTTCATGATAGATAAAAGAATACCTACTTAATGAACATTTCTTTTCCAGGTTATTCGATGTCCTCTGTTCAGAAAGAACATGCTGTCAGTACCGCGGTGACCCTCGCGTCCAGCTCCAAGTGTTGACTCACCCCAACATGTCAGTCTTCCGCAAATGCGACCTCGATAACAGCATACCTCAGAGATTCTGGATTGATACCCTTCCCACCTTCAGCCGATTGGTTGTTCTCGATCTCAAATTCATCTGCACCGACGAAATACTCCAAGTCGTTGGCATCAGTTGCCCTCTTCTTGAAGAAATCAATATTGTCTCCAAAGTTGATATTTGTAAGTCTCTGTTCAATGCTTCGGTGTTGATTCGGAATGTTTCCGATGCCGGTTTGTGTTCAATTGCGAATTTAAAACAATTACGGGTGTTAGCTATGGATCCGCCGAGGAACGAACGTGCCAATCGGATCGGTCGTTGTGTCTCACAAGGTGGAATCATCATGCTGGTCTGCGAGCTGCCATACCTTGAAGAGTTGAGGATAGAGTCCTGCGACATCGGGTCTACGTTGATCACTTCAGCTATGAACATCGGGCCACTTAGTCTTCGTAAAATCAACTGCCATTTCGCATCAGCTGAAGGTATTAAGAAGTTGATACATATCTGTCCTTTCCTTAGAGAACTATCCATTACGCATTTGTCTGAGCATAATAAGGAGGCTATATTGGAGCAGCTTTCAATGAGCGAATTGAGATTAAACCGTTTGGATTTGTCTTTCTTTTCCTATTCGGATTCAATGCAGCAATTATTAGCAGTTAAAGGGAGTTATTTAACACATTTCTCGCTGTGGGAAATGGATCATTCGTTGACACTAGACGCTGTGTTATCTATAGGAACGTGTTGTCCAAACTTAAGAACTTTGTGTATAATAACACAATCAAAGTGTTTAGTTATTCCTAGGTATTTTAAACAACCACAAAATATCTTTTCCGAACTAAGAAATTTGACGATAGGCAACGAAAACTTTAACATAGACCACATATTGACATTCTTTTTGGACTGTACACAGAATTTACAGAAGCTAGTTTTAAAATATCAAACAAAAAAGAATATAGATGAGATTTTATTGAATTTGTTGGCGAAAGGTAGTTTGAGACAACTGAATAGTTTGTGGTTAGATTGTACGTTGGAAGTGTCAAAAAGTGTTGTGACTCAAATAATACAGATGTGTGAGAAACTGCAAATGTTTACGGTTGACTCGTATGAAGAAATGAGTGACGTTCACAAGTACATTAGTGATAATAATCTCGATTTAAAATTGGGTAGTTATTAGTTGTAGGTATTTTATTGTAGCAATATTTACCTAGAAATAAATATTTTTTCGACTTCAAACTTTGTTTTATTGAAGTTACATACTTATTTCTTTTTTTTATATATCTACCTAGTTAAGGCATTCTTATTTTAAAAAAAAACGTAAATTAAGAAATACTCATACTAATTTATTATCTAATCCATTTTTACAAATATTTACATTTATATAGAATCATTATTAATTAAATACCTAATTACTTACTTAATTATCAGACAATGATTTTGCTAATCCATATTTTTAAAGTCATCAATTAAAATTATTTAATTCTATCAAAATGGAGCTTTTCATTACATAAATGTATAATTATTATAATAAATTAAACACATAGAAGTCCTATACTATAGGACCAATAGGTTCCTTACATTTATGATCAAATGTGAAAGATCATTTTTTTCTTTAACACTTAAACATTTGAACCAAAAATTTTAGACTGAAGAAATGCAAAATATTATGCATATTTTGCATTTCTTTTCAAATAAGAACTTAACTACCATCACCTTTTAGGACATTATAGAGTTGTTATTGACTCCTTAATAGAGCAATAAATATTAGTAGAACTCATAAAATATTGCGATAAGATAAAAATTATATGAAAATAAGTGTTACATTCTAAAACTATCATTTTCATACAACATTCAAATAAGACATTATCTGTTCAAGGGAAAATGTCTCACTCGAATTCTTAAACCTATAATCCGTCGGAAATATCTGCGCACCTGACATAGTGACGTCATCAACAGGTACGTAGTAGGTACTCGTCATGGTACTGGTTAGGCGAAAATGGGTAAAGCGCATTCTAGGGCGGTAGGTACGTAGATATTTGTGACTGGTTTTACCTACTTACATACAACTTAAATTAATTACTTACAAATTCTACCTCATCATCATGTCAGCTTATGGACACACCACTGCTGGACAAAAGACTCCCCCAAGGATCTTCACAACGACCGGTCTTGCGCTGCCCACATCCAACGGCTTCCCGCAACTTTAACCAAGTCGTCAGTCCACCTTGTTGGAGGCCTTCCCACACTGCGTCGTCCGGTGCGTGGTCGCCACTCGAGAACCTTTCTGTCCCATCGTCTATCGGTTCTACGAGCAATGTGCCCCGCCCACTGCCACTTAAGGTTTACGATTCTTCGAGCTATGTCAGTGACCTTGGTTCTTCTGCGGATCTCATCATTCTACCTACTACCACCTACTACTATTATAGTAAATTCTACCTACTATAATCCTATTCGTCAAATGCATTATATTATATTAGAGACAAGAGTCAGACTAGGCTCCGACTAACATTTCATCAAACAATCAAGATGTTTGCCGAACTGAAGCACAGTTTTCGAAACATATCGCTTTCTATTGTCGCCTGTTTAAAAAGGTTGGTAGTAATAAAGACAGAGTATGTGACGAAACGATTCGTCGACGAAACCTTGACGTGTTTGAATATGCATATAAAACATTGAAGTGATTTCATCTTTCGTTTTAGTTGACATTATTGCAATGTTTTTCAATGGGGATGATGACTACATTCAATAAATCAAAAAATAATTAGTTCGTCTAAAAGAATAGGGCTATTAAAAAAATATTTGAAACACTTTTTTTATCAGATCAAATACACAAATAAATACAAAGATACAGAGCATCAAAGTTACGGAGTGGGGGGTATTGACGTCACTCCTGCGTAAAAATCCTAATGAGGAGTGACGTCACGAGCAACTTTAACCCAGTGCATCTTTGTCATTTTTAGTTTAAGAGAAAAAAGAAAAAGTACGTGTCGAATATTTTAAAATAATCTATGTGATGGAATAAAAAAATTTTTTTAGTCATCATGCCTATTAGCATTATCTAGTTTATAGTATTTCTTTAAACTGTATGTCCTAAGACCAGTTTAATATACCTATCCTTAAAATACTACTTCATTTTAAAGAAGTCCACTTCACTTTCAAGAAGTCTGTTCTACACACAAGTTCACTTCACTATTACATAGTTCACTTTTACAAGTCCACAGTTCACTTATAACCCTGATTTGGACTAGGTACACTGTCCAAATCAGGGCAAATGTCAGAAGAACTTTTTACGGTACTTCCGCGGCTGTCAAATAGCCAGGGGATCTACGTCCCCGTTCGTATGCTATGTCTCTTTCACTTCCGGCGGCGGGTCCTTATCGTTATCCTTTTCGTCGTCGTAGAATTCGTTCTTAGGTTCGACCATCTTGTCTGCTTCCTCTTGACTGATTCGGACGTCAGGATCGGGGTCGTCTTTTATTCGGTATTCTTCGGGGAAGAAGTCGCCTGAAAAGTTGAGATAGGTAATTTGTTGAGTTTTTGAGTTGACTCAGTTGAGTTTTTGTGTAGGGTAAGTTGAGTTTTTGTGTAAGCTCAGTGAGTTCTTGAGTAAGCTCAGTTGAGTTTTTGAGTAAGCTCCGTTGAGTTTTTGAGTACGTATACTTGAGTTTTTGAGTTGGCTCAGTTGAGTTATTGGTTAGTCTCAGTTGAGTTTTTGAGTTAGATCATTTGACTTTGAGTAATCTGAGCTATGTTTTTTTAATGTTTATGAGTAGGTAAATTTTTGAGTAAGCTCAGTTGAGTTTTTGAGTAAGCTCAGTTGAGTTTTTGAGTACGCTCAGTTGAGTAGTTGATTCTTTTGTTTTCTAGTAACTTATTTTTTATCTTATACGGAACTAAGTTATTCTAAAGTTAACAAGTAGGTAATTACCTGGTATATGCGTCATCTGTACTGCAGGCGAATGCTGGCACATCTTCAGATTCTCGTACACATGTTTTGATATCGCTTCTAAGTATTGCTTGCTGTTTGCGTTATTTGTACTGGAAAAAGGAAAACACATAATTATAATTATAATGAAAGACATTTTAAAAATAAGTAAGGTCTATAAGCTGTCATAAATTTTAATAAAAGTTTTCTTTTGGTCCTATGTAGATTCCTTCTTTTCTAGTTTTACGCGCCAACACGCGCTTCAAAAAACGAGCCTATACGCGCGTATGAGACGCTAGTCTGAAAACACCCTCAAACATTAAAAGAAACTGAGAACCTCCTCTTTTTAACAAATCGGTTAAATACCTGCTAATCTCCGGATGCAATTGGAAGTCAGGTGCGAAGAACTCCAAATACTCATTGTAAGGTAGCTCGTTGGAAATGTTTTCGTCCACTAGCAAGGAGGTTTCGTACGTCCAGCACCTGGCTACGTTACGGAGGGTGTAGCTGGAACGGTAAAAGGTAATTACATACATACATATCCGTCACGCCTCTCTCCCATTAGGGTAGGCAGAGACCACTTCCTTCCACTTGCTTCGATCTAAACACACCTCTTTCGCTTCATCCACACTCATCAGTCGCCTCATACATGCCCGTCGGTTTAGGATACTCTTGATTTGGCCTTTCTTTAGTAATTCCCCGATTTGATCGAGGTACGTTCGTCTTGGCCTTCCCCTCCCAGCATTTCCATCCACTCTTGCCTTGTATATCTCTTTTAAAAGGTAATTAATTTGTAGTAATGTTGGTAATAAAATTTCAATTATAAAAAGTTAATGGCAAACTAGCCCGAACTTGCTGGGAATAAGAAAAGATGGAAGGATGCAGGGGAGATCTTTGTCGAGAAGTGGGATATACCTAACGGGCTAAAAAAAAAGTAAATACGTAGGTACTTAGGTTACCTACTATACATATAGAAAAACATAAAATCATTGCTAGGCAGGTACCTACTTACGAAGTGGGATTATACGAGTACCTAAAGAAAATGGTAGGTTTAAAAAAAGTGTAGGTACTTAAGTTGGTATCAAAGTTACAATTTAAAAAGAAAGTCACTTTGAACGATGTCGAGCATGTACAACAGCCTCTATAAGCTAGCTTCGTGTTGAATGAGGATGAAGCGAAAGAAGTGTTTGACGTAGAAGCAAGTGGATGGAAGTGGTCTCTGCTTATCCCGATGGGTAAGACAGATATGTAGGACCTATGTCTGTTACATTAAAGAACACATAACTTTATGGTGTTTCAATAACTGTTTTAAATAAATAATACGTAGATACCTATGAGCAAATAGGCTTTTTAAATTCCATTGTCACGTTATATTTACAATTGCCACTGGACAGGTCAAAACAACAACATTATAATTGCAAACATAGACAGAACAGCTAACAATAAAATTTACAATTTAAAACAGCACAAATTTAATTCAAACTGAATTAATTTATCATTTAAAATTCTACTAATATTATCAATGACAATGTTTGTGCCACGGTTGGGCCGATGGATAGATAAAATGTGAGGATATTTGTTACTCTTTCACACCAAAACCAGAGAACAGATTTTAATGAAACGAAAATATTGTAGCTTACATTCATTTATCTATGTAAGTCCTTCATGGTATCCCTATCTTCTGTATACCTTCTAGGTAGTTTTCCATCCATGATATTTTTTTACAAAGATGTCGTGTCGTATCAAGTAACCCAGCCTATTAATCGTAATTTTTTATTTTATTTGACATACAACTTGGTGGTAACTTAAGATTTAAGTTGTATGAAACATAGGTTTATCTGTCAGTTAAATTTTATCTGTAGGTAAATGGTGAAAGAAGCCCTAAATAAATATACTTAAAGGCTTACTCACCCTCCACCTCCAACAACCAACGTAGGCACGTTTAGATTCTTGACAAACTTGACACACTCCCCGTGCCCCCTCGTTGATAAAGAGAAGCATCCTAGTCTGTCACCGGCTAAGGAGTCAGCTCCGCATTGAAGGACGATGGCTGTGGGACGGTAGAACTCCATCACGTGGGATATTACCGGTTTGAAGACCTGGTTTGAAAGAAATTGATTTGAAAATATGTGAGACTTATTGATCTTGTCAATAACTACTTATGAATAATTTTTTTTTTTTACGATGATGACTTTGTATGGAATCGTTGTAAATCTACAATTTATAGCTTACAAAACTAGAAGTTTTCATCTATTATTGCCCCAGAAGAAAAACCTGTAGGTCTGTAGGATTCAATCCTACTATTATAGCATAAAATGTTTTTGCTTAAACATGTATGGGATCATATGGATGTGAGGATGTTTGTAACTGCTTCATGCAAAAAACAATGAAGTTTTAATTATTATTTTTTTAATTCAATTCAATTCAATAAAGATTTATTCATAGGTAACCCAAAATTACACTTGAATGTGTCAGAAATATAAAACAAAATGAAAATAAAAATATAAACAAAATTATAACAAGTTAACAAAAGTAAAAGCAAATTAACTGACTGAAGCTACGCTGACTTCGGAAGGCAGATTCCCCAGAGAAGAAGCCAGCAAGAAACTCTTGAGGTTGCTCTTTTTTACTTGCGCATCAGAATAACTCATAGTCAGGGTATATTATTTTAAAAACATTGTTTTTTTTTTTTTTTCAAGATGTGACGATAAATACCTCCTTAATTGCGCACGCATGGCCTCTAGCAGGCCTACATAAAATTTTAAATAGAGCTAATTACATAAAATAATACACTAATTACACTTACTTGCACATAACTCTGATCATCAATCCCCTCCTTCAATGGCACATTAACCGAATAATACCTCCCACTTTCCGCCCCAATCTCATACATATCTCCAGTACCAGGGAAGAAATAGTTTCCATACTTATGAAAGGAGACGGTCATCACTCTATCGGTTAGGTAGAATGCTTCTTGGACGCCATCTCCATGGTGCACGTCGATGTCTATGTATAATACTCTCGGATGGTATTTTAGGAGCTCTAATATTGCTATTACTATGTCGTTTACGTAGCAGAATCCTGTAAATAAATGTAAAGAGGTTACATTTTTTGATAACTTGACTAACTTAGTGCCCATTCACAATCTACAGATTAAAACTGACAAATAAACTTAGACTATGTCATAAAACATGACATAGACATGTTTTAGACAGAGACAGGTATGAAATATCTGTCAGATAAATTTTATCTGTAGACAGTGAAACGGGCACTGAGTGTAATTTATAAGTTTTTGGGCTTTAGATAGAAAATCAACATTAAAGACTGTTAGGAAGTGGTCTCTACGTACACTTTTGGCAATACAACGTAACAGATTATGTATGCATGTAAGAGTAACCCTTTATTTACTGAAGGAAGTGATCTGTACTACTTCGAATTAGGCATGATAGATAGGTATACAGACATACATGTCTGTCATGCCTCTTTCCCATCAGGGTAAGCAAAGATCAGTTCGCTCCACTTGGTACCATCCAATAACACTTGTTTCTCTTCATCAGCATTCATTAATTGCATCAGACAGATGGATGACGTGATGGGAGAAAGGAGTGAGATACGTATGTATGTAAGATTGACCCTTTAGTTACAAACCTGAAGGTTCAAATTTCTTGGCATGATGCAGTCCACCAGACCAATTGATGGCGATATCACATGCATTATTATTTAACTTCATAGCACCCTCTAGTGACGCTCCTGTGTACATCGAACAGAAGTCAAATAGACCCTCGAATACAGGACAGTCATCTCCTACGTTGTAATGTAGGAGGTCTTTTGAATATGCTGAAATAAATTGAGGAATTGATAAATGGAATATTTCATGGTAAAATTGAGTACCTATTGTTTTTTATATTAATTTTGCTATAAACGAATACGGCACCTATTAAACCACTTCTAAACACAGATACAAAAGGTTCTTTTAATATGAAAACTGTTATTAATAGAGGAAACAAAATAGTTTTCGCTTTAGTACTTAGATTATGATCTTAAGTAGATAGTAAAGTGAATAGCTTGATTGAAAGTAGTGGACTAACTTATACTTAATAATTACTTAACTAATATAAGTAATAGTAAGTAATAGGACCCTAAATAAATTCAGGTTAATAAAAAAATCTCACTCTGAATATTCTGAGGGGTGACATTCTGCAAGAATTCAATGTAGTCTTCACTGTGAAACCGGCACATGTCGTGAGCACTTGCTCTGTACGGCTTGTATATCTGCATCTTCTTATGAAGCCCATATTTCAACACCAAACTGTGGGTCACAGCCAGCCTATGAGGCTTCATAGGGTGCCCCGGACCATAGTGGAAGTTCCCAACATCAGCGTTGTAAAAATACGCTACTCTATGTTGACTCATAATGAAACAAACACAAACTCTTTCAAGATCAAAATAATACCAAGAACCAAAGCGATAATAATAAGACGTTTGGTTAGTTGGATGTCGCCTAGCATGGTGTATTAGTAGCCATTGTACGCGGCAACAGCAGGAATCCCTGCTTGATACAATTTGGTGATATTTTATTCGAGAAAATTGACGAAATAAAACTTTGCGTCTTCACGGCATAGCGCAAAATGAACGAATGAGCGAATGAATGTTGACGAAATCAATGTCTATTTGACAATACTTTTTTTATAAACTAGAGATGAGTAGGAATACTTTGTACGTACATCACACGCTACTATAATTTTCTACCTACTACAATTTGACTACACCACCACTACTGCATTGAACTCAGAGACTAGAGAAGAATGAATGAATGATATTAATTATATTATTTGACACTGACATTTCATTCAAGCACCGGCGGCGGCGGCACTGATTATCTGTTTGTTTTATTTTGATAAAATTCGGCATATCTCTCCAGATCTTTGCGCTGTATTATCGAAACGGTAAGCAAAATGAATTCTGATACATGATTATGTATATCCTACATTATTTAGTACTAGCATTCTACAGATATTTATAGTTTTTTTATAGGTTTCCAATAAGAATACCTACACCAATTAGCGTGTTTTGTTAGATTCCGGTTCTCTCTGTTATGTAATGTTTTGTTCGTGTGTAGTTATTTGCTGTCTCCTCAATTTTAATAGCTTGCACAGTCGTATTTAGGGAGTAAATAGGATTTTGAGGTTATGTTGGATTTACTGACGAACGCCTAACTTAACGATAGGTAGTAAAAAATTATCTGAACTCATAAATGTTCTAGAACTTTCCGAAAGTAGGTACTAAATGTTATCACATATAGCGCCTATGTTGTTTTGCACGCATTACTTACCTATCTATTACCTTTAATCTTTCGTTTAGGTACCTACCTACTTACTGCTATTTATTCTAGCTCAATTTAAACTGTAATAAAATTGTTTCTTTCACTTCGCCCTCATTTTCATGGTGCGCGGCGTGCATGTATGTTCTGCAGCGATGTCTTAGTCACTCATATCATCTGTTTATTTGCATGTTAGTTTCCTTATTTTGTTTCCTTTTTTATCAGCAGTACCTTGGTACATAAAATAAGTATACACTCGGAGGTTTAGCCAAAAGTGTTTTATTTTATTAAGATATTCTTAGACAACTACAACAACTATTATGTTTATTCAATAGGTACATCATATTTTTTTTAATACTATGAACCACATTCATAATAACCATTCATTTTCTAGAGACTATAAAATATTTATATTGCTCAGTCATGTTTTATAACTAAGGAACATAAGAAATAAGAAGAAATATTAGGAGTGGCCCTTATATTCCTTTTTTTTATATATACAAATGAGTTTATGACAGCGTGCCAAGATTGCGCCAAGTTTTTCATAGTTTTCTTGGTAGATGACCTGTCAAACGATAAGTAGTACCATACAAAAAGGTAGCCATTTTGCGCCAGACCAGGCACGCAGATCCAGACGGTATGGCTGTATATTCTACACTCAAAGCAATACACATATTTATAGAAATAAACAGTGACACTACCCTCATTATTTTTATAACCCAAACATGTTATCAATTTGTCTCACCAAGGTCTAATTTTTTAAGGTTTTATTATTGTTAGTTATAATGGTGTCGTTACAATTTACCTAGGTTTGTAATGAGATATTCTAAAATTACTTACTTCCCCTATTTAATGTCATTATTGGACTGAGATTTAACTATAAAAATTACTGCTACAATATAATGGCATCACTATTGCTTTGTAACTATAAGTTATACATACATACATACATATCCGTCACGCCTGTCTCCCATTGGGGTAGGCAGAGACCACTTCCTTCCACTTGCTACGATCCAAACACACCTCTTTCGTTTCATCCACACTCATCAGTCGCCTCATACATGCCCTCCCCTATAAGTTATATTTGCAAAGTAGTATATTTTGAATTATGTTTACCCACAAAAATCTTATGTTTTGAGTTGGAGTAGTTTAAATCTGCCATAAGTAAGATAAGTCATTCTTAAAAAAACATCGAAATTAGTTATCTAATCTTATTTTTATATCAGAATCTTGTATAACATGTAAAGAAGATAAATCTAAATAAAAGATAGACTATCATCATTTATTAGATTTTATATTTTAGACCCAGAACACACGGTGAAACGCAAGCAACGCAACTGAAACTGCTAGCTACTTTTGAGTTGCATCGAAGTTTCTGCTTTAAACTTCTTTAAAAAACCTCACACGACGCAACTGATACGAAACGTTTCAAACTAGTTGCGTTGCGTTTCACCGTGTGTTCTGAGTGTAAGAGTCAGACTCCTGTCGGTGGAACATCGCCATTAAAGACTATCTTCTGCTAGTGCTTTGACTTCTTAACTTTCTTTTGCTCACGTCACTTCAAATGCAAGCTAGTTGGTATAAAAAATACCTTTATCTAAATACTAAAAGGTCAATATTGATATAAACTGTAAAAGTATACTTCTGTGGTGTGTATTCTTTATTGGATAGGTATTTGATGTCAGAGGCAGATAGAAATAAAAGCACTTTATTAACTTTAAAAGACTCGTTTCGCATTTTTTTGGAATTGTTTAGGCTTTGAGTATAGAATGTATAAGGAGGTGCCACATATTTTTTCATGAGTTTATGACAGCGTGCCAAGGTTGGCGCAAGTTTTTCATAGTTTTCTTGGTAGATGACCTGTCACACGATAAGAAATTCCATAAAAAAGGTAGCCATTTTGCGCCAGACCAGGCACGCAGCTCCAGACGGTATGGCACCTCCTTATATATTCTATAGGTACTCAAAGTGTTTAGGTACAAGCACAGCGTCGAGCGCAACCGAACAGACAGACAAGACAGACAATAACCGGATACGGAACAGATCATAGTGTGGGGTTGCCACAATAACTACAGTTCTTTATTCTTCTTATAGGTTAACTACTATTAGGTCACGTTCAGCAACTTCCAAGTAACCTATGAAAGAAAAAAGTTTCATAACTTACATTGTCTGTCGAGACTGTAGTATCAACATAAAATACGTCAAGTTAGATATACTTTATCATGTCCGGGTTCTGTATGTAGAAATTATTTGAAATGTCATGTAATTTTAAAACCGTGCACACAGTGAACCGTGATAACAGACGACAGTAAATACTTATTTCGTTCAATATTGTTACGTCAATTATTTTTATATATAATAAATCATTATATTTGTTCCGATCGCCATAATACAAAAAGCACGTCATTCTACCGTTACGTACTTTGCTGGACTACCTCTCAGTGATTCTAGATTTACAGCTTAGCTTTTTATAGTGTAGAAATAGTACCTAAGTTTATTTATTTGATTTATTCATGTGTAAAACCTCTGCGTAAACCGCCCACTTGGTCTTTAACCTCCGCATTTTCAATCTCACATTCAGCCAGCGGTACCCAAACCTATATTGTCCCACTGTTAACAAGGGTGCCACAAAGAAGCTTCAATAATATTATGATTCGTACAATCGATGCGAAAAATGTTTAACTAAACTTATATTTTATCTTTAATTCTTAAAGTAAATATGCTTACGTCAATATCAAAATAATGAATAGTAATGGTGAGTACACAAAGCTAAAGCGCGGTTTTTTTTACCAACGACGCAAAAAGAGGGGTGTTATTAGTTTGACGTGTTTGTGTATCTCAAGGCTTTTTTTTATTTTCCCGCAAATCCAGCCGGTAATAAGGGACTATAATATCAGGTTTAATTGTGTAATAGGGTCATACAGACCCAAAAAACAAAAAAATGTCTCTCCTGTTCCCGAAAGTTAAGGACACTGGGAGCTTATTTCTCAACTTAATGCATATCCGCATAATCTGTGCCCGATGTAGTTTTGGCCTATATAAACATTTTGAGGATAAGATGCTCCAGTATCCTTAATCATCAGGAACAGGAAAGACAATTTTGAACCTAATTCTGTGTATGACTCAATAACTTAATATTTTATCCTTAAAATCGTTGTAGCTCGCCGTCGCGTCGCCACAGTCTCAAAAATCCTGGAAAATCTATTATTGGCCGGCCTTCTATCTGTCTGTAGCATCCTTGGTAAAAAAAAACGTAACAACCGAACGTGTCAATCAATTTGGACTTAGTTTATTCATTTGTACGAAAGGTTATTTAATCAAGCGTGTCCTAAGCTTAGCTTGATTAAAATCTTGTTTTATCAAACATAGCTTTTTGATCAAACAATTTTTAATCAACTCTTGTTTTATCAAACAAAGATACTTATATCTTAACGCAAGGAACGCGTGAAAAACTGGTTAGGTGGTGTCAGAAACTACATGCATATAACTGCAACTAACCATAATGCTTTTCTACTGTACAAAAAATGATTGTTTTTTAACGCCTACGAAATTGTGCTTAACTCATCGCTTTTTCGTGTGTTTTAATGAAATTGAATTTTTACGCTTGCTTGCATGCGAATCCAATAGTTTCAAGTCTGTCAAGTCCCCGCTTTATTACCCCCCTAACTCTACCATAATAAATCGTCCTACATAATGCTTAGTACTTTAGTTCACACTAGTACATTCCACGCTATGAGAGAGAACTGGTTAAGCCACAGTTTATATAACCCGTCCAATTGCAAGAAGATTGTAGTGGTCAGCCAACCTGCTGGCCGCATAGACGTTCCTCATTCAAATTCGAAAAAGTTAAAATTCGATTTTTTTTTTTAAATCAACCAGCGATTTCTTTGCTTTTAATAATGGCGGTTCTCCGTATAATGAGATGTGCGATTGTTTTGTTAATAGCAGACAGCACTATGGTCAATTTTAGGGTGTTTTCGAGAGCAATGGCGACTGTTGTGAAGTCTTTCGAGCAGAATGGTGTGGTGCCTGATGTCATCCCTAAGGCGCCGGCGGCTTTGGCCACTGTAAGTGTTTGAATTTTTTTAATTTACATACATAGATACGTGTTGCAGAATACCTCATTAAACTAACGATCCATTAAAGCTATAGCTGATACTATAATTCTGCAGAAGTAGGCATTTTTAGCCTTTTCTGCAACAGAAATAAAAGTCCTTATCTAGTATTGGGATAGGTGCAAACTGCGAATGAATATGATAGTAGGAACTAAACTTGACTGTAGAATTTTAGAAATTCATTTTAGTTTTGCAATACCTTGGTATTTTTTTTTAATTATCAAAACAGTGAACCAATCAAACAAATCTATAATAATTAACCAGTTAAAGCTACCTAGATATCACCTATACAAAATTGAAAACGAATTGCTAAAAGTATTATTTGTAGTACATACTACTAACATACCAAACAACTAAGTGAACTTTATCTTAAGATCGCAGCCAAGTTACTTACCTATTTACCTCGTTTCTGTTATTACATTTTACGACCGGTCTACATACGTCCTACGTACACTAGCATACTTTTATTTTATTGGTTACTAGCTGACCCGGCGAACTTCGTACCGCCTCAAAGTTCTGTATGTGAAAAAAGATTTTCCCGCTTTTCTGTTGAAATTTTTCCTGAATTTTCTTTGCTATAAACCTCACGGAGCCCGAGACCTTTCCAACGAATGCAAAACCGTGGAAATCGGTTCGTGCGTTCTGAAGTTATAGCGTCAGGAAGGAAAACCCGACTTATTTTTATATAGTAGATTAAGAGTCAGAATAATACCTACAGAAATTCTATATTAAATCTTACTAATATAATTAATTTTAAAGTTTGTGCCCATAGATGTGAAGCTGTTTGAGAAGACGTTTGTTTTAATTTAACTCAAAAATCATTAAACAGATCTAATGAAACTTCACAATATAAATTCATGAGCAAGTACTTAACCAATCATATAACAATGATATATCAGATTGAAACTATAACAAGAAGATGTATGTAATTGAATGATGGAAATTGCACAATGCACTAGTCTCCACCTACTGCCATGTAGGCAGTTGTCGTTTCGACGATTCAAATACTGCAATTCAAGATTTTTAATGGTTTCATTATCCTGTTGCAACTAGGTGCAATCTTGATGCAATGGAATCGGATTAACAAAGTTTTTATCTAGAATTAGAATTTGTTTATTGCAAGTCACAAGTTGGGTAAGGTGTTACAAAGTTATAAGTACATGTGACGCCCTGCAAGGGCACAACAAACAAGAGAACAAGTCGTTGCCAGTTACTTAAAAACTTTATCTCATTAACTTATCGTATTTTATAGCATATTTTTACCCTGGCCATGCTACCTTACGATCTTACTTTTGTGTATCATCCTAAAAATGTTATAAAATACGTCAATTTTTGTGCCGATAAGTAGATGGATGGATAAGCGAATGGATATGAGGATGTTTATTACTCTTTCACACAAAAACCACTTATCAGATTTTAACGAAAAAATGAAAAACTTTCCAATATTGTAGCTTGCACATCAGGATAGCTCGAAGGCTATATTTTCTGCAAATATTGTTTAAGTTTTCCTAGATAATGTTGATAAATTCGTAATCAGAATCCATATTTGGTAGTTTAAGTTATTTATAAGATCTTTAAAAAACCTGTGGAGTGCAATAAGTAAATGATTGAGTATTGAGAAGTCGCGGTCAACCCTCTGTCATAATTATATTATAAATATAATAAAATTATATAATATATAATTATATCGTCTAGGTAAAATATCCCAGCGGTGCAGAAGTGAAAGAAGGCAACGAGTTAACCCCTACAGCAGTAAAGGACATCCCCACTGTCATCTGGGACGCCAAACCCGGTGACCTTTACACTCTGGTTATGACAGGTCAGTGGTTAGCATCCTTAAAATTACTTACATACATATCCGTCACGCCTCTTTCCCATCTGGGTAGGCAGAGAACACTCCGTTGCACTTGCTACAATCCAAACTCACTTTCTTGTTTCATCCACCTAATCTGTCATGCCTCTCTCTCATCTGGCAAGACAGAGACAACTTCGCCCCACTTGCTATGATCCAGTCAGATTATTTAGCTTTATCCACATTCATCATTCGCCTAATACATGCGCGTCGTTTTATGTTAGGTACCTACCTCTTGATTTGCCCTTTTTTTTATCAAGTCCCTGATTTGATCGAGATTCGTTCCCCATCTTTCCCATCTGTCATCTTTAAAGATGACTGAAAAATCCGAAGAATTGGACACGATGTTTGAAGTAGGTACTTAGAAACTATAAATTCGAATAGGTTCCACAAAAAACGAACAGTCATTTCTGGTATAGAGTTTTTACTGATTCTTCCCACCTATTGTCTATTAACAATCTATGACTAACGAGTAGTTAATGCTGTTTAGCGTTCACTCGTTTTGCTTTTGAGGGGTATTTTTTTGGGACTGTATTTTTTTTTCCGGAATAGATGCGTCAAAACAATTTCATATACTTACCTATAATAAATACTCCGTTTTATAACCGATCAACAAGTAATATAACTTAAAAATATCCATCACATTTGGCGTAAAACCGACCAAGAAGGCTTTTATAATTAGGTATTCCTTCTTAGAAATTCTAAAAAAAAATCTGTTAATTACCAAAATTAAAAGTAAAGCTTAGCCCTTCTAATTGGCCTTTTCCTCGCGATGTTTTCCTCTAGTACAAATGAACCTGGAACGAACTAGTAGTAACGGGTCCTAGTCCTAATATAAAAGGACATGACATGTGATGTGACCTTACTTAACATTACGGCCATTGATATCCGACACGTATAGTGAAAGATTACTTTTGTTACTAAGCTGCTTATGAGATCGGCACACGCTATTTTTTAGCCTACTGGGGGCTACATGTCATTGATAGGAACAGACCCTCATAGAAACCCAATGAACATTCTTTAGATACTTTTGAATAACAGCAACATATCTCTCTCACGCCTCTCTCCCATAGGGGAAGGTAGAGACAACTTCCCTCCACTTGCCACGATACAAACACACCTCTTTCGTTTCATCTACATTCGTCAGTCGCCTCATACATGCCCGTCGGTTTAGGGTACTCTTGACTTGGTCTTTCTTTAACAAGTCCCCGATTTGATCGAAATGCTTTTGTAACGATACCATCCGATACGCTCGATTTTGAAATATGTTGTTAATATACAGTTATATTCTGTTTTGATTACCAAATGACTAAAGTGACATGTGATCTTGTGAAATTACGGGTCATTCAACTGGTTGGAAGGAGATCAAAACCAGTTCGAACTAATTATCGATTCCTTTTTCAATTTAATTCGATTTTTGTTTCAAAACAACGAAGTATTAGACCGTCAAGTCTTTGAGATTGGGGATTTGGTTGCACTGACTTACCTATAACGGCGCGTGTACGCGATGTGAAATTTTTCGTATCTGCGGCAGACAAGACAAAATCTTCGTGTATACGACAAGAATTTTCTCTGTTCCACACGAAACTTTTCTTTCTTCCTCTTCCTACTGGCTCTACTTAAAATAAGCGTCATGTCCTTGTAGTGACATGATCACATGACATAACTATGCTGAGTGGAGCCCTTTTCCCAGTTCTATTTCTTCTTTAATTTTCCTTAATTTTAGCTTATGTGCTGTTTATTGCTTAGTTTTTGTTAGTGTTATTTGCTTATTGTTTTATTTCATTATTATTTTTAACTGAGAATAAATTATTTACCTACTTTACTTAAAAAAATAAGTACTTACATTACGCCGGAAACGCTAGAGAAAGACGACAAGGGCAAAGGAATAGCCAATAAACAAGTCAATGTATAGTCTAGTCCAGCTCGTACCTAGTGACAATTATCCAATCAGAGTGTTCCTGTGGCGGCTGATGTCACGTGCCGCAAGGCTCTTAGATTGGCAGCCTTGAACACGGTCAGCGGAAAGTTGTTGGTACACCTGATTGTTTTGTACAAAGTTTTTGAATTTGGAATTTTAAGGGGTAAAGGCGGCGGATTTCTTCTGTTTTTTATTGGTGGTTACGATTTTTTGGTTAGAAATGTTTTTTGTGGAATTTTGGGTTACCTAAATTCGAATTCATTAATACAATAATGTTAATTTATGATAAAAGAAAAAATTCAAGTCAAAGAGTTATTGTCAAGACAAGAAAATCCATATTTCTCGAAACTTGAAAATTATAAGCACCTATTTATATTAAATATTTATTTTATATTGAAACATTTTATCTTTGCTTATACAATAATTAGATAAAAAATTCAGCAAAAAAATCAATTTAATTATTCTTAACACAATCGCTATTCATCCTTATGAACCCATAATATATAATTATATATTTTTGTATTTAGTTTCAACTAGTAAAAGTACCTATCTACTTCCTATAACTTTTCCACCGACAATAATCGAACCCATTCAAATCCCCGACAGACCCCGACGCGCCATCACGAAAAGAGCCGAAGTTCCGCGAATGGCACCACTGGCTGGTCGGCAACATTCAAGGTAACCAAGTCGGCACTGGAGAGACGCTATCTGCGTACGTCGGCTCTGGACCACCAGAGGGCACTGGCCTGCATCGCTACGTGTTCTTGGTCTACAAGCAACCTGGGAAACTTAGCTTTGATGAGCAGAGGTTGACTAACACGTAAGTGAAATAGTTCTAATATTATAAATGTCAATGATCTAGAACTCTAGAATCCAGACAGACTGGCCATGTTTGTGCCGCCGATGGATGTGAAAATACTTATTTCTCTTTCACGCAAAAATCACTTAACAGATTTTAATGAAACTTTATAAAATAGTATTTTTATCACATTTTTCACGTTTTAATACGATACCTACGAGTGGTTGTAAATGTATTAGAATTCGATCTGTTATACCTACTCATCTCTAGACTATCTTTAGTAGGTACTTAACTACCAACTTTCAATATATTTATTCCAAATTTTATTTTCAGATCTGGCAACAACCGCGGAGGATTCTCGATCGCGAAATTCGCCAAAAAGTACAACCTCGGCGACCCTATCGCTGGCAACTTCTACCAAGCTCAATGGGACGACTACGTGCCTATCTTATACAAACAATTGGGCGCTTAAATAAGACTATTTCTTTATTTACATCACAAATGGGTCATTTATATGTTACGTCACACAATATTTTCTAAAAGTTTTCAATATAACGTGATTGTTCTTGGAGTGACCTATTGCTGTGACGTAATAAGTAGATAGCCCCCGAATTCCCAATGGTTCCCCAAAAAACGTCTGTTTTCGTAAAGAAAGAAGGCCGGCTATAAAAGATGATATTTCAGTTTGATAATTTCAAGCATTCTATTGTAAGCCAAGTAATTTGTTATGTAAGTAAAATGACACAGTCTAAGAAATAACGTTAATAAGAAAGTTGAATATCAACGAAATACTTCCAAATTAAAAAATTTTCTTCTAGACTGTGACTTGAAAGTTGTTTTAGCATTTAAAGTGAGACTGAATTCGCGTTTGAACAATAAAACACCTAAAGCCTTTGTTTATGTGGATATCGATAACAAACATGTTTTAGTGTAAAACACCAGATTGTTGCATTATTTGTGTAATTTAAGGATTTTCTTTGCGAATAAAATATATACGATAGTTTTTCACTATTATTTTGTTTTACTTGATTTAAGACCCAATGCGTGTTAAAGCACATTTTTCCTTTTAAAATCTCATTTAATTAAATATAAACCGATACAGTCGCCGAGACAAGTTTCTCGCATCTCGCGATCGCGAGTCGGTCACTAAACAGAAACAATCGACAAAATTGTCGCGCGAGCTGTGCTAATTCGGCTGAAGGCTAATCACACACACACCTTAGTACATACTATGATACACAGTTGTAACGTGGTTTCCCTAGGGAAGACCACGAGCTTTATTTTCGCTGACCCACAGTGCGTCACTGGCTGTGCTCGACGCCCGGCTACCCTCGGACGAGTTGTTGGCCTCGGGGACATCCAGTGACGCACTGTGGGTCAGCAAAAATAAAGCACGTGGTCTTCCCTCGGGAAACCACGTTACCAAATAATACTTAGACTATATTACTTATTACACAACCGTACCTACTTACCTACTCAGAAATAGGTATGTCCTTGTCTAAAATCTAAGTAGTTTTTAGCAGATAAAACCTACGTTAACGAGAGACTTTGTTAACGAAACTGCCGAAACCGCTTACAATTTATAAAAGATCTCTTTCCTTCATGTAAAATACCTCAAAATATTAGCTAAGTGGGTTAGCTGACTGACTAAAGTCGCTCGCCTGCAGCCATTGAGCCTACCGTACCCATTGGTATAATTTCATAGTAAGTATGTATACCTACTATGAAATCAGGCATAATCTCTGACTATTAAGTAGTTAACATTTCGTAGTATGTAATTAGGTAATTAGGTACCTACATATGTACTTACTTAGGAGTTGTGTGTTGTCAAAATTGGTAGTCATTCTCTGACTACCAATTTTGAAGTTGTGTGTTGTTGGTAGTCAGAGAATGACTACCAATTTTGACAACACACAACTCCTAAGTAAGTACATATGTAGGTACTTACCTAATTACTTATCTAATGCACACTTTTCCTTAGTTACCTAATTGATTTACCTAATCCATAAACTACTTACCTACAGACCTTACCAACGGAATGATATCTCGTTTATTGAAAAACTCAACGATAATAAAATGGCAAACATGAAAAAAGTGTACGATTTCAATTCAAAATTCAATTGTATGAATGAAATAATATTTTGATTCCTTCAATGAAGTTTCCTTAGGAATCGCTTATAAACAAATGGAAGTCTTCAATCGGTTTTAATTCACGGTAATCTGTGAAACATATCATACCTACTCTACGGTAGTAAATGACCTAAGTACGGTGTACGTAAAAACAAGATACCCAACTTCTGAAATTATTAATCAGAAAATTCCAAAATCTGAGAGTAGAAGAGTAAAGAAACCATTGTTTTGCCTTGGTTTTCGACTGATTCGCGTGCTTAGAAAAGAAAGAGTTGAAAAAGTGCATGCACTCCGGAAAACCTTAAAAAGTTCATTTATCTAGCTACTTCTCGGTTAGCTAGGACCTACGGCTGAACAAAAAAGTACTTATTTGCTTGTGTTGTGAAATAAAAAATAGAGAGCGCGCGAAACTAGTTTTTTAAATTTAGAAAATGTCAAATCAAGGCTGAAGATTGCTTGAAAACTTTTTAACAATCGCCAATAGCTAGACTTTCTTCCAAAAAGTTTTTAATCAAAGGAAGAAATGAAAAATATCATAAAATATTCTTTATGTTTATTAACTTGTGTAATTAGTGTTAAAAGCGATAATGGTGTGGAAACTGCTTTTAAAGAAGAGAGTATTGTGCCTGATGCTTTGTTTGTCAGTCCGAAAGCTCCGATTTATGTAAGTAATAACCATTTATACCATTTAGACATCTAGGTACCTACATACTTATTAATCTTTCACATCCCAGAAAAAAAGAACAATAGAACATCTATTGTGTCTGGGTTTATAATGGGTCAGTGGGATGTGAGAGGTTAATGTGCTAATTACTGTGCTATGAACGAAATCTTAGGGAGGCACAATGTCTATTGTTATATAAGTGGCCTCTAATTAACTAAAATGCTCGCATGTACGTACCTGCATTATTAAGTAGGTACCTACCTATAAAAGAATTTTTTCACTTCTTTGTCCAAAATAAAACCTTTTTAGCCTACTTCAAATTAAAAAAGTTGGGGGTTCTCAATTTAGCAGTTCTTTTTAGGTAAGATTCCCCAGTGGCGCGACAGCCGAACTAGGTAATGAGCTGTCTCAAAAGCAAACTGAAAAACAACCATTTGTGCTTTGGGAAGAAGATCCGAAGGCGTTTTATACGCTTGTTTTACTCGGTACGTATCTAAATGTTCTATCTATTCTACACCTATAGTATTTTCTATTGACTTTGCCCTAGGGTGCCAAACTAGGGTGGTTAAGTACGTACTTAAGCGCGCGATTGTTTAATACGGAGATCGCAAAGTCAGACGCATACGATCAACAGATGCATCCACCGCGTCTGCGTGCCAAAAAACAAATGACAATAAGTATAATCTATCTTTAAGTAGGTACTTTCCGTGTATCTCCCTCTGATGAACCACGTGTCTCCACTAGAGAAAGTAGTAGGTAGAGATATAGGTTTCTTGATTCACGCGCATAATTTCAGACCTCGACGCTCCCTCCCGCGAAGACCCAACCTTCCGTAGCATGCTTTACTGGCTGGTCGGCAACATACCAGGCCGCGATATAGCCATGGGCCAGACTTTGGCCATGTACCACAGCCCAAATCCAGGGAAATGGACCGGCCCACATAGATTCGTGTTTTTAGTGTTCAATCAGAATGGGAAGATTAAGTTTCGAGATCATTGGTCAGAGAAGTAAGTAAATAGGTCATAGTATAAGACCTTCTATAGGGTAGGGTGACGTACCTATTCTTGGTCATAATCATCAGCTTTTTAACGTCCCCACAACAGGGACACGAGCCTACTCTCATACGAGAGTGATTAGGTCGTACTTAATCCACTACGCTGGCCCAATACGGTCTTGGTTAGATCAACCAATTCTTTTTTCTTGAGTAGGACCTCTACATTAAACATTGATGATAGATACATCAAACATCGTAAGATTCTTACGCTCCTGTTTGTTTTTTTGATAACTTATTAAAACTAAACGTTTAATCGAACATAACTTTTAGCACCCTTTCAACTTTTGAGTTTCCGATTTCACTTCGTTATCAGCCCATATATGTCCCCACCGAGGGGCACGAGCCTACTCTCATACACTTAACATTTTTTAATTTTTTTTCAGACAAAAACACAAGCGTCGTTCATTCGGCCTACTAGGGTTCTGTAACAGATACAATCTGAACGTTCCGCTTGCTGGAAACTTCTTCATCCTCTATCACGACGTGGAGACCTTCCGGAAAACATACGAACCTGCTCATTATCAAGTGCGGTGGCATTATCTTTATTAAATAAAGTAAAAATAAAAAGAAAGTTGAAGAAGAAGTATGTTTATATCGTTGCAAATTGGAGGGAGGTGGTCTTTGTGAAGCTTCGGAAAGTCTGGGAGAGAAGTGTGGCGGATAGGTAATTATTAAATAGGTAATGATAAAAGTTCTTTCATCATTTCTATGATTATACAGGGTTATTTTTGGACCCACCACCAAATTTTGTTAGATGGTTCTACATATAGCCATAATACATTAAATTATGCTGTCTACACACTAAAGCCGCCGGCATGCCGCCGCCGGCATGCCACCGCCGGGCTAGGCCAGCGAGTTTACGTCATACGAATGGCAGCTGTCAAAAAAGCCGGCGGCTTTGGTCTGTAAATACCATAAAAGGGTCCAAAAGTAACCCTGTTTATATATAGATATATGCCAAAGCTGCTGTATGATAAATCTTATCTTATCGTATCTAGAAGAAAAACATCTCTGTTCATCATAACTTTTTATTTATTAAATAAAACACCTACACAAAAACTCTTATCACATCAAATAACACAAAACCACAGTAAAACCTAACCAAACATATCCAGCCTTGACAACGCCTGCTTGAGATATACCCAATTGCTTATACAATATTGGGACGTAGTCGTCGTATTTAGCTAAAAAGAAGTTACCGGCCACTGCTTCTGTAAGGTTGTATTTAGTTGCGAACGTTGCTGTTGAGAAGCCTGCGCGTTTGTACGTGGATCTGTAAGGAGAGGGGCTTGTTAACAATATGGAAAAAGCAAGAAAGAAAATAGGTACTTACCTACCTACCTAAGTAAGTAGTTATCTATATAAGTGTGCCTTACCACCAGAGATGTGCTATGATACGTTGCTATGGATGCGTTTGATATCCACCAATTGTATTCAGTTCAGGGTGCCCTCATATCCAATGAATGTGATTGGTGGATATCAAACGCATCCATAGCAACGTAGCATAGCACATCTCTGGTGGAAAGGCACCCTAATGGGTAGGTTACTATTGACTTAGGGGTCTGATTCACCATTTACAGATAACATTTATCTGACAGATATTTTATACCTGTCTCTGTCTAAAACGTCATGTTTTATGAAATAGACATAGGTTTATCTGTAGGTTATGAAACGGGCACTTAGCCTTTCTATAACAAGTCCCTGAATTGATAGAGATATGCCTGGGCGTTTTCCTCCAACATTTCCATCCACTCTCGCCTTGTGTACGGTATCTTTTTCGTTAATCGCCTTTCTACATGTTCCTATCAACGTTCATGGGTGACTGATGAATGTGGATGAAGCTAGAATAGTGTGTTTGAATCGTAGCAAGTGGAGAGAAGTGTCCTCTGTCTACCCCGATGGGAAAGAGATGTGACGGATACGTATGCACCTTCCTATCTACCCATTCAAACTCAATGCCGATTAAGCGTTTCCTCTATAACAATATACTTTTTGTAATTTAAGCAATAACTGACAATATTACTTACGCATGCTGTGTTCACCTATAATTGGATCTACATCTCTGCTTTACCATAATTGTACGATAATATCTATAATCTAAGTTGCAAATCTGTTGGTGAACCAATAAATAAATAAATAAATCTAAATAATATCAAAAACACTTACGTATTGTTCAGCACGGTTTCATTGAACACCATTAATTCTGGTTGAGAATAAACAAGAAAAGCGTATCTATGCAGTCCACTCTCGAGGGGTGGACCAGCGCCAACGTATTGGGCCAACGTTGTGCCATTGCTGACGATTCCACCAGGAATGTTCACTACTAGCCAATGTAGCCATTGGGGGGATGCACTATCTGGGTCTGAAAAAAGGTGATATAGTGCTCTCCTGATGCCCCCAAGTGTGCTAATTTAAAATAGCCTCAGTTGTGAGTCGGCAATGTCAATCTCATTTTTGACACATTTGGTATTCTGCTAAACATAAGCACCAATGAGGAAGGAATATAAGGAGTGGCCCCATTTTTTTTTTCCTATATAAATGAGTTTATGACAGCGTGCCTAGGTTGACGCAAGTTTTTCAGTTTTCTTGGTAGATGACCTGTCAAACGATAAGAAATTCCATACAAAAAGGTAGCCATTTTGCGCCTGACCAGGCACGCAGATCCAGACGGTATGACACCTCCTTATAATATATTCTATACTCAAAGGCTTACACTTATTGCGACCAAATGCGTCAAAAAATGACACTAACACTCATTGAAACGCTGCTGCCGACATACAACTGAGAATAGGTATTGTAAATTAGTAGACTCAGCCTTTGATGTTTTTTTGGTTACAGTACATGCAACAGTTATGGTTACAGCTTACTAATGAAAACGCGCGTTATGAAACTTACCAGTAAGAATAATAGTATAGTAAAGACCAGCAGTGGCGTTCCATTTGACAGCTGGTACGTTCTTAACTTGAGTAGGAGTTAGCTGTTTTCCCAACAACGCTATAGCTCCGCTTGTAAATTGGACCTAAAAAGCGCCTTTTTATTTCAATAGACATGCGTAGGTAATATGTAGGTACCCAAGCAGCAAAATTATCCCACAGTGCCGATGTTATAGGACTTCATCACTTATAACTCTCTAATAACGGTTTTGGAAAATACTGTTACGATTATAATAGTCACCATGGAGTAAATTTAGCCTTGTAGTACGTTTAATCCTATTACATTAACTTATAAACGCTTATAAGTCTACATTAAGGGAGTAAACTCACTCAGGAGTACATGTACTATTAATGCATTCTTATAGCAGCTTACAAGAAGCATTACAGAACTGTTATAGGACTGCGTGACTTATAGAAGTATCGCGTAGGAGTAAACACACTCAAGAGTACATGTACTATTAATGCATTCTTGTAGCTGCTTACAAGAAGCATTACAGAACTATTATAAGTAAAATACGTCAATAAGAATGATAAATAGAACTAAAGGCAAATCTGTTTCGCTAGGGTTGGCACAATTGTAAAGGTAAATTAAAATGTCCATTTTTTCAGTACCTATTTTCAGTTATGTTTTAACACGCTTTATGAGATCTCATTTTAATGAAGTATAAAAAAATAGTAGGTAGTGATTTTTTTTATTCTAGGTATGTACATTTTGTACAAAACAATTTAAACTGTCACCAATAAAATACCTAATTTACGAAAATCATTTTCATATTATCCTAACAATGTCAGAAGTAGTTTTTTAAATAATATTTATTTATTTATTTATTGATAATAAATAATTGTAAAAATTGTATTGTATATAATTGTATAATAATATATATTATATTATTTTATAAAATATTTTTTATAATATAGCATTAAAAGTATTTGGGGAACCCTAATTCTAAAAACAATATGGCTCAGCAAAGTTCTATTGTTTACCATTTATAAGTCAAGTAAGCCCATAATGGTTTTATAATGTATTTGGAAGAACCAACTTTTTCAAAATGGTGCCTCACGTTGTATCTCACTGAAACTAATATTATTTTTTTAAATAAACAAATGCAATAAACGCAAATTCCAAGAGGCGCATTAAAATTTTGTTAAAAACTTATTATAATTCCACCATAAATATCGCGCGCCATCCACATCAAACACATGTTAACCTAATGTGTACAAACAACACTCTACTCATAATTAATATTCTAGATATAATTTTAAACTTAGAAATGATCATGATCAAATAACTTAGCTTTTTCAATATTTTTTATAATGACACATTCGATCTTGACAATACTTTGCATGCGCTAGTAAGAGATTCTCTGCGTACGGTATTGTCGTGTTTGGTTCTATTAGACACTAGTAGTTAGATTCGTGGGAGCAAATAGTTCCACGTAGTCCAACAATAAGGTCGATACTGGACAAAGTCGTGTTCACCAAGTCTATTATAGATATTTAATAGGGAAATTTACGCTTATAAATTGGGCCCTTTTCCGGGGTTATAAGACCTTATTATCCCGTTATAAACCCAAAAAAAAGTGGTTCCAGAACCATTATTAGACCACATTTTGCTGCTTGGGTACCTACAATACAACCCGTCTGAAGTAGTTGCACGTCTAGCTTAGTGACGTCATCCAATTTATACCTATCTATGTAGTTGTCACGTTAGGCCGTGGCCCCAGTAGGCAACTGTTAGCGGCTGACTGAGTGAGCCGCAAATTTGTGGTGAACTGAAAGAGTTAACTGCAATCTCAAATCAATAAAATCACCGGTTTTGGTGGGAGTCGGCCGCTCTCTGAGATAGTCAGCGCGCGTAACGCTGCAAACTGCGTACAGTGAGCTGCGTACAGTGAGCGAACTAGCTGACTGTGGACACTCCATTTCAAATATATAGAAGGGCGTACCAAATCGATAAGCCGCCAACGCTAGTCAGCCGATAACAGTTTGCCTACTGGGGCCACGGCCTTACGGTACTGGATAGACGAAAACGGGGAAAGCGCATTCCAGCGAGGTGCGCAAGTATCAAAGAGTTGTATAAGGATTTATCAGGTCTACTTAAATACAATTAAGTAGACAGTACCTACCTACTTAAGATCTATAAAGTTAGACATGCAAAATGATTTTGCAACACATTATTATCAACCATTCTATCATTTCTCCCACCACTTCTTATTTCTTTTCAACAAAGATGTTATTTAACGAAGGAAGGAAGAAATAATGCTATTCCGTATTAAATACATAGTTCCGCCATACTCACATTAACAAAACCAGTTGGTGCAACAGCCATCACGTCAGGTACAAGACCACTCGCCATGAAACTTTCAGTAACATTCTCTATCGATATATCAGTTGTATTTTCTACTGCAGAAACTTCTAGAACCAAATCCAGTGCAAAAATCATTGCAATACATTTCAATGATAAGTACATCTTAGGAAATACGACTCGTTTAAAATCTAGCTCAATTCACACTAAGTTGCGAACATTTTCGTATGTCCAGTTAAGCCATTTGATTGTTAGCAATGACATGCTGTAAAAGAGCATTTGTGAGATAATGAGCATAATAAATTCGTATGCTAATGTTTGCTAAAGTCAGGTGATGGTAAACATTGTTAAAGCAATTTGTAAAGTGTTACGTGGCCTGAAAATATGAAATGGCCTAAAAAGTCAAATGATTTGTTTTCAAAAATTGTCTTCGAGCTACTGCTCAATCTACCAATGTGAGATATATTATTCTTTATTTGTAACTTATCAAATAATATCAAAAACGAATTAACCTAAAGAAACGAAGAAAAAATACACAAAATGAGACTGTACAATCGTAAAAAATATCCCCATCTCGAGTCAAATTTGGTGGAAAAGTGCCAAGGATTCTAGCAGCATTGCCATGTTGAATGGCCAGTGAAATTGATTTCGGAAAACGTATTAGATTAGGGAATAAAGAAATAAGTATCCACTCTACATCTAACCTACTAGACAGGATCAAACAAGTGTGAATAGCTTTATATAAAATGCTAACACTGTAGGCTCCGTTTATACCTACTTATACACGAGTAGAAACGAGCGCATAGATAATTATAAACTTTTCGAATGACCAATCCAAGATTTTCTAATTGTTTGTCTAGCTTACTCCAAGGCCGAACGGATTATCTAATATCTGTCATAATCTAACCGTCATTAGTCAGAGCCCTACCCTTTTTAATCACAATTGATAAAGGAATAAAGGAAAAATTACCTACAGTTTTAAAAAACTTAGCAGGAAAACGTAGCTATTATGAGTAAGCCTCAGGATGCAGAGGAGGCCTTTACCCAGCAGTGTTTACAGGCAAATAAAAAATAAAATTTAAATAACAATTTTATTTGAAAACAACTTAAATAAAATTAAACATCGACACCGAGTCCCTTGTACAATATCGGTACGTAGTCGTCGAACTGTGCGCGGTAGAAGTTGCCGGCGACGGGGACGCCTAGCTTGTACTTCTCTGCAAACTTCTTGGTGGAGAATGCGGCGCGATCGTCGATTGATCTTGTAGAGAAAGAAGTGTTAGGCGCTGGCGAGAGAATCGCGGCGATATCACCGTCGTGTTACGTATTTCTATACATTCTGCGGAGCCGTCTCCACACGGCGATATTATCACCGCGATGCGACTTGCACAAATAGGTACGTGGCCCGACGATAATATCGCCGCAGGCATGATGACTAAAAAAATTTTTTTAGTCTGTCACATAGATTATTTTAAAATAATCGACATGTATTTTTTCTTTTTTCTCTTAAACCAAAAATGACAAAGTTACACTGGGTTAAAGTTGCTCGTGACGTCACGTTTGAGTACGATTTTTTCTCAATGGTGACGTAAAAACCCCCCACTCCGTAACTTTGATGCTCTGTATCTTTGTATTTATTTATGTATTTGATCAGGTAAAAAATGTGTTTCAAATAGTTTTTAATAGCCTAAAAGACGGCCTAATTATTTTTTGAATTTTTGAATGTAGTCATCATCCCTATTCTCTCGCTCGTAGAGACAGCGTCTTAGAAGAAACTTGGATAACTACGGCTATACAAGGATTAGTATGCGAATACGATAGAAGTTAACTTTGAAATCTTGAGACTTTCGTTCTCTATTTAAACCTTACTTAGGTAAATAAAAGATGAATCAACTCATGAAAGTATAGGTAAATACCTATATATCTATTTTTAGCTGACAACAACCATTTCGGATTCTGTCAATTTCAAGTGAAGTAGAGCTTTTGAAGCAAACACGATTATTTTTACTAATTTTGTAAATACACAGTTGACTACCTTATTTATGTCACATTTTAGCGATTTCTAGCTACGTCAGATTTCAAAGACTTTTCACATGAAGAAAGGAAACTGTATGTAGGTAAGTATAGGTAGGTATCTCAAAAAAACTTACTTGTTAGTCAACCTAGGCTCATCAAAGTTGATCTTGCCAGGCTGTTTGTACAGGATGTACACGTATCTGTGGATGCCAGTGCCCTTGGGGGGTCCAGAGCCGATGTATCCGGACAGAGTCTCGCCAGCTGCCACGTTGGAGCCGGGAATGTTGCCAACCAGCCAGTGGTGCCATTCGCGGTACACTGGCTCTGGGCCGTCGTAGTTGTCGGGGTCTGGGCGAAAATAAAAGATATCATGATAGGAATATTACAGTTGCGAATAAAATGCTGATCGCAACGCTAATGTTACTGCCTCTATAGATATTTGGTAAATTTTAAAGTTTTTAACAAAATACGCGTCCCATGGATTTAGATACATTTTTGTATACTTAGGTATGCGTCGATACAAAAAATAATTCAAAAAACTGAATAATACTATGAATTATTTGTCCTACAATCGACTTTCCCTTTATTTATAATAAATTCCTTCATAATACAGTCTCTTCTTCGACGAAAATTGAACCTAAATACCTACCACTAGCCACTAAATACCCGACATAATTTTTAGAGCAAATTTATTCCACAGTATATTTGCTCTAAACTTTTCATCAGGCGTTTACATACCAGTGAAGACGAGAGTGTAGAAGGAGTTGGGGTCGGCCTCGTAGGAGACTGAAGGCTGGTCCTTTACTTGAGTTGGAGTCAATTCATTGCCCTGGGAAGCTTGGGCTCCACTGGGGTATTTCAGCTGAAAATAATTATTAAAATCTTAAAATAAATAATGACGAAAGTAAGAAGGATTATAATTGTTTAATTTTGAAAACATTTTCCCTTTTTTAAAAAGCACTTAGATTAAGGTTTTCTTGAGTAACCTCAGACCTCAGAGTGCACTATGATCTCCGGGACAAAACGACACTGGATACGGTGTAGATTTCATACCATAAGTACTAAGTAAGTACCTAATACCTATGCTAGGCAAACCACAGAAAAGGTGATAGGATGAGCTGGACACCTTTTGGTGGCTCAGTATAGAGAATTATGGCGAAAGAATAGAGGCCTTCACCCAGGCTGGCAATTCCGCTAAATTAAGTTAAGCGACCATACTATAGCCAACAGATAAATATTCGACAGCAATATGTCACAAATTTGGTATTCTCTTAAGTGCCACGATTAATAGTCGATTAATAGTCGATTAGTAGTCGATTAGTAGTCTCTAGAGGGCTTTGTCATTCATTTGTCTTTGCGAATGATTTAGTTGTCGATGTTGCCAATATTTAATAAAATTATTGTTCGAAGAAATTGATCAACCGATTGATAGATTTTTTTCGACCTAGAATAAGCTTAGACATACTTTAAAATACAGAATATTTATTTCTATAAGCTTTAAATGCATTTTTTGCATAAATTGCACGTTAATTTTCGAAAAAACACCGAAATAGTGTTTGGGTGACCGAACAATCGAACGACTGAACGACGGAACGACCGAACGAAATGCCATTAGAGAACTACTGTCAAATAGCGAAGAGAATACTCATGTGACATTGCGGAGTAGAATACCGATTATAGCGTAAAGTAATAAAATGTACGGCCGATCGCTGTCCACTGTCAACTTATCTGTTAAGAGAATACCAAAATGTGTCAATTCATACAATTCACATTCTAGAGAGACACCATTTTTCATTTGGTAATTAGAAGAATACGGGCCCAGCAGTGGAACACTGACGGCTAGATAAGCTACCTTAATAAATTAACTACATAACCTTAATTAATAAATAAATAAATAGTTACCTAAAAGTCTACGTTTACCTATCTTATAAACATACCTACCTCGTTTGTGACTCGTGATTATCAATTTGAACAAATTATAAGTAGATATCTACGTATAGGTATATACCTATTCCCAATTAATTTAAGAATAAATTGACAGAAAACACGATAAGTGTGCATATTTTTGATTAATTAGGTGTGGCTCAGACATAATTATTATTTTGGTTTTGATAAATCATTTGATAACTGAATTAAATGTTATATTAAACATTGGGCGTCCGTGAACTTGTGATTACAATGATTAGGTATACAATTTAGTAAGTACAGTCAGCATCATAAGTTGATTAACACATTCAGATTTTCAAAAGTAATATACTTCATTATTACAAATAAAACCTTACTTATTTTCCTGATTTTGAAACTTATTGGATGTTCATTTCACTGAGTATTCTGTGCTAAGCGATTTTCGTCTAATAATCGTGTATTTTACTTTTAAAAATCTGAATTTGTTCATCGACTTATGATGCTGACCGTACCTATCGAAATCTTATATCAGTGGGTAAAAAATAATCTGGTAGTGGAAAGGGGTAAAATGACCAGTGTTTTGAGAACCATGCCTCGGGGAAACGCTTTAGATGAAGCATTTCTATGTATACCATAAGCATTTCTATGTATACCATAAGCATTTCTATGTATACCATAAGCATTTCTATGTATACCATAAGCATTTCTATGTATACCATAAGCATTTCTATGTATACCATAAGTATTTCTATGTATACCATAAGCATTTCTATGTATACCATAAGCATTTCTATGTATACCATAAGCATTTCTATGTATACCATAAGCATTTCTATGTATACCATAAGTATTTCTATGTATACCATAAGCATTTCTATGTATACCATAAGCATTTCTATGTATACCATAAGCATTTCTATGTATACCATAAGCATTTCTATATACGATTTATTAGATAACTAGAGGCTGCCCGCGACATCGTACGCATTTATCTTCATATCTTGGAAAATAAACACAATATCTCAAAATAATATAGCCTATGTGTTATTTTGATGTCCAAGCTAAGTTATTGGTAAAATTTCAGGTAAATCTGTCCAGTTGTTTTTAAGTGATGAAGTAACAAACATCCATCCATCCATCGGCACAAACATTGACATTAATAATATTATTAGGAGATTTGTTGTATTCAAACTAAAGCGCCTATACTTGCCATTAAAATGTTAATTGCAATGAAAGTATTACTTAGGTACTAATACGAATTTTATATCAAATTGAAAAATGAATTATACATATTGCAATTATCGGCATGCAATCTTTTCCTGATTTTGAAAATGATGAGTCTATCAATAAGAATAATAAAGCTGGATTTACATTATGAAACTAGTTTCATGCGTCATGAAAGTGCTAATTTATACGTGAAACTGTCATGAAACTAGTTTCGTGCAACTAGGTAGTTATGTAATGTAAATTCGGCTTAAGAATCATACCTCAATGTTGATGGTAGGGGGTGAAGGGATGACATCCGGCACAATCTTGCTGGCCTCAAACGCTTTTGATACGAGAGACATTATGGTGGATGGATCCTGAAAAGTATTAAGGTAATTACTAATTAGACTATATGCAATAAAACTTTGATAAAAAAAAACGCCTAAGCTGTCAATTTCTAGTACTTAACTAGCCCCCTACATCACAACTAATTTGATTAAGGGTGATTGAGTTGCTTCAATCGTCAATGGGCTTGATGACTAAACATTTTTTTTTGTCCTAAAATAGATTATTTTCAAATATTCGACACGTATTTTTTCTTTTTTCTCTTAAACTAAAAATGACAAAGATACACTGGGTTGAAGTTGCTCGTGACGTCCCGCCCAGTATGATTTTAACCGAGGAGTGACGTCAATACCCCCATCTCTGTAACTTTGATGCTCTGTATCTTTGTATTTATTTTTGTATTTGATCAGGTAAAAAATGTGTTTCAAATATTTTTTAATACCCTAAAAGACGGACTAATTATTTTTTGAATTTTTGAATGTAGTCATCATCCCCATTTCGAGTGCATTAGCTCCCTAACTGTGATGACACCCGTCAATTTCTAGTGCGCTAGGCAAACTAGTGCCTACTGTCACTAAAAAGACGTTGAAAAAAATTCGTAATATCTCAAAATAAATCAATCGAATCGATTTTTTTTTTCAAAATACGTCAATGGTTGCATACGACAGCCTTTATTATTTTATTATGTAGGTACCGAATTGTTAAGCTGTTAATGTAGCAAATTATAACAAAATGTTCTGCGTAACCGTCATCGTCGGTATACAGCCTTAAAATCATAATATTTATACTCTCGAGCGTCACTGGGTTGTGTCGACATAGTGTCAATGGCATTTTTTTACACATTTAGTCGCAATCAGACACCAATCAATGTAAGCCATTGATTAGGATAATACCAAATGTGTCAAAAAACGCCATTGACACTCTGCCGACACACAGCTGAGACTATTTTGAAATTAGCAGACTTGTGCCCCAGGATTATGTAATGTAGAATACATTACATAATAAGTAAGCTACGGTTGTGTAATTATAATTAAAAAATAAAATAATTATAAATATTATTACTCACCTAAGACGTTATTTCCCAAACAGTAGCTCCTTCAGCACTGACCGGTTGTTGTCGCGGCGAGTTAGACCTGAACAAACTGATAACAATACTACACAGTGTAGGTGTAACAGTAGGTTACAATTATTTAATACTAGAAGCTACCTACGACTTGGATAGATAGGTAGAAATACTATATTGCACTTGTTTTTTGACTTAATATGCATTTATGGTCATATCTTTGAAAACTTACAGAATATCTTAAAATATTTATAGTCCATGTTTTATTCTGATATGTAAGCTGTAATGTTGTGTAAAGTTTCATTTAAATATGTCCATTAGTTTTTGCGTGAAAGAGTATCAAATATCCTCACATTAATTTATCCATCAGCATACATAAAGAAATATACCTACAATAATGAGTAGGATTTTCCATATAATTACTCCAACTTACCTACTTACTTCTTACTCTTGTCGATGAAAAACGGAAAATGTATTGTGTTTTCCATGAACAGCAAAAAGTTACAGAATTATACTTTACAAAGAAACGAATTTGCTGACATAGTTGTACTCTGTGACAAATTAAAAACACACAAATACTGCATTGTATTTGATAACCTGTAGAGGTGAGACCACACAATCGCAATTATTTTGTCGAATTCTACATAAAGACTTCTTTACACTGAATTGCCTTCTTATTTCTAAATTATCTGGATGTTAGTAGATAAATTAAATTTTTGACCATAATGGCTCTTACGCAGAAACGGCCAGCTAATTTGCGAATCTAGCACTAGCTTAAAAAAAGTATATTATAAATAAGTAAGTAATGTAACGGTTTCAAGAGCATTTTTTGTGCCTATGAAATAAATATATTTTTTACTTTGACTTTGACGCAAGGATAATCGCAAGTGTGTAAGAGCCTTTATATAAAAGTTTCACGTGTACACACGTAGTAGAGCTCTATCTGTTGTGTTGTGTAAACTCTGATAATATTTGCCAAAATAATTTTATCTGTCTATAAAATGTATTTTCATATATTTTTGTTTTATTTATCTTTAAGATTATGACCTAATTATCTTTGGTTCTTATTGTGATATGAAAAATATCTTTTTAATACGTTATCTGTAAACATGTAGGTAGGTACCTTAAGCATAAATAACCGCACGGCAGTCACTAGAGTGCGTTTCATGAAATAGTTCCTTTACCGCCATGTTGGCAGCATTGAAAATTGATACTGCGAAACTCAATGAGTAAGTAAGTAAATATTTATTCCCAGTCAATACAAAAAAACAAAAAAAAATGAGAGTGTTGGCAGTACAAATTTTCAATCCAGCCAACATGGCGGTAAAGGAACTATTTCATGAAACGCACTCTACACATTGAAGCTAGAAACAGACTGATCCCATGTATACAACGTACGCAATGCATTATGAAATCTGCTCCATCTTCAACCCGTTTCGGCGATTTAACTGCTAATGCGTGAGGGCCTTAATTATATTTAGGTTAGTAATATGTGGTAATAGGTACTAAGAAAACAAGAAAATATGACAAACAATCATTTTTTATTATTTAAAAACAAATAGTAAAGCGGAACTAGAAACAATTAACAACAATATCTAGAAACTGCACGACAAGGTTAATAAACAAATCAAAATTATACAATCTCTTAAAAATAATCCTCTATAATTATAATTATAAACTATTACTACAATAATTATGACTCTGTGTCTTAGAATTATTTTAAAATTTAACATAAAACTTTTATTTTATACACAAATAAGTAATGGAACTTTAATTAATTTTGACTCGAATTGTTCATTTAAAACATAATTTACAATTATTTTATAATTTAAATAGCAAACATAATTATAATTGTCGTCAGCATAGACTATTTTATGTAAAAGAATTTGTTTTTCCTATTTTACATGAAATGAAAATTCAGTTGGCTATGCTATTTACAATTATTATTAAAAATAAGTAAATATGCAATAGGAATACAATAATTTAATGCTTTAAAATATTATGCGTTTTGTACGAATGGTGCATTTGATTATAAGCAGTGAATAAATAAAATGGTGTTTTAAGTATTACGTTTTTTATTGAACAATGCCAAAAGTTGAGGCAAAATAAGATTTGACAACGATAAGTGGAAACCTGGTTGGAAAATATAAAGGTAAAATACTAAGTGCCCGTTTCACAAGCTATAGATAAAATTTAACTGACAGATAAACCTATGTCTATTTCATGAAACATGACGTTTTAGACAGAGACAGGTTATAAAACATCCTGTAGTTCAGCAGAATTTCATTTCAGTTAAATCTGAAAATGGCCCACGACAATCTTTTTAAAAGATTGGTGGCATTTCATCGTTTGAAGGGAAATATATAGGTATAATTAATAAATCTAATACATGTACATACATATACTTTGAGTATAATAAAATAAAAAATATACAGGGCGTTTTCAAAGGTCCATGAAACTGAACATGAATCGAAATCAGACAAAAGCAATTCATCTTCCCATAATAAAATCCATCAGCTGATTGATTGGCCATTCTACATGATAACTTATATATTTTTTTACATTTTGACCCATGTCTCATTCCACGAAGAATGGGAGGTCCTACCGAACAGCAGAACCGAATGGAGAGCAAGGAGCCTTTGCCCAACAGTGGGAGGTAACCCATGTTTCTTGTTTAAAGTTTCATAAACAAATTACGTTCCTTGTTTCGATAAAGTGCATAGGAACTTAGTAGTAGTGTTGAATGAAGTAATGCAGGTGCGAAATAAAATCACATAAAAAGCAGTTAAATGAGTGCCGCAAATAAATACCTAAATGAAATGAAGTTACTTTAAATCTTTGACGATTATTTCAGTAACAATAATGTTTGTATTTACACAAAAATCCCGGCCTATCATCTTTTCTTAAACCTATTTTAAAACTAGTCAAAAAGGTGTCTTTTTAAACTGATTAAATTTTTTCCTAGATACAGTTGAAATTACATTTATGTTAACGTAGCTTTTTGTTAACCAGAAGTATTTTTCCGCCTCGTACCTATAAATTTCTCCTGATTTAAGCTTGAAGTATAGTTTATGTAGATTCCATTTTACATCTTTGGAATTGCAGCTAAAAGCAGATTTAACCTCCAAAAATCAGTCAAAACATTCCTATTACACGCAAATTGACAAACCTACCTAAAATGTTAGTCACATACCTACTAGAGCTAGATAAATCTTTGCAATTACACCACTTGAACAGTAGCAAATGCGCTAAAAGTAACTTTCTTTGGTGGTTCAGCGCTACATGTTCTAACAACTGATCTTTTACCATCCTTCAACACAGGTTTTAAATTAGCCACGTCCCCATGAGACTGGGCTTTAAACCTTCCTAAAGTATTACTTGGATTGCCTAAATCTCTCAACTTGTTTGTCAACCCGGTTATTTTCGTCGATAAGTTTGAATGATTAGGTTTCTTGATTTCCATCGGTTTCTTCTCGCTTAACTTCTTCGGTAAGTCTAAGTTTTGTAGCGACGTGAATTTCCTGTGATCTGTACTTAGGTTGAGGTTTAGATTTCTTTTGATTTCTGGGTTTGGTCGCGGCAGTCGTGGAGGGCGGGGTAAGTAATTGTTTGGTCTGAAAGATAGAGGTGCCAGTTTAGGTTTCTCGTTAGGTAGCCTGTAGTATTGAACTGGTTCGACCCTAGGTTTCCTTAGAGTTAAAGCCATCGCTGCTTTGGTTGGTCGCGCTAGACTATCAAATGCTGTTGTTGAAAACTGGGACCTGCTGTTTCGCCATTCTTCTCTGTCTGACTCGTAGCCCGTCACTGGAAAGAGAGAGAGGTCTAATTAGGTTTAGGTAATTGATAACTTTTGGTAGCTGCAAGATATTTGTTGTTTTGTGTGGTTACGTTTAAACTTGGATTCTAATCGCAAAATATTGTCATAATCTCTGTTCAATATTTAAAAATACTTTCGTTATTTTTTGTCTTTGATAAAATTAGCAACTTTTTCCTCCTTGTAATAGAAATGTAGGTTAAAAAATGTCATCTTCAAAATATTTCGTAATCTCATATCACGGTAATAAACCAGTGTCAAATATATTTTTTGTGCCTATTCGCCGTCTAAAATCATCAAATTAACATAAATAAATAACGGATTGCCTTAAACTTAGGTCAATGCAAATTTTTCAAGTTGAATGTTTGTAGTTACATCATTGATTGCTTTTGCCAATCCTTTCGTTCAAGATTTTTTTATCCTATAGTCAAAGTAGCAGCAAACGTTTGTTAAAAAAATAAAAGCAAAAGTTTTAATAAAATTGTTTCCTGTTTACTGGTATTAAAGTCTAATATTTGAAATTGTACTTATTATTCTGTGCATCAAAGCAGGATATAATAAGCCAGTAGCTCTTTTATTCATTGCCAAAATATTATCTACGATACTAATAATAGGACTGCTTCTAATATACTTAATACCGCTTTTTTTTTTAGATTGTCAGGAAACAATCTTACAGTAATTCTAACGCCCGTTATTAATAACCTATCCATTAATAACGGGCGTAAGTACAACTACTTAGAGCTTTAAAAAACTGTCACACGAATTTTGTTTTGGTAGCACCCGATTGTCATTTATTATTTTTTATAGACTGCACGTGTCATTAACAATTTGTACCTACTTATTCCTTTGACACTTGACAGAGTGCTCTCCAAAACAACTAAATAGAAAAGAACTCGACGGACTCTCATAAATTGCAAAACTAATATTAACAAACTATGAGCGAAATGGCAAGGTGAAGAAGGTCGTAAGAATACAGTCTTTTGTTACGTTTAATGACGTTTTTGAACTTTCAAAGCATGTATTTAGTAACTTGTAATCTAATAATGTGATATTAGTTTCAGAAATTGCCGTTAAAATTATTTATCCATTAAATTAATTTCGTGCCGTCTTTTTCTGATTTTTGACCATGACAGTGTCAGCTATAGGCTTATTTGGTTTAACAGACAGTTTAATATAAGCAATAATATAATAATGACCTTTCCTTTGGTATCTACCTTATACAATATTAATGTACCTACCTAACAACCAGTTTCAAGAAAATTCCTTTAAACTAACACTCCATTAAATCTATAACTGTCACTGTCATAAACTGTCATTATCAAAGATCAGAAGCACAGAAGACAGCACGATTAATTGCCGTTCTTTATTGATTTTTTATAAAGCTTTTCAGCAACATACGTAGCTTGTCATAATGTAATTCTTTTATGTTAAACTTAATTAGGCCTGTTTTACACAACGTGTTTTAAACTCGTAGCCTTTGAACTGACCTTCGCTTGTTGACAGATTTATGGTTTTTTAATATAACAGACTAGTAACTACGACATTCTAAGTAGCGTATATCGGTGATGAAATTCAAAGGCTGATCTTTTATTAAATAAATCAGCACTTAAGTACCTGCTTAACTATCTTGGTATTTTGACCTTTACTTGTGTGATACAAGTTTTTTTTTAATAAAAGGATGTCCAATAAGTATAGCTATTAGAAGACATTGGAGTGAGTTTAATATGTTTCACAATAGATAGGTACCTGTTTATATAAGAATTAATAACCTAACCTTTTTATTGTAAAAAAACCGACTGCGTTTAAAAAATACTTTATTTTTATTTTGATGTAGGTACCCAGTGTTACTCTCACTGTAAATACAAATGTAACGACACCTCTCAAGCTGGAATCAATCAAGGCTGTAGGGCGTGCCAAAAAATTATACATACAAACATACATACATACTTTCGAAAAGCATAAACCTCTTTCTGACGCAGTCGGGTAAAAAGAAAATGTTTCGATTTTTTACTAAGCAGACAGCACGTGACAAATATTTAGAATTTGGCCGTACTGACAGGCGGCATGCTATGCGCCTAGCGCCTAGCTACTCACTAGGTGACTCGCTAGGAGCATAGCAAGCCGCCTCTCAGTGCGTCCATACCCTTAAGGTCTATCTACACAGATCCAGGCCGTGGCCCGTCAGGAGGGAAAACATTACGTCGTCATGACAACGTGTGTGAACGAATCCATAGAAAATGTATGGAATGATATTTTTTCCCTGGCACGTCCCGGACACGGCCCGGATTTGTGTAGATAGACCTTTATCCTTTTCTAGACTTAATCATTTACAACTAAACCTAATCAATCCAAATCAAAACATAATTATATCCTTAACACTTGCACCTTTTTGGTCCGAGATGAAAGCTAGGGAACAGAGTTTTATAGTGGCGCCTCTATCCTAAACAAGTTTTATATTAAATGGTTAAAAAATATGCACATAACATAACCCTCTTTCATACAAATACAACATTGCATTACTAACACAACAACACAATAACTTCAGTAATAAACCTACTAATTTCTAACGCACCGAGAAATGGCAACACCAGCCTTTTAACTCACAAAAATTAACTTGGAACCGAATTCGTAACTACATTTATATAACTTAAGTGTCAACTAAACTCTTGAGCGTTAAAATAGAAACTGTGCTTTACGGTCGTATGTTGACAAGTTGACGACTTTAGGTGCGCGTACGCAAGCCACTTGGCTATAAAAATGATTGCGTGCGGTTAGCGCTATTGCTCATCTCTTAAACATATAGGTTTCGAGTTTGTTGGCTTGGTTTTCGTTTGGTTCAGTTAAATGGTGTTGGATTGGTTTTAGTAATTTTCTTTGCTAAAATAGTTGAAAATTTCACCCAAAACAAAATGTAAATTATGAGAGTTCAAATAGGTACACCAATTATGCTTGACTGTGGTCTCCGCCGCAAAAAGAATGGAGATCTAAATCAGTGCCAAGTGCTAATAGTTCTATGCAAATCAAAATATGTACCTATCGTAATTTATTTATAGGAACAAATGAAAATATTGTGTATTTCTAAAAACAAAATAGGTAGCACTATGAACAAGTATTAAGTGCTGTTTTTTTGCCTTATTGGATACCGAGGTATGACAAGTGCTGTTATAAAAAAAATGAGATCATAAAGTAGGTTAGAATTTACTTGGCCAATCTTTAAGTCTGGCCAAGTCATCAAGACAGGTCCTATAGGGCTTGTTCGCGGAAGTATGCGAAAGTTTTCCCGCGCTCCCGTCTACAAGCGGCTAGTAGGAACACCGTGGGGTTTTAGCCGGTGGGAGTCCGGCATAACGCTTCGTCTTTCTCCAAGACGAAGGGTATCCATAATGGATTTCCCCACGTAAAAAAAAGGTTCTGTAGGGCTTGGGCATGATTCTACTAATATAAATGTCAATGGTTGTGCCTATGGCTTTAGATTTTCAGACACCGCAGTCTAAATACCTCAATCACTGCCTCCCATCAAAGATTCAAGGCTACACCTATTTGAAAACTGTGGCTGGCTAGTGTGATGAAAGCTAACCGCGTGAAACCGCAGCGGTGTCACAGTTACAAATATTGAGATGCGTCTCTGTGGTTGTATGTGGATTTTCGTTTATACTACTCATACCTTTTGACTTTTAAATTGCCTTGGGACTTGAGAAAATGTAAAGCAGAAATGAATCGAATTTATTTGTACCTAAATAACGTTTTTTTTTGCTTACACACATAAGTACATAGGTATTATCTGTAACGCCTCTCTCCCATCGGGGTAAGCATAGACTACTTCCCTCCACTTGCTACGATCTAAACACACCTCCCTCGCCTCATCCATATTTATCAGTCTCCTCTTATATGCACGTCAATTTAGGTTAATCGTTTTGCTAACATAATCTCTATATAAGTAACTTATTATGTTTCTTGTTAACCTAATATCTGTTTATTGTGTCTAAAATCAAACATCGAGTTCCTAAGGAGCATGAATTTATAAAAAAAAAAGTTTTCTCAATTAATCAACCACATAACTTAATAGTTTATAGCTTTGTAAGTAGGTACCTACCTTAATTTCAAAATTATGGCCTTAATTTTCTAATATCCTGTACTTACAGATATATGAAAATGAAAAATCATTTAATTCTGTAGGCTAAGTTTGACAAGACTTAGCACGGGTATTTTTTTTAAAGTTAATGATAAATTCGCAAGAGTGCAGTTTTCCCCAGAGAAGAACCTAGCAAGAAACTAGGGTTGCTCTTTTCAATTAAAGTTTAACAAATTCATAGGCATAAACACATAAACATACATTAAAATAAACAGTTCAATTCAATAGAGCTTATCCATAAATAAATAATTATAATAATAATAAAAAATATACACATTTTAACGTACGGTAGGTACCTTACCACTTGGAAACCCAATTCTCTTAAGAATGACCCATTTACTATACCTACTTATTCATTCTCGACACACATTGAGTGTATTGTCACTCACAAACTACAATTTCATTACTATTTATAACTTTCGTAACCAATGAAGAACCTCATGTCAATAGTGCAATTAAGCTTCAATACATTTACCATTTGGTAGAAAATGTAGTTTATGGTGACCTATTGCCATGTTTATGGCTGTACCTTTTGAGGTATACAAACTTTTTAGATTCACTTCCTTGGTTACTCTTTGACGAGATGTTACGTAAAGAAAGTTTTTATTAGTTTGGTAATTTAATACAGCGATTTTATATTTTTATTATTTAGATTTTATACAAAATTAGTGTATATTTAGACATTAATTTTGCTCTATGATTTTGGTCAATATTATGACTGATTTAAGTTTGTATTAAGAAATGAATTGTAAAGTTATTGAATGCTTAATAAATAAATAAACAAAATACATGTAAAGGTAACTTTCGCTCATAAGTCACGATGGCGGCGTGACGACTTACACGCATTTAGATAAAATTGATGGGCAATAGCCACTGACAGAAATATGTGAAGAAGTATGGGAGAGGTTTTTGCCCAACTGTAGGACGAAAACGCTAAAACTATTTTTAGGTAAGTACTAAACTACTAGGTAACCTAGCATGACTTAGATATATTTACCCTTGAACAACACAAAACCTAGTGGCACTAATATAATAGGCACTAGGCTAGTGCTTATTACACTTGAAACTAAACACTAGACCCAATGACATAAAACAGGAAGATAAGGTGTAAAGTGACCGGCGCGGGAATCGAACCCGCGCCCTTCATGCTCGAATACTGTTGCAGTTACAATGTTAGCTGTATCTTGTATCTGGATCGTATTACACTACTGTTCGAGATGCGATATTCTGTCAAGTAGCTGTATAAAGGCGATAAAGAATGCACATCGGCAATCAACGCGTTTCCGAATACAAACGAATGCTAATTTCCATGTACCTACATCAATTACTTATAAGATTATTCGTCCAGTAGAATTTGAATTTAGAATTAGGTAAGTACTTTATTGCTGCGCTCTCTCGCATTTGAACCACGACTGACAAAACAAACGTCATGGTGTGTACGACACAGATATCGCTATACGAAGTCGAAATTAGCCGATTGCCTCTTTCCAAAGATCGATGTGCAATTGTACATTCTTTATCGCTTTTTTACAGTAGGTGGCAAAAAAAATGCCTATAACTCAACAGATTAGAAAACTTGTAATAAGTATTACAACTATCTACGTATGTACTTACCTAATAAACAAGATATCTAAAAAAACTAGAATCCGTTAAGGATGTTACCTACTCCAAAACTTGTTTGCAAACAAAAATGGCCTTAATTTTTTTAAACTTCCTCAATTTGCGACATGGACGAGTTAACACAGGTAGTTCTTTAGATCTTTGTTTATAGAGGATGTAATTTTTATTTCCTAGTAGCTGGTAAAGCGAAAGTATCTCATTGACAAAATGTACAAGTTTTTTAAGAGACAATGCAAATTATGGGTATAAAAAACATTATTTTCATATGAACCATGAATCAACAGACAAACAACAAACAACTTATTTTGATTCCCTTTTCTTTGAAAAAAAAACTGATTTATGAGTGTGACTTAATGTATATTAGAACCTGTATACTAGTAGTACGAGATTGTTAACCTAGAATAGTCGTCGTTGTGTTTCTACATCCTGTAGTATACCTAGCTATATATACCGTCTACAAAATTTCGCAAGGTTCTTACAAGGATGTCGTGTTAAAATTTATGCTTTTCGTCTAGATATTCTTGAATGTTTGTCAACAATTGTTGGCAAATACCTACAAGACAGTTTAATATTGCGTTATGTAGGTGTTAGTACATTAGAATGGTAAAGTTTTTATTGTCAGCATATACTTGTTAGCTCTCCTTTCGCAAATGGAGATGTTACACGGAAAATTGTATTGTGGGACAATAAAGAATTTAGTATTGAGTCATAAATAAGTAGGTTTCATCATCATCATCACTACATGGGCACCACTACATGGGTCCCCACTAGATGGGTCCCCACCCCACTACATAGGGCCCCCACTACATGGGCACCACTACATGGGCACCACTAGATTCATCATTCAAATATTTTTGAACTCCACATATAAAATGCACCAGCTGATAATATGGGTGAACAATTTTTTTTTTATGATTTCCACCTTGGCCCCATAGTAAAAGTTGTTTGTTATCACGAGTACATGCATATCCTTTTCTATCGTTCACTAATTTAAAGTCACCCTATATAGTACCTACCCATTTCTATATTACACAGTCAATGATATGCTCAAGACAAAAGTTGTTACTTATAACTTAGTAGAAAAGGAGAAAAGACGTTATTTCCAAAGGTATAGGTATACCTTTTATCTGCATGTATTTGACCTAACATTTAGCAATTAAAATAAAATGCTAACAGCCTGCACAGGTATCTAGGTGGTAGTTAGTATTCATGTTAGGTCTTCAGCTAGGTCTCTAAGCGTCAGTGCTTCCTAGATTTACGAAAGTATTTACTAATTTAATTACTTAAGTATACGTTTTTGCGATTCTATCAGTGATAAGTATTGATCGTAATCTATTAAATGGAGCTACGTGTTGGTGTAGTACGTGATTAGTCGTACTAATTAATGGGTATTTTAAAATTGTTTGTTAATATAGGGTGAGTCTAAAATGATAGAAAAGGATATGCATTTACTCGTGACAACAAACAACTTTTACTATGGGGTCCAGTTTGAAATCATAAAAAAGAAATTAGTCCCCCATTCTATCGGCTGGTGCATTTTGTATAGGGAGTTCAAATATTTTTGAATGGTTTCGAACTTGGTCCCATGGTAAAAGTTGTTTGTTATCACGAGTACATGCATAGCCTTTTCTATCGTTCACTAATTAAAAGTCACTCTATATAGAGTACTATGAGGCGACTAATGAATGTAGATGAAGCGAAAGAAGTATGTTTGGATTGCGGCAAGTGAAGGGAAGTGGCCTACCCTGATGTGAAGTTTATTTCCTCTGGAGAAAAGTACTACCTTGCAAAATCTAGCAATACCGTTAAAAAGAACATAGTATACTTATTCCAAGTGCTATGTTTAATAGGTGTCTACAAATTAAAAATTGTTTGAGTTAACAGGCGGTTGCAGACCAAGAGCTAAGCTAGGTTAGTTTAGCTAAGCTCGCTGACGCAGTTTTCCATACTTGTGTGCAGACCGCAAACTATACTATATGAATGGAAAACTGCGTAAGCTACGCGAGTTAAACTGAACTACCTTACCTTAGCTCTTCGTCAACAGGCATTTATCGCAAAGGCCGTTTAGATCTCAAGTTTCTAAAGAATCAACTTTTCCTCTTTTACTCAACAATTGAAGATATTCCCGATTACACAATCAAATCACGAAAGAAAGAAACCATCCCTATAATGGTAGAGACGACTCTACTTTAACCTTTGCCGCGGCGTGTTCGTGAGCGTTATGTCGCAAGCAGGTCGAGATGGCCACAGGTGGCTATCTCTACAACAGAGATATCGTGAGAACAAATACCTACTTAGATAGTTTTTTCTTGGGATTGTAAGGGCGGTGGCAATGAATCGGTCGCATTGGACAGAAATTCGAGAGGCCTATGCAGTAGGCAGCTAAAGCCTGAGATGGTGATGATGATAAAGGGCGGTACCTCTATGGTTGTTGTTTGACCGCGTTGACCCCAGATTTTAACGCGGTTTCGTTTGAAATGTCAAACCGCAACCGCGCGGAAACTACAAGTGCGTAAGCGCCTTTACCAAGGTGATTGGGGGATTGAGGTTCTTGGAAGCCTTTCACCCGTGGCCAGTAATAAATAGTCCGTAATCCCGTGGTGGATTACGGACTAATCACTCTCTGTATGAGAATAGGCTGATAACAACAACCCGTGACTTTGCTACGTGGATATATGAAAAACGAAGCAGTACTTGCTTACAAACATAAAGCGATATAAATTATAATTTTCTTGCTCAAAAGATAGATTTTCCTCAAAAGAACCCCAGTTGCATGTTATCCTTCTTTGCAATGACCACAGTCTTGTCGATAAATTGCACAACAGATCTTGCCAATCAACGATTTAAATTCGTGATGCGCTCGCGCAAGATGTATTGTCTGTTTTAATCACGTTTCTTCATGAAATACGAAGATGATGCAAAGTGTACTGAAGTAATTAGTTCTGGGTTAATGAAATAGATTAGGTCTTTATAGCTTCTTTAACTTGCCGCGGTAGACCTAAGTGAATGCTAGACGAACTCTCCTCTTTCAGAAGCGGTACGCTTATGGGCGTTTTCAGACTCGCGTTTTTTACGCGCGTATACGCTCCTTTTTTAAAGCGCGTGTACGCGCGTCTTTTGCTCGTACGGTAAGAGCTTTGATGTTTTTTTAAGCGCGTGTACGCGCGTTTGCAGAAAAAGACCGTACACTTACGCGCGTGTGAAACGCTAGGTCTGAAAACGCCCTTAGACGATTCTGGTTCAAAATATTGACGGAAAGCTAGGAGGCCTGTGCCCAGAAATGGATTATTGTTGGCTAGATAAGGTGTAGGTTTTGGTTATAACTACAACGCAAAAACTTACAAGAAATCTGACCGATCATCTCTTTCCAAATCCTATTCTACGATATATTTCAGAAGAGCACTAGAAACATCTGTCACTTTTCTAAAAGAAAACAAAAGAGTAAATAAAAGAACGAATTTGAAAAGAGCAGACATTGTAATTGTTTTGTCAAAGAATGTGAATGACCGCAGTAAGTTGCGCAAACGCAGGCGACCTTGACTCCGATTATGTTTGCTGTCTTTACGCTCGTCCTCAATTTGGAAACTAACCTCAACATTATAATATCATTTAGATGATGTGTGTTAATTTATTACACTTTTGACATTTAATTTTAAAAAGTTTTTTTTTATTCTCGATTTTTTATAAGTGTCTGGGTACAGAGAGGCGGCTAAGCAATCGTGGAGAGAAAGGAGAGAAAGATTTTCCCAGCAGTAGGACGTTAATGGCTATATAAGATAGGTGACCTAAGATTTTGTTCTTTTAATTCTTTTCTGATCAATTTCGCTATTTATAATTGCTATCTATCTGCAAAAAGAATACTTACTAAAAGAACTCTATTAATTAAATCAAATAAAACCTGTAACATAGGTAATTATCTACAAAGAACACATAGATGTACTTAGTTTCAACAAATTTATCCCATAACTTAAGAAATTATAAGTAGTACATTCTTTGGATACAAGACATGACTAGGTCTTTAGAAAATCTAGCTTCCCAACATTTATTAAATACCAAAGCTCGTTTCCGGACTTACGTAAGTACTAAATTGTTTGTATTTGGTGTTCCTAGTTAACAACAAGTATTATTATTAAAACTTGAAAGGAAGGAAAAAGAAACGAGCTACGAGTATGTCCGGAATGAGCGACAATTTTTCAAGCCTATGAGAAAATCATATGGAGGTAGGTAATTTTCCGGTTGTGGGTACTATAAATACCTACTGATGTCTGTTTTTTTACCGATAGCTATGTTTATGTCATATTTTTACTGAATTTCACGAACCATAATGTTCCTTTTATTCTTACTAAAAGAATTACTAACTTTAAAGTCCCTAACAGCCAAAAGAAAAAAAAATATCCGCCATTATTAAAAAGCGCGCGAAACAATCTCACCTATAATAAACCTAACCTCAAATCCTTAACCACTAAACCACAGATGATATAACGTCAATTATGAGTAAACCAATTACTTACATAACTTAAAATATCAATGTTTAATGTTTATGTCTTTTTAACCGCAAACATCGCGTAACACGAATCCATCAAAATTTGAAAAGACTTTTTGACCTGTGACCTTAAAACTGACATTAATCTAAAAAAAAACCGGCCAAGTGCAAGTTGGACTTGCACAGGAAGGGTTCCGTACTATTCAGTATTGATATCGACCAAAAAATCACATTTGTAGTACGGGAGCCCCCCTTAATTATTATTATTATTATTCTATTTTTAGTATATGTTGTTATAGCGGCAACGTTAATACAAAATTTGTAAATAATCTGTAAAAATTTCAACGCTCTAGCTATAACGGTTCGTGAGATACAGATCTGGTGACAGACAGACAGACAGACGGACGGACAGCCAAGTCTCAGCAATAGGGTGCCGTTTTCACCCTTTGGGTACGGAACCCTAAAAAACTGCTCTTTGCTCTTCGTTTGAATGAAATCAACACTTTAATCAACGCACGTAGCATCTCAATACGTGTTTCCGTGTTGTATCTTCATTATTTTGATGTTTTGAAGTTTTTGTATTGCATAATGTAAGGTAACTAATGTGGGTAGAGGCATTTTGAAAAGATATTTGGCCTAGTTTTGAAGATGGTCTTAAAATTACGTTAACACCATCTTGAGAATCGTTTTTAATTAAGAATCGTGCTTAAATCCGAATGCGTATTTAAAACCATTAATCTAATAATAAATATAACTCATACTTTGATGTTTAAAACTCTACGCAAGTTATGTTTAGTTACGAACCAAGCGATTTATAAAGAAAAAGCTTTCAGAGTCAAACATCTTACAATTTTTAAACGACTTCAGACTGAAAACAATCCTCAGAGCTCTTATTCGATTTGAAACAGTTTTGAGAATCAATATCTGCATTTCTAATCAGAGAAAATAATTATTTTGCATTCTTCAACATCATTCTTATAATCCAGAAATAAAACTATCTACTAAAACTTGCTTATTAATTACTTCTAGGTATTAAATATTAATTAATCTCTTACCTTTATTACTCGCCGACCACAGATTGCTTGAAGGACTATTTCGCCTCGGTTTAGTATCTCTAAACATTAATATATCCGGTATTTTATTCATTTTAGTATCTTTAGGTATTATGTCTGGAGTCCTTTCTACATTTACTCTTACAAATTCACCTTTTAGCACTTTCGTTTCCTTCGCAACCGGAGGCGGTGGCGCTTTAGGTTTTTTATGAAAGAGTCTCTTTCTATCTGGCTTTGCTGGGATGTCTATGTCAGTGTAAATAATGCTGTCGATTTCACCTACATCGGCTATTTCGTTTCGTATACCAATTAGACTCATTGGTTGGTCAAATCTTGTGTTTTTCTGCTGAACTAATGTCAGTCCATCGTCAGTTTCGTAACCTTTCTTATCGTAAATACTAAAATCATCAATGCTATTCTTTCTAGTCTTCAAAGTGTAGTTTTTCTTAGCAAATGTAGTGTCAGTGTATGTACTAGCATTGTTCGTCAGTCGATTCCGCATCTTGAAGTATTTGTAAGTGAAGTATATTCGCTTGAAATCCTGTTCGTTTTCGAATTTCAGCGCTATCGCTTCTTTGTTCAGGTTTTTGGTTACGTAGAAGACTAGAGTGTTGTTGCAGTTTGGATAGTTTTCTATGTTTACACAGTTAGTGATATCATCAATTGAGATGTTTTCTTGCTTGTATTCTTTGTGCTTGTCGTCTTCATCTTTCGGTGTGAGTTGTAGCTGGTCTTTCTCGTTGAAGCCGACGATGATGTTGTAGTTGGTGTGGCCTGCTTTGATGGTGAGGATGTCCAGCTGCTGTGTAGCTGTGTGGAGCTTCTGACGAGCGACCACTGAAGCTGACCCCCCGCAGCGTGTCGTCTTCTTCACTGTCATGGCTCTGAAACAATTGGAAGAAATTATTAGTGTTTTTAGGAGTAAAGTAAACCTTAAGTAGGTGTTCATAAATACATAAGGTAGGTATAATTTCATTTATACTTGTACGTAGGTAATATCAAATAACTATACGTAGAGACAGAATAGGTATGGGTGTGTTATGTTATTATGACGCATTTTCATTTTACATTTAAGTTCAGTGTGGAAGGTAACTATAGGTAGATAATATTCTTTCGACTAGGTACCTATGTAATTTGGTACACAAGTATATTAAATGTACAAAAGAACAAAAACGAATCACAAGAAAGAGCAACCGCACTAATAATATTACTCGACCAATAAACCACAAATTGGCTTGTAAAATTCGATTCGCACTTTCACTTGTAACAATAAAATCATAGATCATTTATATAAACTACCATTACAACAATATAAATAAAGATTCGGTAAGATCGTGAGCTGCCTGTGTCAATAGGCGGGTCCACACAGCGCGAACAGCCTCGTGAAGCAGATGTTTGACCACTCAAAAAAGACCTCGTTATACTATTGACTTGGGTAGTTCTTAAAGGCCTCTTTTAATTGGCCAAACGGTTGCTTCGTAAGGCTGCTCACTCTGTGTGGACCCGCGTAATCATAACGCCTTTCAATTTTATGTTAAACAATAATTGAAAGCGAGAATTGATTTTAGAAACAATCTTGTACCATTTATCGATCTACTTCACATCGCCAACGCAATATTTTTAAAACTAACCAGTGTAATAAAAATATACTCTTTTTGTACTTTCACTTTGCTTTCTCTTCAAAAACATTAGTTTATTTCGGAATTGTTAAAGGTAATATAATTTATTTAAGTAGTAAGTTACTAGGTAGACTAACACCCAAACTTACTACCGTACGGATAATATTTCCTTGATGGATTAGGTACTTTGTGTGCGGGACATAAATATGTACCAAAATATAGCAAAAAGGACAAGGTACCTATAGTAGATACACTATGACCAATAGTACCTATAACTTACGCACTAGCAATTGCGGTTTGACGTGTAATAATCGAACCGTGCCGAAACCTCGTATCAACCAACCACCAAAATAGTCAAATTCAGAACTTCTAATGGACAGTTAACTAAAATCACCTTTTCTCCAACTGTAACACAGAGAGAGTACCTAACCTAAATGAAAAAAAAAAAACTTTAAATATCTGCTACAAAAGAAACTCAAGGTTCGCAAAATACATCAAAAAAGTGCCCATTAAAGCAGCGATATATCAAACTGATTAAAATTATCTTTCTATTTAAGTCTGCCGCGATCAATAGCTAGTCGATATTCAATTACCCTTTCACATTTAGTTACATAACATCGTACGTACGAGTATTGATTTATAGCTAATAGAAAGGAGATATAAACAAAAAGTAAAAGGATTGAATGCGACGTAAGATAATCCGGTCATTAAGTTTAAAGAATGCAATAAGATAAAGTAAATATAGCAAAAATATACTGGTATGTACATATCAATGAAGCCGGCAATATTGGCGACCTTCGCTTGTCAAAAATGTTATCGAAAATGTTCGAAATTGACGAAAGCCGCCGGCGGCATTGGAGTGTAGCTAGACAACATAATATAGAAAGACCATAGACTAATTAGGTATATGTATTTTTTAAACACGCTAGGCATGATGTTTGAGGTTATGATATGATATAGATGTGTCGGCGATTTGACGTTTCCTATGATTTGACATTTGTATTTAAACATGGCGGCGCGTGTTCGAGCAGTTAAAACTGTTTTGTGATTGTCTTTGAGATCTCTGACTGCGACTTTAAATGCTTCGCAACATACACGCATATCCGTCACGCCCCATTCCCATCGGGGTAGGCAGAGACCACTTTCCTCCACTTGCTACGATCCAAACACACTTCTTTCGCTTCATCCACATTCAACAATCGCCTCAACAACAGCCTTTAATAAATAACCCAATTCGACACACAAGTAGGAACTTCACACCTAAAACACACGACTTCCCATCAAATATTTCATCTTGGAGAAAGCTGTGAGCATTAACGTGACGTTGGATAAAAAATGTCATGAAAACAATAGATATTTGTCACGATCGTGTGACGGGAGAAAAAACTCAGCTTCCTAGTAGATGCGTAATGAATTTGCGGGAATCATGAATGGTGTAAGTTTTGAAAGAGAAGAGGGTTCATTTGAAAAAATGGCATCAGGGGCCTAAGTCTGCTAATTTAAATAACCTCAGTTGTGTCGGTAGAGTGCCAATGGCATTTTTGACACATTTGGTATACTGCTAAACAATGGCTTACAAATCTACCAAGTTATTTGTGAAACGGCCGTTTTTGGAACTACGGTCACTGATACGGAAATGTCAAATTCAAGAACTGCTGCAATTGGTAGAAATACAATTTTGTATCAATCTAGCGTCGCCGTTCATTTTGCAGATAAGTTGGTCTGCCTGTACACTGATTGGCGACCAAATGTGTCAAAAAATGACATTGACACTCTGCCGACACACAACTGAGTGAGGCTATTTTAAATTAGTAGAGTTGGGTCCCTGGTGGCGCATAGACATCCTTTGATTAGCTATTGCAATTGCTGTAAACAAATGACAAATACTAATAAGAATCCGCTGTCCGCTCCACCCTTACACCTTTCTAGACGTTTCCACCTCTATTGTTAACTCAGTTCACATTTACATAATATTTAGTGCATTTCCGAGTGTATGTAGGTGAACTTTTGAAACGTAGGGTGTATAACATAGTATTATACTTGCATTATCTGATTATATTGTTTTATTCAAGTATGAACAGCGTATTTTGACTAATTACATGTGTTATATAAGGTATACTAAATCAAGTGTCAGAATTTGTGATTATAGTGTAATATACTTGTATTACACTATAATCACAATATATTTAACAACATATTTAACATATTTAACAACCATTAGTTGCTAAATATGTTTTTAGAAGTTATTTTATGTAAAAGCTGCGTTCTAGTTAGCTAGTTTCGTTAATTCGACTATAATTTATCATTGAGGAAATCTTGGTGTTAAGAGTAAAGCCCAGTATTACACGACAACGATAAAACTGTGCAAACGAACTGCGCAGTTTTATCGAACGAATGTACAAAATTGGCGCAGTTAGTTGTGGTTCGATTTTTGAACATACGTTGGATAAAACTGCGCAAATGAACAGGGAACCAAGTCTGCTCATTTAAAATAGCCTCAGTTTTGTGTCGGCAGACTGGATTCATTGAATGGTTCCTAAATTTCTTAAGAGCATTTGTTCACACATCGTCCCTGAGTCTGCTAATTTAAAATAGCCTCAGTTTTGTGTCGGCAGAGTGTCAATAGCATTTATTGACACATTTGGTATTCCGCTAAACAATGGCTTACACTGATTGCGACCAAATCTGTCAAAAATGCTATTGACACTCTGCCGACACACAATTGAGAATAATATTGTAGGAAAATTGGCAGACATGGGCCGCAGTTCGCTTGCATAGTTTTATAGTTGTCGTGTATACCGAGCTGATAAATATACGCGAAGCAAAGTCGAGAAAAGACTTCTAGAGCACAAAAGACCTTTCTCCAGTACCTAGGTACATTCAAAGGGACGGTTCAAACAATGTAGTCTTAACATTTTATCTATTACGGTAAACGAAATTAATTATAATGCCTCCACGGAAACAATCAGTGTATCTTACATCTAGGTAGGAAACTCACAAGATACAACTAGAATCTTCAGTGTTATCACCGGAGATAGAGACCAAGTCTCTAGTTATAACGGTTGTTCTAGCATCAGTTGTTTCTCAGGGCAGGCGACATTGCAGTTTTCTCTTTGACAATGATTTTTCGCACAATTATGCAGTTTTGCGTCCAACGTACCTATGTATTTAAGTATAAATAAGTATAAATCATTGGATGTCGCTAATTTCGACGCTTCCTTGTTAGAATTAGTTTGATTATGAGAATATTAACACTATATTTAGATGAATAGGAAAAGGTAGAGCAGGTTTTCATGAGCTTATGATCGGTGTCCATAATGTACTTTTTTGCAGATTATTTGATAAATTCTAGAAAAACTAGTGGTACTCGGCAATGTAGAAGGAAAAAGAGCAAGATGGTGTAAAATCGGTCACGCACGACCCTCAAACATGAGGAATGCGATGGAGTAACATTTGATAAATTTATCAACGTTCCTAGATACCTACCCTACCTACCTTATTATTTATTATATACTACAGATAGTACTTTAGGAAGTAGATACTTAAGTATTTTTATAAATTAATATTAACATATTAATAGGTAGGTACCGACTTATGATCTTTAAAGATAATCAGTCATTGCTATATTAATGATGAAACTACATTATTTATTTGCTAAAGTTTAATGTTTTTAAAAACAAGAAGACCCGAAGGCTAACCAGATATTTGTAGACGAATTTAGATATTTATGTGTCTCTATTTCCGGGTTAGGTACTACCTCATAAAATTTACTCGGTAAGGATTTATTGATAGTTTTAATTAGATTAAAGTATATTATGAAAATGTTTTGCCTACTTTAAAATTCACAACCTAGAGATCCGAAAATATTTCTGTGGTAATTTTATTTGATCGGATTTGAATCGGACGTAATTTTTTAAAGGCCAAAACACACCGGATGCGTATGCGTTGCGTATGCGTAGACGTATAAGTACCTCTGAGTTGTAATGTATTCAACTGTCACCGCTTGCTTCTACGTCTACGCATACGCATCCGGTGTGTTTTAGCCTTATGTAAATTCCAATGTAATACCGGATACACCAAAAAGGATAAAACCTTTGCCAACCTTCTTAACCTTATAAAGAATTTATAATTACTGGCTGTTTACAAATCTTACTTCCTTTTATTAGGTCACAATTGACACGTATGACATTCTAGAGGCTGTCCGCGACTTCGAACGCATTTAGCGTCATATCTTGAAAAAAAAACCAACCTTCCTTAACATAATATAGCCTATGTTTTATATTGTTTGATATATAAGCTACAATATAGCAAAATTTCATCAAAATCTATTCAGTAGTTTTTGTGTGAAAGAGTAACAATCATCCATCCATCCGTCGGCAGAAACATTGACATTTATAATAGGTATTAGTAGGATTACAAGCGTACCTTTACCTCGATGAGTTAAAACTACAGGTTGAAAAAGGCAGGATTATATGCCTTTTGCAACAAGGCTGCCTTGACTTTGGCCTCGACTGGGTTAAAAAAGGTAAAAGCCTCGATCTTGCTTTGGTCATTGGTTTGAGGGTAAACAGCCTATAATTGCGCGATGGTAACGTCATTTTGAAAAGGAAATACCTAAGTGTTATTAATGATTGTTTTAGAGATTGCATCATGCGATGTGTTCATGGTGATAATATTTTGCTACTGTTAATAAAGGTCATCAGTATATTGTTTTTTTAATACTTCATTCATTCTTTCGTTCATTCATCCATTCATTTATTTAAGAGCTAGTCTAGGCCCAACAAAAATCGAATTTGTTTAACTACAATTTGAAATGGGCTCAAGTTTACTAATTTACAATAGCCTCATTTGTGTGTCGGCAGAGTGTCAATGAGAGAGTTAATTTATTTATTTAACAGTTTATTGTAAGATGATAGTACATAGAGACAGAAAAAAAAGAGAAGTTATACAAAAGGTACAGCATATTTCTAAAAGAAATTTCTTCCTGCAGACCCCACAAAGAGAGAAGTGATAGCATGAAGGCAGGAAAAATAAATGGTTAATGTCATCAGTGTAAGCCATTGTTTAGCAGAATACTAAATATGTCAAAAACTGTCATTGAAACTCTGCCGACACACAACTGCGATTATTTTAAATTAGCAGACTTAGGGACGATGTGTAAACACATGCTCTTAAGAAATTTAGGAACCATTCAATGAATCCAGTCCATATCTCTACAACACATATTCAAACTAAAAACACTAAATACCAAAATCTACATGTGGGATCTTCTGTAGAAAGTTCGCCTTTCTCGCCTCTACTAGAGATATCTGTATGGGAACAAAACGACAATACCTTATTGTGCCGAGTTATTATCGTACACGTTTTGCTGTTTTATGTATGTGTTTATGTGTGTGGAGGTTATTTATAGGTAAGTTTCGCTTTATATTTGAGTGTTTTTCGATCAAGTAAGTACTTACTTTCACGTAGGGTCACTGGATTTGCAAAATGTTGGCATGGATTTAGAATGAAAAAGAAATTTACTAAAGGTTTGAAGATGTCAATTTGACAAACGATCTCTTAAAATAATAAAGGTAGCATAACTATGTGATATTCTGATGTATAAGCTACAATTATATTTAAGTTTTATCAAAATCTGTTCTTTAGTTTTTACGTGAAAGAGTAACAAAAATCTTCACATCCATCCATTCATCGGCACTAACATTAACATTTATAATATTGATAGGATTACAAAGCAACATGAGACAGCAGATTTCTTTCAAACACCAAATAATAGAACTAGAATGTAGATATAATTATAAAAAAGAAATTGTGTTTTTTTTTTCAAATCTTCTCACTTCAGTTTCACTTTTAATATATTCAAATTAATTATAAAAGATACGCATGCATGCAGCTACTATAAAATGTAGTGTGAAATAGTGTAATATAACTTTAGGATAAGTAATTAGTTTTTATAATATTAATTATATTTAAATGTTTTTAATTTGATGAGGTTAGACCTAGAACACACAGGGAAACGCAACTGCATCTAGCTACTTTTGAGTTGCATCTAAGTTTCTGCTATAGACTCCTTTAGAAAACAACACACGACGCAACTAGTTGGAAACGTTTCAGATTAGTTGCATCGTGTGTGGTTTTCTAAAGGAGTTTAAGCAGAAACTTAGATGCAACTCAAAAGTAACTAGCCCTCCCGGTGTGTTCTAGGCCTTAGAGATAGGTTAGATTGATTGTAGGAGTATGCATTTCCTATATTATTGGTGGGTAGACAAATTGCATACCTACTTATGTAGGTATCTACAACACGACGAACAAGAGCGTCTCGTCTACTGATTAACGCCCAATAAATACGACTGTATGTTACACTGTAGGCTGTAAATAAAATAAAAATATGTCTAAACAAAATGAATCTAAACACGACATATCTGCTGTTAAATTGGATCTAAACCCCTACCGTAGCCGACAAAAGAGCTGATGACCTTGTAATGGCTGAACTGATTTGCATATTACATATCTAAGAACACTCCCAGGAATACCAGCTTTAAATTAAAAAACGCATCCAAATCCGTCCACGCGTTTAAAAGCTACAGTGCCACAGACACACAGGCAGACATGGACGTCAAACTTATAACACCCCTCTTTTGGCTTCGGGGGTTAAAAATAGTTTGGCATGCAAAATGCAGGTAGTGTTGGTATATGCCTATACCATTCCTCTTTTGAAACTAGATAATTTCATAAGCTAAGATAGTTACTGCAATTAAAGTTATTTCAGAAAGATTAAAATTATTTACCTACAAAATAAATACTCCTATGGCTATAAATAATTATAGAGTTTATACCTATTACGTACTAGGCAGTATTAAAATATCCAATCTTGAAGTTTTCCACGTACATTACAGTTGTGAAACTGAAGGGCTTGTCAAACTAGTTGAAAATTGAGAAGTAAATTGAAACATGCTCTAATAACCGATACAGACAGAATCACCTGAGGGGTGAAACCTGTTACCTACGTGTTACGCAAATAAATAATATAGGTAGGTAGCTTTAGTTCATTTAATTTTTAACTGGTGAAGGGATGAAATAAATCTAATGTTATCTACATACCAAAGCCGCCGGCATGTCGCCGGGCTAGGCTGGCGGCTTTACATCATACGAATGGCAGCTGTCAAAACATCCGGCGGCTTTGGTGTGTAGATACCATTAAGACTTAACTAAAGACTTAACGTGGTGTCTCTTTTGGTGATAGCTTTCTAAATAGGTATAATCTTAAATGCATTTATCCATCCCAATGGTAACCAACCAAAAGAGCTCGAAGCAAACCACGAAAAAGGTCTGGGTAGAGGCGGCCCAGGATAGAGAATGGTGGAGAAAGAGGAGAGAAGCTTTTGCCCAGCGATTGGCCACGGAAGACTAAATAAGATAAAATAAGAGATCGTCAATTATCTTTTTCTAATACAAAACTGGCTAACCGCAATGGAAACTAATATCAATTAGTTCCTTTTTCGAAATCAATAACTAGTTAACGCATGTAGGTAGTAAGTTCGCAGGAAAATCAATTAGGCACACTAGGATTAACAATGTAATCGTATGTTATAATTTAGTTTCAGTTACGCTACGGTGTGACACGCGGCCGTATCTAGTTTAGCTACTTTTACTTTATATGTTGGGAAAGTCAGGTGATAAATATGTACGTGATGCTAAGTGTTTAATAATCATAACTTTATGATCGGAGATATAAGGTTTAGATTGGAATGCCGATTTGTAATTTTGTTCGATTATCATGTAAATTGTTGATAATTTTTGTTTTTAAGTGTTCGATTTTTTTTGTACGATGTTAGTTTGGCAAACTCGTAGGTTTTAAACTCTAAGTACCTATTTCACCACAAAGTTTAAATGACAGATAAACCTATGTCTATTTCATAAAACATGTCATTTTAGACAGAGACAGGTATAAAACCACTGTCAGATAAAATTTATCTATTTTTCTTACATAGTCAACAGAGATTTTGTTTAAATTTTATTAGGCACAATTATCAATTTATCAATCTTATTCTTGACAAACATAACATTTTTATAGGTATAAATACGCTGACTATTAGTTAAATTTATTTTTTATGCAAGACGTCCAAACTCTACATCTTCATACACTTCTACGCTGCAAGTTACAACCAAACACAAGTTTTCCGTTTTCCCACAAAGCGCGCCAATAATGTGCATTATCAAAACGCAATTTACCTACTGCAAGTATTTTACACGCGGAAGCGTTTTGTTGCGCGTTAATATTGTATTTTCGAACTTCGAACGCTTCCGCGGAACATCGGAATCATTCGCGCATTATCGCCACTTAGGGGCGCCAGGGTCGCATTTGGTAGTTTTACTAATGGAGGGTCGTATTCGCATTAGGAACTTGCAGTTACTTTAATTTTGTAGACACTGTGTACCAAGTCGAAAGCAAGTGGTAGTATGTAAACTTAACAACTTTTCCCGAGGATCATAGGCTTTAGCGCACTAGCTTATTTGGAAAGAGTAGGTAACCCAAAAGAGTTCTTGCTAGATTCTTCTCTAGGGAAACTGTAATCTTGCGAATCTAGCATTAGTTTTAAAAAAATAACATCTACATACTTATTTTAAGTGCTTCGCCTACAAAATAAAGATAATATTATTTGAGATTGAATTGCTTTTAAATCTTAGCAATTGCGCCTATGTGGTATAACATTTTGTATGAAACCGGACGATATAAAAATAAAGAAACACTTAAAAATATAAAACTTACATTCACAAACACTATACTGCCACTTTTTTATTATACTACCCATTTCCGAACATACATAAGTAAGCAAAAACATGGTAATCTGCAATCAACACCCGGTGGGAGCGTGGACCACACGCGGCAATGTACCTTAAGTACTTCCGTACAACGGTCATTCACATTCTGTGACCCCCCCACTTGATTGCTTAATACGGTTTTCGAGTTAGGACTCTTTGGTTTTGATTGTCGCTGAAAAGGTGTTTTATGAGGTGAGCTCGCATTGTTTTTTTTATTTTTTTTTTTATTCTAGAATGTTCTATAATTAAGTAGGTAGTTTAGTAGGCAAGTTCAATATTTACCCATGAAAGGAGTTCGAAATAAAAACAATACTATGAATTTTAATTTAACAGATGATAGTAAATAACAGAAAACTATTAGTATTGACACTCAAATAGAATAATTATTTAATTTCGAAGTAATAACGTCTTTCAATATCGATAATTTCGCTAAAACAATGCTTCGATCGGTCATTCAAGAAAAAACTAAACGATTCGTGTTTACATTTCCAACAATAGCTAGCAAAAAGGTTCTTATTGTGTTCCGATGGGAAACCATGATTAAATAGCTTATTCTAACTTGGTCAAGGCGCTGATGCTACCTAATGTGTACAATAAAGTACCTTTTCTTTATTTTTTTAAACCGCAAATTGACACGCAAACTCATTACTCATTTAACCAAAGAGTTTGCATTTAGAAAAAAAGATTGAAAAACGAAAAAGTGAAATAAAGAAAAAATATTTTGAATGCCAAACAAAATTAAAAAAGAATTAACCAGAAGCACGCACTGGCAATGGCACAATAGCCCGATTTCTTTTGCCTATTCTGGCGATGATAAAGATTAGTTTTTTTTTCTCTATGGTAGCGTGGCGCGTACTGTTCAGTACAATGAGGTGAAACGGAAAGTTTCGATAAGTTTTTGCTGTTGTTCACTTTCTGTTGAAGTAAATGAGATGAGTTCGATAGAGTTTAGATAATCACGACAGAGGCGCTAATGATAATATCTTAATATATAAGTGGTAACTGCTTGGATAATGGGAGGTAAATGACTGATCACTTTCAAACTTAATGATAAAAATCTTATTTGTCGGCGTCATTTGTCTAGACGTTTTACTAGATTATGATCAAGCTGGTTTAATAAACTTTTTATAGACTTTAGCAATGGGGATTATCTTTTTTTTTCTTTTTTTTATATATATATTGTCTCTATGTTTAAGTTTATTTCAATTTGTATCAATGCATATTGCGAACTATCTACCTTAGGTACCTACTGTACTAAGCTAGATAAGTCTGCATTAATTAAAATACTTAATTAATATAACTAAAAACGTAATATGGAAAATGTGGGATGGACAACGCATACCAAAGTATTAAAATCAGCGTCTTTACAAAGTCAATTCAATAATTTCTTCTATAAAGGACCATAATTTTTTTTTATTGCACACACACTTAAAAAAATACGTTATTACAATCTCTTTTTATTACCAACCTAATAATACCTGTTTTTATTATATTTTAGATCCGGTCACTAAGAGAAAAACGAGTCTTAACACGTCAACAGGTTTAAAAAACTTCTTATTAAAAGAGACATTAAATTCAAATAATAGTTTCAAGAAAACTGTAATTTTGTTTAAGTAAATTGTTCGCCCACTCAATGTAATGACTAATGATGGTAATAAGATTCTCTCACTTTGTCTGTCTGTTTGTCACGCGATCTGTCAACACGTAAGGGGTCATAGACTAAGGTTCTACATTTTTATCTTTTGTTTTTTATTTTTGTCAAGTTAGTATTCAGTTAATTGAAAACTTTACTTGAGAATGCGTTTTGTTTTAAAAAAATATTCATGTATTCGAATTTCAAATAGTATAACACAAAAAGTCAAATGATTTTTCAAGTAAACCTTCAATGTGGGGACATTTTATGTTTGCATTATTTTAGACAAAAAACTACTGTAGGTACAAATCCATGTCCACTAAGGTGATAACATAATACCAGATACCAATCATCTTTTTATTCTTTTTGAACAATGTATCAACTACTTAAGACTTAATAAAGTAAATCCCTATAGCCCAATCAATCATAAGCCATGCACCAAATGACCTTCACAAGCAAACCCGCGGTTCAAACAATAGCCAACACTGTCATCTGTCAAGAGACAATATCAACTAAGTGATTCACAATGCATTGTTAATGCAAGACGCATCGTGTGTGTGCGTCGTAAATTATACTGAAGGTTAAACCTTGGTGATTGAATTTGTAAAGATTTTTTGATAAGGTTATTCAAGAAAGGGCCTAGCTTTGCACTTTCATATGTTTTTTAGCAACCATTGACCTGGGGCCCAAGTCTGCTAGTTTAAAATAGGCTCAGTTGTATGTCGGCAGAGTTTCAATGAGAGTGTCAATGTAATTTTTTGACACATTTGGTCACTATCAGTGTAAGCCGTTGTTTAGCAGAATATCAAAAGTGTCAATAATACCATTGACACTTAATAGTCACACAACTGAGACTAGTCCAAGACAGAAAAAAAGAAGAAGTACTTGGACCCCTGGCCTAATCATAAATGTTCATCCAAAGTTGGTACTTCAAAACAAATTAAACTCTTAAGACTTGTACTAATAGGTATTCTATATCATAAGCTTAGTTACCACATCAAACGACGTCAATCGATGACTGATCGACGACTTTGTGTATTAAAAACTGCTAAATCGACATTGATTTATAATCAACGAAATCGATCGATTCAGTTCTTGCTTAAGCTTTTTGTTGCAAGAGATTTTTTTAGTTTCCATGTTAAATGTTTTCGAGTAAGTATTATTGGGCGAGAATAGCCACAAATTGGGTGCCGAAAAATGATGGAGTGACGACTTACGCCCATTCAGGGAAGATTGGTGGGAAGTAGCCAATAACTGGTGTGTTTAGAGACGCATGGGAGAGGCTTTTGCCCAGCAGTGGGACGAAATAGGCTAAAAAAAAATATTATTAATTATGAGTAAGTACTTAGATGAATACTTACTCGAAAATATTCAATGGTCAGAATGACCGAATAGGTAAATCCAAATTGCACGTCAAACCACCATAAATAATCGACCTTCGCTTATTTTACAATTTACATAGTTTTAGAATGGTTTTACTTAACAACAATGTTTACAAGATACTTTTCAACTTAAAGTGACTAATTGATTTTAACGCGCCATGACTATGTGACAGCCATGTCCGACACAGTTATAAAATAAATCATTCAAATGTTATTGTCTATGGTTTATTTATATCTAGACTCCTTAGTTCCTTTTGAAGCTTTGCAAGGTTATGAGCCTTTATGACATGCGCAGTAGGTACCTACATGCGTGAATTTGTGGTATCTTCTAAGTATTTTAATATTGAGAATACTAATTTTATTTTTAAAGGCTTCGATAAACAGTACCTAATGAATATAATTCTTCTAAGGTGTGACTAGGGATTTTGCATCTCTATACTAGATATCTAGAGTCATAGAGAGAAGTTCAAATGTTGCTTAATATTTGTGTAGTAACTTTTCCTTTGCCTATCTAGATTAAGCAATCATCGACATCTTGTTATCGTAGAACTTTATCTGTCCGAATACCTTTAACGAAAGAGTAACTAGTGTATAACGAAAGAGTTCGTCCTATTAGTGATAATTTTACTAAGTTGTAGGTACTTTTAAATGTTTACTAAGAATCAAAGTTAGGTACCTGAGAAATAAAGTTTATCTAACGCCTCTCTCTTGAAAGTCGTTAAAAATGTTGCTAACCATCTTTATCTTGATGTTATTTTTCGCCAAGAAAATAACATTATTCACAAACTCCTATTGTATGCAAAAAACGTCGGATTTAATAACTTAATTACGTCCTTACGTCACGCCATCGCAGATTCAGTTGAAAGCATGAGAAATTAATGTATTTGGACCATAGACAATTCGCGCGTGCAGTTCTTACACTCGCAATGCTGCCAACATTCAATTATTTTGTATAATTGCTACTAATTTGCCGCTGACTATGCACGCCCACTGATTTACCCGCCACGCAAATGCTCATTACAATGAAAATGAAAAGTTTTTAAGTAATCGAAGTAATGTCAGTGGGGTAAGCAGCAAGACGCAATCGCGTGGAATATGATTTGAATGAATAAGTATGTGTGGAAACACTTTCATGGCAATTTGATGTCATAAAGATGATTTTAATAAATGAAATGTGAAAATAAGTTTGATATTTATCTTACCTAATGACTTTACAAATCTTAAACTCTGAGGATTTTGTTAGGTGGTACCAAACCTACCTCAAAAGCTTACAAACACATTCTCTATTCGTTAACTACTCCTGGCTGAATTTAGATTAGTTTTACTTAGCCAGCTATGTTGTATACCCCTTCCGTTACACCCTGTATATCTACACCCAACTTAATCAGTCATATAGAGAAAGGAAGATCGGTTTGCGTCCAATGAGTACCTATTCGTAATGGACAGCTCTATTTTAGGTACTTATATATAAAAGTAACATCTTTTTAGGCGCATATTTTGCCACAAAAAGTAATATTAATAGACGCTAACTAAGCGTACGGTAGGTACTTCTGGAAATAAGTTAATAATATGGATTAAAATGAATAAAAAGTTTTCGATGTCAGAAAGCCAATACATAATTGGAAATAAGCTTTGCCAGCGACACGTGAGACCCAAGCAATCAAATGATGGGTTTAGAGTGATTTTTATTACCCGTAGCGTTATATCAGATTTATATAACCACCTTTTTTCGTACATCAACCAGAATTGAAACCGGTTCGTACTTATTTACCAAATTAAAAGTAGACTAGACTAAACTTTCGTTTTCTTGCTCAAATAAAATGCATTCATAGCATTTCTTTTTTAATTCGTATGAAAAATGCTCTAACTATTCCGGTCTAATTAATTTATTATGTTGGCAGCAATGGCGGCTTTTCAAAACCGCGGGAAAGTATTTTGACAGATGAAGTTTCGTTCTGAAATTAACACACAAATTGTTGTATGTGTTTTTTTAGAGTGGCGTACAAAAAAAAAGCTGTTTTCTTTTGTCTAGTGTTTAAAACTAGTTCCCACACGTTGACATGTTTACGACGACATTAGATAATTCAAGTTTTAGAAACTCTATCTCACACTTTCTTCTGAATTAAAAACACGGCAATTAAACTAGTTGGACGTATTGTTTGGAGTCAAAACAAGGGCTACGTGACAGCCATTGGAAACTTGATACTTACTTTAAGGTCATAATATTTTAGAACAATGATACCTGCTGGTGTGAAATGTGTATTTTTTTACAAAAATTATAAAGTTGTCAAATATTCTCGTTTTTATAGGACAATTGTCTATTTTGGCGAGTGTTGCTTTTATAGCAGCATTAATTGCTGATCCAGCTGAGATTTGACCACTAAAGATGTAAGCCTACCAAAAGTAAATTTTAATTAACTAAGACCTATTCTGTTTACTTATAAGTAGGTATATTTATTTATGATGATTTTAGTTTTTAAGGATTTAGTAGAAAAATAAAATCATAAAACAAAATGATGCATAACGTTTATACAGCCCAAAGTTAACCCAACATTAAAAAGAAAACTCAAAACGTGCGTTCAGAAACCAAATTACGATATAATTACTTCGAATCGATATTCAAAACAATCGATATGGAAAATAATCGATAAACGTGATGATAAGTGACATTGACATCATGCGTGTGTTGCAACATGATAATAATCGAAAATTTTAAATTGGATTATTTCGACAGAACTATTCTATGTCTTCTAGTAATATATTATGATCAATACTTATGTACGAATGTGCATTTTAATGATACATGTCGTGATTTAAAGGCAAAGGATTGCAAATTGTAATAGCTTTGGGGTCAGAAGGTAAATTATATCTTCTTCTTAAGGTACCTACCTACTATATTTGTTTGATTTACATATAGAATTGTATGGCTAGAACTTACAATGATTTTTGTATCTGATAAGTTTAAGAAAAAAAATCATTTTTTTTAATTGCCTTTGTTTTACCTTTCTTCTTTTTTATAGGCATTTAAAAGCGACGGTCTTTTCGGTGGAGTCTTCGCCACTCTGCTCTATTCTATATCGTCCGTTCGAGGATCTGATACAATAGGTACAACTTCTATTCCCTTTCTAATTTTCTTTCTTATTTTCTTTCTTATTTTTTTCTTATTTTTCTTTTTCTTATTTTTTATTGTACATATGTACAATACCTAATACATATCCGTCACGCCTCTCTCCCATTGGGGTACATATCAATTCCCTCCACTTGCTACGATCCAAACACTTCTTTCGCTATACCTACGCCAAGTAATTCTAATTTTAATCAGAAAAATAAAAGCTAATGCTGTCTACACACCAAAGCCGCCGGCTTTTTGACAGCTGCCATTCGTATGACGAAAAGCCGCCGTCCTAGCCGGGTGGCATGCCGGCGGCTTTGGTGTGTAGATAGATTAGCCAGCACAATAAAAAACAGATCCTATTACAAGTCTAGCAAGATGGCAAATATCATAATATTATTTCTCAACAGAAGTATCATATAACATCAATACTTTGCTAGTATAATTTGATATTCACTGCAGTGTATTGCATTACAATATTGCAAACAAAAAAGATCAGTTATGTAAATCGATTTAAAATTGGTCTTGAATGTAAGAGAGATAGTTGGGTCGTAGATTTGTAAGTAACTAAGTATATACCTATGACCACAGATTACAGAATACTAGCGTCTATGATGTAAAAATGTCTATGACATATCCTATCTTAGGAATATTATAAATGTCAATATGCATAATATATGCCGATGGATGTATAGATGTATGAGGATGTTTGTTACTCTTTCACGCAAAAACGACTGAATAGATTTTGATTAAACTTTACAATATTGTAGTAGTACTTAGTAGCTTATACATCGGAATAACACGAAGACTAAGTATGAGTACTTATTTAAAAATATTTCCGAAAAATCTTTTGAAACCGATGCTTGCGCCGGTGGAAGGTAAATTACTTTCATTTAATAAAATGAATCACGTTTAAATATTTTACTTTTTAATTTACATAAATAGGTATTTAAAAATATATAACTTACTCATATAAGACATAAGGAAGTGCTTTCGGAACTGTAAGAGCGGCACTTTAATTTGTAGAGCAGAGAAAATGTTTACCTGAAAATAATAAAATAAAGATTAATTTTATTAAATTTCACCTTATTAAAATAATGAGCATTTAATTTATAAGCTTTAAATTCATAGGATTCTATTATTAAGTACCGTATTTTAAAGTTATTTTACCTACTGCATAGGGGGAAGTGGGGCACATTGGTACACAAAAATTCAAACTCCGTTTTAATACACAAATGTCAACATATTTGATCATTTTTTTTGCCGGGTGCATGGCCTGATATGTTAACTTATAATTAAGTTTAAAAAAAGCTGATAGAAATGAAAAGGGAAAAAGTTATGGCGACTTTTATAAAAAATTGATTTTGTATCATTCTGCCCCACCGGTGGGGCACCTTGATACAGAGAGGGGGGCAGCTTGATGCGTATTTTATTTCCATAAATATTATAATATTTTTTCAAAATAAATCGTTATATTACTTAAATTGACCAAAGAAAAAGCAAATAATGCTTGGTATCTGAAAAAATCACGTTATTTATTAGTTATTATTCGTATTAACGATAATCACAATCAGCCTAATAATGAAATGAGCTATGAAATAAAATTGTCATCAAAAATCTAGAATTTATCAAGATCTTAAACATGTAATTAAACATAATTACTCAGTAATCAGCCTAAAAGTACTACAGAATTGGGCATAGTGAAATATAGAAATAACAAAATAAAATCCTCTATCAAAATTATAGGAACTTTTTCTTAAAACTCATAATCAAAAACATCACAAAACTGAAATCCTAAACGATTTTTTCACATTTCTCTGCTTAACTTTAAAAGTCCGGACCATTTTCTATAATAAATGAGATTTTTAAGACTACTTTAAAATACTAACGGGGCACTTTAATGCACTAAAGGGGCACTTTAATACACTAACGGGGCAGATTGATACGTATCATTCTGCCCCGCGCTTTACTGTATCATAGTGCCCCAAGGGACTATATTCACGAAAAAGTAATTTATTATTTTTTAAATCAATATTGTATTAAATAAACATATTAAATAACATTTATTAAAGTATAAACGTACTTTTGGTAAAATAAAACTATGAAAACAACTAATAATATGGAGCTGAGACACAAACACATTGCTCTTAAAATTTTAGTTGTCGGTCCCAAAAACACGTTTGTGCCTGTAAAAGCAAAACGGCGAATAGGCGGCGAGCATCGTCACAACTATCATCCTTGTGGATGTCCTTGAGCGTTCTAATGATGTGTCCGTGTGCGTATCGTTTTTCAGTGTTTCAAAACAGGTACTGTATCAATGTGCCCCGAGTATCAATGTGCCCCGCCTCCCCCTATAGTCTATCTATGTGGATAGTTACAAACATATTCATTTATAGTTCTAAGCTGTTGTGAATATAAAAACAACGCATAGCCATATTAATATAATGTTTCTGTAATTTCACAACAACGGAAATACCAAAAATGATTACAACTTTTCAAAAAGGACAAAATTCGCAGAGAAAAAAGTTAACATTCACTTAAAAAACCATAACCTCATCAGACCACAGAAAACACACGAAAAAAAAATTAAACCAGAGACAAAAAAGTTTTTCAACTTCTCACGGTCCAAAGAATAATTTCAAAGTTTGCTATTATTTAATCAGTTATGGTTCCGGCCAGTTTATTATAAAAGACCCACACATTATTTTTTATTCGTCTAATGGCGATCACATTGTTGTATGACGTAACGACTGGCCAGTAACATTTGTCTATGCTAAGACAAAAGAGGGAGAAAGTATTTTGACAGATTTGATTTATTGACGTTGTAAAAAATTGGTTCGGAAGTTATATCTATTGTCGTTATTAAAGACGACGGAAGCTTAAAATAATTGAAATTAAATGAATAAAACTAACGTTATCGTATTAAAGTGTCTTACACATCTAATAGGCGATTGAATCGGCAGTTTATTCACGGTTTCAGATCTAATGTCAAAACTTTGAGGCGACTCAACAACAAATACATAAACGACACAAACTTATGGTCTATCTACACACATCCGGGCGGTATCCGGGACGTGTCAGGGAAAAAATATCATTCCATACATTTTCTATGAATTCGTTCACACACGTTGGCATGACGACGTATTGTTTTTCCTCCTGACGGGCCACGGCCCGGACACGGCCCGGACACGGCCCGGATCTGAATAGATAGACCTTTAAAGGTTCTATCCTCGAAGTAGGGTCCTTAAAGAAGCCTAATCCTTTACATTATTTCAGATCTTAGTTAAGTTTAAAAAAAAACTTTGAGTAGGTAACTAAATACCTACCTTCTAAAAACCTATACAATTATTTTTTATCAGTTTTAACGTAAGCCAGGTCATGACCTCTGTTGATTCTAAGATTTGAATAACATCTTAGTAAATATCTCGCTAAAGAAATGATACCTATTGCAATAGTGTTTCAAAAACTATAATTTATTCCTTTTCAGTCAGTGATATAACGTTCGCGCCTTGTTCGCGCAATCTCATTGAAAATAAGCAGAGCATAGAAGATGAAAAAGATACCTATTTATTATTTTTATAAAAAATATTAAGATTTACGTTTTTTGAATGTGCAATTTTAGTCATTACCTACCTAAAGTCACATGTACATATGACTTTGTAACACCTTACCCAACTTGTGACTTGCAATAAACAAATTCTATTTCTAAAAAAATATAACAATATGCTACAAATTAAAAGACAAAAGAAAAAAAAATACATTATCTACTTATTAGCTAGTTTACACTCAATACGATTAACGCAACATCGTAGTATTTTTCATGTTTCACACAACAATAAGGTACCTATATCACTTCTATAAATGTATTTAAGGTCCTCACACTTCTATAAATGTAACCGCTATGGTTGAATTGCATCAACGTTTGATTTGAAAAACGCCAGCAACGCTAGATTCGCCGATGAATTTGTTGCGATTTTTTTATTAAATGTTAAAACGATTCGAGAGTTTTACCGCTTATGCGTTAGGGCCTTCTGTGTTTATTTTCCCAACATCATTGTTAATCTATCACTACCATACAAACTTACACATCTTCATCGAAGTCGCACTTCCATACAAATCATCAGAACGTTTCCTGTCATATTCGATTGTACCGACTGCATCAATCCAACATCGTGACGACACGATTTCATTGAAATACGACCGCTTTGTATGGATTTCTGTATTTTCCATACATAATGGATGTTTTATATATTGTATGAGTGTAGTATAAGGTACAATTGATTGCTTTTCCTGGTTGCCAAGCATTCATATTGTGTTTTCATGTTTGTTGTACATGTCTAAGGAATCAATCAACAATAAGCTTATTTCTATACTAAAGGCAACTTCGTACCTAAGCATTTATATCCTCCGTATAACTTTCCCAAGAAAATGTACTTACTTATAGATTTTAAACTTATGCATTATGATACGTACCTACCCCTTGTCATATCTCTAAATATTATTAGCCTATAGTGCATCTCATGTCATGTTATTCTGTTGTGTAAGCTACAATATAGTAAAGCTTCATTATAATCTGTCTAGTAGTTTTTGTGCGAAAGAGTAACAAAAGAAAATTATACGTAAACTAGATTGGATTATTAGCATTTACGAAAAAAAATAGTAGCTAATTTTCTCTTCACCAAAGTTTCATAAATACCTATCAACAAAATATCCATTTAAAAAAAAAACATAAAACATATTGGAATTTTGTTGAATATGAGTATAATTCATTCATTTAAAAAGTGATTATTTAGTTGTTAGGTAAACGAAGAAACTTTTATTTCCGTTATGTGGTTTTCCGGTTAAATCGTTTAAAACCAGTTATTAAAAAATAATATCCTACAAAATTAAATATAGCTATACTTTTTAATAGCTTGATCAATTAAATTGCCTATTGAATTGAACAAATAATACTTAATTGTATGTATTTCTTCCGACATCCTCCCTTCTTGATGATAAATGGAAAATGCTTCTTTCTTTGTAATGAAACTAAAGGAAATTGGATACGATGACAGTGTTTGTAGCTTGTACTTTTCGATCTATTCTTTACTAATCACGGTTAGGTAATAAATTAAATTGGTAAGTAGGTAATCACAAGAACGTGCGTAATGGTATCTATACACCAAAGCCGCCCCCTTTTTTGACAGCTGCAAATCGTATGATGTAAAGCCGCCGACCTAGCTCGGCGGCATGCCGGCGGCTTTGGTGTGTAGATAGCATAAGGGAGGTAACATGTAAATGAGTGAATATGTAGGTACCTATACCTTTTAGATTATTACGTGCTAAATAATAGCTGAAATCTCATTTGACTTATAGCCAATTGCAGAAATGGTCATTAAAAAACAACGATCCATTACAAACAGATGTTATTGTTTAAAATCAGCAGAGAAATTGTCTAACATCAGCGAATTGTCTGTATCTATGTATATTAGATCTTTTATAAAGTACGTATTATAGATAGAAGACAAGTCTTTAAATTAGATCTAACAATAATTATTCGAATTTTGGATTTTGATTCCTGATTTCGAATTTTAAATTCGAATTTTACAATTTTTCTTTCGAATCCAAAATTCTAAATGAAAACTAATGGAATAAAAATGGTCTACGATGAAGCCTCCGATTAATAACCGCATACGACTTTTAAGACGTGAGAACGAGCTTTCAATTAGACATAAACCTTACGTAATTTCATACAAAACCTAAAATCCATCGACGAAAAAATAGCAAGTTCCCAAGCTATCTCTGAATAGAGACGTTGAGATGCAATCTTTGAATGGAACACGAAGATCGTCCGATTACATTCAGACAATCACTTATAACGTCAAAATGACTCAAATATGACGACGGGAGATAATATTGAGTGAATATTTTTGTGTCTAGACATCTTAAGGTTTATTTAGCTATATAAAATGTAGAGTTCGTGATTGCGGGAATTGATAAATGTCAATAAAGTGAAAGAAGTGTGTTTGGATCGTAGCAAGTGGAGGGGCAAGCGGCCTTTGCGTACATGCGTACATGGAAGAGAGGCGTGACGGATATGTATGTATGCAAAGTTTGTAGATAAACAATCTATCAATTCGTCTCGTTAAAATATCACTGACAATACAACTCAATAAAATAACCCGATTAAATATGAATCAATGCTGACAGTATGATAATTATGACATTGACAGGTGTTCGTTTAAAAAGTTGGAGTTAAGTGACTGATTTTCACTGTAATTTAAAATGATGGCACATAAAAAGATGATATATTTTTATTATCTTATCTTCCTTGTCTTACCAACTCAAAAGTTCTACATTCTATTATAATAATTAGTCATTACTTTCCGCATGTTACGTACCTGCGTGGGACTTGACCGTATTTTAGTTAATTTCAATATGTATTTGTTGAATAACTCATTTAATTTTATACTTAATTAAGTAGAGACTTGTTTCAAAATAACTAAGCATTGTTTTGAGTTCCGTGGTTTTGATGTTTCTTCCTTGTTTAAGAAAGATTATTTTGTAAAATTAATAATTTTAGGTTAGGTTAAATGTCGCTTTGGCCTGGTTTCCAGAAAAGCATTATCTCTACTTCGCGTAAGAAAATCAGTCTATGCACTACACTAGTAGAATTTATAATAAAATATAATACCTACTTATTATTGCACAAGGATACAAAAACAAAGGCTTAGCATACGTGCCGCGACAATTATCTCACGTCATGCTGTCCTTATCACATTTAAAACTATGGACAGAGACGTAAGCGTGACAAACCCATGACAACGTTTTCTCACGGAGTGTATGCTAAGCTAGCAGTAGATACCTACAAAGCAAGATAAATAATGAACAACACCCGGATTCATAGCTAAGTAGTAATATGTTCCGGGCAACCTTAGGGTAGAAAACAAACAGAAATACATTTTCATAACTTCCTAATAAATACATAATATACTTACATGCATGGAATTAGGTTATTTCTATCTGAATTTCACCAATCACCATGTTACTTAGGTAACGGTAGGTACTTAGTAACCTGCATCTATGTAAACCAATCCACTAAGTTGCAAACTCATACGTCCAGTAAAACATGATTCCGATCTGTCCATAAAAGAAATTGATTAAAGGAAGATTGAACGTCTATGGGAAAGCAAGTAAGTTGTGACAAGGGTAGGTTCAGTTTAATACCTATTTACCTAGTAAGAGCTAGTTTTTACATATTAGACGAGCGCATTCTTGGAGCCGTGTCGTTCAAATGTGTGTTACTCTTTCACGCAAAAACCACTGAACCGATTTTAATGAAACTTTACAATATTGTAGGTTGCACTCTAGAATAACATATAGATTACATTATTTTTAAATATTGAGTAAATTTTTAAAGTTATGATGAAAAATGCATACGAAGTCGCAGGCAATATTTAGTACTCCATAATTCGCTTATGTATCGTATTTTAAATTGAAGTGATACGATCATGAAATGAAATGAAATGAAATGAAATGAAATGAATGAAATGAAATGAAATGAAAATCATTTAATCCTGTAGGTTTTGACAACACTTAAGACGGGTCATTTTTTAAAGTTAATGCTAGATTCGCAAGAGTGCAGTTTCCCCAGAGAAGAACCTAGCAAGAAACTCTGTAGGGTTGCTCTTTTTAATTTAAGTTTTACAAATCTCAGGCATAAACACAGAAACATATAATCAAATTAATATTTCAAAACAGCTATCCATAAATAAATAATAAAAATTTGACCCCACAATATCCAGGAAAAAGTAAGGCAAGCAAATGGGAAACAAAGAAGTGAAATGCTTAGTTTGATGGGATCCGCATGACATGACCGGCCATCACAGCAGCACCTTCACACAGGTCTCAACGCATGTGCCAGCCATCAACCCCTTCCACATATTTTAGGGAAGTAGGAGACCCGACACACAGCGCCACCACTGCAACGGCGTAAGCGAGCATGACATATCACACGTTTCGCCTTATTCATAAGAAAGCTTAGCTATTACAGAATTACAGATACCATACCTACCAAAATACTGCAGAGGCAACATTTTTACAACACAATAACATTCATATAATTTAAGGAATGTAAGTAATTCACAATTGTATGAGAACAGGTATGCTAGAGAAAGCTTGATAGAAGAGCAGGTCAATCCCATGGATTTGAGTCATCTAAATAATCGTTAATTTTATAATATCCCTTTTTGTTAAGTTTTTGTTTAACAATAACCTTGAATTTATTGAGGGGTAGTTCGCGTATACTGGTAGGGATCTTGTTGTAAAAGCGTATACATTGACCCACAAACGACTTATTTACTTTCTTTAGTCGACTAGCATGGGGCACTAATTTATCCCTATTTCTAGTATTAACAGTATGTATATCACTTAGTTGTTTAAATTGATGTATATTTTTTTTTGTAAACATTACATTAGTGAAGATGTATTGCGATGCTAGTGTTAATATGTCAATATTTTTAAAAACATCCCTAAGAGATTCCCTGGGACCTAGTTTATAAATCGATCGAATAGCACGCTTCTGCAGAACAAAGATGCGCTCAGAGTCGGCGGCGTAACCCCACAGCAGAATGCCGTAGGACATAAGACTATGGAAGTAGCTGAAGTAAACTAGCCTGGCAGTTTGAACATCTGTCAGGTTTCTTATTTTTTTAACCGCATAAGCTGCAGAGCTGAGCTTATCTGCTAACTTGTCAATATGGGGGCCCCATTGTAATTTAGAATCCAGAGTAATACCAAGGAATATGGTTGTTTCCACAAGACACAAACTCTGTCCCTTCATCTTAATATCTGTAGTTACTTGTCCAACATTGGGCAAAGTAAATTTAATACATTTATCATGTTGTGTGTTCACATTAATAACCTGTCACTGAGTTTAAATTTCGTTGCAAAAATTAATCTTGTAGGGGCGTGTAGGTACTATTTAAGTCAATGTGACCTTATTATGTCAACGTGTGCGGTAAAGTGGCTAATGACTTAACTCAAGTTGCAGGAAAAATTGACAAAGTTAAGTATCCATCAAATATCGAGTCGGCTTATGTTTTTGGCTATGAAAAAAAGGATTCTAAATACCTATTGATATTATTAAAGCAGTACGCATCTTCAGTTGCAGTTTGACGAGTGATATGAAACCTTTTTGATATAAGAACGTAACAACACAATAAGACAATACAAATGAGATCTAATTTTACTAGAGCGCAGTCTCATTGGCGCAGTCAATGACCAATGATCAAGATCTTCTCTGTCTGTGGGGTCTGCAGGAAGAAATTTCTTTTAAAAATATGCTGTACCTTTTGTATAACTTCTCTTTTTTTCTGTCTCTATGTACTATCATCTTACAATAAACTGTTAAATAATTAATTTTTTTTTCCGTCACCTACACAACACTAGCAGGTGTACGAGCACCTACACCATGTACTAAGTATTTAAATATTTTTGTGTGATTAGTACCGAGTAAAGAATGATTCTATTCTATGCTATTCTATTCAACAGATTTTCACCAAAACAATGCTACATATTCCGAGGCAAACACTCGTAAATCTGAGCATTACATATTAGTTAGTGTCAGATTTTCAAGATATAAACGCGACGTGTGATGTGAGCTGGAGAAAATCCTATTAGAAACTTGGACTGTCGGATGAGACTAGTGAAAGATGCTGAGCTAATAGAAATTTTAGTTTTTTATATATCGGGTTCTTGATTATCGTGTGGTAGATAGATGCGATATTTATTGGAAGACCGTATTTATAGGTATGTAGGTACTGTAATTATGCGAATTCCGATCTATGATTATAAATGTTAAGGGTTGTGCCGATGGATGGATGTAAAGATGTTTTTAGTCTTTCACGGGAAAACCAGTGAACAGATTTTAATGAAACTTTATGCTATCTACACACCAAAGCCGCCGGCATGCCGCCGGGCAATGCTGGCGACTTTACGTCACACGAATGGCAGCTGTCAAAAAAGCCGGCGGCTTTGGTGTGTACACAGCATTACAATATTATAGCTGAGACATCGGAATAACAAATGGGTTACGAGTATAATATTTTGAAGATACTTAATTTATAAGTAAATGCCTACATGTTACGAAAGGAAAGAAGAAAGTTTTAGCAAAAGAAAAAACATAAACAGCAAATGAAGTAGGTACTTAAACTCAAGTGCATAAAAACTAGATTCACACCCAACCAAATTAAGAAAAATTCTATCCACACAACTTCTAAATGAATTTCTCTTAACATTTTTGTCCGCAGCGAAGTAGGGCAAACATTTTATAAGGTATGAAACTTCCAAGTCCATATACTAAGAGAAATGTCAAATAGAAAACGTGTAGATGCAGTAAGGTACAGCGGAAGCGGGGTTGCATTCGCCGGCTTTCATTTCTGCGAAGAGCCTCCGGCAAAAACTGGCGGAACCCATTAAAGGAGGTACGGCTCCGAGGTTTCACACGAAACGGTTTTTCAATGGTTAGAATTTTGATTAAATTGCTGATTAACTTGGAATCAAGTAAGTTATCAAATGAAATAGGTAATAAAAAAAACAAATCATAATCATGACATTCATTCACTCATTTTTATATGAATTTAATTTGATATCGTAACAAAGGTAAACGCGACACTTAAATAGAAGACACTAAATTGATAAAAATAGGTCGGATTTTTAGTTTTGTCTTGTAAGTAATAGGTATGTCTATTTCTAAGTTCTTTCTTCTAGTTCAACCTATGCTAACTAACTAATACTATCGGGTTATAAAGTACCTATACATTGAACTTCAATAAAATTCAGAAGCCAAATCTCTGCTTATCAGCAGACATAGAAAACGTAAGACCAAAACAAGACCTATTTCAATTTAAACCAGTAGCACCTATGCTAATCAAAACCTTACAGACAGTAATAATACGCTAATCAAAACTGTCACTACTATAGACACTAACAATCTAATTTAATTCAATCATGCCAAACATCCCAATCAAATCAAAACCACGAAACCCAAAACAAAAGAAGAACCACAATCAATGAATAAAGCTAATTCACATCGTACCGTATACAACAACGTGCACGCGTCTCAGGAAAGTGAAAGGGCGGGTGCAGATTCACCTGACTTATGGCAGAGCGGCTTCTTTGATCTCCTACCTCATGACGTAGGTCTGTGAGAACCGCTGATTGGTTACCGTCCTGATAAAACCTGATGTATTGAACGTGACTGACAGCTCTCGGAAGTTACGAGGCTCTTGTAATACCTGATCGTAAATTGATGAGAATGTGTGGATGTTTGGAAAATGGGGATTGTCGATGTGCGGTGAAATGAGTTGGTTTTTTGTTTGTTTGATGATTAACTTGGTGAAAAGGTTAGGTGTGCAGTCTTCAAATTTAAATGTGAGCAGAAACATAAAACATAAGAATCGTGATGGTGAAACGTTACAGAACTACTAAAGATATTTGCTAAAGACAACAAGTATTTACCTTTATGGTACAGCAATTCCAAACCTTAAAACAGGCAAGCTATTTTAAAAAGCAAAGAAAGTTATTTTCGTGATTTATTATTTTTCAATAACAATAATATATGATGTCTAAATACTCATAAAATGCAAGAACTAATTAATTCAATTTTTAGATAACATTTTAATATTAATATAAACGAGAGGACAATAATCGTATTTTCTCCTTCACATAGGGAACTTATTGCAGGTTAAAGTTGAAATTGAAACTCTGATTTAAGTACAAGCGACCTTATAAGTGGAACACATCTACTGCAACGCGGCAATCTTAAGGTGATGCTACTATGCAAGCGATTAATTAAAAAGTTTTACAACTAATATTAGTGCCCGTTTCACCGTCTTCAGATAAATGTTAACTGACAGATAAACCTATGTCTATTCCATAAAACATGACGTTTTAGACAGAGACAGGTATAAAATATCTGTCAGATTTTTGTCTGCAGATGGTGTAACAAACCCGAGATTTATTAGAGACATAAATTCATGATTATGCTTGTATAGGTAATTATGATTATGCTTCATTATCATAAAGGACTTACTTAATGATGAAATGAGAACTAACTTTTTTTTTATTGCCTTTTTAAAATAACTCCTTATGAAGAGGTATACTCAAGCTTCTAACTAATGCAATGTATTTTAAACGTAACCGGCTTTGGATTTACACAAAAGCTATCATACCTCAGAGTTTTATAAAGACGTGCTTTACAAGATTCACATAAAGTTGCAGAAAATTTATAAGTACCTTTCTGTCACTGTCACTCTCAAAACAGAAGAAGACAGCACGATGTTTAATGGATACTTCAAACACCTTTTCTGCAATGCCTTACTCTATCGATGTAGCACGATCCTTACCGTGCATTATGAAACAAAAGGAAACGTTCAATAACTAGATGTTGGATGTAATTTCCCTCGCGTGTGAAGACGAAAGTTCAACTGGCGAACAGAGCTATGAAAACACCATAAAACAGGTACCTACCTTGCTGTATAGTATGCCTATGTGTGGTTAAACGTATGCCTCTATCAGCTTTTACTAGCTTTATAGGTATTGAGTGGAAGTGTATCGAGTATTAAGTCATTGAACGGTAAGTTTGTTGACTTTTTGATTATGAAATTATTTTATGTGGATAAAAATCTTTTTATCATTTAAGGTAATTTAATATGGAAGGTATAAGCGCAAGTGGTCACTGCCTACCCCAATGGGAGAGAGACGTAACAGGTATGTATGTAGGTATAAGAAGTAAACCTACTTACTCGTAACCTGGTCAATACATGGAGCTCACCCAAAAACAAATCATTGATATAAGTAAAAAATAGAAATGGACCAAGAACGCAGCCTTGGGGAACATCCCTACAAGTGATATAGACAAGTGACACTTTTCAGGCGCATCGTAAACTAAACTTCTTATTTCTTTCACATTTTGTTTCATTGTTACATAATACAATAGAAGTCAAGGTGATGGCTCGCGCCTAACCGCAGACAAACTAGTGAATATTTCACTCAAATGCTTTGGTTATTACTTTGAAACACGCGAGGGTTATTTAAGGGTGTCTGACTTGGCTGTTCAAAAGATAGTTTTGACACCATTTGTAATAAAGTGTTTGGAATTCTGTAGTTTATCGTTTTATAAGTTTTGAGTGCTATTTTGGCTGGGTTCACCTTTTTGGCGGTGGGTGGTACGGACTCACTATGTAGCAGTTTATAAAATTTCGGCACATAGCCTATACACTGTAAGTTAGGACACAGTGTTTTGTCGAAATAGGTTCTAATACTATTTTTGAACTTTTTTGAGAATTTGACTTCACAGTCATCTGAATAAAAGCATAATAAAACTAGATAGGTAACTACTAAATAACATTACATTGTATACACAAGACAAATAATAGCCACAGAATACCAAATAGACAATGACATAAATATTTTGTACCTTCAGCGCTATCATTTCTTTAAAAAGTCAGAGAATATCATAGAAGCTACATGTTTCTAAAAATCGACTGTTTGCACAAAACTATTTGTAGATGAGTCAATTTCTTTAATACCTGCAGAAATGGTTATATATCGTGCAGTCCGTCACTTTGGCAGATTCCTTATATTGTTTGACGTTTGATATGCTTTAATTAGAATTATTCAGCTTTTACTAAACATTACTTTTACTAAACAGATGTAATGACATGACATAAATAACTAAATAATTAGGTACTATGCCTTAAGAGGTAAACAACTATAAAATATAAGAGCTCAATTATAAAAGAGGTCTATGACCTAAACCGTAAGAAACCTACGATATTAGCATATAACAATGTTGTTGGTCGACCTCTGTCGAACCTTGGTACAAAAATATACACATGTTACCTTTCAAAAATGTATTGTTTTGATTCGTATTCTGATTGGTACTAAGTCTATTATTAAAGTTAGATAATCATTAGGGAGTTTCTTCATTACGAATTGTGTTTTTAGGGTTCCGTACCCAAAGGGTGAAAACGGGACCCTATTACTGAGACTTGGCTGTTCATCTGTTCGTCTGTCCGTCCGTCTGTCACCAGGCTGTATCTCGTGAAACGTTATAGCTAGAGCGTTGAAATGTTTAGAAATGATGTATTATCGTTGCCGATATAACAACAAATACTGAAAACAGAATAATAATAAATTAAGGGGGGCTCCCATACATCAAACGTATTTCTTTTGCCTTTTTTGGTACGGAACCATTCGCCCGCGAGTATGACTCGCATTTGGCCGGTTTTTATAAGTAGCGAATCTTTTGTAGGATATAAAATTTCTCTAGTGCCTTTATTGTTCCAAAAAAACATCGACTTTGGCATATGCTATCATTTTGAACATCAAAAGTTGTAGGTGCGAAACGTAACCTACTTGTAAACACGCACATTTCAGACAATAAAACAAATGAGGATGAAGCCGTTTTATCACACCATCAAATGTTAGAACTTTTTAAACGGTTTTATATAGAAATAGTGATGTTTAATGCCCTAAAAAAGACATAATGAAACCCATTTAGGACTATGTTAACGGTTTATCAATTTCTTTCGTTCGGATTTTCGCTGTGAGCATCACAATTTTCATATAAGTAAATGGCATTGATTTATATTATGTTGGATTGTATACTTCAGTTGTTTTAGTAATTCTAGAACAGAGGAATTGCTAGACAATTGACGCATGTATTTACGTAGATATTGCAATTCAATTTCATAAGACTGCTAAATGAAAAATGGCTATAAATTCCTCATTAATTAATTTATAAACTATAGCAAAGTTTCTAAAAGCAACAGTAAAATAGAAATAGGTATAGTAAAATGACGTAACAGGTCAAAGACCCCTAGTTATGTGGAGAATCGAGACAAGTGTACATTCGGTAACGGCTGTTGCTTGAATATTTAGAATACTTGCTTGGATTTCGCAGCGTAACTTGCGTTGCCTGTCGTATATATCAACATTCTTACGATATCTTAGTGAGCATGTTTTTGCGATAATTCTAACTCTATATTTTCGCTGATCTATGAAAGTTCCGAGAAATAACAACAATTTGGAAGACAACTTAATAAAGTTTAAAGGTACTTAGCTGAAAAATAAATAGGTATAATAGTAACCTAGGTGTAAATATAAGTAAGTTGTTTTGGTGCTCAAACGGACAGCAGAGAATAGAGCAGAGTGGCGAAGACTCTACCGGCAAGAACAACGCTCTTATATGTATGACGATTGTTATGCCTATTAATTGTCTTCTTATTACGTACATAAATGAGCTTTATAAATCTATGATTTCGTCATCATCATCTTCAAATCAATCAAATAGTTTAATATTTTTACATATTAATTATAATTACATTTTGAACAATATCTGTGATTTTTCGCTTGTTGTGAATTTATGTGGCACCAAATCGATCCTTGACCGGGCTATACCTAGATTTTTTTATATTTTGTCAGTTCCCGTAAAGCCTTTTAAAACGCAGTGGTGCAAAATTATACCTCATTTACATGGTTCATGATATCCTTTTCAAAAACCAGGCCAAACGTATCCAGGATATGACTGTGTCACACACTCGTGAATCACAATTTGGTGACAAAAAACCACAAGAAAATAAACAAAACACAACACAAACTGTTCAAACATTACGATATTTATGATTTGGTCATAAAATGCGTAAGGTGAGAGTTATGTGTAGTTACCACTTTCTTATACTTGCTCTGTCGAATTCAGTTTTATATTTCATAAGGTAAGTTGTATGAGAGTAGGGTCGTGCCCCTCGGTGGGGACATATATGGGCTGATAACGAACGAAGTTGTTCAGTTTTAAGAGCAAATTACGTCTCTTCATTGTTGTTAAGTGAAACAAAGGCGAAACGTATCTCGATCAAATCTGGGACTTGTTTAAGAAAGGCTAAAACAGGAGTACACTTAACTGACGTGCATGTATGAGGTGAATTATGAATGTGGATGAAGCAAAACAAGTGTTTGGAACGTAGCAAGTGGAGTGAAGTAGTCTCTGCCCACCCTGATGGGAGAGAGGCGTGACATATATACCTATGTATGACAAAACGCCTTATATAAAAATCTCTATAGGTTTTAGGTGGTTAGGTCCTAAACTGAAACGAAACGTTTCAAACTAGTTGCATCGTGTGTAGTTGTCTAAAGAAGTCTATAGCAGAAACTTCGATGCAACTCAAAAGTACCTAGCAGGTTCAGCTGCGTTGCAGTTGCGTTTCACCGTGTTTTGGGTCTTAAGTATCTACAGTTTGTAATTTAATATGAAAAACACGAATATAGCGGCCTATAGGAGCAAAACAACAGTATCAATGCTAACTTCAAAGTGTACACAGGTGGGGATATCACGAGCTTCAAAACGCGTATAATTTCTAGCAAACAAGCTTTCTCCGCACGTGTGAACCTAGCACAATGTGGCGATATCGCGGCTCTATGATAAACTATTGTCATTCGTGTAATTATAGGTTTATTACCACGTAATTATGTGGACTTATTTGTGTTGATATCTCTTTGAATGAGGATTTTTAATGCATTTGTTTTTTAGTCTATGATCTATGATCTATGATTTTTGGATTTCTTATAGTCGATGATTTTCGTCGACACAAAATTATATTTTGTTTTGTTTTTATAAAAGTAGAAATTTAATTTTTATTACTGGTAACCAAGATTATTCTTTTTTAATACCATAAACCTAGGAACAAAGGTCATTAGTATGTTACTGATTATAATTTTTAATATCAACGTGTAAATACTTACAGGGTGACTTTAAATTAGTGAACGATAGAAAAGAAAATGCATGTAATCGTCATAACAAAGAACTTTTACTATGGAGCCAAGTTTAAATCATAAAAAAAATTGTTCCCCCGTACTATCAGCTGATGCATTTCGTATGGGGAGTTCAAATTTTTTTGAATGATTTCGAGCTTGGTCCCATAGTAAATGTTGTTTGTTATCACGAGTATAGGTATTTAACCCTATATTCATTTAATTATAGTATAGGTATTTTATTTATGTATAAGAACCCTATTAAATTAAATCTAAAGAGTGACATTAAGTACTTAATAATTAAATTTTTATCGAAGCTTTTATTCGAAGCTCGGCGAGTTTCTTAATACTTAGTACACTTGATTGCAAGTTAAACGGGTCATTCTAATTACGTGAAGTTTTTATAAAGATTTAGGTAAGGGGCCGTTCAAGTATTACGTAAGCAGATTTATTACAATTATTTACCCCCCCATCCCCCTTGTCAGCAAAAGTAAGCAAAGCTCTTACCCCCTCCCCCATGCTTACGTAAACATTTTTCAATTAATATATTGTTTTTTTTAAATATTATAATTATAATTTTAAAAATAAGAAAATAAAATTAGGATAGATTAGATTTTACTGATACAGTGCCTAAACGTATGCATTATTTGCGGGAATCCCCGAAAATGCGTTTCGTTTTCAAGCAAAGACAATGTGAGGGTTGCCATTCGTGTAAAAAAGTAAATAACTACCGATGACGTAATCATCATCTAGACTCCCCTACCCCCATGTCATCCAAAATAAGCAAAGCAAAGACCCCCCTGCCCCCCCATAGTGCTTACGTAATACTTGAACGGCCCCTAACCAGTTCCCTTAATTTAATTTAGGTAAACTGATTCGTTTATTAAAAAATAGTGCTTTCATAAATGTTACCTTAAAACCGTTATTTTTGAGTTTAAATTCGGAACAAACAAAAATTCTTATGAAAGGAACTTTTTAACCTATTTAAGTACCTAGCTTTATTATCTAGTTTCTACAATTTTCATTACTTAACGAAATTAAAATAAACTACATAAAGTCTTCTTTACTACATAAAACTTCTACTAATTTCCCATCACACAGAATTCCTAAAACAAATACACTTGATTGCAAACAAAAGTACTCAGTGCAAGTAGAAGGGACGCCGAGGTGTACACTGGCGGACATTTACAAGGAATGCGGTCAGCCACAGTGTAAACATTTCGCTGGCCGGCTATTAGTTCTATTGAGTCCTTATTCAGGAGAATATTATATTAAAACGCGATCGTCATTTTTCATTCGATAGTCGATTGTTAATCGATCGTCATTTGTGTTGGGTTGTTGAAAAATTCAGTCTTCGTTTTTAGGTTAGGTTAGTTTACGTAAGAATAGTCGATTTTTATTTGGTAATTTTTAAGTTCTACTTTTAAAATTACCTACCTACTTCTAATTATAAAGAAAATGGGTTTTAATTGTCATTCTATTTGGAAGCAATGATAGAGAAATGGACTGTATTTTATACGTAAGTAGGTAAATATGTGATAAAAAATGCATGATCATCATATTTAAATAAACATTTTTCAGAACCTAGTTATACTTACCTATATTAATAATTTAAACCCGAATTTTAATTAAAGCATCAGAATAGGGATTTAACCTTTTGGGATCCAGCTGAGTAACTAAACGATTATTGTTCTGAATTATATTTTGATGCCCTAATCTGATTTGGAACGCCAGGAAGGTATCTTCTAGGTACTTTTGATATAAATAATTATCTCTTTCTATATCTATTCATATTAATATTTAATTTGATCAAGTCACTAATAGAAAAAATATTCATTCATTCATTTATTTAAGAGCCAGGCTCTTGTCGGTGGAGTAAGCGCCATCTTTGCCTGTCTTCTGCCAGCTATTTGACTTCCTGATACGACACAACGTTAATTTTATCTTTCACTTGAGTGAAGTAAGTACGTCTTGGTCTTAGTAGACAAAACAAATGAGTTTAAATCACGATTTTCTACAAAATATGTAAGTTAAGTCACATCAAACCTTCTCGGTATATAGGTAACTAAGTAACCACTTTCTTGCCTATTTTTATTCTTTTTAATAGTAAGTACCTATCTTATTATAGGTAAATGGAAACTGAAAACAACATAATACCATATAACACTGTCAAGGAATTCCTCTATAACAACCTAGAAATAAGTTACACACAGTGGTTGAACAATGACCTTTTAAAAGACACATTAATGACTTAATTATGAAAGTGTATGCAGATTTACAACTGTTTTCAACCGACCGTCCGTCCTGGGAGAAATACCTCGAATAATTAAAGAAAACACGTATCTACACAATGGGTCGTAAAACGCAAAATATCGTATACTCGAAGAATGCACCGTGATAGCGACGGGTTAAGAAATTTTACAATTTTTCCGATGTGTAGGTAGGTACCTAAGCTTGAAGTTTAAATGAAGCTATCTTTTTTTGTGAATTGCAACTACTATTATGGTTTCTGTCAATGTCAAGTGAACATAAACTTACTTTCCCTAACTAGGTAAGTGATATGTTGTACCATAATAATATTTATGTAGTTTAATTACTATAATATTAGTTTGATAATTGCTTACCGAAAACTACATTTAAGTAAGTATTTTTGTCACAAGAGTTCTGGATAAACTTATTTTCTTACTTTCTAATATGACACACAACACCCAGGCTTAAGACAAACGTCTCTGTATGTTTGTCTCTAGTGGAAATCGAAACCACAACCTGCAGCATAGCAAGCAAGGTCTACCTACCACGTCAACTGGCGCAACTATCGCCTTAAGTGACGTAAGCATGACACCCATCTGCCAACTGAATGAAACACATGATCTTTTAAGAAGGTAGTGGTCCACTACGATGGCCCAACGTTTACTAGCGCTAGTGGCGGCCAATCCCATTGCCATGTCGCTTGTGCCATAAGCCATCCCATCACCACTACGCCTACGTTGGGCCATCGTAGTGGACCACCATAATGGCCCAACGTCTACTGGCGTTAGTAGTGGCCAATCCTATGGCCATCGCGTTTGCCTTAAGCCATCCTATCACCACTATGCCTACGTTACGTTATGCCTACGTTTGGCCATCGTATTGGACCTCTATGATGGCCCAACGTCTACCTGTGACTTAAGAAAGCAAAAGAAGGTAAAAAACCTACCTCTTTTTCCGTCTCGAAAGAATACCCATTCCAGCGCCAATTTTACTAGCTTCTCAACACAAAAACACTAAAAGAATCACAAATATTGTAGCTTAAACTAAATCACTTATTTTCGAAATAGAGTACCTATGGAGACGTCTCGCTGCCCGAACAATACTGAATTTCAATATTTTATACGTACCTAATTCAATTTACATCTTCAGTTTGAGACGTCACGACTTTATACTATTCTGACTTTTGCTCGCGACTTCGTTCGTATTTCTTCACAACGTTGTATATCGTCACATTTTAAAAGATCTTACATTACCTGATATAGCCTGCTTATCTATAATAAGGAATATTTACAATTTTTATGTGTCATCATCATCATTAATTTAAGAGTTAGACTCTTGTCGGTGGAGCGTTCGCCATCTAGGCCTATCCTCTGCCAGTGCTTTGACTTCTTGATACGATATGACGTTAACTTTTATGTGTAACCTAAACTATTCAAGTTTCACTAAAATCTGTTCTGTGGTTTTTTGTGAATGAGGTACGTCTTTCGATCCATCCAACATCTTCACTCCCATCGACACAAACATTAACGTTTGTAATATTAATATGATTCGTGTTTGTACAGATGTAACAAATCATTGCGTAGTTTCTACGTAGGTAAGTATAAGCATAAGTTATAAGTACAAAAATTACAATAACTTTTAAATTGTTTTTGTGTTCAGAATTATTAAACAAAGGCGCTTAATTTGGGTAGGTAGGTAATATTAAACCAGAATTTTCCGGAGAAGGGATGCTCTCGTTTTACAAGACTTAATAGTTTTACATACATACATATTTGTCACGCCTCTCTCCCACTGGGGTAGGCAGAGACCACTTCCTTCCACTTGCTTCGATCCAAACACACCTCTTTCGCTTCATCCACACTCATCAATCGCCTCATACATGCCGTCGGTTTAGGGTACTCTTGATTTGGCCTTTCTTGAGTAAGTAGGTAATAGTTTTGGGCCATTATTTATGTTTCTTGTGATAAAAAACGGAACCGACACATGACAAAGTGGTGAGCGAGATTATCAAAGATAGATTTATAGCAAAGCGAGACGGAATATAATAAACAAGGAGAGTGCAGTAGAAATAACTAGTAGAAGCAATATAAAATCAACTTCGAAGTGTTAGATTTTTCCTCTTCTCACTATAAGTAGGTCCTATAAGCTTCTCCCTGTACTACCTACAGAGTTCCTGAATACCCCAAAATGATTGAAATGTATCTTTTATGTAATTCAACGCACACGTAACAAAACAACAAATATTTATCAAACTACACATAAATCGTTATTTACTTCGTATCATTCGCTTTGCAATATCAATTCTCGTGCCTCTAATTTTCACAATGACATCATGTTACGACTAAAATACGTACCTCGTTTAAAAAACCTCGGTTCATACTTTAACGATAATGTCTGTAATCAAATTTCACTTTTGTACGTCTTTTTGTTACTTTATCGACTGTCGTATGTCATAACGATACTTAAATAACCTGTGTGCTGTTATACTATAAATATATGGTGGTTTGTATTACTAAATTTGGTTGTACGTACCTAGGTGCAATACCAATACCTAAGTATAGCTAGACTTACTTTTGCCTGGCTAAAGTGGGATTAGGCCGGTCACATCTGCCACATGCCAAATTGTTTTGAGCAATCATTACTTATAAAATAACCCAATGGCAACCAACCACCAAAAGGCCTCACAGCAAACCACAAAGAACGTGGCGGGATGAGCTGGACATCTTCATGGATGTCATACATAATATTATGTGTCCTCTTTCCCATCGTGTTGGATAGAGACCATTTCCCTCCACTTTCTACAATTCAAACACACATTCTTTCTCTCCATCCACAATCGTGGAAATTCATTCATTTTGCTTCATAAGATCGTGTCAAACAAAAAATAACATCAACAAAAAAAAAGAAAATATAAATCCTTAAAAATTACGCCACAGAAATCTAACATCTCAAAAACACGCAGAGAAAGTAGGTTGAAATCTCATTGATAGTATTACGATGAGATAGGCGGGTCCTATCAACTATCGTACATTAAAAAACAATGTACTAAATGATAGGTAACACCTATTCTGTTACGATTGTCTACTAACCAGACAGCTAACAGACAAGTTGAACTGCAATTATCTGCAATAACGATAATCAGTGCATGTTAACTCGACACTTCTAACTCATACTACGCCCCCAGAGACACGAGCCAACTTAACCCGTAAAAAGTTTTTTTTAAGGATCTGTAAGTTCAGTTTTTCTTTCCATTAACATCAAATTTTACATCATCGTCAATTATGAAATGATAAGATAACGTAAGAAGCGGTTAAGTCTAGTTTAACAAGGGTTTGATAGAAAAAAAAATGATAGAAAGAGAAAATGAAATGTCTAAGTTTATGCAGGAGACGTTCAGAAGCATCACTACTTCATATCTCAGTGCCAGCCTTTCAGCAAATTACCTAGATTATTTGAGATTTAAAACGAACAACGATCTATCAATCGCAAAAAAGTCCGAAGTTTGAGATTTTGAGTCATCGGTGACCATGGCCTTGTTGACAAGATTGCTGGTGGTTGATGAAAAGACGCGCTTAGTCGCAAATGCCTTGGGGCTTTTAAACAGCCTACGCGATATGGGAAAATTAAATTGTGACAAATCTGTCAATTCAACCGCTCATACACCTACAAGCACTATAAAGGAAAAAAGTTTTCATAATGACTAGGTTAAGAGAGTACCTGTTAGTCGACATGCTTCAAAAAATAAGTATCTATTGCGGACTCCAAAAGAAAACCTAACAATCAGAACAACCAATTAGCAAATATAGGTTACTGAAACAATCCAAAATTTAGTTGATTAGTTCAATTTGTCCCGTTCCGTCTCGTTTACCACCACGCATGGGGGAGCAGGAGAGCACATAACTCTTTACGTAACAAATCATCGTTTGAGGTAACTGGAGAAAGCGGGACAACGAATTTGAGAGGAGATGATGAATGTATCAATCTATCAATTCTGGAATCTATGGTCTAAAGCTGAGTAGATATAATGCGATTTTAATAAAGTTTTGACTGAGCTAGAAGAATCTGAAAAGATCTAAAATCATTTTTTGATAGTTCTTTAATGATGAATTTTACACTCGAAACTTCATTATTAGTTTATTTACATAAATCAATGACATTTTTAATAAGAAATCCTTATTTTAAAAATGTAGGTAATATTCTTTCATAACCTTCAAATTCGTAAAAAAATATTTTTTATAGCTCTTCTTTTATTACATCGAGTTCATATGCACTAGGTATCCATAAAAAAAATATATTCATATTAACACCAGCAGAGCTTATAAGTACAATACCTATTTTGAAGAATCAAGAAGACGAGTGTAATTGAGAGGTTCCTGCAATGATCAATTAAGTACCTGCAACAAAACGAAAAACAAACGGTTAGAAACTGAAAAATTTAAACTAACAAGCTAAAAAATGTTCAAGTTTAGAACTTAAGAAACATTTTTATTTACTTTATATAAGCAACAAATGTAGTGTGATTATTTTGTGCTCATTTATTACCTAAAGGGTGCTAAACAGGTTCGGCTCAACCTGTCATAAGCGGATAACTCGCGCATGCATGGAGAAATCACGGCGCGATTCCTTATAAAAATATCATTTGCGGGGTTTCCCGCCGAAACGCAACCGCAGGTGCAGAAACGCTCACAATGTTGTTATCATTCGGTATCTAAGTAATGTGCTAAAATTGCTGTAAAAAAACGAAAATTAACGAATTCATTAAGGTGTGTCAACCATTAGTGTATTCAGATGCATGCAATGAGAGTTGCGTGTGCGCACGTAATCAACTAGTATCGTCGCTATCATGCTGTTGCTATACGGTAGACATTTTTTCGTGAATTTCTTAATTAGGTAATATTTTTTGTTGACGACTTCGTTAGGTATATTTTACGGGGAATGAAGAGGAAGATTGAATTAATTGTGTGCTTGCATGAGATTGTTGGATAAGAAGTATTGAGGTACCTATCTACCTACGTCGCAATCAGTGTAAGCCCTTGTTACCAGAATACCAAAATGTGCCCAGAAATGCCAATGACACTCTGCCGACACACAACTGAGGCTATTTTAAATAAGCTGACTTGGGCCCCTGGCTGCAAATACTCCATACTTATTTTCCTCCACATTTTCATTCGCGATTTAAATGTGATTTAAACCTTTGATTCCGTAAGTCGGAAATCAAAATAGAGTTCTCTAAAAACAACTTGCAGACAGAAGCTAGTGTCGAAATTAACTACAGGCTGTCTATAAGTTAAATAGAAGCTGCAAATGTCGAAATATGAGTATTTACTGTCCTATATCGTAATGTACTTAGTGATTGCGTGGTTCTATGCAACTTGCTCATGTTTACGAGTAAAATGACACATTTTACGTGATGTGCTGACAATTTCGAAAGTTGTAGGTACTTACCTATCTCTGCTACTGTTTGGTAACTACTTTATTGTATGTTTTGTTTGGATATATTACAGTTTTTTATTAAGGTAATTAAGTATTAGTACCTTATGTTTTTGTTAAAAAATAGGACTTTTCTATTGAACAAAAAGTACTTAGAAGTTTCCCAGAGTTTACAACTATTGCGTAATTTTACGTTTTCAGGAGTAAAATTTGATATCGGCGCCATGTCATTCTTTGAAAAAACAAATGGCAAATCTAAAATCTTGAAGCAAGACGAACGTACTCGCGTAAAACTTATTAGAATCTTGAAAGGAAGTGAGTTCCTTTTAGTTCTTTCCCAACTTGCTTTAACCAGTAAGACTAAGTACTACATAGGTAGGTACATTGACTCCCTATTTCAAAATAAGATGAACTCATGAGGTAATATTGTGTATCTCATAGCTTACATCAATTTACATAAGTGTCATACATCAAAGTTTCACATCAATATGTCATTGGGGGCTGCGCCGGTGAAAACAAAAGAGGGCTGGCACTTTTTCTAGACAAGTTTCAGGTATTTAGACAGGGGTACAGCACTACGACCGCTCTAATAAATGTAGTTGACGATATCCTTTATGCGCAAGATAAAGGCGAAGGTACTATCATGGCACTGTTAGACTTCTCTCGAGCTTTTGACACAATAAATATCCCGCTTCTTATAAGTAAACTCAACTTCTACGGACTTGATAGTCACGCAGTAAAATGGTTTTCGAGTTACCTCTATGACCGTTCTCAGATGGTTGAACTATCCCGTGTGGATGGTTCTACAGTCTTGTCTAACCCCGCGCCAGTTACAAGAGGTGTTCCTCAAGGGTCCGTCTTGGGGCCAATTCTCTTCATTTTGTATATTTCAGATTTATTAGAACATATTAAAAATAGTAAATTTCACTTATATGCCGATGATCTCCAATTGTATATCTCCTACAAACCTTGCAATACCGAACTCACCGTTCAAAAGTTAAACGAAGACTTATGTCGAATCCATCAATGGTCGGAATCAAACAGCCTAGTACTAAACCCCACTAAATCCAAATATATGATCTTAGGTACAAAACATCTAATTAATAATATTCTCTCGTTTAACCCCGTTGTATGTATTTTAAATGATCCCATAGACTTCGTATCAGAAGCACGAAACCTTGGTATTTTAATAGATAGTACTCTTCATTTTGAAAAACATATAATAGAAGTCGTCCGCAACTGCTTTTATCGACTAAAAGTATTATATAACATGAGGGAGTATCTCACAGTTGACATGCGCATAAAGCTGTGTAATTCCCTTATACTATCCAGACTCAATTATGCAGACTCGGTCTATGGAGAGTGTCTTTTAGAACGCTCTAAACGCCTGGTACAACGCATACAGAACTCGTGTGCCCGATTCTGCTTTCCCGTTCCGCGTCGTTCACATATCACACCATTCCTCAATAGCAACAATCTCTTAAACATGTCCAATCGCCGTACATATCACTTTGCCTCCCTACTCTTTGGAATCATCAAGCACAAACACCCTCAGTATTTACATAATAAACTAGTATTCTCTCGCATGCATGTAAGAGCGGCTCCACGTCTCGTAGGACATCAGTACAACTCAGCTGCTTTTCGTGGCAGTTTCCGTTATTCCGCCACTAAGTGCTGGAATAACCTACCACCGCCTATTAGAAACTGCAAATCTATTTATAGCTTTAAAAGAAAACTTACACAATATCTCCTTGATAACCAGAAATCCAGCTGAGTTGATTCCCTTACTACACACACATATGTTTATTTTATATAGGTACCTACTATGTATTTATTTTAATCTGTTCTTTAAATGTCCCAAGTATGTTCTGCTCTAAGTCTCTATTTATTTATTTAGTAATGTTGTATGTTTGTCCTAAGTTTATTCCTTCCTCTTCCTGGCTCCACTGAAAATCAGCGTCATGTCATTGTATAGTGACATGACATATGCTGAGTGGAGTCCTTTTCCCAGTTCTATCTCTGTCTGTTCCTTGTTTCTTGTATTATTGTTTTTTTTTTTTTTAATTATTTTTTTTTTTTTTAGCATAAGGTGCTTTTTTATGTTTTTGTTTTGTTTTGTTTATTTTAATAATGTTTTACTGTAACTGAACTGGGAATAAATGATTTACTTACTTACTTACTTACTTACTATCATAAAAGACTTGTTTTTTGGTTATCTGTGCGACGGTAGATCCTCCCACTGTATTACGATATTGTTCTCGACAATAGAAGTTGCAAGCGTTTTTTTTTTTATTGTTTGATCTTTAACCTTTTCTTAAATTCGATTGTTATTTTGTGATTTTTGAGAACAATTAGATAGGTAGATACTTCTATAATCTAGTGGCATTACCTAATTTGAATAGTAAGTAGTAGGTAGGTACCTCCTTAGTGCTTTTCCATTAAAATTCAGTACCTAGATACTTACCTATCCCAATCAGTCATTAAATTAGTTTTTTTTAGAATAGGCTAGGTGACTGAAAAAATAATATTTGTATCACGGCTTTTGTTCAATTTTTACTTTAGACGCAATATGTAGCATCCTTTTTAACAATCACTATAGTTTATTTTAGTTTAAAATTAAATAGGTAGTCTAGTCCATCATAATTTGACCTCTCACACTTTAGCGACATTAACAACTCGTAATATAATGACATTACAACTAGCAATCAAATGATTGAAGCAACACCCGCTGAGATCTTTTGATCCGACATTTGCGGTTCAAAGTTGCATGTTTTTTTAAAGCTTTTGACCAATAGTGCGGTTTTGTGTCGACAGTTGGTAAATACATTATTGTGTTCGAATAGAAACGGATTCGTAATGCCATGGGATTTTCTATGTTGTATTCGATGACAAAATTGTGTTTTATAGGGTCACAGGGCCGTCCCTACTTGCAATAAGTCAATTAAGGTCATACTGAAATAGATTTATTATCTACTTATTATAGGATGATGATGAGGAACTGACGTTTTTTCAGAAAACTAGAATATACAACAAAATATTTTATCTGTTTCTCCCAATCTCAAGACCAGTATCCTCCACTTGCCGTAGTAAGTGGAGGAAGTGTGTTTGGATCGTAATCCAACACTTCCTTCGCTTCATCCACATTCATCAGTCGCCTTGTTACAGTCAAAACTTAGAATTAGAATTCTTTATGCACAAATCACTTAAAAAAAGATTTTATAAGATTATTTTGATGATTTTCTCCGTAATTTTCACCACCTTAAGTTTTTATGGATGTTGACTGCTAAAATCAGTTCAAAGTGGTTTTGACTATAACAGCCTCATAGATGCACTTCGGTTTAGTTAGAATAATTTATTAATTTAATTTTTTTATAATTTATTTACTTTGCCTTTCTTTAATGAGTATCTGACTCTCCTATTTGATCTACTTATGTTCGCCTTAGCCTCCCATTCCCCGAATTGTTACGTAATCAAAATGAATACAATGACATACGCAGAAACCTTTAGTGAAGTTATAAAGAATACATGTCATGTTATAAAGGGCAGGCCGGAAGTGCGTTCAAGCATAAAAGTTACAATTGAACATATCATGGGAAATTGACGGCACGCCCTTGGACCCAATTTTAGCTATCGATTAGGTACTGTTGATGTAAGTAAATAGAATTTAGATTGCTGTGACTTTTGACAATGGAAGCTAGTTGGTTTCACAGACGTAGGTAGGTACCTAATTGTAATGTTTTAGGTACCTAAGCAGTGGTAGATAATTTATACTTAATATGAAACGAAATAATTTAATTTCGTTAATTAATTTATTAAGAGAATTGCGTCTCTATAGGCTGACTCTACTTTTTTTAATGGCAACTAGATAGGTAACATAGCGTATTAGTCATTGTGAATTCTGCCAATGTCATGTGTGTAAAGCCTAGGTACACGTAAAAAAAGGTACTTATGTACCTACATACCTACGTATTATGCACATCCAGATTTAAGACAACCACAGCAATGTTTGTCTATACTAAGAATCGAGTCCACGACCAACGCCTTGGCAAGAAGGGTAACTGCCGACTGCGCCATCTGGCCAGTCTAGGCTCCACTTATTTCAATGGATATTGCTTCTACAGGGTGTAACGGAAAGGGGGTAATAACGCCGAAACACAGCGATAGTCCCCATGAAACTGAACAATTCTTTCCCAAAAAACATAGGTCGTAACTCGAAAAAAATTTTTGGATCGCCCTTACTTACCTACTCGATCAGCTGATCGGACATTTTGTATGGGGAGGCGAAATTTTTTTTCGAGTTACGACCCATGTTCCTTAGGGAAAGTTGTTCAGATTCATGAGGACTATCGCTGTGTTTCGGCGTTATACCCCCTTTCTGTTACACCCTGTATAGTTTTAATTAGAATTTAATTATCTAAGCTTGAAAAGGCTTTATAAACATAACCATAAAAATTACCAGACCTCCTTGACACTAAACCAACGATTAAGAACCTTAATGCATAAAATTAAAGTTGAAAATGATAACGCTTTTGCTAATCGAATATATAAATAGAAAATTATTAAAGTAAATTAGTTGAAAGAAAAACAAGAAAATTGATTTAGGAATTTGTGTTTTATATCAAAGTTGAAAGAGGTTATTTTGGTGGAACATTTACATGTGTTTGGATCATCATTATGTCATCGTTCTTGGACGCACCTTGTTTGTATCATTTTTGTGTTTGGTTTTGGCGCCAGAGATAATTTGAGACCTCCATAGTACATATGGTCATACAAATAAGCTGCCAAGTTATCTCTGGCTAGTCATAACCACTTCAAGATCTCTGACTACCTATTTGTACCTTCTTTGACCAGAACGTACGATTTTTTTTGCAATCAATACCTATTTTTGTATTTAAGGTAATGTTCCAAAACATTACCTAATACTTTTGATACATAATATGTATCTTAGTAAATAAAATACGTGACTTATAACGCGGCGAAAAGCTAGCTTTAAATATTTTTGGCGAACCTAAGAGAAGTCCAAACACACTTCTTTCACTTCATCTAACTACAATTACATCTACCTACACGTGTTTGGACCGTAGCAAGTGGAAGAAAGTGGTGTCTGCCTACCCCGATGGGAGAGAAGCGTGACGGATATGTATGTGAGAAGTCTTAAAATGTCATTGTGGGTGTACATTTACGAAGATTAAAAAAAAATGAATTAATCTAAACACCTAGATTCAGTTCAAAAACCTAAGTCCATCAATCCATTATAACACAGACCAATTACGAATTGCAACAAATCACGACATACCGTTTCCTACCGACTGAGCTGCGTGTGCGCATTGCGGCCGTGAAATTTGGAACAAAGATCTAGATTTTTATCATCAAATGCTTACTATGTCGTGTGGTGATCGTGATCTACCGTTATTACATAGTTTTGTTGTAAGTGCGATGTTAATTGATGTTTTATGACTTTATCTGGCTGTTTATCATGGGATCTTAGCCTTTCACCTTTTGCCTACATTTTTCTTTAGGAGAACAACAAAACAAATATCTTAGCTCGTATTTATTAGATGGAATTGTCTTATAAAAGACAGTGGGTAGGTGTGCTTATTTTGTATTCCACTTTAAAACCTACATTCCTACAATCAAACAAAAGAGAGAATAGAAGTTATGTCGTATCAGGTGCTCAAACGGACAGCAGAGAATAGAGCAGAGTGGCGGAGACTGCACCGACAAGAGCAACACTTGTAAATATGAATAGAAATATGCAACCATTATTATCTATTTCTCGCTATTTCTTACCCTAAGGTTGCCTGGAAGATATTGCTACCTAGCAATAAGGCCGCTTGTTGCTTCTTATATTGTTGTTTGTGTCTGTACCTTATATCTTTGTGTGCAATAAAGAATATTTGTATTGTATTGTATTGTATGAAAATATACCTATGAAAAACACATTTTTTTTCCGCTGAGCATTGAACTCTAGAATCTATTCTCTACAGTTATTTAATTGCAAACTGTGTCTTCGTCGATTCATTCATTCATAAAGGTATTAAGAGCTTCTCGGTGGAGTGAACGCCTTCTTTATCTTTCTTCTGCCAACAATTTGACTTCTTAACCTCTCACATCCCACTGACCCATTATAAACCCAGACACAATAGATTTTCTATTGTTCTTTTTTTTCTGAGATGTGAAAGATTAATACGACACTTCATCATGTTTTTGTCAACTGGTACTGAGCAAATTTACAAGTAATTTACAGATCCTTATTATAGTGTATTCTGTTGTGTATGACATCAACGTAAGGTTACAAGTAGGTAAGTATTATGTCATCAACAAATCCTCTGTTTGAACACACAATTATTACTGTAGTGCTTCATGGAAAGCCCCGATTATTAAATATTGTCTAGAGTTAAATAAATACCTAGCTAGTAATTACTTCTTATCTACCCAAAACAAGCAGTTACGTTGACATTGCGGTTCGATATGAATCTTCGGCTAAACTGCCCACCGCAGTTCGCTTTTTTAACTGACTTCTAAGTAAAAACAATCCAATCAAGAAAAGAAGAGGTGGTTTACCAATTCAGTTGTTTATTTTCATTCCGTCTCTGTCTAAAACGTGATGTTTTATGAAATAGAGAGGTTTATCTGTATGTTTTATTATCTGTAGACGGCGAAACGGGCACTTAGAAAAGTATTTATTATAAAGAGATTAAATGTTGTACTTAGGTAGTGTTAACAAAACTATATTTCGTTCTCTGCCAATTAAGTAGGTACCTACTTATTTATATTTAAAACATTACCGTACTTACGGTTAATTAACAACCAATAGCCAATTAAAACAACTCCCAAAAAGTTGCCACGAAAGTATGAACAGTAAGTAACACAGTTTAATGAAAAGGTCGTACAATTAAAACGGTACAGAGAGGGGAACTTGTTCTCGCGACTGTACATCCACTTACTACTGATACCGCTATATTGAGACGAAAGTGAAATGTCTGAGGTTTATTTACTTTTATATTCCTCATACGGTGGTTATGAGTGGCCTAGTTTTTAGCTGTCACTTATTACTTAGGTTATTAAGTCCAATTTTGTGGTTATATTTTAATTACACTGTAAATTAAACAAGGGAAATTGATATACGTATTTAAATTCTACTGTTTTGAAAATTGATTTTACAATTACAAGACAATGGAATAAATGTAGAGCAAACTGATGGCAAAGCCACACTATTAACCAATCCGTTCTTTGTTAAATAATAATTTATGCCTAATTTTATTTATTTAGGAAAACAACAGCTTTATTGCTAAGTCTTACAAATTAATATGAAAATCTTATTTGGCCAATTACAGTCTTCCACTTATGATAAATTGACGATATAGGTAAAAACTTTTTAAAAACGGAACAGAATCTTTTTTTTAATGTAACCTGTTAAAAATGGCCGCGTGGATTCATAGACTTATGTGTTGAAAAAGGTATTTGAAAAAAGAAAACTGCCGGAAAACATTAACTTTTTAAATCGCAAAAAACAAAAGCAATTAGCGATACAGCCTTTAAAATCGCTTTCTTCTAAAAAATAAAAAACCACTAAGACAATTTCACGTGACATTCAAGGAGTTTATTTAAAAAGAAATATGTTTGTACAAATTGAATGCTAATCAAATAAGCGATGGGCTGCCTTCAAGCCTCTTGCGACATCTACACAAACATTCAGCGACGAAATCTCTCATTTTGGTCAGATATTGCTTAAACTTGTTTGGCATACCGACTTATGTAGAGTCCTTTTTGATTAAGCAATTTTAGACTTAATTTTATTGAGTTTAGTGCGTTTATGGAAATGTAGAGTTTCAGATTAGAGTTTTAATAGGTCTAGTTTTTTTTAGGAAAGATTCCGGAATATAATCATTTTTATCTTGTAAAACAGTGATAGATAGATGAGCAGTTTTAGTTATTTCAGATTGTCTGAAAACCTATCTACCTTTTGCTATACAAGAGCACACTCATGACTCGTATGAGAGTAAGCTCGTGCTACAGGGAGTGGGTTAAAAGAGCTGAATGATGATGATGATTGCATTCTATTGCTATAGCCTATAGCAATATGACAGTCTGTTGCTACTTCATTGTTTACTTTGCTTTGTACTGTTTTTGTGTTCTAGTGTTATAAAGAGTACCTTAATTGTATAGTATTGTATTTTGTAAAGTAGCAAATGGAGGAAAGTGGTGTCTGTCTATCCCGATTTGAAAGATGAATGACAGATAAGTATGTATGTATTGTATCATACAGCCACTGAGGCACTGACTCATCAATGTATAGTATAGTCTTCTTCTATTTTTGAAAACAAATAAGTCAGCTAAAGATACTTACTTAAACAGCTTTAACTTTAATAAAGCGTTAACTTTAAAGCCTATTCCTGCAATTGAAGGTATAATCATCAAAGTAGCTCAAGCTTAAAGCCAATTAAAAAACTAGGATTATTATCAACAATTTTATTTGAATATCACTAGGTTTGTAGCACGAAAATATCACTTTACCAATTTTCTCATAGTAAAAGTACATTTGTAAGCAATTTTTCAAGTTTGGAATTCGTTCCGTTTATGCTCTTGAAAGGTTAATTTTATAATTGTTTTCTGTTCTTTTTATTGTGTGAAATGGAATGGAGTGGCTTCTATCTGTGTAAAAACTCTATGGTCATGTTGTCCTATTTAATATGGTGGTATGTGCGGGCAATGCTATTTTTTTCATGATGAGAAAGTTTTTTATTCATCTAGGTATACAAATACCAAACATAGGCGAAACAATAATGGGACCTACGAGTACCTATCTAAAGTCTGAATACATAATTATGCGGTAAAGACCGACAGCACTGCAACCGCATTTTTATTTGTAAGTATTTACTTACTTAAGTTAAGTAGGTACTTAATTGTCGTAAAACACTTATTAATAGAAATTTTAATAGATCACCTCTGTGTACGACAAGGTACGTAATTATTTACCTAACTAGGTGTTCACAAGGAAAATGTATATTAAATCTAATGGTTTAAGCTAAAATATTGCTGTCGCGAAATACCTACGTGGGTGAGGTACATTTTTGGTGCAAAGTGTCATTTGAATATTCGATTTTCTAGGTCTAGGGCACCAAGACTTTGTAGGCAAGTTTATTTGACTTAAAGCTTACATTTTACATTATGTATTAGAAGGACCTTAACACATAGTTCCATATTTTGTTTCATGTAGGTATTGTTAAAATTAGTCACAAGGACTTAAACAAGTCTTTTAACTTATCAAAAACCATTTATTTTATGCTTTTACTGCACGGAAAAACGCTTTTCGTCTCGCAGTTCGAAAACAAGTGTTGCCAACATACGGCCGGATGAGTTATTGCTTATAACTATTATTTACTAGCTGTTACAAAATGTAACCAAAATATTGAGATTCAATCGGATTAAAGTAACAGTTATTTAGAAAATATTATATAGTTAACAGTATTGTTCTGTTTGTGCCTTAATACTTCAATTGCCTTGCCTCTACGATAAATACCTAGGTACCATTAATAAAGACCTAACTTTAAATCATAAGTTTTTATTGGTCCATTTGTGTTGCAACCCGCCTTGAACTTTGATGCTGATTGTTGGCACAAAATTCTAACAATGAACCGTTGACACATGTATTGTGTGATGTCATTGTATATTTGCAGTGCCAAAACGCATTGCGATTAGGTACCACAGAGAAAAATCTGCAGCTTAATTAGTATTTCTAGCGACTAAGTAGGTACACTCACAAGTACTACTTACCTCTTTTTGCGTTTAAACTTTTAAAGCCAAATATTCGATAGTGAATTCCTACTTTTGCAAAACACTAGCCTGTTTTGTCAAAAGTGACGTTTTGAACGCCATTTAAAAATATTTTAATTAACTTTTTTTCTCTTTTAATGGCAAAAAGTTGACTATTTTTTCACCTTATCAGGCCAGCTATTTATGAAAAAAATCTTATATTTTTATGAAAAGAGATTTTATTCTAGAAAGGTAAAAATGAAAGCGTCGAGTTACCAGACCAAAGAGAATGCAATGTAAATAAGCAAGTTAATTTTAACTAGGTAATTATTTACGCAGTTCATATCTACGGTGATTTTAAATTAACGCCAGAATAAACAAATTAAAAGAAGATCCACTCAACTCGGATGCGTTAAATGTCAAGGTAAAACTTAATACGGCGGCGCTACCTATGTGAAAATAAAACAAAAAGATGGCGGTTAAAATGGGCGCGCAAAATACAGCTTTTAATTCTGACCACTGCCACTTTTATTTTCGATGCTTCATGTGGATATTTTTTACTTATTTTCATTGATACCCTATCATTAATATTACCTAGTTTCTTTTGCTTTAATCTTGATAGAGACTCTTAAATGCAACTTTTTTGTAGCAGACGTTCGATGCGATCGAATTAAAATATTTTTTGTACTTATATTTTTCAATCTATGAGCAATCGATACAAATAAAATTAATCAAATAGTTACAGAAAAAATGGGAATCACAAGAATCTAACACGATTTTTGAGTAAAATGCCACTGTTTTATAAAAATCTTGACCATTTAATATTCCGTGTTAAACAGCATCTTCGTAACGGCTGATTTTGGAGGCAAACCGAATAATTTTTCATTCAAATGTATATTATTATATCGTCAAATAACTGGAAATTCGAGGTTTGTGGAGTGTGCGTCCAGTTTATTATCATAATCTAGAGGCCGAGACAAGGCAGAATGTGACGGTGCCCACGAGTCTAACATTTGCTTTTAAAAATGGTGAACTATGATTTTCGTTCGTTTCATTACTTTGGTTTTGGGTTGCAGTTGCAGTATTTTTGTTTTAGTTAGCTGTTTGTGAAACCAAAAATTATATATAAGACTTACTTATATTATACGCTTATTATTTTCACAAAAAAAAAAAACATTTAAGTAGTTGAAAACCGAAACACTGCATCAGCTAAGGATAAATAAATCATTTAAGCACCTAGAGGTATATCGGATAGATTTTACCACAGATTAGAAAACACTAATTTTACGGATCCGAACTGAACCGACTTTAAATCATTGGGAAAATCCGATCCTAGTACCTAAAATAGGTACATTTTCTCAGACAGTAAGTAGGTTGGTAGGTACTTATATCGAACTATCTACAGGCCTTTTAATACAAATATTGCCAGATAATTATTTCTTTTATTTTTATTTTCATTTATTTATATTGATTAATTTCTTTTAAACTCTACAAAACCTCAGAAACAGCGACACCACGGATTTAACATCCACAATTACACAAATAACCAGCTTCAATCGTCCGCGAGAAAGGCAATATCTTGACTTTGGCCAGCCAACAACATCTATCTATGTATTACGTATGAGCGATAGAAAAAAAAGCGACGCGGATGCTCTGTGAAAGTGATGACCCCAAGAAACCGGCCCGGCGGCTGTGCCAAACTAAACAGACCAATCAATACTATCCAATATTTTAATGCTAGGTTGTATGACTGCTGTATAAGATGCCTAGTTAGGTCTGTATTGCTTCTGAATAGACATTTGTTTTGAATTTCTTCATTTCTATTTATAAATATGTAGGTGATCATAGGACTGCCAGCATCTCCAATCTGCAACGAACCATAAAGAAGCGAAGACAATTAACGTTGCCAATTTCAGCAATATCGCCGAAATCTAGTTTGGGAGTGTTAGAACCCTTAGTGGTAAAGAATACCACCGCACGGTGCACGGTGCACTCATTGGGGATCTAATTTATGGAGACATGAAAAGTCACAAAATTGATTGATTAGGTACGTACCTACGTTTCTACGCGGTTTAGCTTCATACGAGTAGGTGTTACTTATAAAAAAATCCTTGATATCCTTCCTTGATTTACCTATACTTTTAAAAGACGACCATTTAAGAATTACCCCGATACCCAATCCTTCAGAGGAGAAAACTTGTAAAAATACTCGACGGTCCACATTGCAAAGTCCAGTGTTTGTAAACAAGTAATTCTTCTCCTAAACTTTACAATTTTACTAGTTACTTAAAACAAAATGTTAACAGATGCAGAAAAATGCTAAGCCTATGGATACAAGCCTTCTATTTACAGTTAAGTACCTCTTACGTATTAAATTCAGATAAATATCTAATGCAGAAAACCTTTCAGAATTTATCATTAAACGTTTATTTTATAGTTATTTTATACTCTTATCTGCTTACCTACCTGGAAAATACTTTGATAGGTATGACCGCTGTATAGGTAGGTACCAAAGTAAACAAATGCAAGATGCAAACAGGTGCCTGATTAATATTCATCCATTATGCATTATGTCTCTTTTTTCTTTTTGAGTCGAATAAAACCTAATTGCTAAAAAAATAAATATTTCGTGATAAAATATGTGCGATTGGAAACTTGATATGTTTGTAAATAAGAAACTATAAATAGGTGATGATTATTTTTAGTGATTCCACGACATTTTGAGGAATTTTCCCTTGTAGGCTTCTATACCCGCCCGAGTGACGTACCTACCTACCTACTTAATATACCGAGAGGTAGGTAGATACCTACACCTAGAGGTTGGTACCTGGAGAGGTTCCTTCTATCCAAGCCACAAGGGAGACAAACTGCGTCATATATAACACGTCGGAAATATCTGCGGACCTCGCTGGAATGCGCTTTCCCCCGCGCTTCCCCCGTTTTCGCCTATCCAGTACCGTGACGAGTACGTACGAGTTGCATGACGTCATCAAGCCAGGTCCGCAGATATTTCCGACGTGTTATACCTCTAATTATGCATGCTCTTCTCTCTAAATATACTTTCGTAAATTAATATATTTAGGTCTTATATTATTTCACGTAAAGACTCTACAATCACTACAATAGCACAGAATACCAATAATAGGTAATGATATGAGTAAACGTGTGTTAAAATAATAATCATATTTATATGTTATGATCAGTTCTGACCATTTCATGAAACTGTCAGTTTTATCTTATGACTATTGAACAATAACGGGATTTGAACCTATCATTGAAGACCAAGCTCTTTTGCTCCAGGGTTTACGTTACGACTTAGACCCAGAAAACACGGTAAAACGAAACTGCAACGCAACTAAAACTGCTAGTTACTTTTGAGTTGCATCGAATTTTCTGCTATAGACTTCTTTAGAAAACAACACACGACGCTACTAGTTTGAAACGTTTCATTTCAGATGCGTTGCAGTTGCGTTTCACCGTGTGTTTTGGCGCTTACGTGACACACGTTTATTTTATTGCAAGTTTTCTTTTAGAGTGAACTAAAATTGGTAAGTATCTAAAAATTACTAAGTTACTAACTTATATTACTAAATTATAAATATACTAAACATTAGTAAGTAGGTAACTAAGTAGGTAACTAAGTATGTAGGTACCTACAATAAATTGTTTTATAATTAAGCGGTATTGAACCGCAGAATTTTACCATAAATATTTGATAATTGCAAATACCATTAAATTCTAGGGTTAAATAAATTCTCTACAATTTACTTACAATTATCTAAATGCAATAAACTAAAAGAGATCGCTACCGTTTAATGTTGATTATCTTATACTGAAGTTTAAAAGGTACATACATACATCTACTTAGGTATAATACGCAACTTTTTAAGTATCAATTATCTTGTATGACTTTTAAAAAGTTCCTTTACCTAGTACCTACTGGATAACAATAAGTAAAACTTTTTAAAAATTTTCAGTGTAAAGTTACTCCAAGTAAGTACCTCCTGTGGTATAGGTAAGTGGAACCAAACACAAGATGATTTGTAAACAACTTTTCACCAAGTCAATATCAATTCAATACATACCTTTCTCGGAAGTGCGAAGGGAGAGTCGACCCGTTCCGGGCCCTTTCCAGTTTTCACATCCACTTCCCGCCAACGAAATCCGAAAAACACTCAAAAAAGTTTCTACTCACTTCACTTTCAGAACGTTTTTAGTTTTAAAACTAAAGTTTCAAAAAAAGAAAAATAAAGTCAACTTTTCGCGGGAAAATAAGAGTTCGTTTGACGTAAAAAGGCGAGTTGCGTTCGGAAACCGGTGCAGCGAGCGGCGTGCGTTCACCAAAGAGGTTGGTTATCAACTGTAGGTGCGGCCGGGAGACTGGCGCGAATTTCACAGTTGCTTGGCGCGATGAGACGCGACCGGCGACGTTCTACCTATCTATACCTACAAGGAACTAGGAAGGAACTGACAGGTGGACACCGAAAGCTTCTGCAAGGAGAACTTGTGTGTGGGAATTTTGGTATTGCAAGTTTACTAAAACAGGTTGTCTGTGTCTGGTCATCTAGTTATTTACGTACTATGCCTGCTATAACAGCTGCGTACTAAACTACTAACAGCAGCTTTCATACGTCTGTGGTACTAACAGTACAGTTTAAAAAAGTTTATCAATCAAAATGCATTATGTACCTACCTATAAATACAGGGCATACTTTTTTCTTGCCTTTAAAAGGGTGTAACTTTTGAAACAAAATTAAACGAGACTAATTAATTTCCAATGCAATAAAAAATATTAAATTACCTACAGACAAATGCTAGAAAAACTTTACTTAAATATGCCATTTTAATATCGCACAAGTTTCTCCCGTATAAAGCTTGATACGCACTTGACTGTACTTATCAACAGATTGAACAAAAGCAGGTGACATAATTAAAACTTCTAAAATGGAAAATGTAACTAATAAATTATTTATTTTTTCACTTACAAGGTCCAATATTTAAATTCCTTTTCAGATCTTATTATTTAAAAGAAAATCAAAGTGAACATTGAAATAATGATTCTTAATACGAGTTGCAAGAAAAACCATTAAGTCAAAACAAGCTTCTCTACAACAAAGAGTAAATTAAATAAACTAATCTCCCTATTATGAAATAACTAATAGGTACACAATCACAAAAACTTATATCACTTATAGATTCTATGGTATTTATCACCTTTTGTTCTTGAGTCCTATAAGGCCGGTTTGGAATCTTTATTAAGTATCAATGCTGGGTTCTGCATGTCGAGTTGGCATTGAGCTATGTCACTGAGAGCTCCTTGGATCTTCTCTAATAAGATTTCACCTTGACGGACCACCTGTTAAGAAGGGATTTTGATTTAGTAGCTTTATGGCTAGATTAGATTAGGTTAGCTTTATATAAAAATAAGGGAATAAGGCCGTCTGTTGCTTCTTATATTCTTGTTTGTGTCTGTATCTTATATCTTATATCTTAGTGTGCAATAAAGAATATTTGTATTGTATTATTGTATTGTAAATAACAGAAATTATCCTACAAATATTATAAAATGTCACAGTTTGTGTTGACGGATAGATAGATGTAAGGATTTTTTAACTCTCAAGCAACAACTATTAATCTTTCACATCCCAGAAAAAATAACAATAGAAAATCTATTGTGTCTGGGTTTATAATGGGTCAGTGGGATGTGAGAGGTTAAAAACATTTTAATGAAACTCTATAATATTGCAGCTTACACATCAGAATAATACAAAGCTACATTATTTTATGATATTGTGTCAGTTTTCTGACATGATGATAAATAAATGCATAGGTACAAAATTGTGGGCAGCCTCTAGTATTATAAATGTCAATGTTAATTCCAATGGATGGTTACGGAAATTTCCTGGAGCAAGATACCTACGATTTACTGTATCCTATTTAAATTAAAAAATAAAGAGATTCCACGTTTTTTAAGGAATAGACTATAGAGTAAACTAACCTCTTCTAATTTCTCAGCCGCTTCTTTATTTTCAGCCTCTAAACGCCGTAAACTTTGAACCTGGAGTTCTGTAGAACTTTCTTCACTTGGCAGCGATTCGATTAACGTGTCTATATCCTTAGCACATCGAGATATAAGGGTCGCAAATAACATAGCATAGTCCTCTTGATTTTGTTGCTGCTGCGGCGTTTGTGATCCACTTCGGTCGAATCCAGGGAACTTACTAGGCGTAGAAAATTGCTGCAGGATACCAATGCTGTTGCAAAAGTGCTCAGCTTGCTGTAAAAGCGAAAAACATGGTAAGATTCTATCCACATAAACATTTTTTTGTTTGTTTCATTTGCACCAAGTTTGCGAAGCGTTTACCTGGTTAATTGTGTCTTGTAGCTGCGTAAGACGGTCGGCCATTTCGGAGAGATTAGGTTGTAGTGGCAGAAAGTTAAATTAGTTGTATTTTTTAATTAAAAACTGCAATAAATTAAATAAACACTCGCAAAGCAATGACAAGGAAGACACAAGCTTTATAATTTTGACAAGCCTTACATTCGTTCATTGAATGAACGATTGGACTACAGTACAGCGCCATCTTTCGCTACGAATTGACAACATTAAACATTTAAATTTTGCTAATAGATGGCAGTTTGATGAAAAAATTGGGGTTAGGTACCTCTCTAATTTATGAATTGAAAACCCATGAATGACTACCAAAACCCGGTTAAAACAAACAATGCATTTTTAAAAATGCTTACAAAATATTCAACTAGTTTTAAATGCCCGATAACATTATTTTAAATACATAGGACCCCACCGCTATAGGTACTTACAACGAAAAAAAAAGCCACTTTCATGAATAACATAATTTATTTCTTAAGCAGTGAGTGTACGTAGGATACCTATGTATCTAAGACTAGAAGTTAAAAATATCACAATTCTTCAATAAATAAACATTTGAGTATTTACATAAAACTTGAATAAGCTAGTGACATAATCAAATAGCATGATATGGATGACTAGATGAGCTAAAACCCAGTTCACTACAAAAACCTTATTAATTGCTCGAACTGGATTAAATGGGTCAACTACCAACAATTTTTAATAGGTAATTCAACCTACTTTTACAAGTTTTCTTACAATGTCTTAAAATTCTAATTATGAGAACAATCAAGAATTCTGCAACCAATATTGTATCAGTAGAGCATTCTGTATTTATTGTTTTATAATGACAGTTTATATGAACCTTCTATATAAACTTGTCATGAGAAGAATAACAAAATGAAAGCTTTGATTATTTACTTGTCTACTAACTACTTAATATTGTCCTTAACAATGGTAAAATATGAAACAAAGTGCGAGAATACACACCTAAAAAGTAGCTTGCAATCATTTAATTAATAGTTAAATGCTTAGATATTAAGAAATATTATTAAAATAGTGATTTTCAATAACGTAAAGGTAAACTTTTTTAAGTACACATAGTAGGTACAAATAATACTTTACAATTTTTAATAATACAATAATTAAATAATGAAATAATCGATTCTTAAACTTTAAATGCATCTAAAACAATACAAAATATGGCACACAATTTATAGAGATTCAAAAATCAAAAATTATATTACACCTAAAATGGCTCAATTGAAATTATTTTCAAACCTTGTGTTTTTTTTTTTAATAACAGCTTGCAAACTATTCTTAAAGGTATTGTTTGCTATGCGTCTTATGGCTAACGAGACGCCTAGCGAGTAGCTAGCCACTAGGTGCATAGCAAGCCACCTGTCAGTGCGGCCGTACCCTTCTCTTCTAACTTTTCTCTACACTTGGCATAAATTTGAGCTAAATACAGTGCAATTAAACATTTAAGTACTGATTAAAATAGCGAGATAAATCAAATAGGTATCTAGATCAAATAACACAACACAAAATAGAGGAACACTTACACAAACAGTCTTATAGGGTGAAAGATTACTTAAGTAGGTACTTCATATTTTTATAACTTAGTTATTGTGTCTTTTCATCCCTAATTTAGGTCCTTATTTCATAGGTAGGTAGCTACATTTTATGTTGGCGGGCTCAATATAATAATTATGTTTAATTTAAATAGATCTAAGATACTCAGTGTTGAATTTTAAAGTAATATAAGAGTACGAGAGGCTGCTCGCGATTTCGTAAGCATTTATCGTCTTATCTTGGAAAACTTATTATCTTAAAATAATATTGCAGGGCGTCACATGTACCTACCATCAAAAGGAGTTTGTAACACCTTACCCAACTTGTGACTAGCAATAAACGAATTCTAATATAGCCATTGAGTTATTTTGATGTACAGCTAAAATACTGTAAAGTTATTAAACTGGTTTTGGCGTGAAAGAGTAACAATCCTCCATCAATCGGCACAAACATTAACATTTTACAGGTAATATTTGTAAGATTTATTCTACACTTCATTTTGACTCTACGAGCTAACCAAATATGTTTATGTACCTTCTAGAAAAAGTTTCAAATTAAGATTCACTAAACAAAAATGAGCTAGGTGGTGTATTTTTCTCTATATACTGAGTTAAGTATTTATTCAATGTAATGAATTAGTAAGTACATATTTATTACATTATTCAAGTCATTTGAGCCCGTTTTCTGATTAGATATATTACACTAGATCAATGATTTGAATTTTTATAGGCACATTTAAATATGAGTCATAAATAATTAGGATTAAGTGTTAAAATAAAATAATCTAAATGCCAAACACTAGTGAAATGCTAAATAATGAGCAAGTGAATTTAATTTATGATAAGAACCAATAAACAACAGATTTCAATTGTTTTTTATTTCATTCACGTTTCTAAAATGATGTTATTTTTAAAACTATTGAAATATGTTGCTAATTAAGTACTTAAACAAATATATAAACTAGACCTTATCTTATTGAGCTAAAGCTCCTAGTTTACTTCTTAACTGGGAATCAGCGGGCAACGCAACAGCCCATTTCCGTAAACCAACCAACATCACTGAGCTCAGAACCAAAATGGCGCCCAGGACAGAAAACTTACTCGGTATTTCATTAAAAAACATCACCTGCCAGAAGAATGCAAACACTATATCGGCAGACCTTGCTATAGCCACCGGGCCAGCTTGTTCCATCTGGAGAGACATTGTCAGTAAAATTTGCCCTAGACAGCTAAAAAATGCTAAACAGAGCACTAAAAACCTCTCCGTGCCGCAATTAGGCATACAAAGCACACCGAATACAAATGAATAGAACAGTGTCTGTAATATTGCTATAGCACCAAAGTTTGTCATGATTACAGAGAAATGTAATCCTTTGAGTACGCGTAACAATACGTAAGCGTTTGCTCCAAATATTGTTGAAACAAAAGCCGCAACTGCACCACGAAGTTTACTGTAATTCTCATTATTTTCTTCAGTGGGATCGTTACCAAATAAGAAAGGAGGGTGCGTTATTAAAACGACACCTATTAACGTCAATATTATCGATATTGTGTTCCAAATACCACAAGGTTCTTTTAGAAAAACCCGTGCAAATAACGCCACAAATACTGGTACAGAGAATACTATGACTGATGCATCAGCCAGTGGCATGTTACGGAACGCGTAAAAACTTAGCATTAATCCAACAGTCCCTACTATAGAACGTAGAGCGAGTAAAACGCGCTTACCTTGCGGAAAAATCGGTTGTTCTGTATAAATGACTACTGGTATAGTAGGTAGAAATACTCCTATGAATCGGAACATTGCTAGTTGCATCGGGTCGATGTTGACGAGACTTTTTACTATAACAGAGCATAGTGAGAAGAATAGCGACGAAAATGTAGCGAGTATGAGACCAAGGTACGGGCATCTCTTTAGTAGAGGCCGTTTGTTTTCGAGTAAGTTCGGCAGAGTCTCATCGCCACTTCCAGCGGACATGTCCACGAGCTGTTGCAGCTCCAAATGTTCCGCCATAGTCATCAAACAACCTGAAACCGCACCCCAGAGATTAAACGCACTGAAAATTTAATTCAAAACACACAAAACAATGTTTTTCGTCTCATAAATACCTTAGAAGAAGTTTTTATGTAAACAAAAGAAGTAGCCAAGATTGTGCTTGGACTTCATAGGAATCCCATGATTAAAATGAAAACGAAACTCATTTTATTTTAGATTTTTCCGCAGAATTTCCACAGTCGCTCGAAGGAAATTGGAAAATGACGTTGACACTTGACTGACAGCCAGATGACAGATTACACTCACTTGTAATAATTCATAAACGTATACGAATCGTCTCTATACTGCCTAAAAACAATTAATTTTTAACTTTATTGTTATAAAATACATATTTAAAGCAGAAATATTTTCAACTTATTCATCATATTATTTACAAATTCCAGAAAATAAAGTTATATTTCGATTCATTTTAATTTTATTTACACGCGTTTACGCGTATAACGGAACGTATTATTAAATATCATTAACAACGCCATCTGCTATCGAGTAGCAAAACTACATTATAAATTGTGGCAAAGTATTATTTCGGTACATATTTTGAAGGTTCCTTATGTAATATTCCTAGTATGGCTGAAAAGGTAAAAAATACAATTATTTTTTAAACCTTTTACCTGATTTCCTATTTTCTGTTTATTCTCGTAATATAAACAGTGCTGCAATCGGAAGTAGCACACCTACTTAGAAAACGGTTTACAATATTCAGTAGACGCGTAATTTTATTTACGTTCTAAAGTTAGGCATTTAGACATTTTAAAATAAAAGTTTTAGCATATAGGCAGGCGGGCAATTCTGTTAAATTAAGTTAAGCGACCTAACTATAGCCAACAGATTAACATTCTATAGCAATAGGTCACAAATTTGGTATTCTCTTATGTGCCACGAAATAGTCGATTAGTAGTCTCTAGAGGGCTTTGTCATTCATTTGTCTTTGCGAATGATTTAGTTGTCGATGTTGCCAATATTTAATAAAATTATTGTTCGAAGAAATTGATCAACCGATTGATAGATTTTTTTCGACCTAGAATAAGCTTAGACATACTTTAAAATACAGAATATTTATTTCTATAAGATTTACATGCATTTTTTGCATAAATTGCACGTTAATTTTCGAAAAAACACCGAAATAGGTGACCGAACGACTGAACGACTGAACGACGGACGACCGAACGAAATGCCATTAGAGAACAACTGTCAAATAGCGAAGAGAATACCGTTTGGAACTGCCACTCATGTGACATTGCGGAGTAGAATACCAAATAAAGCGTAAAGTAATAAAATGTACGGCCGATCGCTGTCCACTGTCAACTTATCTGTTAAGAGAATACCAAAATGTGTCATTTCATACAATTCACATTCTAGAGAGACACCATTTTTCATTTGGTAATTAGAAGAATACGGGCCCAGGTATGTAAAACCTACTTATTTACATTGACGTCAGAATAATTTAGAAGCCGCTAGCCAAGACGTTTACACCGACATTGGATAAATTCACGAAGTTTGAACATTAAGACATATTTTCGGGGTTGCGCTTTGATCAAATACCTACTTAGTGCAAACAACTATCTTGATTGATGATTCTTGATGATTATAATATTTCATTCAAATAAATAAAAATATAATCACGTAAGTACCTACTTCAATTATCCTTATTTACGAAATTGTTTCTTTCATTTGGATTCAAAATTTTGTTTACCTACCGAAATATTGTGGCGCCTCACAAAAACATTTACGTGTTAACGAACTTTGTCAATTGGTTCATGAATTTTATGTAAATTCAATTAAGTTGAAAGTACTTAGTACAAAATTTCAACTTGTACTTACAATATTACAAATTAAACGCGTTAAGTTAAAGGTAGGTGCTTAAAAAGAGAGATCTCCTATATAGAAAATTTTGTTATGAGCTATCTTAGAGCTATTGTACTTAGAGTGCTACAAGGATCTTTTAACGCGTAGCGAAAATCGGAACTAACGATATCTTCTTGTGAATTGTCATTTTTTTGAGTTATTTATTCCCCACCCACGCCACGCCCTCCTGACAATGTCACTCAAGTGCCAATAGATCCTTGTAGCACTGTACCTAAAACTCTATTTATAATTATCAGTAAAACTTAACAACTAGGTACCTACTTAAATTTCCAGTACCTACCTACCTAATTTTCAAGCTAACAACGTATAATGTGTTACATAGTGGTTTTAAATATAAGATCACCACAGATTTTGACAAAAAAATTAGGAACAATGTTAATTAAACTTTCGCACACTACAAAAACGCACAAAGATGAGATTAGGTACAAAGATTTGGTATTCTTACAATGACACAAGTAGCGATATTTTTACCATTTCATTCATTTTGTAAATACATTTTAAATAGATATGTATTTTTCAAAATTCGAAATTTTATAAAGATTTATTCGTAAGCAACCCAAAATTACACTTGAATATTTTAGCAACGCACGTTTAAAAAAAAAACAAAAACATTCGATCGAAAATATATTTTAAACCTACTTTAAAATTTTAAATAGGACTGATGTTAGGCTACCTATTCAAATTACCTATCACCTTACTTGCCAAAATTTTAAATTTGAAAATGTAAATAGTGCCTACATTATCGCTCACAATGTTTTCGATTAAATGTCTTCATTTTTGCAATAAGTACGACGCTGACACGACACTGACGAGTGCATTAGGTTAAGTTAGACAATGTTAAGCTGAGTACTAAGTAGGTGCCTAGTAATTAATTACTCAGGTATAATTAAGCATTTACTATCCCTACTTCCTTAAAAAAGCAACCTTTAGCTTGACACTCTATCATTCAGAATGCAAATATAAAAGGAATGTCAAGTCAACTCTTGTGTGTTGAAAATATTGTGAAGGAAAATAAAAATTTACATAGCTCCTAGGTTAGGTAGGTACATAGAAGTCAGTGAAAAAAAAACAGATAGGTATTAAGGTTAGATACTTCGTTTCAATTGCAACAATGCACCGATCGTGTAGGTAACTTTGTGTCATCATTTTAATTAAGAGCGTTGCTCTTGCCGCTAGAGCCTTCGCCTCGCTGCTCTGTGGCTGCTCTATTCTCTGCATTAAGTAATAATATCCTTAATTGGTAGAAGAAAAGCTAGGATGGTGATTACTGCACCGAGAAGGGCCTATAGCTAATCAAAGAAGTAAGTACTATATTCTCTACCTACGAAGATCATACCATGCTAATGGTAGATCCAGTAGAATTTTGTGGCTCTACTAGTGTTGCTGCTCGATAGGCCAATTATAAATTCAATTATAAATTAAAATAAAAATTAACAATCTAAGTACCTTTTTGTTTTCAGATTCGTAACCTATCCAAAAATAAGGTTTGTGTGTTTTGTGCTGATGCATTCATACATTTTTGACACGTCTCTTTCCCATCCTAGCAGAGACCACTTCCATCCACTTGCTACGACCCAAACACAACTCATTCGCTTCATCCGCATTCATAAGTCATCTCATACATGCAAGTCGTTTTAGGGTAACATAACTTATTATTTACTAACATAAGTAGGTATTAGGCCTACCTAAAGGCCAAAACACACCGGATGCGTAGGCGTTGCGTATGCGTAGACGTATGCGTACCTCTGAGTTGTAATGTATGGAACTGTATGAGACAGGACACACCGCTTTCACAACTTAAACGTACACGTCGACGTGACGCGTAGCTCTACGCAACGCAGCACGATAGCGTAGATGCGTAGCCCAGTGTCACATCGGGATACGCCATAACTACGCGCGTGGCAACGCCGTGCTTACGTCTACGTTACGCATACGCATCCGGTGTATTTCAGCCTTAAGTACTTATAGTAATCTACCTATTTTCTTTCTGGTACATCCAGGAAATCCCTAAGCTACAGCGGCTACCAGCCGTTAATTGATTAGCGAGTGAAAACTGCTGAATCCTTTCAACATAGGATATAAATCAAGCCATCTCTAACAGCAACATTCCGTAGCAGAAAATTATTTGATTTAAAAATACTTATGATTATGACTCTACATTAAACTTATGATTGAGTATGATTTAACTATTTATTAAAAGGGGTGTGGCCAAACAATTTTTAATAGTCCTAAAAAACTTATTATAATAGGTCTGAGTGAGGGCTGGTAGGCACTACCTAAATCCGATTTTTATCCGATCCGATAAATATATCGGATATAATATGAATCCATATATCATAGTAAATATATGGATTCGAGATAGATCTGGGAACTATTTTATATACCTACTACCTACTAAATGTGTCAGATCGGATAAGAATCAATGTTGAATCGAATGTTGTACGTAACCGATCTATGATTCTTAATGGATTGTTTCGTTGTTACAATGAACCACGAGTTCCAATGAACCTGAAACCGTTCACAAACCTAGGTGTAATGAACTCTTTTTATTTAGGGAAGAGGAATACATTAATCACACGTAGTTTTATGTAAATTTAACAAGTTTAGTGAACTTTTTCTTCGATTCGTCATGACCTGAGCACACCTGAGTTCAAGCCTGGCGTATCGTTTGATTTGTAAGTATAAAAAAGTGTCCGTATAAATAATGTCTTAATACTTTTAATGAGGCAGTGAGTGTCGAATTATCGTAGGGTGTGACTGTGGCCGTTTGGAATTTTACAAATAGGTTAGTGAAATTATTTTTATTTATTGTGCAGTGGTTATTCAAAGGATTCTTTTGAAAGTGATTCGGTGCTGATATTAGAAAAGTGTGAATATGATTTTTGTCTAATTTTGTTGTTCTCTCTTTCACACTCGCGCGAATTTACAACAAATTTACAGCTTTTGTACATACCATAGTAGGAGAATATTTTCTAATCGTTCGCGTCTTAGATTGACGACAGTCACATATACGACAGTCACAATTGATGTATTAATTTTTTATTTTTTATTCCAGTTAGCTTTCAATAATTTGCATATTAAACAACTCTGAAAGTCACTTACATTTAAGGTCATTTTTACATATTAAAATTTACATATAAAAAAAGTAATAATTCCGATGAGATAAGATTAATAGCAATAAGATTTGCATTGCATAATCCGCACCCCTATTATCATTATTTTTTTTACCTTAAAGCTGCCTGGACGATATTACCTACTATACCTAAAATAAGGCCGCCTGTTGCTACTACATTGTATACCTTGCTTTATACTATTTTTGTGACATTGGGCAGTACCTATACAGTTAGTATTTTAAGCATTTTAAAGGTATGATTCGGGGTTATTAACAGACCACGCCCCAAAACTGTTCCTATTATTATAAATGCGCATGCGCAATAGACTTGGATTTATGTATACACAGTAATTTAAATTCAAATCTTTATGTTTACGCACACCATAGGTATTACAAGTGTTATGAAAGTAAGTATACGGGGTCTAATACCATACATACATAGAGATACATATTACCATACATAGAGAAAGAGACATGATACAATTATTACACTCTATGCTGAAAATCAACAAACCTAACCTACCCTTAAAACTGAAAAACTTTTCCTTTGTTAGTTACGAAATAGATAGGTATGAGAAAAATAGTCTGACTCTGTTTCATACAAAGCGCCCAATCAGCATTATAGCATCGGAAGGTACCTAAGCTTTTTGTCGGTCTTTATCTCTCTCTTTGTAACTGGAAGATGTGCTGAAAGTTTCATGGATAGATTATGTGTGTCTTATCAGGTGCTGGTGTTATAGAGCACAGTGGCGAAGACTCTACCGACAAGAGTGACGCTCTTAAATATAATGATGGGCAGATTATACATACATACATATCCGTCACGCCTCTCTCCCATTGGGGTAGGCAGAGACCACTTCCTTCCACTTGCTTCGATCCAAATACACCTCTGTCGCTTCATCCACACTCATCAGTCGCCTCATACATGCCCGTCGGTTTAGGGTACTCTTGATTTGGCCTTTCTTGAGTAAGTCCCCGATAGTCCCCGGGCAGATTATATTCCTTGATTTTCAGCGTTGAATGAAACTACAACCCTGTATACATACATACCTACATACATATAACTAACTACATTGTTCCATTGAACAGTTGCGTGTGGATACACGTGGTACCCACTTTTAGCAAAGTTCATTAGAAGCGACGACGTCAATAGTTTAGAATTAAACACTTTCAGTACCGATAGGTCATATTAAGTAGGTACCTAATTTATAATTAAATAACGAAGAATCGAAAACTTTTCTGTTGCTAGGAATTTTTACCTAAGTAGTTATTTAGAGGAAAACAACCGGCATCGACTTCCAAATCTTATTTCTTGATATAAGTATTAAAATCTACGGAATAATTTCTCAATTTTACGAGTAGCTATAAGGGGCATGTTTACGGTACTGGAGCGGGATAGGTCCGGTATCGAACGGCGACTTATCAAGTGAATAAATGGTTTAACTCCATGGTTGAATTAGTAGGACCAGCCTGCCCCGTTCACGTTTTCCCATTTAGTCAAAATCTTTAAATTGGTACACATATTTTGTGATACCCACCTTTAGTTACTTACAAACGATACCCACCTATAGGTACTTACAAAAAGTTATTATGTACCTACTTGGATATTTTCCTTATAAAACTTTCGTTGGTCTATAAATAGGTACGAGTAGAAACCAAATAATAATATAAGTACATAGGCTACTTATTTCACATTGTTATTTTTACGCAATATTCATTAGTATCTGCAATTTTGTCTGTTTAAACCTTCAAATGTATCAAAATATTTTACCGTTTGCTTATCACTTCGACTATCACTCACTTTACTTATTTTATACTAAAACTTATGAATAACCACCGATTTTGTAGGCACTTCCTGTTAATTATATTCTATGTGACTAACAATTAAGTTTATTTAATGAATATTTATGAAACGTGGTTTCACTTCGAGGGCAAAAGGTATTCGTAGTTGATAACAGTTTAGACAAACAATGTTAGTAATTACATGTGTTTGATGGCGTTGTCGCGCGGGTATTGTATCAAACAAACGACTTTTTACTAAAGTGTTCACCTTGAAGCGTAAACGTGCATTTGCGCCTGCGCATGGCTGTGCATTCTTATGGAAACAAGAACTTTTCCAAAACTCAAAATCGAATTCCTGATCGCGCCTATGTAAGAAAAGAAGACTAAAGTTTTAAGTAATAAAAATATCTCAGAAAATATTAAACGATATGCATCTTCGTATTCACTAGCACTTTAGGAAAGGTAAACCAAGTAATAACTTTGTAAATGTGGGTGCATTATGTGTATTACCTGTAGTAAAGTTAAGTCTATTTATTTTAGACACCTTTAAGACAGTTTACATGTTAAGATTCAGTATTATGACCACTTTTTCAAATTAAATTAATACAATACAATATAACGTGTAAAAGACTCGGTGAAACTTCCTACTCATTAAACAAAGTTGAATTAGAACAATAGTTCGATTGAATTAATGCTCACTTTTTCCAAGCAACTATTTAAATTGCAGTCTCATTTACATGGAATAGACGATGGGAATAGTTTGAATATTTAAAAATAAAAGATTCGTATTTAACTACAGTTAGAATGTCTCTATACTTTTGAATTCTTACCAGCCAGTAATCGGCTGGGTATCATCGGGGCGACACGAAAATATAGGATGAAAAGTCAATAAATAGATTTTATTGAAAATAAAATAACTGTAACAATAGGTAGTACCTAAATAGTTTAATAAATATCACAATAGGTAATTTTCTTTTATTTAAAAAAGTTTCTATGAATATGTGTAATTGTGGCGAAACGAAAAAAGACAAAATAAACCAGAGACCGAAAGAAAGTTGAAAAAAAAATCACTAAAACAATTTTTCCACAAAAAAAAACAACCGAATTGAAAACCATCTCCATTTTTCTTTATTTTTTTAGCTTGAAGTCGGCTAAATAACAAATAATTATGTATTTTTTCCTAGATTAACCAGCCATGGCGCCCACGCCCCAAGAGCAAATTCCAACGGAAGAGGTCCACAGTATGGACGGCGAGAGGGTTGTCATCTCTGGGATGTCTGGACTCTTTCCTGAATCTAAACATGTTAAGGACCTTGAAAAAATTCTCTATAATAAGGTTTGTTTAATTTTTATTATTTTATTAAGTGCCAATACGCTAAAATAGCCGATTTTAAAATCCAATAGCATAGGTAATTTAAAAAAGTGTATAATACCAATACTTACCGTTAAATGTCCGATTTTATAAAATGTTAACGTTTGTGCCGATGGATGGATATGTGGGGATGTTTGTTATTCTTTCACGATAAAACCGGTGAACTTTTAATGAAGGTTTATAATACTGTACGTTACATAAGAATAACACATACCGACATAATTCTGATTATGAAGTGCAATGTTCACATCGGCCAAAATGTAATTTAATCCGGAATATTAGCGCCTTCGCCACTTAAAAACAAATATTAGTGTAGACGAATAAAAGAAGGAAAAACAAAAATGTCACTTACGTCTAATAAATACTATGTGTTTATTACAGTAACTCAAATTAAAAGTAGTTACAGAAGCGACAATCCGCAACAGGCTTCGTCAAAATAAACCTAAGAAACAACAATAATAAATCAGCAACAGGCTTCGTCAAAAATAAAGTTAATAACAAGGAAAGTATCAGCGACAAACATCTAATAAATTATAATACCTTTCAGGAAAACCCAGTAACAGATTCGAATTGCCGATGGACATTCAACCACCCTGAAGTGCGTAACCACACAGGCAAGCTGCCTGGCCTAGATTACTTCGATGGCCAGTTCTTCAAGGTGCACTACCGCCTTGGCAACTCCATGGATGCTATGGGCAGGAAGATCCTGGAACAGGCTTATCAGGCTATTTATGATGCTGGTGGGTTTTACGTCTTTATCGTTAAATCATGTACCTTATACATGTACGAGTACATATAATGTTTTAAAATAGGAATATATGTTCTAATGTTTGAAAATAGAAACGCTAGAAACAAATGAATACGGGTGACGGTTGACAACTTTACTGACAAATGACGGTTGAATTGGAAATAAACTTCATTGAATATTTTTTTTATTAATGAACTGACGACCTGAATCATGAAATCAAGACCAAGGTTCTGTCGTAGGCAATGAATTCGTTTTTATATCTTCCCTAATCCATTATCTTTAAAACAAAAGAATAGGAAATGGTGTGGAAATGGTAAATATAATTTAAAAAAATCTAATTTGTAGCTTTCTAAAAGCTTCCTAATTTTGTTATTTTACTGCCGAAACTAGCGCCAGACTTTGTGCGCTTAGTAATCCGAATTGCCTTCCTGATATTTGATTTATGACAATAATCCCGTTCTTTCATCAGGTGTGAGCCCAGAGCATCTATCTGGCAAGAAAGTGGGCGTATACACCGGATCCTGTTTCTCGGAAACTGAAAAAGCTTGCTTCTATGTAGCTACTTCCAGAACTGGGTTTGGTATTGCAGGGTAAGTAAACTTGGCATTAATTTACTGAAAAGTCTGCATAAGGAATGAGGATTTTCATATTGTTATCAGCCTGTATAGTTAGTCTTGTGTCTTTGATCTTTTGGGTTAATGGAATAAAGTTCCATTTCCACACTTATTTTGGTTCATGAACCAACTAAAAAACAAGGAATTTGAAACTTTTTTCCTCTTAATAAGAAACCAAGTTTGGCTAAAGATACGTACCTACTTATAAGCGAACTGTAACACACTGTGCGCACGGTAACCAAAAAAATTATAGTGGTTCGCAAACCGGCTGCGTTCGAACACATTATTATTTTTTGGTTACAGTGCATGCAGCGGTTACAGTTACTCGCCAATAAATACGCTTCTTAACATGTTTCATTTTCGAACAGATGCAGTAAAACGATGTTTGCAAACCGTATCTCCTACTGGCTGAACGCGAAAGGTCCTTCAATGTCTATTGACGAGTCCTGCTGCAGTTCTCTCGCGGCTTTAGAGCAGGCTTACTTGGATATCTCTAGAGGAGAGTGTGAAGCTGCTATCGTTGGAGGTGCTAACATTTGTCTGCATCCACAGTCTTCTGTACATTACGGCAGGTAAGAAGAATAAGCAATATTTATTAAACCTATCCATTTCATAAATAATTTAAACCATAATAACACAGAATGTATGTTAGTAAACTAACTGGAACGACTGATGAGCGTGGATGAAACGATAGAAGTGTGTTTGGATCGTAGCAAGTGAATGTGACTGTTCCCTGGTCTACCCCGATGGGAAAATGGCGTGACATATACGTATGTATTTATCTAACTACAAACGGTAAACGGTATCACTTCATTTTGTTACAGAATCATGACCCTTTGCCAAGATGGTAAAACTAAATCATTTGATCAAAACGCTGACGGGTGCGCCAAATCTGAAGCCATCAATGTGCTTTTCCTTCAAAAAGCTAAAGATGCGAAGAGGTAAATATGATTTCACTATTTATGGAATTCTAAGTAGAGCTCAAAAACTCAAAAGCTCAAAAATTCTAAGCTCAAAAACATAGATGTGTCTCCAAGACTGTTCTAAGTATAAAGTTACTCTAGAAAATAAACGGGCAAATATACCTAAATGTATAATGTAAACTCCAAATAAGTACTTAAGTATTAATCATCATGTCAGCTCATGCTGATTACTGCTGGACATAAGCCTCCCCCAAGAATCTCCATAACGAACGGTCTTGCGCTACCCACATCCAACGGACTCCCGCGACTTTACCAGGTCGTCGGTCCACCTTGTTGGAGGCCCACACTGCGTCGTCAAAATATTAATATTTGTGTTAAATTCACAGAATCTACGCCGACGTGATAAAAGTAAGGAATGAATTCACACAAATCCTCAATTCTGAAACGGGCGGTCCCAAATATGGTTTCTATCGTAACCCCGCAGTCACGGCCAAGTTTTTGGAGAAATTCTACAAAGATGTAAACGTGCCGCCTCAAGCCGTTGAATATGTTGAAGCTTTTGGTTCAGGTAAACTTGTGAAAAATGGGATATCACTAATTAAATATTTTCAATAATTTAACTTTCATTTGGCTTGATTAGAATCTTTTCCAATTGCATCTTCCAATTAGAAATTTTATCTTATAAAGAATACCTATCAAATAGCATAAAACAATCAACATAGAAGGAAAAATGAAACAATTAGCAACTGTAATAATTGATAATCTTTCTGTAACAGCTGTACCTGAAGCAGACAAAGCAGAACTAGAGGCTTTAGAGAAAGTATTTTGTAAGGACAGATCCGACCCTCTGCTTGTTGGTAGTGTTATGTCAAACATTGGATATGGTGAAGCTGCTTCTGGAATCTCTGCTATTACCAAGGTATTGAATACGTGGCTATCATCATCATATCAGCCTATAGCTGCCCTCTGCTGAGCATAGGCCCCTCCAATGATTCTCCAACGTGACCGATTCATTGCCACCAGCATTCAACGAGACCTCACGATTTTCACTAGGTCGTCAATCCATCTGGCTGATGGCCATCCCACACTGCGTTTAGTAGTGCGTGGTCTCCGCTCCAAAACTTTCTGTCACATGTCATTAAACAAAAACAAGCTTTTATGTCCAACATTCTTCTGTTTATTAGAAGCAATTAGGTTCGAGTATTACAAAAAGGTTAAATAAACTTTAGCAATCATGCAATTGAACCTGTGAATTGAACTCTATTTGTGTTCCACTTTATAGTCAAGCATTGGTCATCGACACACACTGTTCCTTCAAAAATCTCCGAAGTAAAATGGTTTTGGGTTTCCAGGTCTTACTTGGCTTCCATAACGGTGAACTGGCTTCTAACCTTCACTGCGAGACTCCTCGCCAAGATATAGCGGCCATTAGGAATGGAAATATGCAAATCGTCACTGACCACAAAAAGTTCCAAAGGTCCTTCGCTGCTGTCAATGGAATGTCAGTTACTGGTGTCAATGCTCATGTGTTGTTGCATGGACATTATAAACCTAAGGTTAGTAGAAGCAAATTTTAATTCAGACAGAGTGTGACGAACTTAGATAGTATTGGTGAAGACAATATTGATGAAGATAGTATTGAAAGACAGAGTGACATAGATATTTGGTTCGAGGCACAACTGCACGCGCACTGTCAATTTTCATATATAATAGAAAGATTGGTAGGCAACTGTCCACAGCAGAGTTCCACTAATCAAAATGGCGATTATCAACGATGTAACTCATTCTAAATACCTAAGTATAATATTTTATGGACTCAAAACTATTTAATCATCCCTTAACGTTTTACCTTATAAATAATAACGTAGCTTGACGATAAACTTAAAGATAGGTGGTTTATTATTATCAGCTCTTTTAACTATATTCTTCATATTACAGGACCTAAACCGCTATAAATCTGCCATCCCGCGTCTGGTGACTATCTCAGGCCGTCAAGACACAGCAGTAAAGAATATCTTAGATGACTTGAAGTCTAGGCCCATAGACCCTGAAGAGCTGGCTCTATTCCACAACATCCATCAAACCAGAATTTCTGGACACTTGGGAAGAGGTTACACGATTTTAGGTAAGGTTCAAGATATTTTGGACATCTTAGTTTCATACAAACATATTGATGGATCAGATATTTAATAGAAATACAGCTAGGTGGCGGCTTTTAACATATCACTATACATTGCAGACGTAAATGAAGAAGGGAAAACTGTAAGTCTATCAGAAACAGCAGGCTACTTTGATGATGCAAAGCGTCCGCTGTGGTTCGTGTACAGTGGTATGGGATCGCAGTGGGCTGGTATGGGGCTGCAGCTTATGAGAATTCCGGTCTTTGCTGCTGCTATTGAACGGTAGGTTTTATTATCTTTATAAGATCAGTTCATATCTTCACTACGTTTTCCCTTATGTAAAATCGTAGCAATTTTCTTTGTAATGGCTTTCATCAATCTTTATGCAGCTATAAAACTCCATATTGGTATAAAACCTTGTGTCTCTTTTCTTCTTTTTCTTGAGATTTTTCTTTTTCCAGTTAACCAATTTACTTTGATTTTTGCAGCTGCCGCAAAGTATTAGAACCTAAAGGAGTGGACATTGTGCACATCATCACATCCCCCGACAAGACTATCTTCGACAATATTTTGAACTCATTCGTGGGTATCGCTGCTGTTCAGATTGGTCTCACTGATGTGCTTACTTCCTTGGGCATTGTGCCTGATAAGATCATTGGTAAGTTATGTTAATGCCCATTAATGTTCTTCATATAAAGGCACGTACTCTTGACTAGCAGTAAACGTAGCTATTGCATGCACTTTAACCAATGTGTACGTTGTTTGCTAATGGTTTGTGAGCCTGCTGCGAGCGCATATCCTATGTTTTGTGTAACCATAGTGCATTCGTTGATAAAGGTTACATCTCGGTAATGTGTACGCGCTCTAAGGCTTTAATAACTTATGATAATAATTTGAGATAGTATCTGTTTATTTATTTTTTGGTTTATCCACTACAATTAACAGAATTCCTCATAACTTAACTCTCTATCATCCATTGCATTGACATAAAAAATCACTTGCAGGTCACAGCGTAGGTGAATTGGGATGCGCATACGCCGACGGCTGCTTTACGGCTGAGGAGATGATCCTATCAGCTTACAGCCGTGGTCTCGTCTCTGTTCAAACTCCATTTATCAGGGGTTCTATGGCTGCTGTTGGCATTGGATACCAACAAGTAATTATCCTAATCTTTAATTTCTTAATAGTTACTGCTGGACATTTATTTATCAACGTCGTTGACCATTCTGCACATGATGGTAGAACTTCTTCTAACTATTCCATGTTTTGTTTCACTTTTATACCATTTGAGTTATACACAAACACAATCAGGCACTGATTATTTTGATATTCATTAGGTTCAGAAAATAGATTCCAGTGTCCTTAACTTTCGGGAACAGGAGGGACATTTTTTTGTTTTCTATGTATGTATGACCCGTTTACATTAATTTATTCATTTGTTTATTTTGAAAGGTGGTCAAGCTAATCCCTCCAGAAATTGAAGTCGCCTGCCATAACGGTCCAGAGTCAAGCACTATTTCTGGTCCCGCTGATATTATGAAGAAGTTTGTAGCGCAGTTGACTGAGAAGGGCATCTTTGCTAAAGAGGTTCCTTGCTCTAACATTGCGTATCACTCCCGATACATTGCAGAGGCCGGTAAGTAACAACACATATTAAATTTCAGTTGAGTTTTAGTAAGAATAGCAAAGAATGCTAAGAGAAAAAGTGAAAGACTGTTAATAGTGTAAGCATACCTAGGTATGTGTAGTAGAATCTGATAATTATATTTTTATGCTCAACTGTCTATAAAACAAAATACATAAGCTCTCACTTTTTGACGTACATGCTACGAGAGAACAATCTCATCATGGCTGCATGTAGCAAAAGCATAAATGGCAGATTTTATAGTCCAAATCTTGATCCGGCAGGATTACAATATGATATTTCTACCTAATCTTTTAACAGGTCCCGGTCTTCTGAAATACTTGAGTGAGGTGATCAAGAACCCCAAACCTCGCAGCGACCGTTGGATGTCGACCTCAGTGCCTGAAGAAAAGTGGAATGAACCAGAAGCCAAGTTCTCTTCTGCTTATTATCATACTAATAATCTTTTGGTAAGTGTTCATGTTATCCTAATAGGTCAGATTGTCCAAATAATTTGATTTATTTTTTATATGAGCTCCAATTCTGGTTTTTTACGCTGGCGTTAGATACAAACCAACACAGCTTCTGAAATTAGTACTTTCGTGAATGATCAGAATTGCTACCCAACCTCAGTGAAGAGATATTTCTCCACAAATATTCAAACATTAATTCTCAATGGAAAACATTGACGTTCACTTAATCCAAATCAAATTCTTATTTTAAAACGTATTCCCTTTTAACAGAGCTCAGTGTTATTCGAAGAAACCTCTCGGCTGATCCCACCAAACGCAGTTCTTGTGGAGATCGCTCCCCACGGCCTTCTCCAGGCTATTCTGAAGCGATCTTTGCCGGAGTCTTGCAAACATATCCCGTTGACCAGACGAGGACATGCTGACAATGCTCTGATGGTTCTTGATGGCATCGGCAAGTGAGTATGGCGAATTAGTTGTATGCTACTTGCATATAGGACTGCATTTTTTGTATGAAGCAATTCACATTTTTAAGGAAGACTAAGATTCAGGACTATTTATAGAAAAGTAGTAACTGGTTCAAAAAACCCTGTTCTTTGGCTCTAAGCAAAAAAAAAATGTCCATAAAGCGGACTCTTTTTAGACTAAACACATTTCTGTGAACGTGTCCTCACCGTGTTCCGTCGAAAATCGATTTCGTACAAATTGTATGCACTTACACGCCTCCGTGAATAAACAACTCGGAACACGTATAGCTCTACCTGACCTGAAAATGTGTTGATACCGCTTTAATAATAGACCGCTGAAGCAAAAGTTGCACGCTTAATAACGTTCTCTTTCAGATTGTACATGGAAGGCTACCATCCTAAAGTCGAAGCACTTTACCCACCAGTTGAGTTCCCAGTGTCTACTGGCACGCCTTTCTTGTCGCACTTGGTTGAATGGGCTCATTCAGAGAAATGGTGAGTGAACATTCATATCTGAAAAGTACAAAAATCATGACACAATCAAGAAACCACATGGTTCTGTAATAGCTAAGCTACCTCCCTGATACCTTGTATCTGTTACTTTTAAAAGCAATAACAAATAACAGCTGATTGATGACCCAAGATGTGGGAATTGTTGCATATTAGAATATCATTTGTGGGTGAACCGCGAACCACAACCGCAAATGCGGAAGCACTCTTCATTAAATGTCTTTACGTTTATTTTTTGTTTTCAAACGCGAAATACTCGTAGGTACCAAAACAGTTTCAATTCCACAAATAAAATTCTAGTAACTCTTTAGCGTAGGTACTTAACTAACCCACATAACTGTTTTATGTTTATTTTTTTAGGACGCTCCCTATTTACGTGAACGCGCATCATAAGATGGCTGCTGCCTGCAATTTCGTCGTGTCTATTCACGACAAAGAATACAGCTATTTGCAAGGACATGTTTTGAAGGGTAAGTAAATAAAAATACATCCTCGCAACCACCCATACTCACAATCGACATTCATAATATTAGCCGGTTAGTCCTAGTGCTATCCTATACTAGTAGGTAGGTACCAGTACTGTCCAGTTGTCAAACTAATTAAAGCAGCAGTGATGTAATCTTTGAATTTTATACGGCAGAGAATAGAGCAGAGTGACAAAGACTCCACCGACAGGACCATTGCTATTAAAGATGGTAATGATGATGTAACCTACTATTATCCCCACAGAAAAGAACGTTTACCCATGGGCAGCAGCGTTGGTAGCAGCTTGGGACACCCTCGCCATGACCTTGCAGCAGCCAAGGAAACAGATCTCAGTACACTTCAGAGACCTACAGATGTATGCCCAACCAACATTGCACGACAAACGCTCTTTGCGCCTTAGTGTTACTTTGCATAGAGCTAATGGACGGTTTGAGGTGATTTTATTTTTATGTTTTTAAATATGTAAGTAGGTTTCACAAAAAAGGACTTACAAAGATCAAAACAAAGAAGCAAACAGAAGTTGTGTGGTATCAAATGCTCAAACAGAATCCACAGACAAAAGCGAGGCTCTTAAATTTAATGATGTCGAGGAGAGTCTATTTTTTTGGTTTGTCAACTTTTGCTTGAACCTTTTACTAATATTACATGATAATATTCCATGATATAACTTTTGAAATACTCTCTAAAACACGTTTCAAAATGCAGCATCATTTAACCTTAAACTCAAGCGATCATTTACCTTTTTTTAGCAAACTTTCCGTTGTATATCCAGATTAAGGCATTAGATGAGTTATTCTCTTCCACAGATTATGGATGAAGATCGTACTGTTATTACTGGTTTTATGCATCCTGATCTACCCGAGAGTGCTAATGTCCTCAATCTGCCGTTAGAGCCTAGAAAAGAACTAAAACTGACCTCTGACGATGTTTACCAAATATTCTATGAGAGGGATCATTTCTATAAGTAAGTTGTTCTGATATTGAAAGTTGAATTGGATGAAATTTTAAATAAGTAGAAGAAAAGGTAAGGCTAAGGTTGCCTGGAAGATATTGCTACCTAGCAATAAGGCCGCCTGTTGCTAATATAAGAATATTCTTGTTTGTGTCTGTACCTTATATCTTTGTGTGCAATAAAGAATATTTGTATTGTATTGTAAGTAGGGAAACACTGCAGTTTTAATTATTTACAGTGATTTATGTGTGAGCTCACGGCTCACTCACGGCAGTTTATTCTTCAATGCGTTAGAGTAATATAGACGTGTTTTTTAGTATTGAAAGCGTAGAAAACTTAAACTTCTTTTACTATGCCAAAAAAATCATTATCAATGCTATAATAGATCAGAGTTTTGCTCCATCGCATACATCTAAATACAAATTTGTTTTTTCAGTGGCGAATTCCGTAGCATTCACGAAGTGGACGAAACATTCTCTGATGCTCAAATTGTGTGGAACAACAACTGGGTGACATTCCTTGATGGTATCATTCAAATGTGTGCTTTGAAAAACAACCATGATACCTTGACTCAAGTCTCTAAAATCAGGAAACTTTGTATTGACATATCGAAGCAATACCGGGAAGTGCTCGATGTAGATGGAAAGACCGTTATACCTGCTGATACCCTGAGTGTTATGAATATTGTTAGGTAAGTGAATTTGTGTATGTTTGGATCGTAGTGGAGGAAAATGGTCTCTGCTTAGCCCGATGAGAAAAAGGCGTGGCAGACATGTATGTGAATTTATGATGAGGATCACTTCAAAGTGGTCTTTGGTGCCCAATGTTAATTTGATGAAAAATTTGTTGCATATCTTTGGCCATTTATCAACAACATTTATCAATGTTGTCGTTGGAATAGAGCCTTGCTAGCTACGAAATGTATACCAATTTAACAACATGGAAACGACGTTGATATGTTTTTGTAGCTTATCTAATAGGTATTTTGTTAGTTATTACTAAATGCATCATATAATTCAGGTGTGGAGGAGTCTTTATGGAGAACCTGCAGTTTAGAAAGCTGCCGATACCTGAAGAAATCCCTGCCAGTTTGAAGATTTCGAAGTTCATCCCTCGATTCAAGGCTAATATTGATGTAAGTTTAATTTTCTCTTCACATTTTCTCTATTATGGCCTAATCACTCTCTGTATGAGAGTAGGCTCGTGCCTCTCGGTGAGGACATATATGGGCTGATAACGATAACAATTTTCTCTAGACAGTTTTATCAGCACTTTTCTTTTGCTTTTAAAACATAATACATATCTTATTTTATATAAGACTGGAGTGTACATAAAAAGTTTACGTTCTAGTTTTTCCGATATACAAGCTACGATAATGTAAAGTTACTCTGGAATCCGTTCAATGGTTTTTGCGTGAAAGAATGATAGTTATCCTTCCTTATACCCATTTACATCCTTCTATCCATCGACACAAACATTGCCAGTTATAATATTAGTAGGATGTAAGACTATACTGATCATTACTTAATTTGATACCTATCAATTCATTTCATTTTTCAGGTACCAAGCACCCTACAAGTTTACTTACAAATGGTTGCTGAAAACATCAACAAAGATACGATAAACGTACTTAAAATTAGCGACGACAGAACACCTGATATCAAAAACATTAGGGAAATCCTAAATGACATTCCTGACCTCACTGTGAACTATGAAGAAATCAGTAGAGACAACGTTTTGCTAATGAGAGACCACTTTTTAACTGAAATCGATGTAGTCCTGGTGACAGATCTTTCATCCGATGAAGGTGTAAGTATTTTACAACAAGTATAATAATAAATAATGTATTTGGTTAGTCTGGGCTAAATATGGAAAGAAATAAGTAATTTTGTTACTTTTTTGTCATGCCAACAGTTTATTCGAAGAATTTATATTTACAACTTTCTTCGTACGCATTTATCGTCATATCTTTAAAAAAACATGCTATCGCTACAATATTACCAAGTTTCATTAGTCTGTTCAGTAGTTTATGCGTGAAAGAGTAACAAACATCCATCGGCACAAACAATGACATTTATAATTTAAGTAGGATAAATAAAGAGCAATTAATACTGCTGAATAGCGCATACGGCTTTTTCAATAATTAAATTATTTGAATTTCGCAGCTTTGCCAAATGCTATACCGCGTGCTACGCCGCGACACCTTCCTTTTGAACGAAGAACTATCAACTGACGAAAGGATTCGTCCTTCGGCGCTATACAAAGTCGTCTCCTCCCAAGTTTCCAATGGAAACAAACTGGATCTTGTTAAATGGAGACCGACGCAACTAGCTGCAGCGTCAACTGTAGTTACAGTTCGAAATCAATCTGAATTATCCCTTTTGAAGATAACAAGAGAGGATCTGCCTCAAAGGCACAAGTTGGTGATCCTGTCTTGTTACCCTCCAGTGCCAGAGTTGAGGGCACTTGTGAAAGAATGGAGAGCGGAGGCTGATAAGAATCTGATCTACGTGGTCATGATATCTGATAGAGATAATCTTGATCAGTTACCTGAACTGGATTTGACTTACAGCGTTCTGATTGATGTAAGTTTGTTTATGTGCAATAGCATGCGCTCTTAGTTCGCTTTAAGTAAATAACTTTTGCGGTGTTTGCCTATAATTGGGTAGACAATCAGCTTTTATATTTATAATACATGAACTGTTGTATTCTTTTTTTGGTTGTCTTACCTGTTGGGAAACCAACAATAAATAAATGAATAGCGGTATAGCAAGTTACAATACTGTTGCTGCATAAGAGCCCGTTCAGACCACATAGATTCTGTCGGCCATTAGTTTAGTTGGGCTCTCAATCTGTACGCAGATGTATACAAGTGCGCACATTATGACGATTGGCATTTGTTATGATTTGTACTAGCAGGCCAACCCGACTAAACTATCGATTAATTGAAAATCTGTGATCTGTGAAGGCTCTTAATCAAGCATTAAAAATACTGTGTTCGCTTTCCAGGGTGTATGGGGAGGTGAATACTACACGTCTGACAAAGAATATGTAGAAGTAGGCAAGAAGGCTATATTGCGTAGTTCGCGTACATGCGACTTGGAATCTTTCCACTGGGTTGAGAGTGTTGAGCCCACAGGACCTGGAGTCTCAGTCAATGTGAGTATTAAATATGCTAGTATTGTTGTAACAGTTCAAATATAGTCAAAATCAAAATATATTTATTTCATTGGCACAAAAAATGAAACTGTTACATAAGTAGGTATACAACTTTGAAAGCCAGCGCTAGATTTGCAATGTACAGTTTTCTCCAGAGAAAAATCTAGCAAGAAACGTAGGTTTCTCTTTTCAAGGTTCACTATTACATAACACTTATATATGAATAGAATGAAATTGTAAATAATGCGACTAACTTTAAATCACAATCTAACCTTTGGACTTATGTACGTTAATGTTCTATTTTGAGTATTACGATTACGGTAATCAGAAAAAAAACAACATGCACCGCTATGACGTTAATCAAGTAATTTTTATGTTGATTATTTACCATGATTACCTATTTCGATCTAGCTTAGGTATATCATTAATAATAAATACTAATAAATCATTCATTCACAGGTACATTACGCAGCGATTAATGACTGTGATGTAAAAAAAGTGACAGGAGTAATTCCAACATCTGATGAGGATATGGCCTTCGGTATGGACTTCAGTGGAGTTACTGACGGGTTAGTATATAGAAAGTAGTGAGAAAGGTAGACATATTGGAATAAATCGAAATAATCAAGCAAAAAAGCAGCTGGAAAAAAAGAACTATGTATTTTGCTACTTTAATCTAATATTATTTAAAGTGCCAGAAAATGTTTAAACCACATACCTAAATATTCTGGAAAAAAAACATTCAAAACTTCTCGAACTCCTTATACAAAATGCACCAGCTCATAATATAATCTGGGAAAATATATACTTCTTAAATAATTTTGAACTTAATCCCATACTAAAAGTTATTTGTTATCACTAGTACCTACATGCTTATCATTGTCTATTGTAATATTGTGAGACCTATGTAAAACAATGGTGTGCATAAACGTTTGAGTATTTGAGTAACGTTCCTAATTAAAAGTCATCCTGTTTTCATTTTATTGCAGTGGAAACCGAGTAATGGGTATTGTGCCAAGTGGTTCCGTGAGTGGTCGCGTCAAAGCTCGTCCAGAACTGATGTGGCCTGTGCCAGCTCATTGGAGTCTTGAAGACGCTGCTACTGTACCGTCGGCGTATGCGCACGCATTCTATTGCTTTGTAAGTATTTTGAATCAAGAACGTCCTTTATAAGCTATTTTTTAGTGCTAGGCTTGCAAAACTTAAAAATTTATTAGCAGCTTTTTTACGTCCCCTTTACAGGGATACTAACTAGTTTTATATCAGTCAGTCTCTCACTGTCACTTCTTCAACCCATTCGTTTTGTTTTCCCATATTAAATCATCCTGTATTCCTATATTTATGACTGTACCTTGGGCAATCCTATTTTATCCTTTCTTTTCATTCAAATCAGCTTTTCCACTTATTAAATAATCTCATTTTGCAGGACATGAAAGTACAATTCCGTCGTGGATACAGAGTGCTAGTTTTTGGTGCCACAGGAGCGTTGGGTCAGGCTGTCATATCGATAGCTCTTGGCAATGGATGTGAAGTGTTTGCTGCGGTCAGTGACCTCAGGAAGAAACGCTTCTTGATGAAACTTTTCCCTGAACTGAAAGGTACTGTAGATGACAATTAGTCACGTTTTGCATTTCAGCGCTATTAAGGTTTAAACGTTTTACATTGTGCGGTGACGTCAATCGTCTCTCGATCGCCATTCAGTATACACCTTTTGTTTAAATATACCTTATCTCATCTAGCCGTCATTGTCACACTTTTTGGCTAAGGCCTCCCTTCTCTTCCTCCAGAATTCTTTATCCTGAGCCGCCTCTGCCCAGACATCCATGAATGTGTCCATTTTATTTAATTTTAAATTAAATCTATTTTCTTTTTAATTCTCTTCCCCGTAATCGTCCAAATTTAATAATTTGGACTCTTCTAGATTCTGAACTTCTGAATCGTATTTATCATCGTATCTATCAAACTCAAATGAACCTATTTGTTTATGAGCTCTCAAGGTCATTGAAAGACATAATGTTAATAGAACATCAATTTTTGCAGAGGACCACATCGGCAACTCTCGCGATTCCTCATTCGGGGACATGGTCAGGAGTCTCGCAAAAGGAGATGACATCACGAGGGGTTGTGACATCGCTGTCAGCTGCGTCCGTGGGGAACAGAAGAACGTAAGAAACATTTTCCCTTTTTAATTTCTGTCTCTATTACCTTATTATAGAACTTAGACGTAGGTACTTACGTAGGAACGTAGGTATAGTTGCTTTGCTGTCATCATTATATTTAAAAGCGTCGCTTTTGTCGGTAGGAGTCTTCTCCATTCTGCTCTATACTCTGCTGTCCGTTTGTTATAGAGCTTAGAATTTCGTGATGCGTTTTTGTTTTCTTTTATATCTTCATTCTAATCTTAACTAGATGTGAGTTTGGAATATCGTGATGCATTTTTGTTTCCATTTATGTCGTCATTCGGATTTTGACTGATTTTATTTTGTTTTAAGGTTGTCCTCAACAGTTTGGCAGCTTGTGGTATCATGTTGGACATAGTGCAACTCCAGTCCCAAGAAAACTTCTCATTCGGAATGTTCTATCTGACGAGAGAACGGAATTATGTGCCTATCTCCTTCAATTCTTTGTTTGAGGAGAATGAAATTAAAGATTTGAAGGTTTGTATTTAATAATATAAGTGTGAAAAATAAATATAATATCAATCCTTTGAGATTACATTTTTCACCCCTACTGTCGCAGCATTAGTCTGATGCCCGTTTTGACCATCTTACTCCTAATGTAATGGACCCCTAATGACCCCTTAACAGTACAACTGACAACATCCGTCAGCATCAGTAGTACAGCTAAGGGATCTCTTACGTTAGGAGTTAGTTGATGAAAACGGGCATGAACTTTGTTACTACCTATTTATTACAAAACAACCACATCGATTTCTCCAAAAGATTTTTAGAATACACTTTCCCGTAATTTTTTATTATAAACGCCAGAGGTCTTTTTACATAAATTTATCTAACAAAAGCGAAATACTCAAACAACTGAATCTATTTTCCGTAGCGAATCCAAATCCTGATATCTGAGGGTATAGCACGAGGCTACGTGCGCCCACTGTCGCGCGTGACGTACGCGCCGCATGATGCTGGACGCGCGTTCAGACTCCTGGCCGGCAGCCGTCATCGTGGGCGAGTGCTCATTGATCTTAGGGACAACGCTATTGTACCTGAGCCTAGGTAAGGAATCCTATACTATAAAATAAAGACAGACTATACAATACAGCACGAGTTAAACAGAACAAGTACAAAAGAAAAACGGTATTGAAAAGCACAAAAAAAAACAGAATATCAGAAACCTAAGCTGAAAATCAATAATTTATTAGATATAATCACATAGGTATCGATTTGTATAGGTCCCTTTTATGGTAATAAAAAAATGGTAGGTAATAATTAAAATGGATAACGAAGTGTATTTAGGTACTTCTCTTCTAATACTTATTAAATAAGCGTAATAAGAGAATAGGTAGTACGAGTAAGTATTATCCACACATAATACAGCCTGAAATAATTCTAATTTCCCGTTGGCAGGTTGGCTTGCTTTCCAGAGCTCTGTCATGTAATTCTATGTGACGAACAAACATTCGGAATGCAATGGGCACAGAGACTGATCAATCGTGGCGCTATGAAGATTCATTTGCATAGCGAAAAACCATCAAGCCATTTGCTTTTGAAAGCCAAGTAAGTACATTTGCAAAAAGAACGGGCCCAAGTCTGCTTATTTACCATATTCTCAGTTGTGCGTCGGCAGAGTGTCAATGGAATGTCAATGTCATTTTTTGACGCAATTTTTTGGTCGCAATCAGTCTACGCAATCTTGACGCAATCAACGTATTGGTTAGCTTAATACCAAATGCGTCAAAAAATGCCATTGGCACTCTACTGACACACATCTGAGGCTATTTTAAATTAGCAGACTAAGGGGTCTGATGCAAACAATTGAAAATAATTTGGGCTTTAAAACAAAATGATCACTAAACAACTTTTTCTACAGGACATGGCAAAACAACGGAGTTAATGTACAAATCACGAAAGAAGATTTGAGTACAAATAAAGGAATAGTTGCTTTGCTGAGTGAAAGCAATCGTATGGGACCCGTCGAGGGTATTTACGTTATAGCAACTGATGCTACCGAAAAAAATGTTGATAAATTATCCACTGTTGTTGCTAATCTTGATATGACGGCTAGGAAACTGTGTCCTTCGATAAAGTAAGTACGACTACTCAATGAAACAAAATTAATAGAATTAGAAGTAAAAACAGTATGTGTGTAGTCGCTTCGATGCGTCGATGCTCATTTGTGGTGTTAATTTTATTCTAATAAGAACAATGTCGATAATAATATGACAATCTAAAATGCTCTGCGCTGCGCTCCGTCAAGTGTGTGCCGGCCCCATAAAAACAGTCATCATATTAAGAGCGTCTCTTGCCGGTGGAGTCTACGCCACTCTGCTCTACTCTCTGCCGTCCGCAGCACCTGATACGACACAACTAAAACATCAGCAAGAAAATAAATTATCGTAATGCCAATTGCAGTCTCATTCATATTTTGGATTACCGAACAACTTAGATGTATTAAACAACAACTCAATTAACGAGGCTAAATTATAAACTCATTTTATAGGTACTTCGCAGTAATCAATTCTGGCATTCAAGTGGGACAAAAGGCGGGTCTGGCTCGAAGCCGTGATCACCTTCCCGTGACAATGCTGAACTTGCCAGCTTTGAGAAAGGTAAGAAGATCATTCAAATCTTATAGGGGGATATCGATGCAAATACAATTGATGTTCTATTGTATAGGATGCTCGGATTCGAACCGTTTACTGTTTGGGAACTTGATGCTTGGTGTAACATAATACACTACATTCATTCACAGCATCTACGTCTATGTCAGATGAGTCATAGTGCATGTATGCGACGTAATTTCGGCTTATAGGTTATAAGCTTATAGGTGCCTTGAAACACATTGCGAGCGTACTTAAATGAATGTTCGGCGTAATATTACAATGACGAATTAAAAAAGTAAAAAAGCGTCTTCTCTGGAAACACCTTTCTCGCTACTTCACAATATAGACACGTTATTTCAAGTATTGTACCTTTTTCCTATAGGCTGATGGTACAAACTCAACAAGCCAGACCCAAATGTCCTGGCGCGGTGCAGTCAACGCAACAGAACGAGCACTGCGTTCCTCAAACAGCAATCTATTAGCTGTGCCAAAGAAACAACAACCTCAGACACTATTGCAGCAAATAGCTATTGTTTCTGGTAATTTTTTGGTTTTTATTCTAAATATTACGATACTTTCTTCTTTGAGGGAGGGCATTAGTAAATTTTAAGTTAGTGTCCACCTTTTTGTGTGTAAGCACTGAAAATCGGCGTCAAGTCATTGTACTGATATAGGTAGTGACATGATATATGCTGAAGGGAGTCCTTTTCCATTTCTTCTTTTATAATAATTGTGTATCTTAGGCGCACGAGCAATTTAGTTGCTCGGCGTCTACTCGACTTTGATCACAATTTGGACTCATATGGAAATGTGCAATAAGTTTCGTGTCTAGTAGCTACGTACGCATACTAGCCCATAACCCGTGATAAAATTTTGCAAACTTGTGAATAATGAAGTCATTAATAAATTAATATCAATAATTGTGTGCTTCTTTCATCAGATATTGAAATTTCCGAAGAGACGAATGAACTGATGACTCTACAAGAATTAGGCTTTGACGTGAACAAGATACCAGCTTTGAGTAATTTCTTGAGAGATTTGCACAGCGTTGATATATTGGAGGAGAACATTCCAGAACTTACGATACAAAAGTATGTATAGACAATACACATTCGAAATTAACATATAAAATTCTTAGAGGCTTGATTATTTGACACAATAGGAGTTCATTACAAAGAAATAAAATTTATTGCCATTTTCACCAACTAACTCCTAACGTATCCTAATTAATGACCCCTTAGCAGTACAGCTGACGTCTGTCATCGTCAGTAGTACTGTTAAGGGGTCTCTTACTTTAGGAGTTAGTTAGTGAAAACGGGCATAAGGATTCTGTCACGAAATTGACTTGGTTTAAAACAGGTACTAAAGTTATATCTTTCTCTATCCCTGTCAACAGAATCCGTGAAATAGAAGCCGTGATATATGAACAAGAGTCAAAGAAAGTACATGGTTTGGGTACATTCTTCTCGTTCGTTGACCCCGATGAGTTACTGGCTACTACTGAAATGGTGATCGTCCCCACACTTACTTGCAGCGCTACTGCGGTAAGTTTATTAATTTATTAAAATCTCAGAAAAACAAAGCTACATGAATGTTTGATTCAAACAGAAACTCTAGCTTTAATATGGCTATAATTGGGATGATGACTACATTCAAAAGTCCGTATTTTAGGCTATCAAAAAATATTTGAACCAGATTTTTTACCTGATCAAATACATAAATAAATACAAAGATATAGAGCGTCAAAGTTACGGAGTGGGGGGTTTTTACGTCACCATTGAGTAAAAATCGTACTCAAACGTGACGTCACGAGCAACTTTAAACCAGTGTATCTTTGTTATTTTTGGTTTAAGAGAAAAAAAAAAATACGTGTCTAATATTTTTAAAATAATCTATGTGATGGAGTAAAAAAAATGTTTTAGTCATCATGCCTATTACATACCTACTGTAAATACTTACGTAAACTAATTAAAACAATGTCAGTACAAGGTAGGTATTAATTTACATATTTTATTATACTTAATTAAACGGTTGGTACGGCTGTAGATTTCATATATTATGCGTTGCATACGTTAATAGAGTATTAACAGTATTCAGCTTGTTTTAAAGAAAACGCTTAAAAATTATTTGAGAGACCTATGCTCGGCAGTGGGCAGCTATAGGTTTCAATTATGATGATAAAAAAATATTTCAGAGAAGCGACGAATTCGACATTGACCAGACGTACCTGGTTATGGTACCAGGATTGGAAGGTCATCACCATCGCTTCCAGCTGCTGAGCGAAAGACTGAAGCTGCCAGCAATCATTCTGCAACCCGGCTTGGATCACCTGCAGGAAACTGTCAAAGATACTGCAGAAAGATATGTAAAGGTAATAGAGAGAAGTTTACATTGGATTCCAAACTCATGCACTACAATCGGTCTGCATCCGATCCGATAAAATTACCATAGAAATAGCTCTCGGATCTATCTCGGATTTAAGCAGATATACCAAACATTTCAGATCGGATTCTGATCGCATGTAGTGCGTAACCGCTCTAACTGTTCAAATTCTGCTATTGTGATTTTGCAAATGACGACGAATGATGGTCTTATACCCATCAATAATATTTCCAAACAGAATTTCAACTATAAAACGAATAGTTTATATAAATGTCTTGACTGAATCTGATTTACTTTTTGTTAACAGCTTCTTCTGAAGAAAGCTTGCATCCGAAACAATTTCTACCTTTTGGGATACGAAAGTGGCGTACTGATAGCATTAGAAATGGCTGCGATATTAGAAGAACATGGTACGTAATACATACATATCTGTCACGCCTCTTTGACTCTTTCCCATCGGGGTAGGCAGAGATCCTCCACTTACTTCGATCCAAACACACTTCTTTCGTTTCATCCAAATTCATCAAGGGTATCTTTTATACATTTTGATAATGATGATACTTTTATTTGTAGGTCTGACAGGAACAGTATTCTGCGTAGGAAGTACTCCAGAAGAATTCCAACACATTATGGAAGATAACCTCAAAGACTTCTCTACAGACGAAGCTCTCCAAAACGAAGTAATCAAACACATGTTCACTCTAATGACCAGTGAATCTGAAACGGGAGGACTTGATAACGTACTTAAAGGCGCCTCAACCTGGGATGCCAAAATCGCAGTCTGCGTCAGAACCCTTCTTGGAAAAGTGCCACATTCAGCTCAGTATGCGAGAAACTTGGTAGAAGCAGCATATCTGAGGATAAAGCAAGTGAGGAATTTCAAATCTCAACCTCGAGAGTTAAGATCGAAACTTGTGCTCCTTCATGCGAATATACAGACCGATGCTTCCCCTGTGTCGTCACTTCAGAGATATTCCAAAGAGCCTGTAGTAATACATGATCTCAAAGAGTCCTTCGCTCATGCAACACAAGATCTTCGATGCTCAGCTATAATTAACGGACACCTCGACTCTAAAATTCTGCAGGCCTTTGATGAGAAGAATCTGTGTGAAACATACCTTCTCAGTAACGATTTAATGAGGAATGCCTTAGAAATTTCAGACTAATGATAAATGTTATTAATTAATTACTATAACCTATATTTATATTTACTTACGTATTCTAAATTATAAAATTTTATTTCTTGAAATTGTAATTAGTTTGGATTTGGTTTAGTTTAGTCTTGTTTTAATTAAAATCAAGATTGATATAAATTAGTTCTTTTATTAAACCCAATTTAAAATCCCGCACAATATTGATAAGCAACTACATCACGTCTTATATGACCATTCATTTGTCTTCATCGTCAAGAAACTCGTAGCCATATTCTTCTTGCTCATTGACGTAAGTATGCTCACAGTGATTAAGATTTTGATAGTAATCTATAACATCTGGTGCTAGATATTTGTTTATAATTGCAGAACACCTTAAATCTTTAGTCAAATTTGGTAGCGTTTCACTCAACTCATGTTCATGTTGATAAACTGCCGAAGAACCGCCATCGACATTATCAGGTAATTTTGCTTTTAAAACCACGAATTTAGACTTGAGTTCCCTTTTCTTCCAAGTGTAATTCTTAATCAGGTTTATTCTATTGTAAATCACGTCGCAAAACCCTTTTACGTATTGCGAAGTCCAGGAACTACGGCCATGAATCAATTTTAAGAAAACTTCCACTTTTTCCTTCCAAGAATTGGTATCCTTCAATTTTATTTTTAGTTCGTCAGATGAACAGTTGAACATCAAATAATGCACGTGCTCAATGATGAGATTTTGTTGTTGTACCGGATCAGTTTGGTTAAACTGTGACTTCAAAACTTCACAAATATCTTCTGGTTTTCCTCCCAAGAAATAAATGGTACCGATGAGACCTGTAAATAAAAAATCATTGTTAGAAGTTGTTACACTAATAAAAGTTTGAAAATAATTATTATTTGATATCATCATATAATTCTTAACCTTTTTGCTCCAATATAGCCGCAATTTTTAAAGCAACCAGAACTCCAAACTCATACCCAAGGAGGTAAAAGTTATTCTTTACAAAGATTTTTGTCATCATCACCTGAAAAAGTAAAAAAATAAATATTTAATTACCTAGTCAATAAATTGATCACTTTTTTATTCAACAAGTTATAGAAAACAAATGAAAATACTTTGACAAGTCGTTCCGCCATCTCTTCAATAGAGTTTTCATTTGATATTTCAAGTCCTGGCTGCAGTACTAACGCTGGCAATTTGAGAGACTCGCACAATGTTTCAAATCGATTGTGATGCCCTTCTATTCCGGGAAGGATGATCAAATGTTGTAGTTGGTTATAAAATACATCAACACTCTGTGAAGAGAAAATAGTTTTGAATTATAGCATCGTAAATGTGGCAATAACTTAAAAACTATAAGCTAGTCTGTACATTTCAAACTCCACTTCATCATCATCTGATGATGCGGAAGAGATGATTCTCTACCTATAGCTGCCCACTGGAGCAAAGGCCTTTTCAATATAGCTTTCCAACGCGACCGGTTTTAAACGAGACCTCGTGGTAGTGACTAGGCCGTTGTCGGTCCATCTAGTAAGTTTCCGTCCCACGCTGTCTCATGTAAATTCCACTTATGTCAATGTAACTCTAATCAAACCAAATTTAAGTGATCAATGATAAATTCTATATTCAGAAACCCGTGGTTAATTATTAGGTATAATATTCTTGTAAAATGGAAGTGATACGAGGAAAACTAGGATAGGAGTGTTTTGCTTATGTCACTTGCAACGTGACATCAGACGTGCCTCAAACCCAACTCAAACCAGAAAGCATTTGTTTTCCATACTACTCTCATAGGCTGAGATCAAAATTATTCTTACCAATTCCGAAATGTGTAACAAAGTTGACATGAAAAAGACACTGCTGTTTGCAATAAGCTCATCTTTGTCAATGTATTTGACGTATTGATTTAGTCCGGTTGGCTCTTCCGTTGGTTTTTCAGATTCTTCCAGCAGTTGTTTTAACCTTATAGAACAGAAAATGGTTCTAGTTATTTTTTGCTCTTTTAACATAAATTTATGATCATTTTTATGAAATAAAATCATTGCTAAACTTACCTAGCAATTGTAAACATTGGTATTTGAACCTTGGGAAGTCTGAAGCCGAACTTCTCTTCTAAAACGTCATTAAGAATTTGTATTCTATCTTGATCTAAACCCAGTTCATATAATGCAGTATCTTCCGATATAGCGTTGTTCATATTAATTCCTGTTTTAACAAAACTTAGTTTAAATATTTGAGTAGGTTCATCATATTATTATGTTTCGACATAATAATCTTGTTTAGATTTTTGTTTGTGTTTTATCATAAAACTACATCCCACTGCTGGGCAAATACCTCCTTGTTCTCCACCAGATTTGCTGTGCGCCAGGTTCTTCCATTCTTCGCTGAATGAGTCAAGCGCGTATCGTCATGTTCACCTAGATCTGCCACGATGTCGTTTTTCGTTTTTGGAAAGCCATTATGTGAATGTTTTGGCCTATAGTTCACCAGACAGTTATTTAAATTTTATTTATAGTACGTAAATTATAGAAATAATCTTACGGCCTTCTTACTCTCGTATGGGAATAGGCTCGTGCCTCTGTAGTGGGAACGTTAAAAGGGCTGTTGATGATGGTAATTTTCTTACCGGGAATTTTCGCTATTTCGTCCAACAGATTACAAGGTTTCAAAGACTTTGCATGTGCGACCACAACGGGTTTATTACTTAGCAAAGCCATTTCTATACAATCAATTGCATCTCTCCAACTTAGTAATGCGTCAGTCGTATCGTGGTCATTCACATGTTTTAGATCCACCTTCAAAAGATAATGATTTTATTCAGTCAAGTCAAATTTTGAAATGCTTTCTATTTTATTTGACTTGCTTTACATGCTTGTTTCGTGGTGTTTATAAGATATTTCATCAAAATTAAAACATTTCACATTTTTGCAACATTTTGGTTTTATTAATAGTACCTACAGGATTTGCCTAGATTGGTCTGGTGACCGTGAGTAAAATGTCCCAAATATTTATTTATTTTTATTTCGTTATAATATGTTAGTCATAACTTACTTTTTCCAGGCCACAAAGTTGCAATGACAAAGACGGTAAGTCGTCTTGAACCCTCTTCATGCTTATAGCGTTTCCAAAATCACTTTCATGTATTATTGTGAAATATCTGCAACAAGTTTGAAAGATAATCAGCATCACCTCAATGCCAGTTTAATATGGAACTTCCTGGTTTCTGACACACTAGAGCGGTCGATCATCGGACTATTCTCGCGGTCACGAGCCTAACCTGCCAAAAGCGGGGCCACATTTCAACCGCGACACGCGGTTCACTCGCTGATATACGTAAGTGCCCATAACACTTTTTCACAAAAAAACTGTCATTTTGAAATCAAATATTGATTTATTGTAGTCAACTACTGGTAACTAAGTATAATGGGCATTTCAACTATGTAGGTAATCGTGAATCGTGATTTTTATAAAAACTCTTACCTAAGATTGAAGCATATTTCACGAGAAACAGAATCCACCTTAGAAATGAATATCCGGGCTTTATCTATATTTTTAACTTCAATATCTGTTTTTACAATATAGATCCCTTCAATAGGAGCTAGTTTATTGCAGTTTATTAGTAAACTTCGAATATGATCAGTTTTAGTTGCTTTATCTTGAGATATGTGAATGTTTACTCTAAGGTTTTGCCATTTTCTGCAAAATTCATAAAGTAAGTAATATTCATTGAAATTAAGCACCAGAATAAATAAATGGGTATTAAGTACAAGTACTAAAGATCAAAATTAGAAATATAAAATTCGTGAAGTAGGTAATATTCAATGACATTGGGCACCAGAATAAAAAAATAATAAATTAAAATATGAGGAAAGGCACTTACGACTCCATAAATTCTAGAAGAGATGTAACCTTTTCCGTGTGAATGTAAAGATTCTTTACACCATTTCTCACAAGTCTGTCAGCCAACTGTATTCCGAACGCAGTTTTGTCACAGAATATTACGTGACTCGACTTCGATGACAATTGTAATCTGTAAATATTTTAAAACACCAGTTGAAAATGAGGATAGAGATGATAAACATGAGAATAAAATGCGGCCAAGTGCGAGTCGGACTGGGTTCCGTACCATTTAATAGATTAACAATAGCAGCAAATACATATCTTAATCACGTTTGTAGCATGGGAGCCCCCTTAATTATTATTTTATTTTTAGTATTTGTTGTTATAGCGGCAACGGTAATACATCATTTGTTAAAATTTCAACGCTCTATGCTATAAAGATTCATGAGATACAGCCTGGTGACAGACGGACAGACGGACAGCCGCGCTTTAGTAATAGGGTCCCATTTTCACACTTTTGGTACGGAGCCCTATAAATGACCTTGAATAATGCTGATTCATTAACCTAGACAGTACACTCGGCAAAGAACTCTGAAGATTAACAAGGACACGACCACGATGGTTGCTGGCAGCAAGAAGTCTGAAGGCCCGAGGCACGTCCTTTGGGAGGTAAGTAACGCGGGAAAGAGGACGCACGTAACCTTTGGCTATTCCCTCACTAACCATTAGTTGCAATTTCTGCAAAAAACAATATATTCTTTCGATTTTTTGGGTACCATGTTTTTAAATGGCTTTTGTAAGCCTCTTTGTAAGACGGATCAGTGTCCACTTTTTTGAGCAAATACAATTAAGACACCAACGAATCAATAGCAAGAAGGCTTCTTTCTACGGGGACTTATCAAAAAATATGCTTTGATGCTTTTATATTTTTTATTTTGGACTAATTTTGACTATTATTTAATGAAGTGGCACTGGTTCTTGAATGTTATCCTGTAAATACAATCTAAATTCCAAATTGTTAACACTTACCCTCATATCTTCCCTATTATCATGAGTAAACATAGAAGCAAAGTCAATGAGTGCAAAATTCTTCGTTGGACTCAAACAATACATCCCAAATGTGAAGTTTTCAGCGCTGTGTATTGTAACTGTGTCAATTGTAATACCATCGTCAGTACACAACATAGCTGCCTGGAATTCAAATGCATATTTTGAATTAATTAGTGACAACAATAAAAAACAATAACCCGACTAAATAAAATCAATGCTGAAACCATAAAAGATATGAAGACGACAAGCATTAGTTTGAAAAATTGGGTTATAATACATCTTAGTCGAATGGTTTTAACAGTGATCTAAACTGAACAATTGATCCATTACTGATGAAAACTTTCATGAGGTTGCTTATCTCGTATCAGTGACAAAATGAATATCACGAAATTGTATATAAATGTTTTTTCTTTCTTATTCATTAAGGGATTTTATCCTTGTGGACATGTCTATTGGAGTTAATGTTTAGTACCTACATTACCTCTTTCAAATCCCCTTTAGCGCAGTTTATCACAATTTCGCAGCCTCTACCTTGAGTCCGCAGAAGTATCATATCTTTAAAAGTCGGGTCTCGTGAATTACCGATATGATCAGCTGTAAGGTAATTTTCAAGAATTCTTAGTCATCAACTATCATAATTTTCAACTATCATAATTTGTGACTTAGGTTAGAGCTTGGTTTTGTAGCTTATGTCATTTCGTTCCTAGGATTTAATAATTTCGTCTGCATTTATGTAGCTCATTAGCTAATACCCACCTAAATCGAATAGTTTACTGGGTATTTAACTAATACATCCAGTACCTATTATAGATTTAAATTGTATATCACATCATGATTTTCGGCATAGAGCTTAACAATCGATCAAATCAAAGATCTATATGCCGAAAATTATGGAAGAAAGCTATAAATTCCTGTGTCGTTTAAATTAAACACTAACCTGGCAAATCCGGGAACAATTTTGTCAAAAATCTTTTCTTCCTTACATCACTGACTGTAGTAAACACTTTGCAACCAAATGCTAAGGAAATTGATATCGCAGCTTGACCAAAGCCACCGGCTCCTCCATGAATGAATATAGCCATTCGGCGGGTTATTCTGGTCTTTATGCCCTTTGGTATAAAAATGGAAACAGTTTGTCAGATAAAACCGTATCTTTATACAATTACCAAAATCATATTTGGCAACGCGTATTTGACAATATTTGGCAACGCAAAGAGCCGATGGGAAACACCACTTCCCTCCACTTGCTACGTTCTATACACCATTCGTTCGCTTACATTCATCAGTCGCCTCTACATGCATGTCAGATTAGGGTAGCTACTCTTGACTTGACCTTTCTTAAAACAAGTTCCTGATTTGATGCATTTTTTATATCAAAATATTTTTAGGTTATGTCAAAACTTGGGTGTTTGCGTCAAACTATAAAGCCGATGTGAATAATGACATACTGTAGACGGATTATTTTATACCAAAAACTAAAACATTTATAGGGCATGACTGATTTTTTCCAAGGAATGTAGTCGCTTATGCCATCGGTTGCCCTATACTTATAATAGGTAAAGTCTAAATATGAAAATTTAAAATATAAACTTACCAAACAATAGAAAGCAAGGCAATACGAGAGAGGTACCGTAGCAGCGTCTTCAAGAGTCCAATGGTCAGGAACTGGCCACATAAGTTCAGTTTGTGCAAGTACCTTACCACTTAATGAACCATTTCTAATCAAGCCCATCACACGTTCACCCCTAAAACAGATTGAAGTACCTATGTTATATCTAGTTAACGAAATCTGGAACACTATGAGTGGTTGTGTCAGCTTGTGGACGGCCACTGCTGGACAAAAGCTTCCCCCAAGGATCTCCAAAACGACCGGTCATGCGCTGCCCGCATCCATTGCGTTCCCACGATATTAACTAGGTCGCCGGTCCACCTTGTTGGCCTTCCCACACTGCGTCGTCGTCCGGTGTATGGTCAATATAACTTAAAATATTAAAATCATGTAGTTACTTATTTGTGACTCCACTGAAATCCATCCCGAAAGATTTATCAGCATCCTCACTAAATGATATTTCGCCTGATGCTTTCTTTGCATCGTACATGTTTAAGCCAGCGTAATGGACCTAAAACAGAAAAAAGAGATAAGTAGTTATGTTCACTTATTACTAACTTGAGAGGAGATAGATGTTAAGTCACATAGGCTACATATCTTTTAAACACTTCACTTTCTTAAAATTGGGTGGGTGGAACTTTTAGGAAACATCCCTAATATCGGAATTTGATGTGAGGAAAGCTGTTTGTATTTTGTTATTTTTCGATATTGCTGCGTAACTTTTCCAAAATTTAACGATAAATGCAGACGAAATCGCGGGCAGCCTCTAATATTATAAAAGTAAGATATCTTACGAACCTTAACAGGAATTCCTTCTCCGTAAATATTTCTGGTTTCAACCCATTTTAGGGACTCGATGTCTCCAAACTGAGTAATGCTTAGAGATGCTGTCGTATCCGCATTTAATGGAGTGTATTCTGCTTCCCTCCAAAATAACGTCTATAAATTACATTAAAAGAATATAGGATGATATGATGATACTCATCCTACTATACTACTAATATTATAAAAGTCAAAGTTTGTGCCAATAGATGGATGGATGTTAATACGTTTGTTACTCAATCTCGCAAAAACCACTGGACAGATTTTAATAAAACTTCACAACATAGCTTACTCGCTAGTGTATCAAACAAGATACAATATTGAGTATTGAGTAATATTTTAAGATATCAGTTTTCCAAGAATTCGCGAGCAGCCATAAATTTAATTATTTAGGTAATAGGCACTCACATCATCCCCTTCATCTTGATTATATCGATCAATTGCTAATTCCTTTAATATCGGTATTTGACGTTGCGTTGGTTGCTTGACTTTGAAACTGACGTGCTTAATTACCAATCCACCGCTCCTGAAAAAAAACAATTCAAAAATACCTGTCAGTTTAACACACTGCTTGATAGAAATTGGAAACGAAGCACATGAAAAAATAGTTGACGCACCCTTCCCACACTATGCTTTTATCTCATTATCTGCTATCTCTAATACGTACCTAGCATATTCAAGAGTATCCGAGAAAACAGCATTGACAACACCGTTACCAGTGTGCATACGATGATCCTTTACATTAATGTATATCTTCTTTATCAGCTGTGGAATCACAACACCGTCACTCTGTTGTTTTAAAATTAACATTTGTATCACACCTTCCATGAACGTTGCCCAATTATTCCGCCAAATTAACTGAGCTTGCGTGAATGAGAAATTCGTGTTTTTTATTGTTTGTAAATCGTTTCTGGAATTTAAAATTACAAATACCTTTATACAATAATTTTGATATTGCTTCATTATCATGATCAATAGGTACTAATTAAATGTTGATCACGAAAAAGGAAATCGTGTTTTCTGAGATAAAATATCAGAGCGGTCTCACGCCGATCCGATCCCAATCGATTAAAATGGATAATTAAAAAAAAAGAATTACTATACCTTCGGAATTATTTCGAATCTATGCTATCTATACTATTTTGGATTCGTAGTGCAAAACCGCTCTAAATTGTTACAAAAATGATACGTACGGACCAAGTAATTCGCCTCAAATTAGGTAAAAGGTCTTTTAAAAAATTCTTTAAATTTTCATACCCGCACTTATATCCCTTTTCATACAACAGCTTATACACATCTTCTTGGCCAAGTTCAGTTTCATCATTGGTTGTAGGCATTTCAGTCGATATATCTGAGTTATTTGCTAGCTCATGGATATAGCCTGAAGCTACGATTTCTTGTTCATAAGTTACCTGGAAATTATTTGCTAATTAGTTTCATGTGGTCTTTACACATTAATGTGTATATTAATGTAGTAATACACTCTTTGCCAGTTTAACCGTGACCTACTTTTTAGGTACCGTATCATCATTGTTGATTATGATTTGGGACGTCATTAATAAGTGTAATGTAGTTCTCAGTGACTAAATTTTTTCAAAATAATTACTGCTTAATAATTACTGGTCTGAGTAAGCCCTTGCAGGTGGAGCATCCCACTTAGGCCTATCCTCTGCCAGTGCTTTGATTTCTTGATACGACATCACGTTAATTACAAAATAAAGGCAATAAAATCAAAGTCAGGGGAAACCAAAATTCGACTTATATTCTTACCTCGAACAATCTAGAACCTCTTTGCAACATAACAGTCAAACGTAATGGCTTGTTAGTAAACAATGGAGGTTGGAAGTTAAATGTCACGTTCTGGAACCGAAGCGAAGACAGTTTCTTGCCTAAACACATTTCTAAAGTCTCCCAAACTAGTTTCAAAACTGAAGAAAAGGGAAACACTCGTTTTCCTGTGAAAAAAATAACAATATGCTTACAATTATTTAACTGATAGTAAGTAATGTTAAACTAGCTTAAACAATCGTAAGTGAGTACGCAAAAGCAAAAGAATCCCCAGGTTAATATGAAATGTCGACAGATCCACCAACTTATCATCTAACATGGTTAACCTTTTCCATATCAAACGTCAAATCAGTTTCACGATTCAACAACAAATAGCTCATCCACCATACTCGATGTAAAAATTGTTTTCTTACCATCTACAAAACTTCCTTGCAAATATTGATAGTCTTCTTCGTATATCGATATTACTGGCTTGTAAACCCAATTTGCAACTTTCTGCCCACCTTTGTAAACTGAGACTTTCCTGAAAAGATTTTACAACTACAGTAGCTTAGCTACAATCAATTAACTTCTTTACCTACCGTAAATTTTGCTTCGTCATTCTTTACTTGAAATTAGGTACATTTTTTAACAAAATACTAGTGAGCTACGACCAGTAGCTATATGATATATCAATAAAGTTAAAAAATAAAACCTATAGTTCATTTCCGTTACTACTTATATTTAAAACTAAAATAAAAGCTCCTTACATTTTCTCTGAAGTCACCAACTCAACAAGCTGAGAGAGAGATCGGGTCTCGATTGAAACAGGGAACTCGATTTCAGGATATAATTTACTCACATCCATATCTGCGCCTTGCATGTATAACCTGTAGAAGAAGAGAACTCCCTTTGTGAATCGGAGGAAACATTGTTTCTTCACTTTAAATATTTCGCAGTGCCAACAATATAAACCTATGAAAGGACTATCGCCTTGATCGCTTGCTCATTCGTTTGCTGGCTTCATGAATGAACCAACTATTAACATGGGAACCTAAACTATTTATCTGAATATTCCCAAACAATTGTCAAATTACCTAAAACATGCCCTACATCTTCAAACACTTACTTGCCAAGAGCTTCAAGTAAATACAGCACATTATCAGAATGTCCTCGTTTGGTCAGTGGAATGTTCTTGCAGTCAGTTGGCAGGGCTCTAGTTAAGATGGCTTGGAGGAGACCGTGGGGAGCTATTTCCACTAGAACTGCATTTGGAGGCACAAATCGGAGGATCTCTTCGAAGAGTACTGGGTTCTGTGGTAGAAAATTGTTGGATAGGTCTTTTCCAGTTGTAAGCAAAAGTAATAGAAATAGAGTATTTAATATGAAGCTATTTATTTACGCTTACTGGAACTAGTGTTATTTCATTGTTACATAACACACAATACCTACATACGTACATATTATATATCTGTCACGTCTCTCTTTTCCATGAGAGTATGCAGGAAAGAAATGGAAAACCCTAGAAACAGTTTTTCAAAAAAACCTAATCAGACACAGGACATACAGGAACGTGTGTAAGTATTGGGTAATATTACACAAGTATAAGCATTACATAAAAAAGTACAAGGCATATTATGATACTTCTTACCAAAAGATTATTAGTGTGGTATTCAGCGGAAGAATATTTAACTAATGGTTCGTCCCATCTGTCTTGAGGCACTGACGTTGACAACCATTTTGAACTTCTAAGTTTTGGAGACGTCACTATTTTTTGGAAATAGCTCAATAATCCTGGACCTGTGAAAAAATTACGATACTGTGCTTATGTACAGCTGTACATACTATAAGTTCGTTCAAACATCTGCTAGTTACATACCTCCAAGTACAGATTATTAAATAGTAAGTCACAAGGCGGCATTTGGAATCCACCATTAATGGAATTTACAAATAAAAGAATTCGAATTGGGGCTTGGTGGTGATGAGGTTACGCAATTAGTGGATGTTTGAACGAACTTGTGTGTGCAACTTTAATTCTTTATCTATTTGGTTTTGTGCTTTATAATCTTAATTATATTTAAGAGCTCTTGCCAGCGCAGTCTTCGCCACTTTGCTCTATCGTCCCTGTCGTCCGTTTGAGCATCTCAGCTTATTCGACGCAACTTCTTCTATCTCTTTTAATTGAATTTTTTTACAACTTTACAATATTTTTTATAAAACGTCAGGAAGTTTTAGATAAATGTGATCATGTCTATGTATTTTTGACACTTACCAGCTTCAGCAATGTATCTAGAATGATAAGCAATATTAGAGCATGGAACCTCCTTAGCAAAGACACCCTGAGCAGTGAGTTTCTTCAAGAACTCCTTCATGATGTCTTCAGGACCAGAGATCGTGCTGGACGTTGCTGAATTGTGGCAAGCTACTTCTATTTCTGGAGGTAGCATGTTTGAGATCTAGATAATTAGAAAGTTTTTATTATAAGATTATTTTAATAATTGTTATTAAATATCACATTATCTTCTTATCTTATCTAGCCATCAGTGTCTCACTGCTGAGCAAAGGCTTCTCTACTCTTTCTCTAAGATTCTCTATCCTGAGCTTCTACCCAAACATCCGTGTTATCAATGAACAAAATATTGATATCTAATGTTGAAATTGAAATTAATTTCATCAAAAAATCGATTAAATTATTCAAGTCTCTACGATATTTAAGCGAGTGGCAGACAATGCCACCTGCACCAAAGTGCAACATACGTACGTACATACATAACTAAAATATTTAAAACAAATAACAGTTGAATTGTCATTTATATGGCCTATTTACCTGTTTAAACCCAATACCAACAGCCGCCATAGAGCCTCTGATGAAAGGAGTCTGTATAGACACCAAACCTCGGTAATACGCCATTAGGATCATCTCTTCAGCCGTTATACATCCATCTTGGTACGCGCATCCTAACTCACCTACACTGTGCCCTGTATGTGTATTGTAAAGTTTCATCAAAATCAGTTCAGTGATTTTTGCATGAAAGAGTTACAAACATCATCACGTCCATCCAAACCACAAATATCAAGCAATTCGTAATTTTTGACTAATCAATTGGTTTCTTGCAAAGCAAAGAGAAAATGAAACCTTAACGAAAATACACATTACCTATTATTTTATCAGGCACTAATCCAATCACCCGTAGCACGTCAGTCAGTGCAATTTGTATAGCAGCAATACCAACAAATGAATTAAGAATATTATTAAATATAGTTTTGTCCGGTGTTGTGATGATGTTGATGAGATCCACTCCTTTAGGTTCCAATACTTTATGACATCTGAATGAAAATGTGAAATTAATTTGCAATTTTTGAGTAATACACTAGTACATGTAAATAGGAATTTTCAATTAACGACTTTCCGAAGATGAAAAATCAAATGGAATGAAAAATCCATTCCATTTGCAATTATTGACTCCACATTAGTCGTGCGCGTTCCTTGCTCTGTTTTGATCAGCCGTATATAGGGCAGACAGTGTCAAGTCAAATGTTGCTTTGCGGGCCGCACGTTAGCTGCACACAAGTCACATAGCGGCAACACACGGCGCTTACACAGTTCACACGCTCGCAAAACATGCACGTTTAATGTGGAGGGATGCTTAAGACCTTCTAGACATCTTTCCTTCTGTAATACTGTAATCTTTACCCTACTGACCCTGGAAACTTATCATCAGACCTTATAAGCCACATTCTGTGCCCACTATAATACCCACCGTTGGATAGCAGCAGCAAAGACTGGTATTTTCATAAGCTGTAGCCCCATTCCAGCCCACTGCGATCCCATACCACTGTACACGAACCAGAGCGGACGCTTTGCATCATCGTAATAATCTGCTTCTTCACGGAGTGTTTTTACTTCTTGGTTATCGTTGGTTGCTGTAAAATTCTTTATCGTTTCAATAATAGTAACATACATAGATATCTGTCACGCCTCATTCCCATCAGGGAAGGCAGAGACTCTCCACTTGCAACGATCTAAACATACTTTTTCGATTCATCCACATTCATTAGCATATCATGAATGAAGCGAAAGAAGTGTTCATAGCAAATGGCGGGACGTGGTCTTTGCTTTGCTTACCTTGACTCCTGTTCAAATAGTAGTGACAGATATATGTTTGCATGTAAGTACAATGACAAAACTGTTATTATCAAATGTTTTCACACCAACAACTGACAATACGTTAAAAAAAAAACATATTATCACTTACAATACACAGCAAACCCTCTAGCCAAATGTTTTGGAATCCTCGTTTTATGAATACAACGGAGTAAAGCAAGTTCTTCAGGGTCAAGTGGATGCTTCTTAATGTCATCCAAAATCATCTGAACTGCAGACTCTTGACGGCCTGATACGAGGATCAAGTGGGGGATGTCTGTCTTGTATTTTGAGAGGTCCTGGAATATGTAGTTCAGATTGTTAGACTAGTCACCGGCGAATAAGAAGGTATTTTGGGTAGAGATATAAGAAAATGGGTAGATATTCAAATTTTGTACAAGACCCAGACGGACATTCAGAACAGGTGAAGGAAAAGGCGGGTGTCATGTCGTATTAAGATATAAAAAAGAAGGCAGAGAATAGAGAGGGATGGAAGAGACTCCACCGACAAGAGCTAAGCTCTTACATTAGAAGAAGAAGAAGTGTGTCGGCAGAGTGCCAATGTAATTTTTTGACACATTTGGTCGCAATCAGTGCAAGCCATTATTTAGCAGAATACCAAATGTGTCAAAAAATGCCATTGACTCTCTGCCGACATACAACTGACGCTCTTTTAAATTAGCAGACTTGGGCCCTATTAACTTACTTTAACTTTATACTCTCCTTGCAACAAAACATGGCCAGTAACGCCATTAATAGAAAAGTTGTTGATAGCAGTTAACCCTCGATTGAACGGTTTATGGTCAGTTAGGATGTAGAGTCGGCCATCTTTCAGTCCAGCAACATCTTGACGAGGATTGTTACAGTTGATATTCGCTGGTATCACGCCTTTTTGATATGCTAGAATCATCTGTGAATTAGGAAACAAATGGTAATGTTCAGTGATTTTCTACCTTAATATATACTAAAGCCCGTTCATTTTTTGGTTTTTCATAAAGAATTGAATACGTTATTGAAAGACTGATAATAATAAAGAAAAAACACTCATTATTTTGTAAAATGAAAGCAACAAAGTATTTACATAAACAAAATAACAAATTGCTTTACAAAAAAAGTACATAATCTGACAAGGCTGCTCAACCTTTAGGACGACCACTGTTTGGTCCTAACCAGTACATATGTCGCAGCCAACTGGTTAAAATAGCTGTTCAATTTAACAGCTAGCCCTTTGATTGAACAACGACATTCAATTACATGGCTAGCTTTTTAATTGAATAATTGAGGCGCTTAAAACGTTCAACAGCTGATTTAAAAGCCGCCGGGTAATTGAATTAGTTCGTTGCTCGCCACCACCGCGGCGCTAGCTGCGTTTTGGTCTCAATATGGCGTCAACTAGCCGGTGTTTTTGATAGTTTCAGAATACTTTTCGAAAATAAAGTAGTAAATATAAGATAATTGTATTATTAAACATACAGAAATTATGGAGGCACATACGAGTGATACAAGTGATGCAAAATTAAACCCTGGACTAATGAAAGAATACTTGAAGTAATATCTAATGTAAAGAACGCTAGGGTGTCAATGAGTAACACGGAATGCAGGACTTCAATGTCTTATTATTGGATATCAAAGAAAAAAAAATGAACGAACACATGATATATAATTTCGTACTTAAAATTTTTTTTTTGTAAATTTTTGCTTGGTGCAATAAAAAATATAAAGATTATTAATTTGTTTTTCATTTTTACTTATTTCATCAAACTTGTGGTGACCTCTTAAACTTAATCCAAGAATAATCTCTCAAGAAATTAAAACAAGTTTACCAATTCTTTCAATTTACATACTAAAGTAATAGTCACCCTAGTTAATTTTCCGTTTAACCAGTTGGCTAAGCGTCGTCTAGCTGTAGTGTTGAACGTTGCAGTGGACAAGACGGCTAAACGACGTATAGCCGTGTGATTGAATGTCATTCTTCAATCAAAGGCTAGCCCTTTGATTGAACAAGGACTGTTTAATTGAACAGCTGATTTTACCAGTTGGCTGCGCTGCGACACATACATTTCCTGTTTCAGTAACTGGCAAGACAAGCGCAATAAAAACTCAGTTACTAAGAAGTGCTTTCAGTTTGGGGTTGAGCAGCCTTCATCTAAAGGAAACTTCATGATTTGACCGAAACATGAAACTAATAATATCAATACCTTGACTACAGAAGAAGCACAAGAAGCAGCATCAGTGAACCCGATATTGGACATAACACTGCCAACCGGTAGAGGGTCAGTTCGACCTTCACAGAATATAGTGTCTATCACATCCAATTCTGCTTTGTCATCGGCTGGGATACCTTAAATTTAAAGAATAATGTCATTTTGAAAAGTAAGATCTTCAATTTGAACAAGGCCTCATTTCACCTCTTACAGCACCTTACAGATAAAATTTAACTGACAGATAAACCTATGTCTGTTTCATAAAACACGATGTTTTCGACATTGATATTTATAAAATATCTGTCAGTTTTTTATCTGTAAGTGGTAAAACGGGCCCTAAGTAAACAGAAGATAAGCAGAAGATGTGATGAGTTTGAGAGTAGGCACAAATTATGTGATACCTATTTCTGTTGTAACAAAGATGATTTTTATCTGAAAGATGACTGTTTTGTTGTTTTTCATTTGACTTTTCTCTGCTTAAACTAGAATATTTATTGTGTAATATTTTCGTTCAAAGAATGCTTTTGCATGTTAATACTTACCTAGGTACTAAGAAAATTGAATCTTGCTACCATAAATAAACATTTTATTTTAAATCATACCTGCCCCGAATCCTTCAACGTACTCTACATCAGATGGCGCCACTTTAGCTTCATCGTAAAAGCTTCTCAAAAACTTAGCCAATGTTTCTGGATCTCGATAGGTGCCAAACTTTTGCTCTTTACTATTGTCAATGACTTCAGCAAATTCTGCTTTCACGTGTTTTATTGAGACGTAGACCCTAAATAAAACAGACAAATTATTCAAATATTCCTGTTTTCGTTATTTATATCTAGTTTGAGAATTAATTTTATGATTTTGATTTATTTTCATTATTGATATGACATTGACAGTTAAAGTAACCGTCAATTTTGTTCTTACGTGATGTGACGCGTGTTTCTTTTGTTTCATTTTCCAAATTATTTAAATTAGGAACTACAACCGTATACTACACTTCTATTATATTGCAACTATACCGGAGTGTCCCTTACAAGAACTGCCACAATGACTTCGATCGAAGTTCTTACCAGAATACGTATATATTTAGAGTATTGAAAGAGAGATACCTACCTTTTAGCGTGTTTATACTTTTGTAAGAAAAACACTGTGACGGATTCAGATATTGAGTGTCCGTCAGCACACATGTCGTAGCATTTGATGTCGCCATCTTTGCAAAATGGAACCAATCTGGAAAAAAAACATGGATATTTTAATTTTAGGTCCTTATTGGATTGTATAAACATATTACACCTAATTACATTACGCATAACTGTTTTTGCCATAAATATTTTTTCGCATAATGTTAATTATGTCTAAAATGTTTACGCAGATTTGTCTTTCTCATAAAAGTTTTTGACAAAATCATCTAAAACTATAAAATTATTAACCATAATATTAACCATAAGAAAGGTGGGAGTCGAATGTACCTCAAACTCAAACTCAAAAATATAATAATTTCATAGGCACAAAAAATGCTCTTGAAACCGTTACATTATTAAATAGGTATTTTTTTTTTAAAGCTGGCGCTAGCTTCGCAAGGTGCAGTTTTCCCCAGAGAAGAACCTGGCAAGAAACTCTGTGGGGTTGATCTTTTCAAATAAAGTTTTACAATTCTTATAAACAGTTACCTACAAAAACAGGTACCTACATTGTATTTGTATGTCATTATGTCGTACATCATTTAGCTCTGTCACCTACCTATTTTCTGGTCTATCATATAAAAAAACCTACCGATGATAATTCAAAGCAGTTTGCGGATGTAACAGTAGTTTAGCTGCACCCACAATGGCAGCTTCACACTGCCCACTCATAATAGAGTCATGGGCTTTTTGCAACACGACTGCTGCGCCTGCGCCATCGCAGTCGATCATCATGGAGGGGCCTTTAAGGTTCAAGTAGTAGGAGATGCGGTTGGCACACATTGATCGGTTAGTGCTACAGGAAGAGATAAAATTAAATAACATTAACAAAGTATGTACTTTAACATCTACCTACTTACATGTACCGCATCTATGACAACAATATTTTTTTTTTTTATTTCAAAAGATAAAGATGACTGAGAAACATTAAATTTTGTTTATAATAAATTACAATGTCTTTTTTGTAAATAATGAGAAAAATTCGGTGATGGATAAGAACAACAAATAACACAATAGAAATACGTTTCGCTAACATAAATTCTTAATTTCGGAATCGTAATTAATTCGTGTCAACTACGTTAATCACGATTATCAGTCATAACAACAAAATTAGTTGACAAATAGGTACATACGTAGGTACTGTTAAAAATACTTTGTTAAGGCCAAAACACATCGGATGCGTATGCGTTGCGTATGCGTAGACGTATGCGTACCTCTGAGTTGTAATGTATGGAACTGTCACCGCTTGCGTAACGTAGACGTAGACGCAAACGCAACCCATACATTACGCATACGTCTACGCATACGCATCCGGTGTGTTTTGGCCCTTAATCAAAAGTAATCAATAATTGTAAAATGCTCACCCCACTATTCCAAGATAGAAATCAGTTAATATACAAGCTTTTTCAGCTTCAAGCAATCCCGTGGTGACGAATACACCAATCTGTCTATTTGACAGCTCACTTGAGCAGATTCCTGAAAAAAGAAGCAATGATTATAAACAAACATTCTTTATTTAAAACTTTTTACCTTTTTATTTAGCAAAGAGACACTTTAGGTACTTAATAAATATAGACTATTATTTATTCAAAATATATTTTTTAGATTCGTAATTTTAAAAAAGAAGCGATTAAAAAAAACTAAACCAGCAAAGAGATTAATTCAAAAAAGTTTTTAAACTCAACGTACCAGCATCAAATAGAGCTTTGTAGGATTGTTCTAGAAGTTTCCTTGTAGTGGATGCCATAGCTTGACTGAGTCGGTAGACAACCATAAAGAATTGAGCGTCGAATCTATCGATTTGTGGAATTGTACCATTGTAAGCGGCTAGTTCTGGGTGCTTGACGTTCCACCGGGGTTTGCAAAGTTTTGCTAGATTCACCTAAACATTACCGCTACGCATTAATACTCTATGCTATAATATTGACGAAACAAATACATTATTTATTTAACTAATGATACCTTGTCGATTAAACATTACTATCAGGGTGATTATTTTTTAAAATGACCATTTGGATGAAAAAAATTGTCCATACGCGATATTTTTTATTAAATATACTTTTAAGTATCAAAAAAGTACCTATTATTGTACAATGTTGTATTGTCTAGTAGAATTAAACAGTTTTATGTATTAAATATTGCAATTAAAAAAATAATACAAATTTTTTCTCGGTGGGTTCGGATGGTCCCTATACAAAATTATTTGTCCTCTTCACGAGATACGTTACAAAATTTGACCTAAAAAAGTTACTGGAACCTTTATTTAATAATGAGTGAATATATCGCCTAGACAACAGTGAAAGCGTATTTCTTCAGTATACATTATTTAATTTAAATAATTTTAAATATATATTTTTTACTTACAAAACATCGTCCGAAATTTTGTTCATTTTTGTTTATCATTTTTGTAACGAATAAATCTGGTAATAATTGAAAACTAGAAAAAGAAACACTTAGCAGTTCAACGAGTCAATGGCACGCCAGAAACGAATTTGAATCGGTCATTTCGTTTACTGTGTGAAAAAGTGCACGACGCGTGTTTTTTTGTCGACCGGAAAAATTCCAGTTTTAATTTATCCATTTTGTGTTGTTTGTCAAAATACACAGGTAAGCGGCTCCTTTTTCATTAATTGTTTATTGGAATAGTTTATTATGTATCTTTATAAAAATGCACGGTGATTTCACTCATTGAGATTTCTGTTGGCATAAACTATTTGAGACTATTTTCAAACAATGTTGCTTCTTCATTTTTGTAACGATTTTTGATAACGTTACAAATATGACGTTACAAAAATGAAGTAAAGCTGTAATCACATCGGTGACTATAATGTGGACCACTAATTTAAACATTATAATCGGAGCATAATTAAAGACAGTATTTTAATGTTCCTTAAATGTTTACTAATTCTATTTTATTATGTCAATGAAATATTTTGTTTAACTATGTTTTCTTATATTTTAAGTTAATGAGAATAATCTTTTATGTTGTTTTTTTGTTGTTTTCTGTTGTTTATATAGTGACTTCATTAATTTCATTATTGATAAAAAAAAATACAATTTGTGTTGATTATTGGTATTGTGTTTCATTTCATTGCATGACATTTAATACATGAGTAAAAGATAAAGTGTGCATTGTGAGTAAGCCCTAATATTTAATTTTTGTTATTTTTTTAACAAGTTTTATTTTTGTAACACTTTCATTTTTGTTTCATTTTTGTCACAATGGTCATTTTAAAAAATAATTACCCATCAATGTTTTTATAACTAATAGCTTTATAATAGAATTTAATAGATTTAACATTTACCTAATAATATTTATTGAATTTCAAACTCAATGCCGATTAAGCGTTTCCTCTATAACAACATACTTTTGTAATTTAAGCGATAACTGACAATATTTCTTACGCATGCTGTGTTCACCTATAATTGGATCTACATCTCTGCTTTACCATAATTGTACGATAATATCTATAATCTAAGTTGTAAATCTGTTGGTGAACCAATAAATAAATAAATAAAAAGACTTTCGAAAAACAACTAATAGATTTAAATTAAGTACTTAGCGCCTGTTCACTACTTACAGACAAAATTTAACTGACAGATATTTTATACCTGACCCTGTCTATGTAAACGTTATGTTTTATGAGATAGATAAAGGATTATCTGCCAGTTAAATTTTATCTTTAATTGGTGAAACTCACAGCCTAAAAAGTCTTCTATTGCACCATACTGAGGTAAAAACCCTATTCATGATAATTTATAAAAAACTAGAGGCTGCCCGTGACTTCGTACGCATTTATCTTCATATCTTTGAAAATTTACGCAATATCTTAAATTAATATACCCTATATGTTATTCTGATTTCCAAGCTAAGTTATTGTACAAAATTTCATCAAAATCTGTTCAGTGGATTTTACGTGATGAAGTAACAAACATCCATCCATCAATCCATCTATCCATCCATCGGCACAAACATTGACATTTATAATATTATTAATATTATTATAATTTCTACTAACCTTAGAATAAAGTTTATCAGCAAACTCCTTGATGTTATGTGAATCAGGCATCAGAGTGGACACTCCAGAGATGACCACGTCTTCATCATCTAACTTCGAAGGTGATTCGCCATGATGTCCTGGATTAGGACCTGGTGACTCCGACATTATTTTTTCTTGATTTCCTGTTATGTAAAATAAAGGTGGACAAAATTCTGTAAAATCTGGCAAAAAAGTGAAGAAATTAAAAATTGGCAATACGTAGTAAATGTCGTCATATTTTTCGGAGATTGATTTGAAAGTGATGAAACTACAGCTTAACCACTTTTTAATTTGTACTCATTTTGGCTAGACTATATTTTGCGTATTTAAGATTATTTTGAAATCTATTGAATAATTTACAATACAATCGAACCAAGCTTCTTCTAAAAGTTCAGTTACATGGGCAGGTAAAGATCCTTAATTTTTAATGAAGGAAAACGCCCTGCCCTCTGTCTTCATTTTACTGAATAAGTAGATAGCAAAGAGAATTTACTTACCTGAAAGAAAAGTACTGGCCAGACAGCAGCCCAACAACAACACTATCAAAAAAACAAAAGAATCGCGTCTTTTATTACCAGCTCTGTTATTATTTATTCATGCATATGCGGATGCAAATTAAAAAATGTTTTAATTATGATATTGTATCCATGTTGCATTGGAGTAAAGGTTAGTGCATTCATATTAAAGGGTTATTTTCACGTTGGTATAAAATTAAAAAGTTACTGGTATTTTGTCAAAAAACTCTACATACTTAATTAAATGCATATTTAATTAGAAAATACAAAAAAAATAAGCAACTTATTTACTCTTAGGTAGGTATTATAAATAGAGAGACAATGAGAAGGCGGCAGTTTTAGAAAATTAAAAAAGTATTTATTTAAATTTTAAGAAACTGAATTTAAAAAGTTACGAATCAGAAAAAGTTCTCGACAAAATCTCGATTATGGCGCGAGTTCTCTCCGAAACATATTGGTCAATTTGGCCCAAAACTTTAACAACATGCAGCATTTTTTGCATTCCATTTTTGACTTTTTCCATCCTTTCAGCGCTGCTTTCTTCGTCGTTTCGGAATGTTGGTAACCTTGAAGTTTGAAGCGGCGTCACTTTTGGCGGGTCGAACAACCCTACAGGTTTTAAATGTGGAACTCTGATTTTCGGCACTTGAATTTTTGGTGTTCTAAATTTCGGTTGTTTGAATCCTTTTGGCGGTAAAATAGCGGTCGGTGATTGGTCGCTACCTGATCCGGTTTGATCTTGTTCTCCAATGACGAAGAATTTCCCTTCTTTCACTGATTTTGGTAACGCGTCGTGTATGATAGAGCAGAGAGAATTTTTCTGCGATTCAGTGAAGATTTGTTGTCTTGATTTGTATGATTTATGGTCCTGAAAATTAAAAGCAAAATAAACATACGTATATCTGTCCTCTTTCCTGTCGGGTTAGGTAGAGACCACTTCCCTCCACTCGCCACGATCTAAACACTCCTTTCACTTCATCCACATTCAGGGCTCGTGCATGCTCAGTAAAATAATTGACTGATATGATTTGGATAAAGTATTGAAAAAAATATGTTGTTTGAAAGAAGCGGTTAAGTTAAAGAACTTTTCAAACGCCAGACTTTATAAATAAATAGCTTAATAATTTGCACCATATAACGCAATTATCATTTGACTAACAGTCTCTTCATATGTCATAGGGATACTTACAGATTCTTGTGTCCCACAGTCTATCATTAGCGTCAATGGAGCTGAACTTGCTATATGAAGCCCCTGAAAGTATCAGTAGCAGTTATGAAAAAGTTTTATCAAAACGAACCACTAAAACACAACACAAAAGAAAACAATTCATTAAAAATACGGTGGAATTAAGAAACCTCCTCCTTTTTTTTAAGTCGGTTAAAAATTTTCAATGAATGAATGACGAAATATTTCATTACTTAAGTATAAATTAAATATCTACTGCCTTAAAACAAAAGAACACAAATCAGTCCACATATCACTTCCCAACGCCACGATATATAAACACAAATACCACAACAAAACCTAGAAACTTGTCCTTCACCCTTTTAAACTATGTTTCCAAGAAAATCACACCTACCAATATGAAAAACATGTATTGCTTCATGATGTATCGTTTACATTTTACCGTTTAGTGTTCGACTGGTCGCATCACGTACATTGAATAAAAACTCTTTGCTCAGCAATCTGTGTGGTCTGAATACCTACGTCTGCAAGGTTAGCTCGTGTTTTGTAGTGGTGAGACGGGTTATGTCATTTTAAAAAACTTTTTTTCAAAATTAGAATCCTTTTTTTAACAAGCGATAGGTTTTACATAAGTACAATCTAATAGCAAGTTAATTCAATCTAATAACCATTAAACCTAGTCGATGAAGTTTTTTTTTTATTTTAAGCGGTTTTGTAAACCTAATAAAATGGACTTAAATAATCAAAAACTATTCAGTAATGGATAGATAAGGCCATGTATACCTCAAATATGTATTTAGATCAAGTTTTAGAGTGTCTTCAGACCTAGCGTTTCATATGCGCGTACACGCGCATCAAAAAACGCCAACGCTCGTATAAAAAAACGAGCGTTTACGCGCATATAAAACGCTAATCTGAAAACGCCCTTATCCCTCGATAATATTACGAATATACCTTCAATTCAAGCAATTTTTCAAGCTTATTTACTCATCATAAACTCTACGACTTTAAACAACAATTTTATCACTAAAGATTTACTTTTTTCTCATTCAATTAGCTAACTTTTCCGATACGTGACATTCACATAATCTGAATCATTACAACTCAGTACTTATCTATCTTACGTGCTTGTCAAACTTATTTCATGACAAATCTCTTGTGAGTTTTAAATATTAAGATTTTGAAGATTTCTCGTCAATATTTGATTATGCAGTGGTTGATCAGTACTTGCTATGCAGGCAGTGTGGTGTTGTATCTAATTGCTAAGTATTATTTCGAAAATGAAATCAAAAAGTCTCGTTGTACTTCTACTGCTACTTGTCGCTGTTATTTTCGTTGCAGAGGTTTGATGTTTTTTCTTTTGCTTTTTAAGTTCTATTTTTAAATCTTATTCTTCCTTTTTTATGTCTATTAAGTTTACAAATTATAAAGTAACTTGTTCTTTTTTCAAAACATGGATTTCATTTTGTTTTGCAAGTAATTTCAATTAAGAACTTCATTAATCAGATTTCAGTCAAATCATAACAGCTTGCACTATCTTTCTTCTGCTTTTTTTTTTCTTTTTCTATAAACTATCACTCCGTCATTATAAAATCTTTATATCTGAACTCCATGTTCAAATACTCATTTAATTAAACCATCCTGATTTCTTTTTAAAAGCTAACAAGGAGATTCTAGTTTATGACTAGAATTTCCTTGCATTGTAATGATTATTTTTCCTTTCCAGGCCAGCATCTTCGTAAAGACATCCCTACTCCGCGAGAAGCGAGGCATCTTCGACGAGTGCTTCACATGCAAGCAAGACGAGAGGCCGTTCTACTACCCGCTCGTGAAGTACTTCAACAAAATGAAGGACGCCTTCGTGAAGGGGTTCAGCGAAATCGCGGCCAGTGCTAAGGAATATAGCAAGAAGTTGACGTAGTTTTGTATTCATATTTTAGCTCTTAGGGCCTTACAGTAAAGAACGATAGAGAATGCACATCGATCCTGGGAACGACGCAATCGGCTTATTCCGACTTCGTTTAATTTGTCGCACACATGACTTTTGTTTTGTCAGTCGCGGTTCAAATTTGAGAGAGTTCAACAATGAATTACTTAATTCTAAATTCAAACTCTGATTAATGATTAAAATTAGCATTTGTTTGTATTTGGAAATGCGATGATTGCCGATGTTCATTCTTTAGCGACCTTTCCTATTCACATTTGTTATTAAATGTAGCATTTTGATATAATTTGATATGAAATTAGAACTGGATCTGGAAATGTGTGAAATCATATTAACTATCAAATCTCGGAGTACATCTACCACGTAGCAAACGCTAGTTTGTAAAAGCAGTAAATATACTAGGCATAATATGTTTATAAGTAAGTATAGGTACTTTTTTAAAAGTGTCAATTGATACAGCATTTTTCAAGAGATTTAAAACGTAAAGACGTATTTTATTTGAATTTCTGTTAATTGCCGTAATATTAATAAACTATAGGTAATTCATGCTGTAAGTTCACAAAACTCCTCTCTTTCATAATAGAACATAAAGAAAGAGCTAGGATGTGTTGTTCAAATAATAATTTAGTTTAAGTTACTTTAACATTGTACATGTTTTTTGTTAACTTTATGTATAAATTGATTTACACCTTAATAGGTGTAATAACAATAAAATATAACAATAATTGTCTTTTTATTACATTATTTAAATAATGGACTTATTGACACAACGGTTAACAATTCAAAAAAGTTTTTATTTAATAAAATACAAACAGTTCAATAAATAACGAATTTTTTTTTACTATAATCTAAATTAAAATTACAATAAAAAACATACACATCCTAAAACAACAAAACACATTTGTGTTTTTTTTTGTTACATTAATTTATTTTTATTTACATTTTTGCCTCATGTCAATTCATACTCAGCTTACTTTTTCTTCAACAATAACTTTTTGAACTTTGTAAACTCAACAGTAGTCAAATACCCTTGTTTTCTTAAATCTCTTAATTTTCCTAAAAGATCTTTTTTATCAGTTGGACAAGGCAGAATCACTGGTTTTAATTCAGATCCTAACGCCTTTTGCAATTTTCTTTCCAAAGGAGTTTTTAATATTGACACTTTAAAGGGTTTCAATGCAGACTTTTTCAATAATCTATCAGTATTTAAGATTTTCGGTTTAGAAAAAGGTAAACTTGGTAATAAAGGCGGTAATATTGGTAAAAATGGTAATTTAGGTATAAAAGGTGGCAACATTGGTGGTAAAGGTAAAGGTGAAAATGGCGATCGAAGTTTTCTCAACGCCTTATTCAAAGAAGGAGGAGGTTTAGGCAGTTTTGGAGCTACAAGTGGTAAACGTGAGGGTAATTTAGGTAATGTTGGGAGTAATTTTGGTAACGGTGGAATTAGAGGTAAAAATGGAGGTAAAGGTGGCATAGGTAAAATAGGGGGTGGTTTTGGGTGGATGTTTATGAATATTGGTGATAAATGCGAAGATTTTCTGACGAAGAAAGGGCTTCCATGGCGCTTGTTGTCTCCCGAAATGAGGCCCAAGTTCAAACCACCGCTGATGCTTCGATACTAAGGAAAAAGGAATAACATTAACAACACAGTTAAAAACTTTCTTAAAAAGTATAAAACCAATTTAATAAGTATGAAACCTTTGTGCTCTCCTAGATCTAGTAGGTACATTTTAAAACAATAGTACAAAATAGTACAAAATTCAGGCTATTTTTTACCATCTTAAGATATTATAAAAGCCTTCATTATTCAGGGAGTATTTTCAACCGCGGTGGAGCGGCTTTTTGAATATTTTCATTTAGAATTTTACATAGAACTAAATCTTAATATACTTAATAACTACTCATTTTAGAACTTCACTCACTTGTAAAATAAAAATGGTCACAACACAAATCGAATGTACTCCATAACTGACCACCATTATGATTAAATCCTTTTTGTTTACTCAAATAAATTAATTAGCTCTTTAACCTTTTATAAACTGTGCAAACAATTAATATTATTATCTTTAAACACTGATTAAAGCGTTACGCAATACTTCTTGTACCTAATTGTATTGTTTGAATGCAATTTGTTATCAATGATATTTTATTGCGCATCAAAATAAAGAATATTTGTAAGAAGAAAGATGTCACTGACGAAACTAATGGGCTTTTGTGACTATTTAAAAAGGTATCTTTGAAGTTTAAGATTTTGACGGTACCTGTGTGTATGAGTGTGGATGAAGCGAAAGAGGTGTGTTTACATCGTAGCAAGTGGAGGGAAATGATCTCTACCAACCCTATCTTGATAAGATACTGCATTTAAGAACATTCCAATATGCAAATCGCTAGTGACATCCAGCCATCAGGGTTTAATAAAGTCCGATTTGATAAATCATTGTAACATCAGCATAAAACTTATATACTTTGAGTTTGTGAACTTTGCGTCAACACACATGAATAACGAATAATGATCAACAAATTATATAGGTATATATGTTTTCTGCATTTCTTTTAACTGTAATACCAAGTCTATTTATTCAAAAATAAGTTGAATAACAAAATCCTATTAATATAAATATTTACGAATGACTTCATTCAACTTTTGCAATACACTATTGTATAACAATTAACTAATAAAATAAATCAAATACTTTATATAAAACTTGATACATTTAACTGTTAATAGAACAATTTCACAAGCCACATTCACAAACCTTTGGAATCTAATCGTTGATATAAAATTTCGAAATAGAAAACCAACTTTCTTTCAAACTTTTGCTAACATCAGCACGTTTGATCTAATCACTGCCTTCAAAATGAAATAATCAAAGATAACCTTTACGAAACAAACGTAGAAATTATGACAACATAATCATCTTTATATACTGAAGTGGTCAGGTTAGATAATACAGTTTTAGTCTAGATTTTGATTAGAAAAATGGGGGGGCGCGTGTTTTGGTGCTCCCTCGGGATTGTTCTCATGTCTACCGCTTATGTAGCTTCATGTAGTGACAAAGGATTGTGTTTGGTAAGTCGCTTTTTGTTTTCTTTGTGTCCTTTCATAGTAAATACAAAAAAAATAACTGAGGGGTAAGATTGGTGAGAATTCTGGAGCCCAATTCTGCTAATTTACAATATCCGCAGTTGTGTGTCAGCAGAGTGTCAATGTAATTTTTTGACACATTTACTCGCAATTACTGTAAGCCATTGTTTAGCAGAATACCAATGTGTCAAAAAATTACATTGACACTCTACCGACACACAACTGAGGCTTTTTTTTAAATTAGCAGACTTGGGCCAACTTTGAGACCCCTGAAAGCCTTATAAAAGTAATATTACCTTACCAAATTGATCATGTATGAATAGACAAAAGAGTAGTATTTAATCAAAATCAAATTAAAATAATTTTATTTGTTTATTTTCAGTTGGAGGCTCTCAAAGAAATGAAAGAATGCAAGAAGGCAGTGTTGGCTTCGTGAGTATTGATATTATTTTCTATACAATTTATTTTGATAAAGACCTCCAAAATTAAATTGAAATTCTTTTTCAGGTTATTGAAACCGTTGCTACTGGAAAAACTTGGTAAGTTTACATAACCCTCATAGACAAAACATGACTCTAACCAATGACATTTACCTGAATTAATCTGAATATAGTATAAACTTCGTTTTGTAATAATGCTGTTTGATTTTAAACATGATTCTCAAGCTAAAACTTACCTTTTTACAGAAAAGAAGGAGAAACTGCCATGTGGAAAACTTGAAGAGTTGAAATTACCGCCACCGCCAGCAACTATTATGCTGATGCCGGCAGCGGCGCCAGTACCACCACCGTTGCCGCCACCGTGTGGGGCAGCACCACCGCTCTTGCTGGCTGCTCCTCCAGCGCCATTATTGTTGCCAGCGCCACCACCGCTTATGTTGCCCGCTCCTGCTCCAGCGCCTCTGATGTTGCCAGCGCCTGCCCCGGCTCCTTTAGTTCTACCACCTCCTGCATATAAAGCACCACCGCAATTGCTGTTGGCACCGCCACCACCAGCGCCGATGTATTTGCCAGCCCCCGCACCGGCGCCATGTGCGCCGCCAGCTCCTTTGATGTTGGCACCTCCCCCTCAACCGATGTATTTACCAGCCCCAGCTCCTGCCCCATGTGCTCCACCACCGCTGATGTTGCCAGCGCCGTCGTATCTGCCAGCAGCGGCGCCTCCCCCAGCACCTGCTCCTATAGTGATTTCCTTAGTCCCTCCCGCCCCGCCGTGTGGCTGTGCCCCTCCGCCGCCCCCCTGCGGCTGTGCCCCCCCTCCACCCCCCGGTATCCCAATGAATGCCTACATGGTACCGCCTCCCGTACCTATTACATTGGAACCTAAACCTTTACCTCCCCCTCCCCCCTGTGGTTGTGCGAAACCACCGCCATCTTGCGGCTGTTATTACAAATGAGCTATTCTAGAATCTTTTTCAAATTGAAAAATGTTTTAAGAATGTAACTTTTAGTTTTAATGTAGCTGTAAGATTATGAGTAAATATTTTACTTTATGATTTATATTATTGTTTATTTATTTTATATGTGTATCTTGTAAATGTTGTTTTAAAATTAAAAATGTACATTTTTAAGTTTCGAATAAACATCTTTCTCTATTATTAACTTTGAGTTTACACTGCAACCGTGCTGCAACCACATACCTAGCTATTAAGGTAAACAACTATAGTCCTAAACTATCATTATTTGGCAGTAAGTGCTTGTTACACTATTTTGCTGAAACCTGTAATTTCAACAACTACGCCCAAATTGTCAAAGTGCATACAAAATGCATGGGGTACAGTACGGTGCATTTCAAATACTCGAACCTAAAACTGTCCGAAACCTCAATATAGGTGGTATTTACTAGTTAATTTTCCTTATTTTCTTTCACTGTTTACCAAAATATTCTTTTATTTCATTAGTTATGAATGAAAAAAACATTTAATAATAATTTAATGTTTTTTTTAGTACATAATGAACTTGCCAATAATATAGAATTGACAATAATATGAGTTTACGAGTTACACTGTACCTATTATTAAATTTAAATAGAAACTATCAAAACTGCTAACTGCATACTTTCTGAAAATGCACAATAACTCCATGTTACTATAAAACCAACATTTCAAAAAACATCATTATAGTTTTCACCCAAATCTTGACGATGCTCACTACAGCAATTGCAGCGTTCTTTAAGCTTAAAGTTGCAGGCAGTTTAATTGTTTTGACATGTAACTGGTCTGCTTATGGTAAGAACTGAAACAAATCTTAAAATAGGGCAGTTATACCATACATGTATAACCGTCACACGTGTTTCCCATCAGGTTAGGCAAAGACCACTTCCCTCTTGCTACTACGTTCCAAACACATTCGTTTCGTCCACATTCATCAGTCGCCTCATACAGCACTAACATTGACGAAAATTGTCTTGCTCGTGGGAACAGCCTTCTAACGGCCTAGCCGCTAGTGCGTCAAAGCCCCGAGATCAATAAAATAATTTAATAGACACAAAGTTTACAAGTAAATTAAAATTTCAGATCAACTAAAATTCACTAGAGAGTTATCAGAAAACGGTATTCGTGCTACCTTCTCATGTGATCCTGGTATTATCACAAATGATGGCAATCACCGGTTTCAAGGAGTCTTGTATTTTAAACAAGATGATGATAGCGTGTTGGAGAAGGTTAGTGTGGGTCACAGACTTCATTTCAAACCTGCGGTGTGCATAAAATTCAAATTGGTACACATATTGATTAAGGCAAAAAGGAGAATATGGCAAAATAGTACCTATGTTTAAACAGAGACTGCGACAAGCAAATAGCAAAAGGCGGCCAAAAAGTTTTTAACTCAAATATTTGAACGAAAAAGAATCACAATTTAAATGAAGAAAACAAAAGAAGTCACATGTGCTTTTGTTTTTCTGATTTTGTTTCGTCACATACGTGTACTTTGTGTTCCGAATTGGGCAGAAGCGTTTGTGTAATAATTTAATGAATCAAAATGTGTTTAATTATTTTTCAGACTAAAAAAGAACATTTCTCTCACTGGTACAAGTGGTTGGTGATCGGTGAGGATATACCGGAACATCTTAATGGAATACGATACGATGCGGACGTTGCTTATGTGAAGTCTAATCAAACAAATGGTAATGTTTTATATTTATACATAGTCCAAGAAAATTTCGGCTTCTCAATCCTATGCATAGAAACAATACCATTGAATATGCCTAAATATATTAAGATGTGAAACGAAATTACCAGAGAAATAGAGACAATTTCAAAAAAGTTCTGTTGCTAGTCCTGGTTTTATTACTTAACAAAATTCTTAAAAAGATGTATGTAATCACGGCTTTTTTTTAACTGGAGGGTAAATATGTAGTCATGCCTTTTTCTGATATTTGTATTTTTTTTGTAATAACGAGGCTTGGTGCCAGCCAACTTTAAATAGAGTGGCACTAAAAACCATTTCTGTAAGGTCCCAACCTAACCAACACCTTCATACCCTCTTTATTTTAGGATATTCTCATTCAAAAGTTCAAGACAACATAATATATTTTGAAGATGTATTCGTTCATCCGAAATATGGAGCATCGTTACACCCTTGGGCAGTATGGACAAAACAAACTGGAATAAAAGTAACCAATGGAAGTAGAACTAAAAGACGACTAAATTTGAAACAACATCCTTTGAAGATTGTGGCTCCTGTAAGAATGGTTTTGCAGTAATCTACAAAAGTTTTTTATAGCTAACATTTAAGGCCAAAACACACCGGATGCGTATGCGTTGCGTAAGCGTAGACTTATGCGTACCTCTACGCATACGTCTACGCATACGTCTACGCATACGCATCCGGTGTGTTTTGGCTTTAATATAAAAACTGAATAATTTAGGTATATAAGATTTGTCATTTTGGATATTTAATTATGAGGTCTGCCTCCTTATTGATGTATTGATCAATTTACCATTTCAAATTTAATTTCCTATAAGTGAATATGTTTAATAACTTTAGATCCAGCAACAATTTGAATCTAGGACATGCTATTAGCGTTTTGATCTACTCGTATTATTATACAGGCAGGTCAATACTCTCCGAGCGCATACAACAGTAGCTTCGCCGACTACCTCAACTCTCAAACGGACCTCCAACACGATGCAGCTATTCGTTGCGCGTACCTCGCGTCGTCGCTTATTATAGAAACTTTGAATGCCAGGTTTGTAAAGCTTTATTAAAAATAAAAGAACTGACTTATAAACATCTTCAAATACACTTATATTTTGTTTAGTATCTCCTTTTCTTAAAAAGTGGTCAGATAAAATACCCGACCAGAAACGACGAGTGGAAATGCCATTTGAATATCTGCGTTAATTTCTCACTATCTGCAATAGCAATACGTTTTAGGCTAGCAATCGCTTTTAAGCAAACTACCTTAGTCAATAGATTTTATTTCAGCTTATTACTAAATATGCATTTTACTAACCCTCAGTGAAATACTCCTGCAAACCGTTTCCTGGAACTCAGTCACTAGCAACGAGAGTATGATCCGTATGCTGGAGTTGGAAGTTGCTGATCTTTCCGGAGCGACCCTGCGTTGTCTACCGTATCGCATTCAGATCATGGATTTTATTCTGCCTATTTGGATATTCAGGTATACTCATGCTGGTTTCGTTCAATAACTATATCAATATTTACATATAATGTAAAAAAATTGCCGAACTCAAGTCGGTAGCTCTCGTTCCCAATCGTTTGTTCTAAGTATACCTTGTATCAAAGAGCATAAAATCACTCCTTGTATTTTGATTATTAGGAAACTAATAAATTAATGCATGTTCCTATGTTTATATAGCTAACTCTGTTCATAGCCAAGTGTCTTTAGTGGGAAACGAACCTGCACCCAAAGTTATTACCAGGCAGAGTCACTACCAACTACGCCAGCAACTATCAAAAATACTTCATCCAATTCCAGAGTAGGCTTCACCTACCTAGCAGAACGTCAAAGCAGTAGCAGTATGTACGTAGAACCTTTCTCTCCTGGAGTATGGTGGTGTGTACTCGGCATCGGGGTTGTACTGGCTGTGGCACAAAGAGTCACTGCACGACGGGCTGAGGAGAAGGAGGGCGCTTTTATTGGGGTACTGGCCACTTGGTTGCAACAAGGTTTGACAATGTTTGAAGACTAGTTTGCTCTTGATTTTTGAAAGAATTGCAATTGCTTGGGTTAACAAGTGTCGGATTTAAGTAGCTGGTATAGCAAGCTTGTTTAAAAATATATATAAACGAATAGCTAGAAATGGGTTGGTTCTTCATGAGAACTCTCCTGGTTGAGACTATAAAGCTTCGAGTTAGAAAAGTAACAAATAACAAAAATTTCTTAGCATCTACAATTTTTGTGACCTTATTTCTGTTTAGAATGGGACACAGACATCCTTGTATCAATCAAAACAGCTAACCAACGGAAAAGTCGATGTAAGATATTAAGAAAGCGTGTTTAACTGGCTATGTATGAAAGCGTGTTTCGATCGTAGCAAGTGGAGGGAAGTGGTCTCTACCTACCCCAATGGGATATAGGCGTGATGGATATGTATGTATGTAATATATAAACAAGCACTAAACAAACTTGAACTTCCCAGATGCAAGTGCAGTACCAGAAGGTGCATCAGGCCGTTGGACTTTCATAGTGATGTCGGTATCTTCAATGTTGGTCCACGCGTACTATACTTCAGCTATAGTATCAGCACTGATGAGCAGCGGCCGGGGGGGTCCGGAATCTCTCAGGGCATTAGGAGACTCCAAATATGCTATAGCTTCAGAGGATTATGAGTATATGCGGTATTTGTTTTGGGATGTGAGTTGCAATTGTTCTTTTAATTAGTGTTAGGAAAAGTTGAAATCCATCTCATAACTCAAAATCATCTCTAAACACCGGTTCTGTATAGAATCTTGATAGAAAGTTCTTGAAAGAAAAATCAATGCAATTAACACGAATAAAAGAACAGACAAATAAAACTATTGGTTATTCCTTTTTTTAATCAGAAAAATGTATTTGGGTACCTATTTACTTACTCAAAGGAATATCAACAGATATGTAAAACAAGACAGGGATCAGGGGGGAGACAGGCCCTGAAACTTTAATTCACTTTTCAATTGTTATACTTACAGGTAGAAACAAACTGGACGGACCTAGAATACCTAAAAAAGAAGAAGATGACATCCAAGATGTACCAAGACTTAAAAACTGGGATACAATTAGTAAAGCAGGGTAACACGGCATACCACACCGAGTATAACCATTTATATCCACATTTCAGTACTTTGAGTGACGATCAGATTTGCAAACTGCAGTACGTTGATACCATTCCTGAGGTAAATAATAAAAACTTTAAGATAATGTTCGCAATTAGTTGGCTGTTGAATGAGATGAAAGGATAAAGAGAGTTTCGAGTCAGTTACTCTCGTTTGAAACCATCATAACCTAAATACTTACAAATAAATGCCGATAGTATGAAAATTTTGCCAATGACACGAGTTCGTTTTAAAAATTGTTTTTTTGACTTGAGTGATAATCACGGTGCTTTTGAACGAGTAGAATTTGTAGCCTCTCCCTATCATTCATATTTATGACACAAGAACAGTCTTCAAAATAAATAAATAATTAATCTAGCACTATACAAGTCACATGCATTTATAATCATGCGCATCTCAATTTAATGTTTGAACAAAACTTATGATAAGAATTGCCTCGTAGATTTGGTAATCAGCTCAATAATTAAATACCCAAAATTGTTCCACAAACTATTCAATAACATCCAAATAATTTCAGCAATCAACCTGGACAACAACAACAAAACGCAGTCAATACACAGAGATATTCCGCTCTAGAGGTGCCTGGCTCCACGAAACAGGCTTAGCACATAGAATAACGACTCGATTACTCATGCGTCCACCACCTTGCCTATCCTCTTTGCTAGCTGAAAGGGTCACTTTCGGTGATGTTATGTCACTTCTAAGTGTTACTGCATTTGGTGCTTTAGTATCACTGTTTGTGCTTGGGTTGGAAATTTTGGCAGCGAAAGGTAAAGGGAAGGGAGTGAGAAAACGTAGTGGAGTAGAAGACGCCACAGCGACTGCGGAGTACAATTATGTGGAATGATTTATTTCAAAGGGGTTTGAAGATTTTAGTATGTCTTACTACACCAGTCTATCTTTGACAGTCTATATCTCGGAAACGTGGCACTTTATCAAAAAAAATTCAGCTATATTTTCGATTTGTATTAACCTGAACTATCGATTGGTGAAGGTTTCATTGACTGCCGCCATTTTTTTCGAAAAAGGTACATACACAAGTTTAGGTACGACATTATATTACACATATTTCATAAATTAAAACCCATCTGAAATATCTGCGCACCGTACTTGAATGCGTTTTCCCTCGCGCTTCCTCCGTTTTCACCTATCCAGTATTAGACGTCTTTGTCTCTAGCTGTAAGTTACGTAATAATTTATTCATTATAACAATTTCTTAATAACAAATCTCAAGCACAATCAAGAAAACTTCATTATCACTATCTCTTTATCATCCATCACACGCACAACCTACAACATCTATCAAATCAGTATTTATCAAATACTATCACATCTCTAATCAGATTTAAATCACGTCTCTTTTAAAATTGTATATTTAAATAGAAATTTCGTTGCCTTTTTATAAATGATGCTGTGGTAGTTTAGAAGGATACTCGAGTGAAAGTACATTGATTTTGTTTTCAAAATGTTAATTTTACTAATTCGTCTCAGTGCGTTGAGTATAGGTCTCAGTTATGCGACCTCCAGTTGTCATAGTTTGCAGCAGTCTCATGTAAGTACTGTAGGTATTTTTTTATTTAGAATCTATTCTGTTTCACCAAATCCTGACGCACAGCAGAACCTAGATGGAGAGCAAGGAGGGAGGCCTGTGCCCAGCGGGACGTGACAAGTTGACTTATACATATTCTGTTTCACTCTGGCAATTAAATAGAAAAATATTTTTAACTTTTTGAGTCGCCCTTTCGATACCTTAGGTATCGAATTTCTTATCGAATTTTTAGGAAAATTTTTGGTTAAATTCAAAAATCTACTCGCTCTTTCATACCAAACCTTTATTCACCATAATCTACCTATTTCTTAATTTTCTATTGCATCCATATCATAATTTAGCTTTTGTTTTCTCTACCTTAGCACTCTTTAGTTATGTTATTATTATTTTGACACAATCAATCTCATTTCAGTTGGCAAGTCTCAATGATAGAATGAATCAGATGATCAGTGCACTATACTCTTCACGTAAGTACATAATAAACAAATACATTTTAAGTAGGTTGACAACAGTGTTATTTGAAAAACACAATTTAAATTGGTCATTTGTAATGCTGACTTTCAATTTATCAGTCAGCTGACCAAGCTTATAAGATCATTTATTTAATTGTTTTAAAATATAGTTGAGTTGACATTAAAAGATTTAATAAATAAGTAGGTATTTACCTATACTTACTGCTTAAAATATTCTTTATGTTAATCAATGTTTTAATTATGTATTCAGAAAGGACAACTGCTGATTTTTTTATTACAACGACTATTTTAAACGTCTTTTAAAGGCATTATTAAACTAATTCTCTTCACTATTTCCACAGCATTCCTATCATCAAAATCATCATCATCGTCCTCTTCATCATCAAGTTCATCACCATCAACTCCGTCACAATCCAACGAATACCAATCATCGTACGAGAGTCAACCAAGTAGCTACTCATCAACTTACCCATCAAGTTCGTCTTCACCTCAAGTGATATATGTGTCTCCTCCGTCATCAGCGCCAGCTACCGTAGCGATTTCACCACCAACACAATCAAATCCTGCTATCACTATATCTTCGACTACAGTCCCTTACTACCCTCCTGCAGACTCTAGTGACTACTATTCGTATTCTAAGAACTATCCGTATTGTTATGAGCATCAGTACCCTCCACCGCCTCCAACATATGCTCCAGCTTCAACTGCGCCTAGTTATCCCTCATATCCGCCTCAGAGTTGTGAATGCTCGGGTTATTCATATCCAGAAAGTTCTTATCAAGCTCCGTACCCGCCTCCATCGTATCAGCAATCATATTCTTCTAGTTCTGCACCTGCTCCTTCTTGTCCACCAAGTCCAGCTCCTAGTTATGCTCCTCCTACTTCTAGTTATGCTCCACCTGCACCAAGTTACCCACCAACGCCAGCGTATCAGCCAAACCCTGTTTCTTACCCACCTCCCAGTCAAAGTTACCCACCGTCTTCATCAAGCTATCCACCACTACCACCACCACCACCGCCGCCATCTTACTCTCAAAACCCTGCCCCGTCTTATCCCCCACCAAGTTCTTCTTACCAGCAACCACCAGCTCCATATACCCCCCCTGCTTCAAGCTACCCTCCCCCTCCCCCAACCTACGCCCCTCCACCTCCCCCAAGGTCCTGCAGAGCCAGTTATTACAACCCTAGACATGCAGAGTTATTGCCCCCGCATTATTAAAATAAGGTCGAATAACTTTAGTTTTAAATGTATCCGTTACGTATTGAATTATTTATTGTGTATATTAATTTATTTTCATTAAAATGCGCATTGTAATTTACGTTTTCGTGTGTATTTTTATTTGGATTTCTTCCTTGACTTTATTCATTAACACATGAAAATTCAATGTTTGGCTTATCAAAATGAATTTGTAAGTAAATTTCAAAATAACATAATTCCAATTGCATTACGTGCTATCAAACATTTGAAAGACTTAATTGCTGCAACCATTTTTTCATTGGTTTCCTAATTCATGATAGCATTGGTTATAAATCGTTAAGTTCTTGTGAACTACTAACAGTACGTCGTAAACATGGCTAAGGTATTTTTTATTCTCGCTCTGATTGTACAGGTAAATATTTGTTTATATTTTTAACATTTCAAAACAGTGCAGACATAGGTAATTTTATTTGTTTACCTTTGAGTTCAATGTACAATTTAGGTATAGAAAAATTTCGATTTAACATGAAATACATCATCATACTTTACAGAGTTCACTCATTTACGCGAGCAATGACTCAAATGAGAATGAAGAAGTCACAAGCAGGGAGGTTCTGAAGAAACCAGAAGCAGATGATGAGGTTATCAAAACATTCCACGGAGCAAACAAAGATTGGACTGACATATTCTTAAATGGAAACTTCTACCCAACCTCATCCGCTTCTCTTATGGCCACAATCACAAATTCAGACAAATCTGCCGAAGAACAACTTGAAGACATCAAAGACATCGCTAATAAAATAACTGTAGCTATTCAGAGTGAAATGGCTAACCTTCTTTCTTACGCTCTCTGCCACAGTGACAATGAAGTGTCTGACAATAAACTAAGAAAGAAAAGAGAAACTGCAATGGACAGCTCTCAACTTGTAATGAGATTGTTGAAACATATCAAAGCTAACAATGAGTACCAAAACATAGCCATTGAAAAGATGATGTCAGCTCAAGAAATTGCTGATAAATTTGGAATTGAATTCAGCCCTGACCCTGACATGCTTTCAGATTTAGCTGTGGCAGCTAACGAGCAAGCTAAAGAAATGACTTCAATATTGAAAGACGCAGTCGAAGCTAAGAATACAACTAAAGTCGCTGAACCAGTTAAATTTGTGCCTGTAGAAGTATGCGAACCAGTGCCTACAGAAAACGATACTTATTACGTATACTCCATTCACCAACCAGAAGAAATGTTTGTTCAGCAACCTTTTGCTTCTCACGAATATATGCCTGAGCACTTCCACAATGGTCCATCACCAATGAACTATGGACACGAGCATCATCATCACTACCCTGAGCCTCATATGCCACCTCATCACCATACACCTCCAGTTACACCAAGACCTAGCTTCTACGATTCTGTGCTATCATTAGCATCTGATTACTACCCTTACTGTCCAATGGAGCCAGTTACAACAACAACTACAATAGTGATTCCAATTGAAGAAGTAGTAGAACCCGAACCAGAATTGATTGGAGAAGAATATGAAGAAACGGTTACTTCGAAAATGATAGTCAGTCGTGATGAAGAGCCTGGTACGGCTACTGTGAATCATGTAATGACTTACACGCTAAGTGAGAAGGCACATTTCAAGAAACCTGAAATTGAGAGACTGCCTGAACAGATGCAGTACACGTTTTTCTTAATGTAAGGTTTTAGTGAAGAGGTATCAACATTTGGAGACAAAAGTCATCTAAGTTATTCTGATTTGTAAAGCTAGGGGCTCAAGTCTGCTAATTTACAATATTCTCAGTTGTATGTTGTCAGTGTCAATGTCATTTTTGACACATTTGGTCGCAATCAGTGTAAGCCATTGTTTTGCAGAATACCAAATGTGTCAAAAATGCCATTGACACTGTCGATACACAACTCAGGCTATTTTAAATTGGGAGACTTGGGCCCCGGATTTTGCTGATACAAATCTAACTAATGTACCACCACCAGTTAAATGAGAGGTAGTTACATATAAACAAAATAGGCATGACGATAAAAAAAATGTTTTAGGCCCATCACATAGTTTATTTTTAAATATTCGACACGTATTTTTTCTTTTTTCTTAAACTAAAAATTACAAAGATAGACTGGGTTAAAGTTGCTCGTGACGTCACGCTTACGTACGATTATTACGTAAGAGTGACGTCAAAACCCCCACTCCATAACTTTGATGCTCTGTATCTTTGTATTTATTTATGTATTTAATCAGGTAAAAATTGTTTCAAATATTTTTTAATAGCCTAAAAGACGGACTAATTATTTTTTGAATTTTTGAATGTAGTCTTCATCCCTATTGTAACGGACGATCTTACAACTGGTAGTAATGGAAATAACTATTTAAATCTCTGATGTTGATGCAGTTAAAATTTATTTAGTAGTCGTTTTTGTACCTCATTAATTTTATTTCTCAAAGGCAGATTTAATAAATGATTATGATTACGTTTTGGTTTCAATTAATTAAGTATCTCCATTTAATATTAATGGTCTATTTACACATATCTGGGCCGTGCCCGGTACGTGTTCAGGCCGTGGCTCGTCAGGAGGGTAAACAATTCGTCGTCATGACAACCGGACTCGTTGTCATGACGACGCGACTTATTGTTTGCCCTCCTCACGGGCCACGGCTCGGATATGTGTAGAATAGACCTTAATAAGTTTTTGACAGAAACAATAACTTGCAGTTCATCACTTTAATTTAAATAAATATACAATCTTTTTTATATGGCTTACATTATGAAAATATTTCGATCTACAGTTTCTTTATAATTTATTTTCAACATTTTAATTCGGCACTTAAACAGTTTTCATAATATTTATACTGGGTGTAACAGAAAGGGGGTATAATGCCGAAACACAGCGATAGTCCTCATGAAACTGAACAACTTTCCCCAAGGAACATGAGTCGTAACTCGAAAAGAAAAATTCGCCACCCCATACAAAATGTCCGATCAGCTGATCGAGTAAGTAAGGGCGATCCAAAAAATTTTTTTGAGTAACGACCCATGCTCCTTGGGGAAAGTTGTTCAGTTTCATGAGGACTATCGCTGTGTTTCGGCATTATACCCCCTTTCTGTTACACCCAGTATAAATATTATGAAAACTGTTTAAGTGCCGAATTAAAATGTTGAAAATAAATTATAAAGAAACTGTAGATCGAAATATTTTCATAATGTAAGCCATATAAAAAAGATTCGTTACTCAAAAAATTTTTTTGGCTCGCCCTTACTTACTCGATCAGCTGATCGGACATTTTGTATGGGGTGGCGAATTTTTCTTTTCGAGTTACGACTCATGTTCCTTGGGGAAAGTTGTTAAGTTTCATGAGGACTATCGCTGTATTTCGGCATTATACCCCCTTTCTGTTACACCCTGTATGTATTGTATATCCTTTGGTTTGGCTTGTTTTATGAAACTATATTATTATTAAAAATCACATAATAATATATTCTTACATTATCTATATTTAATGTACAAACAATCTGTAGATTTAATTGAAAATAGTATTTGGTAACAAATTGCAGTATTATATAGTTAATTACGATATGTCTTATCTATTTTATAGAAAAGGCACGTTTTATTGCTTAGTCATTTGAGTATTTATTTCTTAATAATTTACCTTATGTTTAAATACTATCTTAAAATCATTTGGCACTATTCTTTGGACAACAACATCTTAATGACTATAAATTACTATTACTTTGGACTTCTGAAACTTTAAATAGGTTTATTTATGTAGAAAGCACTTAGGTATATTATTCTCTTAAGGCCAAAACACACCGGATGCGTATGCGTTGCGTAAGCGTAGACGTATGCGTACCTCTGAGTTGTAATGTATGGAACTGTATTACAAATCGCTTGCGTAACGTAGACGTACACGTCGACGTGACGCCTAGCCCTACGCAACGGAACACGATAGCGTAGATGCGTAGCCCAGTGTCACATCGGGTTACGCCGTGACTACGCGTGTGTCTACGCCGGCGCCGTGCTTACGTCTACATTACGCATACGCATCCGGTGTGTTTCAGCCTTAAAGCCACGCCCCCTCTAAATCACGCCCTTGCAATATTGTCATGATACATACATACATAAAACCTCATTAGTCTTAAATCTATTAAATTATATTACACAAATACTCTCCCAGTTGTCTTTCTACCTTTAGTTCACTATCACACGTCTTATTGTGGTGTTATAAGAGCTATCTGTGCGCGTAATAAGCGCTGTAAGCTGTATTGTGGCTCGCATGGGGCTGGTATCTGTAAATTAAGTTAAAATCGTATTAATACAATGTTTATGAAAACTATTTTGTTCCCAATTCCTCTATAACACTCTCTTTTATAGGCTCCATATAAGCGGCGATAACTTCTGGTACATAAGTGATTAAATGTAGGTAATTTTCAATAAATAGTGTTAACAAAGCTGTAGTTACTTAGGAGTAAAGCTGTAAGATTAATGGGGGGTAGTAAGGTTAAGAAAATAGAAGTTAAGTGTCGTATGAGGTGCTCAAACGGACGGTGTAGAATAGAGCAGAGTGGCGTAGACTCCAATGTAAGGTTATCGGACATTAACAATATCAATTTTGGTATTGAATTACTTCTATTTTAAATAATAAAGAAAGTTTACCTAACAGTATGCGCGTGGGCAGCGTAAAGTGGGCCACAGGCGCTCGGTTCAGCGGCGTAGGGCTGCGCTATCTGCGGGCAGGGCTCCGCTGACGGCACCTCGCGGCGACGCGGAGCACCTCGTTGCTGCTGTTCAGGCGGGCTGTAAATATATAAATGGAACTTTAAACTGGCTTTTCTTTCTACCTACCGACCACACTTGGTCTATACTATTTTATTTTGAAATCTTTGTTTTTTGTTTTTTGCCCTTTTTCTTTGAATTTGTAAGTATGTTGTTTGAAATGTATCAAATCCAATCGGGAACTAGTTAAAAAAGGTCAAGTCAAGGGTATCCTAAGCCGACGTGCATGTATGAGGCGACTGATGAGTGTAGATGAAGTGAAATAAGCGTGTTTGGATTGTAGCAAGTGGAGGGAAGTTGTTTCTCTCTGTCTACTCAAATAGGAGAGAGGCGTGAAGGATATGTATGTATTGAAATGTATAAATGTTTCATGTCTGAATAAATTGAACATTTTGATAAAGATGACATACTCGTGTCATGTCATCGTATAACTAAATACACAGTAACCGCCCGCCCAGTAGGAGGAGTCCTATTACTTGACACTAAGCTATATTTTGACAACACACGACAAATGACTTTCATACTACGCACACGATATATTAATCGCCTCTACCAGGAAGTCACTTGGATAATTTACGAGTGTTTTTTGTTTTAGAGATCCGTGGGAGTGTGGATTGAAACCATGTGGAAGGGATTTATAAATTAGAAAAAAATCGCAGAGAATTTTGGAACTTATGATAACTAGCTAAGATATACTTTTGAGTATCTCATTACTGGACAATTCTTCTCCTTATTTAGAACAAACCTAAAGTTAAATTAAAACCGTACTAAATACTTGCATCGCTCACATAAAAATAATAATTTAATCAATAAAAATTATATTATAAAAATGTTAATTCGCAGAACTTGATATTGTTTCAATATACGGAACCAATCTTAAAAATAAAACCCAATATATTTTTTATCTCGCTCTACCTAACTGTTTATGCATATGGTAACATTTTTTCTTCCTGTCTTCGGTTCGATAATTAATGATTTTGTTGCCAGCGTTCAATGTTTGTGTTGCCAGAAAAAGGTGTTTTAAATCTATTGCCTTTCTTCGAAATCATTAATCTGTTATTTACCGTCACCTATTCTTAATTGTCAATAATTTTACGTACCTACTTAGGGCACTTACGCACCTGCGGTTGCAATTTAACGTTTGATATGAAATTGCGTCAAAACTGCAGGTCAAAAATGTCAAACGTCAATCTGTAAAATTTATATTTGGAATTATCTTCAAAACGTATCACATCCTGTCGCAATATTGTTTCTTATTGTAATAAAGCAAGTACGAGTAATCTAAGATAGGTACATTAAAGTGCAGAAATAAATCTCAGTGGTACAGGCCGGGAATCGAACTCACGTCTTCAAGATTGGAAGCGGGCGTTCTATTAGGCATGATGACTAAAAAATTTTTTTTAGTCCATCACATAGATTTATTTTAAAATATTCGACACGTATTTTTTCTTTTTTTCTCTTAAACTAAAAATGACAAAGATACACTGGGTTAAAGTTGCTCGTGACATCACGCCTAAGTAAGATTTTTACCTAGAAGTGACGTCTATAGGTACACCCCACTCCGTAACTTTGATGCTCTGTATCTTTGTATTTATTTATGTATTTGATCAGGTAAAAAATGTGTTTCAAATATTTTTAAATAGCCTAAAAGACGGACTAGTTATTTTTTGAATATTTTAATATAGTCATCATCCCTATCCTTATTATACCTAAATATAAATATTGATCTTACTTAAAGGGATTCGACACTGTGACAACTTCACCTCATTTTCATATTCTCCAAACAAGTTTACTAGATAAGTTTGTAGATAAGTTTTACGAAATACGAATAAACTGAAACCTTTTCCTATTGGTCAGCTGCAAGCCGGACCGGACCAGTTTATAGTGGTCATAAACATGTTTTATAGCTAAAACCAGCTAATGCAGGTCCAACATCAACTAAACGGTTCACTGTAAACAAATCGCTGCTGGTAGCGTCTTTGTTTACAATTTACATGATGCAATGTAAACTCAACTTTAAAAAGAGTTTTTTAATTATAAATTAATGTTTGGTAGCTAACTTGACGGAAGAGGTGTTTGGATTGTAGCAAGTGGAGGGAAGTGGGCAATGGGCATTGTCTACCCAGATGGGAAAATACGTGATGGATATGTATGTATGTATATAGGTGATTTTATGTAGGTAAGTAAGTACTTTGGTAGCTTTAATGGTATCTACACACCAAAGCCGCCGGCTTTTTTGACAGCGGCCATTCGTATGACGTAAAGCCGCCGGCCTAACCCAGCGGCATGCCGGCGGGTTTGGTTTGTAGACAGCATTACCAAGTACATACCTACAAACCCCTAGTTGTAGAAAATATCGTTAGTTAAGTATTCATTCATCCAGTAGCAGAAAAACATTTATGATATGAATACCTACTGAATTATTAATCACCTTTTTAATCATACGATTAAATAATCTACCTTAAAACTATCGGCAGACCTTGCGTGTTTTAAAGTCTATCTACACAGATCTGGGCCGTGCACTGTGTGTCCGGTTGTCATGACGACGAATTGTTTTCCCTCCTGACGGGCCACGGCCCGGACACGTCCCGGGCACGGCCCGGATCTGTGTAGATAGACCTTTAGATAGACTCTTCTAATCACACTTATCATATTTTGATGTTACCATAAGACATAGACAATCAGACAGCTTTCGATCTATACCTATTAGCTACTTAACCACGCCTCAATTACTCCTACCACCTCAACAAGAAATTAGGTAAATACCTGTTTAGTATTTATTTACTCTAAAAGATTGCTGATTCGTTCCCGCCAGATAACGTCTGGTTTGTGTCTGCTCGTTGTTAAGGTAGAGATTTATTTACTGGGTTGGAGTTGTAGGTAAGGCGGTGTTGTACCTACGTAATGCTTGTTTAGGTATTCGTGTTCTCTTTGTAGTGTTAGAACAAGGGCTCAAGTCTGCTAAATTAAAATAGCCTCAGTTGTGTGCCGGCAGTGTCAAGGGAAATTTTTGACACATTTGGTATTCTGCTAAACAATGGCTCTCGCTGATTGTGAGTAAATGTGTCAAAAAGTGACATTGACACTATCATTGACACTCTACCGACACACAACTCAAAATATTGTTTAGCAGACTTGGCCCCCAGGAATTTTATCATAAAGAGATAATCCGATTTGATAAGTATCCAATCCGTGCTTCTTTTGTTATGTTCGATCAGATTTTTTACAATAAGGATTTTTTATATGAGTGTTGTTTCGTGGCCCAAAGTTGAATAATAAATAACTCTTTTTCGCTACCAAACCACTATCCACCCTACACCACTGATAGCAATTTAACCACATGTTTACCGTAAAACAGTTAGAGGATACGACTAGTTAACGTTAACCCTTAACGGGCAGTTAAATGTCCCGAGACATTTATGAGTTTACGAGCGATGAACGAAAACACATTTTTGCGCCACCCACCAGCGTCGCGATGAAAGATTTGCGTTAGGGTAACTTTACAACTAGCTAAGAAGTATATTCTGTTCATTTATGGTAGAGTTGGTTCCGGAGTCAGCACAGCAGTGATGTGAGTGTTTTAGGGACGGTTCTAACGGAATATACCTCGAGTGTATCATCCGTACCATATTTGCCTGTTTTGCCTTTACGCGACCGCTACGGATGTTCAGTAATAAATGAACCGACAGTATACTAATTTAGTGCTTTAATTGCAAGTCTACTGCAGTATGTAATCAGAATTAGGAGTGAGATACCTCTTTACTGGTGCTGTCAATATACTTACATCGACAATCGGCACTATTCATAGAGCGTTGTTTCATCTTTTTTAGAATAACAGTCCTATTTTCTTGCACAAGGAGAAAGAGATTCGTGGATTCAACAAATGACGCTCGGATCCACCGTCCTTATGAATAGTGTGTATTACTGACACCGCGGACATGATTTCAACACGCGGAGACAATTTACTTTTACGACCCCCGCTCGCAGTTGTACGGAAAGAGTTACGTGACAGTTATAGCGGCTGTTTCCTTCTAAACGAAGAATGTAAGATTTTAAACGGATGATTGATATGTAATGAGGAAACTGTGTGTTATAATTGTGGTACCATTAAATGAGTAGTAGTTAAAGAAGTCATTAGAGCTTTTCACATTAAAACGGATAGGCGCGTTGTTCATTGGATAAATAACTACCTAAAACTTTTCCACAACGGTGATTGGACTAGTTATTTAGAAATCTGAACTACGGAAGTAGAGTAGAGACAAGGTTTCATAATTTCCTTCGGAATGAAAATTTCTTTGGACATAATCTGGGGTGATAAAGCCGGCGGCATGTGTGGATGCGCGTTTTGATAACGGTATGCGATAGAACACTTTAAACTGAGTCCCCACACCACCTAATGCTCCCATCTGAGTTTTTATAGAGCCATCTCCCGAAAAATAAGAATAGCTCAATCTGGCACAGGAGTTCACGATACCAAATACTAATCAACGTCAATTGAAATCGAGGCCTCGCTCATTCTGTCAAATCTACGAAACATTTTGCAGGTTTATGTTAAAAGGCAAAACTAAAGTAATGGTAAAAAGTTTTATAGAAATGCAACTCACCAATCATCAGGATCACAATCCCGGAATCCCTTTGCGAATGGATTACTTGCTATTTTCAGTTGGGTTATCTGTGGAAACGTTGGTACAGTTAACGAAACAGTAATTGTAATTGTTAATTCGAGTGAAGGCATCATAAAGATTAAGTTATTACCTACTCATCTAACAACAGTAGGTACTACAGAAAAAGGTAACATGTCAAATTAAAGATGATCTCAATATGCGACATTTGTTAACCAAGTAAGAGCCAGGCCAAGAGTCTAAACCTACGGGCATGTATGAAGCGACTGATGAATGTAGACCAAGCAAAAGACGTGTGTTTAGATCACAGCAAGTGGAGGGATGTGGCCTCTCCTTGCCCCGTGGCTTAACTTATTGGGTCAGACGCGTGAAGAATACGTATGTATGTATGTATTTATGTAATGATATGTTAAATAAGCATAACAAAACTCACCCGATGATTCTGATAAGCGGTGACAGCCGTGAAACCCGTCTCTTGAAACACGAAGGTGCGGTACGGTACCGTGCCGGGTGCAGTCGTTTGGCCCTCAGCCGGGAGGTACACCACGTGCAGACGCGGCTGATAGCGGTGCATTGAGTTTAGAATTATCTGGGGGGAAAGGGGGTGTGAAATAGGTGAATTAGGTCGAAAAGCAACATATTATCAACTATTGTATTTTCTATTTACGATCAGCTGGGTTAAAATCACTTTTTTCTGCCCCGGGAACATCAAATCCCTATGAATTTGAGGGGAACGATAAAATTACTATTAATTTCATCGCCCCGTAAATCGCTTAACTTTTAGGTTATACAATTACTTACTATGTAAGTATTTGACGTACCGGAGTAGGTAAACGTGATAAACGACTTGTCACAACAAATCAAAAATAGATTTTTTTTACAACAAATCAGCAATAATAAATTATTGTCGATAGTGTCCACTATCTTTAAACAAGTTTGAATTAAATCTTGCTTGCAAGCCTGCCAAATTTGTCATCAAAAATCTTACACTTTACAGTCAAATTTACAGTTAAACACTACTACATTTACATTTTATCTATAAGTAGTGAAACAATCCTTAAAAGATACTTACATGGCCATTATCATCAAGTTGGTTATTGGTCAACTTCAGTTTATCAAAGGAGACGAGCTGTCTCATCCAATGGGAGCCAGGCGCGGGGGAGTCGGGGTGCACGTGGATGCGCGGGGGGGAGACCGGGTCGGCTTTACCTGCTACCACCCAGCTTGAACTGTTGCGGGTGGAAGAATTATTGGTGATGAAGAAGATATAGTGGTTGATGGTGACGAAAAAATCTAGTTATAAAATAAGGAAAATGTGTAAAAGAAAATTGATGTTTGACCAATCCAAGAGGTGGGTGAATAAAAAATAATTGTATAGGTATACAGCTTTAAAATGATGAGTTTATCGAAGAAAGTGAAATATCAATCGAAATTTCGAAAGGCCTACGTGTACAATTTTTTTATGGCTTATGCTCATTCTCATTATTGTCTTTACTAGAAATAGTAAGATATAAATAAACACAGCATGGATAAAAAACGTTGGTACTAAACATAAACTCTACAAAAAATATAATGAGGTTTTGAAATCACTAAGATACCTACAACCAAAAACCAAATTGTAACAAACCTGTGAAAAGCATATCTATATCTTTTATCATCAAGTGGCACAAAATCAACGAGCAGAAGATAGTCAGCATTAGGTAGAAGACCAGCTAATCTGGCCTGTAGTGCTGGAAACATTCTCCTGCCAGCTTTGGTCACTATCATTTCTGTACCGAGCTCGTGGAAGCTCCTCCATAAGGCTGAGAGTTCCAGAGTTGCTGTACATCGAGCCACTGCTGGATGGAGGGTCATGTTTTGGTTGCTTGATATCTGGGGAAGAAGAAACCAGGGTTACCATTTCCGGTTGCGTTGAAAATGTGGAGTTTGATTAAATGTTACCATTTAAAAAGCGTCAAAAGAAAATTTGATAAATAGTGGTGTATGGAGTGAAATTGATGAATAAAAATCAATATAAAAATCTCACTACACCAACACATCTTTATTTAAGTTACGTTGATCGAGAAATCAACTTAGTACAATAGCTTGGCAAGACGGGTCGTAGGTACCGTACATAATATACAAAACCACAATTATGCCCAATTATTTTTACAAAAAATATTGAATGAACTAGGTAATCCAATCATTTCACAGAGTTCAATAAACCGAAGAAATGAAACGGAAACCTCTCTTTCCAACATCAACAGCAACTATAAGGATAAAAGAGACAGCACTCACAACTCTAGGTAGCGGCGGTTGCGGTGGTGGTGCTGAATGTGCTCCATGGTCTCTACAGGTGCTTTCACTGAGGGCTTGCAGTGGTGAGTAGGTTGAGCGGGTGCATATTGAATTCTGTGATAAAGTAAGTTAATGTAAGTACACTAGAGGAATCGCATTCTGTAAGCACTTTTAGCGTTCTTACTTACGCACAGCTAGTACGTAAACCAAAACCGTCAAAGCCGTGGGTCAACCGAACGTCACGGATCTTGCAGGATTTAATCACAACTTTCAATTTTGGGCCCGTTTCACTATGTACAGATAAAAATTATCTGACGGATATTTTATACCTACTTGTCTCTATCTATAACGTCATGCTTTATGAAATAGACATAGGTTTATCTGGCAGTTAAATTTTATCTGTAGAGGTGCAACGGGCATTAATCGGAATCAAATCCGAGCACAAAATAGTCAAAAGCTAAGAAGTTCAGCAAAAGTTGCATTAACCTCTTGTAAAAAGAAATCATTTGAAGTAATTAAAACTTATCTATAAAAACTCATGACAATAACTTGACTTTTTGACAATGTCAATGTCAGGTATAAACGTAATAATGAAAGCATAATCTAATTAAATATTTTTACAAATGGCCGTTAATAAGGTAAAATTCTTACATCTCTAATAGGATGATGCAAGGTCGGCAGTTCAGGTTGTTCATGATGGCCGATGCGATCGCTGAGTGTTTGAGCTAGGAACGTAGATCGCGGGCACTGGCTGGTTGGGATCAATCCTGTGGGCAAACACATGTTATATTTAAAAAGTTTTTTTTTTCATTTGCAATGTATGTATTTTCTTTCGTGTGGAATCTTAGAATTCATTTTCTTTGATGTTTAACCGTACCTATGGGTACTAACGCACTTGCGCATGCGGCGCGGCCGCTGTATTGCGTTTGATAAAGAAAAATGTTCGCAACCGCGGTGGGAGTCTTCATACAAAACGTCAAACAGCAATCGCAGGAAAGATAGGGTAGAGTAAAGTGAAATAAAAGAATGATTCTATAAATTTTAAGGAATTAGTTATAGTATTTACAAAAGAAAGAACTATAAGAACTAAGTATCTACATTTTAATTCAAATATTGTATTAGTTAGGTACCTAATTAAATTTCTTATAAGATATGAAGAAACAACACTTTTTTACTAGAAGCGAAAAAGATCTGCAAAATATACCTCTCTCAAGAAAACGTTGGTTCCACTTCCAAATACAATTCTCACAACTTTAAAAACCGAAATTCAATTGAATAAAAATACACGCACACAAACACACTCGACCGCAAATAAAAACTGTACCACTCGCGGGAAATAAACGGAGGACACTAAAGGAAGAAATCAGATCATAAAACTAAAGATAAATAAACATACAGTGCCATAAAACCCGTAAGCGTCCACTCCCAGCGGACATCTCACTCAACTAATTGCTGTAATGGCGGGAAACTCAAAATTCCAAAATGGCCGCATTAATTTCACCACCGTGTGTCAGCAAGGGATTATAAATAAGACGGGTGATGAAAAGTAAACTAACGTAGAAACGACAATGATCTTCGTTTTATTTTGAGATGCTGGTGATTTTATTTTTGAGGTTTGAATGGATGCAGCGGTAGTTTATATTTTAATTCTTGTATTTTTTTTAATGCCACACTTCAATACCACAAAATAATAGGTATTTCTATAGTTCTTTGTCAATGTCAGCAAAATATCATGACAAAGCATTCGATTGCAACACTAAACCATTCTTCGACCGATGATTATATTAAAACAAGTACAATGCTTGATTGTCTAGTCAGCAGATTATTTGCAAACAGTGAATTTCATTTTAATATGTCAGTATGGCTATACATTTTCTGTGTATGTGCTAAGAGTTTTTAGAAATCATTTAATGGGCGTACCCCAAGGCAGCATATTAGGACATACCATCTTCTTAAGCTATATCATAGTAATAAAAAGCTTAATAAAGTCTTTAATGAATTAAAATAAAATAAATAACATTGAATTGTTTCAAAATGTTCGCATTCTGGTGCCAAAGTTGCATGTAGTCGGAAACTATAAATTTTTTCGCTTACGCGCTGAGTAAAGCATAATTGTCAGCTTTATGAGTTATTTGTGATGCTATAAGCAATAATGTGTCACATTTGTCGGTAAATCAACAAGAATAACGCTTAGTAGTTTATTTTTATATTTTGAAACGTAACTGGAAACGATTTGTGAAAAATACATGCTTCAAATTCTGGAATATTAAATTGTGACAGAAGAAAACGAATGGCATGTTATTTATCTAATGGTATGTCACAACATTTTTGTAAATCACTTTCGCTTAGGGTTTTTTTATGACTTTTTATAACATCCAGATTAAATTCTGGAAATCTCTATTGACTGGATATACACGGAGAACGTATGTAATTTTTTTTATCGTCGTGTGCAAGATTTATAACAACGTTTCATTTTTTTAAGATGAAAAAACCTTACAAAATACATATTACATAAGAATTAAAAGTAATAGAAAACGAGAGTGCTATGATGCGATTTATATAAATACGTACCTATAGGTACTTATTCATTGACCTTTACGAAAATGGACATTACGCAATTTTCTTTTATTGAAATAATTTAAATGTCTAAAATTATATTTAGCACCAAAATATCGGTCAATCACATCGCATTAGCATTGCAGCAGTCATAAATTGTGAAGGTATTGACAGCTGGCGATGCAGCATCCAGTCCTCATACGTCAAAATTCATGCACTCTGCCAAGTGGATGCTTATGGCATCATAAATTATGAAACGAATTTGTTACTCGACGAATAAGAAGATAAAAGGTGGCCTGGATATTAGGAAAGATTTATAAATATAAGATCCGAATCTATACCTAGCTATACTTATTAAAATATAAAAAGAAGTGACTTAACTTTCGATACACTTTTCACTCTTAGTTTCTCCTTATAACTCAGAAAGAAATTTAGGTAATAGGTAGATGTTATCAGCCCATATATGCCCCCACCGAGGGGCACGAGCACGAACGAAACGAATAGGTAGATAAATTAATAATATTCCAACGAAACTTGAAAATAAGAATCATGAAACACATTTAAACGATACATCATAACGTCTTGATTATTCTGAAACAAATACTCCGTCTCATGCAAAACCAAACAAAGAAACAGGACGAGTATAACGAATTAATTACCCAACATAGCTACTTATACAAACGACTCAGGTGGTACGAAGCCAATTATAATGGCTGCTCCTAAATTAGTATCGTTTGTAACAAAAGCGCTGGGTACTTCCTCGGCGATAAATCCGCATTGATTGAGCGCTATAAATCCTGCGTGGGCGCCGCTCCGGTTGCAACGGACAGGGTTGTGGTGCAGGTGAAGATGCGTATTTATATTTTTGGAGAAATTGTTTCTGGAGTTCGAATAAAGGAAAAAGAAGAAATTGTTTCAGAAGAAAAGATTGCTTCGAATAGCAATAAATGTTAGATTGATCTTAAACTCATAGATGAGCAGTAAAGAGGAAAAAAACTACTTGAATTTTTATATGTATGTAGGTATATGTTTAATTAAGTAAATTGAAATAAAATGGACTATAGTATGCAAAAAATCTAGAAACAGCAACCTAACTTGAATATTAAAAAACAAAGGCTCCACTCGTTAATACTAAAAGTATATAATTACGACTTTTGTATGATAACATAAACCTTTTAATGGCTTAAAAATGAAGTGATTGTCGAAAAAAATTACTCACATTCAACCAAACGCATACTATCTGTAAAACTACTCAACAAAACGTCAATGACGACACTAATCATAAAAAAATTAAGATAATTTGCAAGAAGATGATAAGGTAAAAGCACTCGAGAATCAGCTGTATCAACCCTAAGATGGAAAAGGACACGTGTGTCTTACGACGCATCTTGTGACGCGTTTGATTTACGTGCCCTTTACAAATTGCCTGCCCCAAGCAAACAACAGGCATTATTAACTATAAGTGTGACTTTAGGGTGGACGTGGTTTGAGGATGAGGAATTTTGAAGATCTTGTCTTAGGTTGGGTGGTTTGGACTACCTATATTGAAACAATGTTATACCCTATGTGATTCATCAGACTTGCTTTTTACCTAAGTGGACTCCGAAATTAAGGAAACTTAATTCAACACTCCAAATCTAGATGTTGACGGCTGATTTTTGAAATAACTATTAATTGCTGAAATGAAAACAGTCATCGGCAGTTGCAGGAAAGGCCACGTTGAAACTATAACTGACACTGCCAGAAATCATAAGCAGACAGACGCTATATTTCTGCAACTTGGAGATAATTTAGGCAGGATATATTGCAATTTTAGTCCAGGCCCTATAATCGCCCGTATTGCTGTTGATTTTAAACAAACAATCAAACTGGCATCAAACATAATAAAACTCCGCTTACACACCAATTCCGTGTAATGCATAATGTCCAATGTCATGAATCATTACACTTAGGCTAACTTCAAACGGTGCTTACAAATAGACTCATCAGAGTGTAGTGGCGACGCGAAACCACTTTGATCAGCCGTGTCAACATTACTTGCGATCCTCATTAACAAGCCGATCGACAAACGTCACTGGGGGAATTCTTGAAAGGGTTTGGAGTTTATGTTGAAGTCAGTTTTGTTGCAGATGAAGAGGTACGTGTTGTAGACAGCAATCCTCTGAATGATACATTTTGTATCAAATTTTTGATTGCAGATGAAGATAATAATATATACTTACCTAGATATGGCAGCGACCATTTGATTGCCATATTTTATGGAAGACGAAGGATGTAGAGAAAGATTATAGATTATCAAATTACCAAGCAATGCAGATCGCAAATCAAAGGCTACAGAGTAGACTGCTCAAGATAAAGGAAAATTTGACTCCAAACAAGTTAAGGCTTACTATCATTTTAATTGCACGAAAAGGCGAGCACCGATTAATCCCGACAATCAAACAATATATCAACAAAAAAAATTACGTAACTACTAAACGTTGTTGTGATTGCTGACTGATGCAGCTAAGAAGGTGCCAATCTATTCTGGATGCCCATCCTTCTTGGCAAGCACCTGGCTAATCCTTGGCATGATGGGTTGGCACCTGGCATGCCAGTGATGTAAGCGACACACCTCGGTATGTTGCGATTGAAGAAAGGGTGCTTACGTGCATAGAATTATTGTCTTTTTTACTTTAAAATTGGTATTTGCCTACCCCGATGCGATGGGATAGACTCGTGACGGACTTGCATGTATGCACCTCCCTATGTATCTACGTGTATGTTACATTAAAAAACTAATTGCAAACATTAATGTTTGACGTATGATCAGCTATGAAAAATATCCATCAAAAACCTATCCTAACTTTACGTGCCTTTCTTAATGTGCCAAGTGGTTGCAAAAACATGAATAACCATCTTCAACGGTTAATTAAGAGCACATATTAGATAGACGTGGCTACAACAATCTGCAATGGCTAGATATGACCCTATACAAGATAGATAGAGATACAAAATCAGGAAACCTCGCCATCTAACCTAAATAAAGCAACAAACACACGTGCGGTATCAAAATCGCATCAAGCCGAGAATAGCCTGACGCTGGCAGCATCAGTCAATCAGCAGTCACAACAACGCATGCGCAATGACAGCGACACCTAGCGAACAATGCCTTCCTAGAATACTGTGGAAATGCGCAAATGGATCTTATAGTGTAAAAGGTAGAATATTGTTGCTGAATGAGCAATGTAAAGTTTATAGGCGTTAAGGTTTGATCCGTCCAGGGCGGGCCCAAGTCTGCAAATATTAAATAGTCTCAGTTGTGTCAATGGCATTTTTGACACCTTTGGTATTCTGCTAAACAATGGTTTACACTGATTGCGACCAAATGTGTTAAAAACTGTCATTGACACTCAATAGGCACACAACTGAGACTACTTACAATTAGCACACGTTGGCTCCTGATCTCGTAAGGGGAAAGGTGTGTATTTTCTACTTAATAATGACTTGAATCAATATTTGCATTAGAATAGTCTATCAAAATGATATTTGAGGTTATATTTCATTTTTCACACCTCAACTAATAATCCTGAATTAAAATTATTTTTAAACTGTAGATATTCGTTAATTCTCGAGATATTGTGCGCAAACGCATTGCCTCCATATGGTTTTGTTTACAATAAATCGTTCACATAAAGGGAACGCAAATCATGTCATAATTTTTGCTTGTAACAATAAGCTGATGTCTTGATTACATTTGCGAAACATTGAAACTTTTGTTCACTATCGGTAGGTACTGGGAAATAAAAGTCTTGAATATTTAAATTTGATTAGGTAAAAGCATAGTTCGTACTTTATCACGCTATCTAGCGTGATAGGGCCTGAACGCAGTGGAGACTACATCACTATCAGAATTTCAGCTGTACTTCATCATCACGGTCCAGAATATTTTCGAAAAAAACTGAAAAAAAACCTAAATAATAGAATATCTTCTTATAACATGTAATTGCATAATGGTGGTCTTAACGTCAATTTACTTATATTATATCCTGTCAATTAAAAAGTTTATTTTATGTATTGTATTCAAAAACAACATTTTCATTTATTATCAATAAATAATTTGAAAATGGAAGACTCTTTCAACACTTCATTTCTTTTATCAGCATCAAAAATCGGTAATGAAAAGTACATCCCCGTACCTATATCCAAGTATGCCCCAAGTACTTACATCTTTCCCATTCTGTCGGAAGAACTTAGCACTTCAAAGCTCACTTTGAGAGCTGAGTGCGTAGAACTCGTATGGAATTAAAATATTACAATAATATACAAACGACCGTCCGTCTGTTTGTTTTGCTTGCCGTATATCGTGGCCGTGCGAAGACGCGTTCTTGGTAGGGTTGGCTAAATACAAGATGATACAAATTATTTATGATAGTTACTTTGAATTTTTCGTGAATCATGGACTTTGAGATGGTAATCCTATAATGCCTATAAGTATCTATAATATATACTTAATATTCTAATCGTGAAACCAATTGTCACTGTTTAGGTATGTCCCCACAAGTGCGCTTTCACGTTCATCTTGCATTTTAATTTGAAGCATGCCCGAAAACCATAGCGCATAAGTACAATAGCACGCCTCAAAATGTGTCAAACTGGCACAGCGGTTGACGCAAAACGATCTGAAAGATGAAACGTAAGCTGAACATGAAAACGAAAACTGAAGCGCACTGGTGGAGACATACCTTTTCTTGATCTTAAGAAAGAGAGATAGCACAATTCTCGCGAAAAAAGTTATGTCAGTTTCTCGCTATTGATAAATAAAATTAATTAGGTAGTAAAATTATTGTCGGAATTTGGCTAGCCCTGCGAAATTTTTTACTATGATCCAATACCATCCCTGATAATAACAAAAGTGGGATACGCTGACGTTCTATCGCTGGTTATAATTTACGTATCGCTTCCGACGAACCAGCGGCAGGATAATAAACAAACGTAACCGCTTTTATAAAATAGATATCAATGTTTTCATTGAAACAACTGTTAGCGTTTGGAAGTTGCAACAAAAAATGTTTGTTACGATTTCCTTAAGAAGATCCGGTTGGGAGATTGTTTAAGAAGTATTTGGTTTGATTTAAGAATTGTTTTCAGCATAAATAAGTGTTTTTTTGTAAAAATATGTTTGTCAAAATGATTCATATCTTTCACGCCTCTTTACCATCGGGGTAGGCAGAGACATAGACAATTTCCCTCCACTTGCTTCGATCCAAACACTCCTCTTTCGCATTATCCACATTTATCAGTCTCTTCCATAATGAGTTATTGAGGAATATGTGACCAAAAACGCGTTACCTACAACTCAAGACCAAAAGCCGTGGCAGTCTCCGCCTGTCCCAACCGGTCATTGATTTGCTAAATCAAAATCGACTTGATTGTCAATCAAATCACTTCACTCCATAGGTAAGAGTTATTATCATCATCACCATCAAAAAGAGCGTCGCTCTTGTCGGTAGAGTCTATAAAACCATCTACTACTTTCAATATACCGTATCTCACCGTTCAAAACGATCATGGCGCCTAAAAACCACTGACGAGTTAAACCACATAATCCGTGATAATCTAGAGACGCAGGCGTCGGAAATAAGTTCTCAGTAAATCATTTGCGGCAGGTTGGATCTAAATCTGACACGACCACCGCCAATGGGTTAGATAGAGGTTGGGACTCATTAGAGATGGTTAAAATTTTTAAATAAGGTAAACAAATACCTGAATAAATAATATGTTCGATTTTTGAATATTTATAGATGTAAATAAAATGAGTACCTAAACAGATTTTTGAATGATTTTATGAATAAGATTAAATACTCTTCCTCTTTTGCCGAATTTTGACAGAACTTTTTACAGTCCTATAAAATTCTTGTTGGAAAATTTTAAACTATTAAAAAAAGTTAAATGTAGATCGTGATTATAATTTGCAGTTTCGATGCGGATATCTTAACGTCTGTTCCGCAAGTATAACATGTGTAAATTATAGGTACGCAAATGACGCGACATTCTAAATGACAAGTTCATGTTAAGATTAGAATTTAAATATGTATTAAAATCGGGTATTCTCATATCATAAACCCACCTAAGGGCTAAAACATAAATTCAAGGCGCGACGCGACACGACGCGAAGCGACACGACGCGAAGCGACACGACGCGACACGACGCGACGCGACACGACGCGACGCGACACGACGCGACGCGACACGACGCGACGCGACACGACGCGATGTCGTAGGACGTCGTGTCGTGAAAATCCACGATGTCGTACGGCGTCGTGTCGCGTCGCGTCGTGTCGTGTCGCATCGTGTCGTGAATTGGTATGTTTTGTTTGGCCCTAAAGCCCACGGTCAAGCAATAGCCACATCTGCTACACACCCGTGCACAAATACCCTAAACGATGATAAATTTCACCCGTACCATTGTTTGTTTTCCTTTGCAACCGTTCGTAATATCTTCCGAGTTTTTGTAACACTTTTTCTGAACACTTGAATCGTATCGTTTTGTTTAACGTGAGAAGTTTCAATGGAATGTCATTAGTGGATTTGTTGAGTGGCTGAGTTGGTGGTCTTTTGTTTTCTACTAGGAGGTTAAGTAGGTCTATAAAATAAAAAGAAATAAAATAATTTTTTTTCAGACATTTAGCGCCAAAACACACGGTGAAACGCAGCTGCAACGCAACTGAAACTTTTAAGTTGCATCGAAGTTTCTGTTGTAGACTTCCTTAGAAAACAATACACGATGCAACTAGTTTGAAACGTTTCGTTTCAGTTGCGTGAAGTAACTAGCAGTTTCAGTTTCGTTGCAGTTGCGTTTCACCGTGTGTTCTGGGTCTTACCCCCTTATTACAAAACGAGGTTTAAAAGTATTTCGACGTTAGTTCGTTTCTTTTGACGTTTCGGCTATGGACAAAACGTCAAACTAATCGAACTTACGTCGGACTATCTTTAAACCTCTTTTTGTAATAAGGGGCCATGGCTCTACTGCTACAAATGGAAGAACGTAAATTAATTTAGCTTATCATATTTAATTATGGCATTAATTTTTGCAGTGCGGTTGCGGTTGATATTTGTTATGAAATGCAATCAGCCGCAGGCGGTTAACCAGCAGTTTTTATGTCCATCGTACATACTGGCGGTGGCTACAATATCAAGTATATTTTAAAATTAGCCATAAAGACCGGTCAGCAAACATTTTTAATTTTAATGCTGTCTACACAGCAAAGCCGCCGGCTTTTTTGACAGCTGCCATTCGTATGAAGTAAAACCGCCGGCCTAGCCCGGCGGCATGCTGGCGCCTTTGATGTGTAGATACCATAAAAGGCTCCTCGATGAGTTATAAATATATTCGTAAAAATATAGTATTTTTTAAATCAAATTACTATTACTATACAACTCCAGTCTCGATACTCTTAAGATAAATAGCACCAATTAGTGTGGCTACACTACAACGCTTGCTTGCGTACGCGCCGCCTCGCTCCATTTGTTTAGTTTTTCAGGGTTGTACAATGGTTTTAGGTCATTTTACTTCGGTTAGTATTTATTTATCCACATCAGTTTGTATATTAAGGATAAGTATATTATAAATAGTTCCGATTACAGATTAGTCGAACACCATCTATAAAGGATCGCCTCTCTTTTGTTTCCCTTCCAGAATTGATTTTGACAACTTTCCTCTTCAAATTAGCAGCTGCCACTTCATTATTTTCCATACCCAGGAGGGTCTAGGAAGACAGTATAATGCTTCGTCATATATCTGCAAAAACACTCCTATATGTACAAATTGTGTTTTGTTTTGATTTAGTAAGATGCATACTCTGTCAGAGGTCAGCACTTCCCGCCCCGTGCTATGACTTAAAACTCCGACAAGTAAAAGTTATGATTCCGATAGTATGAATGGGGCTTTTCTATTTCTATGATTAGTTAGTTAGTTATAAAACTTAAGTACTGACTTAAGTAGTTATCCTAAATACATATATTTTTTGTCAATTTTAAAGCAAAGCTCAATGTTTGTTGCTCTGTTTGATAAACTATAAATGACTTATCTATGGTTTTACGTAAGTAAAGTACCTACATAAGTAGGTACATAAAATTTCTTCCTAAGTAAGTATAATTGAAATGACGGAATTTTAATTTTGACCACTTTGAGTACAAAGTTACTGGCAATGCGTTGGTTTTACAGTTTCTTTTTTTAAAAAATAAGTAAATTTAATTTTAGTATAAAAATCCGTCTCCAAACTAACCTATCACTTCATAATGAAGTGTTTCAGGGCAATATTTTTTTGTTGCGTACGCGCACGATTTATACGTTTGACATTTAGAGGAATCCCGGGAATAATTGGCCTGGTGCTCGAGTTTCTTTCCCTATTATACCAACGTTTACCTATTTGTAATCATTTGAAATTTTCCAGAAATCTTCGTGATTTAAATTTGAAATTGGAACTTAAAGATTGAAGTTAGGTAGTTACTTTTTAATTGGTACCTTACTTGGCGTTCTTACTGAAACATAGACAATTTGGTCTATATTTTATCATAACATTTCTTTTGTTCTGTAATTCCAGTTTTTTTTTGGACGACTATTTTTACATAAGTATATGAGCGCCGCCGCCGCCGTCACCCAACAAATGTTACATTTCTACATACATACATCTGCCACGCCTCTTTCCCATACGAGTAGGCAGAAACTCAGATATAACTTCCCTTACATTGCTACGATCAAAACACAGTTCCTTCGCTTCATCTACATTCATCAATCGCCTCATACTTGCTCGTTGGTATTCCTAACTTGGCCTCTCTATAACAAGTTCCCAATTTGATCGAGATACGTTCACCTTGACGTGCGCTTGATGTATCGATCGATACAAAATTAGAAAATCTCTATCTATTCCTTCAAGAAACCCACCCACATAGCCAGCATAATTTGTACGAACGTTCCTCGTTCATTCCATGCGTTCCATATTCAAAACATCTCGCGACCCCGACTGTTCCCGCCAAAACCGACGAGTGACAGATCGCCCTAATCGATTCTTTATGACATCGACTGGCGGGAAGCGGGAAAATGTGAGAATACAATCTTTTTGGAGAAACAAAAGAGTTTCGGAGAAAGGAAGTTTTACTATGAACATATGGAACAGGATTTAGAAAATGGGTCTAAGGTACTGAGTTATCTGTTTATTTTTAAAATAATAAGATTTTAGTTTCAGTGAAGGGTATTTTAACTTAGATATATTCAAATTAACTCTTATACTTAAATGCAAATCTCCAAAGATAGCTATTTCAATAGAATAAATATATAAAGTCATAAATTACATCAGATGAAGAATCAAATTCATCATTTCTTATTGCCAAAGTAAGTACCTACTTAGTAGCCTGCTTTCTAGCAAATTAGGCACACAGGAATTCAAAAACAAATGACTGTTGCTATTTTTAGGAAGTGACAAAAAAGTAACTTAGTAAATGTCGTCGAGACGTCGTCAAAAATAATGTCCAAAGATAAGATAGTAATAGTTATGGATGGCAGGAGAAGTCTGCAATGTGTTACTTTTTTTAAGCGGGCAAAGGGTGTGTTGGGTTTGGTTTGAAGGATGGAAACTCAGAAAAAGTCGCAGAGGTATTATGGAATCACATGAAAAGTTGATAGTGTAGAATATTTTATTCATAAATGTACCTAGGTACTTAAAAAAACACTTAGGTATAAATTTAAAAAAAGAAAACTCGCAAACACTAGATAAATATAAAACAGCAAATTAAAAAACGTTCTTCTTTGCTCTACGAAAATTCAAAAATCTTATCAAAGTAACCAATCCGTACGCGCTGTACAAAATTCAAATACAGAAAATAAAACAATTGACTACACACTAAAATTGACAACTAGCAAATAGTTCCATAAATAACCTTTAAAAAGCAATTAGCGAAATTAAAAAAAGAATCAACAAAACATTAACATTTGGATGTCCACGTATTTTTTCCCGCCGTTTCGCCGTCGCAGCTAATTACTACAAAAAATACGCCCACCCTTGAAGACACATTAATTTACTTTGACATGTTACTTACTATGTTACACACTTGAAACTGTGTTTTTGAAAACTATACTAGAGATTGGCCAGGATAATTTGCCAAAACAACCATAGATAATTTGCTTTTTTTTTACTATTTACGGTAAAATTTTTTGCACTGAAAAATGTCAAGTGTTTTAAGTTTAATAGACAATAAAAAAACAACAATATTGTTGTAACTGATCTTATTTTAGTTTTAAGTTCGTAGCTTTGTTACACAAATTGCCGTGCCCTAATCAGGGTCCACATTTGGTACTTTAAGTTGTTTATAAGATCTGTAAAAACCTGTGGAGTGCAATAAATGATTGAGTATTGAGTAAGTCACTACTTGAGTTGAAAAATCTTGACTCTACCGTAACTCTACTTACCTTCAAGTTTCAAGTAATACTTATTATGTTTAAGCTGAGAAAGCCATTTTTCTGTTGCAATAATTAAGTTTAAAGAAGAATAGCTAAGTAAACCTTCTTGATTTTAAACATTAAAAAATGAGAAAAGAGAAAAGAGATTTAAACCAGTGTTCGAAAATCAAACTACCCGAGTAGCCCTAATATCAATCGGCAATAGAATGGAATTGAGAGCGAAGTGTAAACTAGCGGCTGACGATGGATAAATGAATGAACGCGGGGACACGGTCACACGAGAAAAAACTGATCTAAATACCAAACATTTTGATCACTTGTGAATAAATATTGACACTTATGAGCTTCCGTACAGTTTCCGTGATATTTCTGGGCGTCGTACAAGCTACCATTGAATGTGTTTCTAAGCGCAATTTTCAAAATTTCATTTTCGTTTTGTTTGTAATTGTCAGGAGGTTCTTATGAATGAAAAACTGACAATTTCAGAATACTTAACCGCCATATAAATTACTAATTGATCATGGGTTCAAGAGGGTGGGCTAGTACCTACCACTTAGTTGAGACAGTTTGTTTTAATTTGTTTTTTTTTAAATAAAAAAACGATGTTACCATTTAGGGACAATACTTATACCTAAATTTAGATTTTTATATCTTTGAAGCAATTTAACAACGTGACAACTTTAACTGGACATCTTCACGAACGACTGGGCAGAGGCGGCTCAGGATAGAGAAGGAGGAGAGAGGCCTTTGCCCAGCAGTGGGACAACAACGGCTAGATAAGATAAGACAACTTTAAAGGACTTTCTTAGTAATATATCCCAACCCAAAAGAAACAGATAGAACTGAATCTTTGCATCAGTAAGCTGGTAAAGAATATTAAGTATGCGTTGTCAATCGTCGAGGATATGCGCGCGCGCCGCTACTCCGCTGAAAGATAGATGAATGGATGCGCGGATGATCTGCGCTTTACGATTTTAATTTATTTTATTTAAGCAAGGTTTATACGTACGTACATGTATTCGTGTTGCTTTTGCATTTGGGAAAGTTTTTCATTCAGATTGGCAAATGTATCTACTTAATAAAGAGAAAACAATTCCAAATGTTATAGATACTTAATGCCATGCTGAAACTCTACAGTCTTAAATAAGTAAGTAAAAAAAGTTTGTTTGCAACTTACCACAGATTCCTAGAGCTTTGCTTTTCCATTTTATCTGATATAATATCTAACTTTATTTTTAATATTGAAAGATTCACATGTTTGATACCTACATAATTAATATTACGCGTTTTTTTTCAGTTAGAAACCTAGGTAAGTAGGTAACTACCTTAAGTAGAAAATGCCCAGTTTAAACCGAATCCTGAAACTTTAACTTTTTCTTTCCATGATATTAACATTTTTAAAGTCACCAAATGTGTTTAGTAGTAGGCAAGTAGATTTACTTAGGGTAGCTCGCCTCCCATTCCATTGGTAAGTTTAGGTATAATCTTTCAGGCTTCGCAAACTTTTGACTCAGGCCATCACCTCACAGACTAATTACCAAAACTATGATAGATAAGTATACGAAACACTGACCGTCTTGCCGGGGTTGCCATTCTCGCCACTCCTGTCCCTCCATCGCACATGTAATTATTTTTTCAACGGGTCGCGATAAATCTTTGAGAGCGGGCGCACGCGGCGCGAGACGAACGCTTCTGTCGTCGCAAGCGTCGGTCGACGGGAACGCCCAACGCCCATTTGGAAGGGGGCTGGGATTTACTTGGGGAGATGTTAGTTTAGTACTTATTTAGTATTTACAGAGGTTGGTAGTCGAGATTTTGGAAGAGTTGGGCTAAAAGAGCTTAAGAGGGTCTCTACCTTCTAAGGTGAGAAATTGATGATTTCAATAAGAAGATGAATAGATAAGACCTAAGTAGGTAACTATAATGTACCTAGTTCGATAAGTAGTTAGGGTAAAATATGAAATCAAACGCTATCCTAGGTTTTCAGTCCTTATCGCACACTTTAGTAACTTCAGTACCTACCTAATAATATTTTCCTTTTTTTTACATAACAATATAAGAACCTACTAATGACTATAAAGTCTTTTTTTTTTAATCTTCTAACAGTTTCGATAAGTGTGTTTTGAACTATGTAATTATAAACACTCTTTAAACGACGAATGTCCTACGACCAGCCGATTCTCCAACAACCAGAATTTCGACTCCTCTTGTACCTTCTGCTGCGCTTGCACATATCTACCTATTGCAAAGATTCAGAAGATAATTGGCTAAGTAGATAAAGTAGATTGTAGGTAGATAGTGGACGTTTGATAAAGATAAGAACTTAAAACCGTCGCAGTTTGCGATTTTCATATCAATCGTCAATCTGCATCTGCGCAACAACTTTTGGTATGGTATACCTAAAGGCCCTTTGGCCTAGATCCTAAAAGTAGGTATTTGCCTAAGTAGTTGCAAACTGAGTATTTCTTCGACATTTTTAAATACATACATTTATGTATTTAAGTGGGTATAGGACAAGAATATTGTCATAAATAGGTAAGTAAGTATTATAAGTAAGTACCTAGCTCTACATTTATCTATAATGAATCTAAATATTTAACTTATCCTCGAAAAATATGTTTTGCAACTCTCACATCAGACAAAATCCTATTTTTACAGCAACATAAATAAATTTTACTACAAAATCTAACGTTAATATCCCACTAAACTCAATGTTAGCGATCAAACAACCAATTTTTATAGCAAACTGTACTAAAAACAAAGTTTTCACAAGAAAACAGCTTTTTTTAAACAAGGCGGAGTCAGGAGCTTTTATCTCCCTCGCTCTCATAAGAGTAAGCGAGATGCGTGAAAGAAGGCGGGGCTTGCGTAGCAAGATCGGCCCACACGCACGTTCCGCGAAAAGTTTTTGGAAAATCAAAGAAAACAAAACAAATGATCAGTTAATAGATTGTTCATTTATCACTCAATGGTTTAGTTAGACGAAACGCTTCGCAAATAGTAAACTAAAATTGATAGCATAGCTGGTTAACTAATTTTAGATGATTTATTTTCATTAAAAAACAGTCGAGTGTGAAAAATGTTGTTTCAAAATTAGTTGCTAAGTGCGAATAACAAATGTCAACAGTAATTAGGTATTTTTCGGATTTTATGTTTGTTTTTTTGTTTGTCTTCTTGTAAAGCTTGTAATGTAAATTATTTAAAGAAACTGGGTCAGTTTGTTCTTCCTACTTATCTATGTTTTTTTTTTTTATAGTAAGTAGATAGATACTTAAACCAAGCAGGACCTGCGTATGTAGGTAAGTACCTCTAGTTACCTAATGAAACATTAGGTAGGTACCTTTTTTTTTTTTTCATGGGGAAATCCGTTATGGATACCCTTCGTCTCGGAGAAAGACGAAGGGTTATGTCGGACTCGCACCGACTAAAACCCCATGGTGTTTCTTCTCTTCGCCAAGTGACAGGGGCACGGGAAAGCTTCCGCATACGTCCGCGAACCCTGTCGGCGGTGCCCGCCGAAGCAGACCCCTCTCGGGCAAATGCCCATCCTCTCTCCGCGGCTAACGTGTCAAAACACCAAACACGTCAGCCGCACCTCCTCGGAGACCAACCAGTGGTGAGTGACGGACTCTCCGATTCCGCCACCCACGGTCTCCCCGCAGCGAGCCAGATCTGTGGCCTCGCTGCCTGCCACACGGTCGCAGAGGACAGGGAGAGCGGCCTCCGGAATACCGACACTCCTCTTCCCCTGCGACCCCACCGCGTCCGCCATCAAAAGACGGTGGCGACCCCGTCTAGGCCGCGGGAGGTAGGGAAAGCGACGCACCGTGATACCGGCAGTCCTCTCCCACCGCGGCCTCCACCTCTCAGCAGCTGGACTGCCCATACAGCCCAGCCACCCGCCTCAGCTGCGGAACCCCCCATAAGGCCCGCAGCCTACGCACCTCCTCAACAGCCAGTGCCGCCCATACAACACAGGCTGTCCGCCTCAGTAGCGCCACCAAAAGGTTCGCCACCTACCAAGTACCGCTCAACCCAAGCCCGACCGGAAGGCATCGGGGAGCGGTCCTCCTCGGGTTCCTCTTAGCTTCCCCGCAGATGGACCAGTCCGCAGGCACTAAGCCCCCCCGCCACTGCAAGGCGAGAACCCACCGGGGGGGATTAGGTAGGTACCTACACACAATGCTTTCAATATCTAGGTAATTAAAAGAAACTGAATCAAATAAGGTTGGTAATTAATGATAGTAGGTACCTACCTGCTAGTAGGTACAAAATTGTAAGTAGGTAAGTATGTACCTAAGTAGATAGGTATTTTTATCTAGAAAACCCCACCTTAGATTCACGAAAGAATAATAATAACACATAATTTTAACGTTTTTAATGCTTTTATTTAACATGTTTGATGTAATTTCAGCAAAATAAGTAAGTTCAATTTTAAACTTAACAAAAACGGATTTCCCTAACCTAAAGAAACATGGCGCATGTACTTCACAGAATCTTCTAGAGACCCGATCATTATGCACAGTGATTCAAGCGGAGTATCAAGTAAGTTCTTGCTGTTTATATTTAGGAGGCGACGACAACTCTAACGAGGCCGCATCCTGGTGTCTATCGGCAGCCGATCGCCGGATGCTGTACAAAAACGAAGGGACAATTGTGACTATGAGGTTGTGTTAGTATGGGATAATTTTTGTGAAAGCATTTTTACGTGTATAAGTCATCTTTATCAAAAAAAAGAGCGTAGCTCTTGTCGGTGTCTTGTCAGAGACCTCGCTCTCTGCTCTATTAGGCGTTTGTTTCAGCAGCTGCTACGACACAACTTCTATTCCCTTTTTTATTCGATCTGTCTAAGTTCTCTGTGGTCTCTCTCTCTTCCGTTTACCTCTACTTTTCATACGATGAAGTTTTTTATAAGTAAGTAGTATATTTCAGCAGATAGGTACTGAAATTAAATATCTAATAATTAAGTAACTTAATACTTACATTTTACAAACCTTAATAGGTATCTAAAAGTACCTACTACGGGATTGTAAATTAAAAAAAAAAGAATTTATCCGTTTAACCTCGAAACTTATAACCACCGTATTCTCCAAACTTTCTCAGCGAACACTAAACAGTGGCTGTTGTTTACTGCAACGGCTTTTATTAGAGGTGGGCCGAGTACTCGGTTAATACTCGGTACTCGGCATACTCGGCACTTTTTTCACTACTCGTAATCGGCCGAATAACTCGGTTAAAATGCCGAGTACTCGCTACAAATAAATCTACTTTGAGCACTTGATCTGCTTGGTAGATCATAGTCTAATTCCTTCTAATGGTACATATTTTGGCTTCTGCCCAGCTGGAGCAATGTTATGAATTGCTATTATCATAATTATTTAGAAGAAAAATTCATAAGCAGTGTTTTTTTCAAAGAAAATTTGCCACTTGACAGTTGCGGTTTATTGTTTTCATTATGAATAATTAGTGGGGTGCGGAGGGACAGTTCTAACACCATTATCACCACTCGCTCCCGAGCTTCTTCGCGCGAAATTCTACCTACTTTAACTATACCGAGTAACTCGGCCGAGTACTCGGCTCGGTAAACTTTAAACCGAGTAATACTCGGTACTCGGTTACTCGGTAAAACTGGTACTCGGCCCACCACTAGCTTTTATAAACTAAATGCAAGTACTCGGCTCCTTCAGTACACCACCAACGTTTAGCTACGTAGATACTTGAGAAATCAAGAGGAAACGGTCTTACACCCAGTTGCATAAATACTCATTATGGGCGTAAGCCATACATCGTGCCGTCTTATTTTGATTTCGTGATAATGACAGTGACAGCTATAGGTGAAATTAATCATTAGCTTAATTGACCTTTCTGACAACTGGCTGTTATGTTAAGTTCTTCTGTTATCGTGTGAACTTTTAGATATTATAAAAGGTAGATATTAGATTGTAGAGTGGTAAGTTAGTGTTGTCCTAGAATCTAAGTTATCGGAATATGGGCTTTTTTATGGAAATCAGACATAGACACAAAGAATGGAAACTTACCGGGTCAATAACTCTCTTGAAAGTTGCATAATAGGAAAAGATATCAATCGGAGAGTGGATGTAAGTAAATGTTGGGAAAAGAAGGCCAAGGCGATAGTATCTCGATCAAATCGGGAACTTGCTAAAGAAAGGCCAAGTCAAGAGTTCCCTACATTAACGTGCAAGTAGTTTTAAGGCGACTGATGAATGTGGAGTGTTTGGATAGTTGCAAGTGGAAGTAAGCGGTCTCTTCCTACCCGGATGGGAAAGAGGCGTAACAGATATGCCGAGACCATCATTGTCGTAGAAGTATTTCCACTAAAGATTTATCATGAACTTCCCAACAAATTGACCTAATAAAAGCAGCTCAATCCAGACATACACCTCTCTGGTCAAGGTACTATTATTTTGGTGCTGCAAAATATAAACCGCAGTATAAACCTATCGTCACGGGTCAGGTGAACGCCCTCTAGCGCGCGTCTTTCACAAGATGGCGACCATATATCTGTCATCGATGTGTCTGATGCGCGCCAAAATAAGATTATTGGAAATTTGACACACACGAGCGCCGCTTTACGATCGGCTAGACTGTTATGAGAAAAGATGTGATGACGCGAGTAAGTGGTTTAACTGTAAATTTAGGGGGCTATTTTCGAGTCTGCGGTATACTTTGTCGGGGTAATGTTGTGGATTGTTTGTTCGTAAGTGTTTGAAGAATGTTGGGTAGATAGCTGAGAGAAATCTCAAAAACGTGTCGTCCGGAAGTGGACACTGGTACGCCTAAAGCAGCTACTTTGCCTCACATAAATCTACCACTGACTCCTATAATAAGTATTACCTACATATTCTTAAGTGTTTTGCTGTTTTTTTTCCATGTTAAAAAATCTTCAATTTTTGATTTTTTCAATCTAGTTTCTACAATTTAGTTTTAAAACAAATCCTTTCGTTTCGTACTTATTTATCGGATAAATATGTAGTACGGAAACGTTTGTGAGCGAATCCGACACGCACGTAGAAGATTTTTATACCGTTCATAACTCTGAATCTCATATTAAGTGGGTAGGTTATGTCTTATTTAGACATCAGTCGTCAACGTGGGATACGTTAAACTAAAGCCTCTCCCTATTCTTTCTCCATGATTCTCTATCAATGGACTACGGCCATGGTGGATTTTTCTCTCCATCATCATTCTTCTATGAGAGTAGGATCGCCCCTGTAGTGGGACAGGGGACACGACTAAAAGATAAGATAAGATAAAGATAAAGAATATTTATTGTCATAGATGCGGTACATGTAAGTAAATGTTTAAGCACATACTATAATAATGTTTCAACACACCTAGTCAGTTATACCCGACATATTTTTTATATTTATATAAATATATTATTATAATTATTATAAATATATATTTATATAGTTATAACCTATATAAATATATATTTAAATAGGTACTTAACCCATGACGTAGTTACCCATGAGTTTTCTTAACGCTAAGTATCATAATTTAAGGAAATTATACCTAGGTAGGTATTTCGAGTGCATAAGGTTAACAGCGTCTGCATTTTATTTTCCGTTCAGCTTAATTAAATTACAAGGAAGTGTAGGTAAATAGTCTATAATAAAAGTCTAACTTATGCAGAGGCAGGTTAATGCGTAGGCTAAATGCATTGACAAATAGACCTAATTAGACTAGAATAGCAATTTATAAATTATTTCAGTGCGTACATTTGTAAATTTTAATAGCGGCTGATGTCATTGTAGGTAGGTACATGCTCACATTTACACTAATCAAAGTTGGGAATAGTTGATGCAAACTCATGACTACGCCCTGGAGCTAGTAATTTTATAGGGTTATATGAAATAACTGAAATGAGATAAACAAAAGCTAATGTATGTCTAGGTACATTTTAGATTCGAAAATAGTCAAAAAAACTTAAAATTCTTTTGCGCCATCTAGCGGTACGAATTATAAGCCATTGTACATGTTCGTGCCACTAGATGGCGGTCTTTCAAAAAGTATTTCTACTTAATACTAGATGGCGCTGACTAGAATGCTATTCGACACTAGATGGCGTATACAAAATGTTGCCACAAATAAAAAATGCATATCAAAATCGATCACATTCGATTAATAAAATTACTAATTTCAATATAAAGCGCTACATTAATTTACAAAGAAAGTCGTATAATAATGTTATATTAAAATATGTTTAAATTATTGTTTTTCTTTTTATATCACATTTTTTATTAAAGTTTCAGTATTCATCATTTTTTTTAAATGGCAACAAAACTTGTTTTCGCGAGAAAAACCTTGTGATTGTGAGGCATCGTGAATTTTATTTTGATAACGAAATTCCTAATGAAATCTAACTAAAGTGCGTGTTTTTATGTGAATTACCTATTTGGTATTGTGTTTTTATTGTGTAATGTGACGCCTCTGCCTTCCAAGTGGAGCTGTTAAAGAAACTGCTGGCCATGGCTGGCGCGGGCCCATCCGACGGCGAGCCCGAAGGATGGGTTGAGTTTTGCGAGCGACAAGCTAAAGCCTCCGCCCAGGACTTCGCCAAAGCCTGTTTACAACACGATAAGAGTATCTTAGACCCGGTGCGCCCGCCGCCGCCATCAAACAAGGAGCTGCTCAAAAAATTCATCGACTGTTTTTCAGAGCAATTCGAGTTTGAGATCGTAAAGTTGAAAGCTCAACATAAGATTCCAAACGGGACTCACCCTCATGACGAGAGCGATTACTCTGAAGATACAGACTCTCCGAAGACCCAACACAAGCCGTTCTTCAGGCGATTGTCATTCAAAGGTCTGAGGCGAGGCAAAGGTTTGTTCCACAAGCAAAACTCAGATGAAGTGGAGTTGTCGTCAAATCTGAACAAACACAGTAAGACTAAACTAGCTAAGATAGTTGTAGAATGTAGGAAGGAGGGTTTAGTTAATTACTTGACTCCAGAGAGCTTGGAGCAGCCAGGGAGTCCTCAAAAGTGGGAAAAATGTAGGCTCGCGTTGGTGAAAACAGTCGGGGGCTACATGCTGGAGTTCTACTCACCTCCTAAATCTCAGAAGCCGAGGAGCGGCGTGTTTTGTTTCCTCATATCAGAAGCTAGAGAAACTACTGCGTTGGAAATGCCTGATCATGAAAACACTTTTGTTTTAAAGGTATTTTTTATTCATTCATCATCTGATCATCCAATCTATGTTAATGTACTTACTTCCGCACTGTAATTATTATCTCATAATAGATCACAACAAGAAAAGTACATACACTGCCACCCAAGAGTTGAAATGTGAAAAATGGAGTCCCATTATATTAACAGAAAAATAGATAGTACATATTTCATAATGTTAGAAACTAGAAACAGTTAATCATATTTATTTAAAAAAAGACCTTCAACTTCTGCAGTCCTATTAAGTACTATAATCAAATACAAATCTGCCCTAAAACAACTTCCCTTAAAATCTTCCAGGCGGACAACAACATGGAGTATGTAATAGAAGCAGCAGATGTGGACGACATGAAATCATGGCTGGCTACCATCAAATACTGCATGCGAGCGGCGCCGACGTCGCAGCCGCCGCCGGAAGCTCTTGGGGTGCTCCCCGAGCCTGCTCCTGACCTGCCACCGCGGAGGGACCTCCCTGCCAGCACTAGTAATGCTGATCTTGCCAATGATACTCCTGAGGAAGCTGAGTTAGGTAAGGATGTTGCCATCTAAAAGGTCATAAAATGAAAAATTTGTTTATAGGTGAATTCATAACATGGGTAAAGAAAGAACTTTCCTGTAATTTCTGGCACATTATATTAAAATTTGTGAAAAATCACTCGGTAACTACTACAAGATGAATTGGTAACTAGTTTAGCTAACTAACTGATTGACTAGCAGTGACACAACTTTAAATTCATCATCCCACAGGATCAATAGCGGAAGAAGCATGTGAACCAGGCCGGGTGAACCTGTCAGAGTGGCCGTGGTTCCACGGTACACTAGCTCGGTCGACAGCGGCGTTGTGCGTGCTGTCGGGAGGTGCGCCGGCTCATGGTTGCTATTTGGTACGGCAGAGCGAGACCAGGCGTGGGGAGTACGTGCTTACGTTTAATTTTCAGGTTGGTTTATTATCTAATTTTTATTATCTAGCTAGACCTTCATTGAAGTGCAATTTCGTCTTTGAATTTAATACGAAAATCTGAATATATCAATCAAAGATGGGGTTAATACGCCCATGGCGAATATAGGGGCAATTCCGATACTTCACTTGTTTCTTGAGGTGATCAAGAGATGTAACATGTGACGGTGTTTAATAAAATCAGTTTGATTAATAAAGTTGTAAATAATGAAGACAGTCACAGAAATCAAGCTTGGGTGGTTGACAGTTTTTATTTTATTTTATTTATCAAATGCACACAACCATATTCAATTATAATAAGGTCATAACAGGTAATATCTGTTATAAGGAGAACTTAATGTTATACTTTATGTTTAAGCTAATTTCAAAACCCTCAAACCACTAGTAACCTCTACTTATTTAAGAATCGCATCATTTAACTCCACAGGGCCGAGCAAAGCACCTCCGCATGACCCTTAGCGACACCGGGCAGTGCCGCGTGCAGCACTTATGGTTCCCCAACGTCCATGATATGCTGGAACACTTCCGGGCCAATCCAATCCCGTTGGAGTCCGGTGGTACAGCCGACGTGACGCTCACACAATACGTCGTTTGCCAGGATGATCGACATCAAGTGAGGGCTTAGTTTTTGTCTCTATTTGGTGTTAGACCCAAAACACACGGTGAAACGCAAATGAAATCTATAGCAGAAACTGCGATGCAACTCAAAAGTAACTAGCAGTTTCAGTTTCGTTGCAGTTGCGTTTCACCGCGTGTTTTGGCGCTTAGAGATAGATTTAGTTAAAGTATAACGCCCTACACGCGATTCAACCTGTTTAAGTCAATATTCAACTCATTGAATGGATACGTCAACTTGCCTACTCACTTTGGTTTGATCAGAGTGAATGCGAAGTTGAATCGTGCACCTACAAGGCGTATAAAGAGCGTTTTCCCGCCTTGTTAAGAAATAGTTCTGTGCCTATGCTATTTCTATAGTACTTTAAATCCATTTTGATCGAGGGTATTGTATAGTCTGTCCATAAAGTGGCAACACTGTAGTGTCGTCTCGTTTTTATTAGATTGATTCGAAATAGACGACGCTACTGTGTTGCCACTTTTTAATTTCTACTCTTTTTGGACAGACTGTAGTGCGAAACCGCTCTAATGGTGGAGTGTCCAATAATAACTCCTTTGTTTTGGATAGTAGCAACATGTGAGAGTGAGATAAGTAGAGATTGTAGATACGTGTGAGCAGGACAAATGTTGGTCACGTCTGACTACTGTCAGTGATGCCATGGCCGAAAACAGTTTTTACAAACGGTGAAAATGTAAAAGAAGTTTCACATTTTAGCTAGATCACAGAGCACCCCCTAATAGAGCCCGAATCATTACAATTTTATTCGAAACAAAACTCACAACTTTAGGCGGCAAGAATGAAGTGCGGGGGACGTGACAACTATGCTGTGATTTGCTGAATCAAGGCCAACGCATCGCTTAGAGATATGCCGTGACGACAGTTAGGTTTATCGATAAAACATTTACATAAGTGTGTTACATTTTTTATTGTTGAACAATTCGATGTTATAACAAAATTAAATAATCAGAGAGGTTAAGTTAAAATTGCATGACAATTGACGACACTGACCGGTAAAATTAATTTGAAAATAAATACATGCTTCCGAAAACTGAATTTCAGTGTCCCAAATAACCCAAAACTAGGTAATTATTTAGAAACTTCTAATAAATATGCTGTACCTTTTTTGCTCAGGACATTTAGGAAATCTTTAAAAGAAAACAAACACTAACTTTATTCTATTATTTGCGATGATAGGTAATAAAAAAATATCGAAGTACTGTTCTTTACATATTAATAATAATTATTAGTTATTTTTTATCTACATCTCATCTCAACAAAAAGTGTATATTATTATTGTATTTGTTAAAATAAATCGATTACATTCAGTCGATAAATTTGTTACAACTCTAGTACTGAAATTTCGGAAACGAAAAAGGATAAACATAGTAATTAGCATAATGATAGAAAGGGATGTAGGCAAATCAAAATTTGTTGTCCAGTGTAACATGAACTCCGCGTAATATAAAACAAAAATTGTTTATACTTATCGGTGAAAAGTTATTCCATTTTTCTTAAAGCAAGATGTCCCAGAATTTTTCCCGTACCATTTCACAGAACACACTGAATTTTCTTTTTTGAACATTTTATTACGCTTTAAAGCAAAATAAGAGCCATGTAAATTGCGAAAAAGCTTGTGCGTACGGATGTGACAGCTGGTCAGTACTGACTTGAATGACATAGTTCGATTTGCTACATCTGCCGAAAAAGACATATGTACAGTGCACGTCTATTGCCTTGCAAGTAGGGTTAAGGAGGAAACAGTTGCTCAGTCGGGTACAGTGACTCACCGTCGTTTTGTACAGAAGGAAAAGAGATACATTCATCTTTTTTGCACTTATCGGAAGCTTTTGGCATGCGCACGCGCAAGTGAAAATGAGATGAACGTATCTCTTTTCCTTCTTTACAAAACGACGGTGAGTCACTGTACCCGACTGAGCAACTGTTTCCTCCTTAAACACTCTATTAGGGGGTGCTCTGTGAGCTAGATATAAAATGTGCCTCAAAATCACAAAGTTATGGTTGTCTCACTAGATTAATTTTTTTTACTCTATGACCATAATTATTTTTTACATTTATAAAAATAAAATAACAACACACCTTATTTGTGTGTTTGTGTCGTAGTAGTTGAGGGAAAAATCTCATCTTGTTAAAAGAAATAATTATGAATCTTTCATGAAAAATTATTGCACATAGCTATGGCTAGACGCACTTCAATATAAAAATGATACAATGCAATAAGTACAATATCCTATACTTTTCTATAGACTAGTAGCTTAATTAGGATTTGCTATTTTTTTAGTGTTGCCACGTTTAAAGGAACTTTTGCATGTTTTGATTTAGTGTTAATAGTTTTCAAATAGAATTTTCCTTATTAAAATATTCCAATATATTTTTTTCAATTTGCCTTTTGAATATAATTCGAAAAAATATTTTTATCTCATACTTTCAAAATATAACTAAATTCTTTACTATCTCTGTGATTTAATTGAATTCTTATCTTTCTCAATTATTTTTTAATTTCTCATTTTTTTTTAATATTTCTAAAAATAAAATCTAAGTCTCATCACAAATTGATTCCTTGAAATGCATTTTATTTATTTTAATTAATTGTAAATTTTATATTTATAAAATTGATTTTAAGTAATGTTAGGTTTTAATTATGTTTTTCGAATAAGACTTGAATATGATTAACAATTTAGGATTTAGGTTTAAATGACATCACAAGTTGAGTTATTAAATAAATGGTAAAGTTAGGTTAGGAATTGATAGGGTAATTGCGTTCTATGATGGGTAAGACCGCCCATAAATAGACGCATTTACCCATTGTCTCCAGTTGACATATTATTATTATCAGTACCCTTATGGAGTTATAATATTTTTTTAAAGGTTTAAGTGAGACATTTAATTATTTAAACTGGCAATTTCGTACAATCAATAGTCTTAAAATGCATTTGTAGGTTAGATCAATGGTAATATAATGCTTCAGACTTTTTTAAACAGATATCGAAGATAACTCACGTGCTATGCATTTGTCATTTATTTTGTTTATTAGATTTTTAATTTAAAATTGTTTTGTTCTTCTGTAGCATATCATTTATTTAGACACCACGTTTGTTCATGTTTTTTTTTTCAGTAATAATTGAAGTTGCTTGTGTTTGTGCATTTTTAAGTGTTTAATTAAGTACAGTCTGACTCTAAAATGAATATTTACAATTTAATCGCGCCTTTTTAAATACAATACAGTACAGAAGCAAGTAGGTACATATACAAACAATAAAAAGAATATCCATGAGAACAAATATTTGATGAGCTTTTAATTGTGAAAGATAATTATTTTAGCAATTTGACTGTATTATAGTTTATGTTATGGTACCCTACTCCGGATTAGATCAATGTTAACTTTAAACCGAAATGAATAGAGGCTGTTTTAAGCTTATTATTGTATTTTATGTTCAATGTATTGTTGATTTGTTACGTGAAAGTTCTTTAAATATATCGTTTAGGTAAAAGGGAGGGAAAGAAAAGTAAGCAAAGGAATAAATATTATATCCGTGGAAATCAGACGACTTACCTGACCTTACAGATACAGTCAGCCTATCACGTCCCACTGCTGGGCAAAGAGCTCCTTGCTCTCATTCCAGCCGTGCGCTAGAATTAAACCGACTTAAAAAGAACTTTAACGTAACAGTCTGTGTTAATAATAATTGTGTATAGTTTTGTATTATACAGCGTCGGTGTGGCTTGAAAATACTTGGAAGTGCTAGTTTATTTAGGAGCGGGCTGGAGGTGTGTGACTTAATTTTCTCCTACAATGACGTTGGTCGTTGAGGTAGGTGGCGCGTACGAATATCCATAATATCAATATTATCAATGGATCGCCTCACTACTTACTGTAAGCGCGACGTCCGCAGCAGATTGACCCATTCATATTCTGGATATTCGTAAGCGCGACCGCCATCAGTGTAGGTGGAAATCAAGCCTAAGGCCGTGGCCCCAGTAGGCAAACTGTTAGCGGCTGACTAGTTTGCGGCGTATCGATTTAGTTCGCCCTTCCATATATTTGAAATGGAGTGTCCACAGTCAGCTAGTTTTCGCTCACTGTACGCAGTTTGCAGCGTTACGCGCGCCGACTATCTCAGACAGCAGCCGACTCCCACCAAAACCGGTGATTTCATTGATTTGAGTTTGCAGCTGACTCTTTCAGTTCGCCACAAATTTGCGGCTCACTCAGTCGGCCGCTAACAGTTTGCCTACTGGGGCCACGGCCTAAGAGCGATTTGGCACTAGATCCAATCGAAAGACAACACAAGGGTTTCGATGTGAACACGTTGTCATAATGTCATATATTTGATATATCGTGACTGCTCCGCGACCGTGCGCCTACGTTATCAAGCACTTAGTTAACATTTCCTCGGTATTTTTAAGTGCCAAACCGATGTAAATGTTCTAACTTATTAATAGCTATGTTTGTTTGCTTTATGTGATAATATAACCATAATAATACTGGATTCACAACTCAATTACGCATATGAAAATGGTGTCACGTGGTGTTACATGATGTGGGAAATTGAACCTTGATGTAACTTTCATCAAGGCTCAATTTCTTTTTTCTATTAACATGGTGTTGTTTATAAAAAAAATTAGGTTGCCATACAAAGAGCCCGATGAGATTATTATTGGAAGATTATTTTTGCCGCATTTTGGACCATATTTCTTAGAGAAAGTTTTCCGATTCATTTCAATATAGCTACCTACCTAATTTCTTGAACAAATTACTTAAATCAAACTTCCTAATTTCTTGAACAAATGAAATCAAACTTTCAATTATAGCTATTAATAATATAGAAAAATAATTAGTAGGTACCTCTCTATAGGTATATTTTTTTATTATTGGGTTAGTTTTGTGAATAAAGCACAATAATGTAAAAATGATTTCGTGCTTATGAAGATTTTGACGACAACTAGTGTTGTGCTTAGGTATGTCGAAGTTATCGACATTTCATGAAGTAATCGATTGTAAAAACAAAACACGCGTGCTAAGTTTTAATAATTTTAACTAACCCATCTATTTAGTTAGATTAGATATTATTTTATACTTTTTTTTTATTTGTACAAATCGAACATACGTTCTTCCAAGCTTTAATTATAATCTTCTTGGTTGTAAATTTTATTATTAAACTTTTTATCATGGAATGGCTTTGTTTTTTTTTGCGTACATATTTTTTTGTAAATGTTGTGGCGTTTTATTGGTAAGTGTTGTTTTGCTAACGCTTTTGTATTTTTTTTTATTTGGGAAATATTTTTGTAATTAATTATTCATTTCATTTCAACTATACATACCAACTGAATAACTTAATATAACACCCAAAAATACCAGATAAATATTAGCTATTCAACAAAAACACACATCTATCCTTCAATACCATAAAGAATACTCTTATTTTCCAGCTGGTAACCCACGGCAGCGACGTGCGCATGCGTCGTGCAGAACTTGAAGCTCTGTCGGTAGCGAGCGGCGCGCACCACGACAATCGAGCTGTTGATAACCAATACAGCTTTGTTTAGACAACGCATCTCAAATAGGTCGTAAGTAACCACTTTATTGTTGAAAAGTAGCTTCTGTTGCCATGCGTTAAATCTTCAGTTTCGTTCAACCGAAGTACAGGCAGACCAACTTGTCTGTGAAATGAACGGCGGCGCTAGAGTAATACAAAATTATATTTCTACCAATCGCAGCAGTTCTTGAATTTGACATTTCCGTATCGGTGGCCGTAGTTCCAATAACGGCCGCTTCACAGATAACTTGGTAGTACTGTAACATGCACTGACATTCGGTCTCTGTCTAAAGTTAACCAATGATAAAGAAGGAATACGGTATGAAGGCAATCACGTAAGATATTTCTAATACCCATGATAATATGGGTGACTTTAAATTAGTGAACGATAGAAAAGAATATGCATGTACTCGTAATAACAAAAAACTTTTACTATGTGGCCAAGTGTGAAATCATAAAAAAAAATATTCCCTCATCTTACTATCAGCTGATGCATTTTGTATGGAGAGTTCAATTTTTTTGAATGATTTCGTCCTTGGTCCCATAGTAAAAGTTGTTTGTTATTAAAGGTAAATGCTTATCCTTTTCTGTCGTTCACTAATTTAAAGTTACCGTATATCTTAAGTGTATACTTTAATTATTCAGTATTCATGTGGCTACTTTGCCAACACATCTTGATACCTACGTTTGTATCGATCAATATATTTACTTAGCTAGTTTTATTTATGTGCAATAGCCAATGTTTTGGCGTAGAGGTGTGTGAATCTTAAACACTAGGCTTTATCATTGGATAACTTAGGTCCAGTTTTCTGAAACAGGTACCAGTTATTTATGAAAACCAGTATATTCTGAGCTTTAGAATAAATATATACGTACTTAACTAATGTAATAATAATAATCTGTGTTTAAGTTGCGATAGATTTAAGGCTTAGCCAAAGTGTAAGTTAATTTATTACTTAAGTAGCTCCGTTTGTGTTAGTTATTTATTGACAATCTAGAAATTGTTTTATTTATAAAAAAAAATTGAGATTCGTGATTGAATTGAATAAATCTTCTAAGAATATAACTAAAACTAAAAATCATAAAAAGTAATTAATGAATCATTTAACTTAATTTATTTTTGATTTGATATGAAAGGAACGAAGTTTCTAATAAATTAAACATTATCTATAGACTTTAAATCACTATAAACGAATCTGCTAGTCAAAAAAAAATCTAAATAATTCGAGTGATTTGAAAATACTTGTTTACTCCAAAATACAGGGGGTTAGTGCTACTAAAATAAACTAAATCCTATTGGATTTTAAATACCTAACTTATCAATGTATTGCTAATCAATAATATTATCAAAGTTTGTAACAGACTACATAGAATAGATGATAGAAATCAGAATAACAGTTCTTATGAGGATAGCACAAAGTTATGCTTTCAACTATTCCTCTAATCATCGGCTGACAGATAAAATTTATCTGACAGATATTTCATACCTGCCTCTGTCTAAAACGTTATGTTTTATGAAATGGATTTTTATCTGTCAGATAAATTTTATCTGTAGATCGTAAAATAGACCCTTAGTCACAAAAATACTTGGGTACAATCAGGCATTCAGCTGGACTAACATGTAATTGATATAATTTTATCTCAAAGCATAAAGAAAGAGTAAAGTCAACGCGACTATACTTATCTTAGCCCAATGATAGAAATAACTGCGTGATCTGCATGCTACCCAGCTTGCAGCTTGCACGGAGCTGTGTGTGAGAAAAACATAGGTAACCAGAAGCTGTTCATTTAAAAATAAGATCATGTTCAAAACCTACCTACATAATTATAATTCTGGATTAAATATTATGTCATTGTATCATTGTGAACAGTGAAATATAAAACGAATCAATTTATATATCGACATATTGCTTTACCGATTATTTTATCGATATGTTGCTATCGAGTTTCGAACAACACTAGTTAAAAACTTTTTGTAAAAAAAAAAATTCTCAACATCAAATAGAACAGCCCGATCTTGCCCATTTTTATATTAGATTAATAAGTTAAAATGAAATCAAAATTAGTATTAAATTATGTTAATTACTTAAATGTATGGAAGTAATTTAAATAAATTGTTGTTGGAATTGATGAAACGTTAAATTAACATAAAAAATAGCCAAATACGAATGTTTGTTGGTTTGTGTGTTTAAAAATGTAATATTAAATACTAGGGTATAAATAAATTGAATATCATTTACTTAGTTAAGTTTAAGTGGAACGGGTTTTATGTTAGTGTGGGATTTTTTGTTTTAATTGAACAGATGTAAGTACTAATTGATCATAAATAACAAATAATTCTTGATAATTTCATCGAACATATACAGTCTGGCAACACTGTAGCGTCGTCCCTTTCAAATCAATCTGAGAACAAATGGGACAACACTACAGTGTTGCCACTTTTTAATTTCTACTTTTTTTGGCCATACTATGTCGGAATTACCCTATTCTCCAAATTACCCTATCTTAACTTTTTCTCAAAGCATGGCAGTTTTTTTTTCATTGGCAGAATCCGCAATGGTTATTGCCTCTTTAAAAAAAACACTATTTTCTCATAATTTCAGTCCCGACAGAAAGACTGATACAAATAGACTAGCAAACGCTATTAACGTAATGCTCATATCTTTCAAAACATTTTAATTTGTATCCTAGTATTTTATAGGTAAATAATTAAACTGTAGTATCATTATAAATGCTGTATGGGTGTCTTTAACACGGGATTTAAGCCTACGATTAGTCGCGCGTGAAAGTAAAACCTTAAATACAGGTATACGTAGAACTTTATTGCATTAACATAATGTTTCCGACTGTCAATTGCAGATTATTTCATTTACACTAAGAGCCGGCGCACACGCAACGTTCGCATATAGTCGCTTCGATGTTTCGATGCTCATTTGTTGTGTTAACTGACTTTGAATATTATTCAAAAAAAATACTGTCGATGATAATATGACAGTCAAAATTGCTCTGCACTGCGCTCCGTAATGCTGGCTTCTCACTGCGCGTGTTAGTCGGCGCCGCGCGGCGCGGGCTATCCGCTAAACGCTAAAAGTCGGTAACTTCAAAGGCGCGGCGCGGGCTATCCGCTAAACGCTAAAAGTCGGTAACTTCAAAGGCGCGGCGCGGGCTATCCGCTAAACGCTAAAAGTCGGTAACTTCAAAGGCGCGGCGCGGGCTATCCGCTAAACGCTAAAAGTCGGTAACTTCAAAGGCGCGGCGCGGGCTATCCGCTAAACGCTAAAAGTCGGTAACTTCAAAGGCGCGGCGCGGGCTATCCGCTAAACGCTAAAAGTCGGTAACTTCAAAGGCGCGGCGCGGGCTATCCGCTAAACGCTAAAAGTCGGTAACTTCAAAGGCGCGGCGCGGGCTATCCGCTAAACGCTAAAAGTCGGTAACTTCAAAGGCGCGGCGCGGGCAGGTGCGGCGCGGCGCGGGCTATCCGCTAAACGCTAAAAGTCGGTAACTTCAAAGGCGCGGCGCGGGCTATCCGCTAAACGCTAAAAGTCGGTAACTTCAAAGGCGCGGCGCGGGCTATCCGCTAAACGCTAAAAGTCGGTAACTTCAAAGGCGCGGCGCGGGCTATCCGCTAAACGCTAAAAGTCGGTAACTTCAAAGGCGCGGCGCGGGCTATCCGCTAAACGCTAAAAGTCGGTAACTTCAAAGGCGCGGCGCGGGCTATCCGCTAAACGCTAAAAGTCGGTAACTTCAAAGGCGCGGCGCGGGCTATCCGCTAAACGCTAAAAGTCGGTAACTTCAAAGGCGCGGCGCGGGCTATCCGCTAAACGCTAAAAGTCGGTAACTTCAAAGGCGCGGCGCGGGCAGGTGCGGCGCGGCGCGGGCTATCCGCTAAACGCTAAAAGTCGGTAACTTCAAAGGCGCGGCGCGGGCTATCCGCTAAACGCTAAAAGTCGGTAACTTCAAAGGCGCGGCGCGGGCTATCCGCTAAACGCTAAAAGTCGGTAACTTCAAAGGCGCGGCGCGGGCTATCCGCTAAACGCTAAAAGTCGGTAACTTCAAAGGCGCGGCGCGGGCAGGTGCGGCGCGGCGCGGGCTATCCGCTAAACGCTAAAAGTCGGTAACTTCAAAGGCGCGGCGCGGGCTATCCGCTAAACGCTAAAAGTCGGTAACTTCAAAGGCGCGGCGCGGGCTATCCGCTAAACGCTAAAAGTCGGTAACTTCAAAGGCGCGGCGCGGGCAGGTGCGGCGCGGCGCGGGCTATCCGCTAAACGCTAAAAGTCGGTAACTTCAAAGGCGCGGCGCGGGCTATCCGCTAAACGCTAAAAGTCGGTAACTTCAAAGGCGCGGCGCGGGCTATCCGCTAAACGCTAAAAGTCGGTAACTTCAAAGGCGCGGCGCGGGCTATCCGCTAAACGCTAAAAGTCGGTAACTTCAAAGGCGCGGCGCGGGCAGGTGCGGCGCGGCGCGGGCTATCCGCTAAACGCTAAAAGTCGGTAACTTCAAAGGCGCGGCGCGGGCTATCCGCTAAACGCTAAAAGTCGGTAACTTCAAAGGCGCGGCGCGGGCTATCCGCTAAACGCTAAAAGTCGGTAACTTCAAAGGCGCGGCGCGGGCAGGTGCGGCGCGGCGCGGGCTATCCGCTAAACGCTAAAAGTCGGTAACTTCAAAGGCGCGGCGCGGGCTATCCGCTAAACGCTAAAAGTCGGTAACTTCAAAGGCGCGGCGCGGGCTATCCGCTAAACGCTAAAAGTCGGTAACTTCAAAGGCGCGGCGCGGGCTATCCGCTAAACGCTAAAAGTCGGTAACTTCAAAGGCGCGGCGCGGGCAGGTGCGGCGCGGCGCGGGCTATCCGCTAAACGCTAAAAGTCGGTAACTTCAAAGGCGCGGCGCGGGCTATCCGCTAAACGCTAAAAGTCGGTAACTTCAAAGGCGCGGCGCGGGCTATCCGCTAAACGCTAAAAGTCGGTAACTTCAAAGGCGCGGCGCGGGCTATCCGCTAAACGCTAAAAGTCGGTAACTTCAAAGGCGCGGCGCGGGCTATCCGCTAAACGCTAAAAGTCGGTAACTTCAAAGGCGCGGCGCGGGCTATCCGCTAAACGCTAAAAGTCGGTAACTTCAAAGGCGCGGCGCGGGCAGGTGCGGCGCGGCGCGGGCTATCCGCTAAACGCTAAAAGTCGGTAACTTCAAAGGCGCGGCGCGGGCAGGTGCGGCGCGGCGCGGGCTATCCGCTAAACGCTAAAAGTCGGTAACTTCAAAGGCGCGGCGCGGGCTATCCGCTAAACGCTAAAAGTCGGTAACTTCAAAGGCGCGGCGCGGGCTATCCGCTAAACGCTAAAAGTCGGTAACTTCAAAGGCGCGGCGCGGGCAGGTGCGGCGCGGCGCGGGCTATCCGCTAAACGCTAAAAGTCGGTAACTTCAAAGGCGCGGCGCGGGCAGGTGCGGCGCGGCGCGGGCTATCCGCTAAACGCTAAAAGTCGGTAACTTCAAAGGCGCGGCGCGGGCTATCCGCTAAACGCTAAAAGTCGGTAACTTCAAAGGCGCGGCGCGGGCAGGTGCGGCGCGGCGCGGGCTATCCGCTAAACGCTAAAAGTCGGTAACTTCAAAGGCGCGGCGCGGGCAGGTGCGGCGCGGCGCGGGCTATCCGCTAAACGCTAAAAGTCGGTAACTTCAAAGGCGCGGCGCGGGCTATCCGCTAAACGCTAAAAGTCGGTAACTTCAAAGGCGCGGCGCGGGCTATCCGCTAAACGCTAAAAGTCGGTAACTTCAAAGGCGCGGCGCGGGCTATCCGCTAAACGCTAAAAGTCGGTAACTTCAAAGGCGCGGCGCGGGCTATCCGCTAAACGCTAAAAGTCGGTAACTTCAAAGGCGCGGCGCGGGCTATCCGCTAAACGCTAAAAGTCGGTAACTTCAAAGGCGCGGCGCGGGCAGGTGCGGCGCGGCGCGGGCTATCCGCTAAACGCTAAAAGTCGGTAACTTCAAAGGCGCGGCGCGGGCTATCCGCTAAACGCTAAAAGTCGGTAACTTCAAAGGCGCGGCGCGGGCTATCCGCTAAACGCTAAAAGTCGGTAACTTCAAAGGCGCGGCGCGGGCTATCCGCTAAACGCTAAAAGTCGGTAACTTCAAAGGCGCGGCGCGGGCAGGTGCGGCGCGGCGCGGGCTATCCGCTAAACGCTAAAAGTCGGTAACTTCAAAGGCGCGGCGCGGGCTATCCGCTAAACGCTAAAAGTCGGTAACTTCAAAGGCGCGGCGCGGGCTATCCGCTAAACGCTAAAAGTCGGTAACTTCAAAGGCGCGGCGCGGGCTATCCGCTAAACGCTAAAAGTCGGTAACTTCAAAGGCGCGGCGCGGGCAGGTGCGGCGCGGCGCGGGCTATCCGCTAAACGCTAAAAGTCGGTAACTTCAAAGGCGCGGCGCGGGCTATCCGCTAAACGCTAAAAGTCGGTAACTTCAAAGGCGCGGCGCGGGCTATCCGCTAAACGCTAAAAGTCGGTAACTTCAAAGGCGCGGCGCGGGCTATCCGCTAAACGCTAAAAGTCGGTAACTTCAAAGGCGCGGCGCGGGCTATCCGCTAAACGCTAAAAGTCGGTAACTTCAAAGGCGCGGCGCGGGCTATCCGCTAAACGCTAAAAGTCGGTAACTTCAAAGGCGCGGCGCGGGCTATCCGCTAAACGCTAAAAGTCGGTAACTTCAAAGGCGCGGCGCGGGCTATCCGCTAAACGCTAAAAGTCGGTAACTTCAAAGGCGCGGCGCGGGCTATCCGCTAAACGCTAAAAGTCGGTAACTTCAAAGGCGCGGCGCGGGCAGGTGCGGCGCGGCGCGGGCTATCCGCTAAACGCTAAAAGTCGGTAACTTCAAAGGCGCGGCGCGGGCAGGTGCGGCGCGGCGCGGGCTATCCGCTAAACGCTAAAAGTCGGTAACTTCAAAGGCGCGGCGCGGGCTATCCGCTAAACGCTAAAAGTCGGTAACTTCAAAGGCGCGGCGCGGGCTATCCGCTAAACGCTAAAAGTCGGTAACTTCAAAGGCGCGGCGCGGGCTATCCGCTAAACGCTAAAAGTCGGTAACTTCAAAGGCGCGGCGCGGGCTATCCGCTAAACGCTAAAAGTCGGTAACTTCAAAGGCGCGGCGCGGGCTATCCGCTAAACGCTAAAAGTCGGTAACTTCAAAGGCGCGGCGCGGGCTATCCGCTAAACGCTAAAAGTCGGTAACTTCAAAGGCGCGGCGCGGGCTATCCGCTAAACGCTAAAAGTCGGTAACTTCAAAGGCGCGGCGCGGGCTATCCGCTAAACGCTAAAAGTCGGTAACTTCAAAGGCGCGGCGCGGGCTATCCGCTAAACGCTAAAAGTCGGTAACTTCAAAGGCGCGGCGCGGGCTATCCGCTAAACGCTAAAAGTCGGTAACTTCAAAGGCGCGGCGCGGGCTATCCGCTAAACGCTAAAAGTCGGTAACTTCAAAGGCGCGGCGCGGGCTCGCGCGTGTAGGCGCGGGCGCGCGCGGCGCGGCGTGTGTATATTGATAGGATTCTTAAAAATTACGTACCTATGTAATTATCCTAAAATAAAAACAATGATTACCTTGACCGGCTCTTATTGAACGTTGACATCCACCAACGCCTTTTGGTGGTTTTAGTGGTTTGAAGCTAGAAGGCACGCGCCGCGCCGCGCCAGTTTCCGTTGGGTGGCGCGGTGTGTCGCGTGGCGCGTCCTTGCGCGTGGAGCGGCGCGGCGCGGGCTAAAACGCGCAGTGAGAAGCCAGCTTTAGATGTGCGCCGGCCTTAACGCTCAATTGAAAATTTTACACTTTCATTATAAATCAAAAAGACTGTTTTTTTGCAAGAGGTTACCTTTTCACTTTTCATGGCTTACTTTCACGCGCGATTGACCGCATGACGGTTAATTAGACATTAAATATTTGCGTAATTTACGCGAATTGTCAAGGAATAAATAAAAACATTCCTCTCAATGTATTGTACTTTTGGAAAGTGTAATAAATAAATATACCTATTTTGTAAAGGCTTCTTTTATTGTTGTACTTCAAAACAAATACGTTTTTTTAACTTAACACTTTAACAATATTTAACTTAAACTTATTTAAATTAATCATCAAGTAAAGGCACTATGTAGAATTCTGAGAACATCTGCCTTTGGTCCTCTTTCTCTAATTTAAGTTGTAACAAGAGTAAACCGTTGGAACTGCATCTTAAGACCACCTGAAAGTAAAACGTGCAAAGTAACTAAAATATAGGTAAAACTCGAAAATTTCTTTCCGAGTCCTACTAATGGAACAAGTACACAATTTTGTGTGTTTTTGCTAAGACTCGAATTGCTCAAAGTAAGACATTTTGCGAATCGATCCAGTTGACATTTTGCGATTAAAACAAAAGTTGACATTTTGCGAATTGACCAAATATTGACATTTTGCGAATTGCCTAAGACTTGGACATTTTGCGTTTTCGTCAACAATCAAAATGAAACGCATCAAGATTAGCAAATGAGATATTAATTACAAACCTTAGTAGAAATGGCGAGTGCCTTCATAATGAGTCTTATATGATGTAATTGGTACTTCAACGTGACTGGTTCGTCGCAAGTGAAACTCTGTACCGTGTCTGATGACTTTGGCATGTCTATACAGGAACGATCCTGAAAACATAATGCTGTTGCATTCTACCGCGCATTATTTACAAATATTTATATTACCAAGTATTTATAATAAAGAATCATGACGAAAATAAAAGAATGCAGGTAATCTGTTCTTGGAGCTGAATAACTTTTTCAAAGATATTTTGCAAATAAACTCATTCATTCATTCAAGAAACATGGGTCAAAATATGAGAGAAAAAAAAAGAGTAGGTATACATTAGTCAGTGTACACATGACAAGAGAAGTGTACCAATGTATATTGTAAACTCTATTAGACTTCCACTTATCTCAATCGTAAGCAGCTCATAATCTATACAAGGTGACTTTAAATTAGTGAACGATAGAATAGGATGTGCATGTACTCGTGATAACAAACAACTTTTACTATGGGACCAAGTTAAAAATCTTAAAAAAAGAAATTGTTCCCCCATACTATCAGCTGGTGCATTTTGTATGGGGAGTTTAAAAATTTTTTAAAGGTTTCGACTTTGGTCCCATAGTAAAGTTGTTTGTTACCACGAGTACATGCATATCCTTTTCTATCGTTCACTAATTTAAAGTCACCTTGTATAGTACACAACACACACATCCTACACTACACTTACTTGTAACAACAACTAGAAACAACACACCAAATAACAAAAACAGAAAATCTCACCTGCATACCGTAAGTAACAAAACTAACATTAGGATGTACTGGAGACAGATTCAACTCTATCACGTCACAGGACCGTTCAATATCCGCTAGTAGACTGAGTAACGCTGGAGCTTTCAACACTAACTTAGCTACTTCTGCTGAGTCCTCGTCTCGGAGTTCTAGAACTGAGTCGGCTGTTTGCGTTGAGATCTCACAGTCTGTCATTACGTTGTTTATTGACTGAGGTTGGAGACTGGAAAGTAATGAAAATGAATTTCAAAAGAGCAACATTTCTTTCCAGATTCTTCTCTGGGAAAAGTGCACTCTTGCGAATCTAGCATAATATTAACTTTCATTTTCGAATATTTAGAAATTGTTGACTGCAATTTGCGTTCATGGATGAAGCAAAAGAAGTAAATTTGGATTATAGCAAGTGGAGAGAAGTAGGTAGTCTCTGCCCACCCCAATGGGAAAGAGGCATGACAGACAAGTATGTATGTAGTTCGAATCTGATAAGGACAGTAAGCCCCGTGTTAATGTCAGGGCAATCAAGCTAAGCCTGTTGGTCTTCAAGTAACTTATTATTTATTAACTTTATTTTTGACGAAGCCTGTTGCTGATTTCTTTCTATTGTTTCTTAGGTTTATTTTGACGAAGCCTGTTGCGGATTGTCACTTCTGTAAGTACTTTTAATTTGGGTTACTGTAATAAACTTTAATTAGTAACTTATAATTAAGTATGTAGCTCTCTACCACTCATACTTACACTAATAATAAAGGTGACCCTTCACACCTGTAGTACATTTTCAAACTGGATTCTTCTCCTGAGCCAAATATATTTAGACATTCAGATAGCACTGCGATACTGATCTGTAATATATTAACTTTAGATTAATAAATAACTTTTATTTAACAAGTATGAAGTTTGTTGTTGTTGTTGTTAGCCCATATATATGTCCCCACCGAGGGGCACGAGCCTACTCTCATACAAAGAGTGATTAGGCCGTTATCCACCACGCTGGCTGGGGGATTTAGCCCACTAGGGCCACTCTGGTGGTTTGACACAGTTTATTTCAAGTTTCCTTTTTTAATCTTGTTGGCACATGCGGCATGCCACATGTCATGGCATGGCACATAAGCCAAAATGTACCTTAGTCCTACTTTTAAGAGTAAGTTTATTTATTTTATTTATTTAACAGTTTATTGTAAGATGATAGTACATAGAGACAGAAAAAAAAGAAGTTATACAAAAGGTACAGCATATTTCTAAAAGGAATTTCTTCCTGCAGACCCCACAGAGAGAGAAGTGAAAGCAAGAAGGCAGGAGAGTCACTTAAAGTTATTGAAGAATATTTTTTTGTAGCTTATTGTGTCCCACTGCTGGGCAAAGGCCTACCCTACCTACTACTAGCAACTTCTGGCCGAATTGCCAACTATACAAACAGATCGTCGCGCCATCTTCTCTTTAAACATAATAGTATTGTTACAACATACCTTAAACATAACATCGACATCACTCCGTACATTATACTCGGTAAAATTATCAGCTGGAACGTAAGCTGATGCTTGTACGCATTTACCTTCTTCAACTGTCAACTTGAGACCCTCGGGGAGGGCACAGAATACTGCAGACTGGAAATAAGAAATGGACATTTTTATTATAGGTAAGTACCTACAACAAAGGTTTTGTAGATGTTATAGAATTAGGTACTGAAGACTTAAATCAAGTGTAAGAGAAAATAAACATCTCCTTTTGCTAACTGGATGCATTATAATCATGTACCATTTTTTATTCAAAATTTTTATAGCCCATCTGAACTGGCTTTGATATTTATTTATAAAACACACATAACAGATTACAGTCAATAGTAGGTTAAGTACATGTTAAAAGATTATATGAACTAAACTATAATCCACTGAGAATGTATGCTAGTAGAAACATAATTATAAGATGAAACGAGCGATACAAGTTTCTTGATTGACTTATTCTAACTAAAGAAATAACTTATACAAAAACACTATGCCAAAAAATGGACCTGATTTTTTGTTTTAATGACCTGATTTAAGATAAAATTAAAATTAAGAATTATGTAGACATGAGAATTATGTAGATATGACAGACAAATATACAAACCTCTTGAAACTGTATAGCCTTTAACAAACTGCATAATGTCTTCCCTGAATCCATGGAAGCTGTGAAATAATACTGAGACGTCCCATCATCCATCTTGCTCCAATTCAAACATAGAACGTAACAGCATCAGATATTGTTCCTGATTTACCTCGTGCTCTGTTATTTTACGTAGTATCTCCGCTAGTCTTCCGACCAAGACATGTTTGCAACACACCTGACTCTTTTTCTCTATTACCTGGTGTTTAAATGCGAGACATGGACAGAAGTTGATGCGAGGAAATATGCGGTAACATCTATCGTTTTCTCCCTTAATTTCTATAAGTGCCTTCGTTTTATTAGCAGTAGTGTATGCTGTAATTATTGGTTGTTTTTCCAGAATATCCAAAGCTCTTTGTAAAACAGAGCCGAAGACACTATGGAGAACTAGTAAGTCCTCATCTGAAACTAAAAAAGTAAAATGTCTGTAAGCAAAAAAGTGCAAAACTTTTAAGAAATTCTATCAAAACATAACCAAAAAACTTACGTTTCTTATTTTGGGATTCACGAACTTTAGTTTCTACGTGATTCAATACACACTCGGCAACAGCAGGTAGCTTGGACGGCGCAATACTTTTCATTGCATTTTTCACTTTCACGGCACTGAAAATTAAAGAAAGAGCTCGAGAAAAAGTCTTCCTTCAACAATATAAGAATAAAAACAAAAAAATACCGCGAAAAGTAAATTGTCATTCAATCAAATGTCACATGTATAGTGTGCGTGTGGACGGAGTGAGCCAGCAAAATTTTTGCCTGGAAATATGCCTAACTTTTAGTGCAAGTTCTAAAACAATTGTGAAACTAAATATTTTAATTTGTGAAAAGATAGAACAAAAGATATGGCATTAAACATCGGCTCACTCAGTTGAGCAAGCTACCTATGAAAATTAGAGAAAGTATTAATTATTCATATAATATTTATATACCAGGATTTAGTGAAACTTTTGCTAAGTAAATCCTGAAAATTTCAGATCGCCTGGTAACGTAATAAAGTTTTCACAAATTATTTCTTCGGCTCACTCCGTCGAAACGTTTTTTCAACCCCTATTTCTGAGGAAAATACTGAAAATTGAAACTGCTATGTAATTGTGAAAGTAAGCTAAGATAATATGAGAATTTGTGAAACACAAAACAAACCACTAACGCGGCAGGTTTTTGTATAATCATTGGTTTCATCGGCTCACTCCGTTGAAACGTTTTTCGTAAGTTAAAAATGTCAATATCTTAAGATTTCTAGCACTAAAGAAACTAAAAACTGTCTTAACTTTTAGTGAAAACTTTTCACTAAATATCCACCATACTAATGTTTTATATTCCATGTCTGGTTTAAAAGATATTCAATTGTGTTTATTCTGCATACAAACTTCAGTTTAGGGTGACCATGCTGTTGACATTTCATAGTGCCGGGACTCGGGAATGAATTCAAAGTAATTAAAATGTATTTTTTAAGTATATTTTAATTGCTTTAATTGCTAAAACGCTTTTCAGGCTGCTAGAAAATTCGATACACAGTTAAGGATATAGCGAGAGAAAATTACATGGTACCTACCTACTTATAATATTTTATTATTACATTGTTTGTCAATGTAAGTCTATATCATGCTCGGTATTATAGTTTAATAAAGAATTACCTAGTTCAATAAAGAAGGCTGATTAAGTAAACAAACTTGTTTTCTTAAAAAATGTCCTCATTTTTTATAAAACAGTGTGGTCACCCTAAACTGAAGTTTGTATGCAGAATAAACACAATTGAATATCTTTTAAACCAGACATGGAATATAAAACATTAGTATGGTGGATATTTAGTGAAAAGTTTTCACTAAAAGTTAAGACAGTTTTTAGTTTCTTTAGTGCTAGAAATCTTAAGATATTGACATTTTTAACTTACGAAAAACGTTTCAACGGAGTGAGCCGATGAAACCAATGATTATACAAAAACCTGCCGCGTTAGTGGTTTGTTTTGTGTTTCACAAATTCTCATATTATCTTAGCTTACTTTCACAATTACATAGCAGTTTCAATTTTCAGTATTTTCCTCAGAAATAGGGGTTGAAAAAACGTTTCGACGGAGTGAGCCTAAGAAATAATTTGTGAAAACTTTATTACGTTACCAGGCGATCTGAAATTTTCAGGATTTACTTAGCAAAAGTTTCACTAAATCCTGGTATATAAATATTATATGAATAATTAATACTTTCTCTAATTTTCATAGGTAGCTTGCTCAACTGAGTGAGCCGATGTTTAATGCCATATCTTTTGTTCTATCTTTTCACAAATTAAAATATTTAGTTTCACAATTGTTTTAGAACTTGCACTAAAAGTTAGGCATATTTCCAGGCAAAAATTTTGCTGGCTCACTCCGTCCACACGCACACACATGTATACGGAAAAAACAAAACACGATCAACTCATTAGTTCGTAAAAAAATTGAGTGCATGTTGACCTTTATCTGGCAGTATAATTTTCGCTCCAAACCTATTCGTATAAAAAAAATTCTGGTACACTATCTGTCACGTCACGTCACATCAACTGTCAATGTCATCTAAACATTAATTTGTGCAATGCGGCTGGCTCTGGCTCAGTTTCTGAGTTGAACGTGTTCCGATCGGTATTTTTAATAAAAACTTCGGTGTAATTTATTAATTTTAAGAAATAATTTGTACCATAGTTTCATTTAATCTACGGGAACCATGCCTGACTTAGAAAAGCTGAGTCTTTGTAAGTAAAAACAATCAATCTATATTTTGTTAAAATAACCTTACACGTATGCAGTTTTAGTAAGTAAAACTATAATTTTAGCCGAAATCTATACATCGGACAAGACTGGAAATGACGAGACCGGCGATGGGACGGAGGGTAAGCCGTATAAAACAATTTTACGTGCAATGCGGCATGCTGGGAAGGAGCCGTTTCCTCCTATCTACGTCGACGCTAAGGAAGAGGGGAAAACTTTTGAACTAGCCGCGAAGTCCCAGTTGAAGAAGATCCAAAAGATCTGGGTGAGGGAGAACTACAAGGCGGCTGATAAGGCGAAGAATGAGGAAGAAGACGCAGAGAAGAGGCAACAGAACTTAGAAGAAGCCAAGAAAATCACCATAAAGGAAGACCCTAGCTTGCCCAAAGCGAAAAACATTAAAATATTCCAAGGTAAACCTTATTTCAAATTGCATAAAGTAAAAATTTATATTAAACTTGGCAGGATATACAGTCGAATTGAGAAACCTTCTTTTTTTGAAGTCGGCTAAAATGCAATTGGCTTAAGGCTGATGCAACAATTTAACACCTTTTGCAACATAGATAAGGGCTTCGTGATCTTAAATAAATAAAATATAGTCACGAAGCGTTAACCATGCTTATTCCTTTTTTTATAGTAAACTATTTTCTTTTTTAATGACTAAAGTCACGAAAAAAATTTATTATTGACTATTAAAGTTAACTTAATTAAGGTATTTTGACACATATATTTTTATGACTTATAAAAATAAAAAAATTTAACATATTTGTTATAATACGTTGAAAATGTTCTGTTTTATATTGTAAAGTTATAACCTTTTTTTTATCTTTCTCATAATACCAAACTAAAAACCCACCCCATATAAAACCCTATATTTATGTAAGTGTATTTATCAAATACATATGTGTAGGTTTATACTTATATATTTATTGTTTATTGTAGGTTATGTGATAGTGATTAGAGAGAAGTGATAGCATAAAGGTATCCTGCCTTTATGCTATCACTTCTCTCTCTGTGGGGTCTGCAGGAAGAAATTTCTTTTAGAAATATGCTGTACCTTTTGTATAACTTCTCTTTTTTTTCTGTCTCTATGTACTATTATCTTATAATAAACTGTTAAATAAATAAAAACCCATAAAGAAATCTTATCCTAAGGGGGCTGTTTTAAATTTATCTGTAGATGATGAAATACTAAAAATAAAAAATAAATTCTAGCGAGCGAACACCGTGGCGAAAGGATATGTGTCCGCGGCTGGGTCCACCGTCTCCGTCGCCAAGGGAAATCTCTGATCTTCATCACGCTGCGAGACGGCTCTGGTTTCCTGCAGTGCGTACTCCACGGTGTACTCTGTCAGACTTACAATGCTCTTGTACTGTCTACAGAGTCTTCTGTCGTGCTGTACGGCAAACTTGAAGTTGTACCTGAGGGGAAGACTGTAAGTGGCTTTTATGTTACCTATTTGAGGCTACCTGCGACTTCAAAAGCATTTATCGTCTTAACTTGGCAAAAAAAATATGATATCTTAAAATTATATAGCCTATGTGTTATTCTGATATGCAAGCTACAACATTGTACCTAGAGTTTCTTCAAAATTTGTTTTTAGAAGTTTTTGCGTGTAAAAGTAACAAACATCCATCCATCCATTCATTGGCACAAACATTGAAATTTATAATATTAGTAGGAATTGGCTCTTACTTTGGTCTACATTATATGAATTCTTTAATTAGTATTCTTGATGATTCTTATTTATCGCCGCCTTAAAGCCAAAACCAACTATCTCTGTCCAAAAATGCGATATTTTTTTCCGAGATATCACGTTTTGAAAGTTTGACAAAGAAAAAAAGTATGTAATATTTGCAAAGTAATGGCAAATAAAGTCAAAAACTATACTTTAGTCATTTAACTCTGAAATGGTCACATGAATTGTACTTATAATATCACCAGTTTTTCAAAATAAATGAAAACAAATTTTAAGTCTGTGTTTTAGCTGGTTTTACCTCTCTAATCCAAAAACAACTTATCTGCGAAAGTATTAGTCCTATGTGCATGAAACATTGCAGTATGTTTTGTTTTACTATAAAAAATAAATTTTGCTTATTAAATTGATTATTTAAGCATTAAAAATGATATATTTTTTAAAAAACTTAAAAAATAGTTGGTTTTTCCTCTGTATTTCTTTAGAATTAAGGTGTAGGAATTGAAAGGTAAAAAGTACTACTGTTAAAATTATCTATTTATCGTTAAAATTAACGCATTTAATAATCTACTAGCCATGCAATACAATCCCATAAACCCCTACTTGCCGTACAGTCTGACAAAAAGTCAAGTAGTAACTGTTTATTGCTCCATTTTATTAATGAAAATCACGTACTGCATTTATATGGGGCAGGTAAGAAGAAGAACTACTAATTTCTGGTTTGTTACTTTTAAAATCACAGACTTTCTGTAGGCGGGTTTTAGTTTTTAGAACTTATTTTTACGTCATGCCTTTTAGTTATATCAGTGATAGGTTCTGCCTTTCATAAAGATACGTAGAAGGTACAAATAAAACATCTCAAACTACATATTCGTATTAAGAAGATGCCTACTTTTTGTAGGCATCTTATTATTCCTTATCCATAATATTGTAATAAGTTTTGGATGTCTTGGGCTATGTTAATCGTTAGGCATTTCTCTATGACATCTTATCCGTAGATCGTAGAAGAACAAAAGTCGGCGATATAGCCAGAAGATTAGTAAGCGGAAGTGACAATGGGTTGGTCACAAACGGAAAGATCGGATGACCGATGGGGAAAAAAATTCTGGGGTGGAGACCACGCACTACTAAGCGCAGCATCAGATAGTCATTTACCAGATGGACCGGATAGACCTAGTGATAGCGGGGTCTTGTTTTCACGTTGGAGAGTCCTATGGTCAGCAGTGGGCAGCTTTAGGCTGAGATGATGATATGAACTGTTTTTGTTTTCTTGCAGGGACTGGGCCACCCAAAACCCCCCTTTTCACTGTATGCATTGTCCATAGTATGAGTGGGATTAAAGTGTCTCTTTTTTTCTGCAGGCGAGAGGCTGCGCCTAAACCGCCCTACACAGAGTCCAACTAAGTTGTTTTCATAGTAGAAGTTGTTTGTATGTATGAGTAGAGTCAGCAACTCAATTTTTTGTCGACCGATTTCAAAATTATTTTACAGAATTAGGGTTTATTAGTATTTTTTCAATACGTGTGTTTTTCGTTTTTCCATAGCCTCAATTATTCATTTAAATTGATCAAATGACATGAACTGTAGAAGATTATCTATGTACATATTTCATTTGATAAGAATTGTCCATAATTGGCTTTTAAATTGTAGATGCGTAGTCATTACTTTGAATTTAATTGGTTCTACCACTAACTTGTTTGAAAACCGAAAAATATTTTAATATGAAAATACGGTGGAAATACCAACTAAATCTTTATAGTACTTGCTTACATTGATAAATATTCTCTGCTTCCCTAACAAATTTAAGATAAAAAAGAACTAACTATAAATATTATTTATTTCCGATAGAAATTAGTCTGTTTTCTATGATATCGTCTTGGAAGTAGAAACTACTAAACACAAATTTTACTTTTTACTTCTTTATTTTGAATTTTGAATATGTTTTATTTGGAGTTATAAGTTTTTGGTTCTTTACATTGTATCTTTTTTCAGTAATAATAGGTTTTTGCATTCTATAACTCGGCAACGGTTAATCCTACAACATATTTGGTTTTACCACTATGTAGAGCGTTAAATTTCAAGTCGAATGGTAAAAAAAAGTCAAAAAGTGCAAAAAATTGCAGATAGTTGGTTTTGGCTTTAAGGCGGCGTTATTATTATTATTTAAAATCTTTCAGAGAGATGTTGCCAAAGTAAAAAGATTGATTTAACAATTTTCATTTGATCATATGGAACTTAAATTAAAAAGATATGAAAGAAAAATTGTGCACTGATCTCAAGATAGAAATAAAAATAAATAACAATTTTATCATGCTATCACTATCATATTTAAGAACACATACTCAACCAAAATAACCCATTTTCCATTATTGAAGACCACACTCATAGAAAAGATATCCTATAAACATTCATCCATCATTTCCACATTCTCCAGGCCCCAGGAGGTCACGAGCTATCAGCAGACTACTGGGAACTGGTAGGTCTGGCTCCTCCGGGCGGTGCTGATGCTATCCTCAACGAGGAGGCTCTACCTGATGTGCAACTTGACAACAGGTATGATAATCTTAGTTCACGATACAGTTAGCCTTCACGTCCCACTGCTGGGCAAAGGCTTCCCTTGCTCTCCGTATAGTTCTGCTGTTTGCTAGAACATGCCACCCTTGTATCCAGGGACTTGCAGGTTTAGACTATAATTCAGTAAGTTTTTTTTTTCTTTTTTTTCCCGTAGCCATTTTTTTTGACGCCATATAATAAAATGTCGTGGCAATCTAGGACTATACTCTGGCATATGTTTCATTACGCTACGAAGTCTATGGCCGAGTTGCATTATCTTTTAATTGACATTACGTCACATGCTATGTTTCTTCGAAAGCTAATAAACACTTGTGTAAATAAAAAAATATGGTAATATCTGTTTGTCTGATTAATATCGAACTCTTATGTAAGTTAGGCGTGAATTCATAAATTCCTTCATTCTTTTCAAACATAACCTCTTTATTTCTTTTTTGGTAAAATAGTAAGGTAGGTAACTGAAGTAAGTACAATGTTAAATAGGTACTTGGGCGTTGGTAGCTCGAGACCGAAAATCGTGGCGGATGAGAATAGAGGCCTTTGCCCAGTTGGTCACACACAATTGGCTTAATTGGAATTGAAACTTTTATTGCAGTAAATAAATACCAAATGGGTCATACAAACATAGAAAACAAAAAATGTCTCTCCTGTTCCCGAAAGTTAAGGACACTGGAAGCTAATTTCTAAACTTAATGCATATCCGCATAATTTGTGCCTGATGTAGTTTTTATCTGTATAAACAATTTGAGGATTAGATGCTCCAGTATTCTTAATCATCAGGAACAGGAAAGACAATTTTGAACCTAATTCTGGGTATGACCCAAATAAACTACACTACTAGTACTATCTGTATGTAAATATCATCCCGTTTCCAGGCACATAATGATCCGTGGCGAGAACACGTCGAAGGTGCTGCGTGCGCGTGCGGCGGTGACGCGCGCGTTCAGAGAGCACTTCCAGTCGCGACACTACACCGAGGTGACGCCGCCCACGCTCGTGCAGACGCAGTGCGAGGGAGGCAGCACGCTCTTCAACTTTAAGTATTTTGGGTGAGTAAAAAAAAATCATAGTAAGTTGATAGTGTCATCGGCATGCCTACTCCATTGAAGGCAGGAGATGAGGAGAGGAAGAAGAAGACCGAGACATAACTACTTAGCTTAAGCCACTTCTAAAAAGTAGTTTTTAGGGTTTCATGCCCAAAGGGTGAAAACGGGACCCCTTCTGTCACCAGGCTGTATCGCATAAACCGTTACAACTAGGGCGTTGAAATTTTCACAGATGACGTATTACCGTTGCCGCTACAACAATAAATACTAAAAATAGAATAATGATAATATTTAAGAGAGGCTCCCATACAACAAACACTTCGTGCGCGAGTCCAACTCGCACTTGACCGGTTTTTCTCAGTTTGATGACCTGTCACCACTGAGGGTTACCTTGTTATATTTCAAAATGCCATTTTTCTAGAGTTTTTACTTAGGAGTATTTCTATAGCAAGTTATAACTCCGCAACTTTTATATTTACAGCGAGGACGCGTACCTAACCCAAAGCTCTCAGCTATACTTGGAGACGTGTCTACCTGCGCTAGGTGACGTGTACTGCATCGCGCAGTCTTACCGCGCCGAGCAGTCGCGTACTAGAAGACATCTTGCTGAGTGAGTACATACATTTATACACAACTAGATCCTGCCTGAGACTTCGTACACATTTATCGTCCTATCTTGAAAAGGATATGATACTCATCTTTAAATAATATAGCCTATATGTTATTCTGATGAGCGGATTAGGACCAAAATCTACATTTTTGCCAAGTTTCATCAAGATAGTAGATTCTCTTTTCTTTTCTATCTCTGTGTACTTTCTTCTTAGGCCGTGGTCTCAGTAGGCAAACTGTTAGCGGCCGACTGAGTGAGCCGCAAATTTGTGGCGAACTGAAAGAATTAGCTGCAAACTCAAATCAATGAAATCACCGGTTTGGTGGGAGTCGGCCGCTGTCTGAGATAGTCAGCGCGCGTAAAGCTGCAAACTGCGTACAGTGAGCGAAAACTAGCTGACTGTGGACACTCCATTTCAAATATATGGAAGGGCGAATCGATACGCCGTAAACTAGTCAGCCGCTAACAGTTTGCCTACTGGGGCCACGGCCTTACAATAAACTAAATAAATAAATAGTAGTTTTTGCGTGAAAGACTAACAAACCATCGTTATCTATCTTCTATAATATAAAAATAAATCGCAAAATGTGTTGGTAAGCGCATAACTCAACAACGCTTGGACCAATTTTATCAATTCCTTTTTTTTTAATGTCCATCGAAGTCCAAGGATGGTTTTTACAGTAAGAAAAAATCGAATAGTTGCCGGGAAAGCCCTCTCTAAGGCGGAACAAAGTTCGCCGGGACAGCTATTATAATTATTATTGATTTCAAAGTCAATTTTTTTTTTCCTTAGGATAATTTACAATCATTACAAGTACCTACATCCCTTTTTTTTTAAAGCTAATGTAGAATTGCAACATCGCAGTTTTCCCAAGAGAAGAATCTAGCATGAAACTGTTAAGTTACTGTATTTAATTATTTTTTTCCTAATAACAGATACAGTCACGTCGAAGCCGAATGCCCGTTCATAACATTCGACGAGCTGCTGAACCGACTCGAAGACTTGGTGGTGGATGTAGTGGATCGGGTGCTGGCATCTCCTGAGGGTCATCTGGTCTACGAACTCAACCCCAACTTCAAGGTAACCTACTGGTGCTAGTAACTTGGTACTATGTAACTAGTTGCTTAGTAACTGGGTATTAAGTAATTGTATATTGAGTGAATAGTTAATTAGAAACTGGATAATAAGTAACTGGGTACTGAGTGTATAGTTACATAAATAGTAACTGGATAATAAGTACCTGGGTGCTGGGCGAATAGTAACTGGATAATAAGTAACTGGGTATTGAGTGAATAGTTACTTAGTAACTGCCGTTGCCGTTCGGAAAGTTTTCAAACCGAATAGTATTCGGTATTCGTTATTCGGCAAAACCCATATTCGGCGCATATCTAGTAATAAGTAACTGGGTGCTGAGTGCATAGTTGCTTAGTAATTGGATAATAAGTAAATGGGTGCTGGGTGAATAGTAACTTAGTAACTGGATAATAAGTAACTGGGTGCTGGGTGAATAGTAACATAGTAACTGGATAATAAGTAACTGGGTATTGAGTGAATAGTTACTTAGTAACTGGGTAATAAGTAACTGGGTGCTGAGTGCATAGTTGCTTAGTAATTGGATAATAAGTAACTGGATACTGAGTAAATAGTTACTAGGTGACTACTGACTAGTTACTTGGTGACTGAATATTGTTTCCTATGTTACAAGTAATTAACATAATGAGTATGATTGCATACACAAAATATTTATTTATAACATACTTAACTAATTTAATTTGATTTCTTTTCAGAAACCCGAGCGCCCGTTCAAGCGTATGACATACACAGAGGCGATAGAGTACCTCAAAACTAACAACATCACTAAAGAGGATGGTTCGTTCTACGAGTTCGGAGAGGTAAGCAGCATAAATAAAAATTTCATAACTTTATACTTTTACATAACTTTTACCTTTTTTTATCTTTAAAGTTATAACTTACAAAAAAAGATACCTAGATAAATCATTATAATATATAATTAAAATATTATAATACATAGCGACACAGTTATAGTAGTTGAAAAATACAGTTTTAAATAATAATCTCATAGCCATTTTGTATGGGTAAGAACCAAATTACCAATCTATAATATAAAATTGAATCGCAAAATGTGTTGGTAAGCGCATAACTCAACAACGCCTGGGCCAATTTGGCCAATTCTTTTTTTTAAATGTTCGTTGAAGTCTAAGGATGGATTTTACGGCGAGAAAAAATCTAATAATTGCCGGGAAAGCCCTAAAACAGACTTTTCTTTTTCCCATACAAATGTTTTCTTACTAAAATGTAGAGTCAGTTTGAACTTTATTCCTACACAATAAAGTTCATTCTAAGGCGGGACAATGTTCACCGGGACAGCTAGTCATTAAAATATATTTCGATATTGATACACTTTTATCACATTGACCATAATCACGCATTTTTTTTTATCCAATGGTGCTAATGCATGTTATAAAATGTATTTAACATTTTCTAACAAACTTTTAGTATTTTTTTTAATAGCCATTAAGATCCCACTGCTGGGCAAAGGCCTCCCCCGCGGCTTTTCATTTAACACGGTCTCCGGTAGTGTCCCGCCATTCCCTTTTAGTATATTTTTTTTTGTTTCGCACTGTGGGAGCACCATAATGAGTCCTAATCTAACAAAACGTGTATATTACCTCAGGACATCCCAGAAATGCCAGAACGCAAGATGACAGACGCGATCGGCGTCCCGATCCTCCTCTGCAAGTTCCCGGCTGAGATCAAGTCGTTCTACATGGCGCGTTGCCATGACGACCGTCGTCTCACCGAGTCGGTCGATGTACTGATGCCCGGCGTTGGGGAGATTGTCGGTGGGTCTATGAGGATATGGGACCATGCTGAGCTTATGGAAGGTTAGTACATACATATTTACCTACATACATACATATCCATCAGTCTTTGAGACAGTGAGACTCTGCACGTTGAGGTCGAGGGTCGAGGGCCGCGCACAACAAGCAACAGGATATGGACAAATAAACTATTTATTATTAGGAAAATAATTGATGATGATAGTAATAAGATAGGAGGTAAACTGTAATAAAAACTCAAAATAACTGTCTTTGCTGAGTTGTCTTTGTAACTCGACTGACTCGGCTCACTCTGCCGACTCGGCGAGGCAATGTCGGACAGTTCTATTGTCAAAATTTTGAATTTAAATTTAGAAGCCGAATAGAAAATACCGAAAGAGACCGTCCAACTGCGACGAGGTTGTATGCCTCGTCACATCTTTTTCCCGTTGGGGATCTTTTCCAAGACACAGTTTTCCATACTTATGGCATTATTTACAGTCTGCACACAAGTATAGAAAACTGCGTCAAACGTGCGGCTTACTGTATTGACACAAAAAGAATTCATCTTTAAAAGAACAGCCGGCGCGGTTAGTAGTGACCCTGCTGGTCGTGGGTTCGATTCTCACTATATTTGATGTATGTTTTAAGGCGGGTCCACTGCTTATGTTTTAAACAAAAATTAAACGAACATTTTGTTCAAATTGAGTGATTTTGCTGATAAATCAAAGGAAATTTTGATTCATTTCGTTCAATGTTTACCAAAAACTGTTCAAAACATGGAGCAGCGGACCCGCCTTTATTGTCTTGAGTCTGGATGTTTCTGTCTATAAATATGTATTTATTGCACAGATTTAAAAACAAGTTATTTATTGTAAATTATCTAATGTTAGTAAGCTTTACTTCACTTGACATCGTCAAATTTATCTTCCCTAGGTTACAAACGTGAGGGCATCGACCCCTCCCCGTACTATTGGTACACCGACCAGCGTAAGTTCGGCTCCGTACCCCACGGCGGCTACGGGCTTGGCCTCGAGCGGTTCCTCTGCTGGCTCCTAGACAGATTCCACATCCGTGAAGTCTGCCTCTACCCCCGGTTCCTTGAACGATGCACGCCTTAAGAAATAAAATAGCAATCGCATTTAACGCTGTTTTGCATTTTTGTTGCTTTTGCTTTTTATTTTCAGCAGGCGTTTTTTGGTCCATCTAACTAAAAGTTTGTTACTGTCAGTTGTGGGAAAACTTTGTTAAAAATAACAGCGTTTTCTACAATTGAGAGTAAGTATGATTAAAATGCTATTTATTGTTTACGTTAGCAGCGAAAATGCAAAAAGAAATTATGAAAAAGCGCAAAGTGCAAAAATAAATTATTTGAAACTTGTTTGAGTCTCTCCTTAATAAAATATACATTTTATTATCATATAATAAAGCTGTGCATTTTTTGGGCATATTATTTTGTATGAATAAATTATTTTTTACGTGTTAAGTCATAAATGTTAGAACAATAGTATAAATGTGGTTAAAGGTTTTACTTAAACTATAAAACATGTGGCTTAAGTGTTCATGTCGTTGATAAGGATACTTATCCAAATGAATTTATAACATAGTGATTTCAATTATGTTCTATAAATAACAATAAACTGGCTTGTTTTGAAACACTGGATTTCTCTTTTTTCTTCTCTAAAGGTGTGTACAGACTGATGAAACGTAACGTTAAATGTAACATGAACACCTTTCATTGCATGCCTGGATAATATGAGAAATTGTTACACGGTGTGTTACATTCAAACTCAAACTCAAAAATATATTTATTTCATAGGCACAAAAAATGCTCTTGAAACCGTTACATTATTATATAGGTATTTTTTTAAAGCTAGCGCTAGATTCGCAAGGAGCAGTTGCCCCCGGAGAAGAAACTTTTTGCATGATACGATGCAGCAATGTGGACGGCAAATTCTTTCTTTGCGTGTTACATTGAATGATACGTTTTACCAGTCTGTACACACCATTATCGTTAAAGCATTCGTCATTTAGGCCTATCTTCTACTAATGCTTTGACTTCTTCGACTTATCTTTCTCTTTCATTTGTACATACCTATGAACACACAGTACCTACTTATTTCTCTCCCAACTAGAATTAAATCTGTTATACAGGATGACTTTAAATTAGTGAACGATAGAAAAGGATATGCATGCACTCATGATAATATACAACTTTTACTATGGGGCCAAGTTAGAAATCATTAAAAAATAATTGGTCCCCCATACTATCCGCTGGTGCATTTTGTATGGGGAGTTAAAAAAAATTTGAATGATTGCGACCTTGGTCCCATAGTAAAAGTTGTTTGTTATTACGAGTCCATGCATATCCTTTTCTATCGTTCACTAATTTAAAGTCACCATATACCTGTTTAATTTATCAATAGCATAATAATTAAATTGACTAAAATCCTTATCGAGTGCTATCGAATATCTAACTAAACCAAAGCAAAGTTTAAACTCCCGGATTAATTCCACTAAATTGAAGATCAAATTAATTACGAACTTTGTAGTAAGTAATTGAGTCTGTAACTTGAGAGCAGATCAAATTAGAAAGTTTTAAATGCGATTAATAATGTAGGAAGATAAAGAGCGTTACGACATTTCGGACAAATCTTTTCGTTATATCTTTGAATGAGTTTCCAATTTCCATTTAATAAATTACGTACTTATTTCGAAATATCTTCAAAAAGCATAAGTACTTACGGCCGGTTACAAGATTTTTTTACATTTACGAAATTCATAAAACTAAAGTACAATAAGTTAAAAAACTCGTAAGGTAAGTAAATTAATTTATTACATTGTTATATATTATTTAAATTTTAAGTAAGTACATAATAAAAATATTGCTGTATTTGACAAAAGTACAGTAAGTTTCCAATATTGCGTAATTGTGAAACGCCTGAACCGTACTTGAGACAACGCTCGAACAAGCACGTGGGAGCCATTGCTCCAAATATTCAATCAGGCGTTAAAAGGTGCGGCACCTACTACGGTACGTTAATCGATTTTTTTTGTGTAGTTTAAGGTATAATGGAGCTATTTGAATGAAAATTACTGACATATGTTGCAAATATTATTGAGTTTGTTTGGTCAAACTATATTTAAAGCATAAAGTAGGTATCTTATCTTTATCAGCCCATATATGTCCCCACCGAGGGGCACGAGCCTACTCTCATACAGAGAGTGATTAAGCCGTAATCCACCACGCTGGCCAAGTGCGGGTTGGCGGATTTCACATACACCTTCGAATTTCTTCTCTAGTGTATGCAGGTTTCCTCACGATGTTTTCCTTCACCGTTAGCAAGTGGTAATCGAATAAATTGATCCGTACATGAGAAATAAACTCAGAGGTACGTGCCCGCACCAGGATTCGAACCCGCGCTCTCGGAGTTCGAGGCAAGCGTTCTAGGCTGATTCTCAAAAAAGTGGCACCGCTGAATTAAATTTGCATTTTTTTTTTAAGTTCGCGATTTTAAGTTTCTGACTTCAGTTATCGCTAGATATATAGACCAGTATTCGATATCAAGTGGAGGGAAGTAAATTATTCAAATAGTTTAAGAAATATAAGTATTTGAAAATACTAGGCGTCCAGGTTAATGATGGTGATGACAGGTGAACGAATATCAGGATCCAGGTTATTGATAAGAAGTGCAGGATACCGACAATCCAATACAAAATTAGTTGAAACTGTCAGCGGGTTAACGACAATGTGCGCAGGTTCATAGTTTAGATAAATAAAATATAGTTCATTTAGAATAATCAATCACATTTATTTTAATTAGCCTTTTCAAAGTACCTCTTAGGCTATAAAGAAAAATAAACAAAGCATAATTCTAAACTTTTTCTAAATAATTATTAACGAAATCAAAATTTTAGTAGGATTTATATTTTTAATAGTAAAGCACTAGCTGTTGAATTGCCTTGAAAGTTTTAACATACTACATGTTCTTAAAGCAAAAAAAAAACATTAAAAAGTGCTACAATCGAAAGTCATGTTATTTTATATTGGCACTGATTTAAAGAAGCAGTTAAAAATAGCAGTTTTAGTAAGTTAGAAATCATAAATGGCGCGTTTAAAAACTATTTGAGCAGTTAACACTAAGCAGTAAAATAACTAAAATCGAGTAATAAAAAATAAAGAAATAGTTCAGCGAAAATCTAATGGAGCAGGAAAAAAAAATGAGCGGTAAAAGTGTCTGATTGAGCGGTTACGTGGGGGCAGTAATAAATCGGAATTTTTCGGTAAGAAATCTCATTCTAAGCAATTCTATAAACAATAAGGCGTTAATATAAAATAAATAAACAGTACTTTCATACTTTGACAGAAGTAATTAAATAACACAAATTGTTTATCGAAAATAGGTATAGTAATTAGCTATTATATCAAAAAGTAACCAATTTTTACGGGTTTTCGGAAAATTATCACTTTCCTTTTAACCAGGTATACTGTTAGTGATGTAGAACACATTCCACGACTTATTTTTAATTAAGAATTTCATTATTAATCGCGCGCTGTAACGCAAAGGTCATTCAACCCTCGGCGAGTAAGTAGGTCGGGAGCGCTCGCTGCCCGTAGAGAGCGAGAGAAAGAGAGCGAGCGCGCCCTACCTACTTACTCGCCGAGAGTTGAATGTCCTTTGCGTTAACGCCCGACCTATTTATCGAACCGCTCATTCCATTCATTTTTACCGATCGTTTAGATTTTGGAATGGTCAATTATTTTTAGAATTGACATTGTATGATAAAATAACCGACTCATTTATTTTTTATTACTGTCCATGTTTTACAATCGTAATAATTAATGAACCGTTATAAAATTAAATAACTGCTAAAATATGTTTTTTTTAAACAGCTTGAATAAATTAAAGAACCGCTCAAAAAATTAGTTCTCTTATATTAAAGTGGGTAGACCGACAGTTCAACATTCCATTTGGATATAGAATCTCCTCAAATGCCTAACAATCCGTAAATATATCGCAAGTACTTTAGAAGAAGGGTAAACAACCCGATTGGTTAGTCTTTTGTTTAACACTAGCAGGCTAACGACTTACAGGTGACCGACAATTTACCGGTTTTTTTACAATTACAAGGAAAGTATTTGGTTTATGCCCATAATATGTTTTGACAAGAAAATAAACACCAATTTACTTAATGCAAACGAATTTCATCACATCAACTAGTACATAATTTTCGACTTTTGAATGGCAGAACAAAGACAACATACCTGTTACAAACTCCCGCTCGCCGAATATTTTTATTTTCCACGTCGCCTACAATAGCTATAAACACGTGAACTTGTAACAGGCGCTAGCCGACATCTGGATGCGTCTATTCATGCAAGAGGGGGCACGGGGGGTAACATAGTGCGTACGCTATAGAAGTGTTCGTGCGGTGGCAGAACAACGACAAAAACTACCTCGGACAAACTTAAACTGCATTTATCTACTAAAATTTGTATTTAGAGTAGTTGTAAAATACTAAAATTATAAATATGGAAGGTACAAGTAAGCTACATAAAGCACTCAATATTTTTTTGGTTAATGTTTTCTATTTTATTTTTAACCTCAAAGTTCGGTATCTGGCGTTGGGACACGTCAAGTGAACGACAAAACGTTGTTACAAACTGAAGTTAATATTATATTATACATTTTATTTACTTTTAATTACTAGGCCTCGATGTAGAAAGTGTCTTTAAATATTAATTGATAATTTAAACACGATTAGGACGTACTGTAAAAAAATAGTTCTAACATTAATTGATTGACAGGTTGCGGTGCCACTTTTTTGAGAATTAGCCTCTACCAACTGGGCTACCACCGCTAAGTAGGTATATTTAAAGCATAACTAATGAATGACTAATAAGTGGTAGGTACAGGAAATAAGTAACTAAAAAGTAAGAAGTTTATTAAAATCATTTGTTGATTACATTTGTTATTTATTATATACCTATACTTACATAACTTAAGCAAATCAAATACCTATATTTTTAAGTACCTAGGTATCTATTCATTTCTTGTTGGCAAGAATCAACCGTCAGTTAATAATGATGTAAGTCCTTGAATAACAAATCATGATGACTTGTCAAGTAGGTAAGTAGTGGTTAAGATAAATATTAAGTGCCTCTGTTAAACAATCAAAACATCTTTACAAATGGATATTTATAATGTCCACAAAGGGATGTATCGTTATCGATATTAATGCTGTTATTTTGTCGATGTCGAATATAGGTAGTAGGTATATTTTATATTTCTCATATCGATTTATATTTCTCGTGCTAATACAATCAAATTATTGCGTATAATATATTATCGTTGAAAGTTTAAAATGTTTGAAATTCAGTAAATATAATAAGTAGCTAAATATAATAAGTAGCACCTACATTACATACCTAATTAATATTTAAGATAAAAATAGTGTCTTTTCTACTTACCTTCTTATTTAGGCAGGTAGGTAAGTTGTCACTGTATTAGGAGGAATATCGACTGTACTAAAGTCGCTAAAAAATCCCACAACATACATAAGTAAATAAAACATCGAGTAGAATATAATAAAGTCGATAAACTTCCAATCCCTTTGCCTTGCTTACATATTAAAACACTAATGAATGACCATTTCCTACTAATAGCTAATAGATGTCTCGTTTAAAAGATTCATAATATTAGTGTCTGTTTATCTCCGATCTCGTATACGTTAACACAGCAAGATGTTAACAGAAATTTTGTTAACATTATTACTTTTGTTAATCTTTACAATTTATAAGTTAATCACTAGAAAATACAATTATTGGGATGGTAAAGATTTGGTTCATGTGAAACCATCGTTATTATTCGGGAATTTTAAGGATTACATTCTCTTAAAGAAAACTAATGCTGAAATTGAGAGTGAATTATGTAAACTATATCCTGCTGAGCCATATATTGGTGCTTACTACGGAACTGACCCCGTCCTCATCATACAATGCCCTGAAGTTATAAAGAACATTTTCACAAAAGATTTCCCCAATTACAACGGGAGAGAAGTATCTGATTACACCAACAAAGAAGTGATCACCCAAAACATGTTTTTCACTTACGGCGACCGTTGGAGAATAATGAGACAGAATTTCACGCCGCTTTTCTCGTCGGCTAAAATGAAGAATATGTTTTATTTGATAGAGAAATGCTACCACGATTTAGAAAAGCTTGTAGATAAAGAAGTTAAAGTGAACAATGTAGTTAAAGTGCGATCTTTATTCTCCCGCTATACGATCGATTGTATTACTTCTTGCGTGTTTGGTGTGGATGCAGGCGCGATGGGAAAACACTCAGAAAACAACCCGTTTAAAGAAGTTGGAGAGAAGAGTCTTGCAGTGACCTTCAAACAAGGTTTCTCTTTGGTAGTAAGAGCTATGTGGCCGGCTTTATTCTACGGTATGGGATTCAGACTGTTCTCAGAAGAATTAAACAAATTCTTTCATAATCTCACTAGTTCAGTTTTCAAGGCGAGGGACTACAAGCCGTCGGGGCGGAATGATTTTTTGGATTTAATTTTGGAGTTTACTAAAAAGAAGTATATAGAAGGTGATAGTATGACAGAGAAGGGGAAGAAGACTTCGCTGGTGGTAGATGATGTCCTGCTGGAAGGTCAAGCTTGGTCTTTCTTCGTAGCTGGGTATGAGACATCAGCGTCTACATTGACGTATACTTTGTATGAGTTGGCGAAGAATATTGAAGCTCAAGATCGCGCTGCTGATGAGGTCAGTGATTTTTAGGTTGTCAGTGGCTTTAATATGAACCGTGACTAAGACTGTCTCTATAGGTACTTATTAACTTATGCCAGTGTTAAGAAAACTTTTTTATTTTTTACTTAACTATCCTTAGAATTTCTTTTAGAAATATGCTGTACCTTTTGTATAACTTCTCTTTTTTTCTGTCTCTATGTACTATCATCTTACAATAAACTGTTAAATAAATAAATGAATATTCAGTTTCTAAATACCTATAGCATACTTAGACGCTGTTTAAAGCCCAATAATCTATCTACTATTTGTAGAGCCTACATTTTTCTTTTTTTTTTGACATTTGATGGTCTCCAATTTAATTTCAATTACCTACAATTGCATTTTCAGGTAAAAAGCTACCTGAAGAAGAACAAAAGCATATCGTATTCGTGTGTGACAGACCTCCCGTACACATACGCATGCGTGGAAGAAGCACTCCGCTTGTACCCTGTTCTACTCATCCTGACTAGAGAAGTCTTCACAGAGAATACGTTAGCCTTCGACAAAGAAGAGCTGTCGGAACGTTGGAACTTCCCCAAATCGCCTCTAAAACTGACCAAGAATTTACGCCTGCATTTCCCCATCCTACATTTGCATAGAGATCCTGAAAACTTCCCAGAACCTATGAGGTATCTTCCAGAAAGATTTCTGCCGGAGAACCGTCAGAATATAAAGCCTTATACTTACTTGCCGTTTGGTGAGGGACCTCGAGTGTGTATAGGTGAGTTTTACATTAGTTTAATCTTGTGTATTTTTCGTTCACAATAGTTCAATAAGTACCTATGTGATGAAGAGTTATTCGTCATCTCGCACCCTAAAAACTCGCACCAGGTTTTTACCTTGCTTTTTTACTTTGCTTTGCTTCGGTAGGTACTAGTTTTTTGGGTGCAAGATGATGAATAACTCGTGATGAAATTTTTATTTAAGGTGTTGCTAATACTTTGACGAAGTCGTCCCACAATCGTTAAATTTCTTTGATCAAACTGTACATTAGACAAAGATAAGTAGGTATTTAAGTGAAATATTGACACCATTTTAAAAGTTGTTTCCGTGCCCACAGGTATGCGTTTCGCGAAAATGCAGATTCTACCAGCTCTTGTAGCGGTACTGAGCCGATATCGACTACAATTAGCACCGAATACACCACTACAGCTCGAACTAGACCCTCGTGCGATTGTCGCTACACCTAGGTCTAGGATAGACCTAATTTTCACACCACGAGATTGACAGTCGCGCGTGACATAAATCTACAGTCATATCGATTTCTCGTACGATTCTTTAGCACTTTGCGAACTTTAAATAGAAAGGAAACCTGTGAAAGATGCTCTAATATTTATCATACTTTATCATTTATAAGCATTAACTTTAAAAAATGACTTGTCTTATGTGATGTCAAACTCGCCCTACAATGATAAATAAATTTTCATTTCATTTCATACGTATAGCACTACTATGTAGCAAAGGCTTATATCTCAGTTTAAATCTTAGTTTAAAAAAACATATTTTATTAAATGTATGTTATGTACCTAGATTTATGATAACGTCGCAAATTGATGCAAGTGGCTGTTTCGTAATAAACATTCAAAAGGTTTCATTCAAAATTAGCATATTGTTATCTACACTTTTTCAAACCTTATGTTTTATCTTAAATTGTTACCGCTTCACTTAGATACCTACTAAGACCATTACTGTACGAAGTTGGCGGGATAAGGTAAAGTTTGAACAATACCCGCTACATTACACAGGTAAATGAAAGGAACAGAGACCAAGCTTCACACAATGTAACTACACTGTTTCCTGACACGTCACGTGACGGAAACTTCCGTACAACCACGTACAACTCGGAAATGGGACGAGACTCGCGGGGCTGACGTCTATTCATAAATGATAGAGGCTGCCCGCGACTCCGTACGCATTTAACGTCATAAGTTGGAAAATAATCATGATATCTTAGAATAATTTAGCCTATGTGTTACTTGATGCATAAGCTCCAATATTGGCAAGTTTCATCAAAAATTTGCTCAGTGGTTTTTGTGTGAAAGTAACATTTAAAACCTACACCATAGTCACTATTTATTTATCAGTGCCTATATCTAACTATACAATTGCTGGGCCCTATTCGTAGGAAAACGTACCTAAGTACCTATTTATGACTTGCATATACAGGACCTACTTCTAGATAAGTACTAAATACCTACTACTTATAAATAATACCTATAGGTAGATACATTAGTACTTTATACCTAGCCAATAGGTTCGTTTAAAGAGATATAATAGGAGATTTTGATACCACACTGTTAATAGCCAAGCCATTATGTAAGGGGAACTAAATTTTTGAGCTGTTCTTTAATTATTCGAGCTGTTATCATGATCAGTTGAAAAACATATTGAGCAGTTATTTAATTTTATGACGGTTTATTAATTAAAACGATTGCTATTTTTAACTTTTTTAATTTTTATTTTTTAAAATTTTTTACTGCTTCTGTAAATCAGTGCCTTATGTAAGTACCGTATTATTCCTACTGGCTATTTTTATACTTTCTTCGTACGACAAGAGGGTTTAAAGGATAAATGTCGAGTTGGGCCAGCAAGAACCTTTGGAACCCAGTTTAAAGGGCCATCCAATTTATTTGAAGAAGTTGACTTTGTTATGTAGGAACCCGTCAAGACTACAGTCAGCATCAAAATGTGCTCCTAGGGTAGTTAACATAACTTGAAAAACACGAGCAATGGGGATGATGACTACATTCGAAAATTCAAAAAATAATTAGTCCGTCTTTTAGGCTATTAAAAATTATTTGAAACACGTTTTTTACCTGATCAAATCCATAAATAAATACACGGTTGTTTTTATTTTGTTTATAATTTGACATAATAATGTAGTTTTATAGCTTGTTACTTGTTAATTGGGCGAATAAACAAAAAAATATATTTTATCGTAAATTGAGCGCCGCCTCAAAGTTATTTCGGCAAGTCAATCACCACCTGTCAGGAACGCATTCTCTCGTTGACCATATAATAGCTAGATTAGTTACAGGCAAGTGACGTCACCGACGCCATATTGTCAAATTAGCATTTTTTCGCGCTAATTAAATATTGAAGTTTTAACTTAATATTTTTCATCAAATATGTACCAGAATTAAAAAATAAAACTTTTACTGAGTTCCTTAAAGTCTACTAAATAATATAAAATTGATTTAAAAAACCAGTCAAAGCGTCAAAGCCTAATAGGTTTGCAAAGATGTCATTGCGATTTGATACAATTGACATTTCAACAAACAAACATGTGATTTTTTCAATAATTATTGTGTTTGATGCTTTTTATTTTTCTTTTTATTATCAGTTTTAATACGAAAATTATATTTTTTATTTTTTTTATAAATTATTAATTATATATTTTGATTGGTTTTTATATTAATTTTTTTCTATTAAAACGGAACCTACGAAGTGTTATTTACTTTTTTAAGTTTCTGGACAATAGATATACTTTTTTGAACAGTTTATTGTAAGATGATTGATACTACCTACACAGAGACAGAAAAAAGATAAGTTATATAAAAGGTACAGCATATTTCGAAAAGAAATTTCTTCCTGCAGACCCCAGAGAGAGAAATGAAAGCAAGAAGGCAGGATAATGACTTATCTAACCTACAATAAACAATAAATATTATATACTTAAATATAAATATTTTTTTATTCTATTAATACTTATTCAATGAAAGTAACGAATGATTTCAAGACTTTCTTTGTCACTGTCCATTATTAAATGAATCGCAATAAATATACAGTCACCTTGTAGATAGGTAGCTGGTGTTTATTGTCGAGGCTCGGGCTGTCAGGTCAGCATCCCGCTCCCATGTTGCACGGCGCATGCGCGGACACGCCGCACCTCACACCCCCAATCACCCTCTACCTGTAGGGTGACTATGTGACTATATTGACAGGGGACTTTTTTATTTATAACTAGATGCTGCCCGCGACTTCTTTTTTTTATCGCCATATCTTGGGAAAAAGTCATGATATCTTAAAATTATATAGCCTATGTGTTATTCTGATGTGCAAGCTACCATAACGCAAAGTTTCATCAAAATCTGTTCAGTAGTTTTTGCGTGAAAGAGTAACGAACATCCATCCATCCATCGGCAAAAACATTGACATTTATAATATTAATAGGATTCGGACGTACCTATAACTTATAGAACCATTCTACATATCCGTCACACCTCTCTCCCATCGGGGTAGGCAGAGACCACTTCCTTCCAAGTCTTCTTCTTCATTATTTGTACTTCTGTACATCTTATCCATTATTGTCCCACTGTTGGGTAAATGTTTATTTCCTCGTCAATAACATGTACCTACTTACCTTTAATATGTATAATCGATTACCTAGGAACTAGGTAGGTACTAATAAAAATAAATCTAGGTTATTTATTAAGTATTTATTTACAGAGTGTTTATGTGTTGTCTCCCATTAATAAAGGAACGTATTCTTCCGCCTATTAAACTGAAAAACTTCCTTCAGAAACATGTGCCTAAATACGACAAAATATGTTCATCTAACTTTACATTAAATGTCGATCCACTAATAGGGATGATGACTACATTCAACAATTCAAAAAATAATTAGTCCGTCTTTTAGGCTATTAAAAAATATTTGAAACACATTTTCCCCTGATGAAATACATAAATAAATACAAAGATACGGAGCATCAAAGATCACAGTTACGGAGTGGGTGGTATTGACGTCACTCCTCGGTTAAAATCGTACTGAGGCGTGACGTCACGAGCAACTTGAACCCAGTGTATCTTTGTCATTTTTAGTTTAAGAGAAAAAAGAATAAATACGTCTCGAATATTTTAAAATAAACTATGTGATGGACTAAAAAAAAATTTTAAGTCATCATGCCCATTGGGTACCTACTTTGTACCTAGAATACCTACCTAAATATTTTTTGTTAAAGTTCGTACCTACTTCAACTCCTATTTCTTTGAAAAAAGTTCTGTTTTGTAGCTTATTCGTTCGTCCTTTATTTTCGTGAAAGAAATCAACACCCCATTTATTTATTTTTATTTTTCTTGACTTGTTTATCCCAGAATAAAAAGCATCATGGTCACCACCAAACACACCCCTCTTCTTAGCCCAGTATTCATCTAAGTTAGTCTATGTGGAGACATTGATAACAACCCATCAATGTGTAGCTACATTCCAATAATTTACGCTTATAAAGCTGTGCTGTTTGACAATACATATCGACCAGTCTAAGTTATTAAATAAACATTATAATAGAAATAAGCTCTGATGTTATCTGAAAACGTGCCATATACCTAAAATTGTTAAGAATTTGCGTAATTTTTCTATCAGCTTAAGAAAGATTCAAATAAATAAGCGAATAGTTTGGCGTAAAGTGTTGCCTTATCGTATTTGGGATAGCAAACGTTGAAAAAGGTAAGATTGTTAATATGTAAGAACCTACTATAAGAGAACTCGATGTACGATGATCGATGAACGAAAGCAGTTGCAGAGTGGTCGCCGAGACAGGGATGTCTATCAGTGGGCTCGCTGGGCAGATGACATCGTCAGTACGACAGGGCCGCTATGGGTTAGATTGGCACAGGACCGTAGTGAATGGCGCGAAAAAAGGGAGGCCTATACCCAGCAGTAGGGAGAAACGGGCTGATTTGATTGATAAGACAACTGTCTACTTACTTAACCCGGCGTCTGCTAGGTTGGGTCAAAATGACCCGTGACGTTTTTAAATGTGTATATTTTAGAAAATAAAAGTCTCACAGCACTACGCTTCTTAGTAGCTGCAGCTAGCGCCTCATTTTTCTAGTTTCTTATCTCCAATTTGACAGTTTACGCAAAAATAGGAAGATATAAGCAGTCAAACAGCAAAAAGGTAAATTTGACCCAACCATGTATTCGATGTTACAATTTCGTGCCAATTACGTGAGTTAATTATTTAATGATTTTGTTTATTTATTTGTACCTACATTATGTTTATCACATTATATTTTGATATTTTTAGGTTTCATTTCATTAATAGATAAATAGGAACGCGAAAAGCAACGAAATCTCGCAATATTAGAAGAAAGCGTCTCTGAAGAAAGTGAAAATTCTTCGAAAACCGAGAAAGATGATTACGTTTAGAATTTCTTAAAGATTTTACATTTGTCATTCCAAAAAATTAAAAATAAGTGACAATTAGCATTATTCTGCTCTTCTATTGGTCAAATTCTAGAAGTTGATTTTTTTGTTGTTCATTTTGTAGTGACTTCGTAAATACGTATAAGGATTGTTATTTAACTTTCTTTTTTAATTTTAATCTGCAAAATACTATAATAGAAGAACTATTCTTCAAGTTTAACAAAAAATTGCTTTTAATATCATCGAAATTGTAAAAATCAGCTACGGTTTAAAATCGGGGTCGATATGACCCACCATGCGTTTGTTGTACCTATTTTCTACCATGCTGACGCCGGGTTAATCATTTATCTTAGTGATTTATGGACAGTCGGGAACACATAAAGCTTTACACAGATGCCTTATTTTGCAGAAGGGTGTTTGGAACTACATATATTGTAAAAGCAAATCTGCTCTCAGATGTACGTCCAATATCTATACTTACAACAAAAATATATCCTAATAATATTATGAATGTCAATGTTTGTGCCGATGGATAGTTGGATGGATGTTTGTTACTTTAACACGTAAAAACCACTGAACAGATTTTAATGAAATTTTACAATAACTTAGCTTGGACATCAGAATAACACGTAGGCTACTTATATTATTTTGAGATATCATTTTTTTCATCCGAGATATGACGATAAAATATTTACGAAGTCGCGGGCAGCCTCTAGTAGGTACTTAGATACAATAACTCTTCAAAAATCTCAGACAGATAATCTGAATTAATAGCAAATCAATTAACTACCTATAGATAACTAACTATTTAAGTAGGCAGGTAAGTGTTAAACGGTGGACCTACTGATGCTAAATAAAAAATAATATCTACATCTTAAAATCATCATTTATTTAAAAAAAAAGTTAAACATACATGTACTTTTATTTAATCGCTATACTATATCTAAATAGATTAGGTAGGTACTTAAAGTTACGTACAAAAATACAGTTTGGCTGATTAAGAAAAAATACAAAAGCAGGAAAGTTTTTTTTTTTAATAATTATTCATCTATGCTAAGCATCTACTCAATTGTCTTGATCAATTCTTCATAAACAGCAAAAATTCTTTGAACAAAAGCCAGAACTGTAGGCGCTGGATGCAGAACTCCCTCCACAAACCTCGACCCATTGCCTTTGAACTTCAATCTGATTTCACGAACAACTTTGTACACCAGCGTACTGTTATAAGTTTTACTGTATTCTGTTAAGGTTCGTTCTTCGCGATTCGGTTATTCGTCTGATCGACATGGTGCTTTTTAATTTGCAATATTTATTGAGAATTTCGTGAATATATAGTTAATTTAAATGATAAATAAGTAATATTTTTATTCGCCCCCTTTTTTATCGAGTAGTTTTTAAGATATTCAGGTTCAAAAATTTCGGGTCCATGGCAATCATATTTGGAGGCCACGTCAATCATAAATGTTCTAGTTTTTAATATTTAACGACAAAATTGAATTAAATTTATGAAAAAAAAGTGAATTAGGTTTAATAATGAGGTCGCAAATAAAATAACAATTACAGTCAGCCTTTTTATAAAAAAAAAATTAACATAAAAATCCTTCTTAACTTCAAAACATAAAATTGATAGTACCTCTTCATTATCTCTTAATACTGCTAAATTCATCAACCTTTTCTTCTGATAATATCTACTAGAACTCGCACGGATTTTCTGTCTCTGTATCCTCGCTGTTTCTTTTTTTGGTATGCTTCCTTTGATTTGAAGAGCCACGCAGCATAACGATCGGGGTCCTCTCGTATTTTTGCTCTTCTACGGCGCTCGGTTAATTTCTTCCTCTCTCGTTTTTCTTCTACGCTCAATTTAGTTCGGGGCATTTCTAAACATCAATTGATCTGAAAATAATTTAAATTTACAATACAAATAGGTACTTACTCTTTGTTTCACACAAGAAAACGAGTAAACGACAAACAAGATTAGTAGAAGCAACATAAGGCCTAATTAAAACTTATTTGTAATCGTTGTTCAAAGAGATTTAAGCCAAAAAGCTGTTCATAAGTTCAGAGTTTCACATGATACCATTCATTTATAGTGTAAATGTGATCGACGTGGACTATTTGACCACGTCGATCAGCAGCACGTCGATCAGAAAAAGTGACTTTTTTACCGATTCTGACTAAACTATAAATGTAGGAAAGCTGGTATTTTTATGCATTGCTGCAGTTTTTAGGCTCGTATAGTTTCAGTAATCATCGCTCAGAAAAACTCAAAATTGCACTAGAAAATGAAGCCACATTGATCATAATTTTAAAAGTCCAAAGCCACGTCAATCAAATGTTTACCTTACTATCTCCGATGTAGGCCACAGCAGCGCACGCCTGTCCCTCTCAGCAGTTGGAACGCTACAAGAGACAGCCGGCAAGCAGGGGGCGTGGCTTCTAATATTTTGCACTAGGGCTGGGAGAGTGATTTAGTGTCGTACCACAGCAATCAGAAAAAAGACGCGGACACTCATTCTTTTGATTATAAAAATAAAACAAATTAACTTAAAGTACATTGTATTTTTTTATTTACTTACTCAACTATTTATAATTATATTAATCAGAAATAAATGGTTATAGCGTGCTAAATAAAAAAGTTGTGATATGTTTTCTAAACAAAACTGGAAAACGGACACACCACAGCGATCAGAATTTGGGACTTTAATATATTTTTTAACCGAGTTCTAATTATGTTAGGTATATAATTTAAACTGTCCAAAATAGCTTAGGGTACAAACTATACATAAAAAAATACTTTTGTTCTAAAATCATATTCTGAAGGTCGGTTCTCCAGCCGGACATCGAAAATCTTGTGTTCGAAGAACCTACCTTAACTTATACGGCGACCCGCACATGTCATTCAAATAATTCATATAAGCAAGACAATGCTGGAACTCAATTAAGGGATGCAAGATTTTTCTGTCCAATATCTGTTTTGCCTCTATAACATCGACGCTGCGATGGTAAGCTCCCAACAAGCGCCTTGCGATGTTTCTGTCGGTGGTTGTGATACGGTTCTCATCCAACTTGGCATTGATTCCCCTATTGCCGCCAACAAAGATCCTACTAAGAGCAGTGTACGACAGAATTACGCCGTAAGCTTCTGGTGCTGTATCCTCCTTCTTCTTATGAGAAAAATATACTAATGCTATCATCAGCAGCCTTACGTCTTCTGGCAATTCTTCGTGTACATCGAAGTGGAATCCTCTTAGAGATTCTATAAGGAAATGCTGAAATAGTCCAACCGGTAATCGTTCTCTGCCGTTTTCGAAGGGATTCATCCCGAAGTAACCTGGGTGCGAGACTGACCCATCTCCTATTAGAGATATCGGAATCTGTTCGATTGCTTTTGAAGATTTTTTAATACAAAAAACTATTTCGTCTCTTTGGAAGCCCGTAAGCAAGTTATATATGTACTTAATGATGTCCATTGAGAGCAGCATAGGATCAGCTTCATCCTTATCGGAGATAGCGCACGAACCCAAAATCATTCCGAAGTAATAGAGGTTTGCAACTGCTGAAGGAATGTTTTTTGCTGCGAGTTCTTTTTCAAACCAGTGTGGATCACGCTGGCACATTTCAACTCTACCATTTTCCAAGTAGAGTGAGGGTATACCAGTATTTTCCCTACGGCATATCATTTCCCGAATTTCTTGTTTCTCTTTCAAAAATTTCTCTTTATCATTTTCGTATATAAAAATGTTTCCCAATGCCTCTTCTATAGTATTTTCGCTGAGCCAAGAGATAATTATTCTATTTCGAATGTCAAAACTTATTTCTTCAATTGTTTCTTCCCATAATAATGTGTTTATGAATTCAGCAAAATGGTTTCGGGGGAATCTTTTTTCATCTGTTAACGTTATGAAGATGGCAAGTTTGTTCTTTGTCAAATTATGTTTTTGCAAAAAGTAATCCAACTTGAACAGTCCGCACTCAATCGTATTTGTTTCCTCGTTCAGTTTTAGAGATGGTTCAAAAATATAATCTACATCTGTTAAACATAATTCCGAGTCAAAACTGATGACTGGATATTTGTGTTTTTGTGCGAATGCTATGCATTCCGTTTTGCCCTCGAATTGGCAGAATGTGTATTTAAAACCCATTTCATCAAGCACTTGTTTGTACACTTCTTTTAAGAAATTGGGGTATATATAAGTATCGTCGTTCTGTCCTAGTACAAACTCTGTGCCTGGAACCCAGTTTTCTTTGTCACTATGTAATACCTTTTCTGATGTTCTATGGCCGGCTTTAAATATGAAAAAGCATTCAACATTGGCTCTTCGAAACATATCCAGTTTTTTTCTCAAGTAAGCAGCGAAATGATCACATTCGCAACCAAATACATATTGCAGTTTGGAATTCTCGTATTGCTTGAAGAAGTAATTTTGACCATCAATCACAACTTTACAATTTTTCAGTTGGTGAGGTTTAAGTGCTTCATAATACAATTTAGTAAAGGACATAATCCTCATTTTGGTGTCGGTAATATGAAGCGTACGTATATCTGCAACAAAATAAGGACAGATTGAATGATAACGATGTAAGTAGGTACTTAATCTATATGATATAAATGCACCGTAAGGGCTCCAACACAAACACGATACCTACGACGTCGCGTCGTACAACGATGAGGCGCGGCGGCGCCGTTTCACGATACGACATCCATCGTGGAAATCTACGATACTTTTTATTAGATTCCACGACGTAGATTTCCACGACACGACGTCGTATCGTGTTTATGTGTTGGAGCCCTTAACCTTATCTATCAACTTATTCGTTCAATTCTCTAACTAAAAGGTTAGGTACCTATAAGGCTGCCCGCGACTTCATATGAACTTATTGTCATTACCTACCTACCTACTTTAATACAAACATCATATCTAAAAATATTAAAGCCTAGAAGTAGTAGGTACCTACTCAATCGCTTCATAGCCAAACAGGACATTGCTATGACATGATGACTCAACTCAATATAAAACATTTCGATAAGAAAAATGTCAGTCTGCTCACTGCTGCATTACAATGTACCTAATGCCTACAGATTATTTATCTCCATAACCGTTGAATGGAAATATAGTAACGAAAACATATCAGATCTATTTGTTAATACCTGTGACCAATACCGAATAAGTAAGTAGTTAATACTAACCACAGAGGTACTAAATATAATCTTCTTCTTATAATAGGTACCTATAAAAATGAATCGCAAAATGTTGGTGAGCATATAACTCAACAACAACGCCTGGACCAATTTTATCAATTCTTTTTTTTAATGTCAAGGATGGTTTTTACGGTGAGAAAAATTCGAATAATTGCCTGCTTTTTCAAGCCCTAAAACAGTCCTTTTCTTTTTTCCATACAAATGTTTTGTAATAATTTGAACTTTATATAACAAAGTTCGACGGGACAGCAAGCAGTTAATAGCTAGGAATCACAGTACCTACTTACCGAAATTAGCAATTATTCCGTTTCACAGATTGACTTGAATAGAATTTAACAACTTGATTTTTTGCACTTTTGACTTGCACTGCACTTGACAGTAATTTAGTATGTGCGGCTCACCTAATCTCAAATGCAATTTATAATAGTGAATTTATGATAAAATTAATGACGTAACGCTTCCGTCCGAGTTACTTGCGAACTTCAGACGTGAACTGAAGGTACAGTGTGCAAAATATAAATACTATAAACTACCTACTAATTAATACTCAAGTCCATAATAGGTGCCGTATGTTTGTTGTACGTAATATAGTCGTAAGTAGTCAGGTACCTCTCCTAATTCTTTGTTTTTCGATACAAATTAGGTAACTACCTGATTTTAACTATAAACAACCTATTAGTTAGATATACCAAGATAATTATTTCATACAAAAAAGATATATTACCTACTTACCTACAACAGAATACTTGAAATTAGATTAGGCATATCTAGCGCATCTAGCACATCCATTTTTCTTAATTTCAATTAAATATGCGAATTAATTATAAAAATACTTATTTACTTAATCAGTTTTTTTTTATAATCGTACTTTTTGGCTGACCGTACAAAGATAGGATGTGTTGACTGAAGTTAGCTAGAATAGAAACCCATCCTCCGCTGACAGGGGAATTACCTGTAATTTAATACGGCCACAGAATACCTAATTGATACGGCACCGAACGGAATCAAGACAAAATCCATACCATAGACATAATTTAATGACTTTTCTGTCGCATGTTTTGTTTCTAGCTTGGTAATCTGAATTATTAAGCCAGTAGGTAGGTTTTTAATCTTGTTTTAATTTTTTATTGCGTAGCTATTGTTTCAGTGGTGACTGTAGTATATCGCCGTCGCCGTTGTAGTGCTGTTAAGTAGAACGCGTCAAATAAAATGGCGCTGTTAAAAGTCGACATGGCTGGTATGGTATAATAAGGGGTCCCATGGGTTAGGTATTTTATTTATTACTTATTACCCATAACATAGCGTCATGATCGCAGTAATCCTGCTTCCTCTGAACTGAACATTCTGTTTGAAGAATAGGAAATTCCCCGCCCTTCGATTTTGTTCTATGGGGATTCCCCCGTTCGTTACGTTTGCTATCTCGTGATGATAAACCTCGATATACTTAGATAAGTGGATTTGCGCGTTTTTTTCCAGAACTTATCCCTCGCGTAATGCGGGGTATCTATCTATTTTGTTTATTTCAGGCAAGGTCTGCAGGCAAGGCATGAACGTCGCATCTGCTGCTAGGTAGCATTGCGTATGGGCAGTTTGCCTGAACTCACCGAACGCGCGCGACCGGCGTCCCGCGCCGCGCGTACCGTCTCTGACCCACATCGGCATCGCGATCTCATCACACAGGTATGCGACAGACAGGTACAAGGAATCCTTTTAGGTACACCTATTATTATTCATGTTTGTCTTTTTGTCTTTGGCGTATTTGAATTAGAAATGACGATGTTTTATATTTTCAGCTACCAGTGAGCACGATATGCAAGAAAGAATGGTTGTGGAAGAAGCCAAAAGCGCCACTGAGGGTGCCGGCGGTGGCGGGCCCGTGTGCGGGTGCGGGTGCGGGCCGGCGCCGGGACTCCGCCACTTCGTCCGTGGGCGCCGCGTCCGTGCGGCGGCTCCTCGCGCGGCAGCCGCCCAAGCTGCCGCCGACGTTGGTTCACCGGTTCATGCTGCTTTGCATATCGAGCGGGCTGTGCGCCGCGGCGCTGCTGCCCTTCACGGCCTTCGCCGGCGCCGAGGCGGGTGCGATGCCGCTCGCTCTCATGCACGCCGTCGCCGCGCTCGTGGCTCCGTCCTCACCGCTCATCCTGCAGAAGACCGGGACGCGCGCAGTGATCACGGCAGCGCACGTGTCGGTATGCGTGCTGCTGGTGGCGCACGGCGTGGAGACGCCGCTGGCGGTGCTGCTGGCGCTGTACGGCGCGTGTGGAGCCACGCTGTCTCCGATGCTGCTGGCGCTGGCCACTTCAGCGGCGGCGCTGGCGCAGGCGGCGGGCGAGGAGGCGCGCCGCAAGGTGGCGCTGCGCCGCGGGCTGCGTGCCATTCGGGCGGCGCATGACGTGGGGCTCGTTTTGGGCGCGCTCGTGCTCGCGGTCGCGCTCCTCATCTGGCCGGAGGAACCGTCGTCGTTCTTTACGACTCCGGCACCCACCAACGCTACGCTGCCGAGATGGCCTCCCTCCGAAGACTTCTTTTTAGAGGATGATTATGAGGTGGGTGGGATTCCCTTAAAAAGAATTTTAAAATTTTCATAATTTTAATCGTCCTTATACTTTTTGAACGGGTCTAAAGGTCTTCTATGGGTACCTCGAGAACGGAACATAGGTACCGATGCATTCAATGGGTAGGTTGTGAATCCAATTCGTGACTCACAGGAGCGCGTGTGCGGCGCGTCGGGCTGCCCAACGCTGGGGTCGGCGCGGGGCAGCGAGGGGTCGCTGAGCTCGTTGGGGCGGCGCGCGCTGGTGCTGGCGTGGGGTGGCGCGGCGCTGGCGGCGGCGGCGCTGGCGGCCGCGGGGGGCGATGCGCCTGCGCCGCCGCCCGACGCGCGCTCCGTACTCAGGGACCCCCGGACGTTGCTCGGGGCTCCCATGGGACTCTTCATCGGCCTGCAGCAGGGGTTTATTTATACTTCCTATATTAAGGTGAGTCGAGTAGGTAGGTGGAGTCTGGTCGCGTCGTTTTCCGACAACCTCTAACGTGCGAGCGGGTGTGCAGTGGTACAGCGTGTGCGTGGGCGGCTGGAGCACGGCGTGGCGCGCGTTGGTTGGCGCGGGGCTACTGCAGGCGGTGGCGGCGGGGACGCTGAGCATGGCGGCGGCGCGCGGCGCGGGCGCGCGGCGGTGCGCGCTGGCGGCGGGCGGCGGCGCGGCGTCGCTGCTGCTGCTGCTGGCGCTGCTGCGGTGGCGCGCTGCACGGGCAGATCTCGCGCTACCTGCTGTTGCTGCCGCCGCCTGGGGCGCCTGTGCCGCGCTCTGGGACGTCTTGCAGGTACCTAACTAGCGTCACATTACATGAAAGCGAGCTACCTACGCTCGTGGGATAAATTAGGTAGGTACCTATCTAAAACATTTGTGATCACAGTCAGGGTTGTGCATCGGCGGCGCGGGATGGCGTGGGCCGTGGTCGGTGACGCTGGGTGCACGTCACGCGGGGCTGGCGCTGGCGTGTTGCGCACGCGCCTACCTCTGCGCACGGGCGCAGATCGCAGGACTCGCCGTCACGCTCCCCGCCGCTTTGGCTGCGCATATCGTGCTCGAACTTCGGTTACGGAGAGGTAAGTTGTTGGGTGACCTAGCTCTCGACATCTTATCGGCTTGTGGAAGTCCACTGCTGGACAAAACCTTCAAGGATCTCCACAAAGACCGGTCCTACGCTGCTCGCATTTAATGGCTTCTCTAACTGTTCATTAAAACCTTTTCTTCGACTTAGAAATGACAAATCGGTTGTCCAACCTAGTCCCTATCATAAACTTGTACTTGGTTGGTGCTGCAGGCGCGGAGGCGGCTCGGCACCGCTCCTAGCGTCGGCCGACGGCGACGCAGCTCGCCGACCTCGCGCCCGCCGCCGAGCCTCCGCCGCCGTCGCACGCCGCCAGCTAATTAATGACACTTCTCTTTCTATCGCTACGTATGCTGCATAATAATTTATATTGCCTGTCTCACTCTGAGCTGACTGCTACTACAGAACCCACGACAAGAGTTTTACAGGTGACATAGATACCTATTTAATTTTCATATTCCTTCACAGTTAAACTGTGGTTTCTGAATAGATAGTCAAATGAATCAATAAAAAAAATATTACCTGCCTACTAACAATCAAACTAAGGTTCACAACACAACACGTAAACGTATTATGAGTACTCCTCCCCTTTCTATTTATGCTCCTTAATCTTTTATATACCTTCCACGAATTTCAACATTTTCCTCGAGTTTCTATATACCTTCCTCGAGTTTCTACTTACCTCCCTCGAGTTTCCTTACCTTCCTGGACTTTCTACACTTACCTTCCTCTATTACTATTTAACTTCTTCATGGGCTGTCAAACTGAGGCACTGACATATATCTAGTGATCTTTTTTACTTAAGAATATTAGAAACGTTCAAAACGAAGTGATTTTTACCCAGAATTTTGTATAACAGTTGCTACGCTGTAAAATAAAGCAACAACGTTAATGTAATGAATAATATTCCTACCCTATCCACCTACCTACAGTATTAAAGTACCAACTCACTTAGGTACTCCATACTCAAAGTTAAGCAATGTTAATAATAATAACGTTGCCCAAGTTAACTGTTCACGCGTAAGTACTGATTTAAGGGTAAGTGATCAATATTAAAGTTCTCTAGTCAGTAGGTACATAGCTAGATGCCAAAAAGATAGCCAACACAGTGTTACAGACACTACTGTAAAAAACTAGCCATGGATCCTATAAAGGCGCGTATTGATTAGCGAGGTGTAACTGTAACCGAACAGATACAGTAATGAAGCTCCAGCAGTTATGCACGACATTCGACTTTTAACTGAACCTAGATATACAGTGTTACAAGGATCTTTTGGCATGTGGGGGAAATCGGAACTAACGATATCATCTTGTAAATTAAGTACCTATTGATAATAATTTGAGTTAGGTATTATTTATTCACCACCCATCCTCTGACAATGTCATTCAAGTGCCAATAGATCCTTGTAGCACTATCGTCGCTCGGGTCGCCGCGACTGGCTGCGAACCGCTCGTGTCACGTTCGTCGCAGACTCGCGAACCACATACCTACCTACAAACTATGTTTCTTTGTACATGTAACATGTAAATGTATTTGTACATGCAACGGTTACAGTTACAGTTACAGCATGAGTACAGCTCGCCAATGAATGCGCACCTTAACTCCAAGAAATTCTAAGCTAGTCATCCTAGTAAAAAATGCTCAAATCGATAAAAAACATCTTTTTTATAAGTCCTTTATGTCCCCACTACAGGGGCAAGGGCCTACTCACAAACGAGAGAGATCATGTGACACCGTATGAGGATAAATGCATTGTTTTATACAAAGTGTAACAGAAAGGGGGTATAAAGCCGAAACACAGCGATAGTCCTCATGAAACTGAACAACTTTCCCCAAGGAACATGGGTCGTAACTCTAAAAAATAATTACGCCTCTCCATATAAAATGTCCGATCAGCTGATCGAGTAAGTAAGAGCGATCCAAAAATTTTTTCGAGTTACGACCCATGTCCCTTGGGGAAAGTTGGACAGTTTCATGGGGGCTACCGCTGTGTTTCGGCTTTATACCCCTTTTCTGTTACAACCTGTATAACCTACCTTAATAAATAATATTGTGGACTGTTTACATATCATGTCAAAAAAGTTACTATACTTAAAGGCAACTAAAATAGGTACGAGTATAATAAAAAAATTGGTATTTATATAAATTAAAAATTATGTTCAACACAAAGACTATCAAAAAATTTAATATGGAGATAGCTATTTTAATGTACTTAAGTAAGATTATTATAAATTGACGTGAATCTTGGATACCTACCTACCTTTAAGTTAGGTAACTATACCTACAGGGTGTTAGGAAAAGTATCACTTTCCTTTTAACCAGGTATAGTGATGTAGACCACATTCCTCGAAAAAAAAATTTTTTTGTACTCATTTTTAATCAAGAATTTCATTATTATAATAGCGCGCTCCAACGCAAAGGTCATTCAACTCTCGGCGACTAAAGGTCACAGCACACATATCAACTAGGAAAGGGAACGTCACCGTATCGCCTTTCACCTCGCCGTCAACCAGGCGTCAACCTAACGTATGCATGTACCCGAAGCGTATCAGCAGCTCCTGTATGTCAACTCGGCTACGGCTAGGCGACACCGCCCTTACGGCTCGCTGACCTGGTTGGCACCAAATCAGTTTGAATCCTTTTCATCGTTATTTTGTGTTTTTATCTAACCTCAAAATTCAATAAAACTCACGCGCAACACGAAAGGAAGTTGCCTTGCGAATGGCGGGCGGTGGCACGTTCGGTAGGCAAGTCGCGGGACGGACAGGGGCGAGGGTGGACGAAGAGCCGTGAGCTCGCGTACGGAGAGACGTAAGCGCGGGAACGACGAGCCGTAAGCACGGGAACTGCAAGTTGACCACGCGCCGCATCGCGGTTCGGAGCCTGTTCCGATGCGAGGCTATTACGTTACGATGCCGATTAGTGTGCGTTGGAGTAGGGAGTTTCATACAAAGAATACTGAACGGCTCGAGGCGATACGGTGTCGATCCCTTTCCGAGTTGATATGTGTGCTGTGACCTTAAGTAGGTCGGGAGCGGCGCGCTCGCTCCCTCTCTCTCGCTCACTACGGGCGGCGAGCGCTCCCGAGACTCCCGACCTACTTACTCGCAGGGAGTTGAATGACCTTTGCGTTGGATCGCGCGAATCACGCGATTAATAATGAAATTCTCAATTAAAAATGAGTTCAATTTTTTTTATTAAAAACAAACACTACACCTGGTTAAAAGAAAAGTGATACTTTTCCTAACACCCTGTATAATTTATAAGCAGAATATTATGTATGAACTTATAAGTATATTTTATTACCAAAGCCAGTAATTTACCAGTAAGTTTAAAAAAATAAAGAAAATATCAAAATAAATATCACTTAAATCGAAATTATTAAATCAATCGTGTGTTTATAAACCGTGCCAATAAAGGTGCGAATCTAGTATGGCGACTTCTTTAAACTAGAGGCTGCCCCCACTTCGTACGCATTTATCGTCAGATCTTGAAAAAAAAAACATGATATCTTTAAATTATACCTATAGACTATGTGTTATTTTCATGTATAAGCCACAATATTGCCAAGTTTCATAAAAATCTGTTCAGTACTTTTTGCGTGAAAGAGTAACAAACATCAATCGGCACAAACATTGACATTTTATGCGTTCAATTTATACCAACGAAAGTTAACAACAACAATAACATAATAACAAATGAACTACAACTAAGTAACTTTAAAACGAGAAATTCATAACAATTACAAGAGCGACGAAAGTTTTTTTGCACGCATAAGAGCTGGCGCATACCTGAAGGAGCGTAGAGCATTTTTGATTGTCATATTATTATCGACATTGTTCTCATTAGAATATTTAAAATCAGTTTGTGTCCCGTGTCCCATGCGTCGCCATTTTAGATTAGCTTCTTTATCGGCTCGGGCTACACCTTAAGCTATTTTTCTACCTTTTTCTGTAGAACTTTGAAAAAATAGGTAAAAGGCTCCTTAAATTATAGATAATTGGGAAATTATAATGATTGTTACAAAAATACTATCTACCTACCTATTCAAACTGGCTACTCACTTCTTTGTAAATTTTGTAAAAAGCCCTTTATAAAAAATGCTGCTTAGACTTTGGAGCTTTTTTGATACTTACCTAAATGCCCCTTTTTAAAAAGGCCCCCAACTATGTAACTTCTCATCTTCCGCACATAAGTCTTTTGTAACAAAAAAATTAATTATTTAAGGTTTAAACGTTAATTACATGGTATTTAATTATATTGTAATGCAAACGAAATAAAATAAAGGTTGTTGACTTGAATGCGTCTTATTTTCATTTTGGTTTAAAGCTACGAAAATGAAAGATGAATAAGTATAAAAGCCCAAGGAAAGTGTAGGTAAATAAAAAATAATATAGATTTCAACATTAACACTTTATTTTTGTATTGATCTAAGCCCTGCTTCACTGACCTCGAAACATTCACTAAATATGTATCAAATAATAATATCACTTACAAAAAACACAATATGTACTTCCTAATTGCTCATATTCCTTACTTTTTAATATCTTATTATATACCTATGAATTGAATTTTATTTGATTTTTTGGCTTACTTTCCTAGGATTAGTTTCTCATAAAAACATTTTGTATGAAACTCCTTCATATTAAGGAATACGAGCAATCATTAAGCCATTAAAAATATAATTTAGGAGATAAATTGAATGACATATAAATGTAACCCATAGGAATGCTTATATTTTAGCTTGTTAAATAAAAAGGTCAACAAATAGAAATGCCCTTACGTTTTCTGCAGGCACTGCGGGAAAAAAGATCGAGTGCCGTGAAAAGGGCGCCGACAGCTACTTATTAATTTAGCATAATCGATATGGACTCATACATAGGTAGGATACATATAAATAGTCTATATTATTGTCCGCCATTCTGACTGTACATACAAGCCTAATTTACACTCTAAAAGTGAAGAAATAAACACTAAAATTCAATGTAATTGACATACATACGATATTGTAAGCACATTGAATTCTTATAAGGTCAATCCTGATTTAAAAGTTGGTTTTCTTATGTGTAAAAATCTATCGACGAATTCAGGTTTAAGTTATTCGTTTGTTTACAACCAAACAGGCATTCAACGAGGATTGGAAAAGGGTGAAAATAAATAAAAATTATGGATGAGCCGGATAAAATTAACTATAAAAAATTACACTTATATTCAGGTCTTTTGCTTGACGCTTTTAAATCCTAAGTACCTCCTATATAATTTCAAATAGATACGGTATGCGTGGTCTTTTCAGCCGTATCAAGCGATGTATTTGACAATAAATACTTTATTAATTGAATGTAAAGGTGAAGCGTTAATTTTAACCAGCCTTTTCCGTAATGAATACCCTAAAAAACAAACTTGTCTTTATTTGAGTCTATTCATAAAATAACATTATAATAGCATCACAAATCACATTATTTAGATAACCACTGGGTGTTATTTAACTGGTCAGCAAAGTATTCTGACTTGTTTTTTTGACAAAATAAGTGAATGCTGATTTTCATTGCTGATCAAATTTTATTTCTGATGACCAAACAGAATTTCTGCTGACCATTTAATTTCTTCTCATAAATAAATATCCTTAAAAACAATTAAATAAATAAATCAAATAACACTTGAAAAAATAAAATAATAAAATGCATTAAAAGTAAGTTCCAAAATAACAGGTATAGGATTTAGACAAAATATTTAAGTTAACTCCCGTATCACAATAAGTGAGGTTCAAGAGGGTGTTTTAAATAAAATATTAAAATAAAACGTTTAATAGGAACTTTTGAAACTCACAACAATGTACATAGTGCAGTGCGAACAGTCCAAAATACAAAATTACAACTGAATCAAATCACATTATCCCTGCACCTCTCTTGTATGCGGTGCCACACACGCTGCGTACACGCCAAGTGCAGTACAGAGATACATTTATCGAGTTGTACACATAATATCATCGGGGTCTTTCAGACCTAATAATCAAAATCACATAAAAATTGAGCAAAGATATAATTCTCTGCCGTAACTAAAAAGGTTTTATACATTTTTACATATTGTAGTTGATTAAAATAATATCGTCGAAATTTCTATTCTATGAGACTTTCCAAGACCAGAAACATAAAAATGCATCCGTTTAATTGGTTAAGTAATCCATACCAAATAAATAATATTGATGTAAATAAATCTATTATCTATAATATTGTAGGTAAACAAACAATCCTCAAATTGTTACTAACGGGGTGATTCTTTACTGCATTTTGATCATTTGTGATTAGATTTTACAGCATTTTCAAGTGGTAATTTAATTTTAGATGGTGTTTCAGTCGACCTTTTAATTCCATTGACATTAAAAAAACTTAATTATCAACGAAAATTTATCTAAAACAAAATACCTACTATAGAAAGTAGGTTTTATTCAAAAACATTTTACATTCATAACATCTTTCATTTTCTGAAATGCTTCATTTCAAAAGAAATAGTAATACAATGTTTATGTACCCCATTGACGAAAATCAAGAGACGTGAACTGTCTTTAAAACCAAAAAAAATTTCCTAAGACACATAGGTCGAGATATGAAAAATGTTTTTTTTACTTTTCATTTAAAACGCCAGAATTCAGGTGAACTCTTTTTGACGTGTTATGCCTCCTGGGGAATTTTGTTCAGTTTCATAAAGGTACCTACAGATCGCAGGGAGTACACAGACATCCTATATTTCTTGCCGTTTTAGAAACACTTTTATAACCAACTTTATAAACTACTCTAAAGTTGTAGATTCACAAGTTTTACAAGGTTTGTTAAAACGATGTAATTGTAACAATTTCTAATTTAAATTTTAAATAAATTCTATCCTAAAGCAAGTGTGACTTCCATTTTAATAACACTTATTTACGCATTAACAATACAATTTTAAGTCTAATCTCATAAAAAGTCCAATACAAAATGATTTACGCGTTCACAAAAATTGCGACCAAAATGTGACGAAATGCGATTTGACTTCCTTTACGACTTCTCAATAAGAAGTAGGAATTACTACTTCGCTGCAGTTCGTCTGCTTTTAAGCTGTGCGATTCATTTTGTCTGGACTCAGCTCTAATTACCTACAGATTATTTACTCGTAAATTAAATCCACGACTCAACAAAACGTACAAAAGCATTTATCAGTTTCTTACTGTACACTCATTTCATTCGATTATCTCTTTAATATTAAAATACTTGTGATTCCTGCTTATAAATCATATATGTTTATTAAATAAAATTTAAGGATTTTATTAAAGGAACATGTAGTGATTGGTTTGTAATTTGCGAATTATAAAAATGACGATGTTCAAAGTCCCTATTTCGAGTTATTGTTGAGAACATTAATCCTTCTTGGTACGGGTTGTCATTAATAAAATTCGCACACAAAACTTGAAAACTTGTGCAAGAATAAAATCTTGTCAAAATTTCAGCAATTTTTAGACTCGTTTATTTCGAGTGCAGTAGAGCAAAAAATTACATCAATCAGTAAGTATAAATTAAATAAATACAAAACAAAAAATACGTCACATGATTAAAAAATAAAATTTTACAAATATACTATAGGTAAAATTATTAAAAACTATAAGTTTATCGTATTGCCGACATCCGATAGCCGCATACATAGGTTTGCTTATGTAAACTTACTCAAACAGTTAGGTACATTACATTTTATGGAGCAGAAATACATTTTTACCTCTCCGGTGACTAGCTTAGCTTCACCTTTCCTAAAATATATTCAACTACTAGGTGTCCGCGACTTCGTACACATTTACCGTTATATCATTGAAAATTTACCCATAATAATATAGCCTATGTGTTATTCTGATGTGCAAGCTACATTATTGTAAAGTTTCATTAAAATCTGTTCAGTGGTTTTTGCGTGATAGAGTAAGAAACATCCTCACATCCTCCATCCATAGGTATACTTAAACATTGACATTTATATTTAGTAGTAGGATACTGAAGTGTAGAAGTAATAATTTCCTTGTATTTAATACTATGAGAATATGGCAGAGACGGAATAAACTGTATTGCACTCAACTCAACGAAGCTGTTTCCATTTCACATTATATTTGGAGGCCTTTGGCTTCTAGCTTACTGTTAAACCTATCTCGATCAAACCAGTCTTCCGATATTAAACCTGTCGAAGTTAAACGAGCATCGCACGAGACTATTAGATGAAAGCGTCGACATCCAATCACAGTATTCAAAACTCGGTTAAGTGCATCGGTAGAACGCTTAACATAAGTACAAAACGTAGACAGCTACGAGCTGTCCTAGCCGATTCTAACTGTACCTAACCGATCGGCCCGCAACAGAAACAAGATTACAGTAACGGCTTGGTGTTTACACGGGCGTGTACTTGCCTTCGGGCTTGTAGAACATCTGTCCGGTGAAGATGCGACGTATAATTTCCTTGAGGAGCAGGCTCTTCTCCTTCTTGATCTTCTTGAGGATGCCGCGGTTCTCGTTGGCGCGCCGCGACAGGTACGGCAGCACCTCCGATACAGGCCCGTACGGCACGTACTTGTACGCTGAGTAACCCGCTTGACCTGCAACAAACACGTACACATCTTTAGTACTTATGATTTTAACAAATAATTAAGGCCTATATCATCACTTACAGAGACATAAACCATGTCTATTTCATAAAAAATGACGTTTTAGGCTAAAAATATCTGTCAATTGTTTTTTCTATCATTGGTGAAACGGGCCATTAATGTTAGTGACATTTTCAAGATCACAGTTTTTCGTCGCCAAACACGTATCTAAATTGTGGACTTTGGTATACAGGTGACTTTAAATTAGTGAACGATAGAAAAGGATATGCATGTACTCGTGATAACAAACAACTTTTACTATGTGACCAAGTTCGTAATCACAAAAAAAATTGTTTCCCCAACTATCAGCTGACGCATTTTGTATGGGGAGTTCAAAATTTTTGAACGATTTCGACCTTGGTCCCATAGTAAAAGTTGTTTGTTATCACGAGTACATGCATATCCTTTTCTATCGTTCACTAATAATTTAAAGTCACCCGATGTAATTAATTACCTACAACATTTTTAGACTAAAACGAAGCCATTAAAAATGTTAACAAATTATACATCAGAAAATGAATTCAAAGAATCTAACTTTACAAAAAATTTGATACAAAAAAATACGCACCAAGAGGGAAAGTGACATGGTCACACATGCCAAGCAGTTGTCCAAAGCAGACCACTTTACTCGCCGGTTGGATATTGTACTCCTTCATCAGCTGAATAGCGTAGCGCACTGTGTCTTCGTTGTGAGACGCCACCATGATCCCCACACGGCCTTTCATCTCTCCCTGAAAAGTATTCGCACTTAGAAACTCAGAAGGCTATAGATATAAGGACTTCGAGCTATCAATTTTATTGGATGTGCTTAAATTTTCATTCATTAAATATAGCTTTGCTCTTGTCAGTGGAGTCTTCGCCACTCTACTCTATTCTCTGCCGTTTATCTTCCACGAAGGACTTACATATATCAAATAAAAGAGGGAATAGAAGTTGTGTCGTACTAGGAGCTTGAAGAGCTAAAGGGGCCTTTTTAAAAAAAGTTCGTAAACGGGGGCATTTTGAAGAATGTCCTAATTATTTTCTATTCATGTGCATTAGGCACATTTTATTTTGAAATTAATAATTTTGAATAGAATACAATAGAAGAGTCTATCACTTCTACCGTAGAAGTGACAGAATCCTCTATTCTAGAAGTTCTACGCTAAGAGAATCGAAATTGTAATTTACTAGAGTCAGGTTAGGACTTACATTGGCTCGTTGGAGAATCTCCTTGAGACATTTGTGGTAGGACGCGGAGGTGGCCTCGACGTTCGGGCAGGTGGGATCTTCGTAACCCATCGCAGCGGCTCTGGCGCGTTCCTTTTTAAACATTTCAATATGTATTACTTTGACTTTGGATCCTACCTAATCCTCTCAATGACATATTATTACTAGTTTTAGCCAAGAAGCAGGATATTGCTCAGATATTATCAACTCGTAGCAAATTCCATCCTACTTACTTAGACATTGAGGAAGTGGCGTCACGTTAGATAAATTCAAATACCTGTTCAATATAAGCGCCGCGAACAGTCTTCGCCGCCCAGAAGAAGTTCTGTCGCTGAGCCTGCTCCAAGTCGGTCACAATCTCGTTGTACGTGTTCTTCAAATACGTCTGGTATGTGTTGAACACTAGGAACTTGTCCTGGAAAATGAAATATGCGTCTAAGTTCACTGGACACCGCGCGCAGAATGCCTAGCGCAGATCTTCGAGTTTGTATTGGTGTTGTGTTACCAAGAAAATGATAAATGCGAAATAATTTAGATTTATAAATTAATGAATAGAGCCTACACACGGCTTTATTTGGGTCAAGCTAGGCCGAGATGATAATGTACGTGCTGGGCATTCCTGCATTTTCTTAAACTCTTGAGCGTCACTGGTCCATACGTCGTCGGTGCCAGCAATCCATAGTGTTTGAGATTCATCGGTGCAATGTTTGTGGAGAGAGAGGTAACTCCACCCACGTTAGCTACCATGAAATTATCTGACATAGACGTTAACGCCAAATATAGTAGAAGAATGGTAGACACTTACTTTGTTATACCTCCTCATCATTTCGAGGGTGATTCGAGAAATGGCCGGTTGGAAGTAAGTCTGCTCGGCGTCAACCATGATTCTAACATCTACTTCGTTCGCTGCCTGCAATCACATGATATAATTATAGTCATCTTTTAAAAGTTATAGAAAACAAAAGTTCGGTAGGTACTTTTAGAAAATAAATTGTGTTAATATCCTTGCGGCAACTAGATACAGTCAAGTCACTCAATTCCTAAATAGTAACCCTTTTTTAACTCCCAATTGCAGAAATGCCGAAAATTTTAATTAAAATATACAACATCTTGTCTTCTTTCACTGTATGAAATTATTAGGTGTAGATTTTATGGAGAAACAACTTTAATAATCTTCTCTAAAATTGGCTGCTAAAGTACCAGTTTGAATTAAAAACATTTCAGACTTTGCCAATCGTCTTTTGATATTGTGATTGGAGTCCAGCGTCTCAGACACAACACACACCTTTACAAAAACCTCACCTGAATAACAGTGTTAAGCCGCCGCAGCATGTTCCTGAACATGGCCTCCTCCTCCTTTGAGATCTGTGAGGTCAGCCGCCGCATCTGGCCGGTTTTCGGGTCTGGCACGCGGAACGTCTCCGAGAGATTCATGTCCTCGTCCAGGATGTTGGACCACGGGAACAGGTGGACGATACTGGAACAATTCGTAAGATTGGTTAAATTGGGATATTTGGGAGTTATGACCATGGAATATTGCTATTTCTCAGTTCTGTTGTTCTTTTGCGCTTGTTATTCTGTTGTTTCTGTTATCTATGTAATTCGTGCTGCATTGTGTGTGTCAATTAAATGTTGTCTACGTTTATGTCAAATGAGAATTGTTTTTGAAACGTATTATGGTTTAATTATGGTTAGGTCTGAGTTTATGCTGTTTTGAAAAATGGTCCATAAGTATTATATTTTTTACCATATTTTATACCTTACCCAGTCAAAAGAATACTTGATGGAAAAATAAGAGAAGGGAGAATAATGATTTATTGAGTAGGTAGGTAAGTAAAATAGGAACGAAAAGGTTGGGCATAGATGTGCCAGTTTTAATAGCGAAATGATGAAAGAATATTTAGCTTGAATACGCAGTAAAAAATATCTTCTCCTAAAGGGTAGACCTAAGCTTAATACGATGTTCGAAGAAAATACGACTGGCGACATATTATGAAAGTTATGAAACTCACAAAGTAATTTTGTTAGCAATTCAATAAATTTCTACATGGGGAGTGATTTAGCGTGTACGAGTCAGCGCTTACGATAAAAGATGGCGCCACTGACCAGTCCTGGGGCTGGGGTGAACTGCACCATGTAGAAAAAATCATAAATCAAAAATAAGGAACAAAGAACCTTTATAAAGTTACGAAACTTTGCAAACTTTCAAATAATAGGATAGGTAACCGCGCACCTTCTCAAAAGGAGTTTTTCCTATAATTTATGTATAGTTACTGTACCTACCTTTTGCAACTCATATACCTACCAAACACCTTAAATTCAACAGACCTGAAACATGCCGCATCGGAAGCCAAAAATAATTTATGAAAAAATTCCGACAGAAAGTTGGCAAAGGTAAGGAATTACCACTTGTTTCTGTTTAAACAAATAGAAATAGCCGGTGTTGTTAAGACTCAACTAGTTTTATCCGGTATTAGCTAGAATTCTTTTAAAAATTTAAGATACGTGGGATTGTTCCGGGCAAAGTTTTTATCGGGTTATAAAAATAAGAGATGTTTTGTGAATAACTTTTTCATTTAATTCTAGATCTAGATGACTTTAAGTTAGATTCAATTATTGATACAATACAATACAAATATTCTTTATTGCACAAAAGATATAAGGTATTGATCTTGATCTTGTACTTGATCTTAGTACCTATGGTTTTAAACTGTACAAGGAATGTTAAAGACCACAAAAACGCCATTACTTACTGTTTAATACATTACATGTCATATAAGTTTATAACCAACTAACAGACATGCTATGATATTATCAGGCTCTCTTCCTTTAGACAGATAAAAAGGTGAACGTTTATGGATAAGTAACTTCCTATAAGGCCCACTTAAGTAGCCCAAAGTTAACTCCGGGTTTATTGGGCTGCGCAAGTGGGCATAAGACAAATTATTTTTCCATTAACCTCTATTGTCAACTCATTACAACACATACAAAATTGCATCCCATAACACACCTCCAAAAGCAAACAGTCATAGCTATCTCAACATAATCCATCACATACGTCATTTTCTATCTGGGATGCTTGCCAAAAAGCAGTGTGTCGTGTCACTGATTCATCTGTAGTTTTATACATAGAATCATACGTAATAGGCTCGTCGGTCAAAACTAAAACATATGTATTAGCAAGTGGAAATTGCTGGTCCATAGTGGTATGAAGTGTTAGTATGGTTTAGGTTTATTCATTTCACTCAGTGGTACAAAATGAACACACCAAGAACAGATTTTCTCAGTGTGTGATTTAAAAACTCGGGTAAGTTTTGTGACCAAAACGGTTTAAAGAAGCTTAGGACTTGTTTATAGTCAGACCTTTTTCAAATACAAGTTTAATTTAAAAGTTTTTTAGAAATTAATAAAGAACCTTAATATTCCCTGTTTCAATAAAAAAATATATCTACCTATATAAAAATGAAACAAGTCAATGATAGCCCCCGTAATAGCTAATCAAGATATTCCTACAAGAAATACATTGTGAATTACAAAGTAGGTACCTACCCAAATAGTTTCAGTACCTAGCTACGACCATAGACCATAGAAACACCAGCTATAAATACCAAATAACTTCAAAGACACGACCTTGCCTGTGTAATGTCACTTTACGTAACAACCACCAAAAATAAAATGGCTACTGATTACTTTGCTGTCATCTGCTCATCAGCTCGGAAGGTTGGAGGTGTTTTTAATAACTATGGAACTTTTTTTTTCATCTTTGTTTTCGAAAAATTATGGGGACGACTTTTCAATACTTAAATTTCCTAAAAAATATAGGGGATGACTTCTTAATTTATTTAAAATCAAGTTCTTACAGCAAAAAAGAGTAGAATTAAAAAAAAACCTGTATTTTCGTTCCGTTTTTTATTGTATTTGAAAGTGATGACGCTAAATATTGCTACATTTTAATTTTTACCCTTTTTTTGCCAGACTGAAGGTATATTCTATAACTTGCCCATTTTCGTTAGCGAATACCTTAAGAAAAAACCCGCAGAAAATCTACCGATATAAAAAAAACAGAAGATAAGTAGGTACTTACCCTCGGCTATCAGAGGTAAACTTCTTCATGAACTCCTGTACTTCTGGCTTGTCCTTGTGCTCTCCGAAATACCGCTGGAAGTCTTCAATGGTCTTGTGGTGGGTGAGGACGTTGCCGGTACCTCCACCGATGGTCTGCATGTAGTTACGCGCTCGCATGATTACTTCTGACAGTTGCAGCTGGAAATATAGAATATTACGAATTAAAAACGTTGCAGTATAATATTAAAAAGTATGAAGCTTAAATGTAAAAAATATCGTTTGAAAAAGGCCCCTATATTTAAAGAGCCCCTTTTCAAAAGGCCCCGTTTCCTGTATACGGCTTATATGCCTGAAATTTTGGCATTGAAAAGGAAAATAAATACGTAAGCTGTCATAAATATCTAATATTAAATTATTTTTACTTACAAGCAATTGCGGCCTGCCCAGTGCGGTCAGCTTTACGGCCATCAGACCAGTACTTTTAGTGGCATCTGTACATGAAATAACGTTGTTTCGTTAGCATTTAAATGATTCTAATAAGTAGGTACATGTATTAATAAATTAAATAGGTAGATAATACCTTATAGTTACTCTATAAAATAGGTGATCAAATAAATCTTATTGCTACAATTTTGAACAAATCCTTAGATTGAAAAAAAAAGTACAAATAAAACTTGCCAAACGAGAGAATAAAGCCGAAGAAGTATTTATTTGGCACATTCCATATGTAGGTAGGTACTTTGGCATGTTTTAGGCTTTTCTTAACTTGGCACATTTAATCTGTACCATTTTATTGTAACACATACCGTGTACAGCTCCGATGCTCTTTAGGAAAGCAGTCATGTTCTTCTCGCAGGAAGCCTCGTTGATGTAGAAGTAGGTTCTGGCGCTGGTGACCTTGTAACGTCTATCTGCAAACCGCTGCTCCACGCTGAACTGCTTTAGGTTCCCTTCCTGCTTCAGCTGGCTCTCCTCTTGGGGGGTCTTCAGGGAAGCTGTTGATGCTCTGGTAAAAGAACGGACATGTGTATTTTACTACTAAATGATATTTTAATTAGAATAGAGGCAGCCAGCGACTTCGTACGCATTTATCAACTTAGAAAAAATCATGAGATTTCATAAAATTATTAGAGCAGTGGTTCCCAATTAGTTTTTGTTGCGTACCACTTCAAAAAAGACCTCAAACCTGTGTACCGCTTATGGGACCAATCACACTAATACTAATATTATAAATGCGAAAGTTTGTGAGTGTGTATATAATATATTTGTTACTTCTTCACGTTCAAACGCCTAGACTAGATCAATTTTGATTAAATTTGGTATACAGGTAGTTGACACCCTGGATTAGCATATAGGCTACTTAAACCGAGGGTAACGCCGAATGTCGCCGAGGGGAGGAGACGCGTACCCCTTGATACAACTTCACGTACCCCTGAGGGTACGCGTACCACTAATTGGGAACCACCAGATTAGAGCATTTATGTTGTTCTGTCATATAAGGTACAATATTGCCGAGTTTCATCAAAATCTGTTAAGCTGTTTTTGCGTGAAAGAGTAACGAACATCCATCCATCGGCACAAATATTGACATTTATTATAAGTAGGTATTATTAGAATAACATAAGTATCAGATAAGTAGCCATATCTTGACAATTCGTCACAAAATTAAATTGACCTCTTCCCCCCTCCAATTGCTACTGTCTCTGCCTACCCCTATAGGAAAGAGGCGTGACGTGAAGATAATATGTTCCTACTCCAAAGGTTGTCTGGAAGAGATCACTTTTATTGATAAGGCCGCCTCTGCACAATGTTATAGTTATAAGTTATGTCTGTATCTCTTTGTGTGCAATAAAGTATTTCTTTCAATCTATCTTAAATTCAATTGTCAGTAAAAAAAATTCAGAAAGGACACCTATATTAATTTAGAATAGTCTTAGGTACGTACTTACTTACATGTGGTCTAAGGTACGTACAGATCCGAAAAGTCCTATGTATAAGTAGGTACCTATATAATTCGATAAAAGAGCCTATAAATTCTATTTAGTCGTACGTATCATCCGACCTAGATAGTAAACAAGTCCGAATAGTCAGGCCATTGACCTCAGTCACAAAAAAAAACTATATCTCGTCTACATCCAAGCGCCGTTAGATTTTTTCTGCGCTCATAAAATCGCAGTCACTTTCATTGGGATTTGCTCAAACTGAGAACTGTCACGTAGAAGCGAAAGCTAGCCAAAAAAACTGGCCACGTGCGAGTCGGACATGCGGACAACCGAGCCTTAGTAATAGGGTCCCGTTTGGGTACCTACGGAACCCTAAAAATGATCGTAAAGTTTGGTCTCTCTGGACCTTTTGTGACGAATTATCGAGCAAGATACAATACAGCTAGCTATCACACTCTATGCACTCTCTCTATGCACTTTGACTTGTAACGATATGTTATTAATAAATTATCTTTATCTTTATCTGATACTTATATATCTACTTACATACTTATCTAAATAAAATATGAACCTGCCAGTTCACTCTTTATGACCCAGAATACACGGGGAAACGCAACCTGCTAGTTACTTTTGAGTTGCATCTAAGTTTCTGCTATACCTATCTGAAACGTTTCAAACTAGTTGCGTCGTGTGTGGTTTTCTAAAGGAGTATAGCAAAAACTTAGATAAAACTCAAAAGTAACTAGCAGTATCACTTTTCAGTAGATATTCTTATGTAAGCAAGTACCTACCCCATATGAATCATAGCTATTCATTAGCTTAGCTATGACTCATAATTAGATAATTAGAAGGCATTTACAAACAGTGATAATATAGTAATAATAATAAGATAATTATAATTAGATACCACTGTATTGTGTGAAGGGGGTTCAATAAATACAGAGTGTAATGAAAAGGGGATAATGCCGAAAAACAGTGATAGTCCTTATGAAACTGAACAACTTTGCCCAAGGAACATGGGTCGCAACCTGAAAAAAAAAATTGGATCGATACTTACTCGATCAGGTGATCGAGCATTTAGTATGGGTTGGCGATGTTCCTTGGGGAAAGTTGTTCAGTTTGATGAGGACTATCACTGTGTTCCCCCCCCCCCCCCCTTTACACCCTGTATATATATTATATACCTACCTACTAGGTATTAAGTACCTTTTACTTCACACGAGGCCAAAAAACGAGACAATCCAATAAGCCAGGCCAACACTGCCTAGCTTAGGGGGAGGCGGGGCACATTGATACTTGGGGCACATTGATACAGTACCTGTTTTGAAATACTGAAAAACGATACGCACACGGACACATCATTAGAACGCTCAAGGACATCCACAAGGATGATAGTTGTGACGATGCTCGCCGCCTATTCGCCGTTTTGCTTTTACAGGCACAAACGTGTTTTTGGGACCGAGAACTAAAATTTTAAGAGCAATGTGTTTGTGTCTCAGCTCCATATTATTAGTTGTTTTCATTGTTTTATTTTACCAAAAGTACGTTTATACTTTAATAAATGTTATTTAATATGTTTATTTAATACAATATTGATTTAAAAAATAATAAATTCCTTTTTCGTGAATATAGTCCCTTGGGGCACTATGATACAGTAAAGCGCGGGGCAGAATAATACGTATCAATCTGCCCCGTTAGTGTATTAAAGTGCCCCTTTAGTGCATTAAAGTGCCCCGTTAGTATTTTAAAGTAGTCTTGAAAATCTCATTTATTATAGAAAATGGTCCGGACGTTTAAAGTTAAGCAGAGAAATGTGAAAAAATCGTTTAGGATTTCAGTTTTGTGATGTTTTTGATTATGAGTTTTAAGAAAAAGTTCCTATAATTTTGATAGAGGATTTTATTTTGTTATTTCTATATTTCACTATGCCCAATTCTGTAGTACTATTAGGCTGATTACTGAGTAATTATGTTTAATTACATGTTTAAGATCTTGATAAATTCTAGATTTTTGATGACAATTTTATTACCTAGCTCATTTCATTATTAGGCTGATTGTGATTATCGTTAATACGAATAATAACGAATAAATAACGTGATTTTTTCAGATACCAAGCATTATTTGCTTTTTATTTGGTCAATTTAAGTAATATAACGATTTATTTTGAAAAAATATTATAATATTTACGGAAATAAAATACGCATCAAGCTGCCCCACTCTCTGTATCAAGGTGCCCCACCGGTGGGGCAGAATGATACAAAATCCATTTTTTATAAAAGTCGCCATAACTTTTTCCCTATTCGTTTCTATCAGCTTTTTTTAAACTTAATTATAAGTTAACATATCAGGCCATGCACCCGGCAAAAAAAATGATCAAATATGTTGACATTTGTGTATTAAAACGGAGTTTGAATTTTTGTGTATCAATGTGCCCCACTTCCCCCTACTGGACTGCCTCGTTCATCTATTATTGACCTCGTGTAAAAGGACCATTTTTCATAGACTACCTGTGTAAAAAAGTACTTATTTTTATGGGGACATGGGAAAACGAGCGATGGGCTAAAATATTTTTATAGGCCCCAGAAATATAATTTTAATTAATTTTATATTTTATCATTAAACCCTTTATGAGAGCATTCTTACAGTAAGAACTATAAAAAAAACAAAAAATATCGAACTTCTGACAAGGTCAAAATGTATTCTATAGCAACACAATCTATTCAGAAGCAAATTCCTATTCTCAATTACAACAGCAAATATCAACCTAGTTGTAGGAGCAATAATGACTAATTTACTGCGACAATGGTATGCCGGCATTAATTATATGATCACAAGACTTAGACACATCTAGGTGACCTGAAAAATATTATTTTTGGCAAGACTGCTTGACATTTGCTTTCTCTCGTTCATCTCAGCTTCACTTTTAGAAAGTTTTGATACCTTTAATGTCTACCTAATTACCTATTTCTAATAGCGGCCCTGAGAAACTTCAATCAGGTAGGAAAATGAAAATGAAAAGAATTTTATTCAAAATAGGCAAAATTCATTACACTTTTTGATGTCACTTTTTTGATCTAAAACTAATGCCGCGCCGGTTCACTGCCTGTATCGTTTAGGTTATCGTAATTATCAATCTTAGAAATCTTACCTGTGATGAGTACACACCTACATAAATAAAGAATCTTAAAATAATGTAGCTTCTAAGTTTTGACGTGTAAGCAACGTAAGAACATTACCTATTGTAAAGTTTCAAATTTTCAATGTATAATCTGTTCAGTGGTTTTTGCGTGAAAGATCGGAAATCGAAAAACATCCATCCTTCTTTACATTGCACTCAGTTTCACATTAACAATATTAGTAAGAAGGAAGAACACGAGTTTTCTATCTCCATAGAAACATGAGTAATGAAATGACGAAGAAAATGCTCCAAATATTTTTATAAGTTTTTTAACCTTGATCTTCAACTCTCCAGCAGTTACTATAGTGCCACAATAGATACGTTCCGGGTACCGAAATGACGTAATACCGCCCACACGATTCTCTACGCGACAACAGATTGATTGCTACAGTTCGTGACGTAGCAACATCACTCAATTTTGCCAAATTAGCACTACATTACACAAAAATGCACGACTATGTAGGGTACACGTTTCTTACGGTAACCAGTTTAGATCGGTTCAGACTGGATTGGAATACTGGCTAGATATACCTACTTACATAATGTAGCAATACCTACAGATATGCCAAGGCAGGTATTTATTCGATATTCGTTTTTTGAGATTGGAATTTAAGAATAGACGCTGCCGGCGCCGATGTTACTCTTCAAATGATTTAGGTGTGATTCTTTTCATTATTCAATTGTTCTCAATACAAATAATCGAATTCGAGAGACAAAATCATCATCAAAGAGATATAGTGCCCGTTTTACTATCTACTGATACAATTTAACTGACAGATAAACCTATGTCTATTTCATAAAACATGGCGTTTCAGACAGAGATAGGTATAAAATATCCGTCAGATAACAAAACTAAGCACTGTATTATAATTAAACTAACTAAAACTGACTAAGTACGAAACACATTGACTGCGGGAAAGGCTCAAGTTGGTAGGTACTTTAATAAGACCGTTAATATTATCCTAATTCTTCATAATTACTAGCAAATACTCGACCACAAATTAACAATATATGCAAGTAAGTAATTTGTAATAAAATCAACACTACTTAATCTGCAAAAACCAACTCAATACAACTCAACTACCTGCGTCGGTCTAGCCTCATAGAATACGAGATTCAGGTCGAAGATTAGACCTTTACTATGGGCTCTTACCTATTTGCCAATGAAGCACTCAAAAGACGGGCAATCATCCTGATAAATTTAGGAGTCCCAGACCGACGCAGTTCAATTCAAGGACTTTAAATACTCAAAATCGACTCATTACCTACACTCGTACCCATTTCTACAAATCTCAACTTTAGCTATGAGGTAATCTGGTCGAAATAGCTATCCACAACCGCCAAATTTATTGAACTTAACTCACTAACAGGAATGTGCGCTGTCCCACCTTGTTGGCCTGAAATTTGCTCGAAGATTATAATTATCAAATTTTTAAAAAAGCTAGCTCCTGACATTTAGTCCGTATTGAAGTATGTCTCCTCTACAGGGCTAACTCCCTTTGACTAAATGGACTTATAACCTTATAATTGTCCCCATTTTAGTTCTTGAAAACCTATTGACAAAAGTTTCCGACCTATTTTAGAACTGCGTGTATGTCGGTCTAGGATTTTTGGACGCAAGCATAGGACAATTGGTCTTATAAATAGGGAAGCTAATGGGCATATTGCAAAAAACTGGCGGCTTACAAAACTAAAAACTAACGCGAAAGTTCCTACCCAAGACCAGGCTGATGATGACTTCGGTAAGCCAGCAGGATAGATGGGGAACGGTGACTTGTCTACCGGACATTTTACACTGTCATTTATGATGATCATTAAATGATCCTAATATTGGATCCAAGATAATTGACTATGATAAAATGGATCATAGTCCTGTATTACATAATGCAATTACATTCACTTCATAGAGCTTAGGTCCAAGATAGTGTTATATGCATTGAGTAAGTATAGAATATTTAAGGAGGTGCGTCAGGATCTGAGTGCCTGGTCTGGCGCAAAATGGCTACCTTTTTGTATGGAATTTCTTATCGTTTGACAGGTCATCTAACAAAAAAAAAAGATAAAAAAAAGAAAAAGATAGGCTACACAAGCCACATGAGAGCGCACGAGCGGCAAACTGACCTATAGGAGTCGAAGTGGTCGCCATGGTCGGAATCGGCCGGATAGAGATAGATAGATAACAAGTAAACTATGAAAAACTTGCGCCAACCTTGGCACGCTGTCATAAACTCAATTGTATATGAAAAAAAATGTGGCACCTCCGTAATATGTTTTTATATTCCTACGTCACAAGATTTAAAATAAGGCAGCCGCATCATTCGATAACAATCACCCTCCAATACTCACATACCCTCGTATTCGTCTTTGGTCACTTAAAATAGTTTATAATGTATAAAATACTTACTGAACTTCCCTCTTCTCGGCTTCCTCTTGCGACAGGTCCTCTTCTACTGAGTAATCCAGGATCGATTTCACTCCAAAGGAACGCAACCTGCGAACATAAAGTAAAATTAGACGGAGAATAGGTTGCTGCTATTTTATTAAAAAAAACCGGCTAAGTGCGAGTCGGACTCGCGGAGGCAGGGTTCCGTATCATTCACTAGGATAACAATAGTCTAATAATGTCTAACTATAGCCATTATTAATATCGAGCAAAAAAAGGCAAAAATCACGTTTGTTGTATTGGAGCCCCCCTTCGTTATTTATTATTCTAATATAATAAATAAATAAATAAATTATTTTGCATAATGCCCGGGCATTATTTGGGCGTTGTGACTTTGCGAAAAAGAGCGTTTTATTGTCGTATGGTACCAATAGTCCCAATAGTACCAATAGACCAATAGTCCTGTATCTGTCATTGATTGTAGTAAACTGGTTGATTTTTCGTTATCAAGAAGACATTATTCTACGACTGCGCCACTCGCCACTTAGTGGTTCACCTGTGTCCTGGAACCAGTTTAGGGGGGGAGGGTCATGACCCCCATGACCCCCCCCTGGATCCGCCGTTGGTTACGTAAAATGTTTACCTGCTCGTAACAACAAAGTATAGGCTGTGTGAACATTTTCAGCACGTGATCAGCGATCATAGTAACAAAGGCTGTCCGACGTCACAGCTAGACGTGTCAAATGTGTAAAACAATTAAAATAAATCGGCTTCTTGGAAACGAGCCTTGAAGTCTCAGTCCAAGTTTTTTACGGGCCTCTACATCTATATACTTTGGACTGTATTTTGGATAAAACCCAATTTTCTATAGTGGGCACGTCTCTCACGTGGGAGGGGGGCGTGGAATGAAAATGAAAACCTTGGAAACGATGCACAGTTGTTACATTTCGAGTTTATTTTTTTTTTGCTAAGAGATTCGTTTGCTTTGCGAAGCGTTAAACTTGGTCTTTAAATACAATTTGAATAATGAGCAATAGTTAAAAAAGTAACAAGCTCGAGATGAGTAGCTTTTTACCCGACTGCGCCAGAAGTAGGGTTTTGTTCTTCGGGAGTATGTATGTATGTATAAATTCTTTGGCACGCCCTTCAGATAGATAAACCATGAAGGTGTTAACTTGCGTCATGTAGAGTATCCGCGCTCATAGATCTTAGGTTTCTACTTAACTTATGCCAAATAATGCTTACCTATCAACCACGGGTTTAATTTTGTTCTCGTCCTCGCCAGCGACGAATTGTCCGTAAAATGTTAACTTCATGATCATTTCGAATAGCTTCTTGCCCATTACTTGACGCATGCGTTTCATAAGCTGTAAAGAAAGAAAAAACATTAGGTACTTAGGTACTTAAATAGATTTTTTTGCATTCTTATTTTTAAAACATGTACTTAGGTAGGTAAGGTACAGTGAGCATCATAATAGGGATGATGAGTGCATTCAAAAATTCTAAAAATAATTAGTCCGTCTTTTAGGCTATTAAAATATATTTGAAATGAAACACATTTTTTACCTGATCAAATACATAAATAAATACAAAGATACAGAGCATCAAAGTTACGGAGTGGGGGGGTATTGACGTCACTCCTTGGTTAAAATCGTACTAAGGCGTGACGTCACGAGCAACTTTAACCCAGTGTATCTTTGTCATTTTTAGTTTAAGAGAAAAAAGAAAAATTTCGTATCGAATATTTTAAAATAATCTATGTGATGGACAAAAAAATTTTTTTTAGTCTTAATGCCTATTCGTTGAATACATTCAGATACACCAATAAACAAATAGTAAAAGTTGTTTGTTATCACGAGTACCCACATGCATATCCTTTTCTATAGTTCACTAATTTAAAGTCACCTGTATACAAGCATAGGTAATTCCTATAGCTAAGTTGAACGACATTGCAGGCACAATGTCGTTTCATGATTGTTAGTAGTCACGCGTAGGTAACAATCAGCCGACATTATCGTACTAAGATATTATGGCCAATTGTGTTAGCAAAAGGCACGCTCTATTCGTTATGTAATTTCGTAAAAAGTGTTTTTTACGTGGTTAGATTTTTGCACATTTTTTTCGAAAACATCAAAGTTTGTTATATTTTTCAAAGTACCTATGTTATCTAACTATATATAGCTATAGTCATAAAAGCTAGATACCTAATTACTTTTCCCAACTCAAAAAATACATATTTCGATTTTGCATATTAATTGGCATACCATTAAATGGTACTCATTTAGATCTCTTCTTTTTACGGCAAAGCTCACAACATAATTTTCATATTGAATTGGCCACCCTTTTTACATTTATGTTTTTGGTGGGATAAACATTCAATTTAACATTTTTACTTTTAAAATGACATTAATATTATTACTTCCCAAAAGCGTATCAACCGTTAAAATCAAGTCGAAAACTTTAAAAAACAAGGCACACACCGCACATAGCAACAGAACGGTCTAGCGTCTAGCTCGACCTAGACATTACATAAGACTTGAAGGAGACGGACGAGTGTCATCGCGACCTCTGAACGTCACGATCAGATGAAAGAAAACAGATTTTAAAGTAGGTAAAATAATCATTTGGCAAAGTGTTTTATAGCTATAGCAGGTATTATTTAACTTTTATAAGGTTGTTGTTGTTGTGTCAGTTTTAGGACGTCCACTGCTGGACAAAAACCCCCCAAAGATCTCCAAAATATCGTATAGCATCCAACGGCTTCCGTTAACCACTCGACCGTCGGTCCACCTTGTTGGAGGCCTTCCGATTCCGACACTGCGTCGTCCGGTGCGTGGTCGCCACATAAGAACCTTTCTGCCCCATTAGGGACCTACTTGAATTTTCTAAATACTGAATCATATTGATATATTATCATATTTATGTGATCTTGTATATATAAAAATGAAACCCGTTTTCCGTTGTCACGGCATCACGCCTGAACGGCTGGACCGATTTCGCTAATTCTTTTTTTTAAATGTTCATTGAAGTCCAAAGATGGTTCTTACGGTGAGAAAAATTCGAATAATTGCCGGGAAAGCCCTAAAACAGACCTTTTCTTTTTCCCATACAAATGTTTTCTTACTAAAATGTAGAGTCAATTTGCACTTTATTCCTACACAATAAAGTTCATTCTAAGGCGGGACGAAGTTCGCCGGGACAGCTAGTTATTTATAAATGACGACGACCAAAAAGCAATTAAGTTAAGTAATTATTATTAGTTTATTTGAACAGTTTGAAAATATTAATTAAGGTACAATTTGTGTGTCTTTGCATGCTAATTGCCTCGATCCACGTGTCCGGAAGGATAAGGAAAGATAAATGGATACTTTGCTTCTTAGGTCGTTTTCAGACTTGCGTTTCATAGGCGCGTACCTATGTACCTATGACGCTTGTTTTTTGAAGCGCGTATGTAGCGCGCGTGTACGACCGTTACGCGCGTATAAAACGCTAGGACTGAAAACGCCCTAATCGTAGTTATGAACCTATTTAGTAAATATAACCTAAATCAAAAAGTTCTACAATCGGTAATACTTTGTGGTAGGAACCAACCACATCTGGCAGTTCGCCAAACGTTAACTCAAATGAATCGATCGGCTATAAACTCTTAGGCAATTCCGACCCAGCACCTTACCTTTGGGTAATTGGGTAATAAAATAAAATAGCTATGTAGGTAAGTACTCCTAATGGAAAACCGTTAAGTAATTAATGAAATTGTACATTTAAAAATGGTTCACCACATCATGAAACAGACAAGTCAATGATATGACCACGACATGGGCACCTCATTAAAATGATTTGGCCAAAAAATCGTAAAACGTTGAAAATTAAACGATCTGGTTAAACTGAGTAGCCCCCAATACATACGGCTATTTCATGAAATAATCGAGCATTTCATGAACTGTACAAATCTACGATATGACCACGACACTTCACAAAATAGATCAGTCAATCAGAGATGTGTAAAACCTTCGTTAAGTACCGCTAACTCAGGTTTAAAAATAATTTATTTCCCATTAAAAACAAATTATGTCAAAAACATAAGAAAAATGATTAACAAGTAGGTAATAGTTTGATTGTTACACGAGACTGAATTTGAATGGAAATTTTCGCAAAATCCCTCACTCGACGCACATGTCTGTCTATCAATATTTAGATAGGTGTAGGTTATACACTTATTTAAATGACTAATTCGCGGCTCTCCTTCAAATTTGTTCAAAGTCAAGGCTAGTCGCGCGCTGCAGTGTACCGGACGAACAAGGTTAGGTTGCTAACTTTGTTAGGTTTCTCTACCTAGCATAGAGATAAAGCTATTCTAAATTCATTCTGTGTTTAATGTTTTGTTTCTTTCGAGCGCCTCTTGATATCTTTCATTACAAATTAGGAATGTTACGTTTGTAGAAATGCTTTCGCGAATTACGGACTTCTTGAAAAAACCTTTATGTTCATATTTGTTTTTTTTTTAATGCTTAGATATTAGGACAAAACCTGAGACGATTAGATACTTAGTTTAAATTTACACACCACTTAAAACGTTGTTTTATCACTCGAAAGAAGAAAGTGATCTTTTTTAATATCAAAGTAGCTGAAAATAATTAAAATACATTTTTTATGATCAACTCATTTCACCCATCTTCACCGTCTTGTATAATTTCACGTCATTACGTATAGGTATGCAGTTAATTAGCGGTGTTTAGCTAGTTTAACACGAGGAAGGAGGGGAGTCTAAGTTACTAACTTATAGGTCTAACGGAAAACTCTAACCCAGGGCTTCCCAAACTTATTTACACTATGACGCCCTATAGAATTGTTATTTTTTTGGCGACGCCCCCCCTCCCCTACTCTATAATTAAAACTACCTACTGCACTAGAAATAAAAACAGTAATAGTTTTAGGGCCTGTTAACGCTATTCAGCAGTTGGCGTTATTGCTAACACTATTATTTCAAAGATTTGACAGTGATAGCTATAACGCTAACTAGTGTTAGACACATTATAAGGTTATCAGATAAACTCCAGAATATATACGTATTTAATATGTTTTTTAATCAAGAGGCATATTAATAATTATTAATAAGTACACTTTTATATGGTTTGTGGTTAGTAAAAGGAAGAATGCTAATGAGAAGGATGTGCTTGCTTTTCAGAGCATAGCTTCTGAAATCGAGGCTCAATGGTGGAAATTGCAACTCTCATCTCCTTTTCAAGATTTATTTTCAACCTATACTTATTCTTAATTACAGCAACTGCAGAAAAGCCTGTTTCGCATAAGTATGATGTCGCAAATGGCAACAAAACTCTCAATGCTGCCGTGCTGATGTTACAATATTCGTCAGAAACTGAGATCCAAAATTCAAGTAGTTTATCTTTATCATATTGAAGCTTAAGGCTGGAGTCACAGGACAATTCTATCAGTTGTTCTTATTTTCTCTCACAGAGCATGGTTGTATCTACACAGACAGCGAATGTATACCGATCGCCTCGCGACGCTCTTAGGATATTGCCGCGACGCCCCAGGGCGTCGCGACGCACAGTTTGGGAAGCCCTGCTCTAACCGAAAGATAACGCCAAACTTTTCGCCCAATCGTACCTACTTATTCCCATGTGCCAGAAAAAAGTCAGGGCTAATGAATGAATAAATGCAATGATACTTATTATAAGCAAAGCTACATTCCCGTACTACGTTAGGTACCTACGTCTGTTAAACCTTAAACTCCTTCATGTTAAAAAAGTAAACTTATTTTCATGAAGTTTTATGTGAATGTGGCAGACAATACCCGGAAAAGGGTTTCATATTCCTGAAAAATAGAAATGCATTTTCAGGCACAATTTTTTACGCGGTTCAGCCTGTAAATCTAGAAATTTCGTAAATAACAGTTAACACAGTCTATACGAGAAACTTGCACTTGCAATACCATGGCACGTGTATGTATAAAAAAATAACCAGTTTTTCGGCGGCAACTGGCAACCGATATGAACTGCCAATGAACTTTACAACTAGATAGGAAATAATAATTTTGCAAACCTGTCTTAAAGAGGATGATGACAAAATTTTGGGCTTTTGTATGTCTTTACTTTTAAGAAACACACCTCTTTCGCTTCATCCACACTCATCAGTCGCCTCATAATGCCCGTCGGTTCAGGCTACTCTGGGAGGTGTGTTTGGATCGAAGCAATTGGAAGGAAGTGGTCTCTGCCTACCAAAATGGGAGAGAGGCGTGACGGATATGTATGTATGTATGTACTTTTAAGAATGTAAGCATATCTACTTATTAGGTATATTAGTCATTATCATGTCAATATACTTTAATTGTTACCCACTATCTAAACGTAATACAAATATTCAAGTTAAGTTTAATTTTATTTTGTGTTTTAATATTGTTTTGTTCTTGTATATTTTATTGGACTGGAAATAAATATTTACTTACTTACTTACTATTCACGATTTTCACATAAAAACGAGACAGACAGGTTGGTATTAAGTTATGTCTTGTTTTTTAAAGACAAATAGGTATTAAAGTGCAGGTATTTTTTCCTAATAAGTACCTCTATAAGAAATAGACAGCTTTAGTGTTCGATCCATGATAATCTCTCAACCAAACTAGATAAATCTGGTTACTATTTGAGTAAAATGTCATAAAGTTTCTCGTAACTAACCGCGAGCGGAACTTTACCAAAAATCTAGAGATTCAAATTGAAATGTCACGATATTATAAATTCATACATTTACACATTCAGTTAAATTATATTCACGCCTTAAATTGTCTTATTTTTATCATAAATTTTAAATTAATACTAAATATTTAAACATCCTAAATATGTCCCGTTTGGTGCAATTGGGAACATCCCTTGCCAAAATTCAGAAAAGTATAAATTCTAAGTCTTTTGCGAAAAATAAGAACCAAGCTGACTCGGTTGTTCTACAGGGCCACTCGGCCGACCTTTTACACATTTAAGAACGATAACGATGTCCCGTGGCTTGTAAATCGCGTTTAAACAGAAGCATCAATTTGGCTCACCGGTGACCCGCGGCCTGAATGGATTCAATGGTGTTGCCCCACCCGTGTCCCCCATGGCTTGAATGAAAATACACCTAAATTTCAATGGCGTTTAACGTGTTAAAGGTTAAATGAAAGAAATTTCGCGAAAGATATTAAATATCTTCATTTTCAGCAGTTGAAAAAGATATGTTATAAAACGTTTACTAACATTGTTTAACAAACTTTTGGTAAATAAGTAGGTACTTATGTATAGAAAAATGCTTGTAAACATTTTCTAACAAAAATTTTGTATAATAAAAGTTTTTTCTAAATATTTTTCAACAAAAATTTTTTTTCTAACAAAAAATAATTAATAAAAAATAAAAAAAAAATAATAAAAAAAATAAAAAATAAATAAATAATTAAAAACAAAAAATTATGTTCTAACAAAAATTTTGTATAAGTAATAAAAGTTTGTTAGAAAACGTTTACTAACATTTTATAACATTCAGTGTGGGAGCACCATATGTTAAAAGTTTTTACTGTAGAATGACCGTAGATAAGTATTTTCCACTGTTTTTCTCCAAATAGTTTTTAACAACAACGATTGAATACAGGCGTGAGAAAACATTAAACGCAAACAAACACTTAGATTCTTGTGAAGTTTCATGTCACCTGAGACTACATTTTAGCGAATTCTCATAATAGGAAACATAATTAGGTCATAAATAAACAGGAAACAGGAAACCTTGTACATAGATATCTGTCACGCTCTTTCCCATCGGGGTAGGTAGAGACCACTTCCCTCCACTTGCTAAGATCCAAACAAACTTCTTTCGCATAGGTACTTTATTATAAAACATACATACCTACCTACCTACTTTATTATAAGCTAAAAAAAAGACAAAAGATGGTTATTCCTACGTCCAATAAAATTTGCAAGATATAGCTATTAAATAGCAGAAAATTGTTTACATAATTTTCACATTGATATTTTCATTCAGCTGAGTGGGTTTCGCTATTCTTTGGGAAACTCTCACAATTATGAAAGATATTGTTAGCAAAACTTGACAAAAGGACTTTGTGTAAGTATTCTACTCGTATCAACAATTATAGTGAGTCATAATTATATCACTGTTACACAACTCTATTTACCCAGTCTAGCGTATGTCTGACTCGTTTAATCCACATTCCAACTTTAAATCATGTTAATTAACGTCGCGTATTGTTTGCGCTCGTAAAAATGATAATGTAGGCTGAATGTTTAATCTAATTTCGTCGTGATTTTAGGGATTTTAACACTTTAAATTTTATTCATCCTGATATGATGGTTTTAACGCGTCGTCGTCGTTCGTTAGATGATAGATTTATCTCTGAGTATGTGTAGGTAGGTATAGTATAGGAAATATTTATACTTACAGGTAAGGCCCAGAACACACGATGAAAAGCAACTGCAACGCAACTGAAACTGGTTTTCTAAAGGAGTCTATAGCAGAAACTTAGATGCAACTCAAAAATAACTAGCAGATTCGTGTGTTCTGGGTCTTACAGACAAGATATAGGTATCAAAGATCCTACTTCGGGTCGATTTAGTTACCTAGGTACATCTAATGGGAGTCATACACATAATAAGATTCAAAATTGTCTTTCCTGTTCCTGATGATTAAGGATACTGGAGCAGCCAATCCTCAAAATGTTTATACAGGCCAAAACTACATCGGGTACAGATTATGCATGCACATTTTGTACAACTTAATGCATTTCCATGCATTAAGTTGAGAAATTAGCTCCCAGTGCAGGAGAGATATTTTTTGTTTTCTATGTCTGTATGACCCATGGAGAATCCTTCCATAATTATACGTTGTAGTTCACATAACAACAGAACAAGATGAACCGACCCAAGAAAGTTTAGTTTATTTACAAAAGGCATTCATTTTGAACCTGTTTATGTGTTATTAATGTCATTATCTATAAAATCTCGTCTTAAAATAAACTATAAAATTGATAAGTTTGGCAAATCGTTGCAGAAAGGATGTTTAAGCAATTTTCTGGCAACGAAAGAGTTACTTTTGACGTGACAACGTCTTATAATTCGATGGAGCCGGCTGCACGCACGAAAAAACATGACTCATACGGCGTTACCTCGCTCTGAGGCGTTACCTCGCTCTGAGGCGTTCCATTTAAGGTTTGAAGTGCAAGCGAGAGCGCGGATCGGGCGACAAAAAGGCACAATCGGCCGCTTTCGGCAGCATTAATGACGTTGTCACGTTCAACTATCGTCAGTAAACCGACTTTACAGACAACCGATTTTTTTAGTAGTTTTTTTAGTAGCTTATGATTTACTTTATAAATTTCTATGCAGCTGAGTGTAGGTAGCAATACTACTTAATTGAATTACTGCTTGTTGTAAACCGGCACGTGAATAAACATAATTACCTAAGGTTTGTAAATTCAAGCGTTATCTAGCAATTAGCTAATTTTAATCTTAAAGCAACTGAGATAACAATAATATTGCGGGTTGCTATATTAACATGTCGCATAGTAGAACATCTGCGGAGATGATAGATTATCTTGTTACTGCAGTGTTTATTCGGATACTGCTCATAAAAATTTTTTAAATCATCAATTCATCATAGGCATGATAAATTGATGATTAAAAAAATTTTTTAGTCCATCACATAGATTATTTTAAATTATTCGACACGTGTTTTTTATTTTTTCTCTTAAACTAAAAATGACAAAGATACACTGGGTTAAAGTTGCTCGTGTCGACACGCCTCAGTACGATTTTAACCGAGGAGTGACGTCAATACACCCCACTCCGTAACTTTGATGCTCTGTATCTTTGTATTTATGTATTTGATCAGGTAAAAGACGGACTAATTATTTTTAGAATTTTTGAATGTAGTTATCATCCCCATTAATTTACTAGGTTATTATTTCTAGTAATAAAGAATTAAGACACTGGGCAAGTCAGTAGCACAGAGATAGCGAAAAGAAAAACTAATTCTAAGCTGCTAACTGTTGCTGAGCAGAGCAAACTTTTTTTTCTATAGCCTTTTTTATTTTTTAGTTTTTGACGATGATTTGTATGTTTTTTTTTCTGGGCTTTTAGTTTCTTTTTACCTGGGCTGAAGTGTTCATTTATCGTTTTTATTTTAATTTACTTGTAGATGTAGGTAGGTACCTACCTACATTGTTTCTTTCAATTAAAACTAGTTTAAATCATACATTCCACGGTTTTCTCTCATCCATTTCCATTAGTTTTTCGTTTTTCTTAAAATAGGCACGTTGAAAATAAATACCGTATCTACCTACTTAGACAGGGAGCAAAGAAATATTTTTAACTTACTAATAAGTAGATAGATATTAAATACAACAATGCTACAATTTTATTCATAAGTTCATAAGGTAGGTACCTACTTCACGAAACCGGATAAAGAAATATAAAAATTTTGCTACAATGCAACTTAATAGCTTTATAGTTGAATCTTTGAGGAAAACATCACTTGTATGTAACATAAAACAATAAAATTTGTAAGTTTGAAATATGAACAAGATTATAGTTTTAGTTAGTATAGTTAGTTAGTTTAGTTTTTAGTAGGTATCTATTAAGTTTTGTTTGTAGATATCTTTTTGTGTGCAATAAAGTATTTCTATCTAAGATTATAATAAAATAGAAATATAATAATGAAAGAAGTGCTGTCTTTTGTTTTTCATGCAATTGATTGCTGTATTGATTACATGGAAACCTAAGTACCTAAAGTATTTTTTTTTCTTATGTTGACTACAGAAACCTTGATTAAATTTTTGACGTACCTTATAAAGTAGTAAGTACTTTAACAATAAAATATCTATAATTTATTGCAAGTAGGTATTTAGTATAATTTTTATTTGGCTATAAACATATTACAATGACACTGTGAGTTATGCCCATGACTTTAAAGCTATGTCTTGCCAAATTCCATTCTGTAAGTCCAAGAATGAGTCACGCCTGATACCTACTAGAATAGGTAGCAGAAACCATTCTAGCGTTCTATATAATCGTAGAACAGAGGGGCCGATTATAATAGTCAGGAAGTGGGAATTCAAGCGAATACTCGAGTACCTGCCCATTGAACGCGCGTGTACAAAATTAAAAAGCTGTAAGTCAAGATGCTTTTTGAAAAAGATGAATGCCCCTTAGCATGTTGGTATTGCTTATGTACTTAGGTACTTTAACTTTACTGTCTACTGAATCAAGATTCAAATTAATTAATATTAAGCCAAAGCCTTGCTCAGTTATTTTATCACAGTAGGCACAGTTGTTTGGTTAAAATCATAGATAGGTACGATGATATAAAACGAATAGATAGGTACTCGTTAACAACTAGCTATTCCGAAATTAATGTTCCCAATAGGTTTTCTGTTGCTAATGTTTAGAAACCAATGATTTCGACGACGAGACGGTCTAATAATCTTCAGTTCCTCTCACGACATTTGAATGACCGGTACATTTTTATTCAAAAGAAAATTGCAAGTTCGTAATCCTGTTTCTAAAAACCAGACTCGACAAAGCAGGTGTCTGGGTTCCGTCTGCCTCACACGCATGCGCACAGCCAATCACAGACCGATCAAAAATCCATTCTGCTGATCCCCATTCATACAATTTCTTCGACTCGACGTCCATGTTATCCTGCTTGGTAACTGCGTATCGATTTCTGCACTATAAAACGTTTGCTATACCTACCTATGTAGGTACACTACACGCGGTAAAAAACGCCGCATCGTTACGAATACGTAACTCCTCTCATCATTCATTATTTTGCTTGAATGCCTTCAAGGACGCGCGAGTGGGTTAATTTCAGAGCTATTTTCAACGCCGGCGTATTGTCTCGTAGTTTCGTACATTACGTAAGAGGAGATCGATACTCACCATATCATTATTCTCGACAAGCCAGTTCACCGAGCAGATTTGGTACACAAGGTAGGCCCGCATAAGTTCACCTGTCGTTTTACTCTTATAGGCCTCCTTCGCGTTGTTGAATGTGAGATCGAGTTCATCGCGCTGTGCGGCGCGATTGCACTGCGAGGAGGAGAGGCAGCGGACATGCGGCGAACCGCGGACAGCCAACGTTCTAAGCAAAGCCATGGTTCCGCACACTTTTCACAGGAATTTCGCAACGGCACGCGCGGCTGCCGTTACCCGTCGGCAACTGACAACTGACACGAAACTTTGAGTGACGCTCGATACAGACTGGCTGCGTGCGCACACGTTCCAATTTTAAATCTGGAGGTGTGTCGCCGGCGCGCGCCGCCATTGGACGGTTGGGTTTTCCATCAGCCAGCAGCCCGCGTAATGTCTCGTGCATGCAAACTCCTTGGGGTGCGAACTGACCGATTCAAGTCAAGATTCAAATGCACTTTGGGACATGTTGTTGAACCGGTATTTGGCAAGTCCTTAGCGAGTTTGGGTCTGGCAAATTCTGGTAGTCTCCCACACTGGTACCCATTAGGTAACGTTGCGAGTGTTGGTTACATAAGCGGCAATGTTTGCCAGACGCGGGTTCAAGCACCTCAGCGGCTTGCATTGAACTGCAACTCCAACCTTACTGCAGTCTCGTTTCAAGGACAGATTGCACGTTCAAATGCCTTCCGTCCGAGTTATTAATGGCTTTTCTAATTATATCCATTCTTGTAACTAATATGGCATGACAAAAGCGAAGCTACGAGTAGCCAAAGCATTTAGAGAGCGTGTCATTGTTATACCCTAAAAATAAAATTGACTTAGTACCCAAGTATTTAAGACGTGCTTAACTATTAACGGGAAAATGCAAAATTATGAAATGTTAAATGAAAATCCCGTTACTATTTTACTTTTATGTATTATCTTACTGAAACCGCTGAAGGAAAAAACAAGTAAAACCACTATAATATAAAGTACGTCATTTGTGGTATGATCTTAATCTTGTTAGGTACTTTAGTCGAGAGCTGAACGCAATTGCGAGTTTGCATTTTAAGCGAGTAAGCAGGCACTACTACAAGTGCCTACAAGTCTGCCTATAGGCCTAAAAGTATAAAAATCTACATATTAGGCCACAGGTGATTTACTCTTTGAGAACATCGCAACAGGCTGACATCGCCCTATATCTCTTCATTTCTGAAAAACAATGCTAATTTACAGTCATGTTTTGTGTGTGGAAGTCTAGATCTTTTTACATCTAGATATTAGCAACATTAGCTATCAATTATTGCGACCAGTATTGAATTGAATTCATCTAAAAATTACAAATTATTACATACATTTGACATGGACTGAAAATGAGACAATCAAACCTACGTTAGGTACCTACTTATGAGTTATGAAATATCTATAACTTGGAAATCAGTGAAATTGAAAAACCAAGATAAATCATTTCCATTAATAAATCAACACTTCATGTAATTATTTGAAGTGGTAAAACATAACGAAATATCTATTACTAACTGGGAAACTGTAAAAGATAGTAGTCAAGTGGGTAATCACGAGTGGTGAGAAATTACAAACACATAAGTACTTACCTTTCATTGATTTTCTTCGTCATTGAAGAATCATATTTGAATGGACATCAAGTGGAAACCCGTTTAGGAATTATACCTACAAATACGTAGGTCGGTAAGGTACAGGTGGGTATGTATGTCAGGTAATTCTGATAAGTTAGCGCCAAAACACACGGTAAAACGTAACTGTAACGCAACTGAAACTGCTAGTTCCTTTTGACTTGCATCGCAGTTTCTGCTATAGACTTCCTTAGAAAACCACACACGACGCAACTAGTCTAGTTAACTAGATACTAGTTGCGTTGCAGTTGCGTTTCACCGTGTGTTCTGGGTCTTACTCATATCTTCCAAACGCGGCTTTGTTTCTTGTTCTAGCATCACTTATCAAACTCATATGAAACCTTGATGAGTAATGCTGGTGTGAAGAATGAGCCGCGTTTGGAAGATATGAGTGATTATCAGAATTACCCAGCATACATAATTACCTACCTATACCTTATCTACTTTGATGATCTACGTCTACAATGTAGATTCCACATATATTCGCATGAAAAATATGTTTCTTTTTTATATAAACATACTTTATATTATTAGTAATAGTAGTGTTTTCTAAGAACACGATTGAACATTTCTGAAGACATAAATATTTCGCAATTTTGTCTCCCCAAATCATTTTTGTAAGGCGCCATATTTTAGTTCACGTTTAGATTCACGTTTTTTTTTGCTGTGTTTTCAGTTTTTTCTACATGCTGTAGAAAAATTAAGTAAATCCTAAAAGGAAAAGTTAGTTCATATTTATTAATATTACTGAAGTCATCAAATAGTCCTGGAATGTAGAAACACAACTTCAAACACAATTGAATTTAATAAGATTGTGAGCTGGAAATACCAGTGACTGTAGTGGTCTAACGCATAAACATTTTCTCAGTTTCTATAAAATATTATAATGATTTACTTTATTTGTTATTTAAGAAAACTTCTAATAATGATGTAAATGTAATATAGGAAGTATTCTTTAGTCCATTTTATACCTTGAACCTGTTTTAAAAAGTCGAAAGTAGGATGCAATATATTTTTTAAAGATCTATTATTAAAAGTTAAGATGAAATAAAAAGAACTGAAATCTATTTATGCCTCATTTATTGGCAAGGAAAATAATATATGAAAAAGCCAATTTTCTTTAAATAAAACCAGTATGTAGGTGAAAAGCATCTTCTCTTAATCTAAATATTATATATTTTAATTATATATTGTTGACTAATATTTATCCGACCACTTTAAAAAGGCACCTGGTTTTGCATTATTGTTATGCCACGACGACGATTATTGAGATGCCGAGTTAAAATGGTCACGTTATGGTAAAACAAACACATCTATGTATTTCACAAATAGATATATATCTATCATATATCTTAAAATGATAATAAAACTTAAAACTACTGCAATCTAAATCTAATATGTACAATTTTCATAATTATTTAAATGATATATTGTGATTTAGTTTCGTCAGTGACATTTGTATGTTATTGTAGAACATAACAGTAAGGCTGTTTAGAAATTACAAAATAATAAATAGAAAAATATCAATCATTGTAAAGATATTTGAACTAGAGGAAACCCTCTGTTCGACTTTACTCTCAACATTTTAAAGTCCAAAATTGTTATAAATCAAAAACAAACACGAGTCAATAAAAATAAATAAGTAATTGCTAAAGTCAAGGGGTTGTTGTTTAGAACAAATTCAAAATTAATTTTGAATAAAACTGCTCCATTCTATTTTTCTTTATTTGCAGTCACTTGTAATAAAAGCGTCATACTTATGAAAATTTCCTTTTTTAGGTATGGTTAAGGAGCAAACAGTTACTCAGTCGGGTACAGTGACTCACCATCAGTTTTTAAAGAAGGAAAAGAGATATGTTCATTTCTTTTGAATTTTTTTGGAAGCGTTAGGCACGCGCAAGCGCAAGTGCAAAAGAGATGACCGTATCTCTTTTCCTTCTTTAAAAACCGATGGTGAGTCACTGTACCAGACTGAGCAATTGTTTCCTCCTTAACCCTACTTATTCTTTTTTACGCCAATTTGCTTCCAATTTTAAGTTATTTTCAACAACACCTCAACTTTATAAATTACAGCATTACAAAATATAGTAAAATAGTCACTTGATGAGCTTATCAATGGGACATCACAATAGTAACCTATAAGGCAAAACTAGATATTAGACACTTCGATTTTTACCATATATAGGTCTATCTATACACATCCGGGCCGTGCCCGGGACGTGACCGGGCCGTGGCCTGTCAGGAGGGAAAAAAATACGTCATGATAACGTATGTGAACGAAGCCATAGAAAATGTATGGAATTATATTTTTTCCATGACAAAAAAAACGTCATGACAACGTATGTGAACGAATCCATAGAAAATGTATGGAATGATATTTTTTCCCTGACACGTCCCGGACACGGCCCGGATGTGTGTAGATTGACCATAAACAGTTCCCTTATACATTTTTATTATAAATCGACCACGATTTCTTTGCCAAAACAATCATACATAAAATTTTCTGAAGTTTACAATTATAAGTGCCCGTTCGTCTTCAACCTGTCGTTTCATAAAACATGACGATTTAGACAGAGACAGGTGTAAAATATCTGACAGATAAATCTTATCTGTAGGTAGTGTAACACGCACTAAAGATGATGAGATGACAAACACATTAAAAAATGGCATTATGTTTAGTTCTTCTGTTAGACTGTTTCAAAATATTAGACACATATTTTTTACTTGATCAAATAAATACAAAGTTAAAGAGCATCAAAGTTATTGATTGGCTTATGATGATGACGTCACGATTTTGTTAAAATTATACTGAAGCGTGACGTCACGAGGAACTTTAACGCAGTGTATCCTTGTCATTTGTTTATAAAGAGAAAAAATACGAGTCCAGTTTTTTTTTAAATCTAACTGATGAACTAAATATTATGTTTTTAATAATTTATCCAAATAATCGAGTTGTTATTAAAACTGTGATTCAATTTGAACGTTGTATTTTCAAAGGCCTATAAAAAAACACATTTCTATGACTTCTGCTTTATACCTAATTCAGGATCTAGATTTGCTCGTTAATAGGTACGAATATACGAACTCTTAATATTGCATAACAAACTACTCGTCACAAAATTAAAATATACATTTTGTGCTTTTTATGGCAACATTCAATATAAACTTGCAATTGTTGGGAATGTTAATTTTTAGCTTTCAATGCGGATTTAATGAGATTTTATTTCTAGTTAAGAAAGGGGATGAAACGGATGAAACAAATATTTATTGTGTATTTTTATTTCCGATGAGGTTATATCCAATTTTTTTTTTAATTTAGACCGACCGAGAAACTTTCCGCTTTCAATTTAAAAAGTTATCCATTCGACCGCATATTTACAAAGCCAATTCGTAAATTGCATTTCCATAATCAAATTCTCAGACTTTACAAAAATAAAAGACACACATGTATTTTCATCAAATATATACAAGAGCTAAAGATAATTATTAACTTCTTGGTGTTACCAATTTATTGATAAGTATTTCTAATAATATTTTTATTCTCATTTAAAAACTAGAGTATAAAAATTTGACTCCACCCAAAATACAACATTCTATATTCTGCTATAAAACGTAAATACATGAAAAATAATTATGTCGATATAATGATTCACACACAGAATTACATTATTATATTCTCATATTAATTGTATAATAGGCACAAATGAACAGTATTGAGTACATTGACTTTTTGCACATAAACGTCTCATGACAGCCTTCATATTAATCACTTTCAACCGAGCTTTCAAGCTTCATATTGAAAATATACTGAGAAGAAATATTTAAAGATTTAATAACCAAATAAATATTTTCAATTAGGTATATATTTCGCTTTCGCTACGCCTTGCTTATGGCATTGGACTTGCAGATAATTTTTACATGATTAAGGGCCCGTTATACCGATAAAATTTTAGTGACAGATATGTCACTTTCAAAAACTATGAAATAAAATAGGTTTTTCAGTAAGTGTATCATCACTTAGGCCCTAAGTTTTTATGCATATATGGCATTATATTTCCAAGTTAATCTACGTAAGATCTATCTGTTGCAAACTTCTCTTGTCAGGCCTGCGGTAAAACTTGTCGCTCTCGCATAGGATTGTTCAGCCACCAAAAACATTGTAACAGGCTTGCACCATAAATCGTCTGCAATAGACGTAAGGCCTATATAATCTACGTATAGATAGTTCCATTTTTCTTTCCTCATAGCTCTTTCCAATTTTTCCTCAACTCATCCTGAACCATGAGACGTCTATAGTATAAAAAGTGAATGATAGATGTGCCTTACTTTAAGCCTTCACTACTACTAATTATAAGGTAGGCGAGGGATATTTTCCTACAATATACATTCTATTCCTTTACATTACATTTAGCTGTCGATTTTAATTTTAAAAAGTAAAAATAAATGCTTGGGTGTAAAGAAACGGCGACGGAATTTCGATATTTTTTTAAATTAACACTCAGTTTAACATATTGATATTGAAATATTTATTTATTTAATCACCTATTGTGTATTGGAACGCACTTTTGTAACTTGTCATTTGCATAAGATAGATTAAGGCGGGAATAATGACGTTTGTTTGACAGGTCACTCTCTGTCTTGCTCCTGAGCTCAATAAATGTGTGTCCTGGATTTAGCTAGTTTTATTAGTGTTTTCTCAAACATAATATCACCTAAAACGCGTTATTTCAAAGCTAACTACATTCACAAGATTGCCGTTTTCCGCAAAGAAGAATCTAGCAAGAAACTCTGTTGGGTTACTAATTTCATGGGTAAATGTAAATGCTACTTTAAAATCAGTGAATTATGGTTGAATTTTTTTCTACAAATGATTTAATTGAATGTTAACGTTTCAACAACATGCTGAAGGTATTTCTTTAAAATGATGAAAATAGGTACTATATTTTAAGACGTAAGTAAGTAAGATTTATTATAAGTCATACACAGAATTAGGTTCAAAATTGTCTTTCCTGTTCCTGATGATTAAGGATACTGGAGCAGCCAATCCACAAAATGTTTATACAGGCCAAAACTACATCGGGCACAGATTATGCGAATATGCATTAAGTTGAGAAATTTGCTCCCAGTGTCCTTAACTTTCGGGAACAGGAGACATTTTTTGTTTTTTACGTCTATATGACCCACATACTATCGTTTTATGAGCACCTAAACGATGACTGACACAAATACGCGTACCTACCTAGTTGTTTTTGCAAACTTAATGCTGCTATAAAAACAAATAAAATAAGGAAAAATTAATTTTAAATTCTGATTGTGGTTTTTGTTGTTATTTAGAGGTCAACAAAATGACATTCACGTGATTTTCAATCTCCGATTACGAATATTATTTTAATGCTTTATTACGACACTCTGTGGTTATAGAATAGCTTTTATTTATCGGTCTTTGACGTCTAGACCATAACAAAAGTAAGGAAAATGCTTGCTATTATTTTATTTAAAATGAAATATAATATATTCACGTTACTCTTTTAAAAGTTTAAGTCCCCGTTTCACCACCTAAAGAAAGATAAAATTGAACTGACAGATAAATCTATGTCTATTTCATAAAACATGATGTTTTAGACAGAGACAGGTAATCTATCAGATAAATTGTATCTGTAGATGATGAAACGGACACTAAGTCAATAGAAAATAATTTTAATAAACTTCAATGTAGTTTAAATTATGTTTTTATAAATATTTTATATTTATAAATATGTTATTAAATTCCCAAATTCCATCAACCAATTCTTCACACACCTTTTATAACTGTGCGATTAAAACCCATCGACATAACTCTGTCTCTTTCTGTCTTGTTTTAAGTGAAAGAAACAGAGCTATATGGAAATATCGCCAGTAGTATAGAGATAAAAGCTGCCGATTTTTAAACGAATATAGGCCAATATTAACAATAGGGACTTTCAATACCGCCCTTAATTTCCACTAAGATCAGTCGGGGTTAATGCGCCTGTACGGGTAAATGCGTCCGAACAATTGTTTTTCTTAAAAATATTATTATTTTATACATCATCTGTAGAATATGTATTTTAAAGACTGGTAATCTGATATCGGAATATTTTTAATTGAAAACGCGTTAAAAGTCAGAATCACTCCAAAAACTTAGTTTAAATGACGACTTATTTCTATAAACTGGAAGTATTGTTTTGTACGTTACATTAAAATTAGTTTTTAGAAGTGTTTTTAACGCCTTTCAATTTAAGAGCCGTCTCAAAATTTCTGTCCTTTTTTAAGTTATACAAATTCTTTCTCACTTTGTCAATAAACTTACACGCTTAATAAGGCCTGCTCGGTTGGCTTAAGTTATACTGGTCAACTAATGAAATACATACAACGCCTAGCATTACTAGACACATGGTGGCGCTTAAGTTGAGACAGAGTGCTTGGTGTCACATTTTGCTGGTCGAAGTACGTAGTTTGTTCATTGACCAGGTTAACTTGCGCCGTTACGTGGGAGGTTCATCCTTGACGACTTTCTAGTTGAATATGTTAAAATAATTTCCAACCCGCATTAAGCCTTATTAGGTGTATTACGGCCTAATCATGCCCCTATTGCGGGGTCCTCCTCACGTATGCGAGTACGCTTGTGTCCCTATAGTGGGGACTTTAAAACAGCTGAAAAGTTTCTTAAAATATGGACATATGGCGCAATAACCCAACACAGCCACAATTACCCATTACAGCCGCAATTACCCCGTCTGCAACTTACCATAAATCTCTACGAAACCTGGACTTTGACTAGGACTAATTTAGATCGCGAAAGTACAATAAAACAGCGCGATATCACTTGGAATACAACTACAGGCTACAATTATTGCTGCTGCTATATTTGGCAGGCCACAATACCGACTCACTTTGTATTTGCTGTTGGGTATTTGGTAAAACTAATAAAGAATCAAATATAGGAATATAACAAGTATTGTTTCGATATAAATACTTCTATTTAATAAAGATAACTTACTATGTTTAAAATTTCACCTATATGCATACAGGAGAGGCCTTTGCCCAGCAATGGGACACTGATGGCTAGATAAGATAAGTCATAGAGGGTGTTATTTCACCCTATGACGAAATAATATCAATCAGCGACCCGTCATTTTGTATGAAGTTAATTTTTATTCTTAATTCGATCAATGTTTATTAGAGAAAGTTCTAAAGGCAGATAACTTCATATGATTTTCGACATGAATCGAAAAAACATTCTTTTTTTTTTTTAATTAACCAAAATATACTGTAAAAGTACAATTTAGTTTATTTCACCAAATACCCAACACCAATCAAACGACAAGCACAAGCTTACTTCATTCAAAACATTAGTCCCCCGGATTTAATTAGCAAATCTGGACATTAGGGCTACTTTCCTTCACAATTTAAGAAAACAAAATTCGGAGATAACTGCCGAAATTATAAAAGAGGGGCCCAAATCTGCTAATTTGAAATAGCCTCAATAGTTTCAACGTAATTTTTTGACACGGCAGAGTGTCAATGAGAGTGTCAATGGAATTTTTGACAAATTTGTATCAGTGTAAGCCATTGTTTAGCAGAATACTAAATGTGTAAAAAAAAATGCCATTGACACTCTGCAGACACACAACTGAGGCTATTTAAAATTAGCAGACTTGGACCCCTGGTCGTATACAAAAATGAAGTCGCCGTCGAAAAATAAAGTTTCTTCTAAACTTTAAGATCGATTTACAAAAGGAATAGACAGATGCATGAAGATTACATACCAAATATATGTCAAATCTTCATCTATCTTTCTATACCTACACATAAATCGAGCTTTAAATTATTTAAATAACAGGTTTTACAGGATATTCTCAAATGAATATTTTTATAAATATATGATATTCATTTTAATATTATTGCTTTGTAGGATTGTATGTGTTTCTATCCTGGCATTACCAATCAAAAATACCTATTTAAGTAAAAGTGTGTACTTTGAATATTGACGATATTCATGTTTTCTTTTGCTAAAATTTGCACTGCCAGAAATAACTTCGCAAAAGCGAAACATTGTTAGATAAGACTTTACATAATTAAAGACCAAACACCCTATAAAACCAGGATGTTATCAATCGCATTCATTTCCTTATAAAATAATATACCTATTTTGCATTGTCGGTTTATAAATTACAAAACGAAATATCAAAACGTTATTTTTCATTGAACTTACGACTTTAGGTCCTGGCTAGGTTTCTTAAGAAACGAAATATAAAAATATAATTTCACTTAAAGATACGTGTTAGAAAGATAGTTTTCTTTCTTTTGATTCTTATTGTCGAATGCGAAAAGCCATTTTTAAACGAACTTTGACGTCATGTTAGTACACTTTTTGTACTCTTTAGGAGTACTTACAATTTAACCATAACTTAATAAAACCGTTCATTACAAGGTTAAACTTGTTCGTCGTTCCGCATTCTTTTTTTGTCCTCGAGGGAAGTTGTAGAAAAGCCATGAAAGATATTCATTGAAAATCGTGCCGTATTTAGTCTAGCGTTGCCGAAAAATCGATGGTTTTACAATCGATTGTTAAACGTCAAAAACATGTACCCTATCGATAGCACAATCGATACTATCGATACTAGAAATATATGGTAGAATATATGACATGATCACATACAATGGGTGGTAGAATGTATGACGGACGAATATAAAGTAAGTATGGTCAGTCAGTTGGCCAGCAATTTCGAATCTACCACCCATTATGCCTGCTTACTGAATGCAATACTATCGAAAAAATTATCACTATCGATTGTGCAAAACTATCGATATTATCGATTGTATATTCAATATCGATAGTTCATTGATCGGCAGCGATCGAAACTATCGATACTATCGATAGTATTGCTGTTAACTGATACTATTGCAGCGATAGCACAATCGATACTATCGATATTATCGATTGTGCTATCGATAGGGTACATGTTTTTCGACCTATCGATAGGCTATCGATAGGCTATCAATATTGGCCTATCGAGCGGCAACACTAATTTAGTCCATTTTTGACAATTAAAGGCTCAGTTATATCTTAAAATGGCATTTAATTTACCCTTTCATCAACTGACCGTCGCACTTTCAAATTAATAAAAAAATAAACGCATCTTTTTTTGATACAATCTCCTTAAAGGCCGCACGTTTTATTTTTAATTTTTGAAAGACCTTTTAAGGTGTGAAACGAAACGCAAAGCCGTCCTAAAGCCGAGTTCTTTACAACCTAAAGTTAGTAGGAATTTCACTGACGCATGCGATAGGTCCGTGCACAGCACTAAGTCCACGCTGCCTAGATAAACATCACGAGAACTGTCTATTGCTCTTTCCAGGCAGGTCGGCCTTTGATTACCTGAAATCAATAAAGCGTTTTAAATATTTCAGGATCGTGTAGAATAACGGCACGACATGATTGGTTTTGAAATGTTTGAAGTGAGACAAATGCGTGTATAAATCCATACACGCGTCTGTCTCGCTTCAACTGCGCAAGCGCGCGTATAGGCGCTGTAGCGGTGGCATTGCACGATCGGTCCGTATGCTTAGGTTACAAGGTTGCGTTCGAACCGCGTTAGAATTACGTATAAGCTGTCCTCGCGACTTCCAAGCGTTTAGAAAACGCCGTGTGCTATGGCTCTTATATGTCTTACTAGCTGTACCCGCGACTTTGTCCGCGTGGAATACTGAGTTTTGTCCCGCCCGCTCGCGCGATGCGTCGCGCCAGTACATACTACATACTATTATTATCTTGCGCGGCGCTCGCGTCGCGTTTGCTTAACCTGCGCTATTGAAATCAAAAGTAGCCTATGTCCTTTCTCAGGCTATAGCCTATCTGTGTGCCAAATTTCGTTTTAATCGGTTCAGCCGTTTTAGCGTGAAAGCGAGAGAGACAGACAGACAGACAGAGTTACTTTCGCATTTATAATATTAGTATGGATTTTGACGTCGTCGCTCCATCTATGACAGGCATACATGCCACATCCTGCCAGTTTCATCAACCATTGATGTGTGTGTCATGAATAGTGTATAGATAGTATGTATGTGTATGTAGCGTGTGGTGCACTCACTCGGAGTCGGAGTCGGTGTTGACGGAGGAGCGCAGCTTGGAGAGCGTGCGGCGTGCAGCGGGCGTGTCGTCCTCCTCGTCGGACGAGATGACGATGCGCTGGCGCGGCTTCACGCCCGTCGCGCCACGCGTCATGCGACGCGGCACTGCGCCGCCGCTCGGCTCCTCGCCCTCACCTGCGGACACGAACGATACGTCGTGTCATTATCATCATTATCGTCGTATTATCATGATCATCATCATATCATCATCGTCGTCGTATCATCATTATCATCAGCCTATATTCGTCCACTGCAGGATTCGTCGATTTTCAGTTGTTCTTCTCCATTAGTAGGGTCCCGTTTTCACCCTTTGGATACGGAACCCTTAAAACAAAATAAGGTAATGACAATGCTAAGATTGAGCTTCTATGGCGAGTGAGTTAGTGTGCGGTCACTTCTGCCTAACGTACCGCGCGGAACTTTCGGTTCAATACGCTCGCAATGTGTTTCAAGACACCTATGACCTATGAAATTACATCGCATACATTTACTCCAGCCGCTAAACCTCCCGCGAGGTACGTTACGCAGGTATGTCGCGACCCTTAAGGAAGTTGGGGCGTGAAAGAGGCGTGGGAGAAGATCAAAATACGACTGTACCTTAATTATATGTCCCACTTACCATCCTCCTCCTTAACTTTAACCTTCGCGTCCTTCTTGGCCTGCAACGCCTGCTTCTTTTTGTCCATCTTAGCCTGTTTAAGCGCCTTGCACTTCTCGAGCGTGGGTTTCCCTTCGAGTCCCGCCGCCACCAACAGCTCCATCATTTTACCTACTCGCTCTTTGTTTTTTGTGCAACCTGAAAGGAGGAATGGGAATTTCAATTTTTATTCATGTTTTTGAAAAATGTAGAATTAGGTAGGCTTATCAAATTTAAACTCGAATATTTTTCTATTTCGTAGGCAAACATACATTGCCCTTAAAATATGTCGATGTTATTTTTTTAAAAAGCTAACCCTAATTTCGTAAGGTAGTAGTTTTCCCCAGAAAAGAAACTGTTGGGTCGCTCTTCTCAAATTCTGTCAGCATAGGTATCATAGAAACTTGACAAGCATAATGTGCCTAACGTTTGCTAACTAAAATGGACCAATGACTTGACGAATGTCCGCCAACAAGGTGGCCCAGTAACTTGGCGAATTTCCGCCAACAAAATGGATCAATGATTTAGCAACTGCAGAAAATCTAGGGATGTTTACGTCCAACAGTTTTGTCAATATCCTCCTTATTACAAAACTAGTTTTAAAGATAGTTCTAGGATTAATGTAATTTTTTGACGTTTCGGCTATGGACAATAAGGGGGTATAACACTTACCTTCAACCAACTTCTTATAATCGAACCGGATGCCGGCGGCCTTGCAGAACTTCTTCATGTCGGTGATGCCGGGCTCCCTGAGCTCCGGCGGTACGGGCGGCCGGCCGCGCTTGCCGGTGCCGGGCGCGGCGGGTCGCGGGGACGACTTCACGCCTTTGGGCCGACCCGGGCCTTTCTTTAGGGGGGTGTCCTACAATTTACGGGAGAATAAACTTTAAAAATGTCTCTGCTTTAATGTAAAGTACTTGTTGATTTTTTTTATTTTGTATGGGTGGTCTAAACTTAGGGCCCATACTAATGACAGATAAACCTACGCCTATTTCATACAAAAATACGTTTAAGATAGTGTGACAGGATTATTAGACAACGGACCCTTTTTTTTTTTTTTTTACGTGGGGAAATCCATTATGGATACCCTCCGTCGCGGAGAAGGACGGAGAGTTATGCCGGACTCCCACCGGCTAAAACCCCACGGTGTTCCAACTGACCACTTTTGACGAGAGCACGGGACAACTCGCGCATACTTCCGCGAACTCGTCTGTGTAGACAACGGACCCTAAAATTACAGTAGTTTTACGATTCATAATTGTAAGTATAAGAACTGTTCGATATGTATGTATGTATAGAAATAAAATCTAGAAAGACTTAGAACTTACTTCATCACTTTCATCGGAGTCGCTGCCGTCTGATTCACTCTCGTCTGATGATGAGGAATCCACCGTCGTTACCTGAAACGTAACACATCATTTTATAACACTATAATATAGAGCAGCTAGGGAATAGTAGCTAGAGCTGTGTTTAGACAACATTTTTGAGATACGTTTACATTTTCCATAGATCTCTTATATTGTATACGATAACGATGTTGGTATATAGAATAAAAGTTGATAAAAATAAATCAGAGATTTCAATTTGTAGGTAACCCTGTATAAAGATTTTTGGAATAGCCGTCACAGCTTTTTAATGAATAACATAACTAATAAATCTTATAAAAATAAAAAGCTAACCCAAAAGCCAAAAAGCTTGTATTTTGGTATCAACTGACCAACACAACATACTTACTTATACAAGGTGACTTTAAATTAGTGAACGATAGAAAAGGATACGCATGTACTCGTGATAACAAACTACTTTTCCGATGGGACCAAGGTCGAAATCACAAAAAAAAATTGTTCCCTCCTACCTTGAGCTGGTGCATTTTGTATGGGGAGTTCAAAAATTTTTGAACGATTTCGACCTTGGTCCCAGAATAAAAGTTGTTTGTTATCATGAGTACATGCATATCCTTTTCTATCGTTCACTAATTTAAAGTCACCCTATATATTTAAATACCTACATAATGATACATATAAACTATTATATCTTAATATTTTCTAGCTCCACATACCTCAGCAGACAGCAATCCCCTCGCGGAAAGCTTAGCGGCGGCAAGTTTGGCGGCAGCGGCCTTCTGAGCTGCTATGTGAGCCGCCTGCGCAGCCAAACGTTCGCGCTCGGCGTTCGCGTCGTAGTAATTGTGTAAGATCTCTAAAGACACCGGCACGTCGCCGAAATACACCTCGTTCGGGATGTGGGAGGAGTCGAGGCAGTCGTCGCTCCAACGCCTGTTTTTTAAAGTTAGATCATTTTTAAGAAGGCTTGTAAGACGTCGAGTTAATAAGAAAGATTTAGTTATAAAAACTATAATACCTATTTGTGTAGGTATTAATTATTTAAAATGCATTTAGTAAAATGTACTTTTAAAAACTCATTAAGTATTGATTATTATTATTAGTATAATTTGCCACAACAAAGATTTATTGTTTTCTCGTAGGTACGTCATCGACAAGGTCAGAACGTTAAGAAGTGACGACAAATTTATGTCGCGACGAATCATACTCTCTTTGTTTTAGGGTTCTATTGTAGAAGCCTCTTTTAAGGGTTCTGTCGAATATATTTGTTTTACGAAATGACAATTAATAGTAGACACTACGTAAGCCGTTATGACGTACGTATGGCTGTAGTGTGCAAAATAGCTACTGTTATATTATAACCTCTTTTGTTATAGCGCAGGTAAATTCTATTTTAGTAAGTGTAGAGTAAATTATAGGTACATTTCTGCAAATATACCATAAACGCACAAAAACTCTCACTGACCTTCGAAACTGTATCCCCGAGAAGTCTTTCCGGAAAGGCCGCACCGCATACTGGTATCCCATGGGGCGGGGGCGCGGGGGAGCGGGGGCGGGGGGGCGCTGCGGGGGGCGCGGGGCGGCGGGCGCGGCGCCGCGGGGGGTGCCGGGGGGCTTCGGCTTGTTCGTCGAACCTTTCGGACGACCGCGCTTCTTGGGCTGAGGGATACATTTACATACATACATATCCGTCACGCCTCTCTCCCATTGAAGTAGGCAGAGACCACTTCCCTCCACTTGCCGTGATCCTTCACTTCTTTCTTTTTTGTGAAAGACGTGTGTGGGATACATTTACTTACACAAATACTTGATTACAATAAAGGGAAAACTGATTGATCCCACGTACGTAACGCAACGTGACAACATTAACAATCGTCTCCATAAAAATATTACGAATCTATCTACACAGATATGGGCCGTGTCCGGGACGTGTCTGGGCCGTGACCCGTCAGGAGAGAAAACAATACGTCGTCGTCATAACAACTAAAAGACACACGCACACGTCGGTTAGCGTTACGTTTAACAAATGTGATTCCGATCATAATATTTCTGCTCAACTACTTACCTTACGTACGACGTACGTCGGATCAATTGAACTAATAGTTCAATTGGTTTTCACAGAACTTTCAACAGAAACAAAAAACTCGTTCGATTCCTAATTTAAAATATGAAAGTGTCATACCTCAGATCCGGGTGTGGTCGCCTTCCCAGGAGTGGTACCGGATTTAGCCAAGTCCGGACTGCTGAACGGTTTCCGGTCTTCTTGGCTACAAATATTTATAAATCATGAAATAGATTTTAACCATTGAAATATAAACAAACATTAACGAATGAAGAATTAACAAAGGACGATACAAATCCCCCTAAATGTCAAACCACACATTTCCAGGAACACGTCCCTGACGGAACATAGCAAAAAACGGTTACATACAAATTGTATGCACTTGTTCACACACCTCCGTGTCTGGCGTCTATAGTGAATGAACTCTGAACACGGATAGCCCTGACCCGGAAATTTGTGGACAGCTCTTAAGACTTCTGAGCCCAAAAAACAAAAATCACTGCGCAGAATTGAAACTTATACCAGAGTATAGACCTAGACTACCACGATAAAATTATATGGAGTCAAAAAGATCAGCTTCGGGAGAAAAAAGATATAGCTTACTATACGTAAGTTATACTGTAGTTTAATGCGTAGAGTAGGTATTTTTTGTGTCCAATCAGTTGCATTGCATTGTCCTTTAAACAGTAACATGACTAAATAAAGTACCTTTTCTCAGGTGTTGCGGACGCTTCAGTCGGTCTCTGCGCGTCGCCAGCGCCCTCTGACGATTCTGGCTTCGAAGCTTCTATACATACAAAACAAGTTGATATAAATAAAACATTATACGTGTCTGTTACAGCGTTTTCTCATTGAAAGAATGTTAATTCGAACTTTCACCCTTTATAGAACAATGTACTATTTCATAATCTTTTTTAATAGTAACTTACCCGCAGGTTTATCTCCCGGTTTATCACCAATTACTGGCTGGCCTTCTTCTGAAACAAATATTTGGGTCACAAATTGTCTAAACACATGTGACACCTATAGGTACAATATATGTTTTATGCATTTACGTACCTTTGTTATGCAATTCCGCCGGTTTTTGCGCGTCCATCGGTTTTTGTGCGAGATCTGAATAAAAAAAAAGTATACATCATTTATCAGTAGCCTCATACATGCACGTCGGTTTAGGGCACTCTTGACTTGGCCTTTCTTTAACAAGTCCCCGATTTAATCGAGATAATTTCGCCTTACAGTACTATATGTACGGCCCGTTTTGCCACTTTTTTTGTAAGCATATAATATAACAAAAAAAAAACAGCAGCAGCACTGCTGGACAAAAGCCTCCCCGGCTACTTTTCATTTAACACGGTCTCTGGTAGCGAACCACTTACAGGAAAAAAATTAACTGACAGAATATTTTATACCTGTCACTATCTAAAGCGTCATGTTTTATGAAATACACATAGATTTATGTGTCAGGTAAATTGTTGAAAAGAACTTGTTGAATTTTGTGGGTGGTCTTGTCTCGACTTAGCGCCCATTTTAATAACAGATAAACCTAGGCCTATTTCATTCAAAAATACGTTTAAGATAGTGTGACAGGTAGAAAATATCTGTCAGTTAAATTTTATCTGTTAGTGATGAAACTGACCCTTACCACTGCTAAACAAAGACCTCTCACACCAGGATCCAAGTCTCTGGTGTGACATTCAACCTACAATATAAATAATGTTTACCACGAGATTGGTCACCTTCTGGCCTGTGAGCGAGGTCGTCCGGCTTGAATATGTCCGTCTTGATCTTTATTTTAGGCTGGTCGAGGTCTCCGCCCTATAAGGAAACAAAGACAGTTAGCCAGTCATCTGTGGACCGCCAAAAATTTGCAAAATGGCTGATTTGGCGCATCTGTTGCGGAACATAGCAAATTTTAATTTTTTTTTGTACCATAGACAATCTTACAATTCTTTAAGTGATAGTCCTGTACTGGGACTCCCAACATACAAGAGGTTAGACCTTTGGTCATCATCATCATCATCATGTCAGCTTATGGACGTCCACTGCTGGACAAAAGCCAAGGATGTCTACAACGACCGGTCATGCGCTGCCCCACAAAGGCTTCCCGCGCTTTTACCAGATCGTCGATCCACCTTGTTGGAGGAGGAACTTTGGTCACCTATTTAATATCCTGAATGTATGTAGTTATACTGAGATGTAGCAAACATAAATCAAAATAAAAGTTTAATGGAAACCAAAGAAAATTATATAATAACGAAAGAAATTAAGATTCATAATCAATCACTCTCGTATGAGAGTAGGCACGTGCCCCTTTAGTAGGGACGTTAAAAAAGGGCTGATAAAGACTAACTAAAATATAAGGTCTCATACTATAACAGTACAGTGAGAAGATGTAAAGGCCGGCGCACACCTGACGGAGCGCAGCGCAGAGCATTTTTGGTTGACATATTTTTATCAACATTGCTCTCATTAGAATAAAATTCAAAATCAGTTAACAAATGAGCATCGAAGCATCGATGCGACTAAATGCGAATGTTGTGTTAACTGATTTTAAATATTATTCTAATGAGAACAATGTCGATAATAAAATATGACAATCAAAAATGCGTTTGGTAGCATAATGTCCAATTCGCAAAATGTCCAGTTTGCAATTTCCCAAAATGACCAATTAGCAAAATGTCCAGTTTTCAATTTCTCAAAATGACCAATTAGCAAAATGGCATTTGACGAATTGGACATTTAGCTAATTTGAGATTTTGAGAATTTACCATGTTAAACAACTTTGGATATTTTGCGAATTGGACATGATGCTACCAAATGCATAACCGTTACAAAAATGCTCTGCGCTGCGCTCCGTCAGGTGTGCGCCGGCTTTAAGTAAGTATTTTACCATTTGTGGCGTCGGCAAGAATGGCCTATGTCCAGGCAGTACAGCTTGGGCAGAAGATGGTGATGACACCCGCTTGAATATTTTAAAACAAAAACTAAAGTCAGACATGTTATCAATGCAAATTAAAATAGCGTTACAAGCTAGTTACAAGCATAATGGTGGATGATTGTTATGTTAAATAGTCAAGTATTTCAAAGTGATAGCTAGGAATAGTCATGTTTAGTCACTTTAAAAAACAAAAGAAAAAATCTAAGACCCAGAACACACGGTGAAATGCAACTGCAACGAAACTGCAACTGCTAGTTTCTTTTGAGTTGCATCTAAGTTTCTGCTATAGGCTCCTTTAGAAAACCACACACGACGCAACTCAAAAGTAACTAGCAGTTGCAGTTTCGTTGCAGTTGCGTTTCCCCGTGTGTTCTGGGCCTCAAAGATACAAGCAATTGTTTTTCCGGTTAAATTGAGTGTGTTTAGAACTTTCCTATATCAACATTGCATGCATTTATAGATTTTATTCTGCCTATTAGATGAAAAAGAAGCTAAACAAAAGAAGGTAAAGCAAATAGAAGCTACTAACTTTAAAAAAATTAAAAACTACATTGTCCAGTAGCTATTAAAAGAAATACACAATCTCTTTAGTACACAAATTTAAAAAACTAAAGCCTGTTTCACCACCGTAAAATTTAACTGACAGATAAACTATTATTTAAAATTATTATACAGGGTGTAACAGAAAGGGTATATAAAGCCGAAATACAGCGATAGTCCTCATGAAACTGAACAACTTTCCCCAAGGAACATGGGTCGTAAATCGAAAAAATTTTTTGGATCGCCCATACTTACTCGATCAGCTGATCGGGCATTTTGTATGGGGAGGCGAAATTTTTTTTTCGAGTTACGACCCATGTTCCTTGGGGAAAGTTGTTCAGTTTCATGAGGACTATCGCTGTGTTTCGGCTTTATATACCCTTTCTGTGACACCCTGTATATTATTTAAAAAATATATTTAAAAAATATATTTAAAAAATATATTTAAAAAATATATTATTTAAAAAAGTCTATTTCATAAGTCACATTTTTAGACAGGTAAAAAATATCTGTCAGATAAATTCAACTATAACTGGTAAAACTGGCCATAAGTATTAATGGATTACCATGATGTCTTCAGGATGTGGTCTTTTCAAGGCATCGGTTGGTTCCAACTTGATTTCTGGCTTCAGTTGTTTGACGTCGAGAGGTTTCTGAGCGTCCAACGGGGGTAGCAGGTGTGGCTGTGGTGGCCATGCTGCTTTGTGGACACCCACGTCTCCGTACCCTTGCACTGGAAGGGAAAATTCTATTTAGTTTTAAAAATAAGTTTAGTTATTAATTTAGTTTCAGGATCATCTTACTTATCATAGCCAAAAACTAATTTAATTAATAAAAATAGACCCTTAAATGAAATTATGCATAAATTAACAGTTAAGTATTATGAGTCTGTTCTGTTACTCACCTACTTAATGATAAGGTAAGAATGGGGTTTCCCTACACAAGTATTAGAACTTACTGGGATGACTTGTACACAATAATGTGACAGCTTATTGCAAATAAAGATTAGATAGGTCCTGTAGCCTTGAAGAAACCCTTATGAAGTACATACATAGTCACAAACACACAAAAAACATAATACTTTAAGTAATTTTTGTATAAACTTCCAATGTCTTATGATGTATAAACTCTCTTCTTGCAAAAACAAAATTAAATAATTAAAACACACATACCCATATGAGATTGAGCTATATGTAACTGAGCTTGTGGCGGCTGCTGCGGTGGAAAACTCTGGTGATGAGGGTAGTTCTGGTGGGCTGGTGGAGCATATGACAGGTTCTGAGGGGCATAGCCTCCTGGGGGTGGAGGCCCGTACGCTGCGAAGGCATCTGGCGGTGGATAGTGCGTGTTGTACGCCCCAGGGTATGGCTGGTAAGGGATCTGATGGCCATTATCTGAAATTATTGAGTCTTTATCAATAACAATAAATAAATCAACCTGGCTGTTTGGTATCACACTGTACTCCAAATAAGATGTGTACCTATTGAGTATTCTATGATAACTTCCATGAAATAATTAGATAAATTAGTTTACCTAAATACTAATTTTATTTACTCAGACAGAGATGGTTATATATGATAGACAGAGACAAATATTTGTTTGTTTTCATTTTCTGAAAGATACTTTGTAATTTTATTTACAATGTCACATTGAAGTTACCTATTCTTTTGTTGTTGTTTTTGTTAGGTAATTTTGTAGGTTTATTTAGCTCAAGTTTAGAGAAGTGTCGAAAGAATATGTGCAAAGCATTTATAGATTTTCGTGTTTGCAGTGTAAAGATTGTTATAAGTGGTACGTTATACACTTACCGATGTAGTTAAGCGGCAAACCGTTTCCTTGTACAACTCCATGACCAGGTTCGCCCTCCATCCGTAACCGCTTTTGGTTCATCCTTTCGGCTTCATAGTTCATGGTGGTAACTAAAAACAAAGCTTGTCGTCACAACATCTCATAGCTAACATTCCAATACACATTTTTCTATAGTTAAATCCAGAAATGAGAGCTTAATAAAGTTAGTGCTCGCAGTAGACGCCAACCGGACGCTTGCACAAAACACAGGTTATAAATGCAAACAGAAGCGTACCTACCTTTGTTGCTTAATGATTGTTATTGATTTTAGTAATTTCAACCACTTAGGGACTTCCTTGCAGTAGTTTGGTACATAATAGTGCACGTTATCAAGTCAAAAGAACTGTTGCATACAAAATATGCATCAAATTATTGGTGTAATGACAGAAAAATTAGAAAAAAACACACAAGTGAAGCGGGGATTGAGTATTTTTTTTCTCATTCTTTCATTTTTTTTCTGTGCACTTGACGAATCGTGTTTAAGAAGACAGCGTGAAACAATCAGAAAAAAGTTAAATCGTACTGCAGTTTTTTTAACAAAATTATAAATTTGCGCAATTCTTATGATATATTATTATTGAAAACAAAATGGAATGATTTAATTTGTCTTAATTCTACATCAAAGTGTTGATGTAATCTTTATAAACGCCACACTAAAGTATCAATGCATTCTTTCTCTTTCTCACAACTACAGAGTGAAAAAGAGAAAAGGTTTATTTTTTTACAATGCATCCTTGCAAGCATGTATCCGAATTTCAACAAAAATTGGACGGAATTTATTATTGTTTCTCTGTTTCGCATCTGAAATTTGTAACTTGCTATCCTTGTCTACAAGCTAAACTTTTTTTTTTATCTTTCGCGAACGAATGGATTGAAAAAAGTTGTGTTTGTTGAAAAAAAAGTTTTCGTTCCTTCGTTCGTTCTTCGGCCAGTTTGTTTGCTTGCAAATTCATAGAATTATTTTTACAAAAATACATATTTATTGAATTGCTGAAGATTGCCTAAGTTTATAGATATTTTTATTGTTTATATCATATCCCGATCGTGTTACCAAACTTTATGGGTAAGCTATTTAAAACTTTCCTTTTGTAAAAACTAAACGGTAACAGGCACTGCTTTTTAACCTTTTCATGTGGAATTTTGTATGTTTCTGTGATTTGAAGTATGTTTCGTTGGAATATCTTTTTCTTACTTAGAATTTTGTGCTGTAAAGTCATGCTTTAAATAATTTCACCTGTAAACTCATAACTGGCCATTTTTTGAACATTTATTAGCCATGTATCACATATCTATCATGGTCAAGATCAAGTCATGGCTAAACAAATCGTTTTTTCTTGGTCTCACTTAGTATATACCTCATATAGTCTACATAGCTATAAACTAAAAAATAACTACCTACTATCTCAGCTTGATGTAAGAATGTGTAGTTATAACATTTACCATCAAAAGCATGCTGGAATGTATTCAAGCGCCGGATCGGACATGCAACATGCAACACGCAACGCAAGGCTGCGTATGTGTCGGTAGTCAAGTTACAGCAGCTTTCATATGTCTGGGTAGTACAGTACTGTACAGTACAGAACAAACTGCACTGTACTGTCTGACATCCCCAAACACATCACTACAAAACATACAAACTATAAATACATACCTACTCAGATGTATATCTTGAGAGAAATAAGATTTCGCATGCTAAAAAGTATTTTTCTGACATTGAATGCTCTCTTGTAAAATGTTAAGATTCCATTTATAATTCAAATTAAGGAACCCTAATTTAGTAATTGAATATAGTTGACCTTGTCAGAAAAGAACTGGAGCCATGTCATTATTAAAGGGAATCTTTAATTATTATCAAAGGGAATCTATCAAGCAAAACTAGATAGCTACTATCTATTTTTTTACAGAAGTGAGATTCTAACTCAAACTTAATCTTTATTTTATAGGAAAATCATAAAACACCTGTAATAGGTATACTATTTTAAGCTTTAGCTAAAGGTAGATTAGCAAAAGATGCAGTTTTGCATAGAAAATAACCTAGCTAGAAACTACTGGGTGACCTTTTTCAAAATATAGTTTGTATTTGTATACCAAACTCGCCCCAACCATCTTTAATATCAAAAGGGAACTACTCAGGCCCCCTTAATACAAAACGAGTTTTAAAGATAGTTTTAGGACTAATATGTCATTTTTTGACTTTTCAGCTGTGGACAATAGTCCTAGAACTATCATCTTTAAAATATGTTTTGTATTATGGGGGAAGAAGTTTAACGAGTTAATAACAACCTAATTTAGTTTAACTTAAGTCATTCAATCTTTATTTCCTTCCAAAAAGAATGAATGATAATGTTTAAGCACTAGGGTCCATACATACATACTCTGCCATTCCTTGTGCTATTTAATATGAATTATTTTATTTACAGGGTAAAACCTAATTATTAAAATGTTCAAGCAAGAGGACTTCAGTATTCTTAGCTCCAGTGAATTCAGCCCTAACACCAATATGGAGAATTTTATGTGAGTAAAAATAAAGTTAAATTTTGCTAAATTAATGATTACTTTTTAGGAAAGAAATATTGTTTATATCAAAAGTTATATTTATATAAAAAAGTAATTTATAGTATTAAAATCTTTATAGTATAACTTGATACTTTTATAATTGTTTTAATGTATATGTTAATGAAATAGGATGATGCAATAAATTTGATATGGATGACATTTTTTATTGATTGCTTATTTACTTCATTAGGTACTTATTAAAATGGTTTAGTTGCGAATAGGGAAAAACAATAATTAATTGCAACATCCCATTATCCTATTTCTTAACCCCCGACGCCAAAAGAGGGGTGTTATACCTACATAAGTTATCTTCCACTCACCTGTCTTGGATAAAGTGGTTTGGGATCATTAAGTAAATTGTTTTGTCCTTATTAATAAAACTCTATCAAACTTTATAAGAGACCAATTAAATCAAATTATCTTGATTTCTTTTAATCATATTAGTTAAAACTATGTATCCCGTAAACATTACGCCATCTTCCTATTTTTATCAACAACAATATCAACTATAACTATAATTTTAACCAAGCCCCTTCTCCCATTACGATACGCACAGGTGATTCAAGTATCCTGCAAGTCTCTAAAGTCACCGCGAAGTATCTCACATACATTTGAATGCAGGCTTACACACTACGATACCAGTATAATGTATGTGAGATACTTCGCGGTGACTAATCTTCGAGACTTGAATCGCGTGTTTGTATCGTAATGAGAGAAAGAGCGAAGAGTATACTTACGTCTGCATCAATTATACTTCCAGACTGAATTCCTCTCAAGAGTTTGACATGAACAATATAAGTATGACAGATATTATACCGGAGTTATCACCGGAAGCCTTGGAAGAGGCTACTATGGATGTCCTCACGAAATACGAAATGGCTGAGTTTTGTCCTGTAAGTTTTTGAAAATAGTAAAAATATAAATAAAAAAAAAGTAACTACGGTTCACTACGGTAAATTAAAGATTTTATTTATGAATAAACATTTTCAACTGTTTCAAAAACTGATGTTAGACAAAATCTAAGATGCCAATTTTGTTCATTCTTTATTTGGTTACAATATTGTTTCCCTTATTGTCTGTTTTCCTTAAAGAAATAAAGAAAAAGTTATCATAGGCTCCATGCCACTAAGACTAGGGCTCAAAGCCTGATATAACTTGTATTTGGAAACTAGAAGCCATACATATTATACATTAATATTATGAATTAAAACCAAACATTATTTTTAAATAAATAACACTAACTACTTATCCAATGGCTGGGAACCAGTCCAAAACTTTGGCAATTCATATACGAGTGCCTCAAAATAGGACCAATTATGAATTATAGTGTTTTGTTTGTAGGAGTCGCCGCGAGGCCCGCCAGAGCGTACGGAATTCGACGGTGATTTCGACTTCCGAGTTGAAATCAATGCATCCGACACGCATAAGAAGAAATATCTAGTAAGTGTACAATACAAACATATCCGTTACGCCTCTCTCCCATCTGGGTAGGCAGAGACCATCTCGCTCCACTTGCGCACCACACCCGCCAACCACCTTTTATCCAAATTCATCAGACTCCTCATACATGGACTATCCTGCCTTTATGCTATCACTTCTCTCTCTGTGGGGGTCTGCAGGAAGAAATTTCTATTAGAAATATGCTGTACCTTTTGTATAACTTCTCTTTTTACGTGACAACGTTTTATAATTCGATGGAGCCGGCTGCACGCACGAAAAAACATGACTCATGCGGCGTTACCTCGCTCTGAGGCGTTCCATTTAAGGCTTGAAGTGCAAGCGAGAGCGCGGATCGGGCGACAAAGAGGCACAATCGGCAGCATTAATGACGTTGTCACGTTCAACTATCGTCAGTAAACCGACTTTACAGACAACCGATTTCTTTTTCTGTCTCTATGTACTATCATCTTACAATAAACTGTTAAATATGGACGTCGGTTTAGGGTACTCTTGACTTGGCCTGTCTAAATCTTCGATTTGATCGAGATACTATCGCCTAAGTTAACAATAATTTTTACCTATTAAAGGCATTTAAGTCACGTTTAAGTCACCGTAATATTATGAATATCGTTTAATTCCAATAAGTGCCCGTTCACCACCCACAGATAAAATATAACTAACAGATAAATCTATGTCTGCTTCATAAAACATGACTTGTTAGACAGAGACAGGTATAAAATATCTGACAGATAAAAATCTATGTCTGTTTCATAAAACATGACTTGTTAGACAGAGACAGGTATAAAATATCTGACAGATAAAAATCTATGTCTGTTTCATAAAACATGACTTGTTAGACAGAGACAGGTATAAAATATCTGACAGATAAAAATCTATGTCTGTTTCATAAAACATGACTTGTTAGACAGAGACAGGTATAAAATATCTGACAGATAAAAATCTATGTCTGTTTCATAAAACATGACTTGTTAGACAGAGACAGGTATAAAATATCTGACAGATAAAAATCTATGTCTGTTTCATAAAACATGACTTGTTAGACAGAGACAGGTATAAAATATCTGACAGATAAAAATCTATGTCTGTTTCATAAAACATGACTTGTTAGACAGAGACAGGTATAAAATATCTGACAGATAAAAATCTATGTCTGTTTCATAAAACATGACTTGTTAGACAGAGACAGGTATAAAATATCTGACAGATAAAAATCTATGTCTGTTTCATAAAACATGACTTGTTAGACAGAGACAGGTATAAAATATCTGACAGATAAAAATCTATGTCTGTTTCATAAAACATGACTTGTTAGACAGAGACAGGTATAAAATATCTGACAGATAAAAATCTATGTCTGTTTCATAAAACATGACTTGTTAGACAGAGACAGGTATAAAATATCTGACAGATAAAAATCTATGTCTGTTTCATAAAACATGACTTGTTAGACAGAGACAGGTATAAAATATCTGACAGATAAAAATCTATGTCTGTTTCATAAAACATGACTTGTTAGACAGAGACAGGTATAAAATATCTGACAGATAAAAATCTATGTCTGTTTCATAAAACATGACTTGTTAGACAGAGACAGGTATAAAATATCTGACAGATAAAAATCTATGTCTGTTTCATAAAACATGACTTGTTAGACAGAGACAGGTATAAAATATCTGACAGATAAAAATCTATGTCTGTTTCATAAAACATGACTTGTTAGACAGAGACAGGTATAAAATATCTGACAGATAAAAATCTATGTCTGTTTCATAAAACATGACTTGTTAGACAGAGACAGGTATAAAATATCTGACAGATAAAAATCTATGTCTGTTTCATAAAACATGACTTGTTAGACAGAGACAGGTATAAAATATCTGACAGATAAATTGTATCTGTTTGGTGAAACAGGCCCGAAATCTCGAGGAATTGTAATCTGTCAAAAGATGTGAACATTGACATAGTAATTTCAATTTAGCGCATAATTTTTCGCTTGATAGCAATATATTGAAGTGATTTAGTTATAATATCTTCTTCTTTTTAACCCCCGACGCCAAAAGAGGGGTGTTATAAGTTTGACCCCTCTGTCTGTGTGTCTGTCTGTGGCACTGTAGCTCCTAAACGCGTGGACGGATTTGGATGCGGGTTTTGTTTCTTGTTCTTTGTTTTTTTTTATAATATCTTCTATTTTGTTGTATCTTATCTTACTATTTCAGTACTCAGCCCAACTAAACCGCATCTACGTAGACATGAAGCAAGCGTTCGCGGTGTCGTTCCGCTGGCGGCCGGCGACGACCACTCTCTTTGTGCGCGCCACGTGCGTGTTCAGTGATGACTCTCAAGCTGAGAAGAGAGTTGAGAGGTGCACGCAGCATACGCACGATGCTTCTAATAGCGGTAAGGAATGACTTCTATTCCTACTCCTTTTCTGTTCATGCAGTCCGGTTGTGGAATTCATTGTCATACATCTTACGTGATACTCACTCTCTGTCTCCACATATTAAAAAAGAAAGTTAAAGAGCACTATCTTATCATAGAAAATACAGTATACAATTGATATTATGTATAAATAATAGCATTTATGCATGTGTGTTTATTTTATATGGATATATAACAGGAAACACAGAACAGCCCTTAAACAAATTATATTTCTGTGTATTCTACTTCAGTCTGTATTGACTACACGCAGACAGAGAAGAGGGCCAATAGCGGTTACGAATAGGGATGACGACTACATTCATTCGCCTATTATATAGAGATTTGAAGCAACCAGCCGGGCCAGGATGTTATAGCTCCATAGCGCTTATCACATGTTGCAGTCATTGCGATATATGGGTACTAACGATTTAATAAACCTATTTTAAGCCCCAGCTTTCATACTAACACTCATTCATTACTTCCAGATGTAAATCCAGTGATAGTACGGAACGTACTGCACTCGTCAAGCGAGCTCGGTAGCCGTGGTGTATACTACTGCGGAAACCCGGATCTGCCTGACTCCTGGTATGAAAACGACATTATTTTCTATTAGCTGACTTGTCAATTCAATGCAGCTTCGTTATTCTCAGATATGTGTCGGAAGAGTGTCAATGTATACCTTGACACATTTGATCGCAATCCGCGTACAGTGCTACCAAGTTATCTGTGAAACGGCCGTTATTGGAACTACGGCCACTAATATGGAAATGTCAAATTCCAGAACCGCTGCTATTGGTAGAAAATTAGAAATACAATTTTGAATTACTACTAGCGCTGCCGTTTGCCGTTGTTTAGCAGAATACCGAAATGTGTCAAAAATGCCATTGACACTGCCGGCCGACATACAACTGAGGCTAGTTTAAATGGGGATGATGACTACATTCAAAAATTCAAAAAATTATTAGTCCGTCTTTTAAACTATTAAAAAATATTTGAAACACATTTTTTACCTGATCAAATACATAAATAAATACAAAGATACAGAGTATCAAAGTTACGGGGTGGGGGGGTATTGCCGTCACTCCTTGGTTAAAATCGTACTGAGGAGTGACGTCACGAGCAACTTCAACCCAGTGTATCTTTGTCATTTTTAGTTTAAGAGAAAAAAGAAAAAATACTAGTCGAATATTTTAAAATAATCTATGTGATGGACTTAAAAAATGTTTTTGTCATCATGTCCATTAGTAGACTTGGGTCCCACTACATTCGTCATATCCCCTTTAATCAGGTACTCGGTGCTAGTACAACTACCTACTACCTCAAACGTGCAAGAGTTGAATGCGCACACGCACGCGTTTGTGTTCGTCTGCAAGAACTCCTGCTCCAGCGGCATCAATAGAAGAGCTATCGATGTTATTTTCACTCTTGAAGATGTTACGTAAGTGTGTTTTTTATAGTGTTTATGTTTAAGTAGTTATCGCCATCTATGCGTTTCTTTGTCATTAGTATTTTTTGGAAAGGAGTATAGGCTACGTAAAACAATACTATAGAAACGTATCTAACCGAACTAAAAATCCGCGAAATATCAACCGCAATAGGCGGAGCTTAAAATATCAACCGAGACTGCGCCAATCGGCCGCCACGACGTGTTGCTTAGCACTAGTTTTTGTGAAAGTAGTACACATGAAATTGATGTCATGAAACTAATTTCGTTCAGTAATGCTTAATGCTTGTACCTCTTTTTGTGCAATAAAGTATTTCTATCTATATAGGGTGACTTCAAATTAGTGAACGATAGAAAAGCATATGCATGTACTCGTGATAACAAACAACTTTTACTATGGGACCAAGTTCGAAATCATAAAAAAAACGTTGGTCCTCCATACTATCAGCTGGTGCATTTTGTATAGGGAGTTCAAAATTTTTTTGAACTATTTCGACCTTGGTCCCATAGTAAAAGTTGTTTCTTATCACGAGTACATGCATATCCTTTTCTATCGTTCACTAATTAAAAGTCACCTTGTATATGCACCCCCCCCCCCCCCAGCGGTCAGGTGTACGGTCGTCAGTCTGTGGGTGCGCGTGTGTGTGCGTGTCCGCGCCGCGACATGCGGCGCGACGTGGACGCGCTGGCGGCCGGCGGCGGCAAGCGGCGCGCTGCTCGAGCTGCGCCTGCGCCGCCTGATAAGAAGATCAAGCTGGAGGTGGTGGGCGTTGATGATGCGTTACATACACTGCCGCCGGTATGTTTTTTTATTTAACCATGACGACTTCCTTGTTAATAACTCGCAACTACATTTCAATCTTTTCTAGCAAGCTCGGTCTACATCTGGTACTTTTTTTGCTCGGTAAACCTGTTGGCAAACCTATAAAATATAAAATAAATAAAAAAAACTTTCCATTTAACACGGATTGAAGCACGTAATCTTAATAAATGTCAATGTTTGTCCGTATGGATGCACGTGAGGAGGTCTGTTACTCTTTCACGCGAAAACCACTGTACAGACTTTAGTGAAACTTTGCAGTATGGTAGTACATTATATTATATTACAACATCCTTTTTAGACCCTTACATAATCTTACAGACTTGTATTAATTATTCTTCTTTTCATCATAATTCCAGGTGCAAATAGTAGGAGTGAGAGCAATGGTGACAGGTTTAGAAGTAATGCTGCAAATGATGGAACAAGCGGCGTCTTTCAAGAGAAACGACCCGCAAGCCACAGATAAGTACAACAAAAGTATTGCCAGCCTACGATCTAAGATAGACGAACTCAAACGTAACCAATCGTAAGGTTTTAGATGAATAATTGGCCTCCGCGCGTTACTAGATACCGTCGGCGTACTTCAAAAATGCGATAAAAATACTACGCCGATTGGGGCGTACCGCGCTAGTCGTTGTTGTTGTTAGCCCATATATGTCCCCACCGAGGGGCTCGAGCCTACTCTCATACAGAGAGTGATTAGGCCGTAAACCACCACGCTGGCCAAGTGCGGGTCGGCGGATTTCATATACACCTTCGAATTTCTTCTTTGGCGTGTATGCAGGTTTCCTCACGATGTTTTCCTTCACCGTTAGCAAGTGGTAATCGAATAAATTGGTACGTACATGAGAAATAAACTCCGAGGTACGTGCCCGCACTTACAAAATTAGTCAAAGTAACAAATATATTTATTTTATAATCACAAAAAATGCTCTTGAAACCGTAACATTTTTATAATGCTCTTGAAACCGTAACATTTTTATAATGCTCTTGAAACCGTAACATTTTTATAATGCTCTTGAAACCGTAACATTTTTATAATGCTCTTGAAACCGTAACATTTTTATAATATACATTTTTTAAAGCTAGCGCTAGATTTGCAAGGTGCAGTTTCCCCCAGAGAAGAAACTAGCAAGAAACTTTGTAGGGTTGCTCTTTTCAAATAAAGTTTTACATTAATTCTTATAAACAGTTTATAATACGCCGAATTATGCCCAGTTGTCATACGATTATTTGATACCGACACGAAATTGAGTTGCGCATTGTACATGCTGTTTTTTCTTCATAGAGCGGTATTTAGTCGTAGCGCGCGGAGATCATTTAAAAATCTTTGCGTAAGGTATAAATAGTTGACTCTTATTTTTACTTGAGATAATTATAGTTATAATATAGCGTTAGATCCCGCATCGTACGATGCGAACGGATTAATTTCCAACATTGGTTTCCTATAAAAATGCCATTACGTAATGCTCCGTTCGCATCGTACGATGCTGAAGCTTAGTCGAAGCTCAATTTTTAATTTGGTTTTAAGATTATTTTTTGATACTTAAGTATTTTTTTAAGATTAGCTAGAACAATACGTTTTTAGTTGTTTTTTTATCATGGTATAATTAGTGCCAGTTACGCCATCTACGTATAAACTATCAGTCAGATAAATATTTGTTGATGGTGAAACTAGCCCTTAATTGAGATATAATAGTATGATTAAGTAAGAAAGTGCTATTTTCCTAAACAATAAAAGTAATAGAAATAATGATTTCAAAGTAAAATTCTTAACAAAACAATTGTGCTAACTGAGTTTTAACTCGACAGAAATTTTAACCATACAGCCTGACCAATAAGAGTAGAAATTAAAAAGTGGCAACACTGTAGCGTCGTCCCTTTCACATAAACCTAAGCAAAACGGGACGACGACACTATAGTGTTACCACTTTTTAATTTCTACTCTTTTTGGTCAGACTATATAATATATGTTTAAAATTATGTTAATAATAAAATACGATGATGTGTGGAAATGTACCAGTCAATCTTTCATTTACTTATTTTTTTTTAAATTCTAACTTAGTTTATGGTTTTAAAACTAATTTCGCTTTAATTGATTTCTTAAAATAACTACGAATAATATGAAACTGCAATTATTTCGATGTGGTATTAATTTTAGTAATTTTTATGGCAACCCTATGATAGGGGTTAGAAAAAATGTTAAAAAAAATAGTAAAACAAATAATTTTTAAACTAATAGAAAAAGTTCGAACGTGCCTTATTAATGTTCTTGTTGTTGTTAGCCCATATATATGTCCCCACCGAGGGGCACGAGCCTACTCTCATACAGAGAGTGATTAGGCCGTAATCCACCATTATTAATATAAGTATAAAATTAATTGATTGGAAAAAATTAAGAATACCTAATCTTAATTCTTAAAATATGTACCAAAAGATAATACCAATAACTCTATGGCGTTTGTTAGTCTACTATATGTATGTATTTTTAATATTTTTACACATTCTAACGGTTGGATCAATTTTTATAAAATTTAGTAGGTATGAAAAACACACTACCCTTCCTTTTGGCTTCGCCTTAGTCGGGTAGTAACGGGACATAGTCCATAAGGCATAAGATGGGTGTTGTATTCGCATGATAGCACACTATAGGTTGTGGCGCGTCGCGTCCCGTGCTAATTGGTTCTTGACTGATTTTTAAACGCGGCTCGAGGCGTGGCTCGTCCTTCAACAGTCAATAGAAATTTATTTTATTACTAAATAATACACTAATAAAAAACTTACGTTTCGTGAATTGAACCATTAGTATAGTATAAAAGAGTCATACACAGAATTAGGTTCAAAATTGTTTTTCCTGTGCCTGATGATTAAGAATACTGGAGTATCTAATCCTCAAATTGTTTATATAGGCCAAAACTACATCGGGCACAGATTATGCGGATATGCATTAAGTGGAGAAATCCTCCTTAACTTTCGGGAACAGGAGAGACATTTTTTGTTTTCTATGTCTGTATGACCCAAAAACTATAAAACTTTTAGTATATCATTCAAATACCATTTTCCTGTTAATTTAACACTACAAGGACATACGAAGAAACATAAAATGTTTGTAAAACGAACTTTATAATTAGGTATTGTATCTACCTCGAAATATAAAAAAAAACCCATCCCACATTTATTAAATTTTAAGTTTTAATTGCAATGATTATTTCCTAATTCTTGATTTTTTAAAGTTAGAAATAAGATAGAATTATGATGACTAGATAATAAGAACATTTTCATACTTTAATTTTTTATTATGATTAATTTCTTTTACAAGAATTTTTGGATTGTTTTAAAGCGTCAAAAGAATGACGTTGGTATTTTATTATCTTTTATTTGGTATATTATTATTTCGTTTGTGATTCATGTTTAAAGATAGAAACAGACTAGATCCACGTACGAAATGCATGTTATCTGGGGTCCAACTCTGCTAATTCAAAATAGCCTCAGTTGTGTGTCGGCAGAGTGTCAACGGCATTTTTTGACACATTTGGTAGCAATCAGTGTACAGATCCTTTGAGTATAGAATATATAAGAAGATGCCATACCGTCTGGAGCTGCGTGCCTGGTCTGGCGCAAAATGGCTACCTTTTTGTATGGAATTTCTTATCGTTTGACAGCTCATCTACCAAGAAAACTATGAAAATCTTGCGCCAACCTTGGCACGCTGTCATAAACTCATTTGTATATGAAAAAATATGTAGTTCCTCCTTATATTCTATACTGAAAGTACAGATCTACCAAGTTATCTGTGAAACGGCCGTTGTTATTGGAACTACGACCACTAATACGGAAATGTCAAATTCAAGAACGGCTGCGATTGGTAGAAATACAATTTTGTATTACTACTAGCGCCGCCGTTCATTTTACAGATAAGTTAAGTCTGCCTGTAAGCCATTGTTTAGCACAAATGTGTCAAAAAATGCCATTGACACTGCCGACAAAAACTGAGGCTATTTTAAATTCATAAACTTGGGTCCCTGCTCTATAGGATTCGATTAGAAGAACACGTCACGTTGCGTACGGTACGTGGGATCAATCTGTCACTAGCTTTATGTTTAATTTTACTGAGACTGTCTTCCACCAGTGTGGCTTGTTTCCTTACCGCCTTTAATAAAATACAAATTGATATTCAGTTTTTTTATTGAATCCTCCAATACACACTTAAAGTGTTACAAGGATCTTTTGGCACGTGGCGGAAATCGGAACTAACGATATCATCTTGTAAATTGTCATTATTTATTCATAACCAAGCCCTCCTGACAATGTGAGCCAAGTGCCAATATATCCTTGTAGCATACGTATCTGTCACACCTCTTCCATTGAAGTAGGCAGAGACTTCCCTCCATTTGCTACGATTCAAACACTTCCTTCGCTTCATCAACATTCATCAGTCGCTTCATACATGCACTATGGAACAATGGAGCAGATTTTTACAATATAGCTCCAATATCGCCCTTATGCAGCAATGAAATAAGGTGCACATTTAGTGCTATGTCTTATTCTTATGTGAAATGAAATATCATTTAATCCTGTAGGTTTTGACAACACTAAAGCTGTGGCCCCAGTAGGCAAACTGTTAGCCGCTGACTAGTTTGCGGCGTATTGATTTAGTACGCCCTTCCATATATTTGAAATGGAGTGTCCACAGTCAGCTAGTTTTCACTCACTGTACGCAGTTTGCAGCGTTACGCGCGCTGACTATCTCAGACAGCGGCCGACTCCCACCAAAACCGGTTATTTCATTGATTTGAGTTTGCAGAACTCTTTCAGTTCGCCACAAATTTGCGGCTCACTCAGTCGGCCGCTAACAGTTTGCCTACTGGGGCCACGGCCTTAGGACGGATTATTTTTTAAAGTTAATGCTAGATTCGCAAGAGTGCCGTTTTCCCCAGAGAAGAATGTGCAAGCTACAATATTTAAAATCTTTTCAGTGGTTTTTAATTGAAAGAGTAACAAACATCCTTACGTCTATCGTCTATGAATTGGTCAGTAAAAAAGGTTAAATGGATTAATTAGGTAATAATCATCAGGTAAGAATAAACTTACTTATCTTTTAAAAAGTCGTATTTTCTATCATTGGATTTTGAAATAAAACAAATAGTTATCGATGATATTGTGATGTATTTCAAATTGGTGTACAGAAAACTTATTATATAAGGTTTTAAGATTAGGATCAAGATCCATAACCTTATTAAGATCCAGAAATTGCTGTATCCGTTTTACGGATACGGGCAAAACACTACAAAAAGGATTTAAACATCATTCTTTGGTAATACAATTTCATCATTTTATGGCAACATTACTGGCTGATTTATCTTAAAAAGGAACTTAAAGATATGTACGGTAAAACAGAATGTTTTCTAGTCTTCTTCATTATTAAATATAATTTTGATTCGTCTTTTTTAACTTCATCTATAATTCTAATCCCAGATAAATATTCGAAGAAACTATCAATATAAAATATGAATTTATATTAAAATGAAAACAAATAACTTTCTTGTTAAGATTATAACTTAATAGGAATGACGACGACATTTAAAACCGGCAAGTGCGAGTCGGACTGGCGCAGGAAGGGTTCCGTACCATTCACTATTCATATCGAGCAAAAAAATCACGTTCGTTGTATGGGAACTCCCTCTAATTATTATTATTATTGTTCTATTTTTAGTATTTGTTGTTATAGCGGCAATGGTAGCTATAACGGTTCATGAGATACAGCCTGGTGATAGACGGATGGACGGACGGACAGACAGAAAGACGGACAGCCAAGTCTCAGTAAAAGGGTCCCGTTTTCACCCCTTGGGTACGGAACTCTAAAAATGGTATACCTACTGTTTAGTTTGTCCTTTGAAATGACCAAAAATAGGTACTTATGTAGGTACTTACCTACTTTACTTTTTTTCTTTTTTCTCTCACAAAAGCAAACAGACAATAAAAAGTTATTTGTTTTCCTACTTAAATTAGAATTCAGTCCTTATTCTAGTGGCAATTCTTAAAAATAAATTATTAAGTAAGGAAATAAGAAATTATAATTATATAATTAGAAGGAACTTTAAAAGTTCCTGCAATGCCAGTTCAAAATACCTTTTAATAAGTTGAAATTTTAGACAGGGTGACTTAGTGAACGGTAGAAAATGATATGCATGTACTCGTGATAACAAACAGCTTTTACTATGGGACAAAGTTCGAAAACATTCAAAATTTTTCGAACTCCCTTACATGGCACCAGCTGATAGTGTTAAGTACCTATGGGAGAACAATTAATTTTTAATGATTTCATACTTGGTCCCTTAATAAAAGTTGTTTGTTAACACGAGTAAGTATCCTTTTCTATCTTTCACTAATTAACAACCAGCCTGTATAGGTACATTCTAATATCTACATGTAGGTACGTCCTGCATTTTTATCACAGTGTAGTTCGGTTATTTTGAAGTAGACATTGCTCTCTAAAACGTTAACAAAATAAATGCCTTTATAAGACTAAACTTAATCTATGCATAAAATTAAACAAACAAACAGAGAACAATCATAAATATCAGTGTACATTCATCACACGATTCATAGGTTTTGATACTATCACTAAGTAGTTGAGCGAATTATGCTTCAAACATCGAAAAAAAAATACCTACTGGATGTTACAGAAAGGGTATCAAGCGGAAACACAGCGATAGTACTCTTAAAACTGAAAAACTTTCCCCAAGGAACATAGGTCGTAAGTCGGAAAAAAAATTCGCCTCCCAATATAAATGTCCGATCACCTAATCGAGTAAGTATAGGCACAGTAGGTATAGGCGATCCAAATTTTTTTTTCCATTTACGACCCATGTTCCTTGGGAAACTTTGTTCAGTTTCATGAGGACTATCGCTGTGTTTCGGCTTGATACTCCCTTTCTGTTACACTCTGTATAAAATTTATCTACTTATGAGGTGTTTTCTAAGTATTTGCATCTAATGCACATAACACAATATGTTTATACATAGGTACCTATGAGTCAAAATCACAACCCCTAAGGAAGGATAATATGTTAGAGATTTATAAAAAAGCCACCATTGTAAATTCATCAAAAAGTTAACATTAGTACCTACACAACCAAACGTTTTGTACTTTGTACCGGACGTATTTCGTAGTTACTTATTATTCAAATTGTACCAGATAAAGGTACATAAATATTATATAAATAAATGAAAAAATAATACTTAATAAATAGGGTCACTTGTCGAACAGTGGCTATACCAGAAACAGTGGCTCACCTACAGTATCTGGGAAAGAGGCAGAGATATCTATTCGTTATATTTACTTTTCGAAAGCGGTTGACATGTGTACAAGTTCATTCCAGTTAGTCGGCGAAAATTATGTGAAATTTTTGTGTTATTGGATTTTTATGTTTTTCTTAAAACAAAAGTCGTCTTTAAGGTAAGAAACATTTTGTTCCAACTTTTTATTAATGTGTTATTATGGGTAGCTGTTATTTTCTGTAGATTCTATGTCTAATCAAGATTAAATTAATACAGATTTCAGTGTCGTTTGTTGTTTATATTTTTCTTGGGACCGTTTTAAATTCAAAACGGCGTAAGCTTCCACAGTGGCTCAGTTTTGAAAGGTTAACAGTGGATCATGAACCACTGTGTACTTTTGATATATTTTTATAATTATTTACCTAACAATTTCTTTAAATTGTGAAGAAAATCACAATATAGTGACATAGATTTATTTCTTTTAGAGTGCTTCAGACGAACAAGCTGCGGTTCACCGGGAGGGACCCATACTGACGCAAAGATGAAGAAAACTGTCGAATATATGAAATCTGGAATGAGTGCTAGAAAGGCACCGAAGACATTCGGCATTGCTTTTATAACTTTGCGACGTTTTTATCTAAAGTAAAAAAAAATTGCACCGTCATTGATACAGAGGTCGTTTCCGAATTATGAGGCACCTAAAAATCAAAGTTTTTAATGATGAAGACGAGCAAGAGTTGATTTTTTTTTAAATACTATTTTATTTAATGGAATTATTCTGTGGGCTCTCAGAAAAAGAATGCCGAAAAGTCGCATTTCAAATGGCGGAAGTTAATGACTTGATAATGCCCGAAAACTGGAAAGCTCATCAATTAATGTGTAAGGAGTGTCTTAGATGTTTTAGGCGAAGATATAGTGATCTCCGTTTACGCAGACCCGAACCATGCAGTCTAGCCAGAGCCACGGTTTTCATCAGGCATAATGTAGAAAAAAGAACTAAGAAGATTTATTGTAGACACCCTGGATTCAAATGATTATGAGTACAATAATAAATGAGTGATTAAATAAGAATGAATTTGTTGCATTTATTGACAAAACTGAATATATTTACGACCATGATCCATTGTGAACTACCCTGATCCACTGTGTATTTGCCCCCGAACCACTGTTTCGACCCCCTGGTACACAGTGGCTAATTTCTGTGTTTAAAAAAAAACTGTGATATCTTTTTTCCTATTATGAATAACGACAAAAAGAATAATATTTATGAAACTAGAATGTTTACACCCTACGTTAGTCAGTATTGGTACATCCTAATACTGCTGAGAGCTGTGCTACAGCCTTCGGAAAAAAAGTGAGCCACTGAGTACCAACTGACCCTACTTATTATTATAAATATAAATGATAGTATTAAATCTTTTCCTTTCGTTAAAACGTTTTAGCTTTAGTTCATTAGGTAATACCTACTTGCTCAGTAGGTACCTCTTTGAAAATGTTAATTTATAATTTCAACTTTTTTGATTTCATACCATACTACCTACTTACTCATTACGTAAACAAGTACGTAGGTACTACCCAAGAAACATGGATAGAAATAATCTCTTGAAAATCTCTCTTGAAATATTAATTTTATTATATGTTTCTGTGTTTATGTCTGAGATTTGTAAAACTTAAATTGAAAAGAGCAACCCTACAGAGTTTCTTGCTAGGTTCTTCTCTTGCGAATCTAGCATTTACTTTAAAAAATGACCCGTCCTAAGTGTTGTCAAAACTAGGATTAAATGATCATCAATCAATACCTAACTTCTCATACCGATACTAAGTGTCCCATCTGATCAACGTTAGGTATCATTATCATCATCACCCCTTTTACGTCCCCTCTACAGGGACACGAGCTTACTATCTGACGAGAGTGATTGTTGTATTTCGATACATGTTTCTTGGGGAAAGTTGTTCAGATTACATCCCTTGACGTTTAAGTGTTATAAGATACCTATTTATTAGGTACTTATATTCGGTAGGTATATTAGGTAAGGTACAGTTATTAATAGAGGTAGGTACGGATTTGAGATCAAATCGATGAAAGCTGTCAAAATAGATAAAAGTCTACCAAAACGTTCTAATAATTTAATTCTATTTCATTCTCATTCTAACAAGTGTTTCGAGTTCGCGACACTTTTATTAAAGCCAAAAATGTCAAAAACATTAATTTATGATGTAAGAAGTACCTAATTATAATTTTGTCATGTTATCTATCAGCCATTGAAAAAGTAGTCTCGGAATGGTGGGTTTATGAGGGATTTAAAAAAAAGAGTGGCGCTAAGTGGTAATGTGGTAAAAAAAGAGAGACTGGTGTTGCACCGCACTGGGATTGTCCAATAAGAAGTATTTTTCTATGTAAGTAGGTAGGTAATGTTATGTAGGTAGGTAATCTTATGTAGGTATACCTACCTAGTCTAGTACCTACCTTTCTAGTTTCCTTCTAGTACCTACCTACTTTCTTCTTGGAATTGAGATTATACTTTATCACTTTAAATTTGGAATCTTTTAATAATTTATGTAAGATTTGTACATTTTTAATAAAATTTATAAATATTTTTATAACTTTTGTTTGAATGTCTTACTTTGAACTTTTACTTTAAAAAAAACAGCAATTGGAAACGTACGAATCATTCATTCAATTATTATATAAAATGCAATTGGTAAATGCAGGGTTATATTATAAAGCGGTGGGACTTAAGCAAAAGCGAACTAAATTAATATAAATTTAAGTAACTAAGTAAATACCTACTGCAGCATAACTAAAAAGTGACAAATCACACGACAAAGAGTTTAATTAAGCCCTTTAAGCCAAACAAAATGAAAATAGGCGACTACTAAAGATAGCTCTTTTCCACCACACATTTTCCGGAACACGTACCAGACGGAACACGGCAAAAATCGGTTACCTACAAATTTTATGAACTTGTTCACACAACTCCGTGTCAGAGCGTCTATAGTGAAACGGAAAACTATGAACACGGATAGCCCTAACTCGGAAAAGTGTGGATAGTCCTTAAAATTGAAAACAAATCTGAATATTCTGAATATCGATGATTTGGTTACAATGTAGTTATGCTACCGTAAGTTAAAGAAAAAAGATAATAGGTAGGTAATTACTCGTAATATTCTGTTTAAATTAGACCATAAGAGATTCACAAAAAAATTTTTTTTTTCTTACTTTCAAAACTCGCCGAATTCTACTCAAAATAATGATTTAAATAGTTTAAATTATTAATTATTACTTTTTTTAATGAATTTGAACTACTAATTTTGTCACGGCGACCGCTGCGTTCGCTCCTGTCATTGGTGTGCTCTGATGTGGCTGATGTAGCCTATCTTTTAGAAACGTTTTTCCACGGAGGGGGCATGTGAGCACACCTTAAGTTAATTCCGCTGGTCGGGCTTTTTGAGCGTCTCACTTGGCATCAAGCTCAGCCCGCCACCGTTTAATTTCAAAGTCGCGAACCTTAGTCTTAACTAGGGTCCGTCACTCTGTCATTAGGTACTTATTTTACCTAATTAACGATCATACTGACATGAAAGTAAGTAAGCTGCAAAAACTAACGCAGCAACCATACCTATTTGTGAATGAAACTGTTATGTAGACAATTCATTTAGTCCTTTTGTCAAACCTTTTGTACTGGTAGATATTATTTTTAGTTAATACTGAGTTATAATCTGGAGTTGATCCTAAATATCTCATAGAAAGTAATCTCATTTAGGTACTTAGTTCATTAGTTGCTAATTTATTTTATTTACCTAAATTTTGGAAGTTTTTTTTATTGAAAGTCCTATATTTTTTAATTAAATGTACTCATGGTATGTAAACCTAGTTGCATATCAAATATCCTAATTAAAAACGAAACTTTACTGCTGCCACGGAAAAATATCTCGATTTTTTTCCAGTATCTACCTATACATAGCTGTCGGTCTATGGAACAAAGCTACCTTTAAGGCCGTGGCCCCAGTAGGCAAACTGTTAGCGGCTGACTAGTTTGCGGCGTATCGATTTAGTACGCCCTTCCATATATTTGAAATGGAGTGACCCAAGGGCGAATCCAGCTTTAGCGCCAGGGGGGGGTCACGTATAAAGAAATTTATTTTTTCAACTTAGAACTAAGAAGTTTAGTCGTACCGATTCCGATTGAGGTTACGTCTTGCTAGGCGTTAAGGCCGAAACACATACCGCGTTGCGACGCCGCAACTGCGAACGGCGTGAACTGAACAAAACGCCGGCCCTAGGCCGGCGACCGTATTTTCATGCATTTTCGAGCAAATAAGGCCGTCGGGCCAGTGGCTATAGTTTGTTTAAATCGGCAGTGGCAGCAGTGGTGCGCAGGCGACCCTTTTTTGAAGCTTGAAGTTTGCGTTACGGCGGCGTTGTGAGACGGTGCGATAAAGAGCGTTTTATTGTCGTATGTATCAGGGTAGCCAGTTCCTCGTGATTTTTGAATCCACCAACAGTCGCGTGTATCTATCATTGATTATAGGAAACTAATTGCTTTTTGTTTGTTGTTATCAAGGAGACAGTATTCTGTTTATTTTAAACTCTACTGCGCCACTCGCCACGCCTTTGCCGCCACTGTCGATTCTTGCGTTGCGGCGGCGTTCTAACGCGGTTATATTATGTTTCGTCCCATTTAGATGCTTACAAATTATCGGTCGCGTCTGTAAGAGGCGTCTTAACAACGTATAAATAAAATTATTATTTTCATTGGTGGTTCATCTGAGTGCTAGACCCAGCTCAGGGGGGGGTCATGACCCCCATGACCCCCCCCCCCTGGATCCGCCGTTGGAGTGACCACAGTCAGCTAGTTTTCGCTCACTGTACGCAGTTTGCAGCGTTACGCGCGCTAACTATCTTAGACAGCGGCCGACTCCCTCCAACACCGGTGATTTAATTGATTTGAGTTTGCAGCTAACTCAAACAGTTCGCTATAAGTTTGCGGCTCACTCAGTTGGCCGCTAACAGTTTGCCTACTGGGGCCACGGCCTAAGTCGTAGCTGATGGTAGAGGTATAGAAAGATTTCACATACACCTTCGAATTCCATCTCTAGTGTATGCAGGTTTCCTCATGATGTTTTCCTTCACCGTTCGCAAGTGGTAATCGAATATTCAATCCGTACATGAGAACTGAAACTCAGTGGTACAGGCCGGGATCGAACTTGCGCCTTCTTAATTGAAGGCGGACGTTCAAATAAATAAGCTACCACCGCATGAGATTCAAATCAAGGGTTCCTAGATTACCCTAATACCTAGATTTACCTATGCAAAGTCTAACACGACTCATTCCACTCAGGATCCATTTTCATTGGCAGTTATTATGTAGTGGCGTTAACTAACCGATCGCAAGCATTTTATACTAATTCTCTAAAGGAGCACCGATTTCAACACTTATTTTATATAGGTACATTTGTAAATAGGTACAAGAAATTCATGATTTCGATAAATAATATAAATATATAAGTGAGTATTTCATTTTATGTGAAATATCTAATAAAGTTTAAATTTTGTGCAATAGATAGAATCTTTAAAGTCCCTCGGTATATCTAGGAAACCCAAATTGTACCTATAGTGAAGAGTTAAATTGAGACCCGAGCGGAATGAAAGTGCTTCGTACTCGGGTTTCAAACTTCAAAGTCCAGATCACTATTTCAAATAAGAATCACCATTTTTAGGATAAGAACATTTAAAAACTTTGTGCAACAGTTTTGTTGAGACAAAAACACAATAGAGTTCATAATATACAGGTTGACTTTAAATTAGTGAACGATAGAAAAAGATATGCATGTACTCGTGATAACAAACAACTTTTACTATAGGACCAAGGTCGAAATCATTCAAAAATTTTTGTACTCCCTATACTATCAGCTGATGGATAGTATAGGGGAATGATTTCTTTTTTAAGATTATGAACTTGGTCCCATAAGAAAAGTCGTTCGTTATCACGAGGGCATGCTTATCCTTTTCTATCGTTCACTAATTGAAAGTCACCCTATACAGGATGTAACAGAAAGGGGGTATAATGCCAAAACACAGCGATAGTCCTCATGAAACTGAACAACTCACTGTGGTTAGGCATTACACCACCTTTCTGTTACACCCAGTATACCTAACCAACGCAACAGGTTTATGGCTCATTGACGAGTTGTAACTGTAACCGAAGTTCTCGTGTATGTACGCGTGTTACAGTACATACAACGGTTAGGTACATACAACGGTTAAGGTTACAGCTTGCCATAAATACACGCCTTAGTACAAATAGTTGGACCGACCTGAATTTGAAAGCTATTTAAAAACGTCGCATGCTACGGCGTTCAAAAATATGGGCCTTGGTGACTCCTCGTATGCGATTTCTTTCAAGAATTCGACGACAGGCTTCGAGAAGTTCTCGTGCGATCCTGCTGTTCGGGGCAGAAATCTGTAAATGAAATATAGCTAGTTGTAAATTCAAGTAGTCGCCTTGTCGTCTAGTTGAAAACGACAACATAGATAGCATATGTAGGTAACTACCTGAACTCTAAAACTCAGGTAGGTATCTACTTATTTAGGTGAAACGATATCCCGCCTCGATCACTCGCCCGCTGAGAGTTCGACTTTGAGCAAAACTACCGCCTGCTTCGGCCATATCATCTATTGAAACGATATTATATGAATTCAATAGTGATTAAGCATGTGATGAGTTAAATACATCGGAATATAAAAATACATGCATAAGTTACCTGCAATACAAAACTGTTATTGCGAGCCCTGCGGTCTAGGTTTCGGACCGCTTGCCCAGATGGGCGAGCTGGCTCTGCATGGACGCCTTGCTCAACTGGCAGATATTGCACAGCCTGGGCGTTTTGTGCAACTCGTTTTGGCATAGCTTGCGCAGCGATTACTGGTATGTTCAGCAATGGTAGAGGATTTTGTACTTCTGGGAAATTTGGTTCAGCATTGGCCCCTTCAGCTGCTCTCCTGGCTGCCTCTTTGATGGCTCTCCTGGCCTCTCCAGCGGCATTCCTGGCAGGCCCGTGGTTCCACATATCACGGTCAGGATGAGCACAAGGCCACGCTCCAATCCTAAGATATCCGAAGCATTGCCTGGAAGGAGTGAGTTTGAAAATCACACATACCTACTTATTTCAGTGGAGGACTTACATAGATCAAATAGTAGAGGGAATAGAAGTTAGGTCGTATCAGGTGCTCGAAAGAACGGCAGAGAACAGAGCAGAGTGGCTAAGGCTCCACCGACAAGATAAGATAAGGACGGTTTTTAGTATGGACATTTAGCAAGTCGCGTTGAAATGGAACATGGAACTTACCCTCCGATTTCCAGCGTGAAGTCTAGAGCCATGGAACGGCGGTTAATGCCGGAAGGGCAGCCTTTGTAGTCGGTGAACTTGAACGAGTGCTGAGCGTAGCCCGTCCGAGAGTCGACGCGGAACAAGACGGAGGCGTGGGTGTGCTCGGCGTCGCCGACGTATGTCACACGGTGCTGCGGCAGCCCAGACTGCAGAACGTGCCCAGTTGGCGGACCTGCCTCCGCTCCTGATAAACAGATACGATAATTATTTCTTGTTATAAGTACCTATGTCATAGGTATGTTAGTGCGAAAAAGTGAAGAAGAAGGTAGAAAAAAGTAAGAAGACGGAGAAGGAAGAAGAAGGGAAAGGAAAAGAAGTTGGAGGAGAAGAAGAAGATAACTGTGTTACTTCTACAGAATTTTTTTATTCAGCCTATTTCGTCCCCCTGCTGGGCAAAAGCCTATGCTTCTCCATAGATTTCTGTCAGTGGCTGCTTCCCACCAATCTTCCCTAAATGTACGTAGGTCGTCATCGTTTCTTGGGCCTACCTCAGCTTCTGAAGATATTGAAGAGTTTCTAACCAACTATTTTGCTTTTTTGGTGTTTAACTAACCTGTATGGTTCTGAATGCAGTGGCGCACAAAATTGTGAGCTTCTGAGTCCGCAGTGTAAACAGGCGTTGCTCGTATCACCATTTCAGATGATACAGCCGAAGCCGTCATGGCGTTCCATACGAATCTTAGGGTGAATTTACTTTTGATTTTCACGTAGAGACAGTTCAGTTGTTGTGAAAACTGAAAATTTAATTTTAATTTTCGGCGTTTCGACAATTTGATTAAAGGTAGAAACAGACTGATAGCACGTACGCATTGCATTGTGAAATCTGCTTCATAGAATAGAATTCATACCCATACCCATTCATCATCGCCATTCATACCGTAAGAACCGCGGCTCAATTTATTTTTGTATCTAATAGGCATGATGACTAAAAAATTTTTTTTACTCCATCACATAGATTATTTTAAAATATTCGGCACGTATTTTTTCTTTTTTCTCTAAAACTAAAAATGACAAAGTTACACTGGGTTAAAATTGCTCGTGACGTCACGCCTTAGTACGATTTTAACCGAGGAATGACGTCAATACCCCCCACTCCGTAACTTTGATGCTCTGGATCTTTGTATTTATTTATGTATTTGATCAGGTAAAAAATGTGTTTCAAATATTTTTAATAGCCTAAAAGACGGACTAATTATTTTTTTAATTTTTGAATGTAGTCATCATCCCCATTGCTCCGTTCACAAAGAGGTACATTGAAATTCAATCGAGGTGCATTTAGGTACATTGGAAGTACACTCCTGTGAGATACGAGTTATTCAAATCCCCCACATACACCCGCCATTCTTACCCACACATTAGAAGCACACTTATGACACGCCACGCTGTCCCACGTTGTGTGACACTGTGCTTCTAATCACATGTTGCGGTACGTGGAATTAGTCTGTTTCTAGATTCAAACATAGGACCGTCGAGCGAGAGAATATTGCTGACGGAATATTTATCGCTACGATATAAAAATATACAGGGTGTAACGGAAAGGGGGTATTATGCCGAAACACAGAGATAGTCCTCATGAAACTAAACAACTTTCCCCAAGGAACATGGGTCGTAACTCGAAAAAAAATTTGTTCAGTTTCATGAAGACTATCGCTGTATTTCGGCATTATACTCCCTTTCTGTTAGGTACATTCTGTAGATATTTACGAATAAATAAAAATAATAAAAATAAATGAATTCAAATTTCAAAGTAATCTGCAATACTTACACAAACCGGGCCTTCTGGTTTGGCGTCTGTAACTTCAACGTTGAAACCTAGATCAGCCTGTACATGCAAATACCTAGGCTCTATTTCTAAGGGGACCTGAAAATTTAAAATGTATTTAGGTAAAGTAGGTATAAATGGGGGATTAATTTATCTATTTGTTTTTATATCTAGAACAGACGCTACCGGAGTCCGTGTTAAATGGAAAGTCGCGGTGGGAGGTCTTTGCTCATCAATGGGATCTTGATGGCTAACAAAAAATGACAGCCATTTGGAAACTTGCTGCTTTACGATAATTCGTGAATTCACATCCCAGAAAAAAAGAACAATAGAAAATCTATTGTGTCTGGGTTTATAATGGGTCAGTGGGATGTGAGAGATTAAGTATCAGTCAGTGTACATAAAACTAAATATCGAGGAACCTAGGTATGTAGGCAAACCTTAAATAAAGGATTTAATGATCGTTCTCAAATGAATTATGTCTTTATTTTACCTAGACTTGACTGCAATTAAATATACATATAATAGGTCTTTACCTATGAAATTGCCGTTTTACAGTACTGGCCATTTCAATTAAAAATATTTTTTGTTTAGCTAAGAATTCTAATTTCAAATTAATTTCATTTTAAAAATATGGAATTCTTTTTCCAAAAACAGTCATTTGTTTATTGGTTAGTGTTACATTTTCATTGCATTTCAATCATTTTCGTCAACATGGATACGTTAAAAATTCGAGTAATTATGGAATATGAGTTCCGTCGTGGCAGCAACGCGGCACAAGCGGCTCGCAACATCAACGACGTGTACGGAGCTAACACTACAAACCAACGAACCACTAGTTATTTGCACGCTTCCGTTCTGGAAATTTCGACCTGAAAAATGAACCCCGCGGTCGTCCGAAGACTTTGGTCGATTCAGACGAATTGAAGGCGATCGTGGAAGCTGATGATACTCAATCTACGGCTGAATTAGCAGCAGCTTTCGACGTTACCATCAAAACAATATTGGTCCATTTGCGTCAAATTGGCAAGGTAAAAAAGCTTGACAAATGGGTGCCCACGAACTCAATGATCGCCAGCGCCAAGTACGCGTCGAGACGTGCCTTGCATTGCTCAACAGACACACAAATGAAGGAATTTTGAACCGCATTATCACCTGTGATGAAAAATGGATTCTGTTTGATAACCGTAAGCGCTCAGCAAGTTGGTTGGATCCTGGTTCAGCACCTAAACAATGCCCTAAACGAAAACTTACCCCTAAAAAGGTGATGGTTACTGTTTGCTGGTCTAGCACCGGTGTGATTCATCACAGCTTCTTACCAAATGGGGAGAGTATTACTGCAGATGTGTACTGTGAAGAATTGAACACAATGATGGAGAAGCTGGCACGTCTCCGACCAGCATTGGTCAATCGCTCGTCTCCGCTGCTCCTGCACGACAACGCGCGACCTCATACCGCACAAATGACGGTCTCCAAGTTGCAAGAACTGGGGTTGGAAGCTCTCCCTCATCCACCGTACTCACCGGACCTTGCCCCAGACTACAGACTACTACTTTTTCCAGAATTTGGATAACTTCTTGACTGGAAAAAAATTCAATAACCAAGAGGCAGTTCAAAACGCCTTTGAAGAATTTGTTGCCTCTCGTCCAGCTGATTTCTTTAAGAAGGGCATTAATAAACTGCCACTGCGTTGGCAAAGATGCATTTATTGTATGGGTAATTACTTCACTTAATACAAATAAAAATTATATGAAAAAAAATCGTTTGAATTTTTTCATACAAAACGGCAATTTCATAGGTAAAGACCTAATACCTAAGTACCTATACAAGTAAGTATAAAAAAGAGAAGCCTCCCCTCTTTCATTTGCGGTGCCCTATAACAGGGTCTATAATCCTTTGCAAAATAAGTAGCTGTAAGCTGTTATATTAGGTAAAGTTTTTGTGGAGTATACGTAGAAGTTGGTGTTACCAGTTACTTAAAGCACATAAATTTTATGGCATTCATCAAAAGAGTAAATTGCGTTTCAAATTGTTAAAAAAAAATAGAAAATATACTTACCAGCTCATCAGCGGCAACACGGGGAATCAGATCGACGTCGACAATGTCTCCAAACTGTTCCTAAGTTAATCAAAACGTTCAATTAACGATTTGTTTTCTCAATTATACCTACTTTCAATAAAAATACCCTAATTAAAAATGCCCAAAAAGCAAAGCAAGAGTTACAAAGTTCAGTAAAGGTATTCATTGAGGTGTCGTTTCGTTAGTGTTGTAACTGTAACGGAACCTATTTATTTATTTATTTATTTATCAAAGGAACACCAACAGTTACTACAACAATAAGTACTAATAGACATAAACTTTAAAATAGGCACTTATAGCTAATTGCGTAACCAATAACAGGTGAACGAACACAGCATATTTATTTATTTATTTATTTATTGTTGGTTTGCCAACAGGTAAGACAACCAAAAAAGAATACAATAGTACATGTGTAGAAATAGAAACTGATCGTCTACCCAATTATAGGCAAACACCGCAAACGTTATTTACTTACCTACAGCGAACTAAGAGCGCATGCTGACTCTTTACAATATTGATACTTAATTAATTAATATTCATGCAGATCAGTCGGTTTTTGCCGCGTATTAAACGGTAACTGTTACACGCGTATACTTACACTAGAACCTCCTTACTGTATCCGGGGACAAAGCCTGCTATTTAATTTACAATATGCTCAGTTGCAATCAGTTGTGTGTCGGCAAGTGTCAATGAGAGTGTCAATGTTATTTTTTGACACATTGGGTCGCAATCAGTGTAATCTACCTATTGTTTAGTGCTTATAATACCATGTGTTAAAAAATGCCTTTGACACTCTACCGACACACAACTGTGGCTAGACTTGGGCCCCTGTTTGGTTACAGTTACAGCTCGCCAATGAATAGGCTCATGAATTGGCGCCTTTATTAGGTAGGTAGACGTTCATACTTACATTGTTAACGGCAAGATCTCCAGGTTGTATTATAGCTAGCGCCCAGTTATTTTGCTGCTGCATTTGGTCTAGGTTAACTAGGTTCTCGACATCATTTTGTAACTAAAAACAAAGGTTTTAAAATAAATAAGAAATCTTGCTGTTATAGTACTTATTGCGAGCAGCGGGCGTGATTTCGCTTACTAAGATGATAGGGCACTTGATACGACACGACGATTTTTTAAAGAACATCATTGAACGAAAGATTGAGGGTAAGAGAGGAAGAGGAAGACCAAGACGTACTTACTTCACATAAGTGAAAGAGAAAATTAACGTTGTGTCGTATCAGGAAGTGAAATTACTGGCAGAAGAAAGGCAAAGATGGCGTTTACTCCACCGATAAGAGCCTTAAATAAATGACGATGACTACCTATACTTACATTACCTACGTCACCAAAATATAAAATGACCAGATTTTTTTACTGTATAACGACGATGCGAAAAGGATCTATATCCTTTTTTTTTATGGTGTAGGCGAAGGAGATGGAGAGGGTGAACTGGAAAGAAAAGAAAAGATACGGGGTGGTCTAGCAAAGAAGTACCTATTAGCAAGGGAAGGAATTTTTAAAAGTAAGTTTTACGAGTGTAAAAATGATGGGGCTCTTGATATGATAATGCTATCTACATACCAAAGCCGTCGTCTTTTTTGACAGCTGCCATTCGTATGACGTAAACGCTGACCTAGCCCGGCGGCATGCCGGCGGCTTTGATGTGTAGATAGCATAAGACAGCAGATAGGAACTGAGAAATGGTCTGCACTCAGCTTAATGTCATTTCATTAGTTTACGCTGATTTTCACCGGAGCCAGAAAATAGTCATAAATATAGGTAAGTATTTATTTAATCAATCAATCAATCAAATCAGCCCGTTTCTAACCCATAGCGGCCCTGTCGATCTGACGATGTCATCTGCCCAGCGAGCGGGTAGGGGCAGTCATTCCCACTACTTGTCCGGTTTATGGAATCTGATTGCACGGGCATGCGACCCCGCCTTCCCGGAGCTTAGTATCCCCCCCAATCCCTTTCCAACCATCCCTCCTATCCTCTAAATCACCTTCCCTACAAACTCGCCAAGACGTTTGGCCAACGTGGCGTTTTATGGCTAAAACCCCCATTTTAAGTTTTTATTATGACTACTGTAACCTACAACTGAATGAACATGATACGTACAGGAAAAACTGCTTTATTTTCAGGCACCAACACCATTTGATTATTTGCTTGTCCATTTTGTACGAGGACATTATTAAGTGGTAGTTGTTGATCGTAGACATTTTCATTCAACACGTCATTCGCTCCTTGAATAACCTCGGCAAGAGGTACCGTTGATCGTTCTCCTTCATCATAGTAGTACACGGTGTCATTAGGCGGTATCATTAGCATTTCTTCATCTTCAGAGTATATTATAGGGTCATCAGGGCTGGAAACATAGAAATGGGTGAATCTTCAGAATCGAGAATTTTGATGTCCGGGGGCTTAAATCCTACGTTTCAAATTATAAAGTCAATAAAATATGTTTTAAACTATAGATTAAGGTGTTATCTACTTGGGAAAATAAAAATAATACATGAATTCAAATCGAAAGGTATTTAAAAAATTGTTCAAAGCCCTAAAAATTGATTCCACTGACGTGTCCGCTCTCCCGATATATTCAGAAAACCCTAAAAATCTTTTTATCATATATACTTAAAGATTCATACATGTTTTTATTTTATTATAGAATAGTTAATTATTACGCATCATAATAAATTTTACACGTATTTTACAATTAACTGAATTTCTCGAGTCATTTTAATTTTGTCCGGCACTAAAGTGTGATTACCTTGGCACGTCACTAAATCGCGCATACGACCCTAGTCGAGCCATTTGGATAGGCGCTGCCTATTTTCACGCGAACTGTGAGATGCATTTTATGTATCGAGGGGGTAGATTATGCGTGAAGTTGTACCATTCACGAAATACAAAGATAAGTATCTGATTCCCCTGGCTTTGTTCTGTACGATCATTGATTACTATGTTTATGTTTTCTTATTAATTTTGTACTACAAGACTAGCTTGATATAGCTATGAATAAGCGCATGGGTGCCCATTATCTAGCCTGGAAACATCATTACGCTAGTTAAATCCAATTTATGTAAAACGACAAAAAACCGATATTTCTTGCTTCCACTGGCTTGATTCCACTGGTCTAATGACCAGACCATACTAATAAAATCATACAGTTTGCTTAAATAACGGTTTATATTAATTTCTAAAAATAGCGTTATGTGTAATAATGTTTGATATTATTAAAAAAAACAGTTTTCCACATTAAGGGAGGACGTTTCAAAGCTCGGTCACCTATTTAAAGATTTTGAATTAGCAACTTCACAGCAACTTGTATTAATACCCAATAACATTTTAAAGCCTAAATTCGAAGGTACGTTAACTGTTTTTAATTTTATTTAACAAAATTGAAACTTTTTTATACTTTGAATTGCATTATTATTGATTCCCCTGGGCGTAAATTTTTAACATCAAATATCTTTGGATCCATACATAAGAAATGAGTGCCTATTCAAAATATTTGTTTATTGACCTCTCTAATTTGTAATTTTATTCTCAATTTAAAAATAAAATAATATTTAAATTTTACCAGTGGAATCAACTAAAGAATCCCAAATCGAAGAAACACCCAAATACAAATTGAATAACAAAAGAGAGTTGCGTATTTATGGCCCCCCACAGTCCTTTCCCTGTAAGACCCAGAACACACGGTGAAACGCAACTGTAACGCAACGGAACTGTGTGGTTGCGTTGCAGTTGCGTTTCACCGTGTGTTTTGGCGCTAACAGTGCTCCCACACTGCATGTTAGAAAATATTTGTAAAAGTAAAATACGATATTTGTGCAACTTGCTTTTTGTGAACGAGACGAGTAACACGATTGTGTCAATTATAGGGCGTTTTCAGATTAGCGTTTTAAACGCACGTACCTATACTGTAACTATTTAGTAATATGTGCCTATACGCTCGTTTTTGAATTAGGCGCGTCTTTTTACTCGTACGAGCGTTGACGCGCTTTTTAGCTCGTATAGTCCATGTTGATATTGACATGACAACACTGGTTTGAGCGTATACGCCCGCGTACGCGCGTCCGGTTATTTGAAGCGCGTATTAAGCGCGCCTGTGCGCGCGTATAAAACGCTAGGTCTGAAAACGCCCATAAGTAGTAAGTTTAATACACAACAACAATCAACATTAGATCTACTTATTTCCTACTACAAAATACTTTTTACAAAAAAATAATATATTATTTTACATAATATTTCTACAACTACTTTTAGCTATTTATATCTACTAAATGCATTATTATCTATTTTCTATTTCTATCTTATCTATTCAGTACTGAATGCTGATAAGAACTAACCACAATGCTAAGTATGGCATTATGTACAATTCGTTAGTGCCATTATTTAAAAAAAAAACTTACCGGAAGTTTCAAATGTGCACCTTGAAACAAAAAATGTAATATTGTAGTACCTAGCTCATTATGCTCTCCTATTTTTATCTAAAGTTACAACCTATTTAAGTAGGTAGATACTTATTTAAAAACAATAATGAAGGCAGCATGTTGTGTGGTTCCCGTGCCATGGTCATTTTATAGAATGAATGAAGTCGAGAGTGTATAATCCTTTAAGTATAGAATATATAAGGAGGTGCCATACCGTCTGGATCTCCGTGCCTGGTCTGGCGCAAAATGGCTACCTTTTTGTATGGAAATATTCTTATCGTTTGACAGGTTATCTACCAAGAAAACTATAAAAAACTGGCGACAACCTTTGCTCGCTGTCATAAACACATTTGTATATGAAAAAAAAATGGGGCAACTCCTTATAGTATTGTTGAGGCGTTTGAGTTCTATATGGTTTGATGCAGGGAAATTTGCAGTGAAAGACGTGGAGTTCGGACGATGGTTTAATTTGAACTGATTTGAACATAACAAAATCAAGATAGGTTTACTCACACTTACATATACACTACCATGCAATTAATACATTGAACTGAACATCCCGCCCACCAAAGGACGTATAGGCCTTTCAATCATAACTTAAGAATTATCTATTGGCAATAAACATAATTTATTTACTGATCTTTGTACAATACTATCACCACTCTTAACAGAATAAACTCTAGTAACATTGTCTAAACCTGGATGTTTATCGACTATACGGCCCATTGCCCATTTTCCGGGAGGAAGATGATCTTGTTTAATAAGTACTATATCACCGATAGCAAGGTCAGGTAATTTCTTTAGCCATTTAGGTCTCTGTTGAAGTCTTGATAAGTATTCAGCTTGCCATCTGCACCAAAGATCTGATGACAGTTTCTGCATGTGTTGCCATCTTGTTAAAGTATTGATCGAAATATCTTTCAGATTAGGGCTTGGAATGGTGATTGGAGATTCACCAATTAAAAAATGACCAGGAGTTAGTGGGTCTAGGTTCTCCGAATCAGAATTATCTATAAGAGTCAATGGCCTTGAATTGAGGCAGGCTTCGATCTGACATAACAGCGTGGACATCTCTTCAAAGGTCAAATGCGTTGTCAATATTCTTTTCAAGTGATACTTTAAAGACTTCACTCCGGCTTCCCATAAACCACCCATATGCGGACTGTAAGCTGGAATAAAGTGCCATTGGGTGCCGTCTTGTGTGAGTATCTCCGAGAACTTTCCATCAAACTGCAATTTAGCTTCGTTCATATCTGCTAATAGCTCTTTATTAGCTCCAACAAAGTTTCTACCTTGGTCACTCCAAAGGTGTGCGCATTTGCCACGTCTAGCTACGAATCGGCGAAAGGCTCCAATAAATGACTCGGATGTGAGGTCTCCGACCAGCTCCAAATGGATCGCCTTTGTAGACATGCATACGAATAGTGCAACATAAGCCTTATTAGTTTTCATTCCTCTACCTTTGGACATCAGCACTTGGAATGGTCCGGCAAAATCAACGCCGCTATTAAGAAATGGTCTAGCTGGCGTCACTCTAACTCGAGGCAGATCTCCCATCAATTGAGGCTTGGCCGATGCTCGTTGTCTAGCACATATCAAACATTTGTGAATTTTCCTTTTTACAATCGATTTAACCCCTAGAATCCAAAATGTAGTTCTTATGTATCCAACCATCAATTGCGTTCCGCCATGCAAAGTCTTCGAGTGAGCGTCATCTACTATAAGAGTTGCTAACGCATTTTTACTGTCTAAAATAATAGGATGTTTACTATCTTCTTTTAAATCTGAATTCCTGAGTCTACCGCCCACCCTGAGGATGTCATCGTTATCAAGGTAAGGTTGTAGGGTTTTTAATTTACTTTCTCTCTTTACTTGTTTACCTTTCTTTAAGTATATTATTTCCGTTTCAAAATCTTCTCTTTGTATCATTTTAATGCATGCCTTCATAGAGTTATCTAAATCTTCAGTAGTTATCGTTATAGTCTTGTCTTCTATCTTATTTCCTTTCAGAAACCTGCTGCAGTAAGTAATCACTCTCAAGAGTTCCTGTAACGTATCAAATTCCTGTAACTTTTTAATTAAATTTCCTTTTTTATCTTCTGCTGTCGTGATGTTTACTTTTATTTCTTTTCTTTCTTCGTTAGTGTTTAAGTTGTTAGGTCTTGTATAATCAATCTCTTCACTTGACAGCCATTCTGGCCCTCTCCACCATAATTTACTTTCTTTGAGCTCTAATACCTTGCTTCCTCTAGATGCGGGGTCAGCAGGATTTTCTTGAGTTTTCACGTGGTACCAATTTTCACCAACATTTTCCAAAATCTCCACAACTCTGTTCCTCACGAACGTTTGCCATCTAGTTGGGTCACCTAGTATCCACGAAAGCACGATTGTTGAATCTGTCCATGAGTATATCTGCTGAGTGGTTAATCTTGTTGCTTTCTTTATTTGTTTAAGTAACCTAGATAAGAGTACAGCGGCGCACAGTTCTAAGCGTGGCAGTGATGTAGGCTTAATAGGTGCCACGCGTGTTTTTGCAGCTATAATGTTTGTCGTAACCACTCCATCATCTCGGATTACTCTGGCGTAGGCAACCGCTGCGTAGGCTTTTATTGATGCATCACAAAATCCATGGATAGTAATTCTTTCTTTTGCATGTTCATTTGTGTGCAACCATCTTTCAATTTCGATTCCGTCAATAGCTTGTAAGTTCTGTCTAAATTCTAACCACTCGTTTTGTGTCTCTTCATTAACTTCTTCGTCCCATGTAACTTTCTGTAACCACAATTTTTGTATCATGAGTTTTGCAGGTAAGATTGCAGGAGCTAGCCACCCAAGAGGATCAAATAGTCGCTGCAAGTCTGCGAGGATACTGCGTTTTGTAATTGTTCCTGACATAACTGGTAAGTTTATGTTGTACTGAAATATATCTTTTCCCATATTCCAGGTTAGTCCAAGGGCTCGAATGGTACCATCTAAGATATATCTATATTTACATGTGAACTTCTTTGAGACGGTTCAAATTGTTTTAGGAACTCAGCATTATTCGAACACCATTTTTGAAGAATGAAACCTCCTTTCCGTAATATTTCGTCTATTTTTCTAGCTATATCGCATGCTTCTTCCAAAGTGTCTGCGCCTGACATTAAATCGTCCATATAGAAATCTTCTTTAATAACTTTTGCAGCAGCTGGATATTCATTTCCTTCATCTTCAGCAACTTGATGTAGGGTTCTGACAGCTAGAAAGGGTGCTGAGGCCGTGCCAAAGGTAACTCTCTTAAGGCGGTAATCTTTAACAGGTTCATTCTTACAGCTTCGCCATAAAATTCTTTGGAGATCTCTATCCCTTTCTTTTACTAATATTTGTAGATACATCTTTTGTATGTCAGCCACGAAACAAATCCTTTTCATTCTCCATCTTATGATCAGGTTTCTCATATCTTCTTGTAATTGTGGTCCTACTAGTATCTCGTCATTAAGAGATACATTTGTTTTTCCTCTTTGTGATGCGTTGAATACAGTTCTTAATTTCGTAGTTTCTTTTTCTTCTTTTACTATGGCATGATGTGGTAAGTACACAGCTGGATTATTTATTTCTTCTTGTTTAACTTCTTCCATAAAATCTAAATCTTTATATTCTTGCATAACTTTAACATATTCTTTTTTCAACCTTTCGTCTTTATCAAATCTTCTTTCTAATTGATTGAGTCTTCGTAGTGCTATATCTCTTGTTTCTCCGTATGTTGATTGTAATATCTCGTGCTTCTTTGGTAGCGTAACAATGTACCGTCCATTTTCTGTTCTGGAATGTGTAGCTTGATATATTTCTTCACATTTTCTTTCTTCAGCCGTTAAAACCTTTTCGTTATCGTTGTCTAACTCCCACATTGATTTAATTACTTCGTCCAGATCCAGATTAGCTTGCATAACCATAAAGTTTTCATTCTTCTTCTCTTCTTGTATATGCCCAAATAGAATCCAACCCAGGTAGGTATTTTGAGCACACGGAGTACCCGGGGGACCCTTGATAATTTCACCTTTCATAATTTGAGCACATACTTCAACACCCAGCAGCATGTCGACACGTCCTGGTTGATTAAAACTTGGGTCGGCCAGGACTAGTCCTTCAAGGTGAGACCAGGTGCTTGTTTGAATTGTTTGTGACGGTAATTGCGTTGTGATTTGCGTTGGCATAACGTATGCTTGTACCTTAAGGTTGAATCTTTCATGTTTTGAATGAAGATTTAATTCCACTGCGTGCTTAACCTTTGTTTTTGTTGAACCAACGCCTGATATAGTCCCGTTGACTAGCTTTCTTTTTAATTTCATCAATTGTGCCGCTCGCTCTGTAATAAACGTTGCTTGTGATCCCTGATCTACCAAAGCGCGTAGTATTGTCGTTCGTCCCGTTTCGTCTCTTACCGATACAAAGGCCGTAGCAAGTAAAGCAGTAGACTTGCTGGAAGCGTAGTGTGTCGCTACTTCTACTCTGGAGTTGTCAGCTGATTCTTCATTATTAAGCTCAGACTGTTCTACTTGCCCATGATGTACTTGTGTTTGAACGGTGATAGGGGGTTTCGTTAAATGTACTAACGTGTGATGACGCTTGCGACACATGTGACATGACATATTCAACCGGCATTTGATTGCAGAATGTCCTGGGGCCAGACAATTGAAACATAGTTTTTGATTTTTCACGTATTCACATCTCTCAGCTGGATCTTTATTCTTGAACTCCCTGCATTGATACAGCGCGTGACTTTCATTACATATAGAACAACTTCTTAGTTTAACATTTTCACTCGTAGAAGCGTGGACTGTATACTCCTTATTCTTAGGTTGAGGCTTATCTTTGGATGGAGGGGATATGAGTTCCAGAGTGCGATAAGTATTTTGTAAAAACTTCACAAAGAGATCCCAGGTGGGTAATTCTTCTAAATCTTCTTTATATGAAAACTCTTCCCATTCTCTGTGTGAATCCGGGTCCAATTTCTGAACCATCAGAAATATTATTAAAGGATCCCAAGAATCTATTTTAACATCCATGTTTTTGAGACTATTCAAGCATTCACTTGAAGTGTCCAACAGTGACTTAAGATTGTTAGCCGTTTGTGACGTAATTTTCTTTTGAGAAACAATTTTCTTCAATAATGAGTTTACTATAAGTCGTTTATTTCCGTAGCGTGTACATAATGTTTCCCATGCTAGATAGTAATTGTTCTCAGTTGGTTGTATATGTTTAAGCAATAATTCAGCTTCCCCGGTCACGCTACTCTTCAAATAATGAATTTTCTGTACCTTGCTTAGCGACGTGTTGTTATGTACCAACGACATAAACAGATCTCTAAACGCGGGCCACTCTTCATACATACCGGCAAAGGTAGGTAATTGAATGCGCGGTAATTGAACTAGTCCATCATTTTCGGTACGTTGATTTGTACTTGTAAATGTAGATAACAAATCCTTTAAGTCGGCCGATAAGTTCAGGTATACTTCTTCAATTTCGTAATATTCGTCAGTAGAAAAGTAAGTCAACTCCGATCTTTTTTCTTTAGGTACGTATTTGATGAGGTTTTGGTGCATCGTGCGGAATGTCAGCCAGTAGTCATCGATTGCTTGTACGCGTGTTTGTATGTAGCCCTTCGTAAGTCGTTGTTTCGGACATTTCTTCAAGTTAATTTGAGCTTTTCTTAACACTGTAGCAGTATTTTCCAAAACAGCTAAACACTCTTCAGCTGTAGCCATGATTTTTCACAATTTTCTTAGTAAAAGTTCACTTTAAAATATGCAATAACTTTTAATTTGATTATAGTAATCGCCTTGAATTATTGTTGCAATCCTTTTCTATGCACTTATTCATCGCTCGGTCTTCTATTATGTTGCGGCCGCACCTGGTTAGTAGAATTCTTTTGTCTAAACTCGTAAACAACTTGGTGCACTACGACGTAACCGCGTTCACGATCCGGTTCGATATTGGACCATATGTTGAGGCGTTTGAGTTCTATATGGTTTGATGCAGGGAAATTTGCAGTGAAAGACAAAAGAATTCTACTAACCAGGTGCGGCCGCAACATAATAGAAGACCGAGCGATGAATAAGTGCATAGAAAAGGATTGCAACAATAATTCAAGGCGATTACTATAATCAAATTAAAAGTTATTGCATATTTTAAAGTGAACTTTTACTAAGAAAATTGTGAAAAATCATGGCTACAGCTGAAGAGTGTTTAGCTGTTTTGGAAAATACTGCTACAGTGTTAAGAAAAGCTCAAATTAACTTGAAGAAATGTCCGAAACAACGACTTACGAAGGGCTACATACAAACACGCGTACAAGCAATCGATGACTACTGGCTGACATTCCGCACGATGCACCAAAACCTCATCAAATACGTACCTAAAGAAAAAAGATCGGAGTTGACTTACTTTTCTACTGACGAATATTACGAAATTGAAGAAGTATACCTGAACTTATCGGCCGACTTAAAGGATTTGTTATCTACATTTACAAGTACAAATCAACGTACCGAAAATGATGGACTAGTTCAATTACCGCGCATTCAATTACCTACCTTTGCCGGTATGTATGAAGAGTGGCCCGCGTTTAGAGATCTGTTTATGTCGTTGGTACATAACAACACGTCGCTAAGCAAGGTACAGAAAATTCATTATTTGAAGAGTAGCGTGACCGGGGAAGCTGAATTATTGCTTAAACATATACAACCAACTGAGAACAATTACTATCTAGCATGGGAAACATTATGTACACGCTACGGAAATAAACGACTTATAGTAAACTCATTATTGAAGAAAATTGTTTCTCAAAAGAAAATTACGTCACAAACGGCTAACAATCTTAAGTCACTGTTGGACACTTCAAGTGAATGCTTGAATAGTCTCAAAAACATGGATGTTAAAATAGATTCTTGGGATCCTTTAATAATATTTCTGATGGTTCAGAAATTGGACCCGGATTCACACAGAGAATGGGAAGAGTTTTCATATAAAGAAGATTTAGAAGAATTACCCACCTGGGATCTCTTTGTGAAGTTTTTACAAAATACTTATCGCACTCTGGAACTCATATCCCCTCCATCCAAAGATAAGCCTCAACCTAAGAATAAGGAGTATACAGTCCACGCTTCTACGAGTGAAAATGTTAAACAAAGAAGTTGTTCTATATGTAATGAAAGTCACGCGCTGTATCAATGCAGGGAGTTCAAGAATAAAGATCCAGCTGAGAGATGTGAATACGTGAAAAATCAAAAACTATGTTTCAATTGTCTGGCCCCAGGACATTCTGCAATCAAATGCCGGTTGAATATGTCATGTCACATGTGTCGCAAGCGTCATCACACGTTAGTACATTTAACGAAACCCCCTATCACCGTTCAAACACAAGTACATCATGGGCAAGTAGAACAGTCTGAGCTTAATAATGAAGAATCAGCTGACAACTCCAGAGTAGAAGTAGCGACACACTACGCTTCCAGCAAGTCTACTGCTTTACTTGCTACGGCCTTTGTATCGGTAAGAGACGAAACGGGACGAACGACAATACTACGCGCTTTGGTAGATCAGGGATCACAAGCAACGTTTATTACAGAGCGAGCGGCACAATTGATGAAATTAAAAAGAAAGCTAGTCAACGGGACTATATCAGGCGTTGGTTCAACAAAAACAAAGGTTAAGCACGCAGTGGAATTAAATCTTCATTCAAAACATGAAAGATTCAACCTTAAGGTACAAGCATACGTTATGCCAACGCAAATCACAACGCAATTACCGTCACAAACAATTCAAACAAGCACCTGGTCTCACCTTGAAGGACTAGTCCTGGCCGACCCAAGTTTTAATCAACCAGGACGTGTCGACATGCTGCTGGGTGTTGAAGTATGTGCTCAAATTATGAAAGGTGAAATTATCAAGGGTCCCCCGGGTACTCCGTGTGCTCAAAATACCTACCTGGGTTGGATTCTATTTGGGCATATACAAGAAGAGAAGAAGAATGAAAACTTTATGGTTATGCAAGCTAATCTGGATCTGGACGAAGTAATTAAATCAATGTGGGAGTTAGACAACGATAACGAAAAGGTTTTAACGGCTGAAGAAAGAAAATGTGAAGAAATATATCAAGCTACACATTCCAGAACAGAAAATGGACGGTACATTGTTACGCTACCAAAGAAGCACGAGATATTACAATCAACATACGGAGAAACAAGAGATATAGCACTACGAAGACTCAATCAATTAGAAAGAAGATTTGATAAAGACGAAAGGTTGAAAAAAGAATATGTTAAAGTTATGCAAGAATATAAAGATTTAGATTTTATGGAAGAAGTTAAACAAGAAGAAATAAATAATCCAGCTGTGTACTTACCACATCATGCCATAGTAAAAGAAGAAAAAGAAACTACGAAATTAAGAACTGTATTCAACGCATCACAAAGAGGAAAAACAAATGTATCTCTTAATGACGAGATACTAGTAGGACCACAATTACAAGAAGATATGAGAAACCTGATCATAAGATGGAGAATGAAAAGGATTTGTTTCGTGGCTGACATACAAAAGATGTATCTACAAATATTAGTAAAAGAAAGGGATAGAGATCTCCAAAGAATTTTATGGCGAAGCTGTAAGAATGAACCTGTTAAAGATTACCGCCTTAAGAGAGTTACCTTTGGCACGGCCTCAGCACCCTTTCTAGCTGTCAGAACCCTACATCAAGTTGCTGAAGATGAAGGAAATGAATATCCAGCTGCTGCAAAAGTTATTAAAGAAGATTTCTATATGGACGATTTAATGTCAGGCGCAGACACTTTGGAGGAAGCATGCGATATAGCTAGAAAAATAGACGAAATATTACGGAAAGGAGGTTTCATTCTTCAAAAATGGTGTTCGAATAATGCTGAGTTCCTAAAACAATTTGAACCGTCTCAAAGAAGTTCACATGTAAATATAGATATATCTTAGATGGTACCATTCGAGCCCTTGGACTAACCTGGAATATGGGAAAAGATATATTTCAGTACAACATAAACTTACCAGTTATGTCAGGAACAATTACAAAACGCAGTATCCTCGCAGACTTGCAGCGACTATTTGATCCTCTTGGGTGGCTAGCTCCTGCAATCTTACCTGCAAAACTCATGATACAAAAATTGTGGTTACAGAAAGTTACATGGGACGAAGAAGTTAATGAAGAGACACAAAACGAGTGGTTAGAATTTAGACAGAACTTACAAGCTATTGACGGAATCGAAATTGAAAGATGGTTGCACACAAATGAACATGCAAAAGAAAGAATTACTATCCATGGATTTTGTGATGCATCAATAAAAGCCTACGCAGCGGTTGCCTACGCCAGAGTAATCCGAGATGATGGAGTGGTTACGACAAACATTATAGCTGCAAAAACACGCGTGGCACCTATTAAGCCTACATCACTGCCACGCTTAGAACTGTGCGCCGCTGTACTCTTATCTAGGTTACTTAAACAAATAAAGAAAGCAACAAGATTAACCACTCAGCAGATATACTCATGGACAGATTCAACAATCGTGCTTTCGTGGATACTAGGTGACCCAACTAGATGGCAAACGTTCGTGAGGAACAGAGTTGTGGAGATTTTGGAAAATGTTGGTGAAAATTGGTACCACGTGAAAACTCAAGAAAATCCTGCTGACCCCGCATCTAGAGGAAGCAAGGTATTAGAGCTCAAAGAAAGTAAATTATGGTGGAGAGGGCCAGAATGGCTGTCAAGTGAAGAGATTGATTATACAAGACCTAACAACTTAAACACTAACGAAGAAAGAAAAGAAATAAAAGTAAACATCACGACAGCAGAAGATAAAAAAGGAAATTTAATTAAAAAGTTACAGGAATTTGATACGTTACAGGAACTCTTGAGAGTGATTACTTACTGCAGCAGGTTTCTGAAAGGAAATAAGATAGAAGACAAGACTATAACGATAACTACTGAAGATTTAGATAACTCTATGAAGGCATGCATTAAAATGATACAAAGAGAAGATTTTGAAACGGAAATAATATACTTAAAGAAAGGTAAACAAGTAAAGAGAGAAAGTAAATTAAAAACCCTACAACCTTACCTTGATAACGATGACATCCTCAGGGTGGGCGGTAGACTCAGGAATTCAGATTTAAAAGAAGATAGTAAACATCCTATTATTTTAGACAGTAAAAATGCGTTAGCAACTCTTATAGTAGATGACGCTCACTCGAAGACTTTGCATGGCGGAACGCAATTGATGGTTGGATACATAAGAACTACATTTTGGATTCTAGGGGTTAAATCGATTGTAAAAAGGAAAATTCACAAATGTTTGATATGTGCTAGACAACGAGCATCGGCCAAGCCTCAATTGATGGGAGATCTGCCTCGAGTTAGAGTGACGCCAGCTAGACCATTTCTTAATAGCGGCGTTGATTTTGCCGGACCATTCCAAGTGCTGATGTCCAAAGGTAGAGGAATGAAAACTAATAAGGCTTATGTTGCACTATTCGTATGCATGTCTACAAAGGCGATCCATTTGGAGCTGGTCGGAGACCTCACATCCGAGTCATTTATTGGAGCCTTTCGCCGATTCGTAGCTAGACGTGGCAAATGCGCACACCTTTGGAGTGACCAAGGTAGAAACTTATACGAAAGAAAAAGACAAAAAAAAAAAAAAAAAAGACTCGTTTTATTCTTTTGTTTTTTCTATACTCAAAAGTAAAATCATACCATAGTAAGTATCAAAATACTGTTTGTTCGTCAAGTAAAAGTAAAAACTGATGAAAAGACGACTAGCTCTACATTCTTACAGTAAAGGGCGATAAAGAATGCACATCGGCCATCATCGCATTTCCGAATACAAACGAATGTTAATCATGTTCATCAATTTATTATTGGGTGAATAAGTAGTGTATCAGAATATTCAGAATTAGAATTAAGAACTGTAATACCTAAGGTAGGTAAGTATTATATTTGGTGCACTCTCTCGAGACAAAACAAAAGTCATGGTGTGTGCGATTCAGATATCGCCACGATTGCTATACGAAGTCAAAGTTAGCCGATTGCCTCTTTCTAAAGATCAATGTGCATTCTTTTTTGTTACTGTAGGTACCTGGAGAATGTGAAATACTTAGATCATGAATCTGTTAAATTAAACTTACTCGTTGGACGCCGCCGGTACACCAGATGCCAACAAAGGGTCCCGATTTTGGCGCATCATCTGAAAATACACATGGAAATAAGTAGGTAGGTACCCATCTATCATCAATATTAATAACTGATAAAAAAATGACTTGACATTTTGGTGGTAGAGCAGGGTAGACCGGACCATATCTCGCTCCCTCTCTTCCTTTCTGTTCTTTTATTGTTCTGATGTGTTATTCTGATGTCTTATCTAAGATATTGTTAAGTTTATAATAATCTGTTAGTACATCCAGCCATTCATCAGCACAAACTTTTACATTTTATAAACTAGTAGATAGTAGTTGATACAAACCTATCATGCCCCTATCCGAAAACAAATGTTTTCCAAGATTAACAAAAAAAAAGGTGCTATTTAAAAGAGATTGGATTATTTTCTTTCTATCCATCTTAGTCTCCCTTCCTACTACATCACTAAAAGCAAAACCAAACAAATAGAAACCACATGGCATATCTAATCTTATGTTAATCTGTGTGAGCGATTCGACGAATGATAATCACGAGGCCGTACTTATGTTACGGTGGGCATGTCTGTCCTTGAGAATGCACCTCCCACTTTTAAATTCAACAAGTTAGTATAGGCGTATAGGTAGGTACATCATGTTCCGATGCACTTTGAACACCATAAGAGTAAGGGAGAGAAACGATTGCAGTCAGTTGCTTTTAAGCTTAAAAATACAAGCTGGAGTACGGCTGTTCAGTTGGTTTAGATCACTGTTTTTCAAATTGTGGAACGCGAAGCTCTACTCGGTGGGTCGCCGGCAAAGAGAAAATGGCAAAATTCTCAACTAAGTACAATCAAAAACACAATTTTTGTGATTATCCAACTGACCTCGTACTTACTATCAAAACCATCGCGATTTTTTGCAGAATTTAAGGTCGTAATCTGGACAAATAGTGTATGCAAGTACATACCTACCAATAAAAGGGGGTCGCCGAAATTTTTCAACCCGTAAGGGGGTCGAAATATCAAAAAGTTTGAAAACCACTGATTTAGCTCAAGGTCAAGGTTTCGAACTCAGCAGATATGTAAGAGGAGGCTTTTATGTACTGAGTTATCTTTTTTTTATGGGTCGATTTCTAGCCCGCCTTCTCGGCTTTAGGTACTTTATAAAAGCAAAATGGTTTTTTTACCACGCTGTTTTTGTTGTGGTAGTCCCTCGATTATAGAGCGGAGGGCGGAGGTTTGTAAACACTTTTGTAGGTATTGGACTGTGTTGGCCCACGCATTGGCTCAAGATCTATTTTGATTTGGTTCTTGATTAATCTGTGTTAGTTATTATGGCGTGATTGTTGTGGCTTAGCGTCCACACCACGACCAAACGTTGGCTTGTACCTATTCTGGGCAAAGTGTAGAGCCGCACGTCCTACTTATCTGGGTTATTCTACTGAAAGTGTTAAACTCCATATTGTACCTACTTTGTTCTTTATTTCACGAAGATGTATAGGTACTTAGCGATTTTTGTAGGAAGGTAGGTACATCTTCCTACTCTACAAGAAAGGATATAATCTGCTTAAGAAGGTACCTACTTGCAGTTGTAAAATATTAATGAAATCAAGATAATAAAGCAACGTTTAGGTTATTTACACTATTCACTGTAGGTATTCGATATTTAAATATAGGTAAGGTAGGTACCTACCTAAACAGGATCACCACGAAATAAAGACAAAGATGGTACACATACGATAGATAACAGTAACCGTAGAACACATTTATTAAATGACACCTATTATAAATACTAGAGGTGGGCCGAGTACTCGGTTAATACTCGGTACTCGGCGTACTCGGCACTTTTTTCACTACTCGTAATCGGCCGAATAACTCGGTAAAAATGACGAGTACTCGGTACAAATAAATCTGCCTTGCGCATTGGATTTGCTTGGTAGATCATAGTCTAATTCGTTCTAATGGTACATATTTAGGCCTTTGCCCGGCCGGAGCAAAGTTATGAATTGATATTATTATAATTATTTAGAAAAAAAAATCATAAGCAGTGTTTTTTCAAAATTTTTTTGCCACTTGACGGTTGCGGTTTATTGTTTTCATTATGAATAATTAGCGGGGTGCGAAGGGACAGTTCTAACACTATTATCACCACTCGCTCCCGAGCTTCTTCGCGCGAAACCTACCTACTTTAACTATACCGAGTAACTCGGCCGAGTACTCGGCTCGGTAAACTTAAAACCGAGTAATACTCGGTACTCGGTTACTCGGTAAAACTGGTACTCGGCCCATCACTAATAAATACCTACTCCTTTCAAACAACAAAAACAAAGTTGGAAATAGATAAGTAGTGACAGAACGATGGACAGAACCGAGCGCGAATACCTACCGATACCGACACGTCATAATATAGGTACCGTTACATAAAATTATTATATGACACGAAACCACTAAATTAACTATAACATTAAAAGGTTAGATGAATAAAAAAAAATACGCACCTAATCCGTTTCTAAAAAACACAAAACAAAGTTGGAAATCGAAAAAAACTAAACCGAGACAGACATAGAAACTGAGCGCTTCATAGGTACACGTCATACATAGCGAGAGAAGCATATCATAAAATTATTATCTAAATGACACAAAACCACTCAATCAACATTACTTACCTAAACCAAACCACGTTAAGATGGTTATGAAAGAAAATAATTTTACGTACTACATAAATAAAGTCCGTTTCTAAAAAAAACACGCCACAAAGTTTTTTTTTCAACACAAAGTTGTAAATAGTCAGATTTAAGATTTATTGGCTGGCAGCATCAGTTGCAAATGCCTGCTTAACACGTCATAGCGAGAGTTATGTATGACATCCATAAATGTTGATTCGACCGTCAACCGATCGGAATCTCTACATTCTCATAAGCTCTACTTCATTGACGTTGGCAAAACCATATTGTAGTGGCCATTTAAAAAAATGTTGAATAAATCAAAATTAAACAAAGTCACTAAGTAGGTACCTCATACAAGTTAACTATAATAAGTAAAAAAAAAACAATGCCTATCAATGCATAAAGAAGGTAAGTATTTATTGTTTAAATAAAAAAAATTTCATTCGCCAGCAATATACAATTAATATTTATTATACTTACGTACTTATTTATTTTTTATTGGTTTCCTATAAGATTCAAATTAAGATTAATTTTGTTGACCTATTTCGTCAAAACATAGGTACTTCCTTTTGGCTTCGCCATGATCGATAACGTTTATTTTCACTTTGTCATTTTATTAATAAAGTATTTTATATCAGTAAGTATAAATAAAAAATTAAAAGTATTACTTATAATGACGTAAATGTTATTGTGAGGAAGGTACGAGTAGATAAGCTTAGAGCCAGAGGAATGTGGAATAAGTTCAACACGTAATGGCGACGCATGCGCATGCGCATGGTGCAAAGCTGTTTTGATACAAAGATGTACAATATCTTGTCAAACGCTTTTCGAACTTTGGGCGTGGCACTACGACTCTCTCTTTTTAATCATAGCAAATTTACAGGGACATGTATATTACGCTATGCTATCTTGGATAATTTAATATAGAGCTATGATCCATTTTCTCATATTCAATTATCTTGGATGTATGATCGTTTAAATAATAGGTAAATGATCCAAGGAAAATGATAGTTGTGTACCTACCTAATAGCCCCTTTACCTTTATTCATCAAGTGTCATTTTCTACTGTATCGCGTCATAAAATTCGCAAATCAGAATCACATAATCAATACACAAATTCATAAAACCGGCTTCACGTTCACGAGTAAATTTTACGATTGTACACAAGTCGAAAAGGAATTAAGCGCCCCAGTATCATTGTCGCTTAAAACATTTTGTAGTCACGATCGTCGCGATGACGTCAGGTTGCTATATTTGCTTTGCTACTCTACATTTACGAACAGCGGCACAACGCGATTTCGCACCTGGAAACGTGATGAAAAACGCATTCGGCTTGGTTTTTAATTACACAATTATAAATTGAGACATACAAATAGAATTATTTACACTAAATCATAATTTACGGCAAAAATATCTGTACCGCGAAACCCGTTATCACGAACTTTAATTGCATCACAATAAATAAAAGCATAACAATAAAACAGCCAATACCTTTTTATTCAGCAGCGTGGTGATCGGTGGAGAAAACACTGAGTAATAAGAATATTCAAAATGACACGGGTTAAGTAGGTACACGTGTGGTCAGGACAGCCGGCGCGAGGTATATGGTTGGTACCACATAGGACACGTTCGCGGCTGACGGAGCGCGGTACTCAACTGGCTACTCCCACTGAATACTGTGGCGGCGCCGGCGACGTCTGGCGCAAGTGGAATCGAAGGACAATGCAAGAAAATACATAGTTGTATGTATGTGTGAGTGTCTCTACCTCCCCCCACAACGGAAGGGGCAAGTTCTGGTACACTAGTGTGCGTGCTGAAGTCGGGGAAACTCGGAAAAGCGGCGCGCGCGCGCTGTAGCTCTCCTTGGAGACCTACACATTTCGTACAAAAGAAAATGTTATATAACTTGGCACTTATGCCTAAGTATTGTAGTTTTATTAAATAAAAGAATGACAAACTACATATTGTTACAAAATTAAGCAGGTTACATTGGAAGGCAAATCTGAGACCATAATCCTGCACTCTACCTAAGTAGATCTCAATTGTAGATCTTGCTCGCGCCTCACTAGGTGCTCATTGTACAAATAGACTGGGCTATCCCATGACATGACTCATCGAATCAATTCAAATTACCTCGTGATTTGAGGATCAAGATCAACTCATACACATCACTTCACACTTTAAACAGAAATGTCTTTCTTCGGACGAATTTCATGAAAAACAGTAGACTTAAGTAGGTAGGTACCTTTTTTTTTTTACGTGGGGATATCCATCATGGATACCCTTCGTCGCGGAGAAAGACGAAGGGTTATGCCGGACTCCCACCGGCTAAAACCCCACGGTGTTCCTTCTCGCCGCCAAGTGACGGGGACACGGGAACGCTTCCGCACACATCCGCGAACCCCGTCGGCGGTGTCCGCCAAAGCAGACCCCTCTCGGGCAAATGCCCACCCTCTCTCCGCGGCTAACGTGTCGAAACACCAAACACGTTAGCCGCACCTCCTCGAAGACCAACCAGTGGTGTGTGACGGACTCTCTGATTCCGCCACCCACGGTCTCCCCGCAGCGAGCCACGTGGCCCCGCTACATGCCACACGGTCGCAGAGGATAGGGAGAGCGGCCTCCGGAATACCGACACTCCTCTTCCCCTGCGACCCCACCGCGTCCGCCATCAAAGAACGGTGGCGACCCCGTGGTGGCCGAACGGTGGCCGCGGGAGGTAGGGAAAGCGGCGCACCGTGTTACCGGCAGTCCTCTCCCACCGCGGCCTCCACCTCTCAGTAGCTGGACTGCCCGTACAGCCCAGCCACCCGCCTCAGCTGCGGAACCCCCTTATAAGGCCCGCAGCCTACGCACCTTCTCAACAGCCTGTGCCGCCCATACAACACAGGCTGTCCGCCTCAGTAGCGCCACCCAATAGGTTCGCCACGTACAAAGTACCGCTCAACCCAAGCCCGACCGGAAGGCATCGGGGAGCGGTCCTCCTCGGGTTCCTCTTTGCTTCCCAGCAGATTACCAGTCCGCCGGTACTGAGCGCCCGCCACTACAAGGCGAGAACCCACCGGGGGGAAGTAGTAGGTAGGTACCTAGGATATTAAATTTTTTTAATGCCAATGTGTATTGAAGAAAAACTTTATAAAGTTATATTAAACTGTTATATCTTTAAAGGTAGGTAGGGACGTACCTAATAAGTAAATAGGTACTAAATGGGTACTAAGTTTCCGCACACACATTTCATGTCAAATTGGTGGCAGAAGAAAGGCAAAGATGCCGATAACTTCACTGACAAGAGCCTGGCAGAATGAATGAAGTTGTGGCATTTAAAATATGAATGGAATAAACAAAGGGGAACCCCCTTAGTAGTCAGTGACCAACGTTCGATTAGAGTTAGAAATTTTTCAAGAAAACATTAAGTTAAAATGACGTACACGGCGCTATGTCAGTCCCTTCTAACCTACTGCATATCAGTTTGGGGTGGGACTTACAAAACTTCCATGATCAAGATTGAACGAGCTCAAAGAGCTGTGCTAAAGGTCATATTTGGGAAGCCATATAGATACCCTACAGTATCTCTCTTTAAGGAAAGCAAAGTTTTAACTGTTAGACAGCTTTTTGTGCTCAAATCCATCTTGAGAAAACATCGTGACATACCACCCCCAAACCCAAATTGTCGCAGGAACGACGTCAAAACAGTCCAGCACAATACTACCTTTGCTAAAAAACAGTACTATATTCTAAGCAACATCTTGTACAACAAAATAAATAAAAGTCTAAAAATTTCCCACTTAAATTACTATGAATTAAAAAACAAAGTTACAAATTGGTTATTGGCCCTAAATTATGATGAAACTGAGAGCATTCTATCTATAATTGTGTAACATTTATCACAAAACACCCTACAATTCCACTTGCGACCTTCACATACATGCATTCAAATTTAAACACTACATTGTTTTGGCACACACACAGACACACAAATAAACACACACACACACGCGTACACCACACACACACACGTACACCACACACACACACGTACACCACACACACACACACACACACATACACACACACACACACATATATACACACACACACACACATACACACACACATACACACACACACTCACACACACATACTATCCTACTAAGTTTACAATATAAACATCTTTCACACTTGTTACTACTTTATTTTATAAACCTTTTACTTCTAAATTAATATTTTTTCTTGCATCATTGGTTCACGGAAGAATACTACCTCCCAAGATCAGGCGCGGTCGTAGCCTGAAATTTTGGAGGGGGTCACTCACTACACTAATAAAAAATAGGTATCTGGAATAAAAAAAAACATTATTGCACAAGACACAATTTTGCAAAAAAAAAATTAGGCTCGACTAAACATCTAAATCTATAGATTGCTGAACATCACTATTGTAGCTGGTCACCCTTTTTGGTATAATTGACAGTTGCACTTGTTAATTTGTGACTCGGATTAAGGATCAGACTATAAACTAGATGTCATTTCCAAGTTCTTTTGGCCATCGTACGTAGTTCATAAAAATACCACTAGATATCAGCAAATCTATCGCTGTTAGGGGACAGCTAGAAATTTCCTTTTTTTTGTTTTTTTATTATTGTTGAGATTTTTCAATTTGACGTTAGATTTTGGGGGGGGTCATGTCCCCTGTGACCCCCCCTTTAGGACCGCGCCTGCCCAAGATACAGGTTTATTCCTAGTTTGGGAGTTAGGGTTCAACTATCTTTGAATGTTAATGTTACATTGTTTTAGCTTAGCCTCAAAAAACTATGTACTTATAATTTTGGTTAATAAAGTTTATTATTATTATTATTATTTGTTGGTACATCTACAAAGATCTCGGGTCCAAAGGGACCCGGTCATTTGGGAGGCGTGCATGGGGCCAAAGCCAACATGTAGAGGCCCTTTTTAGTACCGTTTATTATAAAATGTGAGATGGCATGCACCTACCGGGGTCTATCCCCCAAAACACTATGTAAATGCATTAGAGGAGAGTCCCCGATAGCTGCAGAACTATTGCCGGGAAAGGATGAACGATGGTCTGGGCTATGGGGATGGGATTTGGTGGACTGGATAACCGGGCTATTGGGGTGAGATAACGGACGTCTGCATGTTAAATATCTCACAACTTTAAATCTAGCAGACGGTGACTTGCCACTCTTATTAAATGGGCCACCCAAAGGACCGCACGCACGGTGCGACAAGCAGCAACATTGCCTAAAGTGGCTAAGGGTGCGGAGAGGTGAGACTGCGGGGCGTTAGACGTCGGTGGTACACCTAGTAGAACCCCCGGCGTTATGACATTTTACACTTCCACCCTGGAGCATAGGTTCCGCTCTTGCGCTGTTCACTCGAGGCCGGCCAATGAAGGCAAGCCAAGAGGCGAGGGCTAAGATGGTAAAGTGCCCTCTGAACTCGGGTCCGTGGTGACGCCAATCACCAACAGCTTCGCCACAAAGCTGCCCTGCGGGCTTATTATTATTATTATTAAGTATTATCTATGTATCTATATTTAAATAAACTATTATTTTATTGTTTTGGATACAGTATCAACTTTAATAAAATAAACAATACAAACATAGAATTAAATATTTACAGGAAAAATATGTCTTCCAACGCGTCCCCACGAGGCAAACTAGAGTGCTTTTCACGAAAGAAGTCCCCCGGATATTTTTGGAACTAAATTTGACAGGTCTATTTTCCCTATTTTCTGACCTTTTCCCTGATAGTAGGTAGAAAACCCCTTACTTATCTTAATAAAAATACACTTTTTACTTAACAGAAATATAGCTAAGTAGACAATTTTATCAAAATATATACCAACCTACTCATGGAATGACCAGAACAGTCGAAATATGCAGGAAATAATATTTAATAAATTACAAATGAAATAAACATAATATAGGTAGATGTTGTACTCATAAATGGCAACATTATCAATTTTGACATGAAATACAGCGCCGCGGCTAGGGGACTTCTTTCGTGAAAAGGACTCTACCCAACAAGCTGGCAGCATTACTTACCTACATTCATTTTAATTTAATATTTTATTGAACTTGGGTATCAACACTTTTAGTTACGTCCAGTTAAGTCAAGGTAAAGTATTGCATCTCCACAGACCACATTTAACTAATGGTACTTACTTACCTACCTTTAATTTAATATAAATACCTATCTGTTGTTACTAATTTAGAGCTAGAATAACCTACGATATTAATTTTAACCAAAACGGTAAAATGAAATCGCGGCAGAACTAAGCGAAGATTGTGATACGAGCTTGACTCAGTCAGTGAAGAGTGGAAGGTATTGGCACCCAGTACTGTAAAACTGTATGGGGAGCAAGAAGGAAGAAAGTTTACGTCATGTTGTATGAAGAAATCAAAAAACTGACAGAAGATAGGCCTTAATGGCGGATGTTCCACTGACAAGAGTCCTCTTATACTATAAGTAAAATAAACTAAGAGTCGCCATTAACAAACAAATCAACCAAATGTGTAGAAAGTCAAAGTCAAAATATATTGAGGTATTTCATTAGCATAGCACAAAAAATGCTCTTGATACCGTTACATAGGTAGGTAAGTACCAATACAATTTTTAAAGCTAACGCTAGATTTGCAAGGTACAGTGTTCCCCAGAGAAGAATTTGGCAAGAAACTTTGTTCCTTGGGTTGCTTTTTTCAAATAAAGTTTTACAATTATACAGTAGCCGAGGTAGGCCCAAAAAACGATGGAGTGAGAGTGACGACCTACGCTCATTCAGGGAAGATTATGGTGGGAAGCAGCCAACAACAGGAGTCTTTGTAGAAGAATGCAGTGGGACGAAAAAGGCTAATAAAAAAAATATACAGTACCTACCTAAAGACTTCGACACTTACAAACTTACAAGGTATTACAACGCATATGACGATGCGTCGCGTCGCCGTGATATCACCAACTATCACAGCTATTAATAATGTTTGGCAGCCGCCGGCCGGTAAATGTGACAGATTGAAATTTATGGACAATTGCCGGCGTCACCGCAGTTGCTAATTCCATTATTCGCTTTAACAAACTGCTAACTACTTGTGTATCCACTTGGTGCCTACGGGAAATTAATAAACTAATCTATATTATGAAAGAAAAATTCAATAGGTACTTAGCTTTACGTATTTTAATCACCAATAACATATCACAGAATACCGATCATCATCAGCTCTTTTACGTCCCCAATACAGCCACACGAGCCTACTCTCATACGAGAGTAATCACTCTCGTCGTAATCCATCGCGGTGGCCCAATAAAAACAACAGCAACTGACAGTATCGTAATAAAACAAAAGTAACTAGGTATTAAAGTCTGTCAAAAAAGGTTTAAACACCACTGATATGTCAAACTTATGGATTTGAAATACCGTCTGGATCTGCGTGCCTGGTCTGGCGCAAAATGGCAACATTTTGTATCGTTTGACAGGACATCTACCAAGAAAACTATGAGAAAACTTGGCGCAGCCTTGGCACGCTGTCATAAACTCATTTGGATGTGAAAAAAAATGGGGCCTCTCCAAAACACATAAGTTTAAATACTTAGATCCAAAGTCAATTCAATGTAGACCCAAAGTTACAAAAAGAGTTCGCAACAGTAACTATAAGACTAATTAAGTAAATAACAAAGATATAATTGGTTGTTATCCATGGTTGTTATGTTATTCAAGCGAACAATGTGTCGGATGACTAATTTGCGACTTGCGACTGCGCGTGTTTTTTGCTTCAAAGATTGTTGAATTAATTTCAGATTACATTGAAGCTTGCACATTTGATTACAAAAAAATGTGTAAAAAATAATAATACCTGAAACATAGGTTTCAGTGCAAGAAAAAAATTAAACAACTTTCTTAAGTTTTAATTTAAGTACTTGGCACTTATTTTTAGATTTAATATCTTTTTACGGCAAAGTCCACAGAATTTTTATATCAAACTTGGCAACCTTTTTTTACATGAATGCTTTTGTGTGGAGTCTCGGGTGTCACTCTAGCTAGCGCTTGTGAGCTGCGCGGAAACCGGGCGCGCGGGCTTCTAATTGTAAGAGGTCAGTCAAACTCTAAATCTTTGCCTTTTCCTGCTAGTAAGTACTTACCTTTATTTATCGTACAGGTCATCAAATGTAGTCGAATCGGCGGCGTAAGGACAAACCTAATAAGTTTTTGTATTTTGTAATTTTAGTAGGTACCTACTTATAGCCTAAACTGTAGTCTAATAAATAAAATAAAAAAGGTGCCCAATACTTGAGAGATGGATTATGTGGGGCTTCTAAGTATTTTAGGTACCTAGGTACTTGAAACCACTGTAAATGAACATACTTAAGTAATTAGAAGATTTCGAAGCCTCAGAATAGCGTAGTCACTCACTGTGCAGTTTATCCTATCTTCCTAGTTATTAGCTACATAAAATAGTCTACTATGTAATAATATAAAAAACTATTACCTATCTTACGAAGTAGGTATGTACGTACATACTTTAAAATATTAATTATTTTATTAATCAACTGTATGACAAAACAATTTAAGTAGGTACATAATCACTTATTGATATGACAAAACTGGATTCACTTCGACATCTGACCTCAATTTATCGTGATAGAAACTTACACAGGCAATAAAACAGAAGAATTATAATAAATAGGAATCTTGATGAACTCAGTTGCTTGAAAAATCCAATTGGCTGTTATAATGTGTGTGCCTGATAAGATACCAGTAGCTATAAATAAATACCTACCTACCTACATAGGAAATAGGTACTTACAGAGGCTGCCCGTGACTTCGTACGCTTTTATCGTCATATCATGAAATAAACTAACAATACTTATAAATAATGTAGTCCATGTGTTATTCTGATGTCATGCTATCTACACACCAAAGCGGCCGGCGGCTTTTCGTCATACGAATGGCAACTGTCAAAAAAGCCGGCGGCTTTGGTGTGTAGATAAAAAGCTGTTCTGTGGTTTTTGCGTGAAAGAATAACCACATCCTGAATAACATCCTCACATCCATCAATTTGCACAAACTTTGACGTTCGTAACACTACTATGATTTAAATTACATAAATACTGAACATTGTGTTATAATGAACATTATTCTCGTAACGTTTACCACAATACGACGTTTTATAATTTGATTCCAATCTTGTGTGTGTCTTTGTTTTAGTGATTAATTTGTAGTGTTTTCGATTGGTTATCTCTTACCTTCAGGTGCCTTCAATTAACAAAATGTAAGTAAGTACCTATAGGTAATACTTCTACGATATACTTACCTATCCAGATATATCATAAACAGAAAATTATGATAATATTTTAAGTAGGTATATTTAGTCCGTGGCCCCAGTAGGCAAACTGTTAGCGGCCGACTGTGTGAGCCGCAAATTTGTGGCGAACTGAAAGAGTTAGCTGCAAAACTCAAATCAATGAAATCACCGGTTTTGGTGGGAGTCGGCCGCTGTCTGAGATAGTCAGCGCGCGTAACGCTAACTCTGCAAACTGCGTACAGTGAGCGAAAACTAGCTGACTGTGGACACTCCATTTCAAATATATGGAAGGGCGTACTAAATCGATACGCCGCAAACTAGTCAGCCGCTAACAGTTTGCCAACTGGAGCCACGGCCTTAATTAAAAAAAATAAACATCATCATCTTTCTTGTCTTTGGACTTCGTAGTCTTCGCAAGTCAGCTCTGTTCTATTCCCTGCCATCTGAGCTGCCATCATCCGTTTTAACTAGTTTCTCAACGACACCACTTTTGTTTCGTTCTTTTTTTAATTTAAAGTCATCCGTGGTGTGATGTATGTGTTAAATAAAAAATAATCATCAAAATCGGTTCATAAACAACGAAGTTTTCCACCGACATATAACAAAAAAAATACGGTCGAATCGAGAAACCTCCAACCTCCTCCTTTTTTGAAGTCGTTTAAAAAAAACACCGTACCATAAACAAGATGCTTCAACGCAGAGCGGAGTTCACAAACCCATGATGACATAATGAATTGGGTTAACAAACCTCGCTTATACTATTATGTAGGGTTGAAGGAATCAACCTTTATGCTCTACGTATGTAGGTATAGGTACAGTCAGCATTTTCAAAAGTAATATACACCATTATTGGACGTAAAACCTTACTTATTTGCTTTATTTTGAACCTTATTGGATATTCATTTAGCCCTGGAGTATTTTTTGCTAAGCAATTTTTGTCTACATAATAAGTAATCGTGTATCACTTTTGAAATCAACTTATGATGCTGACCGTACATGCCTGTACCTGTTTGTTCCTAAATGCAATAAACCGGTTGTTTGGAATATTTTGATCTGTCGGCCGAGACAGGGTTTCCCGCAGCTCGCGGCCGATCGATGCTCATTTGAATCATTTTAAATTCCGTTAATAACATTAAGCTTTTATGTATTTTTAACTAGACCCTTACCCTATCTTTCTTTATCGATGTTTTCCTTTATTTATGTAGGTATCTACTTATAAGTATTATTTTTTATTAAAAAAAAATTCAAGGATTTTTTAATTTCTATTCAAGGATCAAATAATAGGTAGACCTTTTTAAACAAAGTTTAAAAACAACGTATAAAATAATAAAATGAAACAAGTTCATTAGAATCTTGTTTAAGTAGATACCATTTTAAAAAATAAATACCCAGGCAGAGAATATTTTAATGAATAAAAAGTATCATACCCAGGTATTTAACGCATTTTGGTAACATATGGTAACATAGGTACTTTATGGTAACATATTATAATTAGGTAAGTTAGGTAATAAATAATAATAATTAGGTAATTAGGTAACTTACTATATTATCATTTTCTTTTTAACAACAGAATAAAATTAAAAGCAAATTAACTAGATACATCTAAAAGAAAACTTGTTCAAAATTCAAAGAAAAGCATGAGTCATTTAGATGGCCAGTAAAACATGAATGGCGATGAATGGCGACCTTGATTGATCTTTACTGTGCTTGCGCTGCTGCGACGTATTAAATAACATAATAATAAATAAAATAACCATTGTTTCTATGACAAATAAACTTTTAGATGCTTAAATACTTATTTGTCATCTACATCCGTGTTAATTTGCTAAATAACAATTCTATAACCAATAGGTACCTAATTGTATTTTTTAGTTCTAAGTATTCCCATCGTTAGTAATAACGTTTTAAGACCCATTGTCAAAAAATGACATCAGTCCTAGAACTATCTTCAAAACTCGTTTTGTAAAAAGGGGGTTTGATAATGTAAATCGGCCTTTAGATTAGATTTGTACTTATTTCCCTACATAAGTACCTATTTTAATCTATACTTACTGTTCTAAAGTCAGCACAATTCCAATCAGTAAGAGATGTGCAAAACATAAACACAGTGTAGTTATTTATTTGAGGGTTTGTTTGAGGAAAACACATTTGATAAACGTAAGTACCTACTTACGTATACCTATACCTAATAGGTAGGTATAGTTCGTTCCCCGAATGAACCGGTTACCTGTTTTAGGTATTTACTGTTTTATACTTTTAATAAATATTTTGCATGCCAGTGCATTTATTTGTCACCATATTTTTAAACTTAGAAAGAATGTTTGTGTTTTTAAATTTTACATTTAAAAAGTTTTTACATTTTTAAACTTAGAAAGAATGTTTGTGTTTAACGGTTTTCTGTAATGTTAAAAAACATTACCCTTCGTTTTGGCTTCGCCCCAGTCGGGTAAAAATGGTAGGTAAGTAAGGTATTACAAAATAATCAAAAAGATGGCAATTTTATGTTCATGCAATCGATAGGAATAATGAAGTAGGTAAGAACTTAGCTACATCCACAATTTGTTTTAGTAAGTAATTAATTAATTACCTATGTTATATACTAAGTGATAAATTGGGCATTATGCATAATTATGCATAATGCCCAATATGAGCGGGCGATGTGATAATAACTATGCAATTAATCAAATTGCCCGGGCATTTTGCATAATGTCCACCGCCTTTGGGCAGAGTGATAATAAACTTGTTTCAGTAGGTACTTTTTTGTATTTTACACTAAACCTTATCTACTAACAAAAAACACGAAACGCAGAGAGTTCGTTGACCGCCGACTTATTTGCATAAAAACTCGTAATACCTACCTACCTCAACATGTTGTGAAAAAAGTTTCGCTTCGTATCTCGAACTCAGACGTTACACAAGGCCAGGTTCAAGGTTACATTGGGCCATTGTAACACATTTTTGAGACAAATTATATAAAAAGAACGGCATAAGTATTTAAATACCTTGCGAATGTTTCTTATTCTAAATTTCTAATATATTCGCTTAAATTATCATAGATACCTAGATACATACCTACCTACTGTCTGCGACTTTTACGACGCATTTATCGTCATATCTTGGAAAAAAATTAAGATATATCAAAATATTATAGCCTATGTATTATTCTGATGTATAAGCTACAATGTTACCAAGTTTCATCAAAATCTGTTCAGTAGTTTTTGCGTGAAAGAGTAAGAAACATCACATCACATCCATCCATCGACGCAAACATGACATTTAGGCTTCATTTAGGTATCATTTAGGTAATATTTGTTAGTAGGATTAGGTAATTGGATATAACAGATTCTTTTGTATTTCGGTAAGTATTATATTAACAGGTTTTGCATGGAGATTGTCATATCTCGAAAATAAAGGAATCAAACCTGAACAAAACCTAAACACAAAACAAAACCTAGGTAAGTACCTAAACATATACCAAGTGAGCATTTACCTACATTAAACCGCAGACTTTATTGTGCATCAGAAAAAGTCAATTCAACTTGAAGAGCTTTTACGTCTTGTCTTTTACGTCACTGTAGCTTGGATTGGACTTTGACCCACTATGCGCCGGTCTCTGACTCGATTCGCTCGTGTAGCATATATGTAGATGCATTCGGTAAACTGGAAATGATGATGTAAGAAGGATCATTGATATGTCATTCTTATAGATATGAAATACCGTCTGGATCTGCGTGCCTCTAACTGGCGCAAAATGGCTACTTTTCCTAAGATTGTCATACTGTTTGACAGGACACCCACCATGAAAACTATGAGAAAACTCGGCGCAGCCTTGGCACGTTGTTTAGAACTCATTTTTGTATATGAAAAAAATGGGGCCACTCCAGTCTATTCCTTCCTCATTGAGAATTACGTAAGTAGGTACCTATGCTTGGATAGAAATATTTGCATTAGTAGGTACCTAATTTGAAACTCATGCAACTCATTTTTTAATTGCAAAAATAAGGATAATTGCTTGTGCATCTGTCAATATTAATAGATACTGGTTTTGTGGGTAGAATGCGTTTCATGAAATAGTTCCTGTGTTATGCCGTCATGTGTGCAGCATTGAGTATAATATTATATATTGGGAGACATTTCACACACGGTCACCTGACCCCAAACTAAGCAAATCCTGTACTATGGGTATCAGGTACTCATAAACATACATAGATAGATATATAACACCCAGACACGGAACAAACATATATGCTCAATAATGCTCATCTCACAAATGTTTGTTAACCGGCGGGGATCGAACCCGCGACCCGTGCGTATGAGGCAGAGACACTACCGACTACGCTAACTGGCCTGTCAAGGGGCTTGTTTCGCCATCTAGAGATAATATTTTATCTGACAGATATTGTATACCTATCTCTTTCTAAAACGTCATGATTTTTTAAATAGACATAGATTTATCTGTCAGCTAAATGTTATCTTTACACTTACTTACTTGCACTTACCCTCCCAGTACAAATCAATGCTGCCAACCAACATGGCGCCATAGGAAATATTTCTTGAAACGCACTCTACATAATAAGCAGTTATTCTTACATCTTTGTTTACATGATCTCTTAAAATATTAATATACTTTCTTAGGTAACCTGTCTCTTTGACCCAGAACACACGGGAAAACGCAACTGCAACTGCTAGTTAATCTGAAACCTTTCAAACTAATGTGTGTTCTATGCCTTAAAGGTATTTTTAAGGTTCAATAAAATCAGTCTGTGTTTGTCGTGCGTGTATACCAGGCTTTAGCTATAAGTAGTGTTTTCTGATCTGTGCTATAAGGAAATAAGTTTTTTTTTGTAGGTAATAAATAGTACCTACCTTCAAAAAGAAAACTCTAACACCAGTTTTCAGACCAAAAATCGTTGAGTGCGTTTTAGAATTTGTTTAAAAAAACATTTTCTGAAATTAAAAGAAAGTAGGTATTCACGCGGGGTGAATGACCTCCGATATTGTATTTATAGGAGAGCACAGAAAGGGTAAATAGCGGACAATGGAATGCAGGCGACTCGTGGAAGCTTGAACGTAACGAATGATGTCATCGTGAAAACGGCCCTGGCTGCGTAGCGCATGCGGCATGCATCACGCCACAACGACAAACATGCAAAAATCAAAAGAATTTCTGCGTTTTGATATCATTACATCATTAATAATTTTATTTAGGTAAATGATGACAACGAAAAATCGTTGATTTTGGTTGCATTACAATTTAGGTCTGTATATTTTTAATAAAGGTAGGTAGGCATACTTACATAATATATGTTTTACACAGATGAGGAAAAACCTTGGGAAAAACAGAACCTACTGATGTAAGTTAAATTAAAAAGCAAGAAAAGAGGTTTCCAAACTAGGGTTGTTTCTTTAATTGTTTATCTTGTTCTCCAAGATAGGTAGTTTCGTTTCCAAGTTATTTACTTATACTTACGTGAGTTACACATACCTACATACCTATCTTTTAAATCTATACTAAAATGAAAATTATTAAATTAAATAGGAAATGACTCTTAACTAATTAACCGATTCATTCATGGTTTGTGATTTTCAAAGTTACGATTAGCAAACTTTGGCGCCACGACGCCATCCGAACTCGGTACAGCTGTTTTGTATAAACTTGTCGAGTTTCGTACACGAAATACAGCGCGACTAGTGACCGGCAGTTAAGGCGAAGTAGAAGAATTATTTTTAGAAAAATATGTAATGTGGATTTAAATTTTTCCCTATTTTAAAAAAAATGGCGACTCTTTATCCCGTGTCTCCAAAGTAGAGTTCCTTTCCTCCAAAGTAGGGATGTTATGGATATGAAATTTCGGATACGGATTGGATACGGATTTAGGAATGATTATTATACCGGATACGGTTACGGATACGAATAATAAATTATTTCGGATTATCCGTTAGTTTCGGTTACGGATATTAATTTTTTAAGGAATTTCAAAAGTAAAATACAAATAACGTGTCTCAATTAGGCTCCACCCCTATCCGATACTATGCGAAACTTTTATTTCGGATTCGGTTACGGTTACGGATGATTTTTTATATCGGATATCCGATAGTTTCGGTTACGGTTACGGAGCTCCCTAACATCCCTGCTCCAAAGTATAAGCAAACAAATAAACTTAGGGCACGTTTCAAAATCTACCTACAGATAAAATTTATCTGACACATATTTTATACCTGTCACGGTCTAAAACGTCAAGTTTTATGAAATAGACATAGGTTTATCTGTCAGTTAAATTTTATCTAAAGGTGGTGAAACCCTTATAAGTGTATTTGTTTATTTGACAAATAACAGAGAAAAGACTAGCCAATAAGTAAACAATAAAAAGAAAAACAAAATTTCCCATTTAAATCTTTAAAAACCCCTTTGAGAGCCGCCACTTTTTATCAGCAGGGAAAAATAAGTACCTACCTACTTTATTGAAGTGGATTTTCCAATATTTAAAATTTATCATAGATTAGGTACGTCGCCTTAACAGTTCGGAGCGATCTCCGAACTGTTAAGGCGACGTACTAGTCTTTTCTCTGTTATTTGTCAAATAAACAAATATAAATAAATACTAGAAAAGTCACAATTAATAAAATTATAGTACTGTAGGTATTTGTTTACCGATGTAAACAAATACCTACAGTACTATAATTTTATTAATTGTGACTTTTCTAGTATGCTCGTCTTGATGATTGTTAATTTCAATTAGATTAATGTTTTTATTGTAGTTCCTTTTCTACTATCTTAATCCTATTTCATTAACCCCCGACGCAAAAAGAGGGGTGTTATAAGTTTGACCCTTATGTCTATGGCAACTATGGCACAATAGCTTCTAGAGTGCGTATCATGAAATAGTTCCTATGCCGATGTGTTGGCAACATTGTTTGTACTGCGAAACTTAAAGGGACTATAATGTAACTAATATGGCAGTACAAATTTTCAATGCTGCCAACATGGCGGCATAGGAACTATTTCATGAAACGCACTCTAGAAGCTATAGTGTTAGTTTGACGTTTCGGTTATGGACTGACTAAAGTCTCTGGACGCACGCACATTTTTCGTAATTACCTACCTCTACCTATTACTTAACATTGCCTGCTAAACGGTCAAACGGTATTTCGAATTAAGCATCTACCTTCGCATAAAATATTCAGGCATGAAACTGTAAGTCGCCTTAGGGTGGATCTTCAAGAGGTCGAAAATTTATGTCTCGCCCTATCATTCATAATTGTAAAAGAAATTCAAAACTTTTTATAGTTATTCTACTACCTAAATAAATGAAGTAAAAAGTTATCAAAACCGTTCAGTGATTGAATAGCAGAAAAACAAGCTATTAGAAAAAAACGCTAGAAAACCACGATATTTTAGGTGTCGCCTTTACATGATTTTCGATATTTTATATCATAGTGAAAATATTATTAATAATAGAGTAATCCTGTCTAGGAATATATTACTTATCGTTAAACAGGCAAGATTTTTTAAAGAAAATAAATTTAAAAAGTAGGTGGTAAGTTAATTAAAAATTAGTTCAAACAATGTTCAAAAAATATTCGTCATTATTGGCAACACGTTTACTTAGCATGATTAAAAAAAAACGGAAAGCACCCGAAGCGTCACGTCTAACTTAAAAGTCGCAGCCCCTTCGTACCTAAGTCGAACACCACTCGTCATAGTGAACGGACGCAAATTTTTCCAATGATAATTAATTGAATATCGTTCTCCAAAGATATTCATGCCACGTCGTCATTGGTTTCTTTTGCTGTATTTTAAATATAATGCATGGTAAACTCTTTATTTATTTACCATGGCGAACTTATTAGGGAAACAGATAACGTGTAATGTTTGTTTCATAATTTAATAACCTATTTTGCCAATAGCAGCGATTTTTCCAAAATTCGTCATTGTTAGTAACATCATTATTGCCAACATTGTGTCTGACGACGATGACATCTGTCACCAATAATGATTATTTGTGTAGAAAACAATGACGTTTGTTACCAATAATGATTATTTGTATAGAAAACGACTGATGGCAATAAATTATTTTGATGTACGATTATCATTAAAAAGCATGATTCTCATATACAGGGCATGCTACATCATTTGCAAATGTTGAACCGGCAGAAAAATGGCAGCCCGCACTCCTGGAGGCTCCCATTCTTCATGATGCTATTCCAGCTGCCTTAACTTAAAAAACGAAATAATCTGCCGGGCGCGCCAGCATCTGAAGCAGCTGCCTGCCCATGTGGCCTTAACACTCTTCCGTAGTTGCCTATATGTCCCAACACTGGTGTATAATATGAGAATGTCTCCGACTTGGTTTTTATGAAATGTCAATGAAATGTCTAAAATCGGCGAAGACTTCAAGGTGACATTGGAGACGATTCTCAATGTAAAACTTAATGAGGCTCAATGACAGCAGACTTCGTTATCATCCGCTACGGCAGATTGGGTGTTAGAAGAATGCAGGATATCAATATATCGGCGTTTTAACCTCCTCCCACGAGGTTAACGGTTGAGTCGCTTAAAAACTTCATGTCCAAGGTGGCAATCTTCTTATTAGTTATATACGGCGGAGGCTTTAAATGTTTGGGCAACTGTGTGTCTTGAGCAGCCAAGGGACAAAGGTGTCCAGCGCTCTTGGCACGATCACATGTACAAAGCAAGCAGCCGGATTCTAATGAAGCGGCTGTGGGTAGGAATCTGGCTATGCTTGAGGCGGCATCAAGCCCAGAGTCTGGCCGTATTTGGGCGCTGTAATCAACGAGCTCATTGAGGATAGTAATTTATCTGCGGTTGGATTGTCACGTTTGTGGTACGATTGCGGACTCTTTGGGACATCAAGGGTTGAGTTGTGTCAAGTCAGCTAGACGATTTCCTCGTCACTATAAAATATGCTTAACGAGGTTGAGCGGCGACCCCGGAACCGCCAAGCCTAAATCACACAAATGGCAAGAGGACTGATTTATTAATCCTCATCTCTCGGGAAAGGGGACGCTGTCTAGTTTAGGATGCAACTTGCATAAGTACCTTCGCCATGTCCCACCTGCCTTGTACATGTAGGGCAGCTAGTGCAGCAGCAGAAGGAGCTGCCATACAAAAGCATGCTAAATATGCTCCCTTCCAAGACGAGGTAAGTACCTCTTTGTTCCCGTCGTAGTGGAGGAAAGCGGGACTTGGTGTACGGAAGCTAAGAGTTTGATGCGTGAACTAGGGAAGCGCCTAAAAAACAATAGTCGGGACCCTTGCGTAGAATTTTACTGCGCAATGGTCCCGACTAACCTTTTTTCCTCGCTATTCAGTGTGGGAATGCTGCTAGTGTCATAGCCACTTTTGCATCAGGTGCGATTCAGGGTGGGCTTTTGACCTAGCCGTCTTAGCTAATTTATAATGGATTGCATGTTAACGGTAATTAAGTTGTAGATAAAAGAAAAATAAAAAAGTATTCGAGAATAAATATTTACATCAATAATATAACTCAAACGTCACTGTCGGTAACATTCCGTCATTACATTCGTCACTGTCGGCAACATCCGTCATTATCAGCAACACTCAAATTTTTATATTTGCCAATATTTTCTAAAATATTAAATTCTTTAACGTGTCTTTAATATAATATAGCATATAATTCATGTGTTTATAGATTTAGCTTAAAATAAACGCCATTCTCGGGGTAAAATGTGATTTTTTTTTTTGTATGAGGAGAATAATCTTGAGTAGATTCACCCCTTACTGAGAAGTGAGAAGCTACCTAAGCATAAAAAGTGGTCGGCCATGAAACACTCGTTTGGCGGGCGGGGCTGCGCAGGCGGCTGTGACGCGGCGCCGCGCGGGGGCTGGGGGGCGGGCGGCGTTTCGATTTGTAGTCCGGGAGCCGACCGTCTGGGGCCCAAGTCTGCTAATTTAAAATAAATAGATAGATAGTAATACTTTATTGCACACAAATAGATAGAGACAAAACTTAAAACTATAATATTGTGCACAAAGGCAACCTATAATAGCCTCAGTTGTGTGTCGGCAGTGTCAATGGCATTTTTTGACACATTTGGTATTCTGCTAAACAATGACTTACACTGATTGCGATCAAATGTGTTAAAAATGACATTTTCACTCTCATTGACACACTGCTGCTGACACACAACTGGGAATACCTTTGGTAATTTGGAGTGGACTTGGGCCCGGTTGCCTACGTTAGGTATACGGTAACATCAGATCTAACTACCCACATGAGACACGGTTAGTAGAATTTAAACACTAATCTGCCAAATCTAGTCGTAGAGGGTTTCGTAGTCAGTTTTTAACTTCGATATGGTATTGGAGCATCGTATAAGTAAGTAAATATAATATTGGGGGACATTTCACAGATGGTCACCTGACCCCAAACTAGGTAAATCCTGTACTATGGGTATCAGGAACTGATAAACATACATATAACACCCAGACACGGAACAAACATTCATGCTCATCACACAAATGTTTGCTTACCGGCGGAGAAAGAACCCGCGCCCCGTGCGTATGAGGCAGACTCACTACCGACTACGCTAACTGGCCTGTCGAATAAGTAGGTAGGTAAATGAAAATTTAACCCGAAACCACATACCTTTAATACCTACCTAACTACTTTAAAAACTTCCATAACCTTATTACCTAAATGTTTTTTTTTTATTAGCCTATATTGTCCCTGAAATTATCTGACCTTTTTTTTTTCAGATTCTATTAATCGTGTCTCAGGGCCCGTTACGCTATCTTCAGATAAAATTTATCTAACTGATATTTTATACCAGTCTCTGTCTAAAACGTGATGTTTTATGAAATAGACACAGGTTTATCTGTCAGTTTAATTTTATCTGTAAATGGTGAGACTAAGAACAATTAACTGTTACCATTATAACGTAGGTAATCACACCATCGGCTCCTGGCCTATTCGGAAAATTGCGCGGGCGCAGCTTTGCACCCCGCGCGCCGTTACTGTGAATGAGGTCATTTAGTCATTAAAGAGTCGCACGCGCACAGAATAAGTAATTAGGCTCTATAACCCTTATCAAATATTACAATGACTAATTTACTAATTCTAGTTAACCATAGAGGAAAAGTAGCAATAAAAAAGTAAAGAGCATAATTCATAGACTATAAAATCTATGATAGAGTTGTAGAAGTTAATACTCAATCATTTATTGCACTCCACAAGTTTTTACAGATCTCAGAGGCGTGATTGATATAAATGTATGTAGGCTATCTAAAAGAGTAGGTATCACAACACAACATATCAATATATTGTGTTAAGGTGAAATGAGATCAACAAGTTATTAGTGTCATGTCATGAGCGAGCACAGACTTTATAATATTATCTAATATAATGTTAACGTCAAGTGAGAAGGACAAGGGGAATGTCAATGCCGATGGATGAACTCGAACTCGATGATTACCTCACCAAACACTGAGCAGTGAACTCGAACCCGATTGATGATTACCAAACAGATGATGATTAAACACTGCTCAGTTCGAGTTCGAGTTCATCCATCGGCATTGACATTCCCCTTGCCCTTAACACTTGACCGTTAACATTATATTAGATAATAATTTTATAAAGTCAGTGTTCTCTCGCTCTCACTCGCTACGAATGAATTGAACTGAACTTGCATAACAACGACCTGACACATTTGTTTGTCGTCTTAGATTATTACTGTCGTTTTTAAACAAGATGTAATAATGTAGGTACCTATTATAAATCTGAGCATGTATTAAATCTGTGTAATTTTAAAACTTTATTTTAGAATGAAAAAAGCAACCCAACATACTCTGTTGGGTTGCTTTGTCATTCTAAAATTCTCTGGGGAAAATTCCATCCATTGGGATAAACTTTGTCATTCATTAATAATAATAATCACTTTATTCACTAATATATATTAAATAATGTAATAATATAATATAACAATAATAAATATTATTTAAATATAATAATATTTATTACCTATTATTTTATATATAATAATATTAATAATTATATATTTATTTTTATTATTAGATATAGGTATTTATTTTTTATTGCAATAACGATTGAACTTCAATAATGGTAATTTCTTTCTTTTCTGGTACCTATTTCTTTTTTCATTATTTATTTCTTTTATTTTGGTTTGTTTTCCTTAATTTTTTTTCTTTTTTTTTGCAACATTTCTGTGGGATACGAGATATTCAAATCCCCTACATTATATTTACACCCGCCATCCTGACTCACACAGTATTGTATTTATACATACTATGTAGTAGGATATCTCAGATGTCAAATCAAGGAGATGCGAAACAAGCAAATCACAGGTTTTGTAAACTAAGTATGTAGATCATACAATAATCTGAGTCCGAAACAAATTAACTTGTCACTTCGCGCGGAGGATGTAGTAATTTAGTAAGCGAATGGTGTCCTCAATCAAATCATGTGAGCCAGGGATTCCCTAATTGGACGATATGCGTCTAAATCTGTTTACGAGGTACCTAAGTAGGTAATGCACGTTGGAATTTGGAATAACCAATTTTTCTAAGTTTAAACGCCTACATATCTAATATTACCTACCTATCAGAATTTCAATGTTTTTGCCGATGGATGGACGTGAAGATGTACTCTTTCACGCAAAAACTACTGAATGAACAGATATTGATGAAACTTGGCAATATTGTAGTTTACGCATCGGAATATTGTAGTCCTGGGCAGTCTTTGTCTCTATGAAATCTCAAATCTAAGTTCTTATTTAAAGTGTTTAAGCAGTACCTACTTGAACCCTTGAACGTAGATAAATATAGAGAAGGAATAAGAAACCGAGTTTGAACTAATAATACCTACCTATATTTATTATTTAAGGAGCAAGTTAAGGAAAGAGTCAGATTCATGTCGTACCTATCAGGAAGTCGGTTATCAAGAATTAAAAAAAAAGGTAGAGAGGTACCTGCTACCTATAACCCAAAATGTTTTTTTTTTGAGACATTTACGCAAATGAAATACAGGTAAGTAGGTACCTACCTATTTAAGTCATAACTAAGCTTGAACGATGCTGTGTGATTTCCTAGTATAAAAAACGAAGTGCATGACCCCATTTGTATTAGTCTAAATAGCCCAATTGCAAACAGAGGGTCTCGATCAACTGGTTACAATACAAGAAATGAATCAGTAAGATGAGTCATTTAGGAAGACATCTTGTGCGTAAGGTACCTACTAGGTACAATATGGTACGTACTTTATAAAATATTGCCGGTTTTCAAAGAAAGTAAATCCGTATTACATATTATACATATTATAAGAAACACCATGTAATGGTTCTGGTTTTATAGGAGCATACCTATATAGTAAATGAAACAACTTGAATAGATTTCAAAGGTTAGGTTTTATTGAAATGAAAAGGAATTTATCTAAAACTACTACCGCTTCACTCCTGTATAGCCGGTAGGAAGAAAGCGGCAAGAAACCTCCGGCACAGGGCCCTACGTCAAATATTATCTTCTTTTAAACCAATAGTTAAATTCAATTACATTTGTGAACTTTAACAACTCTAATAAGGAAAAGTATGAAAGTATACTCATCTTAAATACACTGCACCACAATCGTGTCAATAATTAAATATCCAAATCATGTTTTATCTTCAAATAACAATACATTTCGTTAATATAATAATTGATTTTATACAATCTCACTGTTTTTCGTTTCCTTGCTAATGTCAATCTGACACTTGTTCCCTTTCCCGCGCTTTACCAGGCGTTTCGTTTCAATAACAAAAATATTGAGAAAAGCGTTTAGTTTCATTTTAACATAAAAATAAAATAACTATTTTTAATAATTTGTAAATTACAAGCATTAATTTTTGCATATTAAATCTAATTTAATTATTTATTATACCATAATCCTAACAATCGTCCATCCTGACAAAATTTGCTTCCACGCAAATTATTTAAGTATTAATAGGTGTATTTATGACACTGGGTTAAAACAAACTCCGTCACAGATCAAAGGAAACCATCAATCAACTACCTATTTTCCAACGAATTAGTTATACAATAATTATGAATAGATACCTAATTATAATTCTGAATTACAAAATCTTTCCCAATTAATTATAATTCTGAATAATCCATCGAACAATCATAGGCAGATGTGTTCCATAAAATACCCAATTATTAATCTATAAAAAATTCTATCACAAATTATTTACCTCTAAGTACATTGCTTAATTATGAATTATCGTGATCAATGTCATATGTATAATGAGTTATTAATTAAATGTACCATTTTAAATTATTTAGATACTCATAGGTAAATCTTACAATAATACTAGGTAGGTACCAAGAGAGGTTCTTCTTTGAAAACAGTCAGGTCCTTAATTTTAAGCAATTTCAAGAATTTAAGGCAAATGTAACTTACATCACGTACATGTGATACAAAGAAATAAAAACATTAATAACCCAATCAAATAAAACCAATTCTGGGTCTTCTTGCCATTAGTCAATTTGGGCCCGAATAGGTACACATGCCACTCAAAATTAAACACACTATCTGGTTAATGTTAGAGCTATCATAATACCACTGATAAACTTTCAAGAAACAAAGTCAGTAGGTACCTAAGTACCTAACCATTTTCTCATCACCTTGTCAGTCGGCCCATTTATAAACCATGAATATAATATTAAATAATATGACCATTTTCTCATCGTTTGGTCAGACGGCCCATTATATAAATTAAGAAACACAATAATAATTACTTTGACCATTTTCTCATCGTCTGGTCAGACGGCCCATTATATACATTATGACCATTTTCTCATCGTCTGGTCAGACGGCCCATTATATACATTATGACCATTTTCTCATCGTCTGGTCAGACGGCCCATTATATACATTATGACCATTTTCTCATCGTCTGGTCAGACGGCCCATCACATACATTATGAACACAATATGACCATTTTCTCATCGTCTGGTCAGACGGCCAATTACATACATTTTGAACACAATATGACCATTTTCTCATCGTCTGGTCAGACGGCCCATTTCATACATTATGAACACAATATGACCATTTTCTCATCGTCTGGTCAGACGGCCCATTACATACGTTATGAACACAATATGCTGTTCCTATTGTATAACTCCTCTTTTCTTTTCTATCTCTATGTACTTTCTTTATACCATAAACTTTTGTATAACTTCTCTTTCCTTTTCTATCTCTATGTACTTTCTTTATACCATAACTTTTAAATAAATTCAATATTGCATTATAAACATTAATTACTCAGACCAATTTCTGATTTCCTGTTTGCTCAGTTCTGTTTCCACTGTACATAACTTGCACTCCAATTCTTTTCTAATTTAACTTGACTCGTATGATTTAGAATAGGTAGTCTCCGTGAGTCGGAGTTAGCCTTTGTAATGTAATGATGCTCTCATTTCAATAGTTTTAATAGCACCAATTTTACCTTATTTATTTTTTTACTAATAATTTTACTAATAAATTCCCTTTGTGTATTTGCTACTTTCATGTAAGTTTCCTAATTTCACACCCGTTTAACTTATTACAATATCTTCAGCATAACCAACATGAATAGACCTATCTATCTCACACTTAATAGCCTTTAATAGCTTCCTACTGTGAACAAAACCAAGGTAGGTTAATAAATAAAATTTATCTTGCATAGCGTACAATTTCAACAGCACATCCGAAATATGCGGCACATTAGGTATATTATTTTTGCTACATAAACCTTTTTTATTTTTTTATTTGTTCAATCCAATTATTTAATAGCACACCAAGTAGGTATCCAGTACCAAGCATGGACCCTGAATAGGACACGGCTATGTAACGCCGCTACGTTATAAACTTAAATCTAGTGTATGTTTATTGCAACAAGAGAGATTACGGATATGTAGTAGCGTAAAGAAAGTAGATCCCCCATTAAAAAGTACAACATTCTTTCCATGTGTCACTTGATCTGTATTGGTATAGTAGGTATAATATCCTCAGTAAATAAATCATAGTTTTCAATTAGGTATGTCAAACTTAAGAAGTTATCTTTCTTTGCTTAAGGGCATGCCTAAAGATTCTCTACTTCTACAAGACCAGCTCTTATTTTCCTTGATATGTATGAATTATGTTCCTATACTTCAACATTTATACAACAATAAGAATAACAGTTATAACTCCTTATTGGTTTTGAAAATCATTGTTAAATGCAACATTTGGTTCTAATGCCTCGCCCACAATAGTTGGTATCAACATTACAAAAGAAAGAACTCCAACTCCCACCAATTTTTACTTAACAACTTGTAAATATTCACCCTATCTGACTCATTACAACTACATCAGTAATCACCAGACTACTGGCTGTTCTTAACACGCTTTTATTATTATTAGTTACCTAGGTATATATAATATTTTAGGTACTTATTCTTAAAAATGCTTTTTTTTTTTCTTAAAAACACACAGTTACCTACATATTTAGATTATTATAATTGCACCTAATTTCGACCCTGCAACATTCAAACAACCCACGAAATGTTACTGTATAGCCAAAAGTAAAGCTAAGTCGAAATCGCATAACATGCCTAGCCACCACTGCATTTTTATCATCTATTATAGTAGGTAGGTACATAGTTGGAACTATGTGCTAAATGAGATGCCACTTAACACTTGCAGCCTTATTCATTTTATTATACATAATCCTTTCTTAATATGTTATTTTCGCACAACGTCCCGTTCGCATAATGTTATTTTCATGAACCATTCTATGTTGCTAACATAAGTGCTGTTTTATGTTTCTATTTTACATATTTCGAACTGGGAATAAATGATAAGATACTTTACTTTAAGTACCTATAAGAGAAATATCTCTTTATTCTAATCACAATTTTTTTTTCTACTTACTTATCTATTTTTTTTTTTACTTGTCTTATAACTTATTAATTCTTTAGCTCTCTATTGCTAGGTTCATTTACATTATTATGACCTAATTTTATTTCAATCTCATCTTTTGACTAGGAATCATCTAACAGCTTTTAGTCAAGGTAAGACAATGTAACAATGAATACTTGAACTCATATAATTTGTATTAGGTATGTATACCTATGCAACAATCTTAACTTGCTTTTAAATTCCACATGATTCGTCAACTCTTATTACACTGAGCAAGTAGATGTATTAAATAATAAACTAATGATAAACTAATGAAAGACGCACGAAAGTGCAGGCTAGTTAAGTACTTAATTTAGAGACAGGAAAATCCAGAGAACCAAATAGTTTGAACAATAATTCACAAGCAAGTACCTGATAGTTTTCTCTTCTTTGTCACTTCAGTAAAACCAAAACAATATTTAGCTTTCAACTGTTTGATAATATCAATATAAGAATGCTTGCTATCTTAGTGAACTGAGCAGCAATTCTATCTGATGGTAAGAGTTACATCAAGACTTATTCCAAATTCTAAAAATAAATAGCTCATCTAACACTGCATTATTGGAAAACTTACTCAAAGGTACACTGACCATCTTGGTTATGCCATTATTATTTACTTGATTTTCATGTAGATGCATAGTTAATCCTACTAATATTATAAATAGATGTTTGTACCGATGATGGATGGATGTTTATTACTCTTTTACACAAAAACTATTGAACAGATTTTAATGCAACTTTACAATATTGTAGCTTATAAATTAAAACAACACATAGGCTATTGTTTAAAGATACTATGCAAATTTTAAAGTCATGACAAAATTTGCAAACGAAGTTGTTGGCAGCCACTACTAGTACTAGTATTCCTATAAATTTATTATTTGAATTTGTAACTTTAAACTTAATTCACCAGTTTTTTTTTATATAAGCGATTGGAAGCAATTAATTCCAATAGTAAGGCAAAATTTTGCACTCAAATATCCATAAAAGTAAAAATAAAATAATAATTTCCTGGAATAAGATATTAATACTAATATAAATACAGAATCATAATTATCTTTTCTGTATTAAACTAACAATCTATTTTCACATTGTCTAATTCAGAAAACACTATTTATGTTTATAAAACATCACAGATACCAAACTTAACATGGCAATCAAATCTACTTATGCTCTCTTGCTCAATTAGTTATATTATGTTTAAAATTAAAGCAGGTATAAATTTTCACGAAAGAGCTAAATTAAATACTTAACCTACTTGTCATTTTTGCTGTACCTACATTGTTCCAGAGCAGGTGTCATGGAGTGCGTTCTTTGATGAGCAATAACCTATTTTTATACTAATGCAATAATATTGAGTGTTATATTTTCTATCTGTTTATTGACTAGATTCCATTACCTAATTTGCACTTACATAAATTAGTACAAAATAATATTAAACACTTCCTTATACTTTTTCTACTTAAATTCTGTTAAATACTCTGATAATCAGACAGGTTTTAGTAACAAGTTCTTGCTATAGCTGAACTGATAATGACTAGCTCTCATATCAAGGCTTTATGCAAATTAATTACCTAAATACTGAACCTAAATTACCATATTTTATGAGTTTTACTATTTCTAAAAGGCTTGACCCAGTGTTAACTCAAAACTGATCTTGTACGTACCACCAAACATTTACTTAACTGTTGCATTTTTGTTGTTATCAGAAATTTTCAACTTTATGAGACTAAGTTAGCATATCATAATTCCCTTCACTTGTTGTATATCACTTTTGAAATAAACTCATAAATTGATACTTCTACTTAGGTAAGAAAACAGGTAGGCAAGTTTTGATAACACAAACTAATTCATTCTTGATCACGGCTCCATCCTAGGTCAGTTCCTCTTCCTTTGAAACTTTAGTTGCGGTTGCTCAAAACTCTCATCTCTCTTACGTAATCTCTCATTTCTTTGTCGGACGCATCGAGTGGTTATCCCACTTCTGAAAATATAAGAAACACCATGTAATGGTTCTGGTTTTATAGGAGCATACCTATATAGTAAATGAAACAACTTGAATAGATTTCAAAGGTTAGGTTTTATTGAAATGAAAAGGAATTTATCTAAAACTACTACCGCTTCACTCCTGTATAGCCGGTAGGAAGAAAGCGGCAAGAAACCTCCGGCACAGGGCCCTACGTCAAATATTATCTTCTTTTAAACCAATAGTTAAATTCAATTACATTTGTGAACTTTAACAACTCTAATAAGGAAAAGTATGAAAGTATACTCATCTTAAATACACTGCACCACAATCGTGTCAATAATTAAATATCCAAATCATGTTTTATCTTCAAATAACAATACATTTCGTTAATATAATAATTGATTTTATACAATCTCACTGTTTTTCGTTTCCTTGCTAATGTCAATCTGACACTTGTTCCCTTTCCCGCGCTTTACCAGGCGTTTCGTTTCAATAACAAAAATATTGAGAAAAGCGTTTAGTTTCATTTTAACATAAAAATAAAATAACTATTTTTAATAATTTGTAAATTACAAGCATTAATTTTTGCATATTAAATCTAATTTAATTATTTATTATACCATAATCCTAACAATATATTTAGGTAGTCATTACAGTACTTTTTTTATATTTTAGTGCTATGCTCTTCTCTAGTCTTCTTAAACTAATGCTAGTCCAAAGGTTGTCTGGAAGAGATCACTTTTAGTGATAAGGCTGTCTTTGAGCACAATGTTATAGTTTTTGTGTTTTATCTGTAGCTCTTTGTGTGCAATAAAGTATTTCTATCTGGTTACCTAAATTTCATCTTGGTCTCACATATATCAGTGCACCTTGATTCGTGACGTCACATACTGAGGCCACAGAGTAAGTAATCACTACGACTGAGGCGACGGGGCCTACACCAGGATGGAGACCTCAGCCTGGCAGTGGAATCATCATCATGTCAGCTAATGGACGTCCATTGCTGGACAAAAGCCTCCCCCAAAGATCCCCACAACGACCGGTCATGCACTCCCCACATCTAACATCTTCCCACGTCTTTCACCAGGTTGTCAGTTCACCATTTCTTTGTAAGTATAGCAGCAGCCTTGATAGTATCAAGTTGCTGGCAGAAATATTTATTAAACTAATATGAGAATATAAAGAGGTTCAATAGTTCTCAGCTAAATCTTATCACAAAAATCAAATTTTCTCATGTGTGTTTTGGTACTGGAAGACTATGTTATAAATAGGATGGGTTAGCTGCTAAGTACTTACTGTATTTGTATATTATGGAGATTAGAAGAATAAGGAACATATTAAAAAAAATATATTTTATTTATAAAAGTTTAAGGTGCCCCGTCACCCGATCAACAATGTCTTTTGGTGCAGGTCCCACTCCAAGCACCGTTATGGAGTTAGGAGCTATTTGTGTCCTTCCAGCATCTCTTATAAGGGATGTAATAAGCCCCATTTTCTTGGCATTGTCTGCAATTTGTTTAATTTCATCTACGGAGTCGGTTTTCAAGGCAATTTTAGCCTGACCTGTCATTTGCCACTCGTGTAAACCTTCTGGATCTTTTCTCTGAGCCTTCTCGAAAGCCCCGACAGCAGCGTGGCCGCACTGCGCAGCGATTTTACCTTTCGACATATTTAAATCTGTTCTAACCACCAAAACGAGTTTATATTCAGCGTTTGACGCAAACTGAAACAAGGATTTTTGAGGTTATAATCGTCACGTTACCCGGTGAAATTAATGAAGATAATAACTTAATACCACAAATGTTTTACCTTTTTAACCTTTTCTGCTGTATTAGAAACATTTCCAAAGTATTTTCTTATGGCCATCACTGATATTCCTAGAGCTATTCCACAACTTAACCCAGTCCAAAAAGAGATGTCGAATTGCATTTTGGAGGTATTCGACTAATATTCGGATGTAAAATTATCACAGACAATGGCCTATTATGTTTTTATCTGGAGATTCATAAACAAGACCAATATTTTTATGAATTTTAACAGAAGATGTCTCACTTTGAGAAAACGAACAATGAATGAACGTTAAAATTCGTTCGGGAGCTGTCAAATGTCATGTCATTTTTTTTTTATTTATTGGCCTGGTTGTCAAAATTAAACCAATGTTGCCAGGTAATATAATCTTTCCCTAAACTTACCCTTACTACAAAACGCGTTTTAAATATAGTTCTAGGACTAATCTTATTTTTTGACTTTTTTCTACAGCCGAACTGCATTTATCTGAGTTTATTCTAGGACATAAATAAAACGCGTTTTGTCATAATGGGGGATTGATTTTGACAATACCTATATCTAGGGTAATTATTCGTAATAAGCAACACCACCTTAGAACGATTTTTTTTTAAATTAAAGCCATGGCGAACTGCACATTCAGCCATACTTTTATTTTAATGTACTAATTCTGAGCTGTGTCCTGGATGCAAGTTTACCAAGACAGACAGACACAAGTTTTATATTATTATTCACTTGGCGAAGGTTACTAGCTCATCGGTATAGAGAAAGTAAGGATACTAAATATCGCAAAAATTAAGCAAGAATAAATACTAGGGATGTTTTAGTGATATCTTCCATCATTAGCTGTCCACATCTAAACTTATAAGAGCGGAGATCTTGATGATGAAGACTGCATTAAACGATAAATAATTATTCATCTTCTATTTGTCTTTTATTTGCTTGATCCTATTACAACTATTCCTTACCATATTAATTAGTAATTTCTAATAAATAAATCACATAGGTAGGTATTATAAAAGTCGAAGGTGCCCAGTAACTTTATTTACATCTACAGAAGGAGCTGGACCTACTCCCAACACGGTAATTGTATTGTGAGGTATTTGGGTTCTTCCATCATCTCGGATTAAAGCTGTGACCAAACCCATTTTTTTCGCATTCTCTTCTATTTTCAACATTTCTTCAACTGAATCTGTTTTCAGAGCTATTTTGGTCTGTCCAGTGATTTCCCAGAGTTTTAGAAGATCCATGTTGATTGTTTGACTAGCTTTATAAGCTTCTACAGCGGCGTGGCCACACTGCGATGCAATTTTTCCTTTCGTCATATTTAAATCTGAGCGTACTACAAACACTAGTTTGCATGGCGATGTTGTAGGGTACTGAAAGAATTTAAAAATAAATGTTAGTTGGTAAAGAAGTTTAATAATAATTTTTTGATCATGCATGAAACACTAATTGTATTCAGAAAGCTCTACAAATCTCAATAATTTCCAAAGTTGACTATTTTCAAGAACATATTTTGCAAAGATTGCAAAGAAAAGCAAAGAAGACTATTAGTTTATAGTTATTAATGATACCTACCTATTCATTTTTTTTTTCTTTTTTTTGATACTAATGTATTTATTATTCTGTTACTGTGAGAATGAAATTTAATTATCTTTCCTAAAAATTACTGTTGGAAATTGAATATTATGTAATTGAATGGTAAATTAAAGTAGATAGGTACCTATTTATTGGTTAGGTATAGAGGCAAAAAGAAATACTTCAAAACAAATATTTCTGTGTCTCAAGAATAAAGGAGTGTTGAAACGAATCAAGTTTGAATTTTGGCAATGTTATTTGTTTCGTATTTATTTATTTATTGGAAAACCAACAGCTTCATTATATACATTAGAAAATTATAATTTAACAGACGAGCCAATTACAGGTTTTCACAGATAGAAATAAATATACTAAGAAGGTAGGTACCGTCAAAGCACTTAAGCACAGATTGTTTGTATAGACATATAAATACGCACATACACATAAACGTCACAATTGCCTTAATGTTATATTTCTCTATAACAGTCTTAAACTTACTTTTTTGAGAAGTTTAATCGCTCCACTATATTTTTTTAACCCGTACAAGGAAATGCCAAAGAGTACTCCACAGCCAAGGCCTGAAAGAAACGATGAGTTTAACTCCATTTGGTACCAGTTATATTTATTTTTTAATTCAAGTTAATTGTAAAAATAATAGCATTTTCGAATGATTTTTTTATTTACAAAAAAAGAAAAAGGTTAGAAATATCTGTCACTGTCAATGTCAGCTCTCAGCTGCCGCAATCACTGAAAAAAAAAACCAGTAAGCACAGAAATAATCATAGTTCTGCCCACAAAACAAAATGACTATAAAATTGTACCTATAATACTATACTTTAGCCTGTGACTTTAGCTATAGGATGTATAGGACCAAACTGGATCAAAGCCACAATCGAAGCTTTTAATAAAATCACTTTTATCTCGATTTTACCTTATAATTTTTTACCATTACATGGAATGTGTGTAGGCAGCTTTATGTACTTTGCGTTGCCCAGCAACGATTTTGTTTATTTGATTGTCAGAAAAGCGCAAAAGTTCGAGTGTGGTTTCAGGTTTACTACTTTAAACAGCTCTTTGATATTTGTGTAGTTATTTCTGATTTTTTCTTTAAAACTTTATCTTAATCTTTAATAAAATGAAAAAAGTAGTATTAAAGGATTTGGCGCCAATCGCTATCCCACATGGCCCGCCCGTGGAAACCACTGCGGAGTATTTCAAATCCAAAATGGAAAGTGCCAATATGGTACAGTAAGTATCCACTGCAATTATTACTCTAAAACTCCATTCATATGAGCCCGCATACAAATGGAGTTTCAATTTAACTTTTGCTCGTTTTGTTGACAGTAGGTAATCCTTCAGAATCACTTTCTAATTATACTAAAGTGCTTATCTTGCTCATCTATATCCCATATTTACTTGCGTACTTAGATAGCTAAGTTTAGTAGGTACTTACTTAGGTATTGTAATACCTAAAGCGACAAAAATAAGTAGATAGGCAGTTAAGTAGGTGCCTACCTACCTACTCTGACAGTACCTTTAGAGACCTATTTACCTATTAGTTGGGTGAAGATCAAGGCCTTGGCCCAGCTGTGTGATGAAATTGGCTGGCTGTATAACACTAAGAAATTATGATATTTAATAAATACCCTTTAAGAAAGCCCTAGTAGCAAGCAAGTGGAGAGAAGTGGTCTCTGCCTACCCCGAGGGGAAAGAGGCGTGCGTGACAGATATGTAGGTATCGTATGTAGGTATGTAAGAAAGCCCTAAAAAGTATTTCCAAACAAAATACAGTGGGTAACTACCACATGGCACCCACGTAACGTAAGTACCTACTTACCTTCACCTACCTTCTAAAATCTTACATGCACTTAGAAACTTTACGCAACTAACCTAACTTTCATATAAATTAATAGAAAATACCCAGTATGGGATGTGGCTCGGCCCACGCCTCAGGTTCTTATGGAACAGGCTCGTCGCGAGCTTATGGAGGCTGACGAAAAGCTTGCCCTAAAACGACAAGAGGAAAAAGCCAACCGACAAGCCATGGACGAGAAGTGGAAAGATCTTCGAGCGAAAGAAATGCTTTTAAAGGATTCCTTTATCAGTTTTAATAAGGTTTTTAATATTCTGTATTGCACTATAAACTTTATACTTATTAGACAGCTAACAACCACATTGTAAATGATCATGGACCCTGTTATAGGGCACCGCAAATATAAGTCAGAGGAGGCTCATATTATTTAGTAGGTACCTATAATTACTTCTTACTTTATTTCATTGCTAGAGTCTACCCTCATTTATCGTCATCTTTAAAATTATATAGCCTATGTGTTATTCTGATGTACAAGCTCCGCTAGTGTGAAGTTTCATCAAAATCTGTCCAGTGGTTTTTGCGCGAAAGAGTAACAAACCTCCTCCCATTAATCCATACGCAAAACATTGACATTAATGATACCTACCTACTTATTTAGCAGGATTTTTAAGAAAAAAGTATAAAGTCAACAACTTATAGACAGTTTAAACTTAAAAAAGTTTTAGGTAGGTACCTAACATAAATTCTTAGCTGTAGGGGCTAAGATAGATAAAGTCTCTTCCTCACTGCATGTTCATAAATAAATAAAAAAACCTTGCTTTGGTTTTTAACAGTTTATACGCGAGAATCAAGAGAAACGAGATAGGGCAGAACGTAAGATGCAAGCGGATTTAGAAGTGTTAGAACGTAAGACAAAAGAAACTGAAGCGATGCATCAGAGAGTGGAAGAAATGCAGGAAGTTAAAGAATTGATGGAGAAACAAGTACAAGATTACACTATTTATGAGGTGAGAGTATAATGAGGCCACAAAGGCCTAAAAGTCGGAATTACATCACGAAACTAATGTCATGCATCCTACTAGTTTCATGACGTTTAATTTCCTCATAGTTTCACGTGTAAATTAGCACTTTCACAATGCATGCATCATGAAAGTGCTAATTTACATCAAAGTCATGTCGTGAAACTAACTACGTGCAACTAGTTTCGTAATGTACCTCAATACCGCTTAATTTTTTTTCCTCAATTCTATTCAATTTATTTAGGCCAAGATTAATCAACAAAACGACACTTTCAGAGGTCACTAAATTGAGTGCTTTTGTTATTTTCCGTTGTAACGTGGTATCCCGAGGGAAGACCACGTGCTTTGATTTCGCTGACCCACAGTGTGTCTGGCTGTGGATGGTCTTCAGGGTGTCACTGGCTGCTCGTGGTCTTCTCTCGGGAAACCACGTTACACCGTTGCTTATTACTTTTGTTGTCTTCTAGAAAAACCTAAAATTTATCAACTTTTGTTTCAGGACTATTTGATGTCAGTTGTGCACAGTTATCCAGAATTTAAGCAGCCGTTGGATGTACTTAATCGTTATGAAGCGTTAGGTACTGTGTTCATTTATTATTCATTCTTTATTAGCCCTTTTAATGTCCCCACTTCAGGGGCACGAGTCTACTCATGCAAGAGTGGTTAGATTAGGCCGTAATGTACCACGCTGGCCTGATGTTGGTTGGCATTCCTTATTGATTATGTAATTCAGTAGGTAATTGCGGCATTTTTTTTTCTTCTGATGGATGATTTGGAGCAACTGTAGCGACTAAGCGCCAAAACACACGGTGAAACGCAACTGAAACTACTAGTTACTTTTAAGTTGCATCGCAGTTTCTGCTATAGACTTCCTTAGAAAACCACACACGACGCAACTGAAACGAAACGTTTCAAACTGGTTGCGTTGTGCGTTGCATTTGCGTTTCACCGTGTGTTCTTGGTCTAAAACTTGCTAATGTTAAGATGAAACTCGTATTTTTCACCCGATTTCGCCAGGAAGGTTGTTTTTCAAGAGTAGTATGTATAATTCTTTGGCACGCTCTACAGCCTAAACGGCTTAATAGATTTTTGCTTGAGAGGTGTCGTTAGATTCGTATTTACAGTGAGAGTGACATTGGGACCATTAAAATTTAAAAAAATAAAAGTGTTTAAACGCAGTCAGGGTTTTTTTTTAATAAAAAGGCTAAGTTATTGTAACCACTTAATCTTATTGTCCCCAGCGGCCGCGAAGAGCACTCTAGCTGATAGACAAGAAAGAGATTTGGAAATGTTAGAAAACGCTCGCCAAGAGATCGCCGCACTTACAGAAGAGAAGAAACTCTGCATTATGGGTCTTAATAACACACTGGCCAATCTAAGAGTAGGACTTTTTACTAGAATTGTCCATTACGATTGTGCTTTTTCAGATTTTTGTTATATTTTTTAAAATGGCATGTTTTTATTCGCTATGTCGAATGATTACAATGCTACGTTACATACTAGGGATTTCCTATGAGCCCACTTGGAGCAAAGTTTTAATTGTTTTCAACCTACTTCGCTCCTGTAATTTGTTAAAGACAAAAATTTGCAATGGGCATGATGAATAAAAAAAAATTTTTAGTCCATCACATAGATTATTTTTAAAATATTCGACACGTATTTTCTTTTTTCTCTTAAACTAAAAATGACACAGATACACTGGGTTAAAGTTGCTCATGACGTCACACCTTAATACGATTTTTACGTAGGAGTGACGTCAATACCCCCCACTCCGTAACTTTGATGCTCTGTACCTTTGTATTTATTTATGTATTTGATCAGGCAAAAACGTGTTTTAAATATTTTTTAATAGCCTAAAAGACGGACTAATTGTTTTTTGAATTTTCGAATGTAGTCATCATCCCCATAATTGTATTCAACCTATTTCCCTCCTGTAATTTGTTAAAGACAAAAATTTGCAATTACGTAGATATAGATACACAAGTTAGGAACAAATCTACCTTAATGAGAGTTTTGGATATCCACTGTTTGCAAGCAGTGGGTATCCAAAGCTTCCTTGTTCGTCTATCGCGCGAAATACTAAGGTCGTGGCCCCAGTAGGCAAACTGTTAGTGGCGTATCGATTTAGTACGCCCTTCCATATATTTGAAATGGAGTGTCCACAGTCAGCTAGTTTTCGCTGACTGTACGCAGTTTGCAGCGTTACGCGCGCTGACTATCTCAGACAGCGGCCGACGACTGAGTTTGCAGCTAACTATTTCAGTTCGCTACTTTGCGGCTCACTCAGTCGGCCGCTAACAGTTTCCCTACTGGGGCCACGGCCTCATAAAAGTTATTTTTCACCAGTGGCGCTACGACAAAGTTCGAAACCGCGTAATCAAATGGGAATTAGCATTGAACCGACTGAAAGAGACAGCTGCGAATCGGCACGTGGAACTATGCCACGTACGCGCCGCTATTTGGAGTCTCTACCTCAAGATATGTCGCCACAAAGGTCTCACTGTGGACTTCAAGCCGGCAGACTTTGAGCAGCAGCTTGTGGTCATCATGAGAGCGTTATTGGAGCTGCGGAGAATCTACCGTATTGCGTGCAAGAGGTCTAAGGAGAAGTAAGTTCGTTTTTTTACAGCCAGTAGAACGAATCCTGGAGGCTTAGGATACGTGCCGCGACAATTATCTCACGTCGTGCTGTCCTTATCACATTTAAAACTATGGACAGAGACGTAAGCGTGACAAGCCCATGACAACGTCTTGTCACGGAGTGTATGCTAAGCTAGCTGGAGGCTTAGCATACGTGTCGCGACAATTATCTCACGTCATGCTGTCCTTATCACATTTAAAACTATGGACAGAGACGTAAGCGTGACAAGCCCATGACAACGTCTTGTCACGGAGTGCCATGCTAAGCTAGCTGGAGGCTTAGCATACTTACGTGTCGCGACAATTATCTCACGTCATGCTGTCCTTATCACATTTAAAACTATGGACAGAGACGTAAGCGTGACAAACGCATGACAACGTCTTGTCACGGAGTGTACGCTAAGCTAGCTGGTCAAGCACTGAAGTTTAACTACTTACTTATTTTATTACTAAGATACTAAGTGCCCGTTTCAAAATCTACCTACAGATAAAATTTATCTGGCAAATATTTTATACCTGTCTCTGTCTAAAACGTCATGTTTTATGAAATAGACACAGGGGCCGTATTCTTTTAATTACCAAATGAAAAATGGTGTCTCTCTAGAATGTGAATTGTATGAATTGACACATTTTGGTATTCTCTTAACAGATAAGTTGACAGTGGACAGCGATCGGCCGTACATTTTATAACTTTACGCTATAATCGGTATTCTACTCCGCAATGTCACATGAGTGGCAGTTCCAAACGGTATTCTCTTCGCTATTTGACAGTAGACAAAACCCTCTAGAGACTACTAATCGACTATTAATCGTGGCACTTAAGAGAATACCAAATTTGTGACATATTGCTGTCGAATGTTTATCTGTTGGCTATAGTTTGGTCGCTTAACTTAATTTAGCGGAATTGCTACCCAGGTTATCTGTTTCATAAAACACTAGCTGTCCCGGCGAACTTCGTCCCGCCTTAGAATGAACTTTATTGTGTAGGAATAAAGTTCAAATTGACTCTACATTTTAGTAAGAAAACATTTGTATGGGAAAAGAAAAGGTCTGTTTTAGGGCTTTCCCGGCAATTATTCGAATTTTTTTCACCGTAAGAACCATCCTTGGACTTCAATGAACATTTTTTAAAAAATTTAGCGAAATCGGTCCAGCCGTTCAGGCGTGATGCAGTGACAACGGAAAACGGGTTTCATTTTTATATATATAGATGATGTTTTAGACAGAGACATGTATAACATATTTGGCAGATAAATTTTATCTGTAGAAGGTGAAAAAGGCCCCTAAGACTACTTAATTAATATCTACTAGACTATAATAAACGGTGGTAGCCCAGTTGGTAGAACGCTTGCCTCGAACTCCGAGGGCGCGGGTTCGAATCCTGGTGCGGGCACGTACCTCTGAGTTTATTTCTCATATACGGATCAATTTATTCGATTACCACTTGTGAAAGGTGAAGGAAAACATCGTGAGGAAACCTGCATACACCAGAGAAGAAATTCGAAGGTGTATGTGAAATCCACCAACCCCCACTTGGCCAGCGTGGTGGATTACGGCCTAATCACTCTCTGTATGAGAATAGGCTCGTGCCCCTCGGTGGGGACATATATGGGCTGCTATAGCTATAGACTATAATATAAATAATGTTTGTTATTGACACGCTTGGAGTATCATTGGCCATAAGTACCTACGGAAATATCTGCCTACCTTTTTGGATTGCGCTTCCCACCGCGATTTTCCCGTTTTCGCCTATCCAGTAACGTGACGAGTACCTACGAGTTGCGCTTGCGCTGCGCACGAAACGTCCATAAATAAGATGTTTCCAAGGGGTTGTAAATATAAAAGTCCAAGTTATTTGTGATACGATACCCCAGATGTTTATCTACTCAACTAGTGAACTGTTTTTGATGTAACTTTACACCCAAATTTATATTAGTTAGATACCTACATGATTTTGTGTTTTATCTTTCAGGGAAGCTAATTAAATCAATGTCGTCTATGCTGCTAGTCCGCCTGAAACATGCCAAAATTATATACCAAAATTATATAATCTGTTATTATTGGAAATAATCATAACAATAAATTATTGTCGAATTTATTTTGTTGTTTTACTTTTTGAATTAGTAATAAGTAGCATATATAGGGTGACTTTAAATTAGTGAACGATAGAAAAGGATATGCATGTACTCGTGATAACAAACAACTTTTACTATGGGGTCAAGTTCGAAATCATAAAAAAAAATTGGTCGCCCATACTATCAGCTGATGCATTTTGTATGGGGAGTTCAAATTTATTTTGAATGATTTCTACCTTGATCCCATAGTAAAAGTTGTTTGTTATCACGAGTACATGCATATCCTTTTCTATCGTTCACTAATTCAGTCACCTATATTAGATACCTACCAAAGGTACAATATTTACAAGATGGTGTGTCACTTCTTTCACTGAAGTTTAATGAAGCTTTAAGTTTAATGGTGCTCTAATTTTAATAACGCTCCCTGCAACTATTATAATAATTCTAGAGCCTGTTTTACCAGCTACAGTCAAAATTTATCTGACAGATGTTTTATACCTGTCTGTCTAAATCGTCATCTACTATACAGGGTGTAACAGAAAGGGTATATAAAGCCGAAACACAGCGATAGTCCTCATGAAACTGAACAACTTTCCCCAAGGAACATGGATCGTAACTCGAAAAAAATTTTTGGATCGCCCATACTTACTCGATCAGCTGATCGGGCATTTTGTATGGGGAGGCGAAATTTTTTTTTTCGAGTTACGACCCATGTTCCTTGGGGAAAGTTGTTCAGTTTCATGAGGACTATCGCTGTGTTTCGGCTTTATATACCCTTTCTGTTACACCCTGTATAAAAATAAGTCGGGTTTTCCTTCCTGACGCTATAACTCCAGAACGCACGAACCGATTTCCACGGTTTTGCATTCGTTGGAAAGGTCTCGGGCTCCGTGAGGTTTATAGCAAAGAAAATTTTGGAAAAATTTTAACAGAAAGGCGGGAAAATCTTTTTTCACATACAGAACTTTGAGGCGGTACGAAGTTCGCCGGGTCAGCTAGTGTTTTATAAAATGGACATAGGTTTATCTGTCAGTGAAATTTTATCTATAGTTTGTGAAACGACACTAAAACTCTTTTCAAATAGTTAATTATCAAATTGAATCCAATTAATAAAGTTTGCAACAATTATTAGTAAAATGTACAGTTAAATGGATACTTATCTTCGCTAAATACTGAAGTTGCCCACTTAGTACAAACTTTTGTTAATAGTAGGTACCTAGCGGAGTTTTACTTATACAGGGTGTTCGGGTGTGTGGAATGACCATTACAGTAAAAATTCGGAATTCTTTTCACGTCTAGCCTGACTTTTAGGCAAAAATTGTACTGCAGCGTGACGTCACGAGGTATAACACGTCGGAAATATCTGCGGACCTGGCTTGATGACGTCATGCAACTCGTCACGGTACTGGATAGGCGAAAACGGGGGAAGCGCGGGGAAAAGCGCATTCCAGCGAGGTTCGCAGATATTTCCGACGTGTTATATTCTTGACTTCAACCCAGTGCATCGTTGAGTTAAAGAGATAAAAGAAAACGTGTTAATTTTTTTAAATAATCTACTTAAAGTTTGTGCCGATAAATGAATGAATGTAAAGTTGTATGGATTTGAGAATGTTAGTTACTCTTTCACGCAAAAACCACTGAACCGAGTTTTATGAAGCTGCAATATTGTTGCTTACAAATCATAATAACACATAGGTTATAATTTCATTTTAAGACATCATAAGTTTTCCAATTGCGGGCAGAATTTAGTGTTCAATAAATCAAACGTTCAACTTAATTTGTTTAATTACTTTCAAAGAACTGGGTAAGTAGGTACTAAGTACGTTCATAAATAAACAATAGGACTATTTTAGTAAAACGACCGATTTTCATTCTCTATACGCATGAGACTCTCTTTCAAAATGGTCGAGAAACAAGATTCCAATTTGAACACTGAAAAGATATTAGATTACACTCACTTTTTGGTGATGCCTTTGAAAATTGTCGGGTGTTACGATTGGTAAGCACTTTTAAATTATAAGGTACCTAATAATTTAAAAGTATTGGTATATTTATACTTATTACCTATTTGATGATATTTTTTCTTGATTTATATTTTCACATGCAATGCAAGTGACTTATTGCCCTTGCATGGAGTTTTGAAGAGATCAGATCTGTATTATTTACCTATTTTTTTTTATACGCGGCCACAGAGGTAGAAGTCGAAAGAGGAGATGGCGCGATCTGGATGCATACTTAGCAAATTGGCCAGAAGTTTCCGGGAGTAGGGAAGCATGGAAGAATGCGGGGAGGCCTTTGCCTAATAGTAGGACACAATAGCCTATTAAAAATACCTATTTTATAATTGTGTTCTCAACAGGTACCGAAACCCAACTGAAGAGTATCAGAAAATCATAAACTACGTCTACTTATGTATGGTTTTATTTGTACTACTGAGTTCTCCCGTCGCCTTGTTAGTAAACTTGTACACAGAATGGACAGACATCATGGAAAGCTTGGAAAAAATCGCCGATGGTTTACCCTTAATCGTTTCTGTAGCTATCGTGGCATATTTCGGGGCGAATAAATCGGAAATGTACGAATTAATTGACTATATGAACGTTAATTTCAAATATTATTCAGCGAATGGTCTTTCGAATATGACGATGAGGCAGAGTTATATCAGAGCAAGGAATTTCGCGTATTTTTATACAGCTTGCACGTTGTTTAGTGTTACGATGTACGTTTTGATGCCGATTGTAGTTCATTGTAAGTATATATTTACTTGAGGTAGAGCGTATATAAGTCAGTCGTAAAAAGGCTTTTAGTTTTTACTACAAATTGCCCGCAACTTCGTAGTTCGTACGCATTTATCGTCATTTAAAGCAACGTTTCATTAAAATCAGCTATCTAATTTTGCTTGAAAAAGTAACAAATATCCCCATACATACCTCCCTCCATTAGCCCATCTTCGGGGAAAGGCAAGAGACCTTTCCGTCTACCATGATTTCTAGTAACGTCGTGCCTATCCTGTTAAAGTTAATTGCCTGTTAACTATTGTCTCGTCTGCATAAAGTCTGGTAAATATTTAACGGATTGTTAATGACATTTTCTGCAAATTAAAGCTAGTTTCAATTTCAATGTATGTTTTAGTGGTTACAAAGCAGCCTCTACAGTTATGGGTGTACATGGATGTGACGACAGCTCCGATATTTGTGGTCGTGTTTCTGAGACATGCTCTGGGACAGGCGTTCGTGGGACTAGCTATGGGACAATTAGGTTAGGAACTAATTCGGTATGGTAATCTTTGACCCAAAGGTTGGGAGCTTTTTGCCCAAGGCGGTTTAGGTATACAGCGGGACAACCCTGCTAGCTTGTGGATTCGTTCTGAATCGCTATCGCTTAATAAAGGCTGAGTCTTGTTCTCTGTCTTCCCGCCACTATACTGTAAAAGTCAATCGCACATTTTGTCATACTTTGTTTCTTTATTATTTTCGTAATATCTTTTTTTACCCAACTCCGGCGAACACTTAAGGAAGCGTAATAAGTATAAAACACGCTGTAGGTATACATACCTATTGTACTTACACATTTTTCCGATCAGGAGTGTTTTTTGCCGCCAACGCGATTCTACTCTGCGGTCAATACGATTTGCTATGCTGCAGTCTCCGCAACGCGAGATACACTGCCCTACTCAAATGCGGTGTGGCGCACTCCGCTATAAAGACCGCTTTCTCAGATATCGTGGATGATGAGAAGTATAATTATATTTATACTGAAGCTGAGTTGAAGGAATCTAGCTATCATTATGATGGTAAAATGGTAAGTTGGTATTTAGGTATTTTTACGTTGGTTCTTTAAGATCGAAGATTTGTCAATCGGCCGATAGTTTACTCGTGTTGGCCTGCTAGTACAAATCGTCACAAATGCCCATAGACAGCGCATTTGTAATAGGTTGGGGAATAAAAAATAAGTTCTAAAAACTAAAACCCGCCTACGGAAAACCTGCGATCTTAAAAGTAAGAAACAAGAAATTATTCTTGTCTTCTTAACTAGGTACCCCATAAATGCACAGACGTAGCGATTTTCAGAGGATAGCCGTGGTCGTATGCCTCTGTGCCTTGATATTAATAACCGTGCAATGTCGGAACCTATATAATCTACCTTTGTAATAAGTAGGTATCAATTGCTTGCAGGCAACCATTTATGGATATATGGAGGCATACGACCACGGCTTTCCTCTGAAAATCGCTACGTCTGTGCATTTATGGGGTACCTAGTTAAGAAGACAAGAATTATTTCTTGTTTCTTACTTTTAAGATCGCAGGTTTTCCGTAGGCGGGTTTTAGTTTTTAGAACTTATTTTTTATTTCACACTTTTTAGTTAAACCAGTGATAACTACGTACCTACTACAGAACTCATACAAACACATACATGACAACCTACTCAAACTTCATGTTACACTTTCAATCTGTCTTTTCATCTCAGCATATTGTACTAGCGGGCATCCGCGACTTCATAGAGTCATCTACACCACAGTTACTTTTCGAAGTGGACAGAATTCAACGTGATAATAATTATAGGGTAACAATCCTAAAAATATTACTAAAAATATTGCACATTTTTTGATAGCGTACATAACACTAAAAAAACTACACCAAAAGTACCTGGATAGGTAGGTACCTACTTTTGAGCAGATGCTCAACGCTTTCCTGGTCCATAGTAAGTAGCGTAATACGTTTCGGATAGCTGGGGGCCAAGTCTGTTAATTTAAGCTAAGCTTTTGCGTTCCGTTTGATAGTCGATTGCAATTGATTTATATTGGGTCAAATTTGGTATTCTACTAAAAGTTTTACCAAACGTAATCGCATCGCAGTCGAATCGCAGAAGCTATGCAGAAACATGCATTAGTCGGGTTGAGAATACCGATTTGCCAACTTATGAACTGCGACTGAAGTGAGATAGATCAAAAGCAGTTCAAAGGCAGTCCGAACGCACTTCGGTAGAATCGCAGACGCTTATACCGTTAGTAGAATACCAAGATGGTCAAATTTTGCAACTGATGTTCTTTTGCTTTTCTATATCGATTCTATTGGTGCATTTAGTAATTAGCAGACTTGGCCCCTATTTTTAGGTATGAGTGTGGATCAAAGATGCCTTTTATTTTATTTTGACTGGGCGCTGCGTCCCTCCAAATTGACACAATGACTACTTTGTCCACAGTAGAGTTCAAGTAGTATTTTGTTTCATTTTGGAGGGGGGCTGCGCCCCCCAAACCCGCCTACACAGTAACTACTTTATCCATAGTAGAGTTCAAGAAGTGTTTCGTTTCATTTGGCGAGGGGCTGCGCCCCCTTAACCCCCTACACAGTGACTACTTTGTCCATAGTAGAGTTCAAGAAGTATTTTGTTCCATTTTGGCGGGGTGCTGCGCCCCCCCATACACCCCTACACAGTAACTACTTTATCTATAATAGAATTCAAGAAGTGTTTCGTTTCTTTTGGCGGGGTGCTGCGCCCCCCAAACCCCCCACACAGTGACTACTTTATGCATAGTAGAGTTCAAGAAGTGTTTGGTTTCATTTTGGCGGGTGCCTGCACCACCCAAACTTTCCTACACACTGACTACTTTATTCATAGTATGAATATGAGTTCAAGAAGTCTCGTATTTTATTTCAAACTACACTCGGCTTCAAAAAAATCGCACCTTTTAAGAAATCTATTTTAAACATCTTTCAATCGTATTTGTATTATGAAATATTGGTAATGTTCGGTATCATTTGAAAGGTAAGGAAACAGAGAATGCAAAAACAATAATTCATTCAATGTTTTTTATTGGAACTGAGAAAAATTTACAAAACAATAAAAATCCTTAAAAAACCCTTATGAAATCTGATTAATTTTTCAAAACAAAGTTGCTTAAAACTAACCTAAAACCTAGTGTTACCCCCCCTAACCCTAATGACGTCTTCCATGCGCTCCCTCATGGATCGCACCAACCTTAGGACCTCTTCTTGAGGGATTCTGTCCCATTCCTCAATAACGGCGTCTTGGAGCTCCTGAAGAGTCGCGGGAGCGGGATTACGGGATCTAACCTTACGTTTCAGCTGGTCCCAGAGGTGCTCTATCGGGTTCAGATCTGGACTTCTCGCTGGCCACTGCATGACAGGGATCCCAACCTCTTGAAGGTAGCCCTGCACAATTCCAGCAGTGTGCGCGCAAGCGTTATCGTGCATTAATGTGAACCCGTCGCCAATAAATCCAGCATAGGGGACCACATGTTCTTCCAGGATCTCTGTGATGTACCGGTGAGCAGTCATCGACCCTTGCCCGCGAGCACCGTCGGTCCGAGAGACGCAAGAAAGTTCAGTTTTGCCGTCGGCAGATATGCCGCCCCAGAACATGCAGGAACCGCCCCCGTATTCTGCCGTCTCTTGGATGCAGGCTTGGGCAAAACGTTCCCATTGTCTTCTGTATACTCTTTTGCGTCTATCGTTGCAGAAAAGGCACACTCTCGTTTCGTCTGAGAAGAGAACAGCTCTCCATTGGTCCAGGGTCCAATTGACGTGGGCGCGAGCAAATTGCAGGCGTGCTCGCCGATGCGCTGCGGTTAATTTTGGACCCGTGGCAGGTCTTCTAGCCACAATATTTCTCTCCTTTAGTCTTCTTCTAACTGTAGAGACACTCACGGCCCTTCTACGAACTGCTTGAAGCTGCTGTTGCAACTCAACAGCATTAGAGAACCGATTTCTCAAAGACTTCGATACGACGAATCGGTCATCTCTCGCAGAAGTGCAGCGATTTCTACCAGACCCACGCCTTCGGACAAAGCCACCGGTCTGCAGGAACCGCTGGTACACTCTTCGAACGGAAAAGCGACTCAAGTGCAATTGCCGAGCAACATCACACTGACGTAGTCCTGATTGCAGTAGTGCGATAACTTGGGCGGCTTCAGCAGCAGTAGTGTCCATCTTCAAGGACGTTTTTCTGATGAAAGATATTCTTCTGTGTCTTCTTCCACTGTTGGTAGCAAATTTATCCCCCAATAAGCTGTATCGACCCTTTTATACCCAAAAAACAAAACAATACAAACAAAATTTGAAGAGGAGAATCAGTTCCATTGTCATTCACAGTTACTTAAAGTGTCAAGCTTTTTCTTTAATTAAATGAAATGGATATTTTTTTAAAGAGTTTTTATAGGGCTCTCAAATGATACCAATATTGCTACGAATAACTGCTTGTCTTAAGGATTAACAGTGCTTAAAGCCTATTTTTACGGATGTGCGATTTTTTTGAAGCCGAGTGTATTATATTATACTATTTGGTACTCGCTGAGCTCTTGAATTTGATACCCCACACAACACCATTTACAAACTTTTATTTTTTTCTTCGTGACTTTTTGCCCACTAGTGGGCAAAGTATTGAACATATTGCAAAACTAGGTATCCTATGTCACCCGCCGTATTATTACGAATCTTTTGACACCTCATTCATTAAAATCGGTTCAGTAGTTTAAGACGCTACGGTGGAACATACATACATACACACAAACATACATACATACATACATACAAACATACATACATACATAGACTGCCAAAAACATTACCCTTCCTTTTGGCTTTGCCGTAGTCGGGTAAAAAGTCTTTTCGCATATAGTATGTATGAACTTGTATTAAAATCTCTTTGGCTATACCATTTGTATCTGGCTGGTTTTGGTATCATTAAAAAGTTTTAATTTTAAAGAAGGCACTTCCAAATTCAAATTAGGAATTTTTGTGATTTTCATTTGTTATTGTTGTTGTTAAAATGAGTGAATCTAAAGAAGAAATTCGATACATTTTAAAATTTTACTATAAAAAAGGTAAAAATGCAACTCAAGCCGCGAAAAAAATTTGTGATGTTTATGGACCTAATGCAGTATCTGTGAGAGTAGCGCAAGTTTGGTTTAAGCGTTTTCAAGCCGGAAATTTTGATATCAAAGATGCATCTCGCTCTGGTCGCCCTGTTACGGACAAAATTGATGCCATTTTTGAAAAAGTGGAGCAAGATCGGCATATTAGTAGTTACGATGTAGCTGAAGAACTGGCAATTGACCACAAAACGGTTTTGACTCATTTGAATAAAGCTGGGTACACTAAAAAGCTCGATATTTGGGTGCCTCATGAGCTCACTGAAAGAAACCTAATGAACCGTGTACTCATTTGTGACTCTTTATTACGACGTAATGAAACCGAACCATTTTTGAAAAAGCTGATAACTGGTGATGAAAAGTGGATCACATACGACAAGAACGTGCGAAAAAGATCGTGGTCAAAGGCCGGTCAAGCTTCACAGACTGTGGCAAAACCCGGGTTAACTCGCAACAAGGTAATGCTGTGTGTATGGTGGGATTGGAAGGGCATCATTCATTATGAGCTGTTACCGCCAGGCAGGACCATTGATTCAGAACTGTATTGCAAACAATTGATGAGATTGAAGCAAAAAATTGAGAGAAAGCGGCCAGAATTGATCAACAGAAGGGGTGTGGTTTTTCACCATGACAACGCTAGACCTCACACATCTTTAGCCACTCAGCAAAAATTACGAGAGTTTGGCTGGGAGGTATTAATGCATCCGCCGTATAGTCCTGACCTTGCACCTTCAGATTTTCATCTGTTTCGGTCTCTGCAGAATTCCTTAGGCAGTGTCAGGTTAACATCACGAGAGGACTGCCAAAACCACTTGTCGCAGTTTTTCGATCAGAAGCCTCAAAATTTTTACAGCAATGGGATCATGTCACTACCAACAAGATGGCAAAAAGTTATGGAACAAAATGGCACCTACATACTTTAGTCAAATGTAAATAAACTATAAAAAAAGTTTTTTTGAATTTTCATATAAAATACGAAGAAACTTTTTCCCCAACCTAATATACATCTACTTACGTACTGACTGATGAGCCCGAATAAACTACTTATTGGCTAATTTAAAATCTGTGATCTGCTAGGGGCGCTCTTAGTTTTCTGTTTTACTATTCTAAGTATCCCAATGATTATCCAGAATTGCTTTCCTCTGTCTTGGGACGAATTGAGTTATTTATTCCACTTTTTCTTTTGTTTCAGTTAAATTTGTTTTCGGGGAAAGTGTCTCAATTTGGTAAGTTTTGATACAATAGTTTTAGGTATAACTTTTTTTTAAACGAAGACTAGGCTGTATATCTGATAAGGATCAGTCCAGGCAAGACAGGCTCTTGCCTAACTAAAAAATGCTGTAATTAGACTAATTAAAAAAAATGCTGTATGTAGTTAACACACGCTAAAAAATACTTATTTTCTCCACAGATATAAACAACCGAATCTACGACGAAGCGACATCCCGCGCGTTGAACGAATGCGCAAGAGTTGGTCAAGTAGCGAATCAGTACAAATTGATGTTTGAACGATTTGTGTCTCCATTGCTGGCCATTAGAGTCGTTCAGGTTACTCTGTATCTGTGTACACTGCTTTATGCTGCTACCTTGGTAAGGAATATTAAAAAAAAAAAACATTAAGAAACCGCGGGGTCTCGTTGGATGCAGGTGGCAATGAACCGGTCACGCTGGAGAATTATTGAAGGCTTATGCTCAGCAGTGGGCAGCTATAGGCTGAAATACTGATGATGAATAAACTAAAAAAATTAAAGACAATTACAAATGAAAAGCCTCCACTGATTTCTAACTGTCTTAAACTAAAATAAACAAAAAATATCAAATGCCACTCCGTGCTATAATGTAACTACGAGCCAAATTACATCAAAATCAGTCTAGTTATGCTGACGTCATTGAGTAGCAATATAAACATACACTCTTATTCTAAAATAAAATATCGATTTCTTTGCTTTATTTATACTCGAATTCCATCTAAACTACGCAACCGATTGTGATAGTTTTCACCAATAGATAATGTTTTTCAGAAATTCGACATGATAACAGTGGAATACTTGGGCGCTGTTGCTTTAGACATATTCGTCTATTGTTACTTTGGTAACCAAATCATTTTACAGGTAAATAAATAAGAAATATACTTACTTTATTCTGTTTGCTTACATAACATACACGGTTAAAGCCGGGCGCGGATTCTGGGTCAAGTTTCCGTATTATGGTTTCAGGTGCATACAAAATGTGCGAAATCTACGCAGTTTTTCCTTTCATGCGTGTTTTGATCCGCATGCGGAGCTTGCACGCTACTGGCCAGTACGAGTGCCGTCCGCATGACATGTTTGTATGAAAGATAGGTTGCGGGCGCCACGCATGCGCAGCAAATTCGCATGCGGATCAACACACATACGACCTTACGACACTCGACACTTATGACAAGAAAAAGGCAATCACGAAAAAAAATTATGATCAACGGTTCAGAGTATCCAACGCGCGTTTTGCAAAAAAAAAACTGAGTGTCTACATGAAACCTCGGCTTAGAACTGATAATCCGTAGACAAGATTGAATTCAAATGCAATTTTATGTAACATCTCTTCCAAATGCCCAGGCGTCCCGCGTCTCCCTATCTGCGTACCAAAGCGCGTGGGCAACTATGGGCGTGAAACCAAGGCGAATACTACTCAATATCCTACTGGCTAACAACAGACCTGTCATGATACGCGCTGGAAGATTCCTGCCGATGGATCTGCATACTTTTGTTGTTGTAAGTCATAAGTAATTTATTTAATTAATGTAAAACAGTACAAGACACTGTGTGCGAACATTATTAGTAATATAGTAAGTTATCATCGGGAACAATAAAAGCTTCGTAATAGCTTCAACAATAATAACTTCGGGCACAGATTATGCGGAAATTCTAATTGCTTTTTGTCCTTATAATCCTCGCTTTCTAGAACGAAAACTCCATTTTTAAGAAACTAACGTTATTGCAAACTCCAGTTTTTAACCACCTATTTCAGATTATCAAGACATCTTTCTCCTACTACACGCTGTTGGTCAACGTAAACGAGAAGAAATAAGAACAAATATAAATATCTAATAGATATACATGCAACGTTAAAATACATACGTAGTGCTTCATATGCAATTGCAATTAAATAGATAATGTTAACTATTAGTGGAAACTATAGGTTCAAGAGTTAAATTTTTGTAGTAGTTTGTAAGTTTTTATGTAAGTAAGCGCCAAAGTGCAAGGTGAAACGCAACTGCAACGCAACAAACTTTTGAGTTGCATCGAAGTTTCTGCTATAGACTTCCTTAGAAAACCACACACGACGCAACTGAAAAGAAACGTTTCAAACTAGTTGCCTCGTTGCAGTTGCGTTTCACCGTATGTTCTGGGTCTAACTGTTTGTTTGTTTAGGTATTATTAAGTACCTATTGTTATAAGTATTGTTTAGGCAATAAATAATTAATATATGTCTATAATTTTGTAGGTGTCCTTAGATTATATTAAAAAAAAAACGCCAGCGAATATTTCAGAAGTATTTTATTTACGAAATTAATATACAATTCTCTTGTTCATACATCAGTATACCGTTCAGTTGTGGGAGCGGTCAGTCTAACTTAGCGTAATAAATTATAATCCCCGTGTAAGCCCTGCGCTTTTTTATTTCATCTTTCAAATTAATTGCGAAAACAATTTATGTTTTAAATTGGTAGGTTATTCATTTTGTATTATGGCAATACATTTCTACCAATTCTCGTTAAGTTGTAAAATGGCAACACACGTTGGCTAGTAGATTACAATTTAGTTTTCGCAATTAAAATGGGTTTAGCAAATGTGTTGGTTTATGCACGATTTTCGACGTTGCGTTTCGTTTATTTAGTTTGCTGTTTATGAGCCGTTTTGGCCATATTGGACAATAGTTTTCAGAGATAAACATTCAGCGGTGTAGAGCATTTACTTAATGTTTATAAGCCCAATTAGGAACTTATTTATATTCTAGCTGTAAGCTAATAATGCCCAAATAACCATTATAATTTGAGATTAGGCACCTAAAATGTCGCAACGAAGAAAACCGGCAGGCAAGTAAATAATATAAAAGTCGCTTAGGGCCTCCTAAAGTATCCTACGTCCAACCTCTAAGGGGACGGTACTGAGACATTAAAGTTACATTTTTTGTTCTTTACCAACGCACTACAGTTTCACAATATTTATGCTTATTATTTATTACAAGTTAATCCATTACAACGTAACTTTTATCATTACATTTACTTTTTTATCTCAATGTCATTAAATTATTTTATTTTAAACTGCGAGCCGCGTTATCAGTGCTGCCACTAAAGACACGAAATCGGCCGAATTGAAACATTCAAATCTTATTAAAAAAAATATTCTACGTTTGTTTTTACTGTTAAAATTAAAACTTCCCGAATAAGAATCTTAAAATAAAAACTACAATTAAATAAATGCAACGCTACTTTTTCGTGTCGTTGGTAGGTTTTCAGTGTAGCGAAGTGGCAACACTGAAGAGCGGGTGACCTAATATTAAATGGATAATGAATGCGACACATACATACAAGAGCAGTCATACAACCATACAATTTCGAAGCATTCTACATACATCCTCATTCGAACGCCCACAGGGATTTCCCAGAATACTAACTGCTTTTTTTATATAAAAAATAATAAAAATCACATGCAGCTGGCTGTATCCGCCATCTTTGTAAGGGTTGGGAATAAATGGCTCCATTTTTGGAGGTTTCTTTGCTGTTTGATACTTTACGCGTGTTCAAATGTACCTATTTAATTCAGGACATGATTAACATGATATATTTTATAACTTGTTTACGTAAACTCACACCCGGTTTTGCGAGAACGAATCGTGTTTTAAATTCATATATTTAGTGTTTGTATTTCATTGTAATGAATCATATACATTTTTCATGATGACATGTTGAAATCAGCCTAGGGAAGACTGCCTTTGTAGGCAATAATTTTTATATCCTCTTTTAAAATACCCGAAGCCACATGTAATTAAGCAACAATAAAAAGATCTAGCAAACCTTAAAAACACGCGCAAAGTATCAAATTGATGAAAACAACGATTGAAAGCTCATGTCGATCTGATCTGAACGAATTGTCCAGCAACCGTTTTGTTACATGCGAGCTTGTAAACAGATGTTATTGAAGACCGATTGCAGAACTGAGAAATCAACACACAGGGTAGGAGAGACATTTGCTATTATTTTTTGTGAAAAGGTAGTTAAAGTCGACGTTCTTTAAAACTAGCTGTCTTTTTTATTGTAAACAACAAGAAAAAAGACGCAACGATTTAATAGACAATTTGTTGACTTTTTTTGCGTTCCCGTTTCACGATCTACAGATTAAATTAAACTAACAGATAAAACTATATCTATTTCGTAAAACGTTTTAGACAGAGACGGGTATAAAATATCTGTAGATGATGAAGCAGCCCCTAAATATACTACGGTTTTGACATTTAGATAGTCACTGTGTTGTTAAAACAGTTCATAATAAAACATACAAATACCTATCCTCCCCCGTGACAGAAACATACTAAAAACCTGATTGAAGAATTTCATAATAATTTATCAAGAAAAAAATTATACAAAAATGATAATTATTTCGTCCACAATAAAAATGAATAAAATGCGAACTCCGTCGACAATTTCACATACAACATCGCGTTTAACTTAAAACATTTATGTAAATTATGGCGTACTTACATTTAGAAGGGAAGCGAGAGCGATGCTTTTGGAAGCTATTTAATTGCCCACTTAGCTGTAACATTCTACTTACGATATTCTTATTTACGAATGGGGACTAACATGTCTATTCCATTTATTTATTAGTTTTGATAGGCCTCGTTACAGATAGACAGTTCTTTTCTAAAAATATCAATATTTTTGTAGACAATCAAACAAGTAACGTCAACTTTCAAATGAGATCATCGGTAAAACAACTATATTGATACTTTTAAAAACATTTCACCGTCAACAGCATAGATAGAACAAATTCATACAACTTTGAACTTTTTCACAATTTACGAGTAGCTTAATCATTTTGTCTCTTTCTATCTTTACGTCACGTGACAAAGACAAAACTTCTGGCTACCATAGATTGTGAAATAGATGAAACCGTACATGGTGTGTGTAAGAGATGGAGATAGAGCGTTACCTGTGGAGTGAGCGAGAGAGTGAGGTCGACGGAGACTCCGGAAGTGCGGGGCCGGCGGCGGTTTAGCTGAAACGAGGGGTTTCTTGTTATACATACATGCTTATTGTTTACCTTAAAAAGAGACTTGAACTTAACTAAATACAAATCAATGTCGGTAGCATAAAACAAAGAGCTTGACAGGTATTCATTTGAGAAGTCAGGTTACAGTTTTAAGTCTAGATAACCTGTGGTGACGGACAGTTATATGTTATGAAAGTTCTATGAACGACACGAACACGCGCGGTCTAGGCGCGGTCACAACGCGGCCTACCGCAGCCGCAAGCCACACCTATACTCAAGAGCTAATAAGCCGCCGCAATGGCCGTGGCAGCGTCTGTGTTTTGTTATGGCGGCCAACCAATAAGGTAAAGCTCCGTAGTCACATACGGTATTACTCGAAGTTGAGTAAAAATCAACGAAAAGTTGTGAGCTTTGCGGTCCACACGTCGATTTTTACTCGACTTTGAAGATAAAGAATATTTATTGTCATAGATGCGGTACATGTAAGTAGATGTTAAAGTACATACTATAACAATGTTTCAACACATCTAGTCAGTTTAACCGACATACAATAGAAATAAGCAAACAATGAGTAAAACTATCGAGTGATAGTATGTGAGTAGGGACCCTAAGATGACCGCAGGCCGTAGCTGTCTGTGAGAGGCTTTATACAGTTGAGTGATTATAAGACGTGTATGTATAGCTCGTATGAAATGCACTCACTTCTTCTTGTTCTTGGGCTGCGCGCGCGGCGGCGTGTTGGGGCGGCCCATGTTGAGTCCGGAGTAGAGTTTGCGTTTGTCGGCCGGCTTCAGGATCTGGAACGAGCACATCAGCGTCTCGTCCACCGACATCAGCGCGCCTGGAAGTGTACATACCGTGCGTTTAAAGCGGTTTAATAAAATCAGAAGCTTGAGGGAAATCTCTTTACGATATTTAACTAATGTCTGCTGTGCCCTAGCAGAGCATCACATGTTCCTATTATTATTGTAACATGTTACCCAGACTACTTGTGACTTACAATCAGCTTATTCTTATCCTATTCTAATTTCTTTGTTAACTTCTCCCTACTCAAATATTTTTTTATGCTCTTAAGGCGATCGGTTCCTTTTCGCTCTTGGCGCTAGTTAGTAACATAATAAAGCCAAGTCTTTCGATGCGGGAAAAGATTGGACGTTGTGTCATGAGACTACTTTGTATACCACTAGAAATCCATAAGCTTTAACGATGACTGATACAATCGTATCCCACAGCCTTTGTCCCACAAGTGAGACGCGTACTCACCAGCGTTGTCGAACTCGCCGCAGTAGTTGGGCGCGGAGAAGAGCGTGACGAGCTGCCGTTTAGCAAAGAACTCGTATCCGTCCTCGACCACTTGATGCGCGCGGCAGATCAGGTCGAACTCGTGCTTCGACAGGAACTTGCCTACCACCTGCAAGGGGGGATTATATCTCGTTAGTGCTTTATAAAAAAAAAAACTCAATGCCGTCGGTTTAGGGGAATCTTGTTCTCGATTTGGTCGTGATACGTTCGCCTTGGCCTTTCCTTCTCAACCGACAATGAACGAGAATAAAGCGAAGGAACTGTGTTTGGATCGAGGCAAGTGGAGCGATGTGGTTGCTGTCATCCCGAAGGGAGAGAGGCGTGACGGATATGCATGTATGTAACTAACTGCTCTCCTACCAATTCCATTCAGTTTGCATTTAAATACATATTAGAATCTGTTGCAACAAAATTAGTGCAAAAACTATTTAGTTACTTCATTTTAGATAGTTTACTTCTCTACCTACTCTAAATTCGGTTTCCCAATAGGTCCAAATCCCAAACAATAAGTACCTACATAGACTAATCAAATAAAGATAATAAATAAATAAGTCACAATCTCACAATTAGTTATCTGCTTTCTTGGCCCCAGTTAATCGAATTGACCCGAACTTTCTACAAAACTACTGATTACACTGTCTATGTGCTGAGTGCGTTATCTTTAAAAAAATATGTTATTGAGATATTAATAGCTTGTAAAGAGTCATTCTTATTAGTTTGGTTTATTTAAAAGAAGGAATTTCGCATGTAGAGTATAAATCTAATCTAATCTAGCCATCAGTGTCCCACTGGTGGGCAAAGGCCTCTCTCCTCATTCGCTATGATTTTCTGTCTCGAGCTACCTCCTCCCAGGCATTTAAGAAGGTGTCTAGCTCGTCCCACCACCTTTTCCGTGGTAATCGACTTTGTATTATTAATTAATTTAGTCCGAATTTGAATGGATGCTTCCTCTTGACTTGGGTCTGTAACACCCCTTACTCCGCGTGCAATGCGTTCTGAGCAATATACTGTCACCATGCTTTAAGAACCACGAGAGAGAAGACAATAATTTATAAATATGTCGAGCTCATTTCGCCAGGAATGTAGCACAATCTTGATCTGCACTAAATTCTATATTCGGGAAATGATTCTAAATGAATAATCCAATTGCGTCATATCAGAGACACGGAAAATAACCGGTAAATAAATAACAAAATCACAACTCAATCACAGATACGATATCGACAGGTAAGCGTCATCAAATCTAACACGTTCCAACAAAAGAATATTTGGGTAAACACTTATCGGGTGTGTCGTTGAACTGAGATTATCTTATTTTTATAGTAATTGTGAAATACCTGCTTATATAAGGTTAAATTTAGGTATTGCGTATGCTGTTTACCTACAGGCAGGGGCCACACCCACTTGCTTCCCATTCTTCAGTCACATGAGCGTTTCATGGCGACATTAGGAGGATTTATAAAGATAAAACCATTTTTTTTCCCGCCATCACCATATTCTATTAGAACATACTTTTAGTCGTAGTTAAAACTCAGTCCCCGTTATTACAAAACGAGTTTTAAATAGGTATAGTTCTAGGACCAATCTCATTTTTTGACGTTTTATCTATAGCCGAAACGTCATTTATCTAATATAGTCCTGGAACTATCTATAAAACTCGTTTTGTAATAACGAGGAATAGCATTTTCTTCCTGACTACTATCATAGTAACATTTAACAGCTCAATCACTCTCGTATGAAAGTAGGCTCGTGCCCATGTAGTAGGGACGTTAAAGATCTGATAATGGTGCTACCACACAGAATGTTTAGCAACGTTTGTAAACATTTTATAACAAAAATGTTGTGTGTTGAGCACCATAAGGAGGAAAATTGCCCATACCTCAGTGCCGAAAGTAAAGCTAACACCGCGATCGTTCTCGCCCCAACCGGCCGTGTCTTTATCAGGGTCGGACCACAACAGGTCGCAGAGCAGGCCCTGGTCGGGCACGTCCGTGGGCCGCATGATCCGCCTGATCTGTTCCATGGCTTGCAGGTCGGGGGAGAGACCGCCGTGGCAGCAGAATATCTTCTCGTCCACTGGAACAAAGGAAAACGGTTTGTTTATAGTTTATTGTAAGAATAGTATACCTAGAGAAACATAAAAAAGTACCAAGTTAAACTAAATGAAAAAAATAATATTTCATTTAGAATTATTTTAAGCTTACAAAAGCTTTTATTAGGAGACACCGCTTTTCGTAATTGTAACAACAAAAGGTACAGCATATTCCAAAAATAAATTTCTTCTTGCAGACCCCACACAGAGAGAAGTGAAATCAAGAAGGCAGGTCACTTAATTCAGGGTTTGTTAATTTGCTGCATCATACAAGTATTACCTAAGAATTATAGAAGAAATTCAAAGGATTATGTGAAACACAACCGAGATCATAACCACCTCAATTGTTCTCGTTTATGTAAATTATGTAAAGCAATTATGTAAAGCTTATAAGTCTGGATTTGCTTATGAAAATTACGAAACGACACATTCGTGCGATGACCGGTTCAAAAGTAAGATGCCACGTGACATTGACTTAATTATTGTATTACTTGTTCAACATCTGTTATTATTGAAATTAATCTAATCTAATTAAGCCACTTGTGTCCCACTGCTGGGCAAAGGCCTCTCTCCTCATCCGCCATGACTTTCTGTCACGAGCTTCCTCCGCTCAGGTACTTAAGTAAGTGTCCAGCTCGTCCCGCCACCTTTTCCGTGGTTTGCCGCGACGTCGTTTATTGAAATTAATCATTAATCAATAAATAATAAACGAGAAATTCAAGACCTATTTATTATTAAAATAGAGTATACCATAATGGAGTAATCAAACGTAACTCCTATAATATATCCTATCTGATTCTTTAGACAAACATTTTACTCCGTTTCAGTGCCGACCTCATACCAAAAACAAAGGAATATCACAAAAATCGATAGATACTCAACATCTCATCTCATTTCCAGAGAAATATGAACAGAGTTTCACCTCTCCAATAAATTGCGAGTCACCCTGACCTTGGACGCCTAAGACTAAAGTAAATGTACTTGTTTGTTTGAAAACGAGAGGGTTTGCTGTAACATCGGACGAGGTGCCTTCGCGAGCGGAAGTTTGCTCAAACACTTTTGTGTGGGGATCCACTTGTGATAATAATATTGTATCTTGTAGGTTTGTGTAAACAATGATCGTTGTTACGTATTGTATTAAAACAAGATTGTAATTGTTGTTGTAACATGCGATGGATAAAGACAATAATAATTATGATATTCTAAAATGTAAGGAACGCAACTAGCGGATTACTCGTCAAGTAAAAGTTTAATTATGATTTGCAATATTTTTTAAATCGTAGTACAGACTACTTTAAGAGCAAAACCAAACTGACTATTCGATTCACAGATCTCTTAAAGAGAGTCTATTTTCCGATGATAAGACGCTCCTTCCTGTCTTCCATAATTATCTCGATCTTTCAAATTCAACCATCATTTCCTTCATTCCTACGTCACTATCTGACATCACCAGCTTACAAAGGGACCGTAACTTTACAAACTGTATAGTTGGACAGCTGGACGCGAGCCAACTCCAGCGATCATCGCGAATTATGAAAGTCTTCATGTTTTTTATATCAACCTTGTTGAAACGGATGTTTCTTTCGGTCGGATAAGATATACTATTTCTAACGTTATTTATTTCACTACTTAACCGTGGTAATATTAAATTTATGTACCTAGTCTGTGAGAGGTGTTCGCCTTTTTAATTAAAAAGAGGTAAGTATGCTTGATAATGTGAATTTAAAGAATTCTACTCTTAATAAGACGGAGGTTCAGGGTTTATCCAAAAATTGTCTAATGGTTAATGCTGTTTTTGCCATACCTGGAATCATTATTTGACTCTGAACGCGCTGAAAGCAATTATAAAGCAGGTGCGTATCTTTTAATGGTATTATATGTTTAAATACTCTCTTAACAACAATATTTTAATTAATAATCTAACAACCAACATCAGGCTTTAACCTATCTTGCATCACAAACAATTTCCCTTTGAAAACAAGTTCTTAGTTAATTTGCCTAACATTTTCCCAGTAAATATATTTTGCTATTCTGGAGCAATAACCTTTTGAGCCCACGAAATAGGTTAACCAAATCTTTTGTAATACGCTCAGTAAGCAATTACTATGACAAACGATTTTCATTTAAACAGACGGTAGAAAATCTTTTGGGAATATCTTGTTGCTACACAGCCGTAAAGGTCATTAAAATTACCGTTCAATTAAATCTATAGCTGACACTCTCGTTGTCAAAAAACATAAGAAGATGGTGCGATATTGAATGGATAAAAACTCTAACGGACTTCTCTGCAAGCAGGAGTATTTTAATTTTAATTGAATTTTATACAGCAGAGTTGAAGCGAGTAGAAAGTTCGAGAGGCATTTCAGAATTGTTCAGATTGTTTTCAATTTCTTTGCTTTAAGATGCCGAGGCTGTCGTATAAATTGTCGCTTTCGCCAGGAAATTTTATTGCGTCTCTGAACCGAAGAAAGTAAGGAGATATTGGAAAATGGCGGTCTTTTGTGCTCAGGTGACTCTTTAGATTCAATGATATCTATTTCAATTCTTGAAAACAAACACGCATCGTTTTACAAACTTACATAAAACAATACCGTCTGCATCAATTTGGGTTCTATTACCCGCAATAATTAGCTTGATGCTTTAGGAGTACTTGCGTCTATAGATGAGGAATCTCGACTTAACTCATGCGGTTAGTAGTTTAACAAACTAGCGTGCATTGCAATGAATCTGCGTGGTTCCGCGTGGCCGCCGCACGTGAGCCCACGCGTGATCTTATAATCGCCACCTTTGTAATTGATGGTTGACAGCGAGCGACAGTCGATAATTTATACAGGCTCGGCAATTGTGAGATGCGTATAAGAAAGAATCTTAGATTTTTATTATTAGTCTTAAGAAATACCAGTTTTATAATCAATAAGTAGATACGTTCAGAATCTTGTTTAGTTACCGATTGAAGGAGACATCGAAATACGTTTTAATCGATTCACGAAATTTGGACGTTTATCGATAAAAATAGATCAAAAGTGCTTCGAAGTAAGTAATATAAAGATTTCATTTCGCGATAGGGCCTCGTAGTGGCAGATTTATTCAAATCTGTGACAAATATATTAGGTACCTACTTATAACACCGACATTTCCACAGCATATAGGTAACGTAAATGGAAAATCACGTACCGCCAATTTTATCCTATACGTCACATTACCCAAAACTTTCCTGAATCCTTACATAACTCGCCACATCTAACTAGATACTTCAAAAGTATCCGCAGTCATATAAATGAGAGTATCAATTAAATTATTGCGGATTGTAGACGAAGGCGATTGCCGTGACGACGGATAAGGAAAACGTTTGTGTTGAAAGATGCCAGTTTTAAAAGATGCCGGTTTCGTATCCTGTGGGAATTAAGTTTAGATTAGCTATGGAGATTGTAGGAATTGAGAAGTTTTCATATAGTCAAACCTAATATACTCAGGTTTGAGTTTGACTTATGTGGCAGTCCTGGCAGTTACTACAACTTTGATAAAATCTTATAATATACAACATACCTACGTACATACATAATTATATACACTACAAACAACATCATGCGTTAAGGAATACCTACCTATACATACATTTGAAATGAAACTACATCAACCAGTAGCATCGTTACACCGCTATACGATTACATCGGATTGACCCTGACTTTCGCATTGACGCGGAAATGAGCCGCCACTCCCTTACACACACTATAAACAACAATTTCTTATTCCTACAGCTGTTAACGGGATAACCTAACTTTTTGAACGATTCAGCAACCTGTCGGCGAAAAAACCATATACGAACTGTTCTGCCGGGCATCAACATCATTTATATTTAAAAGTTAGACTTGCCGGTGAAGCATCCGCCATTTAGGCCTATCTTCTACCAGTGTTTTGTGCTTTTGTCGGCCAATTGTCTAAAAATGAAAGGTTCTTTCGTGAAAACGGTCAAAGGCGAAACATTGTCGCAGCACCGGAGAATAGTCAATTAGGAACATCGTAACTACGTAGTAACATTACATAGGATTGACCCTGACATTCGCATCGGCGCGGAAATGACTCGGCGCCCCTCCCGCTGAATTACAGATAACACTTTCATGTCCCCATAGCTGTTATGGGTTCAGGGAATCGTCTTTTGTGCCTATACGATGATAGGAGTGAAGGGCGTAATGTGTTCCTTTATGGTTATGCGTTTGCTATCCCGAGTGTAAGCTCTATATTGAGTTTTCTCGGTAGATTGCGGTCAAACTAAATGTGCTTACAGCAAAGTACTTTTTTGTAGGTACTTAATTTAGGCTTAGAAAAAAATTTCTATCGAAATAATCTGACAGCAACCACGTAAGTAAGTACACGAAACTTTTAATTTAATCAGTAAAACATACACTAAACAAAATGTTACCTATTTTATTTACTTTTAATATCATACCTAATATTTAAATTTAATGTTATAATATTTAATGTTACAATCGAATAATACAATTAAACGAATAAAAAAAAAACTTCACAAGCTATTTAATTAACAACAATTTCTCTAATAAAATAAACCCCGAGACGAAACAATTTAATAAAGCGAAATTCCACTGGCATTATAAGACCTAGGTATCTACCTATCACAGAAACCGTCACATTTCAAGCCGCGTAATCTTGTTCAAACGGAAATATTTCCGTATTTCAACGGCTGTAAGCCTGAGATAAATATTGACTAAGAGAATAATACAGTTAAGTACCTTGGGATGACATTGTGACGATAAAGTGTATCAAAAATATTTGGTTTGTGCGATGTCGTGGGCGCGCTAAGGTTTCTCGCCATCGAATTAACTCAAGGATTATTTATATTTATAATTCGGTGTGTTATTCTGTATTATATTGTGAGATACAAAAATAATGTTTGTTTTAAGATTACTCATATCTGCGTCTCGTCGTCCGGTCATAAATAATGCTCTGATTAAAGACAAGTACATAATATTGATGTACTTTTATATAGGCCTGGTAGGTAGGTATTACAGTAAACAAACAGATATGCGAACTCTCCTAAATATGCGACAAATAAGATACTTCACACATTTATTTCAATAGTTTAACGTTCGATTTACATATTAACAGTTACCTGAGAAACAGGTCATTTAAGTTAACGGCCAATAGAAGCTATATACCAACAAATTAGCAAAAATAGGAATGCTGTTGAACGATGTTTAATGGCTTAATAACTTTTAAAGAGTCTTTCTGCAATTTGTAAATAAATAAACAATATACCAACAAATTAGCAAAAATAGGAATGTTGTTGAACGATGTTTAATGGCTTAATAACTTTTAAAGAGTCTTTCTGCAATTTGTAAATAAACAAACAAGAAGTTTACAAACATGTTTACAGAGCGTGTTCTCAAAAGGATGTGCGATTATTATATCACAACATCTCGTAAGTGTTTTCACCAAACTTGCTTTAATTATTATATAAGTTATAATGTTTTGTTTTCGCAAGATGTGACTAAGCGGATTAAATGTTGCATTCGATAAACAATGTTACTAAGTTGTATTTGAGAAAAAAACGGAAGATTGTGAAATTAAGGACATATTCTCTTACATTACTTGATATGATGAGTAAAAAGATTTAGCGAAAACCGAACATTTTCGACTTCGGATAACATTTGCGTAGCCTTGTGTAAGAACAAATGGCTTAGAAAAGTTGCCTTGCCCTTACAAACAACTGAAACAATGGTCTATTGTCATAATAACAGAATTACAATCAAATTACCTATATCAGTATTAGATATGTATTCATAAATACGTAATACCTACTCGTCTCCTATTTCGGCTTAGCAGAGCATCTAATGCGACTGGTGACACTGCGTCACGCCGCACCCACATAATGCATGGAGCTATCTCATTTTTCGAGTGTCTGTATAGTAGGTAGATTCATTTTTTATTGTAAACATTGAACAGATCCATTTTAATAAACCGTCTATTGGATTACAATATCAAATAGCTAAAAGAAAGACTCACTCGATCAATCGTACACCACTCAAACTCCCTGACGTAAGGATTTTCCACGAAAACAAGTGAAAAAACACCAGATAGGTAAAGATGGAATGAGGGCAAAAAGTGGGGGAGGGAGTGTAACCCTTTCCTCGTTTTACCACCCGCTGACCAGTGACGTATTTAGTGCTGTTTTTAGACTACCGTCGAAAGGAAGACCGTAATACAAAATCAAAAATGAAGCTCTAATAAACCTATTACATAAACGACATCTTAGAAAACATATTTAAGAGATACGTACATAATTTTAAAAGCCCTTTCCGCAACTGATAGCTTTAGCAAAACTGCGCATAAACACCATAAATATTTATCTATTTATTTACGCCACATACATCATTTTTACGACTTCGCAAATTTAATTTCCGACTAAAGGGTCACGTCATCTTTTTCTTTTATTTCTGTATTAGAGTTTACACAGCTCAAATACTTCTTAGCTACCCCAACAAGTTTAGCGCCTTTTAGCTAATCCACGACTGCCACCCAAAAAGTATCGCCCTTTAAGATCTCCAAATCCGTCACATATCAACCCGTCAACAATCATACACGTTAGTGAGCTAAGACGTTCTCAGGTGACCCAGTTACAAGTCTAAAGTCTACCTACGTCGCGTCTTAACAACTCCTTTTGCATACTCGCTACCAAAACATTGTTAGGAATCTTTGTTTTGCTGGCGGAAACTACTTTTTGTACTTAATCAGTGGAATGGAAGTTTAAAAACAGCTACGATTGTACTTTCTGTATGGAATTGAGAGTCTTGAGATTTTGGTTAGTGGATATCTTTTCAAAAGAGCATCATAGCGTTGAAAAAGAACAAACAATTTAAAAACATAATTCTATTTAAAGATTAGTCACTTGTTTAAAGATGAAATGATTCAATGTGAATTCAAATTTTAATATGGTCTGTATTTGTCTGACAAAAAAGGGTTTCTATTCTATTCTTAGTAATTAGTTGTGTAGGTACTATAACTAATTAAGTATAATACTGTAAGATACGTAGGTGTTCTGTAGTCAAAATAGGGTAAATAATAATATGTAAGTAGCTTGTTATAATTACAAATTAACTGAAGTGTACAAACTCAAACGTTATATTTAGAAAAGGGAATTCATCCGAGCGCGTCCTTGATCTCAAAGCTTATCCCAATTAGAAGTCTAAAAATAACCAATTTAAATTGCGAAGACTAGAATTAATTGACGCAAAAAGTACCTTATCACGACACTTCAATTTAGTTTGTTTATCTTAATATTAATAAAAGCCATAAGATCAGTCGGCATTTTTCCTATGTAACAGTTAGTTGCAAGAACGGTCAATTAAACTAATGCTCCATTACACCTTTAGCTGTCACTGTCATTGTCAAAGATCTGACAAAGACGGCATGATGTTTAATGGATTATTAATTTAACGAGCCTTTCATGCAACTGGGGGTAAAGATAAACCTCACTACTAGAAACAAATGAAAGTGCTTGTCCTTGAGCGTGAAACCTTCAAAGTTTCATCTCGAGTCACTCTTGAAACTGCTCGAGGTATTTCAAATTGTAGATCCAATATTACTTTAGAACACCTAGAGTGCCTACTCGTAACGACACTTCGTATATTATTCTAGTGGTATTGAAGATACTATTGAATAAATGAAGTAGTTATAAGGGTACAAAATAATTAAGAGCTGATACTCAAAAGGTACATGTCCCCAACAGTGCGCTTCAGTTTTCGTTTTTATGTTCAGCTTGCGTTTCATCTTTCAATTCGTTTTGCGTCTAGCGCTGTGTGCCCTGTTTGACACATTTTGAGGCGTGCGCTATTGTATGCGCTATGGATTTTCGGGCATGCTTCAAATGAAAACACAAGATGAACGTGAAAGCGCACTGGTGGGGACATATCTAAACACGAAAAAATTACTTTTATTCAAAAACGTTAAGTAAATATCGTTTTCATATTGCGTGATATTAAAAAATGTGAATAGTTTTGTATAAGAATGCCTTTTTGTCATTTCGAGATTTACCAATAAAAAATTAACAATAGTATAGCTGCTACAAGGATCTATTGGCACTAGAGTGACGTTGTCAGGAGGGCGCGGGTATTGAATAAATAACTCAAAATAATGACAATTTGCAAGAAGATATCGCTAGTTCCGATTTTCGCCACGCGCCGAAAGATCCTTGTAGCACTGTACCTCAATAGAGAAGTGTTTAACAGTTTGAATGTAATTAATTTCCGCCATTAAACTAAGTCCAAACGGGTGAGCGTCCAAATTAATGCGCGGACAGAGCCGGGAAGGTAAACACTGATCACAAACCAGTCGATAACGAATTTTGGTCCCTTTGCCTGAAAACAGCCTCAATTTGTGTGAGATATTTTACCTAGTAGTAACCTATTTAAATCTAATCTAATCTAATTTAGCCCCTTGTGTCCTACTGCTGGGCTAAGGCCTCTCTCCTCATCCGCCATGACTTTCTGTCTCGAGCTTCCTCCGCCCAGCTACTTAAGAAGGTGTCCAGCTCGTCCCGCCACCTTTTCCGTGGTCTGCTCGACGCCGTTTGGCAGTTGGTAGCTATTGGGTAGCTGTTTTAGCCCATAAGTCTTCTGGCATGCGGCAGACGTGGCCGGCCCCAATCTCATTTCAGCCAGTAACTATTTACTAAGGTTAAATGGTATAGTTCTGATTTTTCTTTAACTATAACTGGGAATAGCGGCATCTCCTACAACAGACAGCTTGTGCTTAAAAAATTAAATTAAAAATTTAAAAAACCCCCGACTATAAAAAGTAACAAATTACATTTTTCAAGAATGGATGGAGTGCTGGAAATTCTGACTCCATCATCAGCTCCTCATCTGTAGCCACCATTGCATTATGGTAAGAATTAAACACTGATTAAAACGACTCCAAACACGACATATCTGCTGTTACATTTTTCAAGAATGGATGGAGTGCTGGAAATTCTGACTCCATCATCAGCTCATCTGTTGCCACCATTGCATTATAGTAAGAATTAAACACTGATTAAAACGACTCCAAACACGACATATCTGCTGTTATATTGGATCTATAATCCTACCACAGCTGACAAAAGAGCCGATGACCTTGAAATGGCTGAACCGATTTGCATATTTTATATCTAAGAACACTCCCAGGAATACCAGCTTTATATTAAAAAAAACCGCATCCAAATCCGTCCACGCGTTTAGGAGCTACAGTGCCACAGACAGACATCGACGTCAAACTTATAACACCCCTCTTTTGGCGTCGGGGGTTAAAAAATAGGACTTCAATCACTGAGTATTTTTGTACGGCATTTTAAAGAAAATATAGATATTATTATTTACCTACAGTATTTTAGGTACTTTTATTAGTAACTAGCTGTCCCGGCGAACTTCGTCCCGCCTTAGAATGAACTTTATTGTGTAGGAATAAAGTTCAAATTGACTCTACATTTTAGTAAGAAAACATTTGTATGGTAAAAAGAAAAGGTCTGTTTTATGGCTTTCCCGGCAATTATTCGAATTTTTCTCACCGTAAGAACCATCCTTGGACTTCAATGAACATTTTAAAAAAAGAATTAGCGAAATCGGTCCAGCCGTTCAGGCGTGATGCCGTGACAACGGAAAACGGGTTTCATTTTTATATATATAGATAGATAGATAGATAGATAGATTGATAGAATACAGCACATACATTTCATACATATCTGTCACGCCTCTTTCACATAGGTTTAGGCAGAGACTACCTACTTCCCTACAGTTGCTTCGATCCTTAAGCGATATTTCAGTCAATTTCGGTACGTGCTATAATTATCAGGTAAACATGGATAAATTAGTAGTTGGCATTTAATTCAAAACTTTTGCCAAATGTAAACATCGTCATCGTTTTATTAAACGTTTAGTTATATTTCCGACAGATTACATATTTCATTTTGGAAGATATGTGTCTTCTTATGTCATGTCTATTAAACGAGTCTTAATTAAGTACATCCATAGCAATGCTACTTAGTAAAGCTCAATCGTACTTAACATTGGCAGTATCTCTTGCGGTAATTGCCATTCAGACGAATAAAAATTTTAGGTATATATTTAGTATTGTTCAGCAATTTTCCATATGAAAATCAGAGCACGCATATTTAACCAAACATAATCACGCTTTTGGGTTTAAAAGCAATGAAACTTAATTAAAACTTCATGTAACGGTCCCGTGTCGGAAACTTTGGGCTATTTCGAGCGAGCTGTGGGAGGTACACGTGACGTGAAATGGTTTGCAAACTTTGTTTGCATATACGTATAGGTTCTTGCGAAAAAAGTGTTTTTTTTAGGAAGATTAGATGGTTTTATGGATGATAGAGTTACTGATAAGTTACAGTTATTCATTAGTATCATCAAACTTATTAGTCAAGAAGAGTATATTGACTAGGTACAGGAACTAGAATTTTGAATTTGATTAGAAAAAATGATAGGATGGTTGCCAACTAAAGAATACGGTTGCTATTCCTTTGCTACCTTTGAGTGTGGAGGAATTAACATAATTGATAAATCTACCTAAGCCTGCAGAGTAATAACTTGCATTAAACAGTTCGTAAATCTGTACAAAATGTAAGTAGCCCATTTTAACACACAAAAGGCAAACTTTTAAAGGTGCGTAACGCAACGCAACTCAACACAATAATCGTTTCAAAACAGCTCAGTAATGCTTTGCAAAGATATTTTGTGTTTGTGCAGTGATCCGTAACAACTTTTGTCAACATTCAGTTTTACAGAGCGGTTTACAAATCCGAGTTTATCTAAATAGGGTATTGGCCGATACTGTGATCACCTTTATCTGTTGTTGTCATCGTGTTTTAATGAATAACAATTGGAGAATATGCGTAATGGCATCACATGATACCTACTTTTTTAATTAAAAATTTATGCTTAGAAATGTGTCGCAGCCGATTGAATTTCAAATGGAAATCCAAACTGACTACAACAAAAACAAACAGCTAAAAAAGTATTAATTTCCAAAGACATTTTATAAAAGAATGACTAATGCGTAAAAGATATGTAACGTTTTATCGTCCACTTTCGTTTTTAATACAATTATTTTACCTTTTAAATTTTTTTGGCTTGGCCATAAAACTGGCGCTTTCGTAATGTAATTACAATTTTGGAAAACAATGCTCGAAGCAATGTTCAATTAATGATCTTATTGCAGTTAAAAGTTCTCCAGAGTACATGTTGTTTTCATTCCTAATTTCGAGTTAGATATTCGACAGAGGCTGTCCCTTAAAGAAATCCAGACGAAAAATATAATTGAATGTTGAAAGAACTGGAAAATATATCTTTAAGTCCACAAAGAAAACTTTATAGACATAAAACTAACGTAACACCTGAATCAAGAGATGTTACGCACCTGGCGCAGTGCCAGAGTAATGTTGATACGCAGATGTCCAGACTCTAGCCCGGTCTAGGTAAAAAAGACAATTTAATTGAAGGCAACGAACTAACATTAATTCTGCGAGCGATGCCTTGAAGAGCGCATGGTTATTTTTAAATTGAGAAGTGGATTGATTAAGACTTGGATGAATTCGTTGGAATTTCGTTATGTTCCTGGCGTTTAAAAGTCTCATGTATCGGGTTTGAGACATAAATTATAAATGACGTGTTGGAATTGGGTCAAACATAAGAGAGAAAAATATCTTCTGGGCTCAAACATTTATGGAGGCTATTTAATGAATTCTTCTCTCAGAAGATTCATATTTACATGATAAACAATATCTGTAATTCTACAAGCAAAGATTGTATATGATTTATTATGTAAACATTTACTAACATTAAATGCAGATTTTTGAATGTCACCCTCATTTTTCAATCTTGAGTTTGCAATCTTTTCAACTCAAAGCTGACATTATTATTCCTAAACGTCGTTGTCATGAGCACAAACAGCCTCTAAGCATTAACATACTCATTTCAAACGTGCTCCCTCTTTATTAGACGTATAAAAAGTCTCATCTACTGTATTATTGTACAGGGTTCAAGGATCTAAAGGTCTTCGTCCCCATTCTGACATTATCCTTGAGAACTATTCCAGCTTTGAGAATTCCCTTAGAGCAATATTACATTCCGAGGATATTCATTAAAGGTAGATAAGTTACGGGTACTTTTTCCACGCGATTAAGATCTTACTGAAATGTAATAGTATATCTTCGTGATCTTCAGGGCATAGATAAGTTTTGATCATTAATAACAATTGACTATCGTTTATTAACAGTATGAAAGACTAGGTACTTATTAGGATTCTTTCAGATATTCAAAATTTCATTTTTTTTTCGACAAAAGGCAAAGTCTGCACCCACACAATTTCCTTTTTTTATTAAACTACCCTTTTTCCGACCATCCCTTTATATTTATACAAACAAAATGGACCTACTTTCGTGGATTTAGGTACTTTGAAACAATAACCATTGATTTTCATTAGCATTAGCAGTTAGAACTGAGAGAATTGGGCCAAAACAACACTTTGCTTTGATATCCAAACTGTGCAAGTACAACTAATTGGTTCGGACTACCTTTGTTTCAGTCGTGGGGTGTTGTTTAGTTTAAATATGTAGTTTTAGTTAAGGTTTTCTTATTCACCTGAAAGTAGGGATTGCAGTGCTATGGTAATTGGTCTGAACCCATATCCAATGTCGTTACCATTTATTGGCCACCCCTACTGAAAGGAAACAAGCATATGAAATAAATAGTATACTATGTTACAAGCTACAAGGATCTTTTGGCACGTGGCGAAAATCGGAACTAACGATATCTTCTTGTAAATTGTCATTATTTTGAGTCATTTATTCACCACCAACGCCCTCCTGACAATGTCACTAAAATGCCAATAGATCCTTTTAGCACTTTACTGTCCTATTAACGGTTACACCACCCAACCAACGTTGGTGTGACATGGAGTCTTCTGACGATAATCCTGCATTCTCAAAACGGCGAAGGAGTATTACATTTGACATCAAAATTCTCCCCGATTTGCGTTCAAGAATGTAAACTAAACATACCTCCTTTCGCGAATATTATTATAGACAACTTAAATCAAGGATTCAAGGATACGAGATGATATAATCAGAAACTACGCTTTTCCTTGTACCGACCTTTAGTTTTCATATTTCTTCGACCTTTCTCTGTGTCAATGTCATACGTTACAATCACAATAGTACCCTATCAATCAATTTCTTCTGCTATATTTTGAATGTCACATTTTTTCACGGATTTAGAAATGGAATACGAATTTGTAACAGTAGGTTTAGCATACGCAACGTCACAAGAAGTCACGGTTTTCTCACACTTAGAGCGGTTACGCACTACATCCGATTCCGATTTGATCGATTCCGATCCGAGATATTTGGTGCCCGTTTGATAATCTACGGATAAAATTTAACTGACAGATGATGATTTGAAGTTTGACACAGAGACAGGTATAAAATATCTTTCAGATAAATTGTATCTATAGATAGTGAAACAGGCCCTTAGTATATAAATAGTTCTCGGTAACATAACGCTTAACCGCTCTAACGTCTATGTACTTTGGACGTAATACAGTCCTTGTATTACGCGAGATGACTGTCACGGCACGTTCGCCTAACGGAAAATCCTTTAAACGAAATAGGCCAGCTCGACAATATCACGCAAATATAACCAGCTATTGATCTAGGTAAATTCTCCCATTACCTAAACAAGGTAACGAGTAACGAGGCCTACCGCGCCCACTGCGACATCCCATCCTATTTCGGTCCCAATGGTCACCTGGCCAAACACTCCGCGCCCTACACCTGCTCGTATCACACGTGCGGTATACAAATAGACCTGCTATTGCCGACCTTCGACTGCCTTGAACTGCTTTTGAAACTTGTTGTACACTCCCCGGACAAAATTGAGCCGATCAGAATTTTTACTAAGGCTCGGCTATCCGTCCGAGACCAGGCTGTTATCACCAGGACCAGAGGACCAAGCTGTGTATCTCATGAACCGTTACAGCTAGGGCGTTGATTCACGAATGATGTCTTACTTTTGCCGCTATAAAAACTAAGTCCGACTCGCAATTGCCCGTTTTGTTTTGTTCCTAGTTAAAGATAAAATTTATGAGCTGATTTAATATTAGAAGGCAGTTAAAGTTGATGATTAATTTAATATCATGTGGTCTTCCTGATATTTGGATTTTTTGGCAACAAAATGAAATCATATTCAATGCATATGATAGATGGATATCAAACATCTATGGCTATGTAACATAGCACATATATGATGGAAAAGCAAGCACCCTTAATGGTCTTTTAATCGAAATCTCTGAAATTGACGTAAGTGTCGAGAGACTATATAAATCAGTATTCAAACGGACCAATTTAAATGGAGGTAAGCAGTTAACCCCAATCCGCTCTTCAAATAAACAGAATGCGCATTTTGCAATACGATTCCATACTGTTATAACGATGTGAGGAAAATTACGGAGAATATTGCGTTATTTCAATGGTGACGTTTGATAAATGCATAAAAATGCTTACCGAAATACTTATATAAATTTATATTAGCTTGAAGAGTTGCATTTGTGTATCGTTGCCACTATCATTGCCTCTTATTAATCTTCGTTATTAGTTCTTTCTTTAGGACAATATTTTTATCTCGATGTGGGTCTTCAATATTGTAGTTTCTTACGATAAGACGTTATGAAACATCAATATTGTAGCTCACACATGACATTAACTCATCGCTTATATTATTTTCTGATATTTTTCATGAAATGGCATGAAACGGCCGCTTTAAAGTAGGTATTTATTTATCAATTAAATTAAAGCAAAACACTGAAACCTAAAAACCTAAAACCGATCGATCGGTCCTCCAAATTATCCGTGTAGGTACCTATACCTAAACACGAGCATACCCAAGTAGAATAAACCCTTTTCTCCAATATCTACTATACTAAATATACAGCATCACAATACTGAGTCAATTGGAGCATATAAATCTGATTATCATATAGATAGGGGCGAATTAACTATGTATGATGCTATTAATTGGGTTTCGACTTATTCGACAGGATCTTGTTTTTTGTTTCTCGGAAATACATGATAAAGTCACTTATTAATTTATTAGCTTACTACTTCTTTGATTCAAGCGAAAATAAATAATTAATGGATGGATATTAATCAAGTATAATAATTATTATAAAGACATTATGAGGAAGAACTCTGTTATAAATGACTTGGTAACACAATTGTTAAGCCCACATCAGCTCATTCGAATTCACAAAGCATAAGGAAATAGAATGTCCGTGAGCTAAAACGCGCAATTAAAACAGGCTCCGTTGAAGAAGACACTGACAATTGCATTTTATCTCTGTCTTATTTAAGTAAATAATGCAGATAAGAACGAGATATAAGATTGCAAGTCACGAACTTTCGATTTCTTCCGCGTCCACTCGGAAGTGTTGTGATGTGCATATTTTTAAAATCAAGTTAATTTAACTTGCTCAGGTCAGGTTTTTGTGTTAATACGATTCTAATATTATTCCATTTTCGATTTCGCAATTTACAGAATTATACATAAAGAATTGAGTTTCTTTAAAAAGTAAAACGAACATTTAGGGCCACTTGTACCATTTTACATTTAAGTTCATCTTAAATAAAATTAGCTAAAACTAATTAACTCGCTAATTTTGATTACGCTAATTACGTTTAGGCCTTTCTTGTACCACACCATTTGAGATGATATTTAACTAATTCCGTTTATAATTTGTTGCTTTTTTCTGACACTTACAGATAAGTTAAAAGAGAGATAGCGCTCTAAGAAATACAGTCGTGCTGTCTCTTTCTATTTTTTTTCCTACATCTAAAAATGCCCTAAAAATAGATCCTCTCTGTCAATGTCATTGTCAGTTCGATTGTTGTTGAAATAAAATCTTCATCCATTTTGCGGCAGATAAAAATGAATGACAATAGCTGAGTCAGCTGATGAGATTCCGCCATTTTGAACTAGCTAATTATGATTAGGCTACCTTAATTGGCCATCAAGGAGCATTTAAGTTTGACAGCTTACTAATCACGATTAACGCTTGGAAAAAGACAAATTTTACGCTTAAATAAAAGGTTGTATTTAAACACATTTTTAATTTTGATTAGCCCGATGGTACAAGTGGCCCTAAGATCATATAAAGGAAGTGCTAAATGTAATTAAATCGTGCCAAGTGCGTAATATTTAAGTAGGTTATTAGGTAATTAGGATGGGAAGAGGTAAGGTTTATTAAAATCATGCTTCATCTTTATTCACCCAATCAACTTACTTATATGTTTAAACGCATTAAGTACTGATTTATTTTAATATTAAAAGTACATGTCATATTTATGAAGTCACGTTTCCTTGACATTAACATAATAATAAATATTTGTAAATAAATTAATAAAAGAAAATTATGATTTATTTTCATACCAGCAATCATTACAAGTACCTATTTTAATTAAATATCCGTGGAACGTAACTAAGGGCCACTTGTACCATTTTACATTTAAGTTCATCTTAAATAAAATTAGCTAAAACTAATTAACTCGCAAATTTTGATTACGCTAATTACAGTTAGGCCTTTCTTGTACCACACCATTTGAGATGATATTTAACTAATTCCGTTTATAATTTGTTGCTTTTTTCTGACACTTACAGATAAGTTAAGAGAGAGATAGCGCTCTAAGAAATACAGTCGTGCTGTCTCTTTTTATTTTTTTTCCTACATCTAAAAATGCCCTAAAAATAGATCCTCTCTGTCAATGTCATTGTCAGTTCGATTGTTGTTGAAATAAATCTTCATCCATTTTGCGGCAGATAGAAATGAATGACAATAGCTGAGTCAGCTGATGACATTCCGCCATTTTGAACTAGCTAATTATGATTAGGCTACCTTAATTGGCCATCAAGGAGCATTTAAGTTTGACAGCTTACTAATCACGATTAACTCTTGGAACAAGACAAGTTTTACGCTTAAATAAAAAGTTGTATTTAAACACATTTTTAATTTTGATTAGCCCGATGGTACAAGTGGCCCTAAGGGCCACTTGTACCATTTTACATTTAAGTTCATCTTAAATAAAATTAGCTAAAACTAATTAACTCGCAAATTTTGATTACGCTAATTACGTTTAGGCCTTTCTTGTACCACACCATTTGAGATGATATTTAACTAATTTCGTTTATAATTTGTTGCTTTTTTCTGACACTTACAGATAAGTTAAAAGAGAGATAGCGCTCTAAGAAATACAGTCGTGCTGTCTCTTTTTATTTTTTTTCCTACATCTAAAAATGCCCTAAAAATAGATTCTCTCTGTCAATGTCATTGTCAGTTCGATTGTTGTTGAAATAAATCTTCATCCATTTTGCGGCAGATAGAAATGAATGACAATAGCTGAGTCAGCTGATGAGATTCCGCCATTTTGAACTAGCTAATTATGATTAGGCTACCTTAATTGGCCATCAAGGAGCATTTAAGTTTGACAGCTTACTAATCACGATTAACGCTTGGAACAAGACAAGTTTTACGCTTAAATAAAAAGTTGTATTTAAACACATTTTTAATTTTGATTAGCCCGATGGTACAAGTGGCCCTAACTCTAGTAACTATTTTAATTAATGTAGGTACTTAATAATAATTTACACTTCAAAATTCACATTCAGCACTTTAATATAATATGATACACGGACATTAACACGATTTGGCAAGAAGATAGTTTAGGATTTAGGAAAAGAGATACAATCATTTGTATTTAACGAATAATTGTGAATTTTCTGCTATAAGCGTCGATGTTGATAAAGAAAACTAAAATTAAAGAACTACGTGGAGGAGGATATAGAAGATAAGCTGGACTGAGAGGAAGAGTAATGAAGAAGTGTTAAACATGGTCAAAGAGAAGCGCTGCTTGTTGTAGTAAATCGAATAGGGATGATGATAGGGCACTTGAAACAACATGACGGTTTCCTGAGAAACATCATTGAAGGAAAGGTTGAGGTGAAGAGAGGCAGAGTAAGGCCGCGACTTATTTACTTCACTCAAGAAAAGATAAGTTAACGTCATGTCGTAGCAAGAAGTTAAAGCACTGGCAGAGGATAGGCCTAAATGGCGAACACTTCACCGACAAGAGTCAAACTCTTAAAATAAATGATGATGACGTTATTTCACATACAAAACACACGCAAACTCGCGACCTATCCAAGAATTTTCCATTCAATTAGAAATACTGCGTCGACAATGTTTAGGGGCTCTCTAAACTAATTAGATAGTAACATTGTCGTTTGATTACAGTTGATAAGGGGAACGTTTCGTGTTGATTAAACTATAAGTGGCTGCTTTTATGGACTGTTTACTACCATAGATTTCTATTAATAGTTGTTTCTTTGGCTTGTTGATTGAAAATAAGGGTTACATTAACTGACTAGCTAGGTAGGTAAGTACCTAAAATGGCGTCGCGGCAGATCTAGGCAGTGGGCGGACATCAAATGCGTCAGGTGCATCTGATGTCCGCCCACTTAAATGTTTTTTTTTTTTTAATAATATTGGCAGAAGCTGGTCACTTTTTCATAGACAAGATCTTAGCTTATACATAATATCGTCATGAGGAAACAGAATATACTTAATGACGAAGTAAACATGATGTTGTTATTATTAAGTAACGTAAACGCAATTTTCTTGTCTAGCCTCTATATTTTCATATACCTACTTCAGTAGTTTTTTGAGTAGCTTAGAACTTTGAAATTATTCTAAAAATATTTGCCCTAATATAATACTTTCGTACTCTAAATACGCCAAAAAAGTGCAATATACACACATTATGAAATCACATGAACGTAAAAGATCAAAATTGTATGCAGGTGCATTTATTGCAGTGTATTGAGTTCAACGACCCCGCCCCGTTTGCAATGCAGTCAGCAGTGCTTTGCATACGTTGTCATGGTGACGGAAATCTAAGTTGCACGATTTGCTTCAGTTAATGGCGTATAGATCGATTTAGGAAAATATGCCATTTCTATGATATGGTCACTTCAGTTTAATAATTAAAAAGGTAAATGTAAAAAACGTTAGACAAAAGCCAAGAGCCTGCAAAAACATTTTATATTGTATAAAATATAGGTACCTACTAAAACCGTAGCCTTCCAATAACCATCTATTTACCTGATCAAGATTTATACCTCCAGCCAGGTAAACCCTATTCCAAACATATTAGAACAAAATGTGTCATAGTTATAGAAGCTAAAAAAAATCAAAGGCCGAGTAAAACGCTTCGCTCGTCATTATATCGCTACCTTATCTCTATTGCGGTACATAAACATGCATACGGTTATCAACTTGCAAATCTGGTGAAAACTGCCTTATTTATTCTATTATAAATATTCATTGCGAGCTGCCATTAGGTGTTCTCAATTTCTATTTAATTATTATTTATATCTGTAGTAAATTCTCTTTAAAGATTCATATTTCTGTTTAGAAATATTTCTTGGCAGTCTTTGGTAGGTTTTTCATACAATGTGAAAGAAAAGGTGTCCAATTAGGGTGATTCATGACTACTCAGTCAACTAAACATTGTCAAATCAAAGGTGACATGACAATGTTTAGTTTGGGGTTATTTTTATAAAACTAAAACCAAATCTATGTAGATTTGTATGTACATATCTGTGACGTTTCTTTTCCATCAGAGCTGGTAGGAAGCGACCACTTCCCTCGACGTGTTTTGATCAAAACACATCTCTTTCGCTTCATCCACATTCATCAGTCGCCTCGCCTCATGCACCAAATTAAATCAACCAAATCTGCATTTATATGGGCATGTTGATCCAATTGGTTAGGACATATTTATTTTTAGATACACTGTTTTGTTTTTCCAATACGATAAGATAGTTTATAAATAGTGGCCACTTCAAAACATTGAGATAATTGATCTGAGGTAAACTAAATCTTGAATTCGGAATCATCAAAGCCTTTACGGATATACAATAAGTCCATGTTAAAATTAAAGAGCCCTTTAAATGTACACGATGACTCATTGTATGAGTAATAAATTCAAGCATTTTTATTTGTTTTTTGCACGACATATCATTCTGATACCTATAAAAATAAAAAAACGACATTCTATTTTGCTGCATAAAACAAATGTTAATTGACGAAGATAGATAGGTACTACAGATTTATCAATAAAATTGATTGTACAGTTTTGGGTAAACTATCGCAATATTCTACTATAGTCAGTTTTGGTACCTATTGGCTAGTCAGTCTATGGCCTGTATGAATGACGTTAAAAGATAGCACATCAAACTCAACTTTTTTTCAACGAAATGCAGTAAACTGACTGAAATTTATAGTCCAGATGCAAAGTATGGGATGGCCTATAAAAATAATGTATAAATGTGTATGTTTACAGTTGGTAGGATTAAAATAGCAAGACCTTCACATTGCGGCTGCCCGCAATCGTATTACTGTATTACTTTACCTAATATTGGATTTGATCATAATTCTTAAATCGAATGAAACTTTAGGTATCGTGATTCATTTGTTATTTACAACTGCGTAAAAAGAAATAACTATTCGAGGGGCTTAAATACCGGATAAGTAACCGAGGATTTCTGCTGGAAAAAAAATTTGGAGCAGTGAGAAGTCTCTTCCGTTACTGGCCACACCCAAGCCTCAATTTCATAACTCGAATAGTTGTTTTGGTGTTATAAAAATAAGTTAGTTAGAAATAAACGAAGAAAAAAGATAAATATTTGATAGGCAGAGTCCACTCCCTAATAACGTAACAGATATGTATGTATATGAAAATATGATACGTACTTAAAGAGATATAACTTCATTAAGACATTTAATACTAACTAAAGCTTTATCCAAATATATATAGAATCATTAGAACACATATCCCGTAAAAGGTAACACGTGGGTAGATTAATTAGTGTTTGCTCAATGAACGCTCCAGCGGATGGTGATCAAACGATCGGTTTCAAACAGGAAACCTTGTTTGATATAGGAAATCGTTAGACTAAATAGGATTTAGAGTTATGTAAAAGCTGGTTTGATTTGCGACAGAGAATTTAAAAGATCTAGGATTCGATAGGTAAGGGATAAGGGCCTAATAATAATTAACAGTTATATAGGAGGGAAATGCTCTCTGCCTACCCCAATGGGAGAGAGGCGTGACGGATATGTATGTATCAGTCAAAAATCAACATTATCTCGCGAACTAGAATAGGATTATAATAATCAAATGAGCGACTATACTAAATAGGGGATAGCGTAACATATTTCACTTAGATATTTTAGTTCATTTTACAGTTAAAACAGGCTTTCCTACATGAAATACTTAACTGAAGATGTTAACCATCTGTCATCTCGTACAAAAACTACGCCACATCTCAAATCTTTTAGTAGCCATATAAGGGTCAGCGCAGACAGAACGGAGCGCAGCGGAGAGGATTTTATTACCGCACTTGAAAATAAACCTTAAAATTTTTACAATTAAGTGCATAAATGCTCGAACCTGACAAAAAATGCTCGCGCGTCCTCGAGGATACGCGGGAATGCCGGTTCGAGCATTTATGCACTTAATTGTAAAAATTTTAAGGTTTATTTTCAAGTGCGGTAATAAAATCCTCTCCGCTGCGCTCCGTTCTGTCTGCGCTGACCCTTAAAGGCCCGTTTCACTACTTGGACCCAGAACACACGGTGAAACGCAAATGCAACGCAACTGAAACTGCTAGTTACTTTTGAGTTGCATTGCAGTTTCTGCTATAGACTTCTTTAGAAAACCGCACACGACGCAACTAATTTGAAACGTTTCGTTTCGGTTGCGTCGTGTGTGGTTTTCTATTTTATTATATACTGTTTTGGCGCTTATAGATAAAGTTTAATTAACAAATAAACATATCTGTCAGATAAATTTTATCTGTACGTGGTGAAACGCCCTAAAAACTCAAGAAAATATTGTCAGACACCAGGCTATAAATTTTCATGTACTTTTAGTTCATGGTACAAAAACTGTCGTCATTATCCTTGGCCCACTTCAGAAACAAACACCGCATGAAGGTAATACATAACAAAGTGAATTTAAAATCTAGGACACAGCTTAGCACCAACTATGCACTGGTCTAGATCCATGCCGAGCCATATAAAGGGTTGTGGGACGGTGAAAGCAGTGCATCGGATTTCTTGATGATACTTTCATTAGCATTTAGCATTTATGTATTCCAGGTAATGGAAAACTAAGGAAGATGTGACGTTGTAGGTACGGTACTACAACATCTACCTAATGGGTTTAGATAAAGGTGTGATAAGTTTCGAGTTTTTCGATAAAGATGAGTCAATCCTGATAAAGAATGCAATAAGATGGAGAGGAAAAAAGGAAAACTTTGCCTAGCAGTGTAACAGCTAGTTTTTAACAATTTTCATAAATTGCCATCCAATCCTGTATGTTTATATAAGAATAATTTTCGAGCGGAGTGGTGTCAACCACTTCCCATCGCCTTCCCATGCCTTTTCCCAAAAAGGAAAAGGCATGACAGATATGTATGTATGTACTTATACGAGAATTTGTCAAGTGAAAAATTATCGCAGAAAAAAATAAATTTTTGTTCAATTAAATCGATATTACGAATGGCAACATGTAGGCGTCAGATATCAACGGAAAGTCATGAATCAGTAAAAAGCTTTCAAACAAAAAGTTATTAAATAAACTTGAATAACCAAGTTCGTTATAATTTATGTAACTGAAGATCCCGATTCAAAATCGTTAACAAGTTAACGAGTAAGCGCCAAAACACACAGTGAAACGCAAATGCAACGCAACTGAAACTGCTAGTTAGTTACTTTTGAGTTGCATCGCAGTTTCTGCTATAGACTTCCTTAGGAAACCACACACGACGCTACTGAAACGAAACGTTTCAAACTAGTTGCGTCGTGTGAGCAGAAACTGCGATGCAACTCAAAAGTAACTAGCAGTTTCAGTTGCGTTGCATTTACGTTTCACCGTGTGTTCTGGGTCTTAGTATCAATTCGGTTTGAAAACCTAGAAAATCAATCGATATACCCCGATAATGAACCGCCAATAGATATGGAACAATCAGATAAAGTGCTTCTAATACTAATACGCATCGCTATTAGAATTATATCTAATCATAACTTATGAATATTTTTCTAATTACGCAACAATATTGTATGGAGCGAATTTATCCTTGGAGTCTAATAAAAAAATATAGCAGCGTTCGTTTTCATGGCGAATATAACTCTTTAAAAACTAAGTAAATTGTTTTATACTTACATACATACATGTCAATCACGCTTCTCTCCCATAGGTTTAGGCTGAGACCACTTCCCTCTATTGGCTACGATCCAAACACACTTCTTTCGCTTCAGCCACATTCATCAATCGTCTCATACATTCACGTCGGATCGTAGGTTTTATATTTGCTTAGTAAATAAAAAGAAAATACTACAAGACGCATAAGTTTTTTCCAATTCGCGACTCAAAACCTGTAGATAGAAACATCACAGAAGCTCGTACGTTACAAAGTAAATGCAGTAAAACAACTTACCTATCGCAGCTACAGGTAAGCAGTTGAAGCAGTCTGTGAAAGTTTTCCATAACTTGATGTTGTACCTCCGTTTGCATTCGTCGTAGAATCTGTCGACAAATGAACCTGTTTTAGTAACTTGGAGACACATGTTCTGTACCCACTGTTTATTACAGTACAGCTAGAGAACTATGTGGGTTACGCCAGGGTATTTCCTAAAGAGATTTTTGCGTACCTACCAAAAGTAGGGAGATAGTAGGTAAGTAGACTACTTTTTATATTTGGTGGCCCTTACAAGACAAATTAATTGATTGAATGATTAAAATCAATAAAAAAATATGTTAACTATTTCCCTTAGTAACATTATAAATCAGCTGATTTCCTTTTTAAATAGATTTCTTAAGAAGACTCTTGAAATCACGAGTACAATCACATGTTTAAACATTTGCAGTTAATTAATAAAGTCACGCTACGAGCGCTTCGTATTATAGAAATTGTGAATTATACCGAGATACTAAGGTATCAAAATATTGTGATAGTTGAAGCGAAGGAAGAGTGTTTGGATTGAACTAGGGGAGGGAAGAAACTAGAAGAAGGGAAGGGCGCGACAGATATGTACCAACTTAACCAAAAAACGCAAGTGTTGATAACATTTGGCAATAGGTTACTGGGATAGTATTTACTGTAGTAGGTTCCAAAATACAGTACCAAATGCTGCGTCATGACGTCACGCAACCCGAGGTACCATTCGACCCAAAAGGGATTTAATCAATGAAACATCGCATAACTTGTCATATAAAGATCTTCCTATCGATCCACTTGCATAATAAATAGCTGATAGGAAATTGAGTAGAGAAATTGCTGTTGATGTAATAGGGTCTAAGGTGGAGTGACTTGCAAATTCGATGATTTAAAATAGAAATTGTAATATTATTACAAAGATTTTATTTATTTCTTGGTAGATTTTAATATTTTCTCTGTTTGGAACAGGTAAGGGAAGCTTTTTGAACTCTTAAATATAGGTGACTCTAATCTAAATGAAGACATAATTATCATGTCAGCCTATAGCTGCCCACTGCTTAGCATAGGCCCCTCCAATATCTATCCAACGCGACCGGTTCATTAAGATTTAAATTATGTAAAATGGAATTATTTGACGTCTTTTTTTGTACGCCTTTTCTGTATTTTGTAGGAAGAATTGTGAATGGATGTAAATGAAAAAGCCTAGTGCATCTTAGGGCCAGTCGAAATCAATATCCAAAAATAAGGAAAAAGTTTAGTACGACACTCAATCACGTAACTCCAAAACACTACAAGTACTTAACACGAAAAAATCAATGGACATAACAACTTTAGAGTAACAAAAACACAGTAATTTAAATAATTAAATTACCAACATGCAACATAATTTCGGTGTCATCGGCCTATTATTGCTGCCTACACATTACATCATGGCCGACTAATGATGTAACACTATAGCTATATTATGTAGGTACATAGACACTCCATCACTGTCAAAGATTCGCGAGTGTTACAAACTTTTCTTTGTGCCAGGTAATGTATTAATTAGAGACTTTTGTTAGGTGTTATAAAAGCGCTTTCGCTTATTAGGTGTTTGTGATCATGAATAGGCTTTTAGTGGATTAACAGTTTTTAAGCGATGTGTATTTATGTAATTTTTAGAAGCTTTATTCTTAATTCAATATTTTTGTTGTCTATTTCATGAGGTGATAAATATGCTACTTTGATTATTAAATATACGCTATTTTGATGAGTAACAAAATAAATACGCTATTTTGATAACTGTAGCTTAGTAGAAAAACATATCAAATAAGTACCTACGTATATTTTTGTATGAATTTAAAAATTCTTATATTGTAGACATACGAACATAATTAAAACACTTTCATAAAGTTCCTTTCGTGACTAACTAACTAGCTACGATTTCAACAATAAAAACTTGCAAAATCAAAACGGCAACATTAAATACAAACACATTGCAACTTCCGACCGCATATAACCTTAACAAAACACTATTTAATTGGAGCAGAAATGTTCTAATTGCAGTGCAAACTGTGCTGAACTTGAGTACTCGGCCTTGTTTGAAATGACTCAAGGGGCACGTGTCTACAGGCTTGTTTTAATGGAGCTGTTGTTAAAAACTGAAGATATGTACGAGTTTATTATGAAACAATTTGGCTTTAATTTGTATTATACTAACGTATTATAAAAATGCGACGACGTACCGACGGGCATGTATGAGGCGACTGATGAGAGTGGATGAAGCGAAAGAGGTGTGTTTGGATCGTAGCAGGTGGAAGGAAGTGGGCTCTGCCTACCTCAATGGGAGAGAGGCGTGACGGATATGTACGTATGTATGTATGTATTTAAAAAATAACAGACTTCTAACCATGACCTTAAAGAATCCTATTTCCTATCCTACTTATTACAAATGTCAATGTTTGTGCCGATGGATGTTTTTTACTCTTTCACGCAAAAACTACTGAACAGATTTTGAAGAAACTCTGCTATATTGTAGCTCATACATCAGAATAAAACATAGGCGATATAATTTTAAGATAGCATGGTTTTTTTAAGACGATAAATGCGTGTAGTCGCGGGCAGCCTCTAGTGTAATATAAAAAACAAAAAGGGTTACAATTTGGTCGAATTATTTTTAAATGGATTTATTAAGAGCCTTGTCCTAATTCAATTGGAAGTTTGTATATGTTTCAAATATTAGCCATGGAACTCAAAACACGAAAAATATTAAAACAAACAGCCATTATTATACAAACAAAGAATGGAAAAATGCGTCGAATTTGCGGTGCCAAATTATAATAAAAATCACCTGTTTGTTTGTTTCACGTGACTCATGTTTGATATACTCATAAAACGAAGTCTATAACATAACGGTCGTCCCTTATTTGGGCAATTGGCTGACCAGCTGTCACGACACCTTTTATACCTTGTTAACTTTAGCCATGTAGATAGGTATGTATTGAGCGCATTCATTAATTGCTTAGTATAAACTAGTTTTAACCGACACCTGACCAAATGATACGTCAAGCAAAATAAGTATTCACGAAATGTCAGACAATAAAACATTTAGGGGCTTTTTCACAGTCTACAGTTAAAATTTATCTGACAGATATTTTATACCTGTCTCTGTCTAAACCGTCATGTTTTATGAAATAGACAGGTTTATCTGTCAATTAAATTTTATCTGGAGGAAAATTTAAAGATGGCGTGTCATGAATCATGATCGATTGTTAAAGTTTGTGGATCCTCATGAAAGACTGGATTTAGGTCCTTGGCCATGACTCGGTTAAGTTTTTATTGTAGCCATGAACAGCAAGCAATGTAAAGTCACAGGCTAGTTTGTCTTAACGCGATAAGTTCGGACGCAGAAACAAGAAGCTCTAATGAATAATTCATTATCGCGGACAAGTCGTTCGAAAGACGAGAACAGACTGTATAGACCACCAAGCCAAAAACATTATTGATTTTTCTACGTGGAATGTAAAGCTTGACAAATGTTCGACGAAATAATCTGTTATCCTACCAATATTAAAAATGATGATGGATATAGGTATGTATGTGACTTCGAGCATTTAAGGTATGTGAGCATGTTTGTTACTCTTTAGCGTAAAAACTACTGAATTGTTTTCAAGTTATGACGATAAAGGCAAAAAAAGTCACGGACAGCACCTAGTCAATTTTATACAACATAATAATAAATAAATAGACAGTTAAAATGTAACACAAAAGCTGCGTACCACTACCGTTAGAGTCCTGTTTCGAAATCATCGGAGCGTTTCGTAAACCTCTGTGCTCATTTCCCATGACTATTATTTACTTACTTTTTTACAACTTCTTTCTATAATTTGGTTTAATTTAAGTTTACTTTTGATCGGTTTGTATTTTTACTATTTATTTATTTATCAAGTTATTGGCCTAAGAGGAGATGGTGTGACGATCTGGATGCATACTTGGCAAGCTAGCCAGAAGTTGCTGGAGATAGGGAAAGATGGAAGGATGCGGGAGAGGCCTTTGTACAGCAGTGGGACTAGTGTTGCAAATTGAAAAAAAACAAAATGTTTTTTTTTTAATTTTTGAAAAAAAGCATGAAAAAAAACATGGAACCGACGTTTTTTTTCTAAATTTGGTTTTTTTTTTCAGAAAAACAAAGTACTTGTTAGATTGTAGTTTTATTTAAATTAAGCAAAATTATACTTTTTTAAAATTAAAATCACATTCAATTAATCAAATTGTGTCATACTCTTCATTACTACAAGCTTCACTTAGATAAAGCTGTTGACTTACAAAGCCATGCCCACCAAGCCATAGGACCTACCCACATATCATCTATAACATAAACAAAACTAGTAGGTACTGAGAATTTCCTTGCAAAACATGCACCCTTTGAATGTTGCCAGTATTTTCATAAATTAATCAAAAAAACAAATTGAAATAAGTACTTTCTATTAAAAATTACCTTATAAATTAATGATTAAAAACTGTTAATAAAAAACATGATCTAGAAAAAAAACATGTTTTTTTTCATAGCTCTTTTTCATGTTTTTATTCAAGGCTGAAAAAATACCGTTTTTTTACATCACTAAGTGGGACACAAGACTCGTAAAAAAAATCATGATCCCGATTTGTTCCAAAGCTGGCCAATGGTGTCGATGCTATATTTCTAGGGGCAATTCCGAAAATATATCGTAGACTAGGTACTCATTTAAAAGACAATTATCGCAAAAAATATCCCATCGACAAGTAGCTCTGAAAATTACCCCAATAATGCATTATAATTTATTTTTATGGGAAAAAACACTTATAGTCTTACATAATAAGAAAACATACCTATTATAGATTTGTAGTATTAAACATATAGAAAGATTCTAGAAGCATCTTCTAGTAGTAAATAAAGTAAATGTTATCAAAGCAGTTGACAGATAAATTATGCATTATAGGTTAACTGTCACAGATAAATAATACTTTATTAAACGCACTTACTAAATGTAACACGAGCTTCCTTGATAGACACTTTACTTAATATAATAATTAACTTATTTTGTTTTTATTTCTTTAAATACTCGAACTTTTTTTAGCTGCTTTTTTCATTACAATTTGTAAAAATACAGCAATAAATTGGCTGATTCTGCTTGCTTTTATTTTGTTTCAATTTATAAGAAACGAAGGTTCGGGTAAGGGTCAAATGGCCATGAAGCACTAAGTATTAAAGTCTTTTTATTTTATTTTAGCCTTTTTTTAGTTTCTTTTTTATAAATCCGAATATCTGTAGGTAAATTAACTTACCTAATCCAACTTCTGCAATGAATAAATACTAAATATAAATCTTAAACCAAGCTTAGGCCTTACAATAAAAAAAAGGCAACTTACCCATAAATCCTATTAATGCTCGCGCACTCATGGTTGCCTCGTAAAAGGAAGAAGTTCTCAGGATATTTGATCTTGTACGCTAGCAACAAGCAAATCGTCTCGAGTGACTGCTTGCCACGGTCCACATAGTCTCCGAGAAAGAGGTAGTTAGACTCTGGAGGGAAGCCACCGTATTCAAACAGTCTTAGAAGGTCATAGTACTGCCCGTGGATGTCGCCTGTTGACAAAGTTTGTGATTAAGTTATGGACGAGTAAAAACAAAACTAAAATTAAGTCTTAGACCTAGAACACACGGTGAAACGCAAATGCAACGCAACTGAAACTGATATGAAACGTTTCAAACTAGTTACGTCATGTGTGGTTTTCTAAGGAAGTCTATAGCAGAAACTGCAACGCAATTCTAAAGTAACTAGCAGTTTCAGTTGCATTGCAGTTGCGTTTCACCGTGTGTTTTGGCGCTTATTTAGCCGAGACATTTCATAGCAATGGTATAGGGCCTACATAACTCAGTAACTGATGTATTCAGATCTATTCCTTTTCTATAGTCTTTATCAGTTCCAAAGTGCCTACTTGTAAGATCTTCGAGGGTTTGTATGTAATATTATTAGTTAATAAAGAGCCCAACAATGAGCTTGCTTCTGTGTTATAGTATTAGTATCAAAGCATCCCCAGGGGTGATATGAGAATTACACAAAAAAGCATGACTCATTGGGATTTCTGTTTAAATTGAAACATTATATATCCTGCCTCATCCTGTCCAGTTTTCAAAACATTTATTAACCTATTTTGTTTCTCAACTAATATTATTCAATACATTTCCTTATTTAATCAAAGGATCATGTTTAATGTATGTCTCACCACAAAAAGATCAATGAGTCATTCAATGAAAACATTGACAGTTTTGTTTCAAAACCAAATCATATTGTGACATCAGATTATTTTTTGTGGTCTGATTTTTGAAATATTATTTGCTTATAGAAATAATTGGGTTAAGAAAACTTTGAATTTAATTTTACAGTATTGTAATTTACTGTATTCTGTCATTATGGTGTAAGAATAAACAATTTTTTCTTTCTTTCTTTCAGTATTAAATACTATAAAATATTATCAACAACAAATATTTTGACTGTCTCCCACATAAATCCCATTCAAGGTGATAAAGGGGCGCTTATCAAATAAAATCGCGAGTTTCTGATAACTATGATATCAGTGACACATCATTTATCAAACTATTGTTTACACAATCTTTAAGTTCTTTGTCAATGTTGCAAAATTTTGCCTTCAGGTTTTTAGGCAGGTGGTGAAATAAAGGCTTAGTTAAGGCTTAAAATAAAATTGAGCGCCATGGTACTGGAAAGTACTGGGAAGTTGGTCCATCTCACTCATCAATAAACAGACAATTTTATTGTGTTATGAAATGCTTAAGTATTATTAGTAAACTGGATCAACATCATAAAAGTTCCATCTAATTCTGCATGAAATAAGTGCAACCTATCATAGCTGGTACACAAAACTTTTGATTAAAGTAATCTTTATTTCAGGTTGAATAAAAGTTCAGAGAATTCTTCAGTATCATGTGATTTCATGAGCTGTTTTTAGTTTGCAATTTTATCAACATAGGTAGATATAGGTATTTGTTGTTTTTAAAGTTTTAGTGCTAATAAAAATTAATTTAAAGTATGCTTCCAATTACAATTCATGACACTCCAATGGAATCTTATTCAGTATTATCAAATTATACCTAATTCAATCAAACCTTCTAAAAAAATTAAGGTAAGTAATGCAAAGATAATATTAGGAAAGTAGGTACCTACTCAACTCATACCTATTTGCGGCAAATAAATAACAATAGAAAAGTATGAAATTAACTAAGAATGAAAGTACAAAATAGTGACAACAATACCCTCATAATATTCAAAGCTTTCCGCAGAGCCTACTTTGAAAACGAAACCGTTTTTTTGAGACGCCTTCCCTTTACGCTTTCCTGCTTACGTTTGACTTGTAAAAAAAGTAAATTTTATCATGAATTTGGTGGATAAACATCAATGGACTTACCGCATATCTTTAGAGGAGCTTCTAACTCCAGTAATATAGGCTGTGACAGGAATATTTCTCTGGATTTCAAGCATAGCCCTTTAATCTCTATTTCCGTTAGCTGTACATTCATACCAGGCTTTTCGCCCCGTACTGAAAATAAACAAACATATCACTGACACAATTTAAACGCACTAAATTCACTAAACACACACTCAATAACACATTATTTACACTGTTTTTGCCTAATTTAACTAATAACACTTTTATTTCCTTCAAAATAAGCCGATATCAACAATTACCTTTCAATAATTTTTTTATTACGTTATCGATGTTTAACTCATCTGTGTCTCTGTCTGCCATCGGATATAATGTTTGTGCACGGAATATGACTAAATAGATCAAGTAAAGTTAAAAGATTGGTAAGATATTTGCCGATTGTGAAAGGTTAGAACCTATTTGAATTCTCGGCTAAAATGAAATTCAATGGCGGAGGCCGGAGACATCACTCACACACACAACAAGAGAAAACACATCAGCAATGTTGCCAGCTCTATAAACGTTTTACCTCAATTTTACCCTTTTATATAGTTGTGCTTTTAAAATCCGGTTTTAAACTTTTTATTTTGTGGCAATAACGTCGTCGTTTGTAATTATCTATCATATAAAAAATAAATAAGTTTTTGTAGGCTCTTTTGAACAAAATATTTTAGAGAATTACAAAACAAACAATATTTAGTAAGTTAGTGTACCTTTAATTTTTTTCATCACTATGTGGGAAATGTATGGTTATGGCAACACTTTGAACCTCAAAATGTTGCCAGTAAATAGAGATTTTATACTAATGGTAGTTTTGAGTAGTTTTGAGTAGTAAGAGAGAGTTTTGAGAAATTGAGAAAATGAAGCGTTGCAGGTAGTTGTACTAAAGGTGCTTCTAAACGGGCCATGTTTTCGTGCAATATGTGGCTGCAACACAGTGGCCCGGCCACATTGCCAGCAATACCAGCCAGACTATGCAATATTGCAGTTGTGTCCCGGCCATAATATAGCAAAACATTTTTTGTGTTGCCGTGTATGGCCAATATTGTCGCGATGGGTTGCCGGACGATCGCTAGGCGGTCGATTTTAATTGCAATTTTGCCCAGCCAGTTGTATCGTTGTTTCAGTTGCTCACTTTGTTACGGCATAGTGTATCCTTTTCTAGGCTAGTCTAAGGACGTACGCAAATAATGAGGAGAAGAAGAAGAAAAGCGGTAGCGCTGGCGGTAAAACAGTAAAGTGGTTTGCTTTCGATGCGATATAATTTGTCTTAACTCAAATTGGTAAATAAATTACTATCAAAGCTTAATTCTAGACTCAAATTATCTAAAGTTTCACGACTATTTAAGTAAGGTCGAATCCATAATCTTTTCCTCTTTTGCTTTTCTTTTAAAACGATATAAGCTGCCGCGACAAGTGTGATTTCGTCAGCCATATTTACGGTTTGTATTGCCCGTTTAAAGTCGTGTCTCATGAGCCATACTATTGCAGATATAGATTCCCGCATTGCCCAGCCATAGATAGCTCGGCCATCAGCTGCAATGAAATATTTTTGTGATTGCTGGGCAATTAGTTGCCAATAGTGCAGCCACAAATTCAGGGGCGTATTTAAAGATTGCGCGCCCTGGGCTCCTGTAGTTTTCCGCCCCATCAAGGAATGAAAGAAAACAAAAAAATATTTTTTTTCTGTGTACAAAATTCGTAACAAACTTGTTTATTACATCATCGTAATCAATTTTATTAGTTAAATCAGCTTCAATGTTCAAAATTGCCAAATTATTCAGCCTTTCTTCGATAAGACTCGATCTTAAATAGTTTTTTATTCTTTTCAAAACTGAAAATGAGCGTTCTGCACTACAGTTTGTCACTGCAGTACTTACTAAGAAATATACGCATCGCAATTTCGATATAAGGAAATGCCACTTTTAAATCATTTTTCTTATTTAATAAGTTTAGTTCCCTTATACTTGTTCCAGTTTTATGTCCCTGAGACAACAAAAAATTCTTTAGTAAGATGCATTCGTCCATTACATCATTCGCGAGATCTGTAGGATAACACTTTTGGTGTGATTATGCGTTTGATTTAATTTCCGCTTCAGAAAGTGTACCCAAATTGGATAAAAATACAAATTCCGCCCTCCCCCGCGCTGTCGCCCGCGCGTATTAGCAAATCATCCATCAACTCAACGCGCGGCCGTGTTGAACAGCAGGATCTTTTCTGATACGCATTTGCAAATGTTAGCTCCAGAAACGATACTCGAATTAGGTGTTGAGCGCGGGATGATTTCTGAGCCTTTGTTACAAAAAGTCACTTCGGAAAAGCTCCTTCGGCTCAACATACTGGTAGACTAAGTACAACATAGAGTAGGTAAATTTTTTAACGTAGATATTTAAAATAATGTACCTTTGTAAACTGATACTTATTTTTGTAAAAGTAATAAGTAAGAGACATTGCAGACGTAGGCGCGTTTGCGGAGCGTTTTTTTTCTGCTATCAACTGCAACCCATGCACACGATGCGCATTTTGCACGCGTTTTTACCCATTACAGATAGGAGCGGAGTAGTAGCAGGAAAGGGCGATGGATGATACGCATCATACTAAATATTGCGTTTTTTCAATGATTTTGCGTAAACTAGACATAGACTAGCCATATTAAGACTTTATTACTAAATATTAAGTATGACTATTTTTATTTGCATCAAACGCACATTGATCTTAGTTTTTAGTTATTTCTTTGAAAAATCTAAAAATGTATGAATTTAAGGAAGTTCAGACTAAATTACAGCATACCTATGTTGGGTGAACACATAGAAAAACATTCAGCTTTCCGAATGTGAGGAAGATAGGGCTCACGCGTTTTACTCGCGTAGCGTTCGAGTTTTGTGAGCGAAAAAAAAAACGCGTACGCTCCGCAAACGCGAGTTTTGAAAACTACGACTGCAAGGAACCTTAGTATGTCCATTATATGAAGTACTTAGGTAGCTAAAAGAAACGAAATATGTAACTACAGGCAGGCAATTTAGGTAAAATGGTTCTGTAAGAAAAAAAAAGTTAAATAATAATCACAAACTTTAAATGAATTAATAAAAATACTTTGCATCAGAAACATTGGTACAAACATTTATAAAAAATATTGTGTTAGGTGATCAGTTTTTGATGTGCCTCTATCTATTCTTCGGCTTAAAGTAGTTGGTTGTACTTTAATTTTGTTGTATGTGTGTTAAAAAAAAGGAAATAACCTTGTAATTTTCTCAAAACTACCAATAAAATATTGCCAATACCAAAGATGAAGTGCGGCGCGGAGGGAGAAACATCACGAGCGCGTGTTCACATCGAGGATGATTTAATTCGTAATATTTAATTCGCGCGCAGGAACCATACACGTTTTTGGTGCTGACACGTTGGATGATTTCAGCAACTCAACGCAGCGTAAGCGTATCGCAAAAGATCCTGCTGTTCAACACGGCCGCGCGTTGAGATGATGGATGATTTCCTAATACGCGTCGCCCGCCTATATCTGCTGCGTATCCTTTCTCTACAAAAAAACGCAAGCCGACCAACGTTTAAACATACTAAGATCCGGACGGAGGGAGATAGAGATAGGTATTAGTTAGTTAGGTAGGTTTCTTGGTGTGCAATAAAGAATATTTGTATTGTATTGTATTGTATTGTAGGTACTAGTTCCAAGACATACACCTCGAACGCTCTGCGCCGCGTTAACCGCAAAAAATAATTCTATTCCGACTTCTGTTCCACTACTTCGCCGCCCCAGAGCCTACTATAGCAGTCAGTGTAGAGTACATACCGACCTACATATGTATAAGAACATTGTGGTGATAGATTTGCATAGATAATGATATCTTCCGAACAAAAAAAAAAGATTTTTCTGGATAGACGAGTACATTTTAAATAAACTTGTGCAGGGCGAGTGACTGAGGCAATTTTTTTTTTCTTTAGATTTCCTTCAAAAAAATACCGAGGCGGAAAAAAAATAGACTATTCCACCGGTTCAGAAAAGAACATTTCATACTTTAAATCATATTTCTTAAGACATGAAATCAACATGTGGAAAGATGGCTCAGGGCCGTTCTAGGCTTATGTCCTAAAATATTGTTCTGTACTTTTTTAATCCTCCAACGTAAAGCCCAAGCCGCCCTTCGCCGCCTGCCGCCCCGGGCTGTAGCCCTTTTAGCCCTAGGGTAAATACGCCCCTGCACAAATTGCACAAAAACATTGCCCGTTTAGGAGCCCCTTAACAATTGAATTTTATTACCTATCATATTAACTCCAAAGTATCATACATGAAAAACTTATCGATTAATAGCTGGAGAAGCGTATTACTTATATTTTCCACGGTTTTCTTATATTGTTAATAAGTAGGTACTCGTAGTAAAAGACAAGTTTTATTTTTGATAGGTAATTTGTATATTTCAGAAATAAATTGATAGAATCTATTACATTAGATTAGAATACTGAAACATAATTAAAGGTACAAAACCAATACAAAACATGTTTATTTTACCAAACAACAAAGGTAAGGTAACGGTTAATAACTTCCATATTATGACATATTATGGAAAGCTTCGTACACCTACCTACGTTGTCTAGTTTAAACGTTGAATAAAGTAATATAGAACTTTTAAACGCTTCTCACACCGTTTCTAGTCCTTCTTTCCTCCACGGTAAGGGTGTCGCTTTCTGTAAAAAGAAAACAATAATACATTTTTAAAGTTTACAGATTATTCAGATTACTGAATTATAATAGCATTAGCTAGTTATTTGTACAAACTATTTTGTCTCAATAATGACTATTATCTAATTTGATTAAGTTTTGGTAGAAAATGTACTTTTTTATGTTGCATACCTACCTACGACCAGCAAAGAAAATGTCATGGCGCATGGCGGGGTGCTGGTTTTAAACCGGTAGTTACCATACGTTAATACCAGTTTTTCCGTTTATTACAAATACGAACTTCTTAGGAATATTGGTTAAATAAATTGTAATTTTAAATATCAAGTAAAAATCGATGACTGGTAGAAGTCTTATTTTCACACTTGTCATACTAAATTTAAAAAAGTAAACAAACTTACGCGGGAATGGTGAGCGTGTAAATGCCGAACTTGGTGTTGATGTCTTCAAGATGGAAGATGGTTTCGACGTATTCTCTGTCAGCGGGCTCGGCTGGGGTCTCAAAAACTAGATTCATTATGTAGTCTTCCACACAACTGAAATAATAATTGGAGTGTCATCGACTAGTAACCAGGAACTTTTTTTCTTTGGGTGAGTACTTTTTCTTTATTTACTTCTCCATAATTAGCTGTCTATGTCCTAATGCTGGGCAAAGGCCTCTCCTCTCTTTCTCTTCATACGTACCTAATTACCTAACTAAAACTAGGTACTACCTACCTATTACCGTACCGTTTCACTATTTGTACCTATAGCCGCGAGGAAGAAAGGGCAAGAAACACAACGGCACGGGCCTTATCTAGATTACACAAAGTAGGTAGGTACATAAACTTACTAAGCACAAGGCAAATACGGGACGAGCTTCTCAATGCGATTAGGGCGTAGAGTCTCCACATAAGGGTCTGCCACCAGTTTGGGGGCTGCGGCAGGGACCACGGCTCCGGGGGTCTTGACACGGGGTTTTGGAGTTGGGGCTGGGGGCTGAAAATGTGTTGGTAAACATTCAAAACTCTGTCACTGACCAAGTCAAGTGTCAGTCTGCTTCCAGAAGGGAAGGGATCTTTTATTATGTGGATTGTAAAGATTTACACACCTAAGGAATTAAATGAAATGGAAGGATGTGGTTGTCTACCCCGATAGAGGAGAGACATGATGGATATGACTGTACTTTCGGGTCAGTAGTCTATTCATATCGCAGTTTTTAACCCCAACGCAAAAAAGAGGTGTGTTATATTATAAGTTTGACCCCTATGTCTGTGTGTCTATCTGTAGCACTGTAGCTTCTAAACCCGTGGGCGGATTTGGATGCGGTTTTTTCTTTATTACACTTACTATGAGGTTTTTTTGAGGTATTTGATCTATCATCTATCTAGACTGGATAGAAGTCGTCACTATCTATAGCTGTCTAATACCTTAACAGCTCCATAAGCAACTTCAATGAGACTCTGGACTTCTGTCTCAAGAATCCTGAGGAACTTGGGCACGTTCCACTTGGTCACCTCCTTGTGGTTGCCTAGCAACGACAGCAGTGGGTTGCAATCGCATTTTGCCAATCTGGGTAGATTAGATATTTCATCATCATTGGGGTATAGTATATCAGAATTATCTAGCTAGCGCGCACTGCCTTGCGGTGGACGCGACTCGTTTTGCGACGCGTTTACTCTATCGTATGAACAATCATGTGTGCAGAGGGACGGGAGACCATACCGCATGCGTTTATGTCACTGCAATGCGCGCACTTCTATGACACTTCATACTACACATATAATGCGTAAAAAAACTTGAGCCAGTGCTTGACCTTTTCTAATTAGGTATTCGTTTTCAATCAGGCGTTGTATTGTACCTTACCAGCCTAAGCATCAGTAGAAAGTTCTTAAGTAATGAACTAAAACTGCTGCTACGAAAACCCACAGCTCAATCTATGAAAACAACTGAATGTAATGTAATTTAGATTAAAACTGCCCGAGACCATACAAGCACAAAAACTGACACGGAAAGGGCGTTTGGTGATCTGTCTCAGGAAAAAAATAACTTGTTGCTGTTGTGTCAGCTTGCGGACTTCCACTGCTGGACAAAAGCCTCCCAAGAATCTCCACGACGACTGGTCCTGCGCTGCTTCCAACGGCTTCTTACGACTTTCACCAGGTCGTCAATAACTTCACTCACCTAACTAAGTCATCAATGCCCTTCAAGGCCCTCAGAATAGTAGCATCAGCTTCCTCGTTCCGTCTTTTCATCTCCTGAGTTTCTTGCCGTTTCAGCTCTAACTGTTCTGTTAGACTGGCTATACGGCGGTCTTCTCTCTCTTCCCTCGCTTCGTTTATGTCGCGTTGGTCGACTGTGTAAGTAAAGACGTGTTAAAAATGGGATCTAATTGGCCGCATTATATAGGTAATGCTGATGTAAGTACAGTCTAATCTAGAAAAATATGTGAAAAAAAAAACATCTGTTAGTAGGTACCGACATTGGTGTTGTATTTAAACGATTATTTTCTATCATACCATTAATAAGTAAGCTTAAGGTAATTTCTATTTAATTAAACACCGTTATTTCGTCACGATTTACGCATTTAGCTTTTATAGAGAATATAATTTAGTACCTTATTTAAACGTCTTCAGCTCATAGACGTCCACTTCTGAACAAAAGCCTCACCCAAGGATTTCCAAAACGACCCGGTCCTGCATTGCCCGCATCCAACGGCTTCCCGGGATTTAAAATATACCTAGTTATACGCATAGGTAGGTTAAAAATAAAGCTATCTCACGAATCCTCTGCCGCAAAATCTCCAATTCCCGTCTCATAATAATGGACTCCTGTAGAACTTCACAGAGAAGGATAAAGATTGAGAAGTTCTCGATCTCTCCAGCTTGGAACCGGCCGATTATGGTTGCGATTTTTTCTGCGCCTGCGTATTCCTAAAATAAAAAGAATTCTATAGTATACTACTTAGTAGCACTTGCTATTATAGACTGTTGTTGTTGAGGTGAATAGTTGTTTTCACAGTGGAATAATTGTTTTGTCTTAGAGATGTCCTGTATTAAGCATCAGTGATCAGCCCAACAAAAATCTATTTAACAACTGCTAACGACTCTCATGTGACTCACCTTGATACTCACAGCAGTGCGCGGCGACTCGCAAGTGGGACACCAACGAAAACAATACGGCTGTGCGGCCTGTCTCGCACGGGAGTCGCAGTTACGTTGCGCCAGTGCTAACCGGCCCTTAGGCGAGTCGTCGGTAGCACCGTTATCTTGGGTTTAAACGTGGTTTAAACTGTTTCAAGGGAAGGGTTTCTTAAAAAAAATAGAAATAATGCTTACAAATATCTCTTCAAGCAAGGCATCATAACTAGCAATCTGCTGTTCACACCGCTGGATCTCTTCTTGTCGTTTAATCTCTTCCTTCTCATCAGCTTCACAGATTCTCCTGGATCCTTTGACTCTGAGGAATTCTTCCAATTTCGCCAGATGGTTCAGTTCTCCTTCGTAGGCTTGCATTTCCTGGTATGACAAGGGAAATTATCTAGTAGGTACTTAAAGTGTAGGTAGGTATATTTTGTGGTATTATTTTGTTTTTCATAACTTAATTTGCAATAATTTCACATGTCATAATGTTCTACAGTCATAAAGTTCATATGCTATATTATTATTTATACTAACAACGATGGACATAATGGTTCAGTAGTCAGTCATAATTAACATTAGCCATAGTATTATGTTTCATAAACAACAAGGGCCATAATTATAATTTTCTATAACTATTAAATACATAATCAACAGATAACATATTATAATTATGCCATCATGTGCGTAGTATATACTAGATGAGATGAATGTACTTACAACACAAAAAAGCGGACGCGACAGAGGGGGACCGGGGGCGGAGCCCCCGAGGGGGGGCTCGGGGGGCGAAGCCTCCCGCAATACACAAAATAAACAGTAGCAAAACCAATCGGATAGGTTAGGTTAGAACATGTTTTTTGCATCCCTGCTTGCTTGCATGCTGCATGCTTGTCTGCTTGCTGCATGCTTGCTTGCATGCTTGCATGCTTGCTTGCATGCTTGCTTGCATGCTTGCTTGCATGCTTGCTTGCATGCTTGCTTGCATGCTTGCTTGCATGCTTGCTTCCATGCTGCATGCTTGCTTCCATGCTGCATGCTGCATGCTGCATGCTTGCTTCCATGCTGCATGCTTGCTTCCATGCTGCATGCTTGCTTGCATGCTGCATGCTGCATGCTTGCTGCATGCTGCATGCTTGCTTCCATGCTGCATGCTTGCTTGCATGCTGCATGCTTGCTTGCATGCTGCATGCTTGCTTCCATGCTGCATGCTTGCTTGCATGCTGCATGCTTGCTTGTATGCTTGATTTAATACATCTATTTCTTTGAATAGTTTTTTAATTAAAATTATTTTATTTGTATTGTATGTAATGTAAAATTATTTATTATGAAGATTATGTCTTTCTATTAGTTATGAATAATAAATTTATTGCAAGTAATTTTATTGCTTTCGTTAGTTATGGCACATAAATCATTATGTCAAATAAAATTATGGTTAGATAATGAAATTATAGCCAATGAAATTATTGCAAATTAAGTTATGTCAAACATTAGTAAACCATATTTTGTTGCCTGACTAACTTCTTTCGTGGTTTTGTAGGAGCATTTTCAAGATCTTAGTTTTATGTTATGAGGTGTAAGTTACTGACTGTTTTATTTTCAGGGCTTTAAAGTAAAATATTACGCAGAGGGGGACTAGCGAGCAAAATACTCGCAATTCAATCCTCCACATTTTGAAAATATTTTTTGAGTCCTACTCTACATTAAATATTAAAAGAAGCAATCACACTGTTGAGTTTCCAGTCTACTCCAATTTGTAGCGTAAATTTTCAGTGCACTAACTATTCAATGGTGTAAAAAATAACAAAATCTTACAGAAATATCTCTATTGAGCTGATATAACCCCTTCCATTTCAAAGCTTCAAGCTTCCTGCAACACTCGTCGCGATCTGCAAACGCCACCGAAGCTATTTCAAAGATGTCCATCAGATACTCCTTGCCTTTCACTAGTTTACCGATAATCCGGTTCCATTGGATGTTGAAGTCATTTCTGGAAGGCAATATCTGTGATAAACCGACGTGCTTGTATGAGGCGACTGATGAATGTAGATGAAGCGAAGGAAGTGTGTTTGGATAATAGAAGATGGCAAGCAATAGAGCAAATAGAGGGCAGTGGTTGCCTACCCCGATGGGAAAGACACGTGACAAATATGGTTATGTATGAGCAGATTGTTGATAAAACTTTTTGCAGCCTGGTATAAATATCTGCGCACCTGGCTTAGTGACGTCATGCAACTCGAACGAACTTTTCAAGATACTGGACTTAGTAATCTATGGTACTAGATAGGCGAAAACGGGAAGCGCGGGGCAATATTCTTGTAACTGATCTCATTTTAGTCTTAAGTTCGTATCTTGCTATAGCAAAGCTAATAAAAAAAACCGCATTCAAATCTGTCCACGCGTTTAGGAGCTACAGTGCCACAGACAGACACACATACACACGGACAGAGGGGTCAAACTTATAACACCCCTCTTTTGGCGTCGGGGGTTAAAAAAGCTAAAAAGCAAAGCTACGAACTTAAAGACTAAAATGAGATTAGGGCATTTAAGTCTGCCTTATTAAAATGCCTAAAAAATGATTAGGGTCCACATTTGGTACTTTAAGTTGTTTAAAAGATCTGTAAAAACCTGTGCAATAAATGATTGAGTATTGAGTAAGCGCATTCCAGCTTTCCAGCGAGTTGCACAGATATTTCCGACGGGTTGTAAGTAGTTTAATTCTTTACCTCTCAACCAGCAATCGATGAATCTCCTCCCGAACTTGCTTATTATCAGCATTGACCACGCAAAACCGTTTTATAGCGATGTCTAGTTTATTCTCCATGCGTCGGAGTCGATTGCTCGCGTTTTCGATCATGCGTAGTTCCTGTTTAAGATATTTTAACAGTAAGATTGGTTCAGGAGTTTAAAACTGTTGGGGTTATGAAATAAAGTTTACCTATTTATGTAGCAAGAGTGTTTGTCGTCTAAACTCATGATTTACAGATTTTGCAGTAGATACTATGCTTAAGAGACTAATTTCTTGAAAAGGCGGATATTTTTAACATTTTCTTATGGAGTTTTTTGTTATTTACGGAGAATTGTGTAATTTCATCTTTGCCAATATTACGCTTGAATTTTCTATATAGCCCAAAAAACAAAGAAACTTCTACATCCTTACATCAGTCTCAGTAGGTACAGCTTTAAAAAGATCAATGATCTGTTTAGCGGCCAAGTAATTCAAGCAATCCAGTTCAGCCACTTGTGACCTTTCGTCTCTAAGCTCATTGTTCAAGGCTTCGTATTCCACGATGGACTTCCGCGTACCAGATTTCACTTGGGAGTCACGGACCGCATGTTGACCTTTTCTGCCAAGCTGGGGATGAAAGGGACGGGTAAAGGAGTGTTCTTCAATTAATTAAAACTTTAATAATTCTATTTCTTAATAAGAAGAGTAAGGAAATACTACGCTATTGATTTTTATAGATAACTATCTCTAATCTTCTATTATCAGGCTTTTAAGGTCCCTTAGCAAGACAATCTTTTTTGTCCTTGTTAATAGCTTAGCTAAAAGACAAAAACGTCGACAAGGCGACACAATTTCATCTGTTGCAAACTTCTCTTGTCAGGCCTGCGGTAAAACTTGTCGCTCTCGCATCGGATTATTCAGCCACCAAAAATACTGTAACAGGCTTGCACCATAAATCGTCTGCAATAGACGTAAGGCCTATATATATATAATAGCTTAGCTAGCAGTCTCAGCCAATTGGGATGATGACTACATTCGAAAATTCAAAAAATAATTAGTCCGTCTTTTAGACTATTAAAAAATCATTTAAACACATTTTTTACCTGATCAAATACATAAATAAATACAAAGATACAGAGCATCAAAGTTACGGAGTGGGGGGTTTTTACGTCACTTTTGAGTAAAAATCGTACTTAAACGTGACGTCACAAGCAACTTTAACCCAGTGTATCTTTGTCATTTTTAGTTTAAGATAAAAAAGAAAAAATACGTGTCGAATATTTTAAAATAATCTATGTGATGGACTAAAAAATTTTTTTTAGTCATCATGCCTATTATAAATGATTTAGAGTCTTGCCGTTTGTTTTTTTTTCATATAAAACTATTAATGTTTCGTTACCTGTGTATGCGAGAGGAAGAAACGGCAAGAAACCTAACGGCACAGAGCCATACGTTCACGTCAAATATTACCTATATTTTTTTAAAATTAATAAATTAATGTAGGTAACTAACTGTCGTAACTATTTAGATGAAATAAGCTTACATTGATACACAGCAAAGTCTCTTTGAGCTCATGAGCGAGGATACCCAGCTGCTTCTCTTGAGGAGCCAGTTGTGGTATACCGGCTGCTCGCTTGGCCACGCTGCACATTGGGGCCAGCTTTTTGAACTAGGGATATCATATAAGATTCGTTAGTAAACGGTGAATTTTTAGGTACTGTTTTGTGTTATATTGTGTAAGTACATAGGTATTTGGTTGTTGTGGAAAAAAAGGGCTCATGTTATTTAGATACTTGCACAACCGTGAGTTAGTTACATAGCTATTTAGCTTACCTATTTTTATGATCTGTCCCTTTTTATGAGCTTTCCTTCAATGAAGGCATTTATGGCATAGGAAGTCTCGGAAGCTTGGACTTTGGCTATTAGACCTGTGGCCCTTTCGCACATTTTGTTATTTAGATAGGTATTCAAAGATTTTTAAACGGTCTCCAGCTGACATCATTTAAAAATACCTAGACCTCTAGAAATCCCCCTTAGAAAATACCTACATGTAGGTAATTTAGGCCTATTCATTTGATACCTAGTTTTCTTACCATTCGCTGAACATTGCTGAGCTCCGCTTCGGGATCGATAACTTTTTGTTCAATTTGGACCGGCATCGTGAAGCCTAAATCACAAACCAATTAATAACAAAAACAAAGAAATTCGTATAAAAATTCAAGGCAAACTTTATAAAACTTTCAATATTTTTCTTCGCGCACAATACTGTCAAAGTTTTTGAAATTTTTCTTCCTTTTTAGGTATTTTTTCAAATGTCCTTTTGAAAGTCTTCTGTCACTATTTTATAAAACAAAGAGGTTCATTCATCTTCTTAGAAAAAAATCTCGTGCCCGTTTCACAATCTATCTACAGACAGATAAATTTTAACTTACAGATAAACCTATGTCTATTTTAGACAGACAGGTATAAGGGGCCGTTCAAGTATTACGTAAGCAGATTTATTACAATTATTTACCCCCCCATCCCCCTTGTCAGCAAAAGTAAGCAAAGCTCTTACCCCCTCCCCCATGCTTACGTAAACATTTTTCAATTAATATATTGTTTTTTTTAATATTATAATTTTAAAAATAAGAAAATACTCGGTTCTAAAGCGAGTGCCTAAACGTATGCATTATTTGCGGGAATCCCCGAAAATGCGTTTCGTTTTCAAGCAAAGACAATGGTGAGGGCTGCCATTCGTGTAAAAAAGTAAATAACTACCGATGACGTAATCATCATCTAGACTCCCCTACCCCCCATGTCATCCAAAATAAGCAAAGCAAAGACCCCCCCGCCACCCGTAGTGCTTACGTAATACTTGAACGGCCCCTAAAATATCTGTCAGATTTTTATCTGTACCTAAATGGTGGAACGGATCCGTTAGCAAGAAGGTAGGTGTTTTTATTGATGGAAGCTAAAACAACTGTAAATTATAAATTAAGATTTATCCGCATCACATCTTTATCAATTTACTTTTTTTTTTCATACCATTTGTACTATATTTATTTACTTTTTATCGATGCTTTTGAAATAACACACAAACAAAATTCTTGCTATATTTTATTTTTATTTATTCCACAAACAAATTATTTAAGTAGCTAGTCGTGTTTAGATCTTACTAAATAATGTTAAAAATAATTATGCAACTTATGAGAAATACTATAAATTAAGTACATACATTGCATGATATAGTTTACATTTATATTTTAAATGCCAATCGGTTAAATTCGTATTTAAAATCTACATTTAAGTAGTGGCAGTATAAGGAGCACAGTCACTGCTTTTTTGACGTAAAAAGTTAATGTAAATGCCAAGAAGTAGTTTTCTTTACGAAGTTTGACGATAGGCATTTATGAAATTAGAATTACAAAAGTTCTATTTAAAGTACTTATTTTCCTTTTTGTTAAAAATTAGCTTTGAAAAATATTCGAATAAAATAATTATAAAATTAAATCAAATAGGTATTTAATTAAGGTAATGGTCGGCATTTTAAAATATTGTATTTTTGATTGCTTTAAAAATGGAATGATTAGAAATAATTAAACAACATTTACTTAAGTACATGAATTACAAAATATTTGCTAAAGAAGCGTAACTTTTTAGTTAAGACAATTAAAACAAGGAGAGGTAAAAATAAATTGTTTAAGTAAATTTTTACAAATATTTCTTATCGATATTTTAGAAAGTGTTGTTCTTATGTCTTCAGCAATAACTGCATTATTATCATCGACAAACACAATCCATAGACACCTCATACCTAGTCATAAAGATGGGACCCATATTTACATTGAGTATAGAATATAATAAGGAGGAGCCATACCGTCTGGATATGCATGCCTGGTCTGGCGCAAAATCGCTACTTTTTGTACGGTACTACTTATCGTTTGACAGGTCATCTACCGAGAAAACTATAAGAAAACTTGGCGTAACCTTGGCACGCTGTCATAAACTCATTTGTATATGAAAAAAAAAATGGGGCCACTCCTTATATTCCTTCCTCATTGCATATTTAGATGTTTATTTATCAGCTGAACTTAACACTCGTAGGTAATAGTAAAATTGTTGTAGTCTTGTCGTATAATTCTATCTGTATTTGAGAATTTAAGACAGACTTTAAGTTGGAAAATGAACAAATAAGACGTAACAGTGCTACAAGAATCTTTTGGTACGTGGCGGAAATCGGAACTAACGATATCATCTTGTAAATTGTCATTATTTTGAGTTATTTATTCACCACCCACGCCCTCCTGACAATGTCAGTCAAGTGCCAATAGATCCTTGTAGCACTGTAAGTAGGTACCTATGTCACGTAACATTTTAGTCCCAAAGGATTTGGTAAAACAGGTATTATTATGTAATTGACAACATCTTCGCCTTCTTGTATGCGGTGTCTAATGGATATGAGATCGATGGTTCAACTACATATTTATTTTGTGCTCTTAAAACAAAATTATTAGGTATTTCACTATAGAACCATTATGTTTTGCAAAAAATATTTTTAGCAAAGACGCCCATCTTTGCGATGTCCCAAAATAATAATACTTTTACATTTCAATAATTAGTTCAGTCTTAATAATAAATTAAATAAAATTATATTCTGTAATTCTCCGATAATTATTTTATTATTTTGATGTGAATGTGAAAATATTATATACAGCCTATTTTATTCCCACTGTTGAACATAGGTCTAGTTAAGTACAATTAAAATACAATATAATACAATATAAAAACTTATAAATAAAGATGTACATGCCCTTGCATTTGAAATCTTAGAAAAAAAAGTTTGAATGCGACAATGATTTATTTATTTTATTACATATTCGAAGTTCTTTTAAAGGCACATCTTTAGGCCAGGTACTTTATAAGGCACAGCACAAAATTCCGTGAATAGTATTGCAAAACATTATTAAAATTTTAATTTAAGTAATTCTTAATAATTATTTTAGTATAATTTACTAGTTATTATTCTATTTTTCCGCAGATCATGCTTCATTTTTAATTATATTTTTTAAATATGGCTATAGATTGAATTGACGTGTTCGTTCGCAGTATTCGTAATTATAATTAGCAAAATGAAACGCTGTCAAGTTAAAAAAAGATTATAATTTGTTTAAACAACTTAAGCTCGGCGCACACTGCCATTCGGTGGACGCGATGCGTTTACTCTACCGTACGGTTTTAGGCTGCGCTCACTTTGGCTGTGTTTCCGTACGAATTTCAATCGTGCGTATACGTACGACTACGAACACGCACGAATAATCCCGACCTTAGAAGTACTATGGGAGCGCTCAGACTGCGTAAACATACGACTAACGCGCATGCGTTTGTTTCACGTTTTCACGGCAATGCGCGTACTTTTATTAAACTTCATACTACGTGATATTACCCATATTATGCGTTTAAAAGCGCATGGCAGTGCGCTAGGCTTTAAAGTCCTATATAGGTATGGAAAACATTTGTCAGTTTTCCGGTTGTTACATTTTTCGATTATTTTTAAAACTTGACAGTTTCTTCATTCACTAAATATCGTTTTACATAATTTTAAATTCTTACATTACCTACATAAAAAGTGCATTATTAATCCGATCGTGAAAATATATAAATATCTATATTTTTACATGATGTGCTTCCGTAATTTAATTTTTATTTGTGTTATGTACAAGCTCAGGTAAATGGAAGGTTAGTTCAGAAATGGTATTGTCATAATTATTCATCAAAAGCTCGACACTGATTTGACATAAGTACTTAAGACCCTTTTTCTGTCATGCGCGTTTTGATCCGCATGCGAATTTGGTCCGCATGCGGGTGATAGCATGCTATTGACAACACGAGTGTTGCCTTGCCCGCATAACAGGAAAAACGTGTATGAAATGACAGCCGGCACACATGCGGACCAAATCCGCATGCGGATCAAAACACGCATGACAGGAAAAGGGCACTTAAGACTTCATTAATTTTTTTTCATTAGTAAGGAGAAGTTAGGTAATAGAAAACTACTGCTGTTATAAACTTAACAATGAATTGCATAAAAATCGTTATACTTAGACTTGTCTCAAAAAAAAATAGGTAGCAAAAAAAGTTAGTAGCCCCATAATTTTGAAAAGATTGGAACTAAACTAGATATACCTTTATTTGTTGGTACATTTTGTTAGTAGGTAGGTAGGTACTAGGTTATATAAGCTGCAGTTCCTTAAATTACCTTTCAACTTATATCTTAACTTTATTGAAGCTAAGTAATTATAGTATCAGATACTTATTAAAATTGAGTAATTTGCACTTAAGTCCTTTCGGCATAGATACTTGTAATACCTAAGTATTTAATCATTGAAAAACATCTGTTGTACCAAATCTGTCCTAACCAATCCAAAAATTAAATGTCCTTATTTACGAGGAATGTGTTTTTTCGAGGAAACGTATCTCCAATTTTAATAAAAAACTAAAATATTGGTAGCATTTAAAAGAATTTGTAAAAAAAGATCCACTTTAAAACATTTTGAGCAGGTTTTATAGACAACTGTAATTAAATGAAGACAACGCTACGTAAACCTTACAATAAGTCATGTAAAACGTTTAAAATTACATGTAAAGTTACAATTACCAATCTAATTAAGACACTAACTATCACTGCGAAAGTGTAAACATCACACGGTTTTAAAAATAATACAAGAACGCACCCGAAAATCGCTGCACTCATGAACGGGCTAACGTCAAACAAAATGGCGCCAACAATGACGTAAAGAGATAACCTAAAATTGTTTTTGTACAAAATTAAAAATAAAATTGCAGCGGTAATTGAAAATGTGTCGTATTTTGATATAATTAAAATTGATATGGTAGTTATGTCTATGGCTTCATTTAAAAGTGGGGTACAACAGATCACCGTTGAAAAAATCCGAGGAGTCGTGATGCTCGGGTGGGGGCCACTGGTTCGGGCAGCTTCCTTCGCTTCTCTTGGCTTATGAGTTTGTGCTTCATCTGTTCATCGATGAGCTCTTGCATGTCCATCTGAAAATACATATTAAGGCACTATGTTAACCGTTTGTTTTTTCGAAAACCACTTTCTAAAAAAAGGCCACCTGCCAGATGGACCGACGACTTAGTGAAAACCGCAGGATCTCGTTGAATATAGGTGGCAATGAACCGATCACGTTAGAGAGCTATTGAGAGGCAGATGCTCAGCAGTGGACAACTATAGGCTAAGATGTTGATGTTGCCAGCCTACTGGGCCAGCGTGTTGGATTACGGCTTAATAACTCTTGTATGAGAGTAGGCTCGCGCGTGCGCGTGTCCCTGTATAGGGGAGGGGACGAAAAAATGGATGATATGGGTAACGTTGAATGTAAATTATGCTCCACTTTCCAGTGTTCCAACGACTGCCAATTGAGTTGCTTTCAATTGTTTTAGTCATGAAGGTTCATATTAAAATAGTATCCTTAAGCTGGTATCACCAATACTGACCTGCCACTGCTCAAGCTGCTGCCCAAGATCCACCTTCTGTCGCACAGCTTCATACAGCTGGCTGTTAGCTTGCATCAACTCCACTCTGGTCTTTGCTAGGGCCACCTGAAAAACATGGGTAAAGTTAAAAACATCTCTTCTATCACAATAGTAAGGAGATTCAAAGCAACTCTATAAAAAGACATACAGAGACGTAGAATAAAGAGTGATAAAGAATGCCCATCGATATTTGGAAAGAAATCGGCTAACTTCGACTTCGTATAGCGATATCTGTGTCGCACACACCATGTCGTTTGGTTTGTCAGTCGTGGTTCAAATACGAAAGAGTGCCACAATAAAGAACCTATTTTCATACTTAGTTGAAATTCATTTTCTGATGAACAATTTATCTAAGTACCTAGGTAATTATTGAGATAAGAACATAGAATTAGCATTCGGTTGTATTCGGAAATGCGATGATTGTCGATGTGCATTCTTTATCGTCGTTTCTTGTCTTTGCTAGCCAATCTCTACACAGAAAATCATCTAAAAACAAGTGAATAAATACCTCAGCGGTCTTCTTCCTCTCAATAGCTTCATCTCTCTCTTGTCTGGCTTTTGTCACTGCCTCATCGTTCTGCAAGCTGTTGTAGTTAGCATCGTTGAGGAGTTTATCCCTCTCTTCTGCAGCCGCTCGAAGCTCCACTTCTGCTACTGACAGCTGGAAATTTAAGAAGATTTGGTTAGGAGTCGGAAATGCTGAAATGGACCAATATGTACAATACAATACAAATAATCTTTATTGCACACAAAGATATAAGGTACAGACACAAACAAGAATATAAGAAGCAACAGGCGGCCTTATTGCTAGGTAGCAATATCTTCCAGGCAACCTTATGTAATGAGGAATTACGGAATTACTTGGATCATAATATTACATAGGTATATGTATAGCATATCTGTCACCTCTCCTTCCCATCGGGGTAGGCAGAGCCAACTTCCCTTCGCTTGCTACAATCAAAACACACTTCCTTCGCTTCATCCACATTACATACTCTAACAAGTCTCCGACTTGGATCAAACAGTCCAAAATGAAGGGGCAGGGTTTAAAATATATATTTCTTTGTTTTTTTTTATACGTAGTAGGTAGGTAGGTACTGACTTGATTAAATAATGAAAATGCAGATTTGAAAACAGTAAAGGTGATAGAATAGTAGGTAAGTAGTATATTTTTAAATACTTCATTTCTCACTCCATAAAATAAGCTATTACTGTCGACCTCTATACCAAACGGGCATATACCATTTTCATGGCGTCTAACCTTGAATAATGGCAATAAAAAGTTCCATTACCATAATCTGAGAGTAATAACAAGAAATTGTAAGAAAAAAAAAGAAAGTGGAGCATCGGATGTTGTTCGCTCATTTGACGAACAAGGCAAAATAAGCACGGGGTAATGTGTGAACGCATTACATTGTTTTAAACTTTAATTGGGATATAGAAAAAGTTTATTGATTATATTTTGTAAGGCTTTGGGAGAGCGCTTTAAATGAACAATGGGCACGACGACTAAAAATTTTTTTTTAGTCCATCACATAGATTATTTTGCAATATTCGTCACGTATTTTTTCTTTTTTCTTTTAAACTAAAAATGACAAAGATACACTGGGTTAAAGTTGCTCGTGACGTCACGCCTCAGTACGATTTTAACCTATGAGTGACGTCAATACCCCACCTCCGTAACTTTGATGCTGTGTATCTTTGTATTTATTTATGTATTTGATCAGGTAAAAAATGTGTTTCAAATATTTTTTTATTGCCTAAAAGACGGACTAATTATTTTTTTAATTTTTGAATGTAGTCATCATCCCCATTTGAGGTTTATTATTTTTAAATCTACAAAAATTTGAATCCGTTATATCTAAATTACACATCTTATTCTATTGATATTATAAATGACAATGTAGTACCTACCTATGACAATGTACCTATGGATGAATGAATGTGGGAATGTTTGTTTGTTTGTAACCCTTGCACGCAAAAACCACTGAATAGATTTTAATGAATCTTTATACTTAATAGGAAGAGTGTTTGGATCGAAGCAAATGGAGGGAAGTGGTCTCTGTTTATCCCGATGGGAGAGTATCGTGACAAATTATGTGTCTACCTACTTCAAATCAAAATCAAAATCAAAATCAAAAATTATTTATTCGTAGGTAACATTAAATTTACACTTGAATTCGTCACAAAGTAAAAATTATAAAAAAAACATACTTAATAATTAATTAAAAGAACCAAAAAAAAAAGAGAAAAACAATAAAGGAGAGAAGCTACGCTGACTTCGGAAGGCAGATTCCCCAGAGAAGAAGCCAGCAAGAAACTCTAGAGGTTGCTCTTTTTAAAAATATTGTTTACAATCATGTGTTTACAAAAGAACAACTTAAATATTATGATCGTGTGGAGCTAGAGCATTTACACACCATGCCCTATTGTCAATAATAAAATCGTTAATACTATAATACGCTCTTTGTAAAAGAGTCCTCTTGATACACCGTTTAAACTTAGTTTCCGTTAAAATTAGTACATTATCAGGCAGTTTGTTGTAAAACCGTATACAGTTCCCTTCAAATGAATTATTGATCTTAGCTAGTCTACTACCAGGCAAAACAAGTTTATTATTATTCCTAGTATTAAATTTATGTACATCACTATTCTTCTTAAATTTAGATAGATTTTTTCTTACAAACATTATATTCTCATATATATATTGACTTGGAAATGTCAAAATATTTATTTCTTTGAACAGTTCTCTCAGGGAATCACGACTATTTAGATGGTAGATGGCTCGAATAGCTCTTTTCTGCAAAACAAATACTGCCTGGATGTCAGCGGCATGACCCCATAAAAGAATACCATAAGACATAATACTATGAAAGTAGCTGAAGTATACAAGTCTCGCTGTAGGTATATCTGTGAGCTGTCTGATTTTTCTGACAGCGTAGGCGGCGGAACTTAGCCGTCCACACAGTTTATCAATATGGGGTCCCCATTGTAATGTACTTACGTGAAGGTGCATGTTAAAACACAAATTATTGTTACAGGCAGGCATTCTTAATACATTTCAAAAAACAACTATTTGTTTTTTTTCTAGAGACTATACAATACATACCTATGTACGTAGAACTTTGATACTATATTTATACTAATAGGTTCAAACACATCAATGTCAAAGTCAAAAATATACTTATTTCATAGGCACAAAAAATGCTCTTGAAACCGTTATATAGATAGGCATTTTTTTAAAGCTAGCGCTAGATTCGCAAGGTGCAGTTTCCCCCAGAGAAGAACCTAGCAACAAACTTTGTTAAATGAACATCATTTTAATTTATTATAAACTACATCTAAAGCCCAAAAAACTTACAAGAGACACAAAATAGCCAATCCATTTTTAGAGGTCACTTATTTAATCTCTGGTACTTATTTTTAGAGTAAGCTGTAATGGGTTAACCTTGGTGACACAACTGGTGCATTGCAAGGTTGAAACTTTCACGACCATTTGAGGTAATACGAACTGTATGATGAGTCAGAACTTGGTGCGAAAATGAGTTTTTTGTTGATGACTCTATTCTTTATCATTAGTTAAATGTCTTAGTACTCTATAATTCTAAAACGTAAAAAAAAAAACCGGCCAAATGCGAGTCGGACTCGCGCAGGAAGGGGTCCGTACCATTCACTATTGATATCAAGCAAAAAAATCACGTTTGTTGTATGGGAGCCCCCATAATAATACTTTTTTTGTATTTGTTGTTTAGCGGCAACGGTAATACATCATCTGTGAAAATTTCAACGCTTTAGCTTTATCGGTTCATGAGATACAGCCTGGTGACAGACGGACGGATAGAGACGGATAGCCGAGCCTCAGTAATAGTGTCTCGTATTCACCCTTTCGGTACGGAACCCTAAAAACATAAATTGAAAGTACTATGTATAAGCACAGAATAACAAATAGTTAGGTATAAGTCTCCTGTACTTAGATAACTTATATAACAAGCTAACAAGATTCATATTTTCACTGTCACCTCTGAACTTTAACATCGAGTCACCTGAATCGATTCACTCGATCAAAACAATCGATTGTTTGCATTCGAATGCTTCTCTCGCTGCGTGTTCTTTGTTTTGTTTTATAATTGTTTAAAGTTTAATTTAAATGATTTTGTAACATGGGATGAGAATTAAATTGAAGGGGATATGTAAATTGTTTTCAAAAATGTAGGTTTTTATGTAAGTACCAATAAAATGCTTAGAACGATACTATCCCTAATATTATAAATGTCAATGTTTGTACCGACGTATGGATGTACGGATGTTTGTTCACGCAAAAAAACACTGAACAGATTTTCATTAAATCCTGTCTTCTCTGAGGAAAACTGCACTATTCCGATGCTAGCATTAAATTTAAAAATGACCCGTATTAGCAACGTATTAGGTAATGTCAGACGTATCCTCATCATCATTAAATTTAAGGGCATCGCTCTTGTCGGTGGAGTTTACGCCACTCGGCTTTGTTTTCTGCCGTCCTTTTGAGCACCTGATATGACACAACTTCTATTCACTCTCTCATTTTATCTCTCATTAGACGTATCCTATGAGCTTAAATCAATTTTCATTTTTCATACCAGTATAACTTGACACCTTGATTTTATGTAAAGTTCCTACAAAGTAGATATAAATCTGAAAAGTTCACGGTTCAAACGTCATGGTTATCGTTCGCATCTATACAACATAAGTATAAATATAGTTGCTATAGTACTGCAAACCGCAATGACCTGGGTATGTGACGTCACGTCGACCACCTCGCGTGACGTCAGGTCAACAACCTAGTCTAGCACGTAGTATTTTAGATAGTACCTACTGTTAGTTATAACCTTAGACTAGCGCCTTAGTAATTTAAGTGGCGTACTTGTGGCGTATTTGAGCAATGTGTATTTGAGGAATTTAATTGTACCATCGACTTATTTCATTTGTAGTCTTGAACAATAGTATTATTGCAGTAATAATAACATATCGGCACACACGTAGGTACTTTCAATTAATTTATTTATTTCATCGTCCATTGCAATTAGTTCACAGCTGTATGAAACGTTCTATTCTACTAATATCATAAATGTCAATGTTTGTGCCGTCGGATGGATGGATGTTTGTTACAATTTCACGCAAAAACTACTAAACAGTTTTGATGAAAGTTGGTATCTAACATTGTAGCTTAAATATCAGAATAACTCATAGGCTATATTATTTTGAGACATCATGATTTTTTTTCATGATATGACGATAAATGCGTACGATGTCGAGAATCCTGTCACCAATGAGTAGGTATCATGCGGAGTGTGGACTTTTTTTACACGCTTTATTTATTATTTATTTATTTAACAGTTTATTGTAAGATGATAGTACATAGAGACAGAAAAAAAAAGAGAAGTTATACAAAAGGTACAGCATATTTCTAAAAGAAATTTCTTCCTGCAGACCCCACAAAGAGAGAAGTGATAGCATGAAGGCAGGATAGTCACTACAATAAACAATAAATATATAAGTATAAACCTACACATATATATTCGATAAATACACATACATAAATATTATAATTTATATAAATATATATATTGTATTCTCTATGATAAGGAAAGATAGTGCTCTATATTAGATAGTGCTTTATATTAGCTTCACTTTGTAAGTAACTATGTATGTAAACTAATCTTGGAATCTTAATTTAACCCACTTCCCGGTCTTCGAATAGGATGAAATTTTGCACACGCCCTGAGTTCTAATGACAATACAATAATATGGTACTTTCGAACTGATCTGATGATGCAGCATGTTTAGTGCGAGCTAAAGCGTGTTTTAGTTTTTTAAGCTGCTCACCTTTTATTTCAAAAGCAACTTTCTCAATCCAACCAGGATTTACCCATAAAAAAACAAATGACTAACGCCACCTACGCTCCTCAAAATACAGAAGGCACAAAGGCTTACCTCGCCATGGTCAAAACACCTAATTGACCTCATCCATATATGAGAATAGAACAATGATTAAGTTGTTATGAACTCTTATGGGATGAACTAGAATTTTAGATTCGCAAAATGGCGGAATAGCTAGTTTTTTGCGCGAAACTTGTTTCAAATATGAAATTACTAGCGGCTGCCCGCGACGCATTTATTGGCATATCTTGGAAAGCTTATGCATTATCTTAAAATAATATAGCCTATGTGTTATTCTGATGTGCAAGCTACAATATTGTAAAGTTTCATTAAAATCTGTTCAGTGGTTTTGGCGTGAGAGAGTAACAAACATCCTCACACACATCCATCCATCCATCGGCACAAACATTGACATTTATAATATTAGTAGGAAGTAGTATAATAGTAGTTTTTTTAATGGCTGATCTACTTCCCATTTTGGAATTGTTTTGTGGGCGTTATTATCATCTCGGGGGGTTATAATTCTCGAAGCTTTTTCGTTTAGGCATACTTTATTTGTGCCTAGTATAATATGACCCGTCTTATGTGATGTCAAACTCGTCCTACAAGATTAAATAAACATTTCATTTCATTCATACCCCCTAGAAAGAAGACTCAAGATTATTAGAAAATGTAAACAATTTTCTAAAAATCTTGAACCTATAACACTAATACATAATAATATTATAAATGTCAATGTTTGTGCCGATGGATGGAGTTACTTACTTCTCCGGTCTAGGTATTTGCTGAGCCTAGTATATTATACCTCTATATCTAGTTATTTTTATATGTAGTCTATTTAGGTACTTAATCCAGTATTCCTGCCCGAATCAGCTAAAACCGTTGCCGTGCTTTAAGACCCCCTTTCCTTACACATTCAAATGAACGATTCTGACTTAAGTCGATTTAGTTCGGATTACCTTATGAGATTATCCACGCGTAATCTCGTTAAGAAATTGTCACGTTTTTCGTGTGACTGGATGAATGTAGGTACCTACTTTTTTACTTTACCTACCTACTTTATTGACAATAGGGCATGGTATGTAAATGCTCTAGTTCCACACGATCATAATATTTAAGTTGTTCTTTTGTAAACACATAATTGTAAACAATATTTTTAAAAAGAGCAACCTCTAGAGTTTCTTGCTGGCTTCTTCTCTGGGGAATCTGCCTTCCAAATCAACGTAGCTTCAGTCAGGTAATTTGCTTTTACTTTTGTTAATTTGTTATATTTTTGTTTTATATTTCTGACGCATTCAAGTGTAATTTGGCGTTACCTATGAATAAATCTTTATTGAATTTGAATTTACTTTTAGTATTCTTGTATTTTCGGTTTGTTTCTTTAAAAAGTTTTATATGTGAGCGTTTTATACAATGATGCGATCATGCATAAAGCCGCAGGTGAGATGATAATGCTTGTGTGATATGATTCCGACACTTTAACACGTCACACGTGTGAAGATAGGTAAAAGATGTTAAGCTGGGTCCACGCTAAACGAATCGAGCACGAGCGGAGCACAAGGCGAGTATGAGCCGAGCACATTTCTTCTAATGTGGACCGACTTACGAGCCTCGAACGAGCGCGCTTCGAGCATTTCGCTCGTGCTGGTTGCGTTCCACCAGTTGTCAGTTTTTTGACGAACACAAGAGATTTCAGGAAAGTGCTCATAGTAGGTTCCTCGTACATCCAAGCTTGTCACCGCGAACGACTGGCCTCGTGCTCGGTTCGTGAAGCGTAAAACTAGCTTTACAAGAGTTCTAGCCACGTAAATATTCCTTGAATTCGAGTAACTTAACAAATTCTTCAGTATCAAAAATTCTATCCATTTATAACACCGTTACCTTTTCTTCTCCAACCACGGGAGATCAAAGAATCAATTATTCAGGGTCACGATCGAACCTGAAGCCACGCACGTCCATCCAACGGTATTGCCTAACACAAAAATATCACGAACTGTGGTCTATTGGTGACCAATGCAGGTTAGAAAATCTACACGTAATTGCAGTCATTCGGGTTTAGTTTTTTCGATGGAATTGGATGGTTGGAATAAATGGATGGAATTGATATGGCATCAGAATTTTTTCATATTGGAATCATTTGTTTTTTTTCTCAGAGATATAAGTATTTAATTGAAATTTAGTAAAATAACTAAACAACATACATACCTAATTGCGAGAATTGTGACTTGTGTTATATGTAAAAAAGTTCGCGGGATTTAAGTAGTATCACTATATTTTCTCATTTCTTTCAATCTCTAAATTGTAGCACACTCACTCCGTAACATTTGTTTCACTAGCGTCTTTCATTTTTATAAATGGGTACTTAGTTTTCCAGCATTGCTTATCTAGTCTATTCTAGTTTTATTACTCTTGCTTATCCGGTCTATTATTCCCAAATTAATTTCGTACAGAATTATACAGACCTATGTATATTATCATTGCACATATACACGTCATAAACCACCAAAACAACTCAATCAAATCGATCGGTCGCAACCAATCGTTATTTATGGTTGTAACAACCGTAACTATGGTTAACTTATGTTAACCACGCGGGTTAACGCAACTTGCTACTTTGATGGCCGCTCGTCAATTTTCTGTTACCGTAACCGGGTAACCGATTTGATTTCCTTCACTTTTGATTAGAGTTAATGATTCTTGAGTTTTTGAGGCGACAGATAAGTGTGAATGAAGGGAATTTGATAAACAATAAACTGTTCTTGAGTTATTGAAGTGACTGATGAATATAGATGAAGGGAAAGAAGTGTGTTTGCATCGTAGCTAGCGGAGGGAAGTCGTCTCTGTCTACCCCGATGGGAAAGAAGTGTAGATTTAGGTAGGTATCTATATTAACCAGTGTGGTGGATTACCGCCTAATCACACTCGTATATGAGAGTGGGCTCGCGCCCCTTTTGATAAACAATGAAAGGCGACTGATGACTATATGGATGAATAGAAGGAAGTGTGTTTGGATCGTCGCAAGTGGAGAGAAGTCGTCTCTGTTTGTTCCGATGGAAGGGAAGAGGCGTGAGAGATATAGGAACCTATATCAACCCGCATTTAGCCAGCGTGGTAGATTACGGCCTAATCACTCTCGTATGAGAGAAGGCTCGTGCTCCTGTAGTAGGGACGTTAAAAGGGCTGATTAGCAACCCAACAGAGTTTTTGCTAGATTCTTTTCTGGGGAAAACTTACATTGCATGCGCACTGCATTGGCATTATAAGCGCTTGTAATTGCCTAGGAAATAAACGCTTTTATCTTTGATGGTTTACCGTTTTTATATTGTATTGATTATATATTGTATTGATAGTTTGACTAATTACGTAAAATAAAAAAAAGAACTAACCTTGGAACTCAAATCAGCAATAAGTTCATTCTTCTCATCGATCTGCCGTTCCCTCTCCAACGCTCTCCGTGCGTGTGCGGCGATTGAGTCTCTCACTCTAGAACCTTCTAGTGTGGCGTAGGCGGCGACGGCATCGGCGCATGCGGCGGCTAGGGCGCCACGGCGGAGAGTCTCGCCTTCTTCGCCGTCTAGAGATGTGAGGCTGAGATCGGAGTGGAGGCCTGAGGGAGAAAGAGGATATTTTTAGTTATTTTTTTTTATTTAAGTAGGTATTTATTTTTTCTTATATTTTGTTTTTATTTTTATTGCGGGGTATTTATGGATGCAGGTTGCAATTATCTTTGGTTGCAATAAACCAGTCGCGCTGGAAATTGTAAAGGCCTATGCTCAGCAGTGGGCAACTATAGTCTAATGATGATGGTGATTTAAAAATTGAGTCTATAATGGCGATCAATGAAAATACTTTGAAAGTCCTTCGTTACTTGTTACTTTAGCTTTCACTAGAATTGGGTTTTTAATAGCAAAAGAATTGAAATAATAAGAAAATAAATCATCTGAAAACGAATCTAATCTAGCCATTTGTGTCCCACTGCTGGGCAAAAGCCTCTCTCCTCATCCGCCATGACTTTCTGTCCCGAGCTTCCTCCGCCCAGGTACTTAAGAAAGTGTCCAGCTCGTCCCGCCACCTCTTCCGTGGTAACTAAAACTACCTCGGAATAACTTGTTGCCAAAAGTTAGTTACCGGTGGATCTTAAATAAGACTAGGTTATAGTTATAGCACATTTATATTCAAAAGGAAACAAACGCCTTGCCAAACAGTCTATAAATCCATCTAACAAAAACAAAACTTTCCAATTTGTAACAAAAACAGTGCATGTAACCGAAATATTAACATAGTTACATGAAATGTTACACCAAGTTACATCACAATAGAATCTACATGTTACACATTTTGTAACAATAACCTATCTATCATTAAAAAAACAACACTGATTGATTCCCACGACTGTTACAAAACTAAATTGACGTTGAAAATCAATTATTTTCGTTTAATGTAATCAGGTTGTGTTAAATACAGTAGGGAAAAGCGTTAAGATTGCGGTTTTTAATTGCAAGAATTTGGAAATTTAAGATAATGAAGTTACGTTTCTGGCTTAGATACTTATATACAAGATGTTGTTTCATTTATTGTCGAAAATCGAGGGACTTATTCTAGCCATAAATCTATGAACAACTTTTTTGAAAGAAACATGGTTTAAAAATCGATACTACAAAACAGTCATCTTCCCATATTAACGTCGATTAGCTATCGGTCGCCTGTATTTTTTCATACGACCCATATTTCTCGGGAAAAGTTTTTTTAGTGTCACGGTCAGATTACCACCCAGATTGTCCCCTTTTCTTGCTTCTAAAATCTTTTAAAATCACTATAATCATGTAAAATACCTATCACTAAAATCCATCAGTTTTTTAAAAATCTGAAACATAAAATCGTCTGCGATTACACCTTCTTTAATCGCATCAAATCGAATAGAAAAAAACTATTTACAACTACGAGTAACTTACTCATCTATAAAAACACTATCTTTTAAATAAATCTAAACGTCGAATTACAAATCCAATTGTAAGTATACCTTCCGACAGCATTCCGAATAATGTACCAGATGTTATCTGCAATAATCTGCATTTACAATCGACCTGAATACATGCACGTAACAAATGAATATCAGATTTGTTGCTATCGCGGAATGTTTGATGAAGAAAGTAGATATATACCTACATAGCTAACTTATGTAGGTATTTATGTAGGTATTTGTTAAAGTTCATTTTGTTAGTGGACTAGTATTATTGTGTAAAAAGAATTTAACCTAAATAAACTTTGGCTGATGATTGACAAGTTGGTAAAGTTCTTACATTGAATAATTATGAAGATCTTATCTCCTTAGACTAATATTTTGTGGATTTCATATCAGAGACTTGCCTTGCCACTAGATAGACGCCAGCTATTATATATATTGTATAGGTAGGTAGATATGTGTAGATATTTGCCTAGAGTCGTAATTTCGTCAACCAAAGCTGCAGAGCTATACATATTTGACAAGTGTTATCGCAGTTAATTGGTACATTTTCTCTGGTCACTTAGGTACAATTTGCCAACACTCACAACCATTTGCAAAAAGATCAATAAATCTAATGCTCTATTACACCTATAGCTGTCACTGTCATTGTCAAAAACCAGAATAAGACGGCACGATGTTTAATGGATTAATAACATAACGGTGACTTAACAAGCCTTAGCAAGTTGGGGTTAAAAAGCGACTGTTCCTAAGTCCTGTAACAGTCGTCTGTCCACTATTTTGACCAAGTAAGAACAGTTGGCACATTCAATGCATTTCTATCGCTTTAGATGCATTTTGAATATGACTGGTTAATATACTTGTGTATTTCAAAACGTAAAACCTCAACCCCCCCAACTTAAGCCCCAGAACACAGAACGGCATCAGATCACGCCATCAGATGGCGACGGCACCACTTGTCACGACTACTAGCTCACGATGTTGGTAAACAGTTAGCTAAACCCTGGACTAGTTGCTCGATAAGTTTAAGTTGGTATGATGAGAGAAACATTTTGATTGTGGTAAAATCATGATTACAAAGACACAGATAATCAAAGTTACGGAGTGAAGGATTTTAACGTCACTTTTAGGTAAATATTGTACTGAAGCAAGGCGTCACGAGGATCTTTAACCACAGATTACTAAATTAATTAGTTAGATAAAGTACTACACTTTGACCCAATGAACAGTTGTCATTTATAGTTTAAGATAAAAAAGAAAGAACACAGGTCCAATTTTTAAATACAATCTAAATGATTATCTAAATACTAGCTGTCCCGGCGAACTTCGTCCCGCCTTAGAATGAACTTTATTGTGTAGGAATAAAGTTCAAATTGACTCTACATTTTAGTAAGAAAACATTTGTATGGGAAAAAGAAAAGGTCTGTTTTAGGGTTTTCCCGGCAATTATTCGAATTTTTCTCACCGTAAGAACCATCCTTGGACTTCAATGAACATTTAAAAAAAAAGTCAGCCAAATCGTTTAAGCCGTTTTCATGTGATGTCGTGACAACGGAAAACGGGTTTCATTTTTATATATATAGATAGATGTACGTATATATATTTTTAGTCGTCTAATCTAGCTTTTTAGCCTTTTTGCCCATTTGCAAGTGTTTAGCCTAACCCAGCCTGACATGAAATATTAATTATATTGTATGTTTCTGTGTTTATGCCTGAGATTTGTAAAACTTAAATTGAAAAGAGCAATCCTACAGAGTTTCTTGCTAGGTTCTTCTCTGAGGAAAACCGCACTCTTGCGAATCTAGCATTAACTTTAAAAATGATCCGTCCTTAGTGTTGTCAAAACCTACAGGATTAAATGATTTTTCATTTTTATAACCAATTTTTTTTGTAAATGCCTATGAACTTAAAGGACAAGACTATTCCTTAACTTAGTAAATAGGACAAGAAGACAATCTAGCACTAGGAAGTCTAAATCAAATGCTCAGTGTTGTAACGACGCAGTTTCGGCGATGCCCTACTAAATAGTCACGCGATCCACGAGTTGGCAGCACGCAGTCGTTCTGGCTTAGTACTTTGATAGAGGAAGTGTTTTCAGTTCTAGTTTTATGTTTGTATTGTAAGTATCTAGAAGTTACGGTGCTTATGGGCTTTGCTTATCTGTGGGACTAAGGTGGGTACAAATTGATTGGATCGTATGATCATCATCATCATGTCGTCCACACCGTGTCCGGCGACGGCGACTCCAGAAAGGTTAACATTTATGATTGTTGTTGAAGTGGGTGGTGGGTTCTGATGTGGCTTGCAAAGCCGAACTCGGTCTTAAAAATGCGATCACAGAGGGTACAATACAGCTGACCGGAGGTGTTAAATGTATAGGAGTATGATCAAAGTAGTGGGGTAACATGTTTTCATCCATGAAAAAGGTCCCTACTTATTTTGGAAGTATTTCTTAATAAAACTATGTATTTTTTAGTTGGCAAAGAATGGGACATCCTGGCGCTCAGTAGAAATGGACGGAGAACAAGCTGGCATTTGCCCAGCAGTGGGACGTCACGGGCTGACTGTATCTGTAGTCTTTAGTTAAGCTAACAAGATAAAACAACAATAACCTGCGATTACACTAATAAATAATAGCCTGTGTTTATTAGTGACAAATATCGCTGTGATGAATATAGATTCAATTCAATTCAATAAAGATTTATTCATAGGTAACCCAAAATTACACTTGAATGCCTCAGAAATATAAAACAAAAATATAACAAGTTAACTAGTTGTTTTAGGTCGGGATTTTTATGTGTATTAATTGTAAAGCTCTTCTCTTGACATTGGCAGAATTCACAATGGTCGTTGCCATTTTATACCATACAAAAAACTCTTTTTATACTTGTTATGTGATCCAAAATCATCATTTGCACGATTAATTAAACATTTATTTCCTAAGTTATATAAAACATGTTTTTGTACAATTTTAAAAACATCGTATTAATTTGAACACATTCAATAACGACTGTAAAGTATGAAAGTAGGTTATGCAATTGACACTGGCTTGATTTCGTAAGTGAAACATAAAAATCTTGCTAAAAACTGTGTATCTACTTGTTATTTTACATTAATTTAAACATTACTGTTTATATTTTATGTCGTTTTAAAACTTGTGTGATATAACGGTTAGTGTTAAGTGCTGGTAAATATCCGGGTTTTTTTTTTTTAAATAAATGGCAACTATAATTGTGCATTCTGCCAATGTCAAGTGAAGTACAGATCTACCAAATAGACATGATGACAAAAAAAATTTTTTTTGTCCATCACATAGATTATTTTAAAATATTAGACACGTATTTTTTCTTTTTTCTGTTAAACTAATAATGACAAGGATACACTGGGTTAAAGTTGCTCGTGACGTCACGCCTTAGTACGATTTTTACCGAGGAGTAACGTCAATACCCCTACTCCGTAACTTTGATGCTCTGTATCTTTGTATTTATTTATGTATTTGATCAGGTAAAAAATGAGTTTCAAATATTTTTTAATAGCCTAAAAGACGGACTAATTGTTTTTTGAATTTTTGAATGTAGTCATCATCCCCATTATCTGTGAACCGCTAACTACGGTCACTAATACGGAAATGTGAAATTACAGAACTGCTGCGATTGGTAGAAATACAATTTTGTATTACTACTAGCGCCGCCGTTTATTTCACAGATAATAAGCTCACTTTTGTTTTATAGTTTACTATAAATACATACATATTATACAAACACCTGACTTAAGACAAATAGCTTTATGTTTACAACAGCTATGTTTGCCTTGAGTGGGTATCGAAACCACCTCCTACGACATGGCACGCAGGGTAGTGACCAACCATGCCAACTGATCAAAATTACTAATCTCTTAAATTATAACCAAACCACGAATATTTATAAAAACTTCTTACAAAGTTTTTCATTCGTTCAATCAGCCGATAAAGCATCAAACCTTCCTTATTATGTCGTATTATATTATAAGTGTCCATTTTATTATCATCGTTGTCGTCACTTTCATAACCTTTGGAATCAGAATCATTATCCCCTACGTATAGTCTATAAGTCAACTTACGTAACCGCGTGCGGAAGACTCTTACAAGAATGAAACGATAAATAGCCCTAGTACTTTCGAGCGTAAGTGTACCCATGCGCGAACACGTGATTTTCATTTGTTTCTAAAGTTCTTTTTACGTGGCGCGACCTATACCTTCCATATTATGTCGTATTACTATAAATCTTATAACGCGACAATAGCGTCGATAATTCGTAAAATCTTACTCTCATTGTACCGTTTAGATATGGAACATCAGAGGAAAGCTGACAGTGAAAGCAATTGACAAGTTTCATCAGTTTTTGCACATAAACCTTGTTAAATGGTGTAAAAAGTTACTAAACTCGGATTAGATGGTTTACAAACGTTGTTATGTCATTTTGTGATAATGTTTAAGTGGAAATAGTTGTAAAAACGTGGTCCGTTCGTGCTCTTTTATTATATGTATTTTTTTTTCATAAACAGGAAAGAAATACCATTTGAAAATGTCAGGCGAGCCGAAAGTTCATGGACATTAAGACGTAAATAGTTATAGCAGAGCAAAAATTTACCTATCAAATTCGCGGGTATTGTATTAGTCAAATAAAAGTGGCACAGTAATGGCCAGTTGCAAGAAAGGTCAGAGGTTAATTATAAAATAGTTTATTGACTTTATGAGCGATTTATGCAACTGCCAAATAAATCAACAGTAAGAGACATTAGACCTCTGAAATACAAGCTTACTAAGCGCAGTAACCGCTAAGTTTTTTTAGTTAATTCGGAATCAATTATTTATCATCAACTTACATACATACATATATGTCACGACTCTCACCCATTGGGGTAGGCAGAGACCACTTCCTTCCACTTGCTACGATCGAAACACACTTCTTTCGCTTCATCCACACTCATACTCTTGATTTGGCCTACAACTACACCTATCATCAACTTATAACCAAAATCGTTATCATCTCAACCTATAGCACGTGAGTAACTATATATTTATCTGTACTATAGCTGCCTGCTGCCTCATCAATAGCTCTCCACCGCGACCGGTAAGAACCAAATTAGTAGAAAAATAAAACTAGAATACAAAAAAAAAGCTTACCAGAATCATCATCATGACCAGTATTCAACTGCAGCGCTAAAGCCCTCAGCTGTTTGTAGACCTGGACAGCCTCACTCCTCAGCCATCCGTCATCTTGGTCTTCGGGCTCCGTCTCCATCTCAGCATGAAGAGACCTGGCTGGGTCGGTCTGGTCTACTGGGTCTGGTGCTCCGATTCTTTCAGCCAACGTGTCGTGAGAGCGTTGAAGACGTTCCAGTTCTTTGAGTGTGTTTTGGTAGAGGTGTTCCTGGGGAAAGAGGGTTTAGAAGTTTAGATTGTTGTTCTTATTTTAAAGTAAATTTGGGAATGCTATCGTATGATATGTGCTCATTTGGCAAATTGGCCACAAGTTGCTGCGGATAGGAAGGGATGGAAGGATACAACAGGATTAGATATACGAAAATGACAGAAAAACAATCTGGATCTTGAAAAACTACTAGATTTTGATGTTTGGGAAAATTGTAGCTAATATATCAGATTAACACATAGACTTATTTAGCGATATCATGTTTTTTTTCCAAGATATGAAGATAAATGCGTACGATGTCGCGGTCAGCCTCTATACTCATATTAAGTCTCAAAAGACCTAAGACCTCAAGCCCATAAGCCACTAACCACTAAAACACTAATCTACCTAAATGCAATTCGTGTGAATTACGAAACCAAGTCATTAGCAGTCCTGTCTTGCATGAATATAGCTTTATTGCAGATTACGCGGGTCCACACAGAGCGAGCGGCCTCGCGTGGCAAGTATTCGGCCAATGGGCATGATGACAAAAAATTTTTTTTAGACCATCACATAGATTATTTTAAAATATTCGACACGTATTTTTTCTTTTTTCTCTTAAACTAAAAATGACAAAGAAACACTAGGTTAAACTTTCTCGTGACGTCACGCCTCAGTACGATTTTAACCGAGGAGTGACGTCAATACCCCCCACTCCGTAACTTTGATGCTCTGTATCTTTGTATTTATTTATGTATTTGATCAGGTAAAAAATGTGTTTCAAATATTTTTAATAGCCTAAAAGACGGAAAAATTTTTTTTTTTTTTGAATGTAGTCATCATCCCCATTAAAAGAGGCCCCTAAGAACTACTCAACTCAATAGGATAGTGAGGTCTTTCGTGAGCGGCTAAACATCTGCTTCGCGAGTTGCTCGTTCTGTGCGGACCTTCCTATTAACAATACACCTTGATTGCAGATTAACACATCGCGAATAAAAGTTCCATTAGCAAAGATTAAGTCATGTAATACTTATTCGCTTATAATTGCTATTGTTTTGGAAACAAACGGATATTTTTAACGTAAATTGTAGTTATTATGTGCAAATTTAAATTTTAAAATATAGATACCTATGTTTATTCATATTGCCTAGTTGTTTGCGAATTTGTGCCAGATACCTAGAGTGTTGCGTGGAAAATATATTTGCACTTTTGTACGTCAATTTAGAGTTTTGTACAATAACACCAAATCCGTTTCCAATACTACAAAATTTTATCGAATCTAGCAAAGAATACTACTGCTATTATAAAAGTCTATGTTGATGCTTGTTACTCTTTTACACAGAAACTATTACAAAGATTTTTGCTAACAATATTATAGCTTAGTTACAGAATAACACTTATGCTGTATTATTCTAGGATATTGTGTAAATTTTCCGATAAATGCGTACAAAATTTCATGGAAATGATAAATATATTGTTGGCAACACCAACAAAGATAAAGTTAGTTTGTCTATAATTTTTGTCTATGGAAAGTTGTGCTTCCTGTTTCCTACTTCAAATAAATTTCTTACCAACTTGGACTCGACCGACCTACAGTGTTCTCTATTGTAATATTTCTACCGTGCCGATATAGTCAATTTAAACCATATCTAAGTGCAGTTTCTCTTTAATTCTTCGTCCCTTCTACAATACAACTACCAGCTGCCTCAACATATATGAATACCTAGGTAATACTAAAACAGGTAAGGTTTTCGTATTTTTGTATCTTCACTCATTTATACAACAGACGTTGAGCACAAATGTTGTAATGCAAATAAACCAGCCAATTTGCGGATAACTTGACATCAATTAACTTGGTAAAATATGCAAATTGTCATCAATGCAATAGCTATTTCAGAATGACTGTATCGAAACGTGAATGTGGCAAAACATAGACGAGAAAAAGTTAAAATCTAGAAAATTGATAAAGACGAGTAATTATTTTGAGACCGATTTTCCGATGATAGCAAAGTTTTTTACCTATACGATCTTATCGGTGTCGTATCCGTTATTTTATCGATCGATTTTTGAGTGTCGTGCCGTCATACAAGCGTGAATAGTTTTACAAAATGCTGAGTTGGAGCCTCCGTTAAAATAACGGCTTCCGATAGAAAACAAATGATTAGGAGGTGTGATGTATAGATAGATATAGGTGCAGTCAGCCTATCACGTCCCACTGCTGGGCAAATGCTCTTCATACAGGGGCCCAAGTCTGCTAATTTAAAATAGCCTGAGTTGTGTGTCGGCAGAGTGTCAATGGCATTTTTTGACACATTTGATATTCTGCTAAACAATAGCTTACACTGACTGCGACCAAAACTGTCAAAAATGCCATTGACACTGCCGGCACATAACTGCGAATATTGTAAGTTAGTAGACTTGGGACCCAGTTGTGCTGGTATAAAGTGTCAAGATTAAAGTTAAATTATAACAACATTTCTTAACGATCCATTCAATATAAAGTTACGAAAGAAAGATCTTTCATGATCGTTACACAACTAAATAGAGTGGTAAGTATATGTGCGATATTGATCATATTGCAGTGGCGTATTTAACTCGTCATTACTGTTGTCCATTAGATAGAGTAATCTGAGATTAAATTGCCAGTTTGTCGACACTTTTTTATTGCAAGTAATGCTGAAGTAGCTACCAAACTGTATTGTGCCTATGTGGTCGTATTACGGCTTAATCGCTCTCGTATGGGAATAGGCTCGTGCCTCAAAACTGAATGTATTTTGTAACGTATTATCGTAGTACATTTGGGAATTCGGCAGTAAGTTAGTTAGTAAGTTACGTGTCTATGAACTTAAATACAATTCGTTTCAAAAACAAACGCAAAATGTTTTTCAATACGAAATGAGATTTAAGCTACGTATCCACTGGATCAGAATCGGAGCGGAAGAATTTGTGGCTTTGTATTGATTTCTATGACGCAGAAATGTTGGTATAGTGCACGCAGTACCATAGAAATCATTACAAGGTACCAAATCCTTCCACTCCATACGCTCCCATTCCGATCTAGTGGACGTATACCTTAAGGCCGTGGCCCCAGTAGGCAAACTGTTAGCGGCGGACTGAGTGAGCCGCAAAGTGGCAAACTGAAAGAGTTAGCTGCAAACTCAAATCAATGAAATCACCGATTTTGGTGGGAGTCGGCCGCTGTCTGAGATAGTCAGCGCGCGTAACGCTGCAAACTGCTAACAGTTTGCGTACTGGGGCCACAGCCTAACACAAAAGTCAGAAAAGAAAAGCCTCAAACCTGCTCCTTCAGCTGCCTCTCCAGCGCCACAATCCTGTCATTAGCTTCATCCAGCTGCTGCATCAGGTTATCCTTGTCATGGAGACTGCTCGTCAGGCGCCGTTCAAGGTCAGCCTTCTTGTCGCTCACCAGTGCTAGTTCTGCTTTCAAGGATTCCAGGCTTTGGACGTGGTCCTGATGGAAAAAGAAGATTTTTTTTATTTGTAACTCAACGATCTCAATGAATGTAGCTGTCAAATGGGTAAGTACCTATATCACAGATTACCTAATAGTTACTACGTAACCTATATGTGATAATATGATTGTAACTTAAGTTACTGTAAGTGTAACATCACCGTATCAGGATTGTCTCCTGTAAAGGTGGAGTTTTGCTCGCATCTGGATGCATACTTGGCAAACTGGCCAGAGGCGGCCGGAGATAGGGAGGCAAGGAAGAATGCGGGGGAGGCCTTTGCCTAGCAGTGGGACACAATAGGCTACTAAAAAAAACATATCACAAATTTTTCAATCTGCCGATAGTTTAGTCGGGTTTTGTTTGCTAGCTAGTACTAATTGTCACAAATGCCAATCTTTATAGTATGCGCACTTGCATACATCTTGTATCGGCCGATTGAAAAATCTATGATATATACGGCCAAAGAATCTCTCCTTCCACAAAACTACTAATATTAGTTCCACTTTACCTGTAAACTAGTCTTCCTCATAGAGCACTGATCCTTCAGACCCTCAAGTTGCGCGATGAGCTGAGCTTCCACCGCCGAGGACTCCTTCAGTTGAGCTGTCAGCCGCGAGTTCTGTGCCGTCAACTCCTGGATTAGGCTGGCTTTCTCCTCTTCTCGCTGGTGGAAAGAAACATATGAAATTGAAATATATGAAAACATATGAAACTCGTGAAATTAAAAATGAATGTGAAAATAGGCGTGGTGACTAAAGATTTTGTTTTTACGCCATCACAAAATAATCTATTTTAAAATATTCGACACGTTCTTTTTTCCCTTAAACTAAAAATGACACAGATACACTGGGTTAAAGTTGCTCGTGACGTCACGCCTAAGTAGGATTTTTACCTAGCAGTGACGTCAATTTTTTTTAAATATTGTAATTTTAGAGGATTATGCGTTTCAAAAAGAAGAGAAACGAAAGTGGTCTCTGCCTACACCAACGGAAGAGAGGCGTGACGTGACGGATATGTATGTATGCTTTATAAAACATTGTGGCTTAGGAGGAGCTTGCGCTCTGTAGCGCGGAAGTCATAGGCTCGATTCTTACTAAAACACTTTATTTGTGCCTTCCATCATTATCTATAAAAGATAGAGGATCCAGCATCTTACGATATCCAGTCATTTTGTTCGCCGTCCCATTCTAACTTTCGTAATAACCAGACCATCAAAAATAATAACTCAAAAGACAAAAATCGACATGAAACAAGCAACATTTACAAAACATTTTTACTTATAATCACCGAATCTGATCTCTTTGGAAAAAGCTAACCGTTATTAATCAAGTTAAATAGGTGTAACAGAGTTCGAGTTGTACCAAAACCGACTTTGTACCTTTGTAATAAGAATAGGAGATGTTGTTTTACGAAATGTTTTTCCTAGAGTTTGGAAGGACGTCGGCGGCCGTGACGACTCATGTTGCAAAATGTCTAAGTACATTATGTTTTGTCATTTTGCGATTGGTTGTTTGAAGGTACCTTCGGGGTAATAATAAGCAAAGTAATTGGATATATAAATGTAGTTTCTCAAATAAACTAGCGGCTGGCTACCCGCGTTTTATAGTTTTTTTTTAAATCACGTAAACTAATAGACTATGTATTATTCTGATATGTAAGCTACAATACTGATTGCACTTAGAGTTTCTTTAAAATCTGTTAAGTGGATTTTTCGTGAAAGAGTTGAACATTTTGACATTTCATTCGGTCGTGACCGCTAATTGACCTACAGATGACAATACATTGCAATAGTTGATGAATTTGCCAATCCGCCAAGGTACGATAGGTACCAACGAACCTTTATTATGTACCTCATTTTATATTTAAAGAAACAATACCTAAATTATACCTATTTGTAACTATGTTAAAACGCATTAAGTATTAGTAGACAATATTTCTACTAAATAATACCAAAAATATTAAAACCCAACCTTCCACGCGTCATTGCTGACAACATGTATTAAGTAATTCTATACTTATGATCATGGAACCTTCACAAGTCACAAAACTGACCCTCGCGTCTTCCTGTCCTCAAATTTGACGGAAACATTGACAGACCGTCACCACATCCCTCCGTAAGCGTGTTTTTATTACAACATATCTATTATTATCTGTTTTTGTTCACGCAGGTTAGTAGGTATAGCATTATTTTAAGAGTTGTTAGGTTAGGATCAATGAATAGAAGGACCAAAATGTAGGTACTTAATAAAGTCTAATCAGACTCACTACCGACTACGCTAACTGGCTTGTCAAATCTTAAGGAATAGTCACGTTGCCACCCTGAATAGAGGCCAAAGCTAATTCTCTAAAGCTCTATCTAAGTAGGTACAAACCGCAACTTAACAAATTAGGTGTGGTAGAGAGAGGCGGTAATATACCATCGACCCTGAATACAACTCCCATAATTCCATGGAAATGCGTAATTTCAACCTGCTTACGTCACTTGCCTTTTGAGGCTCTTTTGTTTTATTATGGTTTGATGGTGATGGGAATTGTTAGCTGTGTTGATAAGCAATCGTAATTAAGTAAAGTATTATGAGAGTGGATAGTCTCATAAGGAGTGTTGCTTGCTATACCGTAGGTCGTGGATTTGATTCCCACTAGAGACAAATGGAAGTACAATACAATACAAATATTCTTTATTGCACAAAAATATATAAGGTACAGACACAAATAAGAATATAAGAAGCAACAGGCGGCCTTATTCCTAGGTAGCAATATCTTCCAGGCAACCTTAGGGTAAGAAAGTAAAGCCAAAAGCCAGGGAAGTAGCCATCTTTTAAGAAAATAAATCTAATGACACAGTTTATTTTTTCTAATTCTAATTTTTTTCAGTGTTTCAGTGAAGCTTCTTTAAAAATGCCCTTTATGTTATTATTATCTTTTATAAGGCCAAGACTTTTATAAAGGAACTGGGGTGTCGCCTTAGGATTTTTAGTTCAGATCCCCGTATCGAGTCATTTTGGGTGCGACGTAATTCACTGGCCATTCAGCGTGGCAATGCTACCAGTATCCTTGGCACTTTTCCACCAACTTTGACTTGAGATAGGGATATTAGATAGAGATAGGGATACATAATTCCACGCAGTTTGATAGAAAAATAATTACAATTTCGTCCTCGTCGACCAAAAATGAAGCACCAAGAAGATATGACCTCAACTTTTACAATTTACATTAAGTATGTATAAAGCTCGACATTTAGTTATAGTTAACATTGAAATGTACATTACGTTTACGTAAATGTCTTGATTCATGGATTTAAAGATTTAAAGAGCAACCCTACAGTTTCTTGCTAGGTTCTTCTCTGGGGAAAACTGCACTCTTGCGAATCTAGTATTAACTTTAAAAAATGACCCGACCTAAGTGTTGTCAAAACCTACAGGATTAAATGATTTTTCATTTAATTTCAAAGACTACATTTTCTATTTTTGTAGATTGCTAATTGTGATGTTGTAATAAAAAAATAGTTTTTAATACATGATATTATAAATAAGAACGGCAAATTTTAAATAAAATTATTCGATGAAATTTACGGTTTTAAAAACCTGCAGAAGCCCTATCTCAATGAATCCTTACAATCGTGTCGAAATAAAACGTGACTGACAACGTGTTTGTTTTGGCAGTTCATTTTGTAATCTTGTTAGAAAGGTTACAAATTAATGTTTACCTACGTGTTACAATCTTTTGATTCGGTGTCTTTTTTTTGTAATCGAGTGGAGAATTTTTTAGTGTACGATGGTGAAAAACCCATGTGACTTTGGCCATGAATTAAGAAAGAAAGAAATATGTCGATAAATGTTTTAATTTGAGTTATTTGTACGACTTTTAGGTATGTTGCTCCCACACTGCATGTTATAAAATGTTTGTTAATATAACTTAGTAGGTATACAAAATTTTTGTTACAAAATGTTTACAAACATTTTTGAATACTAAATGTGGGAATGTGGAAGCACCAGTACCTACTCTTTAACAACAAAAAATCAATGAACATTAACAACGACAAAAAACTCAAATATAACTTCACGACAATAAAAGTTCTTAATTAAAATACCCAAACGCCTAAACCACAAAACAAATAACCTATCGCCAGTCCCAATCTATCTATCCATCAGTGAAATTGGCCGTTTCTCCCTATCCGTTATTTACTTAGCTAATAGATTACACGCAATTTGTTGTATATTGATAGTGGACACGCTAAGCCTCTTCCATCAAGTGGTTTTATTAAATTAGGCCTTCAATTTGGGTTTCGCGGAATTATGCGAAAGTTTTCCCGCGCTCCCGTCTAGAAGCGGCTAGTAGGAACACCGTGGGGTTTTAGCCGGTGGGAGTCTGGCTTAACCCTTCGTCTTTCTCCGAGACGAAGGGTATCCATAATGGATTTCCCCACGTAAAAAAAGGCAATCAATTTGGGTGGAATTCGAGAGACAGGCAAGCAGGGAAATTTTAACAGTTTTATTACTTTTTTTCGGAATGGTCACGTTTAGATTTTGTCTTTGTTAGGAATGATCACACTAGTGTCACATAAATCACAGTTATATTTAACAATGCGCTACTAGTTACTAATTACATACATACATATCTATCACAACTCTTTCCCATCGGGTTGGATAAAAACCACTTCCCTCCACTTGCTACGATCCAAATACACTAGGTAATACCTTAGCTTCATCCACAATAGTTCGACAACTTTTGTGTAATCAAGATATCAATAGCTTTGTTACTAATCTCATAACGAATACGTAATAGAGCCCTGTTGGTTATGAGCCCGTTTTAAATGGAAAGTCGCGGGGGAGGCCTTTGCTCACCAGTAGGATTTTAATGACTAGCAAAAAAATCGAGCCCTAAATGAGAATTAAACCCCTTCTAGCAAAAAGTCACTCGATAAAGTTGTCAAAAAGTCCAAAATTATAATCCAGGTAAGTAGGTACCTATCTAAATAAAAGATTATGTAAGGTAATAGATTATGGCTCAAAACCCATCCAATCAGACTGAAAACTTATTTAAAAAGAAAACTCTAGATACCTGTTTAACTGAAGTATCTCTAGATCCAATCTTGGTGGTAAGTTCCTTGATGTCATTCTGTAATTCCAGTATCCTGGCTTCATATTCTCCTTGGGTGGTGTCCAGGCGACGTCGCAGCAAGTGCTTCTCTTGCTCCAACTCCTGGGGACAGAAAGAGATGGGAGATTTAGAAGATAATTTGAAGTTTGTTGTGAATTGTGTTTGGTTTTTGAATTGTTGGGGTTTGATTATTGTACCTGCTATGATATATACAAGTAGGAGACATGAAAAAAATAACCATATACTAAGCAAAAGGTGACAAAACTACCTATCTTTATCTTATCTTCTTTCTCATTCTTGTCTCTCTGGTTTATTTTACGTTCTTAGTTTTAAAAGTTAAGTTTCATTTTATTTTGTGTTTAATTTTGTTTTACGTTAAATTTTGTTATGTAGTGTTTTAATGTTGTTTTGTTCTTGTATATTTTATTGGACTGGAAATAAATATTTACTTACTTACTATCTTAATATAGGTAATATCTATTTTTATTTACTCGAACTGTTATTCTTTAAATAAGAATCTTTCTTCTTTAATCAGAACTAAATATATTTATCAATGTTATCGGTGTTTAGATTTTTAAACTTTAAATAAAAATTCTGACAAACGTGAATTCCTACTATAAAAACCTTTTTCTATGTCTCTTCCTGCTCACATAAAACTATCAACACAATGATTACTAAACCTTATTCTATTTCTCTTAAAGGCCGTATCAAACTTTATTTAATACCTAACCTATCTACACGAGTACAATGGCAATACAAATACAAAATGGCGGACCACCTAAATACCAGACTGACAATAGCTAGACTGCTATTGTTGCTTGAAGCCTAATTTCCTATTGTGCACTATAAAAGTCAGTCTTTTAGGTTCATTGTAATGCCTATTTATTGCAGGTAGTTTGAAAAATGATTTCGTGAAAGCTGGATAGGATATGTATGAAATATTTATTTTATATTAAACTAGAGGCTGTGTGCTTCGTACGCATTTACCGTCATATCTCGAAAAATTACATAATATTTTTAAATAATATAGCCTGTGTGTTATTCTGATGTGCAAGCTACAATATTGTAAAGTTTCATCAAAATCTGATCAGTGGTTTTCGCGTGAAAGAGTAACAAACATCCAACCATCCATACATCCATCGGCACAAACATTGACATTTATAATACCTATTAGTTGGATTATAATTTATTTTACCTAAACCGAATAACAATTAAAAAACTCAAACCTACTTATTACAAAACGCGTTTTAAATATAGTTCCAGGTCTAATGTCATTTTTTTACCGTTTGTTCTATAGCCGAAACGTCACTAATCTGAGTTTATTCTAGGACTATAAATAAAACTCGTTTTGTAATAAACAAAACCCTATCACAATTAAAAATATTCCTCACAAAACACGATAAAAACCTACTTATGACAAAACCGTGTAACCTATGATTTCTTAGTAAATAAACAATAGACGGGAAACGAACAAACTTGAAGGAAATAAAACGATACTTCCGTAAAGGAAATATTATAGTTTTTTATCTTAGTTTTGTCTTAGTGTTTAACTAAAAACTTGATTAAGTTAGCAGAACTAATTAGGTAGAAGGAGAAACGTTTTGCGAGCGTAAATTGCAGGTGGATTGATTGATTGAAATCACTGTTACAGAATTTTCTTACATCATTTAACGGTACGTATGTTTCGGGAACGTCAAATGACACAGTAGTAGACTCAGTTACACAGATTACTGAATAGTTGCCATATATGTATTTATATCTATCTATTTAATGCTATGAATAAGGTAAAAAGGCCCCTTTCTTGACCACATTATAAATACTGTAACATTTCAAATTACTCTGATGCAACGTATATCAATTGCGATACAGCGAGGGATCGCTGCAAGTATCATGGGTACGTTCAGAGGGGGTCTTTTAGATTAAGTAGGTAGGATTTAATTAATAAAAATTGTAAATAGTTTTTTAGGTCATTTGTGATTTTTAATAAAAGTAATATAAATATCTTAAGAACTCTGCAGAATGCAGTCTTAAACATAAGAAACTACAAACTAGGCTTTATTGCAACAACAAACTGATCAAATAATCAACGTGTATTGACGTTGTTCAATTCAACTAGAGAACAAAAGAAAAACGGCTGTTCTTTTGTTTTTATCGATGAAAAATAACAAACGTCATTTTCGTGTTTATTGGAACTAAGACAGGTGTGTAAATATTGCGGAAGTCTGCTTGACTGGAACAGTTTATTCGTGTTTTAAAACTTAATAGTTTTGTAGATTTTAATTCAATATCGAATATGGAATTGTCTTTAATTGTAGCAATCTTTGGGAAACAAAATATTTTGTATTGAATACAATAGATAAGTGTGAAACGGATTTGAAAATGTTTAATACCAATTAGATTTGAAGATCCTGTATATAGCAATTATATCTGTCCAAATCGGCCAAATTGTCAAGGATTTTCAAATATTTTAAATTGGAACTCATAATTTTAATTTCATACACGTCCATAAGATGAGCTAACACAACAACCTACATTGGCGTTTATTACGTTTTACGCATATCTATCTGTAGGTGCAATAAGCTTATAAAACCTATATGGTCTTTTTAAAGCAAACTGTCTTTAACGTTATTATCCACAACAGATGAATCGTAAGATAGAAACTCCTGGAAACAGGGTTGAAGAAAGTTATTGTTAGCGCCCTGATGACTTTGGTTACACTTCTTGCTCGCTGCTTACACTAACCTCTCTTTATACGGTTGAAATATTTTCAACATAGATCTACAGATAGATAGGTATATTTACCTACAGATAGATTGACAGATACCTTTGAGAATAGAATATATAAGGAGGTGCCATACCGTCTGGATCTGCGTGCCTGGTCTGGCGCAAAATGGCTACCTTTTTGTATGGATTTTTTTTTCGTTTGACAGGTCATCTGTCACCAAGAAAACTATGAAAACCTTGCGCCAACCTTGGCACGCTATCTTAAACTCATTTGTGTATGAAAAAAAAATGGGGCCATTCCTTATATTCTTTCCTCATTGACAGATACAGATAGAAATATGTACAGATCTACAAAGTTATCTGTGAAATGAACAGCGGCGCTAATAGTAATACAAAATTGTATTTCTACCAATCGCAGCAGTTCTGCAATTTGACATTTCCGTATTAGTGATCGTAGTTCCAATAACGGCCGGTTCACAGATAACTTGGTAGATCTGCACAGATCTTTGAGTATAGAATATATAAGGAGGTGCCATATCTAAATGTAGTCATTTATTTGTATGGAATTTCTTATCGTTTGACAGGATCTACCAAGAAAACTATGAAAAACTTGCGCCAACTTTAGCGCGCTGTCATAAACTCATTTGCATATGAAAAAAAATGTGGCATCTCCTTATATATTCTATACTCAAAGGTACAGATAGATTTAAGTACATTGCAGTTGGACGTATGATGTGAAACTGAGCCGAATCTGCAAGTAAGTGCCTTTAGTTGCACTAAAAATATGAACTCTTGCTTTTGTTCTCGGGTAAAGCAGTCTCGTCCGTATTAGGCAAGGGGTTTTAAAATGAACCTCCTATGAAAATTATAAGGGTACTATTGGACCAATTTATGTATTTATTTAATAGTTTATTGTAAGATGATAGTAAAAGAGACAGAAAAAAAGAGAAGTATTTGAGTTTATTCATCTGTACGATCGATGCCTGATCGACAATTTCATATATGAACTGTTCAACATCGATGAATCTTCTACCATTGATCGATTGGTCCTTTTTAAAGTACTTTAATATCAAGGCAGAATTTCAAACATTCATGTTATTTTTCTCGAACATTCGAATTGCAACACATCAAAAAAAAGGCCAAGTTAACATACACCATGTGCCACATTTGTCAACTTACACGGGGATCTGAACCGTGAACGCACGCGCGTACGCATCTCGGATAATAGCAATTTGTAACTGGGGCGTTTTCACAATACTGTCTTATTGTGATGCGTTGAGATCTTAAGATGCGCGGGAGTGGAGGGAGAGCCAAGTTTGTTTACAAAAAATGGGTCTTTTAATATTTGAGATGTTGACTTACAGTCAATTTATATAATTTTGTTATTGTTTCTTCTAGGTTTGTGTTTTAGCGTATTTGAAATTGATTTTGGAGACTGAAATATTTTTTTAAGTTTCTAAAACAGTCGAATTACAACATTATTATTTTTGTTGTTGTTCATATCTAACTAAGTACTTGGAAACTGCAGGCTCCACCGACAAGAGCGACGCTGTTTTTATGATGATTATGATGACTTGGAAAGGGTCGGTTTAATAGAGCGTTAATTTAATAACCTTTTCTGAAACTACAGGTAAAAGAGTTTTGTCAATGGTGCTAATTTTTAAATAACTCAATGCAGCCATCGAAAGATTTTGTAACTACGAGAGGAATCAAATAAGAATGTTGGACAACACTCCTTTATAAGACGTTTAATGTGTAATTAAATACAAAAAGTCAGTATTCACAAATGTAGGCAATGATCCATTCATTCTTAGAAATTCGCTATACTTACTCAAGCCTCTAGGGTGCTCTAGGTTAGAAATTGCAATTTGAATGATTCGGATACCACACATAATAACTAGGGGAGTCTAGCAAGCGCAAGAGAGCTATTAAAGGAAAGCTAGTTTCTATCTAAAGGGTACCATAGCTTGATTTCATTTTGTATTTTCAAAATTTATATTGATTTGCTATGACGGATTGAGCAACTAACTGGAAGCTAAATAATAAATCTATCTATGTATCTGTGTGTTTATAAGAATTGTAAAACTTTTTTTTGAAAAGAGCAACCTAATAGTTTCTTTCTAGATTCTTCTCTAGGGAAAACTGTCTTACGAATCTAGCTAAAGAAATATCAACATATTAACCTACGACATAAACATAATATAAGTTTGAGTTTTTTTCTGATATTATATATAATTGATTAGTCTGTCTGTGTAATTTGTGCTGTATTGTGTGTGTCGAATAGGTAAATGTGTGTGTCTAAGATGTAGTGAACTTTCAACCCGTCTCCCTTCACAAACAATGTCACTTTTACCACAATATAAAGTTCAATGCATACACTTTTTGTTTTCTATCTCATCTTCCGGCCGACAGATGGGAAGCATAATTTCATTGTCTCTTGTCAACTTAAATGATCGTGCGACGGAGATTCAAAAGTGCCTGTGATTACAGCCTATTCTTTCGGAAGTCGAGACTTCATTTATATCAGCTCTTTTATTGTTGAAGACTCTAGTTATCTACTGCCTTTTAATGAAATAAAAGAATGAGGATGCTGATTTCTAGCATTGTTTCTGTTCTGAACTAGTTCAGGAATTGTGACAAGTTAATGTGTTATTGTAGGTTATGAGTTGTATGAAAAAGTACCTAAGCGCAAGATTAATAGGTTCTTTTCAAGGTACAATTATGTGATTAGGATTTTCTCTATTGTTGTCGCGTTGCAAAAAGTGACATTTATTTTTATTAGTTTATGCATTGAATGGGTTGGTGCTTGAATTAAAATTACTGACGTTTTTGAATAGAATTGTCTTTTTGTTTTCTATTTTTAAATTATTGTTACACAAAATTTTATTAGAATCTTACATATGTGTACGTTGTGCTTTGAATAACCTAATGCTAATCAATAAGGGCTTTTACGCACTAGCATTTTAACCGCCATCGAGGGATATGTGTCATATAACATTTAAGTTATAAGTAGTAATAAGTGCATACATAGTACATCTTTGAGTATAGAATATATAAGGAGGTGCTATACCGTCTGGATCTGCGTGCCTGGTCTGGCGCAAAATGGCTACCTTTTTGTATGGAATTTCTTATCGTTTGACAGGTCATCTACCAAGAAAACTATGGAAAACTTGCGCCAACCTTGGCACGCTGTCATAAACTCATTACATTACATATCTGTCACGCCATCGCACCGAGTTGGACAAAAATCAATTTCTTCCACTTGCTACGATCCAAAACACCTTTTTTCGCTTCATCCACAATCATCAGTCGCCTTATACATGCACGTCGGTTTTAAGTAGGGTAGTGTATTTAAATTAAATTAGTAAAATGTTAGTAATCATGCAACCAATAATAAATCATATCATATAAAAAATACTCGAATATTTCAAAAAACATCATAATCTTTATAAAAAGGCAGTCGAACAAATCAACCTTCAGAATTTGTTCAAGCAAAACTAGGTCCTATTTCCACTACTTTAAACCCTAGGAGGTCTATATCGATTAGGATGCGCGACACGTCATTATGATGGACTATGCGCAAGAGTTTCTGTCACGATGTGCGATTGCGGCTGCTAATGTCATTGCAGGGGTGGACTTGAATTTTTGAATTTAGAACGTAATATTTTTTATCTCTAAGTAAGGTAAGGGGTGTAAGGAACCTAAAGGAGTGGTAGCGTTTACCATGCCAATTACCTAACATTATGCCCCATTACACCAGCTCATACATTCACGTCGGTTTAGTGAACTCTTGATTTGGCCTTTCTTTAGCAAGTCCAAGTCGCAATACAAAATACATATCCGGCATGCCTCTCTCCCATCGGCATAGGCAGAGACCACTTCGCTCTACTTCCAACGATCCAAACACACTTCTTTCGCTTCATCCACATACGCAATAAAATAATTCAAAAAATCAAGGAGAAACTAGCAAAAAACTGACCCTACCATATCGAAGTTTACATTTTATACAATATAACCTTCAAATCCGTCTCTGTAGTGCCCATAAGCGCACGCGCATATTAATTCGTCTAGCGTATACAGCACGGCTTCAAGTATATCGTCCCGTTTCACTTTCACTATGGTTTCATTCGCTTTTATTTGGTTCTTGTTTGTTATTTAAAGTGTTCTAAAAGTTTCATTAAAATCTATTCAGTCGTTTTGCGTAAAAGAGTAACCAACATCTTGACATTTATTTGACATTATAAAATACTAGTACTTAGGATAGGATTAGGATAGGATTAACATAGGTCAGCAGAGTCAAATTTGAATTTAATTATTTATTTATTGATACCTCTATTGAAATGTTAATTTTAATGCATGTTTCTATGGATTTATGCCTAAGAATTCGTAAAACTTTTATTAAAAAGAGCAACTCAATCACAGACGTATTTAAACACTTTCAGTTACACGAAAGATTTTTCATGGTAGGTACGTTCTTCTCTGGGGAAAACGGCAATCTTACGAATCTGGCATTAACTTTAAAAAAATACCCGTCTTTAGGCGATGTCAAACCCATCCTAAAAGATTAAATACACATAGTAGAAAATTAATGAATAACCACTTTTTTCTCGCAATACAACATATCAATCAATCATTGAAAGCAATTCTAACATAACTCTTGTAATATCAGTGTTATAGCAAACGCATAGTATCACGATTTGTAGCAAAAACAAGTGGCATTGGCCGGCATATCTCAAAGCCATCTGATGCAAGGCTATGAGTTAATACTTCGTACTGATTTATTCTCGCAAATGAGATTAAATATTAGAGCTTGAGTATTATAATGTGAATTTTTATTGTTTCCTATTCCGGTGGTTTTTTTTGGGGCTCATTTGTGATGTAGTTTAGGCTAATATTTTTTTAAATTACTGTCAAATATGTAGATTGTGTTTCAACTTTTTTAAATGAAGGCTTGTTAAAAATATTTATAGGAATGTATGAGTACCTAATTAAAGGGTTCTATGATTTAATATAATTTCTGATTTGTGAACAGAAATGTTGTACGAATATTATAAATGTCAATGTTTCTGCCGATGGATGAAAGGGATGTGAGGATGCTTGTTTTTCTTTCACGTAAAAATAGTGACCACAGATTTTAATGAAACTACAATATTATATAGGTAGTTTACAAATCAGAATAACACATTGGCTATTTAATTTTTAGATATCGTGCATTTTACATTTTTCAAGATGTATTCGTAAGTATTTTGTCTCGAGCTTGGCGGATGAGGAGAAAGACCTTTGTCCAGCAGTGGGACTCAAGTCGCTAGATTAGATTAGAAGTATTTTGTGCGAAGTCGCAGACAGTCTAGCCTAACAAAAATGTCTAACATTAGTGGCCTACAAACTAAACTCATAAAAAAAATAGTCTATAAAGTCTAGATTCTATCTAGCTGGTATACCATTAATGGGAACAAACCTTCAATCGATCATAAAAAGAAAGTAAGAAGAAGCCAAGTCTTTCACAACATTAAAACCGTGAGTAAACTTAAATTACATTTATTTAAAAAAAATATTAAAACATCCAGTGCACTTTCATCTAGAAATTTCACGTCCCACATTTTGACAATATTGTAAGAATTAAGGCTAAAAAATGATTACAATCAGACAGACTTGCATTATAATTAAATTGTTGGGTTTGTAAGTTATAAGTTGTAAGCGTTTCTTTTAGATTTCGCTTTGTTACTCGTTTTCATCTGAATGCAGCGAGAATAAGTAGGTAAGAGCCAGTCCAGAAGACGCGTTTTACGCGCATATCCATTCGCGCGTTTGCACTCGCGCGTAGTCGAGATACTTGAGCTACATGTCCCGTCCAGATGCCTACGCGCGTTTCCTCAACCCTCGACTAAGTACTTAATACTTATTATAAGAAATGCAGTGAGAATAATAAAATAAAACAATACTCTTTCTGAAACAGTCTGAAAGATGCCAAATAATTTACTTCCACGACATTTTCTACGAGAGATAATCATTGCAAAATAAAATGCATGGTATTCTTTTTATTTCTTTAACCAACTTTATTACAATTTGGAAAATTACCGGCAGGCTAGTGCACATTTTGCGACTTTGGTCGTCCCTGTTTCAAAGGAAGTAAGTAGGACAGACGATGTGAGAAAGGGACACAATCGTTCTAGTCCTATACGTCAAAAAATCGACACCAAAGTCGCCAAACCGCTTCATCTCCAAACTTACACCCTAATGTAAAGGTCACACGAACTTAAGCAATATTTCCGCAAAAAGTATCCATTGTTTAGTCCAAGTTTCAACATTGCTCGAGTCAATTCCAGAGACAGATACAACTTGACACCTCGCTTGTATTAACGCTAATAGCGGACAGGGGTCAGGAAAGCTTTTGTACAGCATTTGTGGGAAGTCTGATGGGGTTTAAGTAATTGTTCACTAATTATTTGCTGTGGTTTTGGTTATTTATGGACGTGTTTCTGTCTGACAATTAGGAATTCTTTTAGTGGTTAAGTATGAAATATAAACGTTGCATTTCAACGTTATTGTATAATATCTAAGACAGTTACCTTGTTGTGTCCCACTGCTGGGCAAAAGCCTACCTCCTTGCTCACCAATTCTCCATCCACTTCTACTGTGCAGTGACTGTGCACCAAGGTCTGACAACGATCCGATCCAAAATGTTTAGTACTTATAGGTCTGAGATAGATCCGAGAACTATGTATGATAATTTTGTCGATTGGTTGTCTTGATCTGCCCATAATTGAACCAGTTTCTTCAAGAAACATTAGGTCGAGATGTAACAGTAAATTTTGAGCTTCAGGGGCCCAAGTTGCTTATTTACAACATTCTCAGTTGTGTTGTGGTAGAGTGTCAATGGCATTTTTTGATACTTTTGGTCGCTATCAGTATAGTTTTAAATGTGATAAGGACAGCATACGTGAGATAATTGTCGCGGCACGCCATGCTAAGCCCCCAGGATAGGTTATTAATAACGGGCGTTAATGTGTCAAAAATGTCGTTGTCACTCTGCCGACACATAATTGAGAATACTTATTGTAAATTAGTAGATTTGGGCCCCTGGACTGATTCCATCCATTGACTACCCGTATGTAGAAAGGTAGGATTCACTTTATTACATAGGAATTAGGTAGCTACCACGCTTTTCCTGATTTACGAAACTCTACCATATCTTTTATCTCTTTAAACATAAAGTTACATTCTTAAGCCATTGTTAACACATTTCCGTAATCTTCAAACGCTAGTGCCACTCATGTAACATGCCAATTAAGGTTAGATCTATAATATTCTAGGAAAAGCTATGGGAAGCCGGTTTTATGGTTATTAATTAGCAATTGTTAAATAACTTGGGTAATGTTTTGAAGGGATGTGAAGTAATTGGAGGCTGCCAGCGACTTCGTACACATTCATCGTCATATCTTGGAAAATATAGCCTATATACAGGGTGTAACAGAAAGGGGGTATAAAGCCGAAACACAGCGATAGTCCTCATGAAACTGAACAACTTTCCCCAAGGAACATGGGTCGTAACTCAAATTTCGCCTCCCCATACAAAATGCCCGATCAGCTAATCGAGTAAGTATGGGCGATCCAAAAATTTTTTTCGAGTTACGATACGACCCATGTTCCTTGGGGAAAGTTGTTCAGTTTTATGAGGACTATCGCTGTGTTTCGACTTTATATACCCTTTCTGTTACACCCTGTATATAGCCCGCATAGCCTATATTCATTTATTTATTTATTCATTGCTTTCATGTGTACATACTTAACTTAGATATAATAATGTTTATAGTCTCAACATGAAACCCTGTTAGGGCGCTGCAATATATGTGTACATAGGTCATTATTTCAAATGTATGACTTATATTTACTTAAAATAATTTATGCTACGAACAAAAACTAATGTCATGTTATATGTTATTCTGATATATAAACTACTACTTGCCAAACATGAAAATTGATTTAGTAGTTTTTTCGTAAAAGAGTAACAAACATCCATCCATCCATCCATAGATAAAAAGTTATATTTGTAATGTTAAAATGTTACTACATATACCACTAAGGCCCACTTGAACAGCCCAGAGTTAACGCAATAAACCCAGAGTTAGCTGCTAACACAGGGTTAAATAAAGATAAATCAATACAAATTATTAATTTAACCCTGTGTTACCAGCCTCCGGGTTTATTGGGCTGCGCAAGTGGGCCTAAGAAATCTCAGTAGATAGAAACCTTACTACATTTCTGTTCCATTGGCAGTGGTACAGCAAACGCAAGCAACTTCTTACAAATCAATTAACAAGAACTTCAAATACATATGTAAGTAGAATAATGCGATACATTACATCAATTGAAACCAATCACAAGACAGTGCTAAAACATTGCGTCGTTTTCTCATGTCACTTGTGTAATTCCAGTAGCTATTGGATAACATTTAGTACTGTTTATTGCGAATGTAGATACTTAATAGATTGGACTTAATTCTTACTTCAGAAATATATCTTTAGTGATTTTGTTCTTTTAATTACGTTTTGCCGAAATAAGTAGGTAAGTGCTTAATGTAAAATTAAGGTCGATCTACACAGATCCGGGCCGTGCCCTGGCCGTGTCCGGGCCGTGGCCCGTCAGGAGGGAAAGCAATACGTCGTCATGACAACGTGTGTGAACGAATCCATAGAAAATGTAGGGAATGATATTTTTTCCCTGACACGTCCCGGACACGTTGTCATGACGACGTATTTCTCTCCCCCCTGACGTCCCGGGCACGGCCCGGATCTGTGTAGATAGACCTTTATTCTTATTCCATTTCCAAAAAATTGTGATTTACACTTACACACGTTTACATACATATCTGACACACCTCTCTCGGGTAGACAGAAATCACATCCCTCCACTTGCTACCATCCAAATACCTACACCTTATTTTCAGTTAATTTCAGCTAATCAATAGGATATCCACTGCTGGGAAAAAGGCCTTTGTTATTTATTACCTACGTATTTATAAAACAAGACTACATACCTAACAAAAAAACCTCAAAGCATAAAAGAACAAACACGTACCTATTCTGAGAATTTGCAATTATAAATAAAACAAAACACTATCATTTCGTCGCTAAATTATTCAACGTATAAACATAAACATAAGTAGATAACTAAATAAATATCAAATTAATTCAGTTACTGCATCTTACAATCACGAACATCTTTAAAATCTGTTTCATTACAACATACATACAGTAGGAAAGTAATGAATCATTATGTCATACTTTTTAATTAGTCCACGTGTATTATAAAATGTATGAAAACTTCTTGGTGGTTATTAAAAAAAAGGAAAGTATGCTTTCGTTTTCTCGTAATTTAGAGGAAATGTTGCGTGTTTGATTTGATGATGATTTTGGCAGAAGATTGGACTTGGAAAGGTTCTTGTTGTTAGCCCATATACTCTTATACAGAGAGTGGCCAAGTGCGGGTTGGCGGATTTCACATACACCTTCGAATTTCTTCTTTGTTGTATGCAGGTTTCCTCACGATGTTTTTCCTTCACCGTTAGCAAGTGGTAATCGAATAAATTGAAACGTACATGAGAAATAATAAAATTATCATTTTATTTACTTGTTTGTGTGTTTCCATCAGTGTGTTTTCATCACTTTATATACGGAATAATATTTTAATATTTTTGTGCTTAAATAAATAAATAAATATTTGGGACATTTCACACACGGAACTAGATATATAACACCCAGACACGGAACAAACATTTATGCTCATCACATAAATGTTTGTTAACCGGCTGGGATCGAATCCGCGACCCGTGCGTATGAGGCAGACTCACTACCGACTATGCTAACTGGCCTGTCAATAGTTAGGAATATATCCTCCAACTGACCTTAAGAAATACATCCGAAAAGGCTTAGGTTATTTAAAATGTATTTCAAACAGTTCCCGACACACACATCACCTGTTTTCATTCAAACATACAAACAGTTGCTAACAGCGTTGGAATGTCAGTGAAACCAGTCGCGCAGTGACGGAATGGAATCGAATCTCAATAATATTTTGATTCACATGACTCTTTTAGTGGCTCATTTATGTTTAAATTATTTATCGAGTTGCTGCAGAGAGGGTAATTAAATTTAATGCTTGCTTAAACTTGTTACTTCATTAGTTCAGATAAAGTACTTATTCATATGATGAGATGAAGCATGAACTTTTAGCCACGTTGTTAACGCTCAAGAAAATTTCTGGGAATGGGGAGGATGACTACATTCAAAAATTCAAAAAATAATTAGTCTGTCTTTTAGGCTATTAAAAAATATTTAAAACACATTTTTTACCTGATCAAATACATAAATAAATACAAAGATACAGAGCATCAACACCTGTAACTTGAAAAAAAAAATTAGCCTCTCCGCACAAAATGTCAGATCAGCTATCGAGTAAGTATGAGCGATCCAACAATTTTTTTCGTGTTACGTTACGACCCATGTTCCTTGGGGAAAATTGTTCAGTTTCATGGGGACTATTGCTGTGTTTCGGCTTTATATCCCCTTTCTGTTACACCCAGTATACCTGTATGAAACGTTTTCCACGGCATAATGACATAATTCTATACAAGTTTGTCTAACAATGCGATTAGTACGGTTAATCGCTTCTTTGGCCTCATTATTATATGGGGCAATAGTCGTGAGGGCCTTAAGCCGTGGGATCGTTCTTTAATGAAGGTTTAAAGTCGTTTTGAGAAGGTTTTTGAATTAGGGCCTTTTGAGAAAATTTTATTTATATGTTGGTACTTATTTGGACAAAAAAATAGGGGACTTGCTCAAGAAAGGCCAAATCAAGAGTACCGTAACTAAACCGACGGGCATGTAGAGGCGACTGATGAGTGTGGATGAGGCGAAAGGGGTGTGTTTGGATCGTAGCAAGTGGAAGGAAGTGGTCTCTGCCTACCCCAATGGGAGAGAGGCGTGACGGATATGTATGTACGTGTGTTATTTGAATATTTTGTATCTACACACATACCTACATATCTGTAAGATGAGAAAGAAGTGTGTTTGTATCGTAGCAAGTAGAGGGAAATGGTCTAGTAGTAGTCCTATGAAAGAGCCGTGACAGATATGGAGTAGGCTGAGACCACCAATGGCTACGATCCAAACACACTTCTTTCGCTTTATCTACATTCATCAGTCACCTAATACATGCACGTCGGTTTAGGGTAGTCTTGACGGGGTCTTTCTTAAACAAGCCCTCTTTTTTTTGTTTATTATCCTTTCTATTTGTATATTATCCTTTCTATTTCTAAAATTACTTACAAATAACACCAAGACCGTTCAATCAATCGTTTACTTTCAAGTTACCTGCAACAAAAACACCGTTCATTAGCATACTCTATAAATAACGAGAGAAAATGCAATTTATTAACGATCGAGAGGGAAATGGTTAATCGGTAATCTTATGCAATTTTACAGCCAATTGCAGCAGAAATATCATTCAGTTTGTAATTGGGATATTTGCATAGTCTAGGTACTAGAATATCAATCCTACTAATTTTATTGTCAATGTTTGTGCCGATAAATTGATGGATGATTGTTACTATTTCACGGAAAAACTACCCAACAGATTTTGATGAAACTTAATAATATTGTAGCTATCTAAATCATATACAATACATTATTTGAAGATATTGATATACACGTAACAATTTTATATGTAGGTACCTATTATATTTTTCTTATCTTCATCCATGTTTTTCTTTATCTTTCTCTTTAATTAAGTAAGATATTTAAATCAATCTTCGCGCATAAGTATATCTAGGGTCACAAGTTATCTACCCAGACCTTAAAAATCTTTGAGTATAGAATATGTAAGGAGATGCCACATTTTTTTTATATACAAATGAGTTTATGACAGCTTGCCAAGGTTGGCGCAAGTTTTCCATAGTTTTCTTGGTAGATGACCTGTCAAACGATAAGAAATTCCATACAAAAAGGTAGCCATTTTGCGCCAGACCAGGCTCGCAGATCCAGACGGTATGGCACCTCCTTATATATTCTATACTCAAAGTTAAAAATACCTAACGATAAATAGCACTGCTTTATAATGACATATTATATTAGTAAGCGAACAGCATTTGGAACGTTACAACGTCACTTAGTACATAGATTATTATTATAAATATTTTCTCAAAATGTTTTACAAGTGTTTACTTATTTCTTGTAAGTACTTATCATTGATTTTCAGTTCTATTTTTTATGCTAAGTTGGTTTTATTCTCCGAGTTGTAGGCCTAGAATACACGGGAAACGCAACTGTAACTGCTAGTTACTTTTGAGTTGCATCTAAGTTTCTACTATAGACTCCTTTAGAAAACCACACACGACGCAACTAGTTTAAAACGTTTCAGATTAGTCAAAGGTAACTAGCAGTTGCAGTTGCGTTGCAGTTGCGTTTCCCCGTGTGTTCTGGGTCGTAGAGTCGTTTTAATATTTGTATCTCGTAAAGTGGTATCTGCCTACCCCGATGGGAAAGAGGTATGACAGATATGAGTTATGTGTATAGGATATGAGTTATTAAAGTTGTGTGTTATTAATTAAAGTTAGAGATATTTCGATAGTTCTGTAAAATCTTTTATTGTAGTCATGATAATAGAATTTTTGATGCCGTTTAAAGTCTGTCTACACACATCCGGGCCGTGTCCAGGACGTGTCCGGGAAAAAATATCATTCAATACATTTTCGTCATGACAACGCGTGTAAACGAATTCATAGAAAATGTATGGAATGATATTTTTTCCGGATACGGCTCGGATGTGTGTTGATATAGACCATTAATTGTTAAAGTTAAGTCTCTATCTTATTTTCATTTACCTATAGGTATTTATATCAATTAGTTATATTCAAATAATTTCTTACAATAAGTAAAATTCTTATAAAACCTCCTCAACTTTCCAGCATTACTTCTCGCGTGCTTTGGGGCTCCTTTCACGCGTGTAAATGACCCAACCTGCTGCCCAGGCGCAAAATTCAGCCCAGTCTGTGCATCCGACGGCCACACCTATTGGAACGAGGAATGTGTCAAATGCACCAACCCTAGTCTCACTATCACTAGTCAATGGTTCTGTCCGAGACTTGATGCTGAGTTTAACATTTAGTTTTGGAGCCACTGGAATTGGGATGATGACTACATTAAAAAAATTGAATTATAATTAGTCCGTATTTTAGGCTATCAAAAAAAATTTGAAACACATTTTTTATCTGATCAAATACATAAATAAATACAAAGATACAGAGCATCAAAGTTATGGAATGGGGGGGTTTTTACGTCACCATTGAGTAAAAATCGTACTCAAACGAGACGTCACGAGAAACTTTAACCCAGAGTATCTTTGTCATTTTTGGTTTAAAAGAAAAAAGAAAAAATACGTGTCTAATATTTTAAAATAATCTATGTGATATTTTTTTTTCGTTATCATGCCTATTGCGGTTTTAAAAATGGCACTTTTTGCGGCGGACATTCTGGTTTTGGAGTCACTTCCGACTATCAGTTTTCAAAATGGGCCTTGGATACGTAGGTACTCTTGATAACAAACAACTTTTACTATGGGACCAGGTTCGAAAACATTAAAAAAAAATCCAACTCTACTAAATGTATGGGAGAAATTAATTTCAAATAACAAAGAACTTTTACAATGAAACTTGTTTTTTTTAAAGGTGAAGTTATTCCATTTTAAGGTACTAACCAAAGATACTTAGAAAACATAACTACACAAAAAAATGCCACAATTAGAAAGTAAAATTGCTCTTTTTATTACCCACATTAATTTACTGGAGTCCTCATTTGTATAAACGCTCTTACTGTCCATGTCTCAATTTAGCTTTCGTGAGTAAATGATTATGGTCAAAACTATGGTGGCAGCTGTCACGTTCGGCTGTTTTCGTAAAAGTTCGTGCGGTGTCGTGCTGGGAACTTCCTTTTATATAGGGCAAAGGTTGCAAGTTATACTGCCAATAAATAGATCTAGATTATGTAAGTGTAGGTAATGCATTACTTACAATGTTGTCAAAGTAATCTCCATAGAAAAATGGGTGGAAAAACGGTAAATAGATTTCATCTTCCCATAATAATGTTGATAAGCTGATTGATCATTTTAAATGACAAGTTATTTTTTCAATATATATTAGTTCAGTTTTATGGACCTTGTAGAGTGCGTTTCATGAATACTATGCCACCATGTTGGCAGCATTGGAAATTTGTATTGTCACATTACCCTTATTGTGTTTTGCAGTACGAGTTTTCAATGCTGCCAAAATTGCGGCATAGGAAGTATTCTATGAAACTCACTCTATGGACCTTGTATCCCTCTTTTATTTGGTTGACATACGTCCTCTTTGTCTCTCTCCTTCACCAAAGACCTTCATTGTCATAAAGTAGCAAAAGATTTTAGAGATTATTAATTCTAATGTACCATGCTTATAATTGACTGGTTATTTTTGTCCGTACCGGGAATCAAACCTTAACCACAAGCTCGTAATTCCAGTCATAAAGGAAACCCTTAAAAACTATTAAACACAATTATATACATTTTCTACATTATAACTAGGGAAAGGCGTAAAATACTACATTTTCTAGGTACGGTACTTAGGTAAAGTAATGACAGAGACTTCCGTTTAAAGCGTAATGTTTCTGAATGAAAGTTGTTTGGCATTTTTACTGCCCTTGATAAAAGTTGTTTTAAGTAAAAACTTGATCTGTTAGCTACAATGTTAGTGTGTAAAGTTAAGCAAAGTGTAAATAAGGTAAATATTGTTTATTTATTTTAATTACCACATGTTACCAAAAAATAAACTCATGTAACCTATAGTTAAATCTGTCACTGTCACTGTCAACAATCTGTATAAGATGTCTCCAATGATGTCTCGATATTTATTGTACGATCAAAGAAATTAGATGACTATGAGACTATGATTATATGCTCTTTGGTCTATGGGACGAGTTCATCAAAAGCTTGAGAAATATTGAGTAGCATATCTAAGTTGGACAACAATATTTGATAAATATAACACCACCCTTACTGAACCTTTCAGGTAGGGGCAGTCTAGAAATAATCCTTTTCAATTTGGAACACCCTTTTAAATCTACCATAAAAAAAGTAAAAAAAGGTTTTTCACATGTTAACTAACAAAACCTTAATAACCGCTACATTCGTGATATTCTTATCGGAAGGAAAGTGAAAATCGACATTTAGCACGTTTCAACGAACACGTGTGAAAACAAATGCAATCGGTCGATAAATTAAAAAGTTAAAGTACTTTCATTGGAGATTTTTTTAAATTATGTTTGTACCTTTATAAGTTAAATACCTACATATCTATCTGTTACGCTTCGCTCCCATGCATCGGGGTGGGTAAACAGAGACCACTTCGCTCTCGATCGAAAATTACTAGATTAATTCATTGATCGTAGCAAAATCAATGAATTAATCTAGTAATTTTCGATACCAACATTGCCTTACTAACGAAGAAATTCAACAACTTCTTTTCAATGTATGTTTATTAGTCCCTGATACCCATAGTACAGGATTTGCCTAGTTTGGGGTCAGGTGACCGTGTGTGAAATGTCCCCCAATATTTTTATTTATTTATTTAATTTAACATACTTTTTACCTAAGTAGGTTCTTACCAAAGTTACGTTGCTAAATTATACTAACAATATAGGTAACGCAAAAAATGTTTCATAAAATATACATCAAACGGAAGTCATTTAAAAAAACCCTTCCATTAACTCTCTAATTAGCCGACCATATCCTCCGACTTAAAACTAGGTCCATATTAGGGCTTACAGATCCATCTAGATTCTAGACAAACAGCTAGTCGTTTAAAGCCTAGGTCTTATCGAACCGGCTTTGTATCGATCTAGACTGGAAATGACCTAAATTCCTATTAACTTGTTTTAGGAAGTTGAATGTAAACTTTTGTGTTGTGTTTCTGAAAGGTATTCCTATTATTTTTAATATCTCGGAATTGAATACAAGGGTATTATTGAACTTTAAAGAGTCTTGTATTTATTTAGTTCCAGTACCCAACCAAAAAGGTCATACAAAACCGTGTAGTGTTACAGACTCGTGCCCTTAGTAACAAAAAACACTTTTTACTTCAGTAACCATCAGTCAATCAATAAATCATCAAAATAATGTTGCACAACTTATAGTTTCTCAAATATTTAACAATAGTTCTATCACTTATCATAATTTCTAAACGCAAAAATTCTAAGTAACTTTACGGCTATAAAGACAAAATAGCCATTGTACTACAATCAAATTGAGAAAGCGACACATGTGTGGCACTTCAAGGAAGAGAGAGACAGGCAAAATGCAATGAATACGAACAATTTCCTTGATATAGCCAGCCTGTTTGTAATCCTAGACTCTTCCGTAATAAAATACTTAATATGCATAGGTACTAGTTGCTTTATGTAACTCTTGAACTATAAATTGGTACACGTAATGTATTTATTATTTATTCTGTTAGAAAGAAATTTTTACACGCTTTATATTAGCTTCACTTGTAAGTAACTATGCATGCAAACAAATCTTGGAATATTAATTTGACTAACTTCCGGGTCTTCGAATAGGATGAAATTTTGCACACGCTCTGAGTTCTGATGACAATACAATATTATGGTACTTTCGAACTGATCTGATGATGGAGGATGTTTAGTGCGAGCTAAAGCGTGTTTTAGTTTTTTAAACTATTTTCTTATGTAAATATAATGAGTTATGTTTTTTTATAGATCGTTAATTTGTAATGAGTATGTAAAAGGTATAATATGGGAAATTAGTAGAGATTAAAAATATCCGTAAATAAATCATTTATTTTGTTCACATTTATCGTCGTATCTTCAATGCCTTTGTCTTATTTTGATGTCTAACTTTGTTGTCCGTCCGTTTTATTTTTCAAATTATCATTTCTTTTACGTTCTAAGTTTTAAGACTTAAGTTCCTTTTATTTTGTTTTGTGTTTAATTTTGTTGTCATTGTAATTTTGTTTTGTTTTCGTATATTTTTATTGGACTTTGAATAAATAATTACTTACTTACTTAAGCTACAATATTTTTAAGTCTCATAAAAATCTGTTCAGTTGTTTCTACGTGAGAGTAAAAAACATCCATCAAAGAGTATAATCACTGACATTTATAATATTAGTAGATCTTTGTAATTAATCAATAGATCGCATTCTAGCATTTTGTTTTGCAACCCGCCTCAATCCACAAAAGTAAATAAATATTTCAATGATAAGCATTTTCTATTTCAAACCGAGATCACAAAAACTTTGACGCAAGACCTGTCATCATTACCACAATATTACATTCAGCGTAGTTTTTATTACGAAACAATAAAGTTCACAATGTGATGGGACGATGTAACGAGAAGTTTGTTGATTGTGAGAATTTTCGGCTAACTAAACAATAAAGTTTTGTACTCAGATATTTGGGTCAAGCGAAAGTGTTTGCTGTTGACAGTGAAATAAGTACTGTTGTTGTTTTACTGTGACTGCCCTGTCCAAGTTATGACTCATCATAACATTGGCTTTGTGGTCGATTGAAAGAAAAAAGAAACTTAAAAAAACCAGTCAAGTGCGAGTCGGACTCGCGCAGGAAGGGTTCCGTACCATTCACTATGATATCAAGAAAAATATCATGTTTGTTGTATGGGAGCCCCCCTTAATTATTATTATTATTCAATTTTAGTATTTGTTGTAATATCGGCAATGGTAATACATCATCTGAGAAAATTTTCAATGCCCTAGGTAATACGGTTCATGAGATACAGCCTGGTGACAGACGGACGGATAGACAGACAGACAGACGTACAGCCAAGTCTCAGTAATAGGGTCCCGTTTTCACCCTTTGGGTATGGAACCCTAAAAAGAATAAAAAGAAAGAATGGTCAAATAACAAAAGATTCATAAAAAAGCTTAAGTAAAAAAGGCGATACTTAAATACATACTTAGTACATATCTGTCACGGCTCTTTCCCATCAGGGTAGGCAGAGACCACTTCCCTTCACTTGTTACGATAAACACGCGTCCTTTGCGAAAAATTACAAAAACATCACACTCTACTAAGTACTAAATATGATAAAAAAGTAATAAAAAAAAACATAATGTCATATTCCATAGTTAACTACTTACGTAGCTAACAGTCAGCAACATAAAAGCTAATTAAATCTAACAGCCAATCAAAGTTATAGCTGTCTCTATCGTTGTCATAAATCAGATAAAGACAGCTCGACAACTTAAAGTTATTTCGAACAACAGAGAAAAAATGTTAAATGATAAAATCCTATTATTATTATTATAAATTTCAATGTTTGTGCCGATGGATGGATGGATGTTTGTTACTTCATCACGCAAAAACTACTGAACAGATTTTGATGAAACTTTACAATAACTTAGCTTGGACATCAGAATAACACGTAGGCTATATTATTTTGAGATATCGTGTTTTTTGTTGAGCAACCCTACAAAGTTTCTTGCTAGGTTCTTCTCTGGAGAAAACTGCACTCTTGCGAATCTTGCATTAACTTTAAAAAATTACCCGTCCTAAGTGTTGTCAAAACCTATAGGATTAAATGATTTTTCATTTCATTTCTTCCAAGATATGACGATAAATGCGTACGAAGGCAGCCTGTAGTACTTCAATAAATAACAAAGTAATTATACGAACGTTATTACAGTTTAACTTTAACTACCTAGGTACTTGAAGTGAAGGGATAATGTATAGTAAAATGCCAAGTAAACGGCTAAGTAATTATTCTTAGGTATTTGTTTGACCATTCAAGGTTGCCAGTTTATGATATGAATCATGGAATATTCTAGTTTAGTGTTGCCGCTCGATAGGCCAATATCGATCGATAGCCTATCAATAGGTCGAAAAACATGTACCCTAACGATAGCACAATCCATTATATCATTTTTATCCCACCCATTATACCTTCACACAGAATGCAATACTATTGAAATAAATATCACTATCGATAGAGCAAAACTATCGATAGTATATTCAATATTGGAGAGCAATACTATCGATAGTATCGATACTATCGATAGTTCATTGATCGGCAGCGATCGAAACTATCGATATTATCGATAGTATTGCTGTTAACCGATACTATTGCAGCGAAAGAGCTATCGATAGTATCGATTGTGCTATCGATAGGGTACATGTTTTTGACGTTTAACAATCGATAGTAAAACTATCGATTTTTCGGCAACACTATTCTAGTTTCTACCCTAAACCACAGAATACCTAATAGTAGGTACATAAATCTCACTCCTAAAACCCGTTCAAAGAAATAACGACTCATGCTACCCCCTACTGATTTGCCTAACCGGAGAGGTGGCCTTTGCTACTTGCAGTTCGATACCTACACGCGCGAGTGGGACAGGCCTGCCTAAACTGACGTGCATGTATGAGGCGACTGATGAATGTGGAGGAAGGGAATGAAGTGTGTTTGGATCGTAGCAAGTGGAGGGAAGAGGTCGTGGTCTCTCCCTACCCCCCGACGGGAGGCGTGACCAATATGTATGTAAAATACGCAAAATTATAAGCAAAACATAAGCCCACTTAGTAGGTCCGAGATATTAAGAAGCGAAGGAAGTGTGTTTGGTTCGTAGCAAGTGGAGATGTGGTATGTGTCTACTCGACGGGAAAAAGACGTGACAGAATTATATGTATCTATCTATGTAGGCCTCCAACAAGGTGGACTGACGACTTGGTTAAAGTCGCTGGAAGCCGTTGGATGTGGGCAGCGCAAGACCGGTCGTTGTGGAGATCCTTGGGGGAGGCTTTTGTCCAGCAGTGGACGTCCATAAGCTGACATAATGATGATGATGGTCTATGTAGGATACCCTACGTGTCCTTCATTATCATCATACATTTAAGAGCGTCGCTCTTGTCGGTGGATTCTACGCCACTCTTTTCTATTCTCTGCCGTCCGTTTGAGCACCTGATACGACACAACTTCTATTCTCTCTTTTATTTGGTCTTAGTAAGTCCTTCGTGGTCTCTCTATCCCACCTTAACTAATAAAACAACCGTAATAAATTCGCAAACCAAAGAAATGAAACCAAATCGAATGCCCTCGTTTTGTAAACCGCACCATAATGTATCCGACAAACATATTTAACTTGATTTCAGTACACAGTTGTAGTTGGTAGATCGTACAGTATCTTATCTCATATCTATGTGATTTATATTATTAAAGATAAATAATATAAATGAATAAGTATTTAAATTAAACTTTAATGGCGCGAATGTACTTGCAGCACAGTTGCGATTTGTTTTACGAGTACATAAAAAACGTTAACCGCGGAAGTCAAGAGTACCCTAAACCAACGTGCATGTATGAGGCGACTGATGAATATGGATGAAGCGAAGGAAGTGTGTTAGGATCGTAGCAAGTGGAGAAAAGTGGTCTCTGCCTACCGCGATGGGGAAGAAGCGTGAGAGATATTTAAGTATGTTTGAAGTTTGAACCGCGTGCGGTATACTGCTGTCCTGCGTTTTTATATCAAACACCAAATTGCAACCGCAGCTGCATTAGCGCCCTAATAGCTGTTCGGTTGTTGTTTAGTTACGATAACTAAAGTAGAGGAATTAATAAGTCTGTACATACATACATGTGGAATGAAGATTTTGTGGAATGAAGACTATTTTTATAATGTTTTTTTCATAAATTGTCTTATCTTCTGTTTTCGTGTCAGATTTTCAAAAATTGAACTGTTTGTGTCAGACATGAGATGTCAAAAAAATATATAAATAAACAAAACGATGTTGTTATGAGTATTAAAAGATTATAAAATTTTGAATATTAAAAGATTATCAAAAGATTATCGATCCCTTTATTTCTACTGAGCGTCCCACATACATATCCGTCACGCCTCTCTCCCATTGGGGTAGGCAGAGACCATTTCCTTCCACTTGCTACGATCCAAACACACCTCTTTCCTTCATCCACTCATCAGTCGCCACATACATGCCCGTTGGTTTAGGGTACTTTTGATAAGCGTCTTTCAACTTTAATAAGTATACAAAGGCACCAAGTGCTATTTCTAAAGAAGAGTTACTATAACACCTCTATACTTCGATTCAAATCGAAATGGAAACACTAATTTGTTTCAAAGTGGGTCAATTCGCACGTGCCCGTCTGATATTGTATCTGAATCATTTATAACTGTATCGACCTAACATAGAGCTTTATATTCCATGAGGTGTGAGTGTGACCTTAGAAATAGGTTTTTGTAGAGGTAAACTTTGCACAATGTAATGTTCAGTTTGATGTAAGGTTACCTAAGTACCTATAAGTATAGAATGAATCACTTTTATACCTATGTCACAGATTACTAAATAGGTAGTTTAATCTAGTTTTTAATCTGTAGGTACTTTTTTACAGGCGAATTTATGTGCCATGACATAATAATGGTCTATCTACACATCCGGGCCGTGTCCGGGACGTGTCAGGGAAAAAATATCATTCCATACATTTTCTATGGATTCGTTCACACACGTTGTCATGACGACGTATTGTTTTCCCTCCTGATAGGACACGGCCCGGTCACGTTCCGGGCACGGCCCAGATGTGTGTAGGTAGACTTTAAATAGATAAATAAAATAAACTAATGAATCTTTACAGTAATATAGCTTGTATATATCTACTATATAAAAATAAGTCGGGTTTTCCTTCCTGACGCTATAACTCCAGAACGCACGAACCGATTTCCACGGTTTTGCATTCGTTGCAAAGGTCTCGGGCTCCGTGAGGTTTATAGCAAAGAAAATTCAGGAAAAATTTCAACAGAAAAGCGGGAAAATCTTTTTTCACATACAGAACTTTGAGGCGGTACGAAGTTCGCCGGATCAGCTAGTGAATAATAAAGACTACTTTTAAGATACCATGTTAATTTTCCAAGAAACATCGAACGAATTTCAAACAGAAAAATAAATCAAAGAAGGCCTAATATATCATACTATGGAGCAAGTGCAGGAAAGAGTCAGAGTCATGTTGTATCAAGAAGTCAAGGGGAAAATGGAGGACAGAACGAAATGGAAGAAGCTCCACCGACAAGATCGTGCGGCTATACAGGGTGTAACAGAAAGGAGGTATAATGCCGAAACGCAGCGATAGTTCTCATGAATATAAATAACTTTCCCCAAGAAAAATGAGTCGTAAATCGAAAAAAAAAAATTCGCCTCCCCATACTAAATGTCCGATCAGCTGATCGAGTAAGTATGAGCCATCCAAAAATTTTTTTGGAGTTACGACCCATGTTCCTTGGGGAAAGTTGTTCAGTTTCATGAGGACTATTGCTGTGTTTCGGCATTATACCTCCTTTCTGTTACACCCTGTATAATCACATAACTTACACAGAAATACTCAAGTTCGTTTTAATTAAAACTTACTTGGGAATAAAGCCAAATTACCGTCAATTATCCAAAAGAATACCTCGAGAATATTTTAAAACTCATTACCGGCTACCCTTTAGAAAAGTGCATAAAAAGTGCAGCTGTGGCGCATCTGAGTGCATCTCCATTGTGCATCAAATGTCGAAGCATATGCACCGCGTCAAATGTCAGATATGCACCTTTTGAAGCGATAGCACGTGCTACAAACAGCTGAAGTTTTTATTATCTATTCTTGCTTGCTTTAATTACGGGATTAATTAAGTTTTACGTCTTTTTTAATGAATAGTTAGATGGGGTAAGACTTGTAGATCGTGATAAAAAATAACTGCAGTATTAGTTTTTAATTTAAAATTTATAAAATCTTTTTATTTCTTTTAAATTTATTAGGGGCATGGAAGAAGGAGTTAAGGTTGCCTGGAAGATATTGCTACCTAGCAATAAGTCCGCCTGTTGCTTCTTATATTCTTGTGTGTGTCTGTACCGTATATCTTTGTGTGCAATAAAAAATATTTGCATTGTATTTTAAGAATGCGGGGAAGGCCTTTGCCAAGCGAAACACATTAGGCTATTTAAAAAAATGTGGTACCTGCTTACTTATAGGTAATGATTTTGTTTAGGTACCTACTAAACATTATAATAGGTAGATACATATAATTACCCAAGTGCAAGTGTACCTAAAACGTAATATCTTTAAAAGAACATGACTAATTACATAGGAACTATAATGACATCCATAGAAAATGACCAGTCGTTTAATATCATTTTTTTATGTTTTAGAAACGCTTTTCAATACGTAACAATACAATACAACACAAATATTCTTTATTGCACACAAAGATATAAGGTACAGACACAAACAAGAATATAAAAAGCAACAGGCGGCCTTATTGCTAGGTAGCATTATCTTCCAGGCAACCTTAAAACGAACCTTTCAGGCTTTTCTTGTCTTTAAATCGAATAGTGAACTAAAGTATCATCAGATAAGCTTTTACCACCCAGATGGTATTTTTTTTATACACCACCTATTTTTAAAAAATAGAACTATGAACAGCTGTTTCCTACCTCACTTCCTTCCGGTTTTAGAGAGTCTCAAGAGATTTTGCTTTTTATCGGGTTTTTTTGTTTTGCTACACATGCAAGAAGTTTCGTAAGCTAGGGAAGAAAGTGAGTTAAAATTGTTTTCACGTGTGCTGAATCGTGTTTATAAATACCTAAGATTATTCTAGGGTCGGTTCGCATCTAACGGAAGACGTTTATGAAAATGTCAATGTTTGTGCCTATGGATAGATGTGTGAAAGTTAGTTATTCTTTCACGCAAAACCTACTGAACTGATTTTGATGAAACTTGGCAATATTATAGCTTATCCTTTAGAATAACACATAGGCTCTATAATTTAAAACATTGCGTAGATTTTCTATATGACGATAAATAAAATACATACGAAGTCGTGGGCAGCCTCTAGTAGGTAGGTACACTAATTCTAAGAGACGCACTACTTTTGATCCATATCCGATCCAAGATATTTAGTATAGAAAATAGTTCTCTAATCTATCTCAGATCCTTTCTAAATATCTCGGATGGGATAATAATCGGATTTGTGTGTAACCGCTCTATGGTACCAATAGCCTAAGATCCGGCCGCTAAAAACCGTACCCGTTTAAATACTTGCGGCCACAATTTGATAGGCAACCTGGTAAATATGAATTCTCCTTATCATAAATAAGTGTAAAACTTTGGTTTCAAGCAAAAACGCGATAGGTTTTTAGCGGCCGGATCTCGTACTAAAAGCTGGAGATCCTGTCATTAGGCAGTGGCCCCAGTAGGCAAACTGTTAGCAGCTGACTAGTTTGCGGCGTATCGATTTAGTACGTCCTTCCATATATTTAAAATGGAGTGTCCACAGTCAGCTAGTTTTCGCTCACTGTACGCAGTTTGCAGCGTTACGCGCGCTGACTATCTCAGACAGCGGCCGACGGTGATTTCATTGATTTGAGTTTGAAGCTAACTCAAACAGTTCGCCACAAATTTGCGGCTCACTCAGTCAGCCGCTAACAGTTTGCCTACTGGGGATACAGCCTTACAGCCATGATATATTATAATCACTATAGCGACTCATAAAGCTACCATAAACGGTACATCATGATCACAGAGTCATGATAGAGAGTGCAGTAACCCATGGGTGCTTGACTTATACCTGTAGGTATGTAACAAGGTACCGTACGAACGGCGAATCAGTTAGGGCTAATTTATTGTTTAGCGACATTTAGGATGGGTATGGGTGGAAAAGTACTATCTGTCCTTATCATAGAGAATACAATATATATTTATATTAATTATAATATTTATGTATGTGTATTTATCGAATATATATAATATATATGTATATATAATACTTATATATTTATTGTAGTGACTATCCTGCCTTCATGATATCACTTCTCTCTCTGTGGGGTCTGCAGGAAGTTTCTTTTAGAAATATGCTGTACGTTTTGTATAACTTCTCTTTTTTTTCTGTTTCAATGGACTATCATCTTACAATAAACTGTTAAATAAATAAATAAAAGTAACACATAGAATCTGTTTAATAAAATTTGTGACCTCTAGGATTGCTATGGGTAGAAAAATAACACAGAATTAAACTGTTTTACTCTAATATTTGAAGTTATAGTCTCAAGTTATGAATAAATCCTACTACTAATATTATAAATGTTAACGTTTGTGCCGATGAATGGATATGGGGATGATTGTTACTTGTTCTCACAAAAACCACTGAACACATTTGAATGAAACTTTACAATATTGTATCAGGGGATAACTCATAAGCTTTAGGTAGATAGATAGATAAAGAAATACTTAATTGCACACAAATAGATACAGACAAAATTTAAAACTATAACATTGTGCGCAAAGGCGGCCTTATCACTAAAAGTGAATTTATTAACAGTAAGATATTGAGTAACTAAGATACTCATGATGATAATATAACGATAAATGCGTACGAACCTATAATTGGTTGTTGTGTTTTATTTTAAGTACTTAGTTTGTAAGTTTTTGTAAGCTGTTGGTTCGCCTAATAAATACAGGATGTAACAGAAAGGGTATATAAAGCCGAAACAGCGATAGTCCTCATGAAACTAAACAACTTTCCCCAAGGAACATGGGTCGTAACTCGAAAAAAAAAATTTCGCCTCCCCATACAAAATGCCCGATCAGCTGATCGAGTAAGTAAGGGCGATCCAAAAATTTTTTTCGAGTTACGACCCATGTTCCTTGGGGAAAGTTGTTCAGTTTCATGAGGACTATCGCTGTATTTCGGCTTTATATACCCTTTCTGTTACACCCTGTATAAATAAATTAATTAAGTCGCGGGCAGCCTTTAGTTATTAATAAATCTCATATTAGTATGTAAATACATGTAAAATATCACTCAAATCCGGTTGTATGTAGGTTGTGGACAGCCTCCAATGAGTCATAGGGCACTGACATCACCCAGGCCAGCCTTAACTCTGTCATAATGCCCGCTAAACGCTAAATACATACGCAAACAGGTCTTAAAGTATTACATTAGTCATTTCTAGTGTTTATTGTTCAGGAAAGGTCAAGTCTGGAGTATCCTAAAACGACGTGCATGTATGAGGGCACTGATGAAGTGATGAATGTGGATGAAGCGAAAGAAGTGTGTTTGGATCGTAGCAAGTGGAGAGAAGTGGTCTCTCTCTGCCTATCCCGATGAGAGAGAAGGGAGATGTGACAGATATGCAGGTACATTGTATGTACGTGTGTGTTACCTTCCTCAGATTTGTATCTGTTATTTCCATTTATACATTGCTATAAGTAAACAAAGAATTTAAAAGCGGAACTCAAAAGAATCTAAAGAGAAACGACCAGTAATTGCAACTCCCACTCACCAGTTAAGGACGGACTGAGAAATTCCGTAATCGTTGCAAAGGATCGCTGAATCACCAATGATGTCATTTAATCGAGGCTTTAATAGAATAACTATAGGTAGAAATAAACTTGTAAGTCAAGGGACGTAACCTGTCTATAAATCTAAACATAAATACCTGCCGATGTTTTTTTATAACCTATCATGTCCCACTTCTAGGTAAATACCTCCCCCGTATTATTCCATGCTTCCCTATCCACGGCAACTTCTGGCCAGCTTGCCAAGGTGCATCCAAATCGTCGCGCTAATACCTCTTAGGCCGACCTCTACCTTTGTGGCTATCGAGCTTATGTACCTATGTATCATATGAAAGTAATAAACTTTCCATATGCATTTTCACGGGAATGGCGGGTCACTACCGGAGACCGTGTTAAATGGAAAGACGCGGGGGAGACCTTTGCCCAGCAGTGGGATCTTAATGGCTAATAAAAAAATGTAACTCGGGTCAAAATACGACAAAAGACAGATTGTATTAAAAGTTAGGTAGAAAATTCTTGTCACCAAAAAAATATCTAGATTTTTTACACCATTTCCTCGTTCATGCCCTAATATTGACAACAAAATCAAGGACTCAACTTTGTATGCAAATCATTTGTATTTATTTGGCATACCAATCAATCTTTATGATATATAGACTCCTAATATTTATATAGCGACGCGTGATTCATAATTAATGGAGCAAACTCGTAAAACTGGTCTATTTATCATCCCACATTTATTTTTTTTTCGATTTGGTATTCTAAAGGCTACGTGAGCTCAGTGGCAGAACATTTTGTTTGAAGCTGTTCACACTTGTCGGGATACGGCGAACATATGTATAAAAATTATCGACCGATAAAAAATGGGATCGATACACGTTGCAGGCTGTGTTATTAAGTAATAAAGAGAGGTGCTTAACAACTCTTGACTATGAAGAGTGAAGAACTTTTCCTATGCTTATGTTTCCACTTGGACACATACATATCTAAATATCTGCTATATGTCTTTAATCGACAATAACAGTAGGAAACACTTTGAAAAACATACGAATTCTATCAAAATTTTGATTCATACTAAAATGCCATTCACTAAATTCTTTCCTCGTGCGAATTTCTACACAAATAAGTAAGAAATAAGGTTTCTTTTCAATTTAACCACTCTATCAACTAAATAAGCAACAAAGCTATCAATAAATCAAGTCTGTTAACCTTGATTTACCCGAGATCCGGTTAATTCTGGTTATTTTTCTTTATAAGCGTAGCGCAGTATTGATTTCATTTAGATTTATTCTTACTACAATGCTATTTGGGTACTACGAAAACCTGAAAAATGTTTATACTTTGTACAATTTACGAATTGGTAGACTTGTGCCAACATTTACATTATTGTACGAATTATTTTAATAAGGTCGCACAAATAATGCGATACGCACTATATCCGATCCGATAAAATGACCATAGAAATAGTTCTCGGATCTATAATAATAGGTGATAGGTACTAGAATGCGTTTTATGAAATTGTTCCTATGCCGCCATGTTGGCAACATTGAAAATTAGTACTGTCACATTACCCTCTGTGTTTCGCAGTACAAATGTTCAATGCTGCCAACATGGCGGCATAGGAACTATTTCATGAAACGCATTCTAAAGCCTAGAACACACGGAGAAAAGCAACTGCAACTGATAGTTACTTTTACTTTTGAGTTGAATTGGTAGACTCCTTTAGAAAACCACACACGACGCAACTAATCTGAAACGTTTCAAACTAGTTGCGTTTAGTTAGTTAGTTTAGTTTTTTAGTTAGTTTTAGTTAGTTCGTTTAGTTACTAGTTTCAAACTAATCTGAAACCTTTCAAACTAGTTGCGTCGTGTGTGGTTTTCTAAAGGAGTCTATAGCAGAAACTTAGATGCAACTCAAAAGTAACTAGCAGTTGCAGTTGCGTTTCCCCGTGTGTTCTGGGTCTTACACATCTCGGATCGGATGTAATGTAGTGCGAAAGACAGATAAATCTAATCCACAGAGTATCTCTTCACAGCAGAATGTTTACAAGTAAGTACAAGTATAGTTTTTGCTAAAAAAGAAACAATAAACGGAAGATGCTAAGGCCATTGTCTGATACACCCTTTGCTCAGTCTTGGAGGCTTTGAGGCTACTTAGGGTTGTCGCTTCCTGTCTTAATGTACTCTTTTATACCTGTGTGTATTGTTTTGTGATTTTGCTACATATTTTGTGTGCTTAGAACGGCAAATGTTGGAAGACCTCTATGCAGTAGTGGGTAAAATATTATGATGATTATGATCTATGCAACCGATTTCGGCTATGGCGACTATTTCGACTCGTATTAAATGTCGGTTTGGCGCTATGTCTTATGTAGCCTATCTTTGCGGCAAAATTCTGTGCACATAAGTAGTATGTTTTTAGGGTCCAGCTGAAATCAGTTGTTGCTGACCTTGAGTCACAGCAGTATGCTGAGCTGGATAACCTTTTCGGTATCTATGTAATTTGCCTAGTCTTAAGTAAAATATTGTACCTTGAATGATACCGAATAAAGCTTTTTCTATTATATTCTATTCTACATTGTGGGTATTGTGAAATAAAATAATTTAGTTAGAAAGCGATTTCTAAAAATAAACTCAATGAAATTTTTGAATAATTTGTTTGCGTATAGTTAAATTGGAAGTCCTGACAAAAATGTCGCTAAATGATGGAAATCCTGAAGTGACTAAAGAATTTCGGTTTACAATTAATAATTCTAATTGAATTTTCTTATAAAATACAATTATTTCAAGTAAATAGAAAGATAGATAGATAGAAATTCTTTATTGCACACAAAGAAATACAAATAAAACTTAAAACTAAAACATTGTGCGCAAAGGCGGCCTTATCACTAAAAGTGATCTCTTCCAGACAACTTTTGGAGTAGGACAAGTTTAGGAAGACTGTAGAGTAGAGCAGGGCAATAAATAAATTTTAAAAAAAAAACTAAATAAGTAAATAGGTACCTAATGTCAATGTTATATCCGTGATTATATCATAACCAATGCCAAGTAAATAATCTTAATGTTATATCACAATTTACAATGAATCACATAGACGTAATCTAATAAAATAGAGTTTCTACATTTTCTGACGTGTGTATGTGGTTGACCGCAGATCCTTGAGGCTTACGATTTCTATCATACGATACGTCTTTTCATTGGCAAGGGAAATCTTAGGTAATTAATTAGATCAAATAGTCTATATATATAAAAATGAAACACGTTTTTCGTTGTCACATCATCACGCCTGAACGGCTGGACCGATTTCGCTAATTCTTTTCTTAAAATGTTCATTGAAGTCCAAGGATGGTTCTTACGGTGAGAAAAATTCGAATAATTGCCGGGAAAACCCTAAAACAGACCTTTTCTTTTTCCCATACAAATGTTTTCTTACTAAAATGTAGAGTCAATTTGAACTTTATTCCTAAACAATAAAGTTCATTCCAAGGCGGGACGAAGTTCGCCGGGACAGCTAGTTTTATATAATTAACTAGAGGCGGCCTGCGTCTTCGTACGCATTTATCGCTCTATTTTGGAAAAAAAACATGACATTTTAAAATAATACATATTTATTTATTGCCCTGCTCTACTCTACAGTCTTCCTAAACTAGTCCTACTCCAAAGGTTGTCTGGAAGAGATCACTTTTAGTGATAAGGCCGCCTTTGCGCACAATGTTTTAGTTTTAAGTTGTATTTGTATTTCTTTGTGTGCAATAAAGAATTTCTATCTATCTATCTATCTATAGTCTATGTGTTATTCTGATGCACTAGGTGTAACAGAAAGGAGGCATAATGCCGAAACACAGCGATAGTCTTCATGAAACTGAAGAACTTTCCCCAAGGAACATGTGTCTAACCCGAAATAAAATTTCGTCTCCCCATACAAAATGTCCGATCAGCTGATCGAGTATGTATGGGCGATCCAAAATTTTTTTTCGAGTTACTACCCATGTCCCTTGGGGAAAGTTGTTCAGTTTCATGGGGACTATCCTGTGTTTCGGCTTTATACCCCCTTTCTGTTACACCCCGTATAAGCTACAATAGCGCCAAATTTCATCAAAATCTATTCAGTAGTTTTAGCGTGAAAGAGTAACAAACATCCATCCATCGACACAAACATTGACATGCATACGAGTAGGTAATATTAGTAGGTTTATTCAATATTTCACCAACAAATGCTAGAACAAAACACATACACACTTACCTACATATTTTTTTTATCGTAAATTGCATACATTGTGACATTCATAGATAATTGCATTGGAATGTTGGGACATTTATGTGAGGAAATGATATACGAGTGACATTTCCCACGATACAAGTAGGGGCTAGGAAATGTGAGGTAGACTATGATTATTTTAAGGTTTTTGTGGGCTTTGCGTTGTGTTTAGAAGTTGTTCCATTGTATGTTGTTGTCGTTGTTGTTAGCCCATATATTATGTCCCCACCGTGGGGCACGAGCTTACTCTCATACAGAATTAATTAAATACCAGACAGAACTGATTTAAAAAAATACCTACCTATATATTTTTAACGTAAGTAGTAATATCTTGGAGAAAAGACATGACAAGTATTTTAAAATAATATAGCCTATGTGTAGTTCTATAAGCTACAATACTGCCAAGTTTTCATCGGCACAAATATTGCCATATCTATCTAATATTAGAAGGATTAGTATTAGGTACATGTAACACGAATAAAGTGAGATATCTTTGATAAAGATGCTTTTGTGTTACCTACTTGTGACAACATGCTCTGACAACTCAAATACTGAACTTTAAGTAATTACTTGGAATAAAGACGACGCGACGGTTTAAACAAAAAATAAATCGTGCAGGTACCTACTTCATAAATATAAATCAACAACACAAAGCAAAATAAAATCTATTTAAAAAACCTTAAAAAAGACTTATTTATACAAAATTATAAGCAAAACGGAAATCACGCTCCACACTGAAACGTGCGCGTATTATTCTAGTTTTTTGACATTAAAACATATTAAAAAAACACCCACAATAGTTAATTCAAGACCTCGCTACATTAAACTCGTATATCGTAAAAGTATCAACTTATTTTTTATCCGGTAACACAATGAACAATACTAATCTTGACACCTAGTGTAGTTCACTGCGTATACAACAGAGGTATCGAGAAAAATCATAACACAATCTACAATAGTAATCTTGACACTTACTTTAGTTCACTGAGTATAAAGCACAGGTTTCCAGTAGAGTCTGGTTGTTTAGATCGCTGAACCCATGGCCACACTGAGCGTTGACCGTAAAAAGGCAAAGAGGTGAACCATCATGGTCATTGGTCATTTATTGACTATGGGACATGTTATTATGGTATGACATAGAAATTGTGTTTTGTTTGTCATGGGATATTTACAACTGTGTAGGTATCTATCTTGACATGTCACAGGCTGTAGGTAGGTACCTAGTTTGGACTGCGCAGTGGTAACTAGAATCTAATACAATCTAGCCGTTTTGTGTTCCACTGCTAGACAAAGTCATCACTTCTTATCCGCCATGACTTTCGGAAACTACAATGCCTCTCTCCCATCGAGGTAGGTAGAGACTACTCGCTCTACTAGCTACGATCCAAATACACCTCTTTCGCTTCATCCACATTCTTTTTTTGATCCTCTGACTACTTCTTTCAACACACTTTAAAGGCATAACAATCATCAACCAATTAAACAAAATTCCTCAAAAGAATCCCAAAAAAAACAAAAGAACATCAGCATTCGTAATTCAAAATTCATAACCGGCGCGCAAAAAGCGGCCATTACGCCGAAAGGGGCAGGTAATAAACCGTTCGTTTTCAATTTGGTACCTCGAGGCATATGACGGAAACAGATGTTGTATTGAAGTGGTCATAGCGGCGTGACGACATCTGTGCTTTATGGTGGGCGAAGTGTATGGCTACTTTTATTGCCGATGGGCTTGTTTTGAGTCCGATCATAGACAAGTACTTTTACATTATGGTAACGTAAATAAGCATCATAAAACGTTCATTGAAATACCTACTTCCTACTAATATTATAAATTTCAATGTTTGTGCCGATTGATGGATGGATAGATGTGTAGATGTTTGTTACTCTTCCACGCGAAAACCACTGAACAGATTTTGATGAAACTTTACAATATTGTAGCTTGGACATCAGAATAACACATAGGCTATATTATTTCAAGATATCGTTTTAAGTTTTCCAAGATATGACGATAGATGCGAGTAGCTTCTAGTTCATAAATAAGTATGGGATAGCATAAATACCTACCTAACTATATCTATCTATAGTCTAACTCAAACGGACGGCGGCAGAGAAAAGATCAGAGTGGCAAAGACCACACCGACAAGAGCGAAGCTCATAAAGATCAACTAACTATCTTGTTTTACTTACAAAAATGTACTTTAACTTTTCTTAGGTACTTCTTGTACCTTCGCGGACGTATGCGGAAGCTTTCCCGTGTCCCTGTCACTTGGCGAAGAGAAGAAACACCATGGGGTTTTAGTCGGTGCGTAAAAAAAGGTACTTCTTGTAGGTACAAGATAGAAAGATAGAAAGTGGAAAATTCATTGTGTTGTCTCCCCGTAACATCTCGTCACGGTCGAAGATCTAAATAGATTTGAATCACAAAGAACTTTATTTGAATATAACTTTCCTTGATTTTAGAGTAAAAGTTATTTTAAAAGATTTATAAGTCCTACAACATTATGAAAGCAAAGTTTGTGCCGATGTACCTAAGGATGTTAGTTAATCTTTCACGCGTAAACCACTAAACAGATTCTAATCAAACTTTGCAATGTTGTTGTAGATTACAAATTAGAATTTCTTATTGTTATGTACCTACCGTTCATATGTCTCTATGTTTTTTCAATTTGATTTTTTTTACGTGTAATGGAATGGTGATGATGACTTAATTCAAAAATTAATTAGTAGTCCGTCTTTTAGGCCATTAAAAATATTTAAAACACTTTTTTACCTGATCAAATACATAAATAAATACAAAGATACAGAGCATCAAAGTTACGGAGGCGTGACGTCACGAGCAACTTTAACCCAGTGTATCTTTGTCGTTTAGTTTATGAGAAAAAAGAAAAAATACGTGTCAAATATTTTAAAATAATCTGTGTGATGGACTAAAATTTTTTTTTGTCATAATGCCCATTAGAGTAACACAAAGGCTATTATTTCAAGATATTGTGAAAGATTTACAACGTACGACGATAAAAGCGAACAAAGTCGCGGGCGGCCGCTAGTTATTGCATAAACTGTTAAGAAACGAAGATTAATTTCCACATACGGAAGCAATATTAAGGGAGGCTTTGATTGTTTCAATTAGCAGTTAAAACGTTATTTAACGACGGTCATTATCGTTAAGCTGCGTCCACGCAGCACGAGCCTCGAAAAAGCGTGCTACGAGCATTTCGCTCGTGCTCGGTTGCGTTCCGCCAGTTGTCGGTTTTTCACGAACACAGGGTTTTGAGGACAGTGCTCGACAATGAGGACGGAATATAAGGAGTGGCCCCATTTTTTTTCATATACAAATGAGTTTATGACAGCTTGCCCAGATTGCGCCAAGTTTTCTCACAGTTTTCTTGGTAGATGACCTGTCAAACGATAAATAGTACCATACAAAAAGTAGCCATTTTGCGCCAGACCAGGCACTCAGATCAAGACGGTATGGCTCCTCCTTATATATTCTATACTCAAAGGTGCTCGATGTAGGTTTGTCGTACATCCATGTTTGATACCGCGAACTGCGAATCAGAACGGCTCGGCTCGTGCTCGAATCGTGTAGTGTGGACGCAACTTTACGATAACTATAACCACAACTTACTCAGTTAAATCACAGTTACTTAGTTGCAATATAAAGTGGTATTTGTTAAGGTGCGCCAAGTGCGTGTCGATTTATGCAGACAGGGTCCAGTATATAAATAAATATTAACGAAATAAATTGTGTCGATTTCCTAACTATTTACTTGCGGTCGTGGTTCGTAAATTCTAAATAATAAATGTTGATAATTGTAGAGTAGGCACTGAATGCATGTAATTTATTGGTTAACTAACTTCTGCATGCAATTCTATCAGTATTATAACTTTTGAATTTGAGTTTATGCTTTCGAGTGCCGATAATCATAATTTAAATTTTATTAAGTAAGTACCTACGTCTTTTATTTTATTGAGACAACTGATGAATGTAGATGAAGCGAAAGAAGTGAGTTTGGATCGTAGCAAGTGGACCGAAGTGGTCTCTGTCTACTCTGAAAGAGGCGTACCTAACTTATAAGTGTGTATGTTTATTTTATTATTCCTAAGGAACTCCAAAACAAACGAGATATGATCTTTATTTGAAGTAATTGTCGCTATAAAGTTTTAATTAATACTCGTTGGTTATAACCGAATGAAAGTGTTTCTTGACTTCTTGTTTATTTATGAACTTACTATATTAACGAACCGCCAAAAAGATTTTTTGTAATTGTTGTATGTTGCGTCGTATCAGGTGCTCAAACGGACGGCAGATAAAATAACAGAGTTGCGATTGTTGCGAAGACTCTTTTGACAAGATCGAATAAAAAGATGTTAAGACTGTATGTATATTTTATAAATCATGTTTATTTTTTGTTTTTATTTATCACAGCTACATTGCTATGCAAAGCTCAAGCTTTGGAGCAAGAAAACCTATTTAAATCTATTTATCAGTTCCAGAAACTATCATAAAAGTTTATTGATTCTTTGTTATACACTTAACGACACAATATTTAAATTATTTAAACTTAATGTCCGTTGTTGCAACCAGCTTTGTCACCTAGCTCACGGCCTCTCAACAATACCTAAACAATTACTAAATTCCTCAAAAATAAAACAAAACACTACAATTTCTATGTTAAGGTTGGCAAAAACAATAAAATAAAGTATGACGACCTAGAACAAAGTCAGGGTAGATCTAATTGGCAGTATACTGATCTGGCTGTCGGATACTGACTGGTTGGCGACGTCTGTCTTTTTAGGGTTCTGCTGGCAAATGTGGAACTTACCTGTAATGAAAGAAAAGGATTGTTAATTTTGTTTCTGCTTGATTGTGTTTGAATTAGGTTTTTATAGTTCTGTTTTATGGTTTGAATCATTCCTAATACTCAAACATTATGTAACTCAGATATAATGAAAATAAAACGATATGCATGTATTGATATAAAAGGAAACCACCGTGGATGCAGTGACAAGACAGATTGATAGACTTTATTTTCTTATTCCATAAACCAAAGCATAAACAAACATAAACTAAACCTCTAGGTACTTATTTTGATATAATCAAGCCCCTTATTTAATAACATGTATGAGGTGACTGATGAATGTGGAGGAAGCGAAGGAAGTGTGTTTGAATCGTAGCAAGTGTCACCCCTCTTTCTCGTCGGGGTAGGTAGAAACCAATTCTCTCTAGTGGCTTCGATCCAAACACACTGCTTTCGGTTCATTCACATTCATCAGTCGTCTCATACATGCACGTCAATTAAGGATACTCCTGCTTTTCTTTAGCAACACCTTAAACCAAGACCAAGAAAATAACAGACAAGATCTTATGTGATACCGAATAAAGCCTTTTCTATTCTGTTCTATTCTTTTTAAATTTTATAAGTTACAGAACAGAACCAACAAATACTTCAATTCGCAATTGCCGTATTTTTTCCAACTTACCGAGGTCATCGCTCTATTGAGTGAGCTAGACCGAATGTCATTGTATTAAAAGCGCTGCCTCATACCTGAATAACTAACTGATTAAATCTCAGTTTGCAATTTAAACTCGAAAAAAATAGCAATGTACGAATTGGAATAAATAGATACCTATTTTCGGCAAGCGTTTTGGAATTACATGCTTGTTAGCCGAAACCCTGAATTTCATTAATATTGTGGTGTTCGTGATAATTAAATATTATAATTTTAGTTTATATGCAACCTATTTTATTTCTGTGTATAAATTGATATGATTATTTAGATCTTAATTGCACGTATTTAATTCTGATGTGCAAGCTACAATATTGTACAGTTTTATCAAAATCTGTTCAATGACTGCGTGAAAGAATAGCAAACTACCCTGACATCCATCCATATTGCCACAAACTTTGACATTTCTAATATAAGTATGATATTAAAAGAAACCCCTTTTCTCTAGATAAACATAGGTATATCCTTCACTCTTCTTTCCCATCGGAGTAGACAAACACAACTTCACTCGCCTTGCTACGATCTAAACACATTTCTGTTTAAAAGAAGCGTGTCTCTCTATTCTTCATTTATATGAGTCTAACCCTGACAACAAGCAAGGTTGTGTTCACTGATGACATTTACCCTCTATAAGCCACGCTACGTACAAGGTTATACAGTATTTACCCGTATTAACATAAGTACATAAACGTATGTACTTCCGACTTTTACGTATTGGTATATCGATGTGATTGTTTTGATTTTGATAAAGCTTAAGCCTCATTCACGAAATGAAATAAAATATTTATTTCGTAGGATGGATGGATGAGTAATCACTTGAATTAATGTAAAATGACCCAGCCTCATTCGTAATGGAGAGGTAACATTTTGTTGCTAAAAAAGACAACGAACATTCAATCCTTATCCTAATAATATTATAAATGTCAATGTTTGTGCCGATGGATGGATGTTTGTTACTTCATCACGAAAAAACCACTAAACAGATTTTAATGAAATTTTAAAATAACTTAGCTTGGACATCAGAATAACACATAGAATAACGCATAGTATATTATTTGTAGATATTTTTATGTCTTTCCAAAGATATGACGAAAAAAGCGTACGAAGTCGCGGGCAGCCACTAGTTTCATAAAAGTAAGTTAGTCAACTTATTATTATAATATATACCAAATGTGGCTAATCTAGGCCAGGTCAAGAGTACCCTAAACCGACAAGCATGTAGATATGTCGAGTCTGATTAATATTGATGAAGCGAAAGAGGTGTGTTTGGACCGTGGCAAGTGTAGGGAGGTCTCTACCTATCCTTTTAAGAAAAAGGCGTATACGTATGTATGTATATAGTTAGTTTTGGTACTGCTCGCTCAACCTAAAAAAGATTCTATCGTGATGGTACTTAAATAAGTATGTATTTCATCATCAATATCATCATTTCAGCTGCCAACTGCTGAGCATAGAATTTGTTTCAGAAGTATGCTGGTACCTTTTGTATAACTTCTCCTTTTTTCTGTCTCTATGCACTATCATTTTACAATAAACTGTTAACCTCTCACATCCCACTGACCCATTATAAACCCAGACACAATAGAGTTTCTATTATTGTTCTTTTTTTTCTGGGATTTGAAAGATTAAATAGACCTCTTCAATGATTTTACAGCGCGATCGGTTCTTATATTTATACTTATTTTAAGCCTATTGAAACCTTCTAAAAACTCTGCCAACAGTATAAAACACACAAAGACAAGTCATCATGTCATCGCCCTCAAAAGTCAGGTAATAAAGTATAACGCGCGTGATCATTGCTCAATACTGGGCTTAGCTCTGCGCAGTCGGTCGTGCGCATCATTACGGACACATTGAATTAACTATGACGATATGAACTGTACTATAGTGTGTTATTTGGGAAATTATATGAAACTAGCTGTCCCGGCGAACTTTGTCCCGCCTTAGCATAGCTTTGATACACTACATGTATATTTTTCAATCTTTCTGAGAGATTTTCCTTATATTTTTTTCCGTAAGAACCTTCTACAGAGTATTAGAAAACTACAAAAAAAATCAGCCAAATCGGTCAAGCCGTTTTCATGTTATGTCGTGACAACGGAAAACGGGTTTCATTTATATATATATATATTGATAGATAGATATATAGATACAGATAGATAGATAGATAGATTATTTTGGGTTATTTCATTTGGATAAGTTTCTTCCGTGGAATAAAAAGAACCTTTAATGACATAAGGCTGAAACATACCGGATGCGTATGCGTATCACTGAGTTGTAATGTATGGAACTGTATGAGACAGGACACACCGCTTGCGTAACGTAGACGTGCATGTCGACGTGATGCGTAGCCCTTTGTGCATGTATGAGGCGACTGTAAATGTGTATGAAGCGAAGGAAGTGTGTTTGGGTTGTAGCAAGTGAAGGAAGTTGTCTCTGCCTATCCCGACGGGAAAGAGGCATGACACAAATGTATGTATGTAGGTAAGTACCTAACCTAGGTATGTATGTTTAATCACTAGTATATTTCAATTTCCATTAGTATTCTTCTTCTTCTAATTTAAGAGCTTAGCTCTTGTCGGTGGAGCCTGTTCCATCCCTCCCTATTCTCTGCCTTCTTTTTAACATCTTGATAAGACATGACACCCGCCTTTTCCTTCACCTGTTCTAGGAACGTCCGTCAGGGTCTTCCTCTCTTCCACTAGTATTAGACTTTGTTAAATCAAGTCAAAAGCTACCTTAATATCGATTTACTCTAACCCGGTTTTTCATAATGATGCTATCCATATAAGATGTTCTGATAAAAAGTAGGTAGGTGTTTAAATTAGCCACGCCTTTTTATATATATAACAAATAATATTCATGAATGATATTTTAATTTATAAAACGGTGAGATCATCGTTGTTTTGTTTACTTTTTTTGTAGGTTTTTTGTAGCATTCAAAATGTCATGCGCTTCGTAATTGGCTGTATGTAAGTATATTTTTAATTCGGATTATAGTGTCATTAAATTATAAAATATACCAAAGACTTCCTTTAATGTTGATATTGTTTGAAATATATGTCCAACTTTGTGCCGTTTTGGATGGATAAATAACATCCATCCAAAACGGCACAAAGTTGGACATTTAACAGTTTATTGTAAGATGATAGTACAAGGAGACAGAACAAAAAGAGAAGTTATACAAAAGGTACAGCATATTTCTAAAAGAAATGATGATAAAGGATGTTAGTTACTCGTTCACTTAAAAACTGCTGTAGGCACAGCAGTGTAATTCCCGAAAAAAACAAGGTAGAGTCGAGCTCGAATTCATAGCAGATTTTAATAAAACATTACAATATTGAAGCTTGCACATTAGAATAACGCAAACTTTGATAAACAACACAAAAGATAATTATTTTGTTACATCAAAAACTAAAAAATTTCAAAGATGTTTGGCTGCCTCAACGTTTTGGCGCGCGCGCGCCGCTCGCGAGGCAAAACGTTGAGGCAGCCGCGCGAGCCAATTCGCTATATCTAGACGCAACTTACGAAGTCGCGTGCAGTTGTTTTATAATTAAGATTACTGCAAATAAAAATTAGGTTTCAACTGAGTAGGTATAAATCAATTTCATTTTGAAATAAGTCAATCGATTGACTTCCTCACTCGCAGCAGCAATGCCTTGTTAGCACCCCAGCTGTGACCTTCATCGATTTTTCCCATTACTACATATTTGAGGTGGTACGGTACAACCTACCACTGTGGTACATCCTACAAATGTATAGCAATGTTTATATTTCAAGGACAATTTCCTAGAACGGCTGCGATCGATAGTACAAACTTGGAAGGCTGGTTGTACTGGTTTTTGTAGGTTAGTATTTAGAATTTAGTGGGAAATTGGTTTGCTTCTGTGGGGTCTGTAGGAATAAGCTTGTAGGTAACATTTTGTATTAATCTTGTATTTTCTGTTTCTACGTTAGCACATAGACGAAAATAGCTTTCGTTGCAAAAACTATTAAATAGAGTTTAATTCATGCGAGACTTCGTAGATATGGGATAACTTTTTTAACTCTATATAAGCCAAGAGTACCCTAAACTGACGTGTAAGAATGAGGCGACTGATGAATGAAGATGAAGCGAAAGAAATGTTTCGGATCGCAGCAAGTGGAGGGAAGTGGTCACTGTCTACCCCGACGGGAAAGAGGCGAGTCAGATATGCATGTATGTATAAGGATCTTTTTTTAACACGCTAAAAACTTTGCAAACATATAAGTAGACAAATTAATGAACGTTTTCGATCAAAAACATAGATAGCTGTCAAACCTAATTAAACCTTTTCAATACCTCAAACAAACCATAAATACAACAATGTTTTTAAACACTTGACTGGTTAAACACATAGTTTTTATACAATTTACTAATTAACCTGCCTCTGTAGTGTATAATTATGATAAATCGCAACATGCTACCGAATCGATAATGATCGAACGTTTAGCGATGGAAATCTTGCGTTTGTGGAAAATCTTTAAATAAATTATGGTTTTAAAGAGAATGAATTAAGGTTAAATTTCATGTAAATTGATAGTTAATATTCTTGCTAATAGACGGTGTATCCGAACGTAATTATGAGAATTATAAATTTTAAGCCATCGATTGATGGATGTTTAAATTATTTAGGTTGGGTCCCGTTCATTGACTCGGCGCGGTGGCGCGTTTGAAGACTATTTTAGGTTATAAGTTTATGAATAAGTAGATTAAGGCCATGGTCCACCATCTACAGATTTTATCCGACAGATATTTTATACCCGTCTCTGTCTAAAACGTCATGTTTTATGAAATGGACATAGGTTTATCTGTCAGTCTAATCTTTAGATGGTAAAACGGGCACTTAGTAGAATTTACTTAGTTTATCATGGGTTATTTTAATGAACATGTATCTACTAAAAATATATTTCAGCAATATACAGGGTGTAACGGAAAGGGTATATAATCCCGAAAAGGGCATACTCTGCACATTATGTAGAAGTCTTCTAGCCGTATTTCAAATCGAAATAAACACTTTTTTTTTTTTTTTTAATTTTGATTAATTTTAATTTTAGAATGTAAACAAACGTGTCCCAACACTATTGAGGTCATTCGTCTAATCATATGGCACTGTACACTATCACTAGCCCCGCCCGTCTTTCTTCTCTCTTCATCATACGACAACCCCGCCCATCTTCCTTCTCTCTCCTTGCACAAAGCCATGCCGCGCATACGCTCAAAGCGCGCCGGTCGGCGGCGGCGGCGGCGGCTTTATCAAAGGATACCGACCGAGGCGGCAGCGTTTGGCCTTGGCTCGGGCGCGCGGCCAAGGACGGACGTCTCGAAAACGTTCGTAACGCGTTGTAGGTATCGTAGCTGAAACAAAAGTAAATTAAATGAGTGACATTATGCATAAGTAGATAGGTACCTAAGTAAGTAAATTAGTATTTTACAAAATAATTTTTATTACGAAAAAAAAATAGGTACCTACTTAAGTAGTTACAAAAGTTAGGTAAGTACCTATCCAAAATGTGTGGTTCCATTTACACGTTAATTTTATTAAAAAAACAATGCCTGAGTAGGTAGGTAAGGTTTGAAATTGAATTAAAACTAACATACCTACTTTTAAAGAAATGGTTCAAAAAGTCCTCGTTGAAAACAGTTCATAGGGCGCGACTCGGAGACTGTGGGACCCGCGTATTACGAAAATTGTTCGTAAAACGCATCGTAGGTATCTAATCTGAAACAAAAGTAAGATAAATTAGTATTTTTTTGCTTCAGTAGGTACCATTAGATAAGACAGCGACCTAAGTACAAGTACTTACGTAAAGCGCGACGCGTGCGCTGCGGGGACGGGGGCAGGGGGACGTCTCTACGAAAACAGCTGTTCATAAAGCATCGTAGGTATCAAATCTGAAACAAAAATAAGATAAATTAGTGTTTTTATGCTTTAGTAGGTACCTAAATAATAATTTTATTAAGATAACGGCGGGCGGCGCGGCGCGTGTAATTACCTAAAGCGGCTCAGGCGCTGCAGGACGTGCGTGCGTGTCTACGAAAACAGCTGTTCGTAACGCATCGTAGGTATCGAAGCTGAAACAAAAGTAAGATAAATTAGTGACCTCACGCTTATGTAGGTGCTTAAGTAATTAGTAATTTACTAGATAATTTTTGTTACAAAAAATAATAGGTAGGTAACATGGAAATTAAATTAAGTAAGTAGGTATAAGAAGGTATTCGATAAGGTTTGAAAATAAATTAAAACTTTACTTACATTTACAGAAATGGTTCGAAATGGCGTCCTCCCTGCTGGATGCACAAACCAGGGCCCGTATTCTCTTAATTACCAAATGAAAAATGGTGTCTCTGTAGAATGTGAATTGTATGAAATGACACATTTTGGTATTCTCTTAACAGATAAGTTGACAGTGGACAGCGATCGGCCGTACATTTTATTACTTTACGCTTTATTTGGTATTCTACTCCGCAATGTCACATGAGTGGCAGTTCCAAACGGTATTCTCTTCGCTATTTGACAGTTGTTCTCTAATGGCATTTCGTTCGGTCGTCCGTCGTTCAGTCGTTCAGTCGTTCGGTCACCCAAACACTATTTCGGTGTTTTTTCGAAAATTAACGTGCAATTTATGCAAAAAATGCATGTAAATCTTATAGAAATAAATATTCTGTATTTTAAAGTATGTCTAAGCTTATTCTAGGTCGAAAAAAATCTATCAATCGGTTGATCAATTTCTTCGAACAATAATTTTATTAAATATTGGCAACATCGACAACTAAATCATTCGCAAAGACAAATGAATGACAAAGCCCTCTAGAGACTACTAATCGACTATTTCGTGGCACATAAGAGAATACCAAATTTGTGACCTATTGCTGTAGAATATTTATCTGTTGGTTATAGTATGGTCGCTTAACTTAATTTAAGAGAATTGGTACCCAGCTCGCCTGTAGGTAGAGGCTCTAGTGTTTCTTAGCATCTCCGGCGTCACAGTACTAAACGCATCTCTAATGCGCTGCTCCATTTGCTCACTAGTAGAGCACTCCACGGCATAAACAATATTCTTTATGTGCCCCCATAAAAAGAAGTCCAGCGGGGTCAAGTCTGGGGACCGCAGCGGTCGATTCACCAAGCGACTGAAACAGCCGTACGAAGGCATGCGCCTAGCTTCATCAGCTGGTCTCCCGTCGATAGCGCTCACGATAGAGCTCGCGAGCTGCACTTAAATCACCGTTGGTAAACCCAACGCACATAATCATATTATAATATTCCGAATTGGAATCATAAGACATGGCGAAAGCAAAAGGTAGCCACTACACAATTAGATACGAAAGCACAAGTGCACACGCGACAACGAATTGAGAGCGACTGAAGGAAAATTAATGAGCCGACCGCCGCCGACCGAGCCCATACGAACTTTTCCGAACGCTCTCCCGCCGCCCTGCGCCAGAGTCCTGGTCACGCCCCAACATAATGTCATTGGTCCTTTCGTTATCGAATTATCGATCTTCTTGATCCTTATTGGTTCAAATTTTCAGCGCGAGTGGTGGTTAGAGTTCCTTTGTAAAATGGTTTCTAATTATCGGTCTGAACTTCTTCATATTCGTCGTTTCCTGGTAGCGTGGAAACACTAAACCACTCCGATAATAAGATTTTTTGTTTTCAATTGGTCAGTTTTGAGCAAGAAAAAAAAACTTTAAAATAAAAACCAACCGATTTTTTTTACTTAGAAAAAAAAAACCTAGGAATGTAAACGAGAAATCGAAAGACTTACCTTCAAGTGATTTAATTTAAAAGGAATTTTAGTTTTAATTAAGGCCAGCCAGCAGCTCTGCGTAAGGCGTACGTACAGAGCGTAGTAGGTACTTACTACGTCGCGCGTACGAATGTGTTACGTTTTACGCGTTTTATGTTCTTTATTTAATTTTCCTTTTATGAAAAAAAAAATCATGTTACAAAAAACATGTAAAAACGACATTTTATTTACAAACGAAAAATTACATATGCGGAACCCACTTTGACATGCCAGGCGTACAGATAGGTGTAAAAGCGGTGGGGACAGCGGTCAATCACCCTAACAGCTGATTGCTCAATAGTGATGGGCAATATCAGGCAATGTGTTGCAGAAGTCTGCAATTCAAATGCGTTTTAAAAATCGTAGGATGGACTTAGAGAGCTGATATTTTGGAATATGCTTTGTTTCCCCTTCCAGAGTTACCCCCTTTCGGGATTATATACCCTTTCCGTTACACCCTGTAGAGGTATTTAATACCGTCGCTTTTTTAGGTGGAGTCCTCGCCACTCTGCTCTCTTCGCCGTTCGTTTGAGCACCTAATACAACATAACTTCTATTCCCTCTTTTATTTGATCTATTATGCAGGTAAGTCCTTCGTGGTCTTCCTCTCTTCCATTTTCCTTTTATTTTAAATAAGTAATTATTCATTTCAAAAAAAAATATCTACAAAAATATATTGTATAGCGTTTAGAGTGTTTTATTAAATCTTTATTTATTAAGAAGTTTTTATTCTCTTGGACACGTCAACCCCATTGTTATACCTATACACAAATATCACATAAACCTAAGACAAAATCTTAAATTAATTAACATATTGCTATAGTGATAAAACCAAAATTTTATAACCCTTTTTCAACTCCCTAAAGTAAAATATCAGTAACTAAACACGCTAAGTGATTAAATTACGATTATTCGCGTGTGTAAGTTACTGCGTATCAGTTTCGCCAGTATGTGGTTCGTACCGTGAAATCTATGCCGATTCCATATTGAGTTACAACTGATTTGTTTCCTGATTTCTAGCTCTAGCTGATATCACGAAATTTTAGATGCTTAAATTTCTTCAGTTTGTGATTATATTATTATTGTAAACTCGGTCTGTTTCCCCACCTACAGATAAAATTAATCTGACAGATAAACCTATGTCTATTTCATATAACTTGACGTTTTAGATAGTGACACAGGGAGTGACGTCAGATAATTTATACATGAGGTATAATAGAAGTTGTGTCGTATCAAGTGCTCGGATGGCAGAGAATAGAGCAGAGTGGCGTAGACTCCACCGAGCAATCCTATGTAAACTAAAAACATTAACATATCACCCTGAAAACAATTAAATAAAATGACAACGAACATCTCATCGCGCCATAAAACCAAACAGATCGTGACAAAATACATCGCAATTTACTAAATCACCAAAATTGATGATAATTTTCCAAACGTCTTAGAGCAAACATAAATAATTTGATTGAGACACGGAAAGCCTATCAAAACCAGTTGTACTGTTTGACAACTGAAGCGGAAAGAAATGCTGAAAGTTGCAATGTGTCGTATTGTTTAGTTAGACCAAATAAATGTGAGAGAGAACTACTTTGTAAACAAGTGAACTTAATTGAAAATGTCTTTTTCAAATACCAATCCCAACCTAGTGTTGACATAAGCCCTTGTTACCATTTGTCGTGGATGTTTAGAACATTATGTATGAAGATATTCACACTTGCTGGGTGACGGTGCTCATATAAACACTGTCGTACGACAAAAATCTCAATTGTTTCGACAGGACAAGTGGACATCACGTCCTAAAGGTAGAACTAAAGCGGCGCGACGTATGTGTAAATAACACATACCACATTTATAAAATATTTTATTTTCTGTGATAGTGTGCATTGAGTGTCTTTTTTTAACATGACACACATAATCATAGATACTAATGGTCTGGAAAAAAGAGTTAAATTTAATTTATAGACCATTTTCTCTTCGCTACTTTAAGCGTCTATTTACTTGGTCTAAGGCAAATAATTAGCATTTCTCGAACAGAAATACGAGTTTGATGATTAACGCATAATAATCACGATACATATGACTTAATAAGTCATAACTCATGCAAATGCTTTGTTGAATATCAGTAGGGAAATTAAAAATAGAGAAATGTGTTATGCGTGAGAGCAGTATTTTGTTTATATCTTCGTCATTGAGTTTAATATCTCAAAAGGCATGATGACTCAAAACATCTTTTTAGCCCATCACATAGATTATTTTAAAATATTAGACACGTAAGTATTTTTTATTTTTTCTCTGAAACTAAAATTATGACAAAGATACACTGGGTTAAAGTTCCTCGTGACGTCACGTTTGAGAACGATTTTTACTCAAAAGTGACGTAAAAACCCCCCACTCCGCAACTTTGATGCTCTGTATCTTTGTATTTATTTAAGTATTTGATCCGGTAAAAAACGTGTTTCAAATATTTTTTAATAGCCTAAAAGACGGACTAATTGTAATACCATTTTTTGAAAATTAAACTTTTATTTAAAGAAATATTTACAATAAAGGGAACAATAAAACATAATGAATACTTAGCTAGCTAACTTAAAACTAAAACTACTTACATTATTTAAACTAACTTAAAACTACTTTTTTGAATGTAGTCATCATCCCAATTAGTTAGAAACTATAGGCCGAGAGTGATCCGAGAAATTTTGGAAGGGAAAAGCCAAGGAGAACGCATCTCGATCAAATCTGGGATTATTAAAGAAAGGTCAAGAGGGATACAGCACCCTAAACTGACGTGCATGTAGGAAGAGACTGATGAAATAACGTAGGGCCCTGTGCCGAAGGTTTCTTGCCGTCTTCTTCCTCTCAGCTATACAGGTAGTGAACCGGCAGTAGTTTTAGATCAAAAGAGTGACATCAAAAAAGTGTAATGAATTTTGCTTATTTTTTTTTTTGAATAAATAATTTTAATTTTCGTTTTCGAATGTAGATGAAGCTAAAGAAGTGTGTTTGGATTGAAGCAAGTGGAGGGAAGCGGTCTCTATCTATCCCGATGGGAAAATGACAGGTAAAATATTAAAGACATTGTAATTATATACAACACGTAATATTGTGTCGATATTCATAAACCCACACGTTTCATTGATCTCTCGTGTACTTTATCTAAGTTACACATCAAATTTCCGACAATATGTTATTATCACTATCATCAGATAAACTGATAAGCTGAAATTGATAAAGTTTATCGATTGTCACTTTGTACTAGAATATTAACGTTTTATCTTAATCTAGCGTTTGAGTTTTTTTTTAAGATCGTTTGAAATAATAGTGTTTCGTCATATTTGTAACAGATACTGTTATCACCCTAAATTATGTTATATTATTGAATTTCTCATAGAGATGAATGAGAGAGAATGTACTAAATAAATATGAACCGAATACTTTGTTTTAAGTCTTTAACTGACGACTTGGTTAAAGTCGCTGAAAGCCGTTGGATGTGGACAGCGCAAGACCGGTCGTTGTGGAGATCCTTGTGTGGACGTCCATAAGCTGACATGATGACGATAATGATGTCTTTATATCATTTTTTTGCTTATTTTTTTTGAACTGGAAATAAATGATTGCTTTACCTTTCCTATTACCTTTCTAGGTAATCATTTTTTGTGCCAACCTTTGCAATCTCCTAACAAATTAAATGAATAACAACAAAAGTGTGTTACAAAGAAAATGATACATTAAGTTCAATATAAAACAACGTAACTTACTATTCCACTTTCAATCATTTCCATTTTAATATCGTAATAATACTTTATTCAATCCAATCGATTATAGTTCTTATATCATATTGCTTAAGATCCATAAAAGATTGTAAGCAAACATAGTGCGGTATTAACGGAAAGTGGCTAACTCAAATGTGTTAAAATTTTGTGACGTATGCGCACGATTCCATTTCTTTTGTATGTCTGTGGTTTAGTTTTTTTTTATTGTGTGATTGAGTTATGAGTTACGCTATTATGATGAATGTAGGTTTCGTTTTCTTTATATCTTACACGTGGATTATATTTAATGGAATCTGTGACGGTATTTCTGATTTATATGTACAATGAACTCGGATTTTATTTTTGTGGTGAAAGGGACTTTAGAAGATACAGGGATAAAATATAGTAAGTAAGTAAATAAGTGTTTAAAAGTCCAAAAAATTACACAAAAAAAAACTTAGAAAACTCAGTAATAGGGTCCCGATTTGACCTTATACGGAGTACGGGACCCTAAAAAAACAAACAAAGAAAGAAAAGAATAGAAAGGAGGACAGGAACTGGGAAATGGTCTCCACTCAGGAGAAATGGTTGAAGACTTGATGGAGCCAGGAGAGAGAGATATCCTAATCATATCAGAGTAAAACACTACGTAAGCAAGTAACAACAAACTATTATACAAGCATTTTCTCCAAGTACATTAACATTTCACTATCGACTATGGCAGTACACAACTCTACAGGATGTAACGGAAAGGGGGTATAATGCCGAAACACAGCGATAGTCCTCATGAAACTGAACAACTTTCCCCAAGGAACATGGGTCATAACTCGAAAAAAAAAGTTTCGTCTCCCCGTACAAAATTTCCGATCAGCTGATCGAGTGTCTCTATATCTGAAAATGTTTTTCTAGTTACGACCCATGTTCCTTGGGGAAAGTTGTTCAGTTTCATGAGGACTATCACTGTGTTTCAGCATTAAGGTCTATCTACACATATCCGGGCCGTGTCATGACGACGTATTGTTTTCCCTCCTGACTAGGGTTACCAGATGAAATAAACGAAAGTCCGGAGAAAAGTCCTAATTCTCATATAAAAGTCCTGAGATTTTATACAGTACGAGATTTTCATCTTAAAAACGTAATATCGTTATGTACAGTAGGTACCTGTATAAAAAAGTATACATTTTAACTGCAATCTGTTATCAAAAGAAGATTATTTCGGTTACGTTTTACTAGGATAATTAAGTAGGTATAGATTTAAACTGTAATTATTTATAAAAAAAGATATTTTTTAGTTTATGTTAGTTGATTTAACTTTTAATTAAAGAGATCTTTGAAAAATGTAAGCTGTATTTTGAAATTCCTGAGATTTCACAAGATTGACAAAGTCCGGCCGCACTCCTGAGAAAAGTCGAAAAGTCCGGTAATCTCAGGACAAATCCTGAGATATGGTAACCCTACTCCTGAGGGGCCACGGCCCGGACACGTCCCGGGCACGGCGTGTCCGGTTGTCATGACGACGAATTGTTTTTCCTCCTGACGGGCCACGTCCCGGGCACGGCCCGGATATGTGTAGAGTAGACAGACCATTATACTCCCTTTCTGTTACACCCTGTAGACTCTACAGTGTAGGTAGGTAGAGCAATACACAACTCTATTATTTAGAAAGGGCGAAGCATCAAAGTCGAGGTCGAAGGGCGAGGTACGTGTCAAGGAGAGGCTATACTCATGAAAATTACACGCAAAACTGTATTGTAGTGTGAGAACTGAAATTTAACACAATGCTGTTCGATGTGAAAAAGGATTTTTAAAGAGAATCGGGTCGGTTTTGGTTATGATAATGTTTAAAAAACATTTGTGTCTTTTTTGAGACTGATCTCATGAAGTTGTCTCATTTGTGTAATGGAATACACGATAAAGTAATATTTTGCAGATTTACACCTTTTTCCCTGTATCTTCTTCATCCATGTACGTTGGTTAAAAGGAGTGTTTTGAATAAACACACCTCAGACTACTACGACGACGACTATTGAGTGACGATGGCATTTTTTTATATATTTGGTGCTTCTAAACGCGCTAAATGGCGGCAGTTAGTGCAAAAAAAGTGTATGATTTTGAGGACAAGCGTAGGCAAGCACTAGATAACAGAAGAGAGCAACTAAAAAACAAACCGCCTACAATCATACAATACAATTTTGTGAATGGAGTCCTCACATGTAGCCAGTGCTCCAAAACATTCACGGCAAAAATAGGATACATCAGTCATGTGAGGTCCCACATCCGTGACTGACAAATAGATGTGGTCGCCGTTGCCGAAATCGGCATGGAATGAATATTCTGTTAAACAATGGCTTACCTACACTGATTGCGACCAAATGGGTTAAAAAATGCCATTGACACTCTGCCGACACACAATTGAAAATACTGTAAATTTGCAGATTTGGGCTACAGCCATAAACTTACCAAGCATAACTAAATCCCACAACTTTATATTCAAACCACATAAACTTTCCAACACCACAAATGTCTTCGCCGTGCATTACACAAATCAAAATTCAATAGCTCATGTGATTTATTGTCATTATTATACGTTACGTAGGCCTTATATTTACCACTACAAAAGTTTTTGTGAAGTTTGAAAACTGGGTTAACTATACTTCATCTATATTATAAAAGGAAGTCGTGTACTAACACGACTTAGGACGACGATACGACGAGGTAACTATACCTACACATATTTTATAACGGGCATGATGACAAAAAAAATTTTTTAGTCCATCACATAGATTATTTTAAAATATTCGACACGTATTTTTTCTTAAACTAAAAATGACAAAGATACACTGGGTTAAAGTTGCTCGTGACGTCACGCCTCAGTACGATTTTAACCGAGGAGTGACGTCAATACCCCTCACTCCGTAACTTTGATGATCTGTATCTTTGTATTTATTTATGTATTTGATCAGGTAAAAAATGTGTTTCAAATATTTTTTAATAGCCTAAAAGACAAACTAATTATTTTTTGAATTTTGGAATGTAGTTATTATTATCATCCCCACTCAAGAACAGCTGAACTGATTTGGATGAATATTGGTGATTTTTTTATATCCTATTGCCTCTAAGGCGGAACAAAGTTCGCGGGGTCGCGGGGTCATCTAGTGTAAAAAGGTCAGCAGCTAAACTTAGTACCTATATGTCAAGAGCCCATAGCGGCCTGACTTTCCTTTCTTTTATAGGGATGAAATGGCATCGAACATATTTGTATGGAGAAAATAGAGAAAAATATTAAAAAACGATATTAGAAAATTTTTACTAAACCAATATGTTGGATGCTCTTTTTCCATGTGTAATAATTTACCTACCTGTTAAATATCATTGGTAACTACGATCAGAATGAATAAGAAAGGTTATGAGACCGAATTGAAAGCCTTGTGCGAACGTGATGAACGTGACCGTCATGTGATGGCAATCTTGGAGCTACTAAAGTCTGCAGTGTAATTTAATTTAATTTTAGGTACATTGTTAATCAGTCTGTTAATCAGCTGAGATCGATAAGGTCAATTCATAAATAAGTTAGTTTTTAATCTACGACGAAGCCAAAAGGGCAATGTTTTAAACTCTTGATTTAGCTTGTTTTAAGTGTACTTGGTTTTTCTATAGATTTCAACCTATTACATTAGTAGCTCTTATATGCCAAAAGAGGCTTTGATAGGTCGTCGTAATATTACTAAGGCTTCGCTTAACCCGGAAAAGGAAAGCCTATCTAACTTCTAAGTTCTTTTATTAATTCATCATCGGAGGAAGCTCGAGACAGAAAGTCATGGCGGATGAGGAGAGAGGCCTTTGCTCAGCAGTGGGATGTGGGACACAAATGGCTAAATTAGATTCATCAAAATCTTTTTTATCACCACAATAACCCTCCCTTTTCGCTTCGCCGAAGTCAGGTAAAACATAACCACTTAGTTACATCCCATAATAGATTTTTTTAACAAATCTAAACGGTAACTGCACCTAACCTTTTCCTCAATCATAACATACAAGAATCTTACGACCTTAGCAAAAACTGTATCAACATCAACACAGCAGTTTATGTAAACCATTGAGCCGTGTTATCCAATTACTGTACCGAGTTAGGTAAGCTATTGCATGAAGTCTGAGCTAATGTCTGGTCTAACAAATGATAGGATTATCTCAGATTTTCTAAGCAGATACTTTTGTCAGTTGCTTTGCGGTAATTACGTGATTTTTTACTGTTTTAATAAGTAACGTAAAACTTCCTTGAGAATTTATAATAGCTAATGAACAGGTTTTTTGTTTTTGCAATACATAGGTAATATTTTATAAGTAATTTTGATACTTACAATACAATGCAATACAAATATTCTTTATTGCATTCTTTTTTTTCTTTTCTTTTTTTTCTGATAATTGGCAGACCTGGCAGATGGCTTTTTTTGCCCAGCAGTGGGATATAACAAGATAGTAAAAAATCGACTTGATCGAAGACTCTTTAATATTAATAAAATGTTAATAAGCATTCTAAACTAAGACATTATATGAGTTTGCAGATTGCATCAAATGGAAGCTATCTTTGCCTAGGTAAATCACCCCGATGTTAATGCATACCAGATATCTTTGTAAGCATGTCACTATTTAACTATGTACCTATGTGTTACGTAAATCCAAAATCATAACCCACTTAATAATCAAGTTTTTGACTACCCGACTTTAAAACTTCAAACACATTCCATCAATCAAACAAAAGAACGTTGCAAATATTTCTAACACATAAAATGTGGCAATACACATATCATCTGTCAATTTCAACACATCTTACGGCAATAGAAGTTCTATTGTAAAGTCACTTGGGACGTTTTTAATAAAACGATACCAAGAATCATGGTTTTATAACGTTTTTAATGAAGTGTGAATAAAAATGATTGTCATTTTGTAATTTCTTTGCCCTTATCTCGATTTTGATAGATGTGGTCGACGCAATACTTTTTTTTTTTTCAATAAAATAGCAACTAGTATTGTGGATTCTGCCAATCTCAAGTGAAGTAAAACTTACTGAAATTATATTATTATAGTTTACATTAAGTACATACATATTACATACACAAACACCTAGAATAAAGACAAAAATCTCTGTAGCTAGGTACATAACAGTAATGTTTGTCTCTAGTGGGAATTTAACCCACGACCTGTGGCATAGCAAGCAGGGTCATTAACAACCATGCCAACTGGCCTCTCGTGCCTCAAGTACGTCATTTTTCAGCGCAAGATTTGGTGTATTAACAAAATTACGATTTGTCATAAATTGTTCTATGTGAACAGGGGCACTACCAACTACACCAAATAAGTTTTCTTTTTTCACGTTATAGTCGTTTATGTATTTAGTAAGTATCTACCTGTGTACGTATACTGTGTTGTATGGGAACCCCCTTAATTATTATTAACTAGCTGTCCCGGCGAACTTCGTCCCGCCTTAGAATGAACTTTATTGTGTAGGAATAAAGTTCAAATTGACTCTTGAAAACATTTGTATGGGAAAAAGAAAAGGTCTGTTTTAGGGCTTTCCCGGCAATTATTCAAATTTTTCTCACCGTAAGAACCATCCTTGGACTTCAATGAACATTTTAAAAAAATAATTAGCGAAATCGGTCCAGCCGTTCAGGCGTGATGCCGTGACAACGGAAAACGGGTTTCATTTTTATATATTATTAATTAATAGGTATTCTATTTTTAGTATTTATTGTTATAGCGGCAACGGTAATACATCATTTGTGAAAATTTTAACGCTCTAGCTATAACGGTTCATGAGTTACAGCCTGGTGACGGACAGACGGACGGACAGACAGACAGACAGAAAGACGAACTCAGTAATAGGGTCCCGTTTTCACCCTTTGGGTACGGAACCCTAATGATGCAGACAAATCAATCATAATTCTTAACTAAAAAACTTCAATCTATTTCAAATAAAGAACAAACCGACCACTAATTTGTGATCTAGAATCTAGACGCACTCGCATATTATAATGGCACGTAAAAATCTATCATTAGAGGTATTGGTGCGCCGGATTCGCTGGCAAGGTCGCGGCCTCAATATTTGCTGCACTCTCACTTCATACTGCTTAGTGTATAACTGTGTAACTTAAAACGGATGGGTTTTTGAGGTAATGTAAGTCGATTTTTGTTGAGAATTGAGGGAGAGTCAATAAGATTTATAAAAAAAATCCCTCTGATTCTGTAAGCTCTACTTCACTTGAGATTGGCAGAATACTTATTTAAAAAACTTTTTTCTTACCGAATTACGCGAATTTTCAATTCGACCCAATATTTTTATACAATAAAAAGGTACATACATACATACATATCCGTCACGCATCCCTCCCATCGGGGTAGGAAGAGACCACTTTCTTCCACTTGCTATTTATTATTTTTATCATAACCTATAAACTATACAAAGTTATGTATTATTAATATTAACCAATTAATATTATGAGAGCCAAATCAACAAGCAATTAGAAAAATAATTCAGATAACCAATTTTCGAACTTTAAATTACAAGAAATGACTTCTTAACGAAGGCACGAATAAGCAATTTCCTTTAACGAATGAAAATTAAAAAAAAAACACGTCGATTTCTAATTTTTAATAACGAACGCACAAAAATATCTAACACACGTTTTATTAACCGTAACGGATTTGCTTGCAATCAATATGAATATGTATTTTAAAATCTTAAGGCTTATTTTAGGTTACGATTTGCCTTAGTTACAGTAAAAAAACGTTTTAATTTACCTACTTATAAGAAGTACCATAGGTGTATGTGAAATCCGCCAACCCGCACTTGGCCAGCGTGGTGGATTACGGCCTAATCAGTCTCTGTATGAGAGTAGGCTCGTGCCCCTCGGTGGGGACATGTATGGGCTGATAACAAGTAGTACCATAATACCATTGGTACACGACTTTGGTACTGTACCATTATACATTCTATGCCGATTTCGGCAACGGCGACCACATCTATTTGTCAGTCACGTGTCAGTCACATGGCTGATGTATCCTATTTTTGCCGTGAATGTTTTGGAGCACTGGCAACATGTGAGGACTCCATTCACAAAATTGTATTGTATGATTGTAGGCGGTTTGTTTTTTAGTTGTTCTCTTCTGTTATCTAGTGCTTGCCTACGCTTGTCGCTTGTACCATTACATTGATTAAGTTTCAATAGTACCTAAAAGTTTTAAAACTAAAAATAAATAAAAAAAAAAAGAGTTAAAAACGTTTAAAACCAAAATATTGTAAAATTTTTGCTATTTAACCTCTCACATCCCACTGACCCATTATAAACCCAGACACAATAGATTTTCTATTGTTCTTTTTTTTCTTGGATGTAAAAGATTAAAGTTGAATAAGCTGATTATAATATTTAATATGACAAATACTTAGTCCTAAAAAGTGCAAAAAATTAAGTTACATCACTATACCCCCACCCCCAGCCTTTGCAATCACAATAACGTATGAATCACTGCGCAGTGGCAGTGTCTTGGTTTGTTTTAAATTCAGAACACAACAGTTCAATTGTTTTTATACAGAGTGTTTCATGATTTGTTAACTGTCGAAGAGTGATTGTAGTTAGGTTTAATTTGAAATAGGTACTTACTTTAAAAATCTATATTAGTTTATCCTACTAATATTATAAGCTAGCTGTCCCGGCGAACTTCGTCCCGCCTTAGAATGAACTTTATTGTGTAGGAATAAAGTTCAAATTGACTCTACATTTTAGTAAGAAAACATTTGTATGGGAAAAAGAAAAGGTCTGTTTTAGGGCTTTCCCGGCAATTATTCGAATTTTTCTCACCGTAAGAACCATCCTTGGACTTCAATGAACATTTTAAAAAAGAATTAGCGAAATCGGTCCAGCCGTTCAGGCGTGATGCCGTGACAACGGAAAACGGGTTTCATTTTTAAACGGTTTTTTAAACGGTTTTATTTAGCTCACCCCGTTTGTTTTCTTGGGTCAAATTTAGTAATTCAAATTTCACCCTCTTCCTGTCAACCGATTAATCTGAAATTTTGTATACACTTTGGATTTTGGTGACAATACAATTATGTTTATTCATTATCATTCTAAATTCAAGATGGCCGCCGCTACAAAATGGCGGATAATTTAGGTTTTATCAATCCCATCAATATGGGTATCAAATGAAAGTGCTCAACCAGTAGAATACAATGTACTATATAAAATTAAAATCCAAGATGGCGGCCGCTACAAAATGGCGGATAACTTAGGTTTTATCAATCCCATCAATATGGGTATCAAATGAAAGTGCTCAACCAGTAGAATACAATGTACTATATAAAATTAAAATCCAAGATGGCGGCCGCCACAAAATGGCGGATAATTAGGTTTTATCAATCCCATCAATATGGGTATCAAATGAAAGTGCTCAACCAGTAGAATACAATGTACTATATAAAATTAAAATCCAAGATGGCGGCCGCCACAAAATGGCGGATAATTAGGTTTTATCAATCCCATCAATATGGGTATCAAATGAAAGGTCTCAACAAGTAGAATACAATTCACTATGCAAAATTGAAATCTAAGATGGCCGCCGCTACCAAATGGCTGATAACAATTTTTTATCAATCCCACCAATATGGGTATCAAATAAAAGGGCTTGCCAAGAAGAATACAGTGCACTATACAACCTGAATATTTAATATGGGCGCAGCCACTAAATGGCGTATAATAATAAGATTTAAATTTAGAAATTGAATCTGTAATTTAGGTATCTGATTAATCCAGCCTGAATCCACCACCCAAGTCAAGATTTATGCAGGGCAGCACTGTGGATCACGCAGTCGTATACTTAGGTGCGAAACTATTTGAAGAAGGTCAAGCCTACGTGGCTCTTTGTAGAGTAAGAGCTTTGCAGGGACTACGTATAGAGGAGTTGGACTGCAATAAACTAACGGGCAAGAAACCTTGCAATAATGAAGCACTAAATGAATTAAACAGAATGCGAAATAAAAACTAAAAACTAGAAAATAAAAATAGGTAAAAAAACTTTTTAAGTTAAACGGTTTTATGTTAAACATACATTGCTATGTTTAAGATAAATGTACTAAAAACCAAAAAATAATAAAATAGATACAGTCGTGGGAATTATAAACATATGCATAGACTAGACTAAAATAAAACCGTGGGGCACGTCAATTGTCTACAATCGTTGATTAAAATGTTTGTTTTGTAATGTTACACTATAATTAGGCAGTTGTTCAACCGACAACGATGGACGTGTGATAAGTAGGGCTAGAATGTGGAAACAAGCTAGCAAGCTCGATTATAAGCGAGTTTTAGGGTTTCATAGTGTTGAGCGAGTAGTACTTTTATCATGTGTTTTGTCGATTAAAGACTAACTACGAGCAGTGAAACGATTCTTCGCCAGCCAGCAGTGTGAATGTCCAACGATAAACTAGTTGAAACATCTCTTTTATTTACATGGAGTGTATAACTATTGGAATTTCCATGAGCAAGAAAATAGTAAGTAATTTCCTCACCGTCTGCGGGCCAACTGCCTAACGACGAATTAAACGATTCTTCTATCGCACATTAAATCGATAATTTGTAGACAATTGACGTGCCCCACGGTTTTATTTTAGTCTAGTCTATGCATATGTTTATAATTCCCACGACTGTATCTATTTTATTATTTTTTGGTTTTTAGTACATTTATCTTAAACATAGCAATGTATGTTTAACATAAAACCGTTTAACTTAAAAAGTTTTTTTACCTATTTTTTATATATATATAGATGTTAATGTTTGTGTCGATGGATGGATGTTTGTTTTGATACTCTTTCACGCAAAAACTACTGAATCGATTTTGATAAAATTTGGCAGTATTGTAGCTTAATATCAGAGTAACACATAGGCTATATTATTTTGAGATATTATGATTTTTTTACCCAAGATATAACAATAAATGCGTACGAAATCGCGGGCCGAAACAAGTGATTAAAAAAAATTGGTAATATACTAACAATTAGTTATAACACTGCATGCCATCCGATAAAGTTATCATATTAAAAATAGTTCTCAGATCTATTACTAAACATTTCGGATTGGATTCAGCTAGTACATATTATGTAGTGTGAAACGACTCTTACAGTATGACGTGTGTATTTTACACGGTCGAACAAAGGTAATGGATTTCAAGGAAATATATGACTAAGCCAAAGATTTTTAGAGGATTTTCCGCACGGTATAACTGCTAACATTTGCTCAGAAGTACAAAATCTAAGTACCTAATTTAATAAATACCTATAGGTATTTATTTAAAATCATTATCAGACCGCGTTGATGTCTTTTGTATAGAAAACGTATTTGGATTTATGCGTCTTTTAAACTCTCAAATGGATAGTTAACTTAACAAGCTTTTCTGCAACAGCCCGTTAACTGAGAATTAAAAATGTAAGGGGCTGTTTTACCATCTACAGATAAAATTTATCTGACAGATATTTTATTCCTGTCTCAGTCATAAACCTCATGTTTTATGAAGTGGACATAAGTTAATGTGCCAGTTAAATTTATCTGTCGATGGTGTCCTTTCGCCGCAAAATGTCCCCGTGTAGCAACAGGTCCCTTTCGCAGAATATCCCTTTCCCAGAATGAATCTTTCTCAAAATGTCCCTTTCGCAGAATGTCTCTTTCGGTGTGACGGGCACTTAAGATAAGATACAAATCAAGAGCGATCGATAGAAAGTAAAATGGTATGCGTTTCTGTGCCAGACAAAGTGTGTTAACCCACATATTTTGTGTTTAGTGCTATGAGGCATGAACCGACCTCGTATAGAGCCTTATTTTTTTTTTATTGGCGTGTAGTATGAATGTTTTAGTAATCTTCCGGTTATCGATATGTTCTGATATGCGACGTTAGTTTTAATGTTGTAACATAGATGGCGTTTTAAACAGTGTCCTGAAACGCAGTGGCAAAGTTTTTGCAATATGTAAGCAATGAGTTTTAAATAAATTGATTAGACGAGTATTGGGGATTGATTTACTATATTATTGTATGGGTAAACGTGTCGTAGCTCAATTCGATATAAAATTAAAATTAAACAATTAAAGTAAATTATGTTACATACCTAATTATAGTATGAATTAGTAGTATCTATGTAATCTATGTACTTAGTAGTCCGAAATAGTGAATATACAAATAAAAAAATGGAATTAGTAAACATAATATACAAGAAGTAGTACATTATAGTAGTAATAGTCCGAAATAGTAATTGCTGTATCGATTATAGTAGATTAAGATCGTTTAGCTGTTTAATTGACGTATTTAGCTTTGATTAACCCGTTTCTTAGTTAAATTGCTGTGTTGAATGCTCTTAAACTGCTCAGTTTCAATTTAACCTTGTGGTTGGTTTGTTTACTACAATTTAGGTTCTAATTAAAGATTTTTTTACTGTGCATTTTTTAAGTGGTAATCTATGTTTATAATTCATAGAATTCATAATCTAGTAGATACCCTGATCTTTGTTTGATATATATCTATTCTTATGTTTATAATTCATAAACTTAATAATCCAGTGCAAAGCAAGGGCATTTGAAATAGATAGGTATTGAAAATAAACTGACATAACCACGCTTTGGATAGAATAGCAGAATGGTCGTTCACCGCATTGAACTACCTTTTTATATACCTAAAACAATACATAAAGACCCATTTCTCTCTCTCTCTATCCTATATTCTAGTTTTACAAACGACACTTTGAAAACAATACAATTGATTCACCTATTTAGTCCCACTGTTAGACCAAATCCTCCCTCATTCATCACCATCTTTAAGAGCTCTATCCTTCGCCGTCCGTTTGAGCACCTGATACGTCACTCCCTCCTTATTCCCCGTCTTTAAAATATAATAAGAATAAATGCAACTGCAAACTAAACAAAAGATAGCAGATATCGTATTGTTAAAAAAAAACCGAGATTTATCATTGATAAACCACTTATACGCGTTGACATTGTATTTGACACACTTTTAGGTACAAAAAACTTGCTTACTCTACTAAAATAACTTGACACTTGAAGACTTAATTTATTTACCTATGCGTTCAAGGTGTCAAATTTAATATTGCGAGTAGGTATAAAAAAATAATTTGAAAAAAAATATTCTACTCAGCGTATATTGAAAGGTTACAACTACCAACAAGTAGTTTTACAAAAGTATAATTTTTTACTAGTAATATTCTTGACAATTAGATCGTTTACATATACGTTGTAAAAAAGATCATGGAGGAAAACTCGCCATACTTGGTTGGTTAGTTCTTAGTGAATATGCGAGCAAGTGCCCGTTTCACTATCTAAAGATAAAAAACCTTTGTCTATTTCTTTAAACTTATGTTTTTGTAGGTTAAGTTACTATCCTGCCTTTATGCTATCACTTCTCTCTCTGTGGGGTCTGCAGGAAGAAATTTCTTTTAGAAATATGCTGTACCTTTTGTATAACTTCTCTTTTTTTCTGTCTCTATGTACTATCATCTTACAATAAACTGTTAAATAAATAAATAAACAAAACATGATGTTTTAGACAGAGACAGATATAAAACATCTTTTAGATTTTTATCTGTAAAAGGTGGAACGGATCAAAAACCACGCTATTCTCTAAACGTAAGCCATAAAAATTGAAATAAAACCCCGTTACAGTGACTCACTCAGAACAAAGCTGGGAGTACATTTACTTATGACCATGTTTAAATCGAGCTATCATTGGTTCGGTTAGCGATTCGGTGTGAATTCTAAGTTTATTGCCTTCCTAAATTCTTTTGTGATTTTTGGGTTTTGTGTGTTTCGAAATGGAGGTTATTTTGAAATAGGTAAAATTGCATTGTCAATTAAGAGTACCTAAATATGTATTTCGAATGTTATTCACGAACAATTCTTCGCGAAAAACATTTTTAAGCTCTAGCGGTCGATTTGCTCCTATAATTTTACATTTCATATCGAAATTGTGCAAAACAAAAGAAAAATACATAATGCGTAAAATTAATAATTACTGTATTGAGAAATCTCTGAATTTGTATGATGACAATTCATCAATTGACCAATCACCGATTCCTTAAAAGTAGTTCTTAATAAATGGTACATAACTGGAAGAACAAAACTACTAAGTCTTCAACCTAGACAAAATCTTAAAGCCTTACAAGTCACCATAAAAACTATAAAAGAATAAAGCTTAAAGCTGTACGTTTAAAACCAGTTATGTACCGGTTTGCAATTATATCGGTTATGGCCCTTGAAGCTATAAGCTCGCTTCCTGAGCGGCGCGGCGGCCATGTTTATTTTAAGTTCAAGTGCATATGAGAGGTTTAAAAGTGCTGTAGGTGTTATAAGGGGTTCGATAAAGATTAATGATCATTTTAGATTTATTTATAAAGCTTAAGGTAAATTAAGAGAATAAAAGATTTAGTTAACACTGACAATAGGCATGATGACTAAAACATTTGTGTAGTCCATCACATAGATTGTTTTAAAATATTCGACACGTATTTTTTTCTTTTTTCTCTTAAACTATAAATGACAAAGATACACTGGGTTAAAGTTGCTCGTGACGTCACGCCTAAATAAGATTTTTACCTAGGAGTGCCGTCAATACCCCCCACTCCATAACTTTGATGCTCTGTATCTTTGTATTTATATATGAACTTGATCGGGTAAAAAACGTGTTTCAAATATTTTTTAATATCCTAAAAGACGGACTAATTATTTTTTGAATTTTTGAAAGTAGTCATCATCCCTATTCCACTCGTTTAAAATCCGATTAACACTTTACTATCCAATTTTTTAAATACACACTGTTAAGGCGGGACCGCTAATCATTTTTTGAACAAACATTGAACGAATATTTTGTACAAATTTAATGATTTTGCTGACAAAACAAAGGAAAAATTCATTCATTTCGTTCAATGTTCACCAAAAACTGTTCAAAACATGGAGCAGCGGAGCCGCATTCGATCTCTCAATTTTCATACTACTAGCATGATTTGTTTTTGGTCGGGTTATTATTATTTCTTTAAAAAGGACGTAAGTAGGGCTAAAATTTCTGTGACAGTTAGGCCGTGGCCAAAGTAGGCAAACTGTTAGCGGCCGACTGAGTGAGCTGCAAATTTGTGGCGAACTGAAAGAGTTAGCTGCAAACTCAAATCAAAGAAATCACCGGTTTTGGTGGGAGTCGGCCGCTGTCTGAGATAGTTAGCGCGCGTAACGCTGCAAACTGCGTACAGTGAGCGAAAACTAGCTGATTAACTAGCCATTTCAAATAAATGGAAGAGCGTACTTAATCGATACGCCGCAAACTAGTCAGCCGCTAACAGTTTGCCTACTGGGGCCACGGCCTTAGGTAGCCTTAGCCATAAACAGCCACTGAATCTCAAAAGACATAGCCACAATCGGCCGGTAGGACCACAATGAGTCATACTAACGGTGTTTCATTTATACGTTCACCCAGATCTTTACTGTGAGAGGTTTGTGTGCTATCAATGTGGTTTTAAAAGGTGTTCTTTTTAGGGTTCCGTACACAACGGATAAAAACGGGAGCCTGTGACTAAGACTCGACTGTCCGTCTGTCTCTCTGTCACTAGACTTAACTGTATCTCATGAACCGTTATAGCTAAGGCGTTGATTTTTTCACAGATGATGTATTACCCTTGTCGCTATAACAACAAATACCAAAAATATAATAATTTATAATAATCAAAGGGGACTGCGATACAACAAAAGTGATTTTTTAGCCTTTTTTGCTTGATATTATTAATGGCCACTGGTAGACATTAATTAGGTTATTGTTAACCTAGTGAATGGTACGGAACCCTTCCCGCGTGAGTCCGACTCGTACTTGACCGGTTTTTTTTAAATCGAGTCCGTATCACCCTACTTACATGTTTACATCTTACTTTCATTTTTAAAGCCTTTAATTGCTTCATGATTGAGATCGAGAGTATTTTAAAAGAATTAATTGAGGTACATAAGTACAGTCAATTAAAATTCTGTAAGTAAATAAGTTTGAATTTGTTTCTGTTCCGTATTTTTATTTATTCTATTTATTTAAAAAAGACGTAATTCCGTGTTGGTAAAGCGGTAAATAAGTAAAGTAATTCATAGTCAGAGACCACTTCACTTCACTTGCTATGATCCACACACTTCTTTCGCTTCATTCACATTCATCGGTCGCCTTATACATGTACGTCGGTTTAAGGTATTAATCATAGTCTATTCATATAATAGCCGCAATATATTATAAAAACAACGTTTTTTCATAGTTTAGCTCATCGATGACTTCAACCTAGTCGTGCTTGAAACATATTTAAGTTGAATATAAGATCGTGACTACCATCTTTATTGAGTAAAGGCTGCCCGCGACTTCGTACGCATTTACCGTCATATCTTAAAAAACTTACACAATATCTTAATATAATAAAGCTTATATATTATTCTGATGTGTAATCTACAATATTGTAAAGTTTCATTAAAATCCGTTCAGTAGTTTTTGAGTGAAAGAGCAACAAACATTATCGGCACAAACTTTGACATTTATATCATTTATGAGTAATATACACTGAGTCACTACTGAAGTGATGATCTAATAAAATTATACCACGATAGAATGGGAATTTAGGAATCGTATCTAATCTGATATAATGTCAATTATATATAATCTAATCGTTAATGTTTTGTTAATTTAGATAATATTTTCATTCATGGAAATAAACTTCAAGAACTAAGGCATGTGCGAACTTGTCCTGTGGCAGAACATTTTGTATGAAACCTTTCACACTTGTTAAGTGACGATGCTCAAGGGCCCAAGTCTGCTAATTTACCTACGATATTTTCAGTTATATGTCGGCAGAGTATCAATGGCATTTTTTAACACATTTGGTCTCAATCAGAGTATAGTCTGTAAGAGTAGAAAATAAAAAGTGGCTACATTGTAGCGTGCTGTCCCTTTCAAATCAATCTAAGCAAAACGGGACGACACTACGGTGTAACCACTTTTTAATTTCTACTCACTCTTTTGGGACAAACTGTAAGTCATTGTTTAGCAGAATACCAAATGTTTCAAAAAATGCCATTGACACTGCCGACACACAAATATTGTTTAGCAGACTTTAGGCCCCAGCTCAACTCAGCTCAACCAATGAATGTGCAAATGAACCTAGATCGTCTTTTCATTTTCAAGGCCATCAATGTCTAAAAGAAAACACAATAGACCCCACATGCGTTAGTATTATGTGCTAAATAACCTACTTAAAGGCGCCTATATTCAATCCAATTGTATCGATTCGTACAGTAGGAATATGATTCAATATACAATATTAAAAACAATTGCGACTTTTCGCATTCCCATGGCTCACAATACAATGTATTCATTAAACAATCATCATTGTTTTAAGACTTATAAAATACGACTCGATCTTTTATACCTTTAGTGCAATATTGCGAGCGATTTATACTCTTAACTTCTCGATTAACTTTAAAAATGACCCGTCCTATGAAATGAAATGAAATTGAAATGAAAAATCATTTAATAAAATGAAAAGTCATTTAATCCTGTAGGTTTTGACAACACTTAGGACAGGTCATTTTTTAAAGTTAATGCTAGATTCGCAAGAGTGCAGTTTTCCACAGAGAAGAACCTAGCAAGAAACTCTGTAGGGTTGCTCTTTTCAATTAAAGTTTTCAAACTATGAGATTTCAAACTATGAGATTACTATGAGATACTACAGGATTAAATAAATTTTCATTTTCATTTAATGTAGGTACCTACTTATTGGTAATAAAGTCAAATCTTAATCAAATCCACTTCCCTCCACTTGCTACGATCCAAACACATCCTTCGCCTCATCCTAATGGTCTCTGCCTACCATAATGGGAGAGAAGCGTGACGGATATGTATGTATGTCATCTAGGTTTGTCTTGGTCTCTGAATAGAGATCCCTATCTACTTAAATATAGGAATATTTTATTCAAAATAAGCAACTACTTTTTTATGTAAAACTACTTTTTCTTCACTACCTGTATCCTAATATGTATAATTATGATTTCCTAGTACTCATGTCTATAATATAAACATGTCCAAGCTAATGTGTTCATAGTTCAATTTCATTTACGAGAGGAAGAAACGGCAAGAAACCTAACAGCACAGAGCCCTATGTTCAGGTTATAGTGCGTACAGTATTATTATTTAGTAAACCAGTAAAGTGGTCATATTAGTTACCTATTATAGCTAGATAAACATTTATCTTCAGGATATTGCGTAAACTCTACTAAATCAAGCCTTTAAGCTGAATAAACGCAGTTTTAGTTACTATTTAGACGGGATTACCTAAGGACTAATAAACTACTTAGTAGCTAACATTTCCGTTAAGTGTTTAAGTTTTTTTTAAAAGGAAACTGCTTTATTTAAGAAACCATTTAGCACATTATTTAAGTAGGTATCTAATGACGGCGATTTTGAGCCTAATATAGGAAGGCATAGTTGGTATTTATTTAGTGTTCTAATTATGAACCTATTTAAGACTATTTAAGGCCCTTAATAAATCACTTAAATGCAAGCAACAAATTTTACAAATTACGTAATTATCGAGCTTTGGTTATTTGTAGTCACGATTGGCTAGTATTTGGTTTTTATGGCTTAAATATGCAGCAATTACATGATTGCTATTTTATTTCACATGACTTCTTAAATGGGAAATATTTTTGATAATCGATAACATATGAAGCGATGTCCTAGGTATTAAGTCTTGACTTGAGACTGGGTGTCTGGATGTGTTTCTATATAGCACCTACCTTTGTACAATTTAAAAATATAAGTATGTAGGTACACTAATGTACAGTAGCTATAGGGCTATTAACTGCTTTAGCTATATACAGCTGCAGAGATTCATATCAAACCTCAAACCACGTGATCCCTGGTCCATAAGAAGCCAATTACTCAAGGCAGTTAATTACAAAATGAACTAACAGTTTATAATGCTAAATAGCTACTTCTAGCCCTTTTAATACGCGGAAATAAAACGCCCTGATAAGCCACGCTCGCCACCGAACATTGTCATAATCACGTCTCATACATACGTAACTTTGTTATAACTTTCCTAATTATACTTTTATTCGGAATCTGCTAGTTTCTGCTTTAGTTGTTTCTTTTGAGTGATTTATCTTTCCGTTTTGTGGTAGGGAATGAGTATTAAGTTGTAATGCTTTGTAGAGGGGAATAAGTAGTAAAGTAAGAAAGTAATAGCCTTATTAACTTCGTAACTACGAAGTGTAGGTTCATCAAATCTTATATTAGTTTTTGTAAGGGCCATTGTCCACGTAACCGCACGTTATATGCACGTTTTTGTCAATTGACGATTGCAAGACGAATTGCAGCGGCAACGTCGCGTCACAGCCTATGCAAGATGCAAGCATTTATGAAGTGCGGTTACGTTGACAATATGGGTTTAAACGAAATCAAAGCAATAAGTATTATTAGATACCTATTTGCAACACAAATTTAATTTTATGAATTCATAAAAAGAATGTCCATTTTCGTATATATATTTTTTTACTTTTTACAACGACTTTGTCATCTGCTCTTTGATTTGAATCTCCTTCTTGACAATAAAATCAAAAGGCCGCCTGTTGCTTCTTATATTCTTGTTTGTGTCTGTACCTTATGTCTTTGTATGCAATAAAGAATATTTGTATTGTATTGTATTGTAAAAGTTCATGTTGTCCATCGTGTTACTTAAGTATAATTTTTTCCAGCTATCGTCATCATCATCATTTCAGCCTGTAGCTGCCCACAGCTGAGCATAGGCCTCTCTAATGATATTCCAGCTCGACCGGTTCATTGCCACCTGCATCTAACGAGACATCACGGTTATTTTTAGAATACGCTAAAATATAAGTATATGCAAAATACTAGAGGCTGCCCGCGACTTCGTACGCATTTGTCGTCATATCTTTGAAAAAAAAACAAATATCTGCAAATAATATAGCCTATGTGTTATTCTGATGTCCAAGCCAAGTTATTGTAAAATTTCATTAAAATCTGTTCAGTAGTTTTTACGTGATGAAGTAACAAACATCCATCCATGCATCCATCCATCGGCACAAACATTGACATTTATAATATTAAAAGGATAAGCCTAACTAATACCAAGATAAATATTTACTAAAAACTCTTCTATTTTCCATACCATGCGTCATGTCGTGATATCACGTTTATCACATTATCGTGTATGCATTTAGCGATAACGTTTTATGGAATTCACATTGCTGGTGTATGGGGCTACTCATTTGTTTTCGTGTTTGCAATTTCTGTTCTTAATTCAAAAGTTTCATTAATAGTCTGTGGATGAAATTGACATACTGATCGTGTTTTGTTTTATTTGTTTATTAAATCGGAGCAAGTGGAGCGAAGTGGTCTCTGTCTACGCTATGGGAAAGAGGCGTGACAGATATGTATGTATGTATGTTTACAAATTAACCTTACTAGCGTGGTGGATTACGTCCTAATCACTCTCTGTATGAAAGTAGGCTCGTGCCCCTCGGTGGGGACATATATGGGCTAACAACAACAACAACAGCAGACGAGTGAAGACGGCGGTACGAAACCGATTATTTAGGTGGCTAATCCTGCTTTTTAGAGTTACAAAAGACATCATTGGTAATCTTATGAAACTGCGAAATATCTATCTACTTATCGGCTATAGGAATCTACGACAGAAACTGTTATACCTATCGAGTTTGATAAAATATTTCAGATAAGATCTTGTCCGTATCAAAATTGCAAGTACTGTCAAAATAATAAAAGTCCCGAGTGAAAATTATACTTTAGTACTTAAATGTATAGTTTTTACCAATAAAAGTGAAATAACTATAATTATTATGCAGTTATCGTACATCCACATCGTAGTTATATTTTGTGCAGTAAAAGTATGCAATACAATTGGATTAGGTGACATTCTGTAAGGTAGGTACATTGTTCAACTTTTCATTCAAACAAATATGTTTCTACTATACTTAGAATACTGTCCAATAATATTTGGAAAGGTTCTCTATAAAAATATACACGGTTTAATTGAGAAACCTCCTCCTTTTTTAAAAGTCGGTTGAAAAAGTAAATATAATTTAAACCATATAGATAAGAAGCAATTGGTACAAATTTTTGGTAAAAAAATAACGGGAAGGCCTTGGATGCCGGCAGCACAGAATCGGTCGTTGTGGAGATCCTTGGGGGAGGCTTTATGAGTAGACATATTGATGATGATGATGAAGGAGCAATCGGTAGATCCTTTAGCGCAATTTGAAGCTTTTTATAGCTTTAGCTTTTATATTAATTTTATAAATAGCTTTTATTTATAGCTTTAGAGCAATAGGCTTAATGAGCTGACATTATGATGATCATGGAAGAGCAAGCAGTAAAAAAAAATCAAGCAAATCCTATTTACCTAATCCCGCACTTTCAATAACCCACAGACCGATTTAGAAAGTGAAATAGAAATTATTTAAAAGCACAACAAACTCCATAATTCTATGGAGATTAGAGCATAAAAATATGATAATAATACTTCGTAAAAAGTTGCAAAAGAACTGTCAACTCGTAACAATGGATGTTCTAAGAATAAATATGAAAGAAACGGTTTTTTTGCTAACGTTTCTTTGAATACGAAGCTTTGTGCTGAACGGCTTAATCTTTGATATTATTTCGTTACTTCCAAAGGGTTGCGAAACCTTGAAAAATTACTTGAAAATGACGACACTCTGCATAACTGATCGTTTTAGAAATCTGTGGTTTAAAGGATGGATTGAAGGAAAAAGAAGGTGTTATAAATTGTCAATGTTTATGCCGATGTGAGGATGTTTGTTACTCTTTCACGCAAGAACCACTTAACAGATTGAAAATGAAAATGAAAAGTGTTTTATTCAAAAATAGGCAAAATTCATTACACTTTTTTGATGTCACTTTTTTAATCTAAAACTACTGCCGGTTCACTACCTGTATAGCCGAGAGGAAGAAGACGGTTTGTAATGAGACTTTGCAATATTGTAGCTTCCATATCAGAATAACACATAGGCTATACTATTTTAAGATGTGTAAATTCCGTCATATTCAAATTTTGGACTGTTAAATTAATAACCGGCCAGAAGTTGCCGGAGATAGGGAAGCATGGAAGAACGCGAGGAAGCTTTTGCCCAGCAGTGGGTGGGACACAATAGGCTATAAAAAAACTTAATGAATGTTAACGCAATAATGTACTGTTAACTTATTGGCCATTTCGGCAATAAGTTATCAAACATTACAACACCCATGAGAATAGTTCGCGGTTTTCATTTACAAGTAACACACAAATTGAATGATAATTACATAATCATTATAATTAATTTATAATCAAGGCAAATTAGCATTCATTTTTACAAACGACGATTTATTAATTATACCTGTTGCTAATATAGTTTTAATGCATGCGTATAGGCATGTTCTGTCGGTTTGTTTTATAATTAGCTTCAGTCAACGCTTTAATTACTGTAATAAAAGCAAGCAAAGCCGGGTAATGAATCATAGTTTATTCTGGAATTCTTTATACAAATCAAACGTGGGGTTTTTAACAATGATTTGATAGAAATAATTATAATCATAATTATAATATTAATTCTAGAACTGATGTAAATTTTTGACGTTTTGTCTATAGCCGAAACGTCATTTGTCTGAGTTACTCCTAGAACTATACTAAGTACTTATATAAACCTATTTTGTAAAAACGAGGATATTGTTTAGCTTTGTTCGCGTATATTACCAAAATAAAAGGTTAACCGTACATCCGTATAAGTCCTTTTAAAATAATAAAATGTAAAATTAGTAATATCAAAAGAACAGAGTAACTGCATAACATAAAAATGTAACAATTTAAAGTATACAAAACAAGTTTAACCCATTAAAGACGCTCATAAAAAAACCTGTCAAAATAAAATCTTGCAAAATTTAACAATTAAACCAGTTTAAAACTCACCTCAAGTTTCTTGGAGAATTCCTCATTAGCTCGTTCTTGTTCCTTCTTCAATTCCTCATTCTTCTCCAGCAATGCTTTACCTAGCTCCGCTGCAAGAAGAAGGTCAGACTCCTTCTGCTGGAGCTGAGTCCACACGTCGTCCGTTGACATCGTCGTTGACGGCGTTGACATCTCTTTCACGTATTCTTCTAAATCCTCGATGAAATGCTCATCAGATAAACTTAACACTCCAGGGGTTATTCTTGTACCACTACGGGATCTTGAACGTCTGTGTTTCTTAATATTCAATGAACTAATGTTCCCTTTTCCTACAAATTCAGTTTCGTTAGTTATAAATTCTGGCGGCTTAGGTTCTGGTGTTTCTACTATATTCTGACTACTTCTATTAACTTCTGCAACTTCACCAGCCATTTATAAAAGTCTAACTCTGGATTTTAGTATAGTTATTCTTTTTGAAGAACCTCTCTATAGCTTGCTGGAATTTAGTCGCTTTTGGTAATTTCACGTTTTTAATGCTGCTAATGTTTATAGGTAGGTCGAAATCTTTTTTTAAAGCCATTATCACTGAAGCATGTCACTGGCACATCACAACACTACACGTTTTAATTTTTGAATTTGGAATTGTTGGTTTGAATTTCGAACACTCGCGTGACCGGGTGGCGTGGAGGTTGCCGCGGCGACGGCAGGCAACAACAGACTGATGCAAAACCTCTGAGGTAGAACGAGGCATGACGGGCAAAGATTAGATTAGTTGAACAGATAGGGCAGTAGGTTAAGATATCGTGAAGTGATTTTGATTAATTTATTACTACTCTGCTTGTAATAGGTAAGTTTCTTATTTCAAAAATTAGTTATTATTAGTATTTATAAATAAACAGTTGCAGATAAAGGCAGTTGAATTGAATTAACCATTTAATGTAGGGCCAGCTAGAAATTACAAATTTAATAGACAATAAATTTTTCAGGAATTACATAAGTAATATAAAAGTAATTGACAAGAAGTAAAAAAAATATTGATGTGATATTAAATATATTTTACTAGTATAAACAATGCTTTATGGTAAGCAACAAATTTTATAACAAATTCATTTTATAATATCTATTTGTAGAAATTAAATACTTGCATCATTAAAGGCAAAAAATCATCAAAAGTGCACTAAAACCAACATCCGTACTACTTTCTACCTACCGACACATCTATCAAAAAATAATCATTGACAGAAACCAACACGTGCGTCAGAACGAAAGAGCAACAACAGGTAAACACACAACCTTTAAGCCAGACAAGGACAGCTATAGACCAAGGTGATTTGATTACAAAGAGAGCGGTCACTCGAAATGGTGAAACAATATTATATTTTAGTTGCCAAATAGTAGGAAATGATCTCATACGGATTCAATAAAAATAGGCATTTATTGTCCAAAAAAATAACCTTGACTTTTCGATTAGTCTTTGATAGGTTCTATAGTCTACTAGAGGTTGCCCGCGACTTCGAACGCATTTATCGTCGTCGAAGAAAAACATGATATCTCAAAATAATATAGCCTATGTGTTATTCTGATGTGCAAGCTACAATATTGGTAAGTTTCATCAAAATCTGTTCAGTGATTTTTACGTGATGGAGTAACAAACATCCATCCATCGGCACAAACATTGACATTAATAATATTAGTAGGATCTATTAATGGTTTTACGATGTCATAAATTGATATAGCCGTATTAGGTTGGTATTAAATTGGTCATCTGTTTCTATATTAAGTACCTACCTACATACACAAAGTATGTTTAAGTAAAGTATTCATTTAACTAAGTAGGTACCTACTTAACTGACTATAGTAATAAAAAAAATAATTAAATAGGGATGATGACTGCATTCAAAAAATAATTAGTCCGTCTTTTAGGCTATTAAAAAATATTTGAAACACACTTTTTACCTGATCAAATACATAAATAGATACAAAGATACAGAGCATCAAAGTTACGGAGTGGGGGGTATTGACGTCACTCCTAGGTAAAAATCGTACTTAGGCGTGACGTTACAAGCAACTGTAACCTACTGTATCTTTGTCAGTAGTTTAAGAGAAATAAGAAAAAATATGTGGCGAATATTTTAAAATAATCTATGTGATAGACTAAAACAATTTTTTTAGTCATCATGCCTATAGTAAATGTAATTTTATGAACAGAAAACGTACCGAATTAATTAAAAACAAACCATTTTCATAAATGACAAACACGCTTTACCTCTTTTTTTAAAGTTTTTTTTTTAGCAATACGAGCATTTGCTAAAGGTCTATAGAAAAGACATCAACGCGCGCCGTAAAATGATGATATCAAAATTTTAATCGATTAAAATAAAAAATAAACCTGTGCACCTAAATAATTACTTACTTACTAAATTAATAATTAAGTTAGGTATTTCTTAGGGACCTCATTTGATTGGCCAAACCATTTTGTCCAATACCGAACTTGATAATGACGTCAGAAATTGATATTTTTGCATTTTGCGTAATTCTTCCTACTTACTTACGTTTGTACTGTGAATTTGATTGTTAAATACAACGACAATGAGTGCAATTTAGAGCAAATGGTTTGATTGAACCTTTAAAAAACGAATGAAAACCATTAAATATAATACACCTACTATTTGGTATTCTGAGCTAATATTATAAATGCGAAAGTGTGTGATTGTCCATCTTTCGCTGCGTTCAGCGACGAATAAAATTGACGCGATTTCCGCAAAGGCCTCCCTGCTCTGCTAATATGAATGAGCATCCAATCTAATTGGTATAGTAAACATTTTCGGTAAGTATCAATTACGCTCAAAATCCCCTATTCGAGCTAGTATGGAGAAAAAAAAGTTGGCGGCCACTGATGAAACTTACGTCAATCGATAGAGAAAAAAGTTAGTTTCATCAGTGGCCGCCAACTTATTTTTCTCCATACTAGCTCGAATAGGGGATTTTGAGCTTAAATAGTGGATGTGTAGTGTAATTGATACCGAAAATTTTACTATACCAGGCTCCATACAAATATGTTCGATGCCATTTGTGGTTTACGATATATGGGAATGTCTTCCATGGATGTATTAACCCAGAGTTCGTTCACAACCCGCAAAAGAAATGTAATAATCAATGAAAATATTCATGCAAATCTCTCATAAAGCCAACCACGATTGCATAAATTCCGGTTTGCATGGAAACACGGAAGGATGCGAGCATCGACACGCCTACTCCAAGTTCCGCCGCTTAGCGACTATATCGAATTAACAACTGATATTATATGTGTTATGTACGCGGGTTAGTAGTAGACTGAAAGTTGTGAAGACGAGACGACGACTGCGGCGTTCGCTTGAAAAAAAAAAAAAAAAGGTAAAAATGTTTATGAAAAGAAATATAGACCTTTTGATCATTTTTCAATTGATCTTAATTATGTACCTATGTCATGTCATAACATAATACTAACTAGCAAAGCGGTCACTCGTAACTCCATTTGTATAGTAGACTAGCTGTCCCGGCGAACTTCGTCCCGCCTAAGAATGAACTTTATTGTGTAGGAATAAAGTTCGAATTGACTCTACATTTTAGCAAGAAAACATTTGTATGGTAAAAAGAAAAGGTCTGTTTTAGGGTTTTCCCGGCAATTATTCGAATTTTCTCACCGTAAGAACAATCCTTGGACTTCAATGAACATTTTAAAAAAAGAATTATCGATATCGGTCCAGCCGTTCAGGCGTGATGCCGTGACAACGGAAAACGGGTTTCATTTTTATATATATAGATAGATAGATAGATAGATAGATAGATATATAAAATAGTAGTACGTAGGTAAGTAATGGGCGAAATCAAATTAATGAAAAACATCGAGCCGTGTCCTACGTTTGGCAATGACAGTTTTAGCTATAAGTTTAATTAATGTCTGTTTTTGCAACAGTTTTTAAACGACTTCAAAAAAGAGGAGTTTCTCAATTCGACCGTATATATTATGTATGTTTCTTTATTACATCTCTCATCGACTAAAGCAATAAAAAGCACGACCGCACTATAATATTCTCGTAGCATCATCATCATTATATTTAAGAGCGTCGCTCCTGTCGGTGGAGTCTTCGCCACTCTGTTCTATTCTCTGCCGTTTGACCGCCTTCTAGAAGCAGCTCAAGCCATTTTAAATATTATTTACTAGCTGTCCCGGCGAACTTCGTACCGCCTTAGAATGAACTTTATTGTGTAGGAATAAAGTTCAAATTGACTCTACATTTTAGTAAGAAAACATTTGTATGGGAAAAAGAAAAGGTCTGTTTTAGGGCTTTCCCGGCAATTATTCGAATTTTTCTCACCGTAAGAACCATCCTTGGACTTCAATGAACATTTTAAAAAAAGAATTAGCGAAATCGGTCCAGCCGTTCAGGCATGATGCAGTGACAACGGAAAACGGGTTTCATTTTTATATATATATATATAGATATATAGATTACTAGATGTGTTGAAACATTATTATAGTATGTACTTTAACATCTATTTACATGTACCGCATCTATGACAATAAATGTTCTTTATCTTTATCCCTTTATCTTTATACTACCCCTTATCCATTTTACTATTTTAAATATTTACTTACCTATTTTTATTTACAGCTAACACTAGCCTCAAGATGGCGAATCCAGATGATATGGAGATGGAAAAGATAGCCGAAGATGAGCTGTCTAAACTTCAAAGACAGGTATTACATCTAACCAGTGTTAGAAATAAAACAGTTTAGTTAAAGATTACTTACATAAATACATAGAGGTACAGCTAGAAAGTAGAAAAAGACTGGTCTCATGGACGCAACGGACGCCATGCATTTGTCACACGCAACTTGACTTGAGATTTTGGCTTCACTGTCAAGCCCCTCTCCCATCGGGGTAGCCTGTGTGGGGAGAAGTGCCTCCCATGTCATGGCTGACGATTTATGTTGCAAGCTTGTTACAAAACTTTTGGTAGCTGAATAACCCGATAAAGACTCTTTCATTTTCATTTAAGAGTAAGAGTAAGACTAGTCGGTGGAGCATTCGTCATAAAAATTAGGCACTCTCTAATCATAACTGTTGTTGTATAGTTCCGAGTCATGGAAATAGACCGTTCCAACGTGATAAGCAGCGTGCAACCCACCCTCAGGGTTCAGAGGAACTGCATCCGGAGCCTCAATGCTGACCTGGACAAGATTATGATGGAGTTGAAGGTAGGAAATCCTCCATTAAAGAAACTGGATTTATGAGTCTGAATGACCATTTGAAACTTTTTTGTAAGGCGACACCTTAGCTAGCGATGGTACCAGACCCCAAAACAGAGTGTTTTGTTACATTAATTGACTTTGATCTGTGACTAAGCTCTAAGCGCACTAGTTATGGCCTTCGCAGCTTAAGTTAGCGTAAATTATGAAAATTGGAACTGTGCCTATTGAAGTTTTTTTTTAATCCATAGCCATAGAATAGACCATAAACTGATAGATACGAGTATCATCAAGAACTAGGTAGATACACCGAAAAATTTATAATATTAAACCTAATCTGCCATCCTCCCCATCTAAGCGTCATCCTTGCCCTTCAATTATGGATGGGAGGCCTTTCCCCAGCAGTGGGACATGAACATGACAAACTAACTGTACCTATCTGTAACCTAATCTGCCTCCAGCTAATAAAAAGCACATCAAATATCATGGAAAACGTCAGGACCCGCGACAAACTGGTCTCACTGCTAAAAGAACATGAGAAATGTGCTGCAGAAGTGAGGGAGTACAGAGGCACCATCAACGAGCTGGACTTCCTCTTGCAGCAAGTCCAGAAGGAGATTAAGGGGTTGAGGTCTAAAGGGACTGGGTTTGAGACGGTAAGATGTCCCCTTCCATGTCTTCTAAGTACATCCTAGGTAGGGGCATACCCCTATACCATATTTTCTATCAAGCGCATACGCTTGATAGAAAATACTTAAAATCTACGAACATCTTTAGTTTTAATGTCTGGCTTTAAAATGCTTATTATGATCTGTTCACATCTAATACTCCATTATAAGACAAACGATTAACATATCATCAGCTAAATGTTTCTTTATACGTTTGCCTGTTCTGGCGATACCCGATGAATCCTCCATTAGATGTATAAAGGCCAAAACTATTTATGGGAATAAACTGAGCTCATTAACAATTGTGAGATAATATTTTAATTACTGGCGAAGACGGATTATGTTTACCTATTACACTTTTCGATAATTTCAAAATACCTAATTTACAAAGTAAAAGCTCAAATTCATTCTGACATTCCAAAATCACACCTCATTCATCATTATGCTATTTATGCCAATTTCAGGGATTAACAACAGCATTAAACAACCAAACAGTGATCGCCCAGTTATCCAACCGTCTTGACACGGCGATGAAGAAATTCAATACAGTCAACAGTGACAATTTCAAGATGAGATTGGAGATTGATAAACTGTTACGTGACAGGTATGTGCCATACTTCTTTTTAATTTCGATTGTGTTAGTACTATAGTTTACGGATTATCGATATTAATGTTATAAATGCGAGTTTTTCCCGGCAAAACGGAGCGAAGGCGACAAATTGACGTGATTTTTAAGTGGAGATAGTTTAAGGGATGGAGAGTGAAATAGGCTCCTTTTTGCCTCCGCCTGAAATGGGGGGTAGAATTGTGTATAGATCATTCCCTAAACCCGAATTTAACGCGAGCGGAGGTGCTACCAAAAGCTGGTTCTATTTATAAATAAGGCAAAGCATTATACAGGCTTTGAAGTACCTATAGAATGGGCATGATGACAAAAAAAATTTTTTAGTCCATCACATAGATTATTTTAAAATATTCGACACGTTTTTTTTCTTTTTTCTCATTAAACTTAAAATGACAAAGATACACTGGGTTAAAGTTGCTCGTGACGTCACGCCTCAGTACGATTTTAACCTATGAGTGACGTCAATACCCCCCACCCACTCCGTAACTTTGATGCTCTGTATTTATTTATGTATTTGATCAGGTAAAAAATGTGTTTCAAATATTTTTTAATAGCCTAAAAGACGGACTAATTATTTTTTGAATTTTTGAATGTAGTCATCATCCCCATTTGAAGGGTCGTCTTATAGCCAATCCATATAACTTATATTTCAATCAGCTAATAATATTTCAAAGTAATTTTCTATACTATTCCTCAAATGAAAATTTCCAACTACTTTTAAAAGGACAATTGTCTCCCAACTTTACCCTCATCAGGCAATTCTTCAACGCAATCTGGAAGAACCAAATAAAGAGGCTGATGGACGGCAAGACTCAGATCTTAGAGCTGGTAGAACAAGCTATCACGACGTACGACCAGCGAGAGGAGTGGTGCAACAAACTTGATGCACTGAAGGAGAAAGCTGCTATTGATTACCGGAAACATTGTTTGGTGAGGGTTTTTATTAGACTTATGATTTTTGAAAAAGCTGCAATATCCGGACTATCTTGTGACGTGGCGAGTAAATGCCGCCACTAAATAAGCATTCCCCTGGTGTCAGGCAGCAGTGGCATCAGTACTGGCTGGAGGCTGAAGAGACATATTCTCTGTATGGCTCCAGACCAGACATCCACGGGCGAGTAACATCGGCTGTGATACTGCGGTGTGGAAGGCAAAGTGGGAAACCACCACACTATATTCCCTTTTAAGGAGCATGGAGATGATTTTTATAACAAAAAAAATAATGATATTTATATTAAACAGTATCTTATTACACATAAGTTACATACCTATAAAAAAATAAAGATTTATTACATGAATGCTTGGCCCCTAAATAAGATTCCCTGTGCTATGGGTAGCTAACGATGTGTGCGGACCTCAAGTACGTGATAGATAAGACAAGACAGCGAGCGTGAAAATATTCCTGCATTGGTATGGTTCCGCTGCATCAGCAATCACGTAGCCTATCACGTCCGCACATATCATAGCGCGGCCAGCATCTTAGTATATAAGCGTAGCTCTAAGTCATTGCTATTGTCCAGTCCAGAACCTACTGTCCAGTACTGTCCAGACTGTTCTGTTACCATATCAACATGTAACTTCAAATCTAAGTTCTGGCAACTAAGCTGCGCCGTTATTATTGCCACCTATTTATCCTGGCCGGAACAGATGTATTGAACTATTGAACCTTTTCTTTTATTCTTGTCTTGAATCAGTCTCCTCATAGATGCACATCAGTTTATCTTACTATACTCTTGACTACTCCGATATCGTGGACTCGGCCTACCCCAATGGGAAAGAGGCGTGACAGATATGTACCTATGTACACTCTTGTAAATTCCTTTAGGAAGAAATTTGAACTAACGGGTTGAACTAGAACTCTTATCAACAATCTAGAACCATTTCGCTACAGAATTTATAAAGACACAAATGTGTGTGAAAGTGTTTGGATCGTAGCAAGTGGAAGGAAGTAGTCTCTGCCTACAACAACGGCGTAAAAGAGGCGTGACAGATAATATATGTAGATACAAATTCCAATGATTTCACAGGAAGTCCGCGAACTCCAAAGACAACTAGACCACAGTATGAAGCTGGAAGAGTTCCTCAGGACCAAAGGAACGGTGAGACTAACAGCTGCTGATGCCAAAGCCGAAGCCAAACGAATAGAGCAGCAGGAGGAGGAAATGAGGGCTTATAATAACTATGTTAACATTTTGGATGCTATTAAGGTTGGTGTGTTAAGTTTTTAAGTAGGTTTCGATCGTAGCATTTTGTGAGATATGGTTTCTGCCACATCTCGCCACTTGCTACGATCCAAACCTACCCCGATGGGAGAGAGGCGTGTCGAATATTAATGTATTTATTTATTTAATTTAACAGTTTATTGTAAGATGATAGTACAAAGAGACAGAAAGAAAGAGAAGTAAGAGAATGTATTATTATTATTATTTAACAGTTTATTGTAAGATGATAGTACATAGAGACAGAAAAAAAGAGAAGTTATACAAAAGGTACAGCATATTTCTAAAAGAATGATGAGATGTATGAAGGTATACGTATGTATTAAGTTTTTAAAGGGAATCTGTAGCGAACTCAAATTATTATTTTCTTGTTGCACATGTTAATGTTATGTACTTATGATATAATTTTAAAGCTATCGCCAGATTCACAAGGCAGCAGTTTTTCCAAGAATAGAATCTAGCAAGAGATAAATGCGTACGAACTCACAGACAATATCTATATTCTATAGGTATATTATATCAATTATAAATCCAAATTCAATATTCCAGGAATTCGCCGGAGAAGACGATGTAGACAAACTAATCCAGGAGTTCAATCGTAGAGAAGAAGAAAACTATGCACTATTTAACTACATCAATGAAGTCAATACTGAGTTGAAAACGCTCAATGATAGTGTAAAGATGCTGAGAGTTAATATAGGTAAGATAGCGCACAGAATTACTAAGATTCAGATAAGTGGAATTATTTAGGGAAATTTGGGTTGGTTATTTATTTTTGGGGGGGTTATGTAGTGGCCACTTTCTCGACGTGAGAGAGGCTTTAGTCGATTCGCAAGCATTCGCAACCGTCCCCATACATTGAACATGTTCAGAACATTACCACAGATTACTTAATAGTTACTACGTAACAGATACTTCACTCAGAAGAAAATATCCAATACCTACCGCTTTAACAGTGCGCAATAGCCCAACTGTCACGTCAGCAACCACTGCATGCTAAACTGTGCCTAAATATTCAAGCGTATAGTTGTGATTGCTTTGCACCGCGCGAGTCCGTAAAAATCGCGGGGCTGCCTCTTCGATAAAATTAAATTAACAAAACGTTTTGTGACTATGTTATTGAGAACTATGAATATGTTCCGACTTATATGGGGCAGTTTAAAATTAAATCGTTTTTAATATATTTATTTTTAACATGCATTTATTTCTAATTTTTAATGTTTTTTTATCTTTATGAATTCTCGGTTATTATTATGTTTTTCATTAACAAAACGTAATTATTAAAAATTATAAAACATTCAAAACAAACAAAAAAACGAATGAAACTATCAAAATTTGAACAACGTGCGAGCGCTTCGTTTTGGCAACCGCGCTTCGCTTGGTCCGCAAGCGGCCCGCTGAGCGGTAGGTATTTATAGCGCGCAAGTACATAGAGTGACGGAGGCCTGACATTACTAGGAAAGCTGCACAAGGCGGCAAACGTCATTGTCATCCGTCAATTTTTTTTTTAAATATTTTAAATTTTTTCTTGGGCAATGGCTATTACTATTACTCGTAAAAGTGTAATTAATAAATTCACACTCAAAATAGCCATAATTTTTTTTTTAAATGTTTTTTTTTTAATTGAATAAAGTTTCATGTTATCCAATAAAAATAAGGTGTTAAAAAACTGAAACATTGTCAATTAGAATAAACACAAAAAAAACTTATTTCAGCGGACGAACACGCAAAGCACCAAGCAAAACTCTACAAGCAACAAGAAAGTATAGAATCATTGAAGAGTACATTAGACGAGAAGAGAGCAGCCAATGAAAGCGCAAGAGACACAGTTAACAGAAGCAACGCTGTGTTGGGTGGCTTACTGCAGAACGTGCAGGCTTTGGCTTTGTGAGTTTTTTAGGCTGTGGTTGAATTGTTGTAATTAAAAAGATGGTCTTTAAATGAGAGGAGTTTTATGAAAAAAAAAAGGAAAGAAAATTCGAAAAAAAAAAGAAAGGAAAAGGAAAAATAACAAAAAAAAGGAAAAAAAAACAAAAAAAAAAGGAAAAGAAAATGAAAAAAAAAATTGAAAGTGAAAGGAAATTCGATGAATCAAATCAAAATTAAGTACGAGTATTTATAGCATTCAATTACCTATACCTACTTTAAATTACGTAACTCTTTATTTAACACCACTAGTCAAATAAAACACAAACTTATCCATTAAATTTAACAGCTACAAACTAGCCTACGTCAAAACGCAAGTGTAACAAACGTGACAGATATGTATGTATGTAGGATGAGTGGGTTTCAGAACGAATGAAAGTATGAGAGTTTTCCTGAACGAAGATGAGAGAAAGAGATAATAGAGAGTGAGAGGTTTGTTATTTTTAATATGGCGTTTGGCACTTCAAACTAAGACACACACGAATGAAGATGTAGAAATTTATTTTCAAAACTAGAGCAAGTTAAATCCATAATAAAAGAGGATTAAATTAAGAAGAGGTTTCCTTCCATGCCCCAGTCCCCATATTCATACCATATGTATGTATGTTCCCAGGTCATCAGAATGCGACTCCCTGCCTCTCCTGAAGTTGCTGGGTAAAAACATCGACATAAACAAAACTAACGCCCGCCTCTACATTAAGAGTTTGGAGAAGAAGGTTCTTGAAATGGTCGAGTTGATTAAAATTGATGAGGTGAGTTAAATGTGTTTTTACCTTTGAGTATAGATTATATAAGGAGGTGCCATACCGTCTGGATCTGCGTGCCTGGTCTGGCGCAAAATGGCTACCTTTTTGTATGGAATTTCTTATCGTTTGATAGGTCATCTACCAAGAAAACTATGAAAAACTTGCGCCAATCTTGGCACGCTGTCATAAACTCATTTGTATATGAAAAAAACTGGGGCAACTCCTTATATATTCTATACTCAAAGGTTGCGACACTCTATGGTTAAAAGAGGGAATAGAATTTGTGTCGTATGAGGTCGTATCAAGAAGTCAAATCACTGACAGAGAATAGGACTAAATGGCGAACGCTCCACCGACAAGAGCGATACTATTTTTGATGATGGTATGTTTTAAAGAGACGTAATCTGCTTATAACCATATTAATTATAGTCTTTCGTGGGAAAAAAGGGTTTAGGTTCGAATCCCAGTTGGGCAGATATTTACCTAAATATCTCTTTCTTCCTAATCTAGATGGCTGTGTGATTGTTGGTGTATGCGTTTAAAAAGTGGTATCTGCCATCATAACATTCCAATTTTGAATAAAACCTTTTTGAAATATTTTTTTTTTTAACTGTAATTGACAAGTTTTTTTTCTAATCGCAGGCTCTAACCCGCGCGCTAGAAGCCAAGGAGCGCACCCCGCCGTCGTCGCGCCGCCGCCGCCGCCCCCCGCCCTCCCCGCGCCCCACGCGCACCCCCCTCACCCCGCTCACCCCGCTCACCCCGCATCGGGACAAAGAACCATCTTCCTTACTCGCTACGCAAGCTTAGGATTATTGCCCATGATAAATGTACACTCACGGTAACATCAACCTATTCACCCAATATCACTATGCTACAGTATCTATGTGGGACTCCCTTTCCAAGACGAGAGGTATACCCACTAAAACTCCGCTGCAGTCTTCCCAGGCAGACTGGGGGAACCCTGGGATTGAAACCTAACCTAACCATCAATATCTATCTCAAATGTTTTCATTTCCGATTCCTATTTAGTAAATGTATAGATTTCCTAGGAAATGTATAAAGTATAATTTAATTCACACATTTCCGTACCATTTTAGGAATTAAATACATTTCATAGGAATTGTATACAATGACAGATTACATACATTTCCGGTAACATCTACACAAAATCGTTAATAAGGGATAAAGACAGCTCGATACTCGGTGCGTGACTGAAAAAAATTACAAAATTATATCACACACTTTCACACGTGTCTTCACAATTGTCTTCTAACAGTTCAAAGTCCAATCAGTCTAATTTGACGCGTCTGAGGGTGTACCGAGCTAAAATGAAATGATTGTAATCGGGAAAATGTATTTTTAACATGCGTCGAACTTGGTCCCATAGTAAAAGTTGTTTGTTGTCACAAGTACATGCAGATCCTTTTCTATCGTTCACTAATTAAAAGTCACCCTACTAAACTAAGTTACAAGACTTACAAGGTCTTAGTACTAAACTAGAAACAGCACCCATGCACTCTAACAAAAACTTCTACAAACTATAAAAACAAATAAACAAAACTAATTTCAAAAATACTTTATTTCGTCTTACTCAACTAATAAACTAAAAATAAATATTTACAAAATCTATCTACATTTTATTCACCCTTGTCACCTGTAGAGATTCGAATCGGCAACCCTCGAGCGACAACACTGCTGGCTATCATAACAAAGCCGGTGGAACCTCGCGATCTTGCAATAGCTTTCAATAGATTAGGTTCAGGTACAAATTCAGTTTTTTGTGTGGTGCTTTCTGTTTGTTTTGGTTCTGAAATTAGAAATATGTTATTTGAGACAAGTTTCAAATGGGGAACAAACAAAATGTGAGGTCGGTCCAATCTGGTCCGGTCCAATTCGGGAATTTGCCTATACTAAATCAGGACTGAATGAATCGTAAGCCCCTTCTCCCATTACGATACGCATAGACGATTGAAGTTCCGAAGACTAGTCACCGCGAAGTATCTCACATACATTATACCGGTATCGTAGTGTGCGAGCCTGCATTTAAATGTATGTGAGATACTTTACGGTGACTAGTCTTGGAGACTTGTAGGATAATTGAATCGCCTGAGCGTATTGTAATAGGAGAAGGGGCTAACGATCAAAATAGGCAAGTCCCCGTACCAGAAAAACTTGCCCGGAGTGTTTGTTATCCACATAACTGCTACGTAGCATTCAAAGACAGCCATATGGCATATCATATATTATACATATTGAATGGAATTCCTGTAAGTACTTAGACGCCGATACAGATTGTTTGTCACGTTCCACTGCTGGACAAAGTACAAGTCTCCATTCAGTATCTCCATACAGTACAAGTCCACTATTCCAATACAACGAAATAAAGGAGTAAAAAAATACGCACCTAAAATCCCTTCACTCCACTTCGCTTTACAAACATTAGGCCAAGCCACTTCAGCATTAGATGGGACATACAAAGATATGAGTGTGCTCACTACTTTGTCTATTTCTAAGTCTGTCACCTCCCACAGCATGCCTACTACCATTGGGCTGAAAGAGATGGGGATAATTTTGTTGATTGATTTAAAATAGAGAAACATCGATGTCTATATGAAAAATCATCTTTTGAATGGTACGAGAATATTGGTTTTATTTGGGTAAAGTATCAATGTGTCATCAAGATTTTAGCATTTTCTCTGAAATTGATTCATTTTTTTAAATCATTGAAAATGTCACACAGAAAATCGTTACTATCTCAGTAAATCTTTATTGGACCATGGAAATACACAAAATTTTTCAAAGTCATTATTATCTCAATGTTTCGGTAAATTATGGCAACAACTTTGGAATTCATCACCTATTATTAAAAAATGATGTAAAATATATTGATGAGAAAAAAATAATGTAAAAAATACATAGGTAGGTATTTATATTTATTGCCGAAAAAACCGTACCGCCCCGGCATCATTACAAACAATTATATTCTCGGACAATCTTCATCTCTGAAAATATTCATCATCTGTGGGGAAAACTAGGCAGTTATAAAGTAGACCCACCATCCAGCGATATGCAGATGATGATGCGCGGCAGTAGGCGGAGCCCTAGGAGCGGCGTGCTGCAGGCGCACGGAGCCGCAGCCCGACAGCAGCGCCGCGCCGCCGCACTCACGCGCACCCTCCACGCCCGCACCGCCCGCGCCGCCGTTCGCGAACCGGCAGCCGTCGCCGTGGCCGCAGTAACTGGGGAATGAGGAGTGAAGTGCTATACGCCTGTTTCACGGCATTTCCACGCTTTTTTAAAAGAAAAGACGAAGTCGAATGTGCTAAATATTAAGCTTTCAAGGGTAGAAGACGAGAGTTCTAAACGCGAGTGCTACGTTGAGCCGTTTGCTATTTTAAAAACAGCGGAGAGACACGAAGAAATACAAAAGTTAATTATCCATGTTTAAAAGTACTTATACAAAACTATGGCAGTGACAGAAATGCTAAAACCGTAGGTCAAAACCGAATTAAAAACATTAGGGGACGAAGTGGACTGTATTGAACAAAATACTGATTCTTGAGTATAACCTTAGTTTATTGTTTCAAGTCTGCCTTCAAATGAACATAAAACAAATCACACATAAATATAGATGATGCAGTTAAACAAGGCGCGTGTTAGCTAGGACGACACGAGAGAAGTAAACATCAAATATGAACTAGTCTTGTACCTATCTACTTTAGTATTGGGCATAATCCCGAAATTAAGGGGCTGTTTCACCAACTACATAAAATAACATTTATCTGACAGATATCTTATACCTGTCTCTGTCTAAAACGTCATGTTTTATGAAATAGACATAGGTTTATCTGTCAGTTTAATTATATCTGGAAATGGTGAAGCGGGCACTAAGTAAACTTACAGAAACACATCAGCCTCGTTGAGGTAGTCAATGAAGTCAGCAGGCGGCGGCGGCTGTCCGATGTGTCCGCGCCACTCGTCGCACCAGTACTCCACGAACGAACGCATACGTTTCTCCATGCGGTCGAGGTTCTTCTCTGAAAATTACAACATACATACCTGACATATCTCTTTCCCGTCGGGGTAGGCAGAGACCAGAGACGTAAATTGCCGTTAAAACAACCGGCCAAGTACGAGTCGGACTCGCCCGCAAAGGGTTTAGTTCCAAAAAAGGCTAAAAAGCAGTTTGTTGTATGGGAGTCCCCTTTAATCATCATTATTCTATTTTTAGTATTTTTTATCATAAAAGCAACGGGAATACATCATCTGAGGAAATTTCAACGCTTTAGCTATAACGGTTCATGGGATACAGCCTGGTGACAGACGGACAGCTGAGCCTTAGTAATATGGTCCCGTTTTCACCCTTTGGCTACGGCACCTTAAAAATCACGTAACTAGAGGTAGAAACAGACTGATCACACGTACGCAAAGTATTACGACAATCAACACACTTGTTACACGCAACGCTACGTGTGCGTGTAACAAGTGTGTTTCTAATCATATTGTTACGAAGCACGAAGAAACTGCGCCATCTAGTGTTAAGCAGTGATACCATTAAAAATGAAACCCTCTACAAAGCCCTCTACTTACTACTAGGTGGCGATCAAACTACTGTATGGGAGAATAGTCTCGAACACCGGGTACACGTGCAAACTTTCGGGAAATATCTAGCTCGGTCGATCACGTTCCCGCGAGACGGGTACGTTCCAGGAAAGAACCTTCTGGATTAGTCTAGGACCCAGGTCGACCCATATAAATACTCGCAGGGTGGGGAGCTATGGCAGTTCAAGTTGACCTGCCTTCGAGGCGACTTAGAAGCGAAGGCAAGTGATCAAGAGTGAAACAAGTGAAACCTACGACTTGGCTACGACCTAGGACAGTGTTAGTGCTTTGTGTTGGACCTAGTGTTTAGTAAATAAAGTTCTTAAGAGTCAGTAGGTCTTTTCTCCAAATTAATCGAACCCTAGCACGTAACAATATTATTTTAATGCTGTCATAATGCATTGCATACGTTGCGTACGTAAGATCAGCCTGTTTCTAGCTACAATCTTACCAGGATTTATAACATATCTGCCAACATCAGATCCAGCTTGTATATAGCCATCTTTAATTCTGTTCTCGTGTATCTTATACAAGTAGTACAAGAAGTGAACGTTCTCTATTCTTGTTACTGGATGCTGATTTAGTAAAGGTAAGGTTTCCCATGGGAATGTGTCTAGCATCTGAAATTAGAATTCATATTTCAATAGATATGACGACTACATTAGGGGGATATTACATAATCATTTTTCTTGGATCATTTAATTTAAATGATCGTTATATTGGATCCAAGATAATTGACTGTGAGAAAATGGATCATAGTTCTATATTACATTATCTAATATCATCGACTTCATAGATCTATGATCGACAAAAACTTAGTGTAATATGTCCCTTAAACACATATTTCTTTCTTGATAAGATAATACAAAGATACAGAACATCAAAGTTACGGAATGGGGGCTTTTGATGTCACTTCTAGGTAAAAATTGTAATGGAGCGTGACGTCACGAGGAAAGCAATGTTGAATGATACAGATACAGCTAGCCTGTCTGTCACGTCCCAATGCTGGGCAAAGGCCTGCTCCTCCTCTTCACATCCAGTTCTACTATGAATCATTATTTGCAAGTGATATAATAACTAGAGGAATAAAATTAACGGAATTAAGCCCAATACTCATTTGAGAGGTGTAACTCTAACCATTGCATGCATTGTAACCAAAAAATATAGTGTGTACTTCGTTAATGGTTCGCAAACATGATACCAGCGTATACACTATGTTTTATGATTACAGTTCATTCAACAATTACAGTTACACACTAATGAGTATCCAGCTTTATTGGATCATATGACTTTAAATTAGTGAACGATAGAAAAGGATATGCATGTACTCGTGATAACAAACAACTTTTACTATGAGACCAAGGTCGAAATCGTTCAAAAATATTTAACCTCCTAGTACAAATTGCACCAGCTGATAGTATGGGGGAATATTTTTTTTGTGATTTCGAACTTGGTCCCATAGTAAAAGTTGTTTGTTATCACGAGTATATGCATATCATTTTCTATTGTTCACTAATTTAAAGTCACCTTGTATAAATCACATAACATAGTACCTAGCTTCTCTCAACCATATCTAATCTAATCTAATTTAGCCATTTGTGTCCCACTGCTGGGCAAAGGCCTCTCTCCTCATCCGCAATGACTTTCTGTCTCGAGCTTCCTCCGCCCAGCTAATTAAGAAGGTGTACTGCACGTCCCGCCACCTTTTACGTGGTCTGCCGCGACGCCGTATGGCAGTTGGTAGCCATTGGGTAGCTGTTTTAACCATATAAATAAAATAAAATAATATTTCACATACCTCATCAACGATTAAAATAACGGGATGCCTTTTAGCTTTCTTAAGCCCCGCCCATTCATCTTCTTCTCTCACAGTTTTAGCAACTTGCGAAAATGCTTTTATACCATCAACTAAAGAAAAATGATGCAGCCCTTCGAAATACTTAGACAGGCACTTTAAACCTAAATCTGTAGTAAATTTAATCTCCCCTTTGCAATTAACACATGTCTTGTCTATAAGGTTTTTAATGTCTTTCACGTTGCCTTGTTCTGTCAATATTTTTCTAATACATGATTTGATTTGGCTTGAGTTTAGATGTGGACAGACTTCTATTAGGTTGTAGAGTAGTACTCGCTGTTTCTGGGTTAGTTTTATGAATCTGAAATTTAAATTTAATCATTGTATATTAACTTAGTTTATTGTATTTTCGGCCTAAGAGGAGTTGGCGCGACGATCTGGATGCACACTTGACAAACTGGCCAGAAGTTACCGGAGATAGGGAAGGATGGAAGGATGCGGGGGAGGCCTTTGCCCAGCAGTGGGACACAATAGGCTAGTAAAAAAAATAGTATCTTAGTTACTAACATACTATTTTTAAGGGGGGTAAGAGAGCCTTGTTAGATTGATATCGGCCATTTCGATCCCGACTGTTTTATTGGCTGATCTGCTGTCACTGGCGTGGTCATATGTGGCTGATGTAGCAGACATTTTGTACAGGTTCTCTCACATTGTAGGCTGGTGAATTTTGAGCACTCTATTGTCAAAATTTAAGTGCCAATCTTAAAGTCGCAAACTTTACAGCTAGGTACTAGCAAGCGAAGAGAGTTGTTGTGTCAACTTATGGATATCCACTGCCGGACAACAGGACGCGCAGCGAATTCGCCGCGAATTTGAAATGTATGCTCTCGCTCTCACAAAAAACAACAATAAATTAAAAGGCTATACCAATGTCAAAATAACACGACTCTTTTGAAAAAAATACCATACATGTGTTATTCAGAAAGAATTTGAAAAGTTATTTAGAGTAGTAGACTAATAATCGGAACTTAAAAAAGTACATACCCCCAATCATTGATAGAGTCTTCTACCAACTTGACGATCTTATTCTTCCATTGACTGTCTACCAACTTGCCGGTGAGCAAACATCCCCATCCACCCAGCCATTCCTTGTCCATTACGTTTATTACACTCTGGTAATCACAAAAACATAATCAAAATATTGTGTAAAAAGTATATTAAAACAATTCAAATACCTAGTTAAATAAGCACTCTTCCAATAAGCTTATTAACACATACATACATACCTATCTACCACGCCTCTTTCTCACCGGGTTAGGCAGAGACCACTTCCTACAAACCAAACACACTTTTTTCGCTTCATCCGAATTCATCAGTCGCCTCATACATGCAAGTCGGTTTAGGGTACTTCCGACTTGGCCTTTGTTTAACAAGTCCACGATAAGATCGAGCGAGATACGTTCGCCTTGGCCTTCCCCTCCCAACATTTCCATTCACTCTCGCTTCTTTCGCCTTTCCTGTACTTATCTAACATATTTCAACACTTAATATTATACTCACTTTCATTCGCAAATCAACCTCCTCCCTCCTATTCCAATAATTCACAATAAGCCGTTTATTATTCAATTGCTGAGCATTATCTATGGTTTTGTAGTTCTCTTCTAGGAGAGAGTATAGCTCTGTGAATAGAGGCTTTTCTCCTTCTGTAAATACATTTGATGATTACATAAAAAAAATGTCATTCTGTTAAGTTGCTTTATAAATAGTTTTCAAAATACTTTGACGAAATACACAAAATAAATACAGTCTGGGGAAGCGGCTTTTGACACTTTTGAGTAAAAGTAATAATCAAGTGTGACGAGCAACTTTGTGGGGGTTATTAATTAATAACTATCTAGGGCTATTTCTTCTAGGGGGTGGTGGTCTAGTACTCCCACGGGGACCGGCCGGGTTGGGAGACAAACATGTTGTATTTTATTCTGTTTTTCTAATTGTGTTTAGTTTCTAAGTGTGAAACTAAAGGACAAAATAAAACTTATTGATATAAGGGCAAAAACTGGATTAGAAGATGTAACAACTAAAATGAGACAGCTAAAATGGAAATGGTCAGGCCACACAATACGAAGCCGAAAGAATAAATGGGCAAAAGATATCACGGTATGGTACCCTCGTGACGGGAAAAGAAGACGAGGAAGACAAAGGAAAAGGTGGGAAGACGAAATAATGGCTATCGCAGGAAGAACATGGACAAGACAGGCCATGGACAGAGAGATGTGGAAAAAAATAGGGGAGGCCTTTGCCAAAGGGCAAACAGATTTAATAATAAGTCAATAGTAAATAAGTACCAAAAGTTTTGTAAGTAGCTTAATCTGAATAAAGGCTCTTTTTATTTATTTATTTATCTAGGGCTATCAAAGTTCTTGGATCTAAGAGAAACTTGATTAAAGTTGTATATTACACTATCTAATAAATAAATAAAAAATCTTTGATCAAAGAAATGGCATCAAACATATTTGTATGGAGCCTGGTATAGTAAAAATTTTGGTATCAATAAGACTCAACATATTATTCCAGCCTATTCGAGCTAGTATGGAGAAAAAAACGGAAAAAAAGCGGAACCCATCAAACTAAGCCTTTCACTTCTCTGTTTCCCATTTACTTGCCTTACTTTTTCCTGGATATTGCGGGGTCAAATTTTTATTATTTATTTATGGATAGCTGTTTTGAAATATTAATTTTATTATATGTTTCTGTGTATGCCTGAGATTTGTAAAACTTAAATTAAAAAGAGCAACCCTACAGAGTTTCTTGCTAGGTTCTTCTCTGGGGAAAACTGCACTCTTGCGAATCTAGCATTAACTTTAAAAAATGACCCGTCTTAAGTGTTGTCAAAACCTACAGGATTAAATGATTTTCATTTCAATTCATTTCAAAAAATATTGGCGGGCCAATAAAACTTACGTCAATCGATAGAGTAAAATATTATAAAACGATAGTATTTTGGACAAATGTCGAAAGTGATATACTTTCGGAGATATAGAACTTTGATAATGTAATGTACTTAGTGTTTATCATTATCATTTTTAGTTTAACAGAAAAAAAAAGTATGAGCCAAGTTGCACAGATATTCTGACTTGGTCTTGTCATTTAAGTACTAAAAATAATTAAGTTCTAAAACAAAAAAAAAACACAACAAATTAAATAAAAACTTACCTTTAATAACATTGGCAGGCACATTAACAGTGATAGGTCCTAATTTAGTATCATCCAGATAGTCATTAGTAAACATACTAAGGTATATAGATGGAATTTCTGTACGGTATTCCAGTAACGGTTTTAGATTCTCATTTGGGTTGTATGGTGCCGTTAGCTGGATTATTGTCCATTCTGAAAAAAAAAAAGAAAATGTCTTCATAATAATGTGGATGATGACTACATTCGAAAATTCAAAAAATAATTAGTCCGACTTTTAGGCTATTAAAAAATATTTGACACACGTTTTTTACCTGATCAAATACATAAATAAATACAAAGATACAGAGCATCAAAGTTACGGAGTTATCAAAAAATCGTACTAAGGTGTGACGTCATGAGCAACTTTAACCCAGTGTATCTGTGTCATTTTTAGTTTAAGAGAAAAAAGAAAAAATACATGTCAAATATTTTAAAATAATCTATGTGATGGAGTAAAAAATTTTTTTTTGTTGTCATGCCCATTCAAATTCAAATTCAAAAAGAGTAAATTTATTAAAGAAACAAAGAAAAAAATAAACAAAATTGGTCAGGCTACACAGTCGTAAAAAAAAATCCCCACCTCGAGTCAAAGTTGGTGGAAAAGTGCCAAGGATACTGGCAGCATTGCCACGCTGAATGGCCAGTGAATTCAAAAATAATTTATTCGTAGGTGACATTAAATTTACACTAGAATTCGTCAATAATAATGGGATATGCAATGTAGGTGCAAATTAAAAAAAGAAGTTTGTCTGCCACTTCATATGCAATTACTGTCATATCTAGGAAAACTTACACAATATCTTAAAATAATATAGCCTATGTGTTATTCTGATGTGAAAGTTAAAATATTATAGTTTCATTAGAATCTGTTTAATGGGATTTGCATGAGAGTGATGAATGGATGGGCAGTATGTGAGGATGTTTGTTAATGTTTCACGCAAAAACTACGTAACAGATTTTGATGAAACTTGACAATATTGTAGTTTACATCAGAATAACACATAAAACTATGTTATTTTTAGATCATGAATTTTTTTTTTCAAGATATAACAATAAAGGCGTACGAAGTCGAAAGCAAGTTACAATATCCACTAGTCATACACAGAATTAGGTTCAAAATTGTCTTTCCTGTTCCTGATGATTAAGAATACTGGAGCAGCCAATCCTCAAAATGTTTATTGTTTACAGGAAAACACTACATCGGGCACAGATTATGCGGATAAGTTGAGAAATTAGCTCCCAGTGTCCTTAACTTTCGGGAACAGGAGAGACATTTTTTGTTTTTTATGTCTGTATGACCCACTAACTCACCTTTAGGCAATTCCTTCAGAATCTTCAAAAAGTTTTCACAGTTATTCTCTTTGCTAAATCTTAGGTATTGTTTATGAAATGGCTGCTCATCAACTTTGCATGTCTTTAACATATTAGTCACTTCTTGAGTGCTGTCTGATAGAAAATCTAGTAGTTTTTCTTGGTCTTTCGTTCTGTAATATATTTTAATAAGAAAAAATGAGCTAATATTATTTTAAATTGCTATTCTTAGTAATGGTGCTCCTACACTGCATGCAATTTTTTTTTCTGATAGTAAACATTATATAAAATGCAGTAGTACACAAAAATGTTATCTTCTAACAAAAATTTTGTTTAATAATAGTTGGTTAGCAAATGTATACAAAAATTTTGTAACATGCAGAGAGGGAGCACCATAAGAAATAAGATGTTCCAGTGTAAAGGTTGGGCTGCCTTTGACTGTAAGAGCAATTAATCTTTCATATCCCAGAAAAAAAAACAATAGAAAATCTATTGTGTCTGGGTTTCATCCAATTCTAATCTGATCTGAGGTATTGACTATGGATCCAAGATAGATCCAAAAACAATTTCTATACTAAATATTTCTAATTTAATTTCAATAAAAAACTTATTGTAATAAATACTTACATAGGATTTGATTGAACCATCTCTTCTAAAGGTTTAATTAGACATTTTACTTTATGTAATTTATCTTCTGAAAATTGATAACATTATTTTAGCTTAGTTTAGTAATGGTATAGATTTGTTTCCATTGTTATATAGGCTGCAAGTTTTTCAAAAAAAAAAAAAGATTTGGTACCTACTTTTCTTCAAAATCTACAGAAATATTATTTAAAGACATAAATGAATACTTAATACCTACATTGTGGCACATAGGACTGTCTAATTTAAGTCTTCTGCCAGTAATAATTATTAGGTGATAGTTCGAGGGACTAAATGATATTTTACCCAAGATGAACACTGCGCTTTGCAAAAAATAGTATTTTGATAGAATGAAAATGCCAGAGAAGCGCCACTATCAGTCCTTCACGGCATGTATGAGTTTTCCCAGCATGTGTGATAAAAATGATATTTTCCTTACCATTAGCTTTCAACTGTTCATGTCTATAAACAGCCATAGTTCTTATAGAAGCAGATACGGATTCACTCATATGAAATGCACACTCCAAGTCATTACTGGCTGAGAAACATTCTTCTGCCATTAACTTTCTTCCACCTGGAAAGAAAAACAAGCTTTGTAATATGTATTTCACACAAATTATAAAGAAAATGTGTAAAAAATAGACAAAATAATTCAAAAATACTTTACATTGGTAGTTTGGTCCAATCGGAGTCTCCGGCACCTCTTTCACATACTTATTTAGTATGTTCATATATAGGGGCTTTGTAAATTCTATTTCGTCAGTGAATACGTCGAAATCCTCCATGATAAAACACAATTTTTGAATAAAATCGAAAATGCCTCAAGTTCTGTTTTGAACTCTACTTTTGACAAATTATTTCGGCGACCGTTGCATTTCGCTTATATTGAGAAGTTTACGAGCAGTTATCAAAATAGAAAAAAGTAAACATAACAAGGAGCAACTGTCAACTAACAAAACAACAATCGCACTTTGCACGTCAAAAAAGCGCTATGCCATGCAATGTGTAATCAGGCCCGCAATAAAAAAAGATTATTTAATCCAGCTAGTCAGCCAGGCCAACATCAATAACAAAAAAAAAATGTCAAATTGTCAATTACTTACTCTGTGCAACGATGAAAAAAAATTAACTGTCCATATTACCAAGAATTGATTGATTGTGTTATTTATTTGTTTTATTTTGTGTAATAAGCTACATTAAATATCATTGTTTTACTGCAGTTTTTACTTTTAATTAACGCATATTTTATCTAAAAATTAATAAAAAGCTATACGACGTGGATTTGTAGCAAAAATAACCTTAATTGTTGTGAAAAATTTTCTATGAGTTTTCTTCTTATTTAGAGCTCTAAAATGTCTGATGACGAAGTGATACGCTTTGAAATTACTGATCAAGACTTGGACAATGAATTCAATCCTCACAGAACTCACAGAAAGAACAAGAAGGAGTATCAAATATATGGTAATGTATTTCACAATAAATGTTCACTTTTTACCTTGTTTGTGAAGAATTTAAAATTTTTATGCCCGGTATAAGGTTTGTTTCAGTTCTTTTCATCTCATACAAATCCCTCAGGGCTTAATATAGACAAAAACTAGAATATCAAGCAAAGAACTCCATTTATTAACTGTTTTAATATGAAGGTACATGAATTATAAAATTCTTGCATAAAATAGTAATAACACCAGCCTACTCCCATTCCAGGAGTCTGGGCCAAAGACAGCGATGAGGAGGACAATGAAGACAACGTCAGACAGAGGGTTCGGAAGGCCAAAGACTACTCAGCTCCAATCGGGTTTGTTGCTGGTGGAGTACAGCAGGCTGGGAAGAAGAAGGAGGAAGAGAAGAAAGGTATTTACATCTTACTAATATTATATGAACTCATAATTATTATTATATCATTAGTACCTCTCTTGTAAAATCTTTATGTTCGTAGACAATCTTACATACAAACATAGGTACATATCTATCATGCCTCTCTCCTATCTGGTTAAACAAAGACCACTTCCCTCCATCACACATGTTATTTTCTTTAAATTAATGTTACATTTGCAAGATAGCAGATTTCCTAAGAAAATAACCTGATCTAAACACTACTAATACCTATCTAATCATAAATGTGAATGTTTGTGCCTATGGACCGATTGTGAGGATGTTTGTTACTTTTTCATGCAAAAACCACTAAAAAGATTTTCAAAACCAACTGTTTATCTTTCAGAACTCCAACCAAAAGACCCAAAACCCCGTCCAATGGACGTAGACAGTTCAGAAGACGAAGCTGACCAGCCGAATGAGACCGAGACAGCTGGACTACGAAGACAAGGTCAGGGCATGAGGCCAGTGAATCTTGGCGGTAATGTCGGAACATGGGAGAAACATACTAAAGGGATTGGGGCTAAGTTATTGTTACAGGTAAGCTTTTTAAGCTATAAATAGACTGATCCCACGTATGCGACACATTATGACAGTTAAATTATGATCAGAAACACACTCGTCACATGCAATGATTACCTACACAATGTGATAGCAAGATGTCTGAAATAGCTTAACCTATACAATCAGTTATGTCTCAAAAAAGTTTTTAAGCTATTTTGAAAATCACATTTGAATAAACATACCTATTATGTTCGGCAGAACACGATTTACGCTTCTTAATTTAGAGAACAAAAAAAAATTATATGAAAAAGAAACTAAAAATATATGAACTGTTGTAGAACATATGCTTTAATTTATTTGCAATTTAAATCTATAACCTCATTATTAACACATTTGAAACCTTTAACCCCACATTTATACCCATCAACCTGTCTTTCCTTCCAGATGGGCTACCAACCAGGTAAAGGTCTGGGTAAAGAACTGCAAGGTATCTCAGCGCCTGTAGAAGCTACGGTCAGGAAGGGGAGAGGTGCTATTGGAGCTTATGGACCGGAGAAAGCTACTGTAAGTTATAAAGTCACATTTCTGAGCTTAAAATTGCAAATTTTGTGACTTGTGAATTTCACTTTAAATGGATGGCCCCAAATTTCTAAATCCTTTAGTTGCAGACATGGCTATTATGACATTTTTGACCCATTTTGTACAATGAAATCAAAGGGAAATGCAATATTTTATAGCTGATCTAATTACCTATTTGGAATCTAAGAGCAAGTTCTTTAAAATTAGAGAGTAGGTTTGTTCTTTTGGCTTATGAATTTGAATATACATATATTATAATAGTCGAGTTACAGCTATTAAGATCTTATTCGAAATTTAAATATCAAAAAAATACGATCAAAATGAGTACAAAACTGTTTGGCTTTTGTTTAATCATTAACTTTAAGTGCCCATGTCTAAAATGTAACTGACAGATAAACCTATGTCTATTTCATAAAACATTAGATAGAGACAGGTATAAAATATCTGTCAGATAATTTTTTATCTGTAGATTGTGAAGCAAGCCATAAATCTCCCATTTAAATCATAAAATGAAACTACCCTCATTCTAGCAAAAAGCAAAAAAAGAAGAAGAACGCCGTCTGAAAGAGAAAGAGGAACAAGAGAAAGGGACAGAGAAGTCTTACAACTGGAAGAAGTCGCATAAAGGCAGATATTTCTACCGAGACTCCGAAGATGTTATACAAGAGGGGAAACCTTCTGTACATACCATGGCAAGGTAAGTTTTAAATTACTTTAGGTACTTCAGAAGACCAAGACGAACGTATCTCGATCAATTCGGGGAATTGTAAAAGAAAGGCCAAGTTAAAAGAACCCTAAACCGACGTGCATGTATGAGGCGACTGATGAATGAGGATGAAGCGACAGAAGTCTGTTAGGATTGTAGCAAGTGGATAGACAGAGACCACTTCCCTCCACTTGCTACGATTCTCACTTCTTTCGCCTCATCCACATCCATCAGTCGCCTCATACATACACGTCGGTTAAGTATTGGTTCATTACAATAGTTTATAAACTCCCTTTAAATCCTTTAAGTACATAAGACAAGCCAACCACACATAAATATCTCTTGCTTCATCCACATGCACCAAGCTCTTCGTGTAATACCTATGAGCTTAGTATATGTTTTTTTATTATTAAAATACTTTTTTTTTTGTATTTTTTTTTTGTTTTTAAAGGCAAGGCTTTGTTAATACTAACCCAATATTTCCCAATATCCAGTAGCGAACTATCCCGAGTACCAGTAATAGACATGACTGGCAAAGAGAAGCGCGTCCTGAGCGGGTACCACGCACTCGCCGCCGCCGCGCCGCGGTTCGAGCATGAACCTAGAAGAGAGTGTCGGCATTTCACCGCACCGCATTTAACTAGGAACCTTGATACCATGGTCGAGTGTTGTGAACAGGTTAGTAATGCTAAAGTAGTGGTAATACGGTAATAGACGTGATGGTGGGTAATTAACGTGATAGAACTAAGGTAATTAATGTGACAGCACTGAGGTAATAAATGTGACAGCACTATAGTTATACCTACATGTGACAGAAATACGGTAATAAACGTGAAAGCATAACCGTAATAAATATGACAGTACTAGAGTAGGTAATGAATATGACAACAAAACGGTAATAGACGTGACAGCACTATGGTAATAAACGTGACAGCACTGCAGTAATGCATTAGACTGCACTGCAATAATACATATGTCATCACTATGATAATAAACGTAACAGCACTGCAGTAATATATATGACAGCAATACAGTAATACATATGACAGCACTATAGGAATAAACATGACACTTTTACGGTAATAAACGTGACAACACTGCAGTAGTACATATGACATCACTACAGTGATGCATTACATATGACAGTAATATATATTGACAGAACTACTGTAATAAACGTGACAGCACTGCAGTAATACATATGACACACCGTTGTTGGCCGCCTTTGCGCCTTTAATGTTATAATTTTAAGTTTTGTATGAAAATGAAAAGTGTTTATTCAAAAATAGGCAAAATTCATTACACTTTTTTGATGTCACTTTTTTTTATCTAAAACTACTGCCGGTTCACTACCTGTATAGCCGAGAGGAAGAAGACGGCAAGAAACCTTCGGCACAGGGCCCTACGTTATGTGCAATATATATCTTTTTTTTAAATCGAGACACTTATATACAATTACTTGTTGACTTAACTTATTATCACAGTAATTTACATGAATATCACTGTACGAGTAGTCTATTTGTGTATTATGTATCTATTTGTGTGCAATAAAGTATTTCATCTATCTGTGACATCACTACAGTAATAACATTTTCAATCTCCTTTCAGGATATAATCCAAAATGCTCGCGAACTTCAATCGGCGGAAGATGAAATAGTAGTGTTAGAGAGAGACCTAGTCGAATGTAATAGCAAATTGGATGAACATACAGAAATCATTGATAAAGTTGAAGATATATTGCATAGAGTAGAACGGTTGAATCGCCCTGAAGTGTCTTTGGAGACTGCGTATGAAGTTTTAGCTAATTTGAAGGTATGTTTGTTACTGTTCTGATTTTATATGCAAAAAAAAAGATACCTTTTACCCGACTATGGCAAAAAAAGGAAGGGTAATGTTTTTGACAAGTTACGTGTGTATAGGTATGCTCTACAGTTATAGTACTACCTTAACTTTGAACTAATTTTAATGAATGATATGACAAAGGGACTTACAACAGGCTGGGTGATATGGTCTATATAAGTTTGCAATCATTTCAATATATTGCCCACTGGTAGGTAAGAAGTTGCGTGCGACAAAAAGAACACTTCAATCCTGTTTTCCGTGCATGTGTGATAGATAATACTTTGTTAATTAAAAGGCCCCCTTTTCAAAAGACTTGCTAACCAAAAGCTCCTTCTTTTTTCAGGATAAGTATTTTCTGACATTATTCTGGATAGGGGGGCCTCCCTATCCAGAATAATGTCTTACTTAAAAGGCCCCCTTTCTCAAAATACTTTCTGACTAAAAGGCCCCTCTTTTTCAGGAAACCTACCCACTAGAATATGAAATGTTCGCACTAGGAAGCATCGCGGGTACTATAGTGAGCCCACTACTATCTTCTCTATTGGCGGCGTGGGACCCGTTACAGGCACCCGCCGATCCTGTACCGTTATTTTTGAAATGGCGGGCGATTTTGACTGAGGAGGCTTACAACAGTCTGCTGTGGCAACATTATGTGCCTAATATACAGAGTGCTGCTGAGTAAGTGTTGTTTTTTTTATCAAATGACAAAAAAAAATGTCTGCGTACAAAACAGTCGATCAGGTGATAGACATTAGGTATGGGTAAGGTACCTAGGGCAGATAAAAAAAAATAGTATATCAACCCATTTTTCTCGAGAAAAGTCGTTTAAAGTTACGGAATTTGTATTAGATTTTGAAATAATGTTTGAGTTATACTATTCGTTTTAATTATTTTTCGTTACCTTTGCCTATTTACGCACTACGTCGAAATAGAAAAAAGCAATCACTTATCGTTAATAGTTTAAAAAAAAAAATTATCCAATACTCTCTTCGTAGACACTGGAATCCGCGCCAACCAACCGCAATGCTGGCGGCCCTAGAGTCGTGGGTCCCCGCTGCCCCGCGCTGGCTGCTCACCACGAGCGCGGCGCGGGCGGTGGCGCCCCGTGTGCTGGACGCGGTGCGGGGCTGGGACCCCACCGGGGACACGCAGCCGCTGCATCACTGGGTGCTGCCTTGGCATGACCTCGCGGGTGAGACATTTGTGGCCTGATGGGTCTATCGATGTTATACTCCATACGACATTTTTATTGCACCACAATAAATGGGGCATAGAAATGTTAATGTGGATACTAAACACCCCGTCTGTAACATAATTTAACTATTTTTATGTTAAAAGCCTCACTTGTCATCGTCATTATCGCATAATTAATTAATTATTTGAAATGTATACAAAACGCTCCACTTTATCCAATACACATTGAACCTAAATACAGAACTATAAATTAAAAGTTTCTTGATAAAGGGCCTTTTCCAAATTATATACAAAAGGCCCCCACGTTACAAATATAAGACAGTGTTGATTTATCATTACGTTATTTATTAAAATAACCTTAATTGGTATTACATTGCTAGTTAACACTCAACTTAATTCAAAAAGTAAAAAATTCATAATAATAAGTACCCATTCAACAATATCATTATTTATTCCCCAGGCGACGCCCTAGCAAGCACAGTATACCCTTTAATCCGATCGCGACTAGCAACAGCACTAACCGCGTGGCACCCTGCCGACGGTTCCGCGAGACCTCTACTCGCAGCGTGGAAGGAGCCCTGGGGCTCCGCCCTCACAGCAATGCTGCACCAGCATATAGTTCCAAAACTGGAGCATTGTTTGCAGAATGCCCCGCTTGAGTTAGTCGGGAGGGAGAATAGTGAGTATTTTAACTATTTTAGTAGTGATTTTATTTAGTAAAAAAAATTTTTTTTTCAGCATAGTGCTCTTTATGTTTTACCATGCTAGCTTGTTTTAGCAAAATAAAATTTAGTAATTCAAATGTACGTGATTAAAAAACAAATCATAAAATCAAAACGTAATCGCTTCCTAATTTTATAGTCAAATCCAAGCAATGAGGACCTAATGATTACGTTCATAGTGAACAAAGTTATTGATTCTATTATAATTTTACAGCCGCCTGGCTCTGGTGCGTTGACTGGCTAGAGCTGGTAGGAGCGCCTACAATAGCAGCGGTAGCGGCGCGGGCGCTGCTGCCGCGGTGGCTGGCGGCGTTAGCAGCGTGGCTCAACACTTGCCCGCCACACGCTACCGTCTTGAACTCTTATACTGATTTTAAGGTAATTTATTGCTGTATTCTACATAAAAAAATTCGCCCTTATTTGGAAAACGCCCCACTTTTCCCCATAATGTTTTTTAAAAATACCCCCGACACATAACATTGGAAAACGCCCCGTTTACTCAAAAAGATCAGAAAATCTTTGTAAAAGGCTTCACTTACTACTAGTCATCTAATATTGTTACCTATAGGCCGTTTCAAGCTAATGGGGGTAGTTTGGGTCCCGAACAACCACATGCAACGGCCAAAATTACTGTCATCTTCTTGAATAAACATTTTTTGAATTTAAAATGCAATAAATATTTCAGACAATCTAACTTTTCCCTTCTAAATGAAACTTTTCAAAGATTTAAACTAACCAACAAAACTTTCAACAGAAAATGTTCCCGGAAGAAGTACTAAAAGAACCGGCCGTTCGAGACGCGTTCCGAAAAGCACTAGACATGATGAATAGAAGCACAGACATAGACACCGTCGAACCACCTCCTCCACCAAGATTCACTCTCGCAGAACCAAAAGAAACCTCAAAAATATCCGACATACTCTCCTCCATGACCCAACATAAGTCGTTTTCAGAATTACTCGAATCTAAATGCATAGAAAAGGGTATAACGTTTGTGCCGATTCCAGGAAAAACGAGAGAAGGCAGACCTTTATATAAGATAGGTAATTTACAAGGTTATGTTATAAGAAATGTTATTATGTATTCAGATGATAATGGCAGAAGTTTTCTGCCGGTCGGGTTGGATCGGCTCTTGAAAATGGTTGAGGATTAAATAAATTAGTTTTTTTGTGAGTTTTGGCGTTTTATTTTATAGTTAATACAGAAGTAATTCAATGATTCGCTCAAATGAAGTAAACAGTTAAAGTCATGTTGTATCAAATAGTCAAATTGTTGGCAGAAGAACTGCAAAGATGTAGTGATTACTCCACCGACTAGAGCCTGGCTCTTACATATCTCTAACTTCTAACCTACCTAATATTATAAATGTCAATGTTTGTGCCGATGGGTGGATGTGCGGTTTTTTTGACTCTCACGCAAAAACCACTGAACAGATTTTAATTAAACTTTAATATATTGTAGCTTACACATCAGAATAACACATAGGCTATAATTATTTAAAGATATTAAATATAAATATTGGGGGACATTTCACACACGGTCATCTGACCCCAAACTAGGCAAATCCTGTACCTACTATAGGTATCAAGGACTGATAAACATACATAGATAAATATACAGGGTGTAACAGAAAGGGTATATAAAGCCGAAACACAGCGATAGTCCTCATGAAACTGAACATCTTTCCCGAAGGAACATGGGTCGTAACTCGAAAAAAAAATTTCGCCTCCCCATACAAAATGCCCGATCAGCTGATCGAGTAAGTATGGGCGATCCAAAAATTTTTTTTTCGAGTTACGACCTATTTTCCTTGGGGAAAGTTGTTCAGTTTCATGAGGAATATCGCTGTGTTTCGGCTTTATATACCCTTTCTGTTACACCCTGTATAACACCCATATTGTTAAACTTTTCCGAGATTTGACGAGAAATGCGTACGGAGTCGCAGGCAGCTAGTAGTAATAACTACGTTTAACTATGCAAACCGCATACCACTCCATGCAACGCAATACAAATGTTTAAGAATGAGTGTCATTACGCACATCATTGCCACTTTCACTTTGATGTTCTATGGAGAAGTGATGTTTGTAATCGATATAGTTTGTTTATAAATTAAGAGCTAAGTACCTAATGGTATCTCCAACAAAAATTTTAGTACTACATACACAATCAATCAATTCTTGGTAATATGGCGGTCCTTCTTTGATTTCGCCAGTGTCCAGTAGTGTAGGATTGATAACGATGGCGAGGATGGACGACACCAAACCCGCCGGCTTTTTTGACAGCTGCCATTCGTATGACGAAAAGCCGCCGGCCTAGACCGGCGGCATGCCGGCGGCTTTGGTGTGTAGATAGCTTAAGTATTCCATTCTAATCTTATCTAGCCATTATTGTCCCACTGATGGGCAAATGCCTCTCTCCATCTCCACGATTCTCTATCCTGAGCCGCCTCTGCTCAGTCATCCATGAAGGTGTCCAGCGTTTCTCGCTACCTTTAATTATTAAATAAAATACCTTGGTAGGTAGGTACTTCGGTAAAAAACAAAGTGAAAAATATAAAGAGAAATCATATACAGGGTGTAACAGAAAGGGGATATAAAGCCGAAACACAGCGATAGTACCCATGAAACTAAACAACTTTCCCCAAGGAACATGGGTCGTAACTCGAAAAAAAATTATGGATCACCCATACATACTCAATCAGCTGATCGGACATTTTGTATGGCAAAGCGAATTTTTTTTTTCAAGTTACGTCCCATGTTCCTACGGGTAAATTGTTCAGTTTCATGAGGACTATCGTTGTGTTTCGGAATTATACACCCTTTCTGTTACACCCTGTATAGATATCACTTGGCTACTGCGGTTCGCGTTTTTCGTAATACCTATAAAAATGCTTATAAGTTCGTAATTTACTTAGGTAGGTAGGTAGATACCCTAGTTATAAAATAAAAACACAATCCATAGAACTTTGAAGCCTGGTTATTATTTGGTATGATGCATAAGGGCATACATAAGTTACTAGGTAGGTACCTACATAACTAGATACCTACCCCAGTAACTTACATTTTGCAACAGTTACCTACCTACTTCTATTCCCTCTTTTATTTGGTCTATGCAAGTCCTTCGTGGTCTCCCTCTCTTTCGTCTTCCTTCTACTTTTCCTTCCAAGGCGTTTTTTATAAAGTCGTGTCGTATCAGGTCCTCAAACGGACGGCAGAGAATAGAGAAGAGTGGCGCAGACTCCACCGACAAGAGCGACGCTCTTAAAATTGAAGATGACCTACCTATTTATTTAGGTATTTATAGATACCTACCTAAGAAGTAGGTACACATCTCACAGATGATCTCTTATCTCTATTGATAACAGAATAATCTTAATCAAAGTAAACTAGGTTCCAACTTATCTTTAACTCTGATATAAGTAGGCACCTGAAGTGCATATAAAGTTTTACACACGTGTGTGTGCCTTATTTCATTACGCGAGGAGCTATTTTTGAATGATCTTGTAAAACTTGATTGTCACTTTACTTTACATATACCTACTGGGTGTAACAGAAAGGGGTATAATGCCGAAACACAGCGATAGTCCTTATGAAACTAAGCAACTTTCCCCAAGGAACATGGGTCGTAACTCGAAAAAAAAAATTCGCATCCCCTTACAAAATGTCCGATCAGCTGATCGAGTAAGTATGGGCGATACAATCATTTTTTTGGAGTTAGGTACGTTACGATCCATGTTCCTTGGGGAAAGTTGTTCAGTTTCATGCATTATACCCCCTTTCTGTTACACTCTGTATACATGTACATAAGTAATTATGTATTCTACGTGCAAATGAGATGACTAATTTGCAATTTAAGAATCACAAAACTGGTTTTAATGTCGTGTGTTTTTTTTTCCTCAAATATTTGAAACAGGTTAAAAATATGTTACCTATCTAGGTACCTACATAGGTATTTTATGCCATATCTATCGTATTTTAATGTAATACGTTGAAGGCTACCTATATCAAATAGGTAGGTAGGTACTTTATCTAAGTTAGATAGTCGTTACATAGGTAGGTATCTACTTGTTCTGTGACCCTAATTTTTTAATACTTAGTAGAGTAAGTTCTCTAAATATGGACCAGTCTCATAATATGGACTACTGCAATAATTCAAAAGAGGGCACTATAATCGCGGCGACGTAGGTAGTATTCGATGCACCTACCCCTCGCTACCCCACCATTTGGAAACAGCGAAAATACCAGTGTGCATGTGTCAGCGGCAACCATTTTGTGATTTTAGCAAAGGTCGATGTAATTTTTTGGTGGGTTTTGTAATGATTTTACTGTTTTTGTAATTATTATTTCACGTTTTTTATCTTTAGCTTAGATTCGTTAATATGTTCTATATTATTGTGTGTCTAACGCATATCTCCATATAGTAAGAATATTTTTTGCGTTAATAAAATATTTAAGAAGTAGTAGGATCTGAATATGGACCTATGACATGGTTCTAAATATGAACCACCGGTCCATATTATGACCACGCGGTTTTCATTTAATAAACCGTAACTTATTTGTTTTACAAATGGCATAGAATAAAAGAAGTTCCAAGAGAAAAACAATAGATTGAAGAAATTTTAATCGTAGACCAAGATAGAAAATAGAACTTTAAAATAACCAACTAAACATGCCATCCAAAAGAAAAAGAACCTGGTGGAACAACAATAATTTCTTCTAGTTTTGATGCCAGCGATTAACCATAGTAATGCAAAATGTTTATATTATACTGTACCTAATGTACTCTTTTCTGAAGATACTCGTGGAGTATAGTGGATACCAAGCTTGTAACCAGTGGGCTCACGGTAGGTGTGCTGGTTTAGTAGGTGTCAACTTTATTTCTGAATTTTGTTCGCGTAAATAAACCTACTTCTACCTAGTCCAAAAATATTTGAAGTTCCTATATGATTCTTAATAAATTATGTTTAATTTATTACCAAATAATATGAAATGGTCCATATTAAAAACCCCGTGGTCCAAATTGAACTACCATTTTTGAGATGTGGAAATTGGCATAACTTTATAAAAAGATTAAAATTTTAAAAATGTTCGTTCCATTATAAGATTTTACTTATTATTATTAATACTAATTAGTTTCTTGATCGATTTCAATTAAAATGACTAACTGAGCTTCAATATTTTGAGTTTTATTTAAAGAAAACCATATGGTAGTCCATATTTAGGGACTTTACTCTACCTACACAGGCAGGGTCCCAGAACACTACTTATTACCTTATTTCCTGGCAGTATGGTATCTTTTTGGGTATTTAGGTACGTACCTTATCTATAGGTACCTACCGACTGACTTTATTATGTTTTCCCGGATTGCGGTAACTGAATTCGATTTTAATTGGCAAATAAGTAGGTAGGGGAGAACAGGTAGGCTTCGTACAGCAGGAGCATTCGTACAGTAGTCATATCTCCACTATCAAATACATTGGTTCGTTAAGTGACTGTGTGCGTAATGGCTACTCATACGCATAGGCTCGACGTGTAGTGCGGAGACAATGCTGCCATTGGGTTCACCGCTACAGACCATTATGTGTTTTCGCTCCGCGTAAATAATTTTTGGACATCCATTTAAAATTGTCTTATTCAATAAGTAATGGTCAAATTGTTTTTGTTCTTTATTATGTATGATGAAATAATGTCGTAATTTGCTAATTCAACATGAGTTTTGCGATAAGTTAATGGGTGATTTTTATTTTGGTTTAAATATTTGAAAATTTGGATTGGGGTACTTTCGTACAGTTATAGGTGGGGTAGATTCGTACAGTATAAATGTACCGTAACTTGATAAACAAGAAGAGGTTAAATATTATCTAGGTATTTTTATTTGCTAATACACACATTATTAAATAATTTTAAAACTAAAGTCTGATACTTTTGAAAAAAATCGGGTAAAAAATGTAGAAATAAGCTAAAGGATGTAGAAAATGAAGAAGCAAGAGCAAGAAATATATCAAAAGGCTAAGTAAATGAAACAAGCGTTAAAGTTGGGGTCAGAAACAACAGGAAGGATAAGAATACAAAAAAATGAAAGTGACCATAGAAAACTATTAAGACTGATAGTGACAATGAAGACGATTTATTGAGTATAAGAGAAATTTCTTGTTCTTATTTTGATATGTTGCTTCTCATAGATCTCAAAAATGTTGAACACTATTGGTTTAATTGTTTTTTAATTTCTTTTACCGAGATTCTCACTATGTACGAATCTACCTCACATTATGTACGAAGCTACCCCGCCTGTGGGGAGCTTTCGTACGAATTCCATTTTTTGGAAAAATCGTTATAACTCGAAAATTTAGCTTTATATCTAAATAGAACTACACTACATATAAAGCCAAATAGTGTGGCTGTATGACAGCATTAAAACCATTTCGCCATAGTTATCCGTTTTTCTTTTACAAGCCATAAAATAAAAAGTGTACGAATCCTACCTGCTCTCCCCTAGGTACCTACCCTAATTGATCATTATACTTATTTAGTTTATCTTAAACCCAGTAAAATACAATCCCCCATAACATTTGTAATTAAGGCTTGTCTGGGTATAGAACTGTCTACCTACCTAAATGATTTAATAAATATTTAGTAGGTAGGTAACTTAGGGGGCTTAAAATTATTCACTGCGATAATGGAAAGTAAGTTTTTATTGAACTTTTTATAAGTCTTTTTACCTACTTACCAGTAAGTACACTAGGTAAATTAATAAATAAATAATTAAACACTTAGATATCAACTTCACTTATTTTGAGAATTCTCATAACAGTTATTTATTTATTTATTTATTTATTTATTACAGCCAAAAAACACCACCATTACGGGAGACTATCCCAAATCGATGGTACCTATTACTTATATTGCTAGATATACTTTTACACAAAAAAAATATAATGAAAAAAACACTTAAAATTAACTTAATACCTAATTGAGATCATAAAAAAAGAACAATATTTTATAACAAAAATAAAAATCAAACATTTACAATAGTAACAATCATAGGTATGTAACCCAAAATACTAACTTAAAAATACTATAGCTCGCATAAATAAGACAAAGTGGTTTTAGTGAATTGTGTCAAGGTGCAATGGAACAAATCTACTTATTTCTTTGGAAACTGCGTTAAGAATACGGATAGCTGATGGGACTGGCGCATGTTTAAGGAGGTTGGTTCTGTGTGTCTGTGGGACCAACGCGTTGTCCCGCGGCTCTCTTCTTAATCTCGTGTTTGGCACTGCTATCCCAATCGTACTTAACTACCTACCTAAAGCACCCTATACCTACTTGTTTCTTTTACAGCAAATCCACCATTTGTCTTATACCGTGACGATGATCCAGATTCAGAAATCATAACACATGAAGATCAAATCCTGGGACATCCACAGCATTATGACGCCTTCATGTTTAACGCGGAAGCAGACAAGCCATTCGCAGATGAAATTGTAAGACGTATGAGGAAGAAGGATTTAAGAGTAAGAGCCCGTATCACCCGATAAAATTTATCTGACAGATATTTTATACGTGTCACTGTTTTAAACGTCATATTTTATGAAATAGACATAGGTTTATCTGTCAGTTAAATTTTATCCGCAGATGGCGAAACAGCCCCTTAGTCTGACAAAACCTATCAAATACATACATAGGTAGGTACTTACATAGTGACAGATGTGACGCCTCTTTCCCATCAGGATAGGCAAACCACTTCCATCCACTTGGTACCTACGATCTAAACACACCAAAACAAAAATATTTCAAAAAACACAAACGAAGATAAATATCTTTTTGTAGGTACCTACCTCTACTTACTTACCTAGTTATTATAGTCTTTCTTCAAGTTATTGATTGAGTAGATATGCCTAGGCCCTAGTCTAGGGCATGTGTCGATTTTATAATAGCAACCATTTTTATTTTACAAAGAAAAATACAGGGTGTTAGGAAAAGTATCACTTTCCCTTTAACCAGATGTAGGTCAGGCGCGGTCCTAAAGGGGGGGTCACAGGGGACATGACCCCCCCCAAAATCTAACGTCGAATTGAAAAATCTCAACATTATTAAAAAATAAAATAAAAGGAAATTTCTAGCTATCCCCTAACAGCGATAGATTTATAATTTGCTGATATCTAGTGGTATTTTTATGAACTACGTACGATGGCCAAAAGAACTTGGAAATGACATCTAGTTTATAGTCTGATCCATAATCCGAGTTACAAATTGACAAGTGCAACTGTCAATTATACCAAAAAGGGTGACCAGCTACAATAGTAATGTTCAGCAATCTATAGATTTAGATGTTTAGTCGAGCCTAATTTTATTAGGTACCTAATAAAAAAAAAAAAGTAAGTATGCAATAGGTTTTTATTTAATAATAAGATTAGAGGAATATAATAGCATACTTATTAAAATTGCTCACTACAAAATTATTACAAAAGATGGAAAATTTATTAAGAGATTTAGAGAAATTAAAATAAAACATTTGAGAGCTAACATGTTAGAAGAGCGATTAACAGGTTTAGCTCTTCTAAACATTCACCCGGAAATAGTACCAGACATCTCAAATATTATCACCCGATTCGCAAATACAAAAAGACGACTTCCATTTGTTTTATAAGTAATGTATAAAATAAAATTGTGTCTTGTGCAATAATGTTTTTTTTATTCCAGATACCTATTTTTTATTAGTGTAGTGAGTGACCCCCTCCAAAATTTCAGGCTACGACCGCGCCTGATGTAGGTACTATCTTATCTTATCTAGCCGTTGATGTCCCACTGCTGGGCAAAGGCCTCTCTCCTCCTTCTCCATGATTCTCTATCCTGAGCCGCCTCTGCCCAGTCGTTCGTGACCTCTCCTCTTATGACCTAAGTACCTACTATACAAAATAAATAATTTTAACGAGATCTACGTGAGTATTGGTTTTACAAAAAGCGACCTTACTGCTTGGTAACAATCTCTTCCAGGCAACCTTTGAATGAGAAACTGAAATAGTGAGGGTTGCGTTATTGCCAACATTAATTTGTAAAAAATCGCCTGTGTTTAAGCGGGCCCCTTGTGACCTCGGGGCCCTGGGCTGCAGCCCAAACAGCCCTTAGGTAGATCCGGCCCTGGACCTATGTCACTAATGAAAATGCCAGAATTCAACTAGTACCTACTTATACATAGAGCACAATGTTTTTTTACAGGTATGCACAGCAAGTGATTTGCTCCCATCAGAGCACATATCGTGGAAAATATTTCGTTTAATTTGGGACTATCGATGCCACATCATTGCAATTATGTCACCGGACTTTTATGGAAGTGGTGCATTCCTTTCAATGATAAGTTACTTGTCTGGAAGTAAGTATGAATTTTATTATTTTTGGCTTTTATGAAGCCACAATGGGCATGACAAAAAAAAAATGTTTTTAGTCCATCACATAGATTATTTTAAAATATTCGACACGTATTTTTTCTTCTTTCTCTTAAACTAAAATAACACAGATACACTGGGTTAAAGTTGCTCATGACGTCACACCTTTGTGCGATTTTAACATAGGAGTGACGTCAATACCCCCCGTAACTTTGATGCTCTGTATCTTTGTATTTATTCATGTATCTATTTGATCAGGTAAAAAACGTGTTTCAAATATTTTTTAATAGCCTAAAAGACGGACTAATAATTATTTTTTGAATTTTCGAATGTAGTCATCATCCCTATTATAAAACTAGCCAGCTAATCTAGCCATTTGTGTCCCTCAGCTGGGCTAAGGCCTGTCTCCTCATCCGCCATGACTTTCGGTCTCGAGCTAGCTCCACCCAGTCTAGGTTAAATTCTGTAATGGTGCTCCCAAATGTTACACTACACAGTCCGTCCAAAAAGAGTAGAAATTAAAAAATGGCAACACAGTAGCGTCGTCCCTTTCGAATCAATCTAACAAAAACGAAACGACACTACAGTGTTGCCACTTTTTAATTTCTACTCTTTTTGGACAGACTAAAATTTACTTTTTTTTTACTTTTTGTTGTTTACCTACATCTTATAACAAATTTTTAACTTCAAAAATGTTTGGAAACATTTTATAACATGCATTATGGGAGCACTATTACCCAATGACAATACATTTTCATACATCTCATTTTTTTCAGTGAAATTAATGCCTAAACTTATATTTTATCGGCCCTTTGAGATGCAACTGAACTTAGATAATTACGAAAAGTTTCACTACAGACCGCAGTATTATGGAAAATTTTGGAAACGACTTGCATCTGCTATAGGCATTCCTGTTCAAAGCAGAAGATTGGACTACGACAATTTTGATTCAATAGATGATAATTTTGAATTCATTTAGGTCAAGTAAAATTGATGCTTAACATTTTTGGCACCCTATGTCCGACTGCAATAGGCTGATGATCATGATCTTTGGCAACGTTGCACAACAGCGCGCAACATTGCAAAGATTAAGTAATTCAATTGTATAATTAATTTAGAATTAAGTTTAATAAAAGACATAAGTACCTACCTACTTGGCAAGCTGGCCAGAAGTTACCGGAGATAGGAAAGCAATGCACGGAAGAGTGCGGGGAGGCCTCTGCCCAGCAGTGGGACACAATAGGCTAACTAAAAAAAGACAAACAAAACTTAACGATTTTCATTAAACATTTTTCAACACATTTTTTTTTTCGTTTTTTTTTTAGATTTTAAATGGATACTTTTCACTGAAAATAAAAACAAAATTATTTTTACAACTTTTTATTCGTAATAAACATAAACAGAGTGCAAATTAGTTATGTTACAATTTGCAACATTCAATATAAACGTTGGTTAAGCAAATCTCTCGTTTTACGTTAATATGTAAATAACGTTACAAAAACATTGCCTGTTAGACAAAAAACTGACAACTAAGCATAAAATACTGACTAAACAAAAATGCTGCTTACATCACTATTGTTAAAAATAAAGTTCATTTATTCATTTAAAATCACGTTTTCTTTTTCGAAATTAGGAGAAATAAATAATGAGTAGTCAGGCCGAAAAGAGTAGAAATTAAAAAGTGGCAACACTGTAGTGTTGTCCCGTTCGTTCTCAGATTAATTTGAAAGGGACGACGCTACTGATGATACTTTTTAATTTCTACTCTTTTTAGCCATACTATAGGTAGGTAGGTAAGTAAAATGTTTTTTTTTTGCCATATTTTATGACCAAATAAATAAATGAACCATTTCTGCACGGCACTGAAAATGTCTACCAAGACAAGACAAAAAAACACATGCGTATAAAAATGTAAAAATCTACGTTTCATTTCGTTACTTGTGCAAGTTTATTAAGGCACGAGAATAAAATAAGAACTGATTGTTTTAAGTTCTCAAAGAACACAATATGGCCGAAATGTAAAATTTCATAATAATTTAGTAAGGTAACACCTAATATTCGAAATTAACTTTACAATTCATTTTTTGATAAGTTTTCCGCGCGAAAATTGTATTTTCTATTTAAACAGTTTAGATTTGGGTACAATACTGATTGATTTAAGTATATTTTCATAGTAAGTACCTAGTAATACAAGAAAAAAGTTTATTTAAGGTAATATTGGTAGACCGGTGATACACTTTCGAAATTTAATGATTTTTATAATCAATCTTTAATTCGAAATATATATTACCGGCCTATTTAATAATACAAGTATAAATATCACTTTAAGTGCCAGTTTCACTACCTCCAGATAAAATTTAACTGACAGATAAACCTATGTCCATCTCATAAAACATGTTTTAGACACAGATAGGTGTAAAATATCTGTCAGATAAATTTTATCTGTAATGGTGAAACAGCCCCGTATAATAGTTATTTAAGTTCCGACTGTAACACAAAAATAAACTATTTCAAACTATTTAACATGCTTTAAACAACTACATATTCTTGATATACAAAAAAGCTACTTTAAAAACCATCTCACAGAGAACATTTGAACCGTTAAGGCGTTAGATTAAGGAATTAGTGTATTAGTGCTACGAAAAAGAACAAAAGTCATAACCACGTGTTTAACTACAAAATGTAGGTAAATATCCAAGATATATGGTCTAACTTATGTAGAAAACTGTACACGGAATTTTGTATAAACCGCTACCTATTTACTAAATAATAAATACTTCTAAACGTTGTGGTATGGTTACAATTAATACGTATAAAATAGTACAAATTCACTTTTTTAATAAAGGCATCCGTCAGATATGACTTCAAGGCACAAATGATTTAGTTTAAAAAACGTTCGATATAATGCTATCTACAAAACTTCTAAGTTTCAAGCTGCGTCCACGCAACACGAGGGAACGAACGCGCTACGAGCAGTTCGCTCGTGCTCGGTTGCGTTCCGCCAGTTGTCGGTTTTTTGGCGAACACAAAAGGATTTGAAGACAGTGCGTATGTCCACGTTTGACACGGCGGACTACGAATCAAACTGCTCAGCTCGTGATCGGTTCGTGTACCGTGGACGCAGCTAAACAAATAATATCCAAATAAGTTTATAAGCACCAACTACTTTCGTGTTATAAAAATTCGTTTTTTTTAAACTAACCCTAAACCGTTTTCTAATATTTTTTTAAACTCGATTTAAAATGCTACACCTAAAACTACGATAAATATTTTACAATAAAAAAAATCTTTATTGTATACTTATTATTGCCATTTCCTTCCTTTCCAAACGCGACGCAAATTTTAATGATAATTATTTTGATAATTACAAAACTTTTCCGGTCAAACTTTCACTTGATTTGTGAAAGACGAATTACCAAACGATTTATCCATAATTATCAATAAAATAATTATTAATAAAATCCGCACTCGTTTTCCATATTTCATCTTACACAAAACATCTTCGAGATAAATAAATAAACGTTTACAATCACGATATCGGGTAAGCACTCGATCACTCGTGATTTCTATGATATAGCTGCATCATTTATCTTATTTACAATTCTTAATACGCAGAGACAAAAAAGGCCTTGGAATCTATCACATATAATTCCGGTTAACACGGCAATAGCCAAAATAAAAGTAAAAATAATTGCAACAGAATTGATTTTTTGAAAAATAGGTCATCGGATTGCCTTTTCCAAGGCAAGAGATGCCGTTAAGAGCCCATTTCATGACAAACAGATAAAACTTAACTGTCAGACAAAACTATGTCAATTCATAAAACATGACGTTTAGACACAGACAGCTACAAAATATCTGTTCGATTTTTATCTGTAGGTGGTTAAACCCCTAAAACTTCATTTTTTGTTTTTCTAAGCAAATACTGTCGATTCCATTTACAGAAATGAAGTAGCTGTAGTATGCGTAAATAAATAACGTGTGCATTTAGTCGAGCGCACATCTCCGCTCAAATGAACAAATAGGCGTAGGCCGGCGCACGCGCACGCCAATGCGCGACCTCACTTACTTACATCTCTTAATTTATTCAATCTCGTGCATACCGGTATCTAAACCCGGCTAAGTATAACTGAACCCATTATTTATTGGACATGCGGTGTGTTATTCAATAAAAGAGAACTTTTTCGAGTTAAGACACTTTTGACTGCATCCGAAAATTTAAAAGTTAGGCCATCGAAAATTGGCATCGAATTTTTAATATTTGTTGTGTAACTTCTTTTGTGATGTGCGTTGAGTTTATGGAATCGTAACGTGATTACCAATATTCTAGTTAGCATTATTTCTGTATCAAATTATTACAAAGGACATTTTACATACGTCTTTGAAACTATAAAACGCAGGTCTTTTCTACACACAACCGTAACTAATAAATTAATCATCTGCGTAAATATAAAATTTAAAACAGCAACCTTGTTGATATGTTCACGTTAGAATACATCAAAAACATCGACTTACTTTAGGAATAAATACTCCGACCGAATTAAGATATGACGCATAAACGACCGCATGTTCCAAAACAAGAAACCTTATAAAAATGGGACCTCTAACGTTCTATTCTAACTTAAATAATTAAATAAAAAATGGATCGATCACACTTCAGAAAGCTCCGAAACTTAACTGTGGCACTCAGATAAATGGAAGAAAATCAAGACATGTTATTTATCCCAACTCTTTTACTCATTGGGGTCGCATCGAGGATCCTTTCGTTTAGTTTATCCTCTTCTCTGAAATGGATCCTCGTGATAACAATGTCCCCTGTGCTCAGAGTTTGAGAACCAACTTCTGCCTTCTTTATTTGATTGAGATCATTGCACTTTACATCATCAAATGTAGGTTTATGGCATCTACAACAGCAGCTCTTGCTGTCTGTGTCTATGTTCAGAATTTGACTAAGATTCGACCAATCCTTGTTTTTGAGCAGCGGAAGAGTCTGTTCCATGGTTTGGGAGAACTTGTCTTCAAGTTCCCCGCTAAGAGGCGCTACAGCCGAAAGAATGGCTTCGAGACGATTTATCTTTTCGACTTTATCCATGTTTGTGTCTGAAAGGATTTCGTCCATCATCTGCATGGATTCTGTAAGGCTTGGAGGCTGTGTCGAATGTGGGGATGAAATTGAATCCGAAGGGTTGGATTCTAAACTCGCCATTTCATTTTCTCTGTCATCATCATCGGAATCTGAATCTTTATCCTGACCTATAGCTTCCAATTTTTCAAGTTTCTTAGAGATTTTGTGACACCCTTTCAGTTTTTCCTTTTCCTCTTCTGTCAACTCTAAATATCTGAGCAATCTGATCTCCCTGTTACTCAACACTATGTTTTTTGTGGATTCCGATAATTTGATTTTCAATTCACCGACTTCGGTGTTTATTTTCCGCTGTCTCTTGCGCAGTTTGACTTCTGTTGGTTGGATGTGCATGAAGACTTGCTCGTCGCTTAGTTCCTCAAAAAGTTGTTGGTTTTCTGGTTTAATGTTGCTGGACATGTAGGCGTAGATCGCCGGGTTCACCAATGAAAGGACATCGGATGCTGCGTAAATGATCATATCCTTAGTCAGCGGTCTCCTCGCCCAGTATCTTTGATCCCTACGGTAAACATTCTTGAGTTGCTCCTTCATAGGGTTCATAGGAGCATTGTATAATTCACACAGCGCGTTTAAGCTTAAATTCTTTACTTTATAAACAGGCACGTTTTGTTGCTGCAATTGCAGCACGGCATGAGCCGCTTGAGTATCAAAAACATTCTTCAAAGTTATCTCAAACTGATTGTGTAAATTGACTGAGTCATTGCGGCAGTCGTGTATAATTTTCACAACATTCTCGCTCTCGAGTAAATCCTTAATTTTACCTTCCACAACCATGTTTGGGCACGCCATAATATCTAGTATATAAACTTCTCCGTTCATCGTTGCGATTTGGCAAAGGGTTAAGACACCTTTGAGGCCAAGATTGATCCCTTCACAGTCGAAGGATACAATGCTTTTTGTGCTACGTTTAGGATTTATAATACTATCGACCAACGTGGCACATTCTCTAGCACTACCTATAATAGTGGTGCATTGAAGTACTTTCTGACGCCACGCTTCTCCCATAATATTATTTCTTAGGCTTGGTGTGCCGTTCGTCTCTTCAGGGGTGCGAGCGTTCAAGTGATTGTTAACTCGGTCTCTGACCATGTTTTCTGCTAAATTCTTAATCACAATGGAATTGATTCGTTGTTTTAAAGTTTGATTTGCAATGTTGGCTTGTGGGCCGCGGGGAGATTCGGTTGGACTGAGTATTCTATTTGCTGGACTCTTTTTACCATCAGACGGAGTGGGACTGGGGACACTAAGTGGAACCGGTGAAGCTGGTGCCTCTTCAATCTGCTTTGGTGGTTCAGTCTTAGCTTTAACGTTCTTCGCGTTAAGGTACATTACGGGTATTTTTGGTTTGCTAATTAGAGTTACAAGGTTTGATTGTACGTGGAAACTATCGGAGAATATTTTGAGGAACGCGCTCAAGTCAGCTGGTGATTTAAACATTTGGTACCAGTATTCTTGTGGGAATCTGGAGACGATTAGGTGGAAGAGCTGATCTACCATGACTGGGCCTTTAGCTTCGATGCATTGAGCGACGTAATCTAGTAACTGCTGGGCTGTGTCCGTGTTAATATTGGCCACGGGTAAGTTGTGGAACTGCTCCGAGTTGCTACAAGTGTTACCTCGCCTGTGATTCTCACTGACTAGAACGACGTTGTCATCGATTATCTGGAAGGTGTCCGGATGCTTTAGAAGGAAGTCTTTGAACTCTTTGATGCGTTGACCAGAGATGTGACGCACCTGTGGACAAATTTAAACAATATTTTAAACAACAACCACTTAATAATACTTAGAGCATAATTGGTATAGAAGTAAATTGGTTGCTGTAGTCATGGAAGGGGCAATGGACATTCTCCAGATCAGAATAATGGGACAAAAAATTATCTTGTTATGCGCACGCGTTTTCTGATGATTTTATTATAGTAGATGTAAACAGAATCGCCATACATCTTTGTGAAATAAAGAAATACATAACACAGAATATAAAAATTAAAATTATAATGACGATTTACGGCCTTCAATCAAATTTCTGGGTATTTTCTAAAGATTATCCCGCATGGAAAGCTGGAGAACAATTGGGTAGGCCTATGCTCAGCAGTGGGCGGCTTTAATATGGATAGACTGAGATGGACGATGAATAGAATGATGACATTGACTATCATATATAATACTAAACAATTGCGACTATGCAAAACAAGTAGTTATGTTTCATTATTAGATATTTAAAGTTTCTTCCTACACATTACCAAAGCAAAGTAAGTAACTGCATACATTACAATCAAAAGTTAAAAGAACAAAGTATTTAATCACATGTTATTAATTTCATCTCATAGTAATAACAAATGACATAGGAATGTAATCTTACATCTGAGAGAATGTAAATTAAAACATGAATCATTGTACATTGTATCTCATTAATATATCTTTAAGTAAAACATGCAATTGATAACGTGAAACTTGGACAGATAGATCATGTATACTGCTTGGGTCCTAAGTTATTTTAAAATGTTGTGTCTTACTGCTGAGCAAAGGCCTACTAGCTCTTTATCGTGTAGAAAATATAATACCTAATTGTATTTTTTGAATATACAATCATTAGAAAGAAACCTTTAAAAAAGCCCTCTTAATCATTTTTGATAAAAAAAGCAAGGTAAAGTAGAGCCCTTTTAGTTCCAATTTCACCAGCGACAGATAAAATTTAACAGACAGATAAACCTATGTCTATTTCATAAAACATGACGTTTTAGACAGAGACAGGTATAAATTGCAGATAATTATCTGTCGATGGTGAAACATGCTCTTAATATTAAGAATTTGGTAATGCTGTAACTCTATGGCATGCAGTAATCAATTGAAATGCTGTCAACCTCTTCATAAGAGAACCATTTTCTAATAGTGACAGAATTACACTAGCCTATTAATAATACAAATGTCAATGTTTGTGCCGATGGATGGATTGATGGATGTTTGTTATCTACTCTTTTACGCAAAAACTACTGAACGGGATTTTAATGAAACTTTGCAATATTGTAGCTTGCATATCGGAATAACACACAGGCTATATTATTTTGAAATATCATGTATATTATCCAAGGTGTGACAAAAAATGCATTCAAAACGAAGTCACGGGCAGTCTCTAGTTCTGTTATATCTATCTGTTGTTATGATTTAATAACAAGTCAAGGAAAACATTGCAACTTATCTATTTAATATCTTTATCAAAGTAAATAAAAGATAACTAAATTATGCTGATTTTAACCTGATTATCAAATGCAATTGTGTGTAGGTAGGTGGTCGGTCAAACGACAATCTAAAAATATTGTTACAAGGTAGTTAGGTAGACTTCTTTTAAAAACAATGTTTAAGTAGTTAGGAACTTAATAATTGCTATAATCATTTAGGTAATGAAAATTACAGGTAGGTAATTAATAAATTGTAGGATATAAAATAATGTGGGTATGTGTAATCTATGATAAGTTTTAATTGAATCTGTGAAATAAATACTAATATGTAGTAGTAGCCCAGAAAATATGCCTTGTGGATTAAAAACTCTTTGCACCAAGACTTTATAGATTCAAGTCCGTGCATCGGGCAAATTTAAAAATAAAGAAGGTAGTTCAACACACCTGAGGGGAGGCCTGACTGCGATGACCAAGGAGACTTTTAATCGGCACTTCAGTACCTTCTCCGTACTGCACCATTTTACTTGCAAAGTATTCCTTAGCCTCCTCGATGTAGTCGTTATTAGATGACGCGCCTACACCGCTCATGTGCTTCTGGAAAGTGTTGATATCGACATAGTCCCCGTCTATGTTGAACAACGCCGGGTATTGCGCCAGGAATTTCTTCAATCCCGACTGTGACCCGCCAGCTATCTGTCGCATCTCCTTGGTGAAACCCTTGGCACCAAACTGGCAGGAAAGATCGTGCAGCGTCCGCGGCTCGCCTTTATCGAGCAGGCGTTCCACGAAGAACAACAGAGTGAGGTTCCTAGCGAGCTCATATTCCATTGATTCCATTTCCCTGCAGTTGGTGCCAATGTGATAATCTTACACTAAAATTTTTCTACGTATATGTGTCACCCACAACACCATGAAATTTTTCTTTTTTCTTTAGCACAGGTCAGAGACAATGTAGAGTGTTGGAGAATAATGTGCTCAGTGGATAAAAAATAATTACCCGTTAATTTAATCAAAACATCAATCTCCCAAAAAAAATTGCTATTAAATATTTTTGTTTACAAGAATATTAGTTCATGCTTTCTTGAAATTATTTTATGCAGCACAAAAGATTCGTTAAGTAAGTCAAACACTAAAACTGAATTAAAGTAAGTTCAAGTAAGTATGAAATTTTGTTCAAAATTGGTTTACTTTTTTCAATTTCAACCATTTACCTAATACAGTTTCATTGAAACCAACCCTTTAGTTAGATATTTATAATTGAAAAGTTCTCCACATTTTGCAACACGAATAAAAATATTTTCCTTAAATTATAGGATCTATGTTTTATGTGGCAACATTAGATCCATAAACTCAAAAGTTTTTTTTAGAGGTCGTTCACCCACGTGTTTTTGATCCACCCACTTGAGGAATATATTGAATCTACATTGAAAGACTTATTAAATCAAATGCCGTTATTTAATAATAGTAAAAATAAATTATTTAAATAATTCAGTGTTTGTTTTATTTTTACTTATTGAAGTAATGTGTGTGGATTAATAAAAAAACTAAACGCATTATGGGAAACTTGACATATAAATGTCAACACAACATTGTCATCTGTCAACCAACCAAATGTCAAATTAATCAAGCAGTTCCGGAGGAGGCGGAAAGTATTTTGAAATTGAATAAAATAACAAATTAAAGGCTTTTAAAGTCAATTATCATTAAGAACTAGTAGATTCATACTAGTTCTACAAGAACAACATCTACTCATTTGAGTATTTGCTACAGATTTCTAGATTTTCTACAAAAATGGTGAGTTATTCTTTCTCTGTAAAAAAACTAGTTTTTTCGCTATTTAAAGCTGTTTTACGATGTATAAAGTGTGTTGAGTTGTTATTTAACTAATGCCTTCTATACATGTTTTCACGAATGGACTAAATATTTCTGAGAACAATCTTTTCAATCATTATTAATGGGCACATATACAACCCATTAAATGTAATTTTGATGTAAGTATATTAATACTTGTTATCGGTTACCATTAAATTTAGAATTCATACAATCATTTGATACGTTTACATACGTTTTTCCTTCTATATAAGCTTATCTAAGTTTTGTTTTTAATTTTATTAATAACAACAATTAATAACAAACAAATATTTCTTTTCATATGTCCGCCCACTTAGCTCTTTTTTTTGGCATCACGCGGCTGGTATTTGCCATAATAAAGTTAGGGAACCCTTAGCTCTTTTATTGAAGATAAGGCTGTATAGTCTTATATCTTTGCCTGTCCTGAATGTATGTTATAAAAAAAATAACTTTTCTTTTTTAAATTTCAGCTGGTACTCGTACTTGGTGATCTTCACATACCGCATCGCTGTGGCACTTTGCCGCCAAAATTTAAAAAGTTGTTGCTACCAGGAAGGATTCAGCACATACTCTGTACTGGCAACCTTTGCACCAAGGAGTCTTATGACTATTTGAAAACACTGGCCAGTGATGTTCATGTTGTTAGGGGGGATTTTGATGAGGTAAGTACTTTGATTGTAATAAAAATAGTAAATTATAAATATTTACTTACTTACTTACAATGAAATAGAGATAAAACTTAAAACTATAACATTGTACTCAAAGGCGCCTTTATCACTAAAAGTGCTCTCTTTTAGACAATCTTTGGAACATATTTAATGCTTTAAGTTTTACTTCATTTGGCATTGGCAGAATCTATAATATTAGTTGCTATGAAAATTTAAACATCGAATCATACAAAAGTTAAGCATTAATGAATGTTGATCAATTGGTTTTCTCAAACTAGAGGCTACCTGCAACAAGCCAAGGCAAGCTATACTATTGAAGTTTGCCTCTGTTGTTATTATAAAGTTTCATCAAAATCTGTTCAGTAGTTTTTGTGTGAAATCGTAACAAACATCCTCACATCCATTGGCATAATTTTTGACTTTTATAATAGATATAAATTTAGTAGGATATAGGTAATAATAAATACCTACTAGTGATGGGCCGAGTACCAGTTTTACCGAGTAACCGAGTACTACTCGGTTTAAAGTTTACCGAGCCGAGTACTCGGCCGAGTTACTCGTTATATACTTGAAGTAGGTAGAATTGTGCATTAACAAGTTCAAGGGCGAACGGTTTTACAACCCTCCCTCCGAACTCCACTAATTCGTAATAAAAATGGCATGCGTCAAATGGCAAAAAGAAATCACTTTATGGATGGTGATTTTTCTCTTTAATTATTACGATAACAGCAACCTGTAACATTGCCCTAGCTGGCTGGCTAGCAGGCAAAGGCCTAAGTAATGTAAAATAAGCTTGAATTAGACTATGATCTACCAAGCAAACCCAGTGCGCAAGGTGTATTTATTTGTACCGAGTACTCGGTATTTTTACCGAGTTATTCGGCCGATTACGAGTAGTGAAAAAAGTGCCGAGTACGCCGAGTATTAACCGAGTACTCGGCCCACCTCTAATACCTACTATACTTCCTACCTAACCCAACCTATCTTTCAGAACACAACGTACCCAGAACAGAAAGTAATAACGGTAGGTCAGTTCCGAATTGGTCTCATCCATGGTCACCAGGTAGTACCGTGGGGTAGCGAGGAATCCCTCGCTCTAGTCCAAAGACAGCTCGACGTGGATATACTGATCTCTGGTCATACACACAGATTTGAAGCTTACGAGCATGAGAATAAGTTTTATATTAATCCTGGATCAGCTACTGGCGCCTACAGTGCTTTATTTAGGTAAGTTAAGAATAAATTTTGGAAGTAAATCATTCTGTTTCCTTGCAAATAAATAATTAAAGTTTATATTTTATTGAATTACTAATAACCGCTAAAGAAATAGTAGTTAGGTATGCATACATAGTCATATCTTGGCAAATAAATCATCATCATCAGCCCTTTTAACGTCCCCTCTAGAGGGGCACGAGTCTACTCTCATACGAGAGTGATTAGGCCGCCGTAATCCACCACACTGGCCTAATGCAAAAAGAATGTTTTATAGAATTTGTAAGCATTTATCGTCATATCTTGGAAATTATTCATGATATTTTAAAATAATATAGCCTATGTGTTATTCTGATGTGTAAGCTACAATATTGTAAAGTTTCATCAAAATCTGTTCTGTAGTTTTAGCGTGAAAGAGTAACAAACATCGTCACATCCATCCTTCAGCACAAACATTGACATTTATAATATTAATAAGATGCTACTTTTTAGCCAACTTTAAACTTCAATCCAACCAAAAAAGAAGGTCGTTTTTAAGTAACTGGCGACTACTTGCCCTCTTATTTGCTGTGCCCTTGCAGGGCGTCACATGTACATATGACTTTGTAACACCTTACCCAACTTGTGACTTGCAATAAACAAATTCTAAATCTAATTCTAAATTGGCTGTTTTTTTTTTCAGAAACCCAACCCCATCTTTTGTTCTAATGGACATACAAAGTTCCACAGTCGTAACTTACGTATACAAGCTTCTTGGAGATGAAGTTAAAGTTGAAAGAATTGAATATAAGAAATCTACATAATAGGCATGATGACTAAAATTTTTTTTAGTCCATCTCATAGATTATTCTAAAATATTCGACACGTATTTTTTCTTTGAAACTAAAAATGACAAAGATACACTGGGTTAAAGTTGCTCGCCACGTCACGCCTCAGTACGATTTTAACCGAGGAGTGACGTTAATACCCCCCCCCCCCCACTCCGTAACTTTGATGCTCTTTATCTTTGTATTTATTTATGTATTTGATCAGGTGAAAACGTGTTTCAAATATTTTTTAATAGCCTAAAAGACGGACTAATTATTTTTTGAATTTTTGCATGTAGTCATCATCCCCATTTATATCATCATGTCAGCTTATGGATGTCCATTGCTGGACAAAAGCCTCCCGCAAGGATCTCCATAATGACAGGTCTTGCGCGTGGTCGCCACTCGAGAACATTTCTGCTCCATAGTCCATTGTTTCTGCGAGCAATGAGCCCCAATAATTTATATAGGGTCACTTTAAATTAGTGAACGATAGAAAAGGATATATGTACTCGTGATAACAAACAACTTTAACTATGGGATCAAGGTGGAAATCATTAAAAAAAAATTGAACTCCCCATACAAAATGTAGGTATCAGCATACAGTATGGGGGTACAATTTTTTTTTGTGATTTCGACCTTGAGCTCAAAGTAAAAGTTGTTTGTTATCACGAATACATGCATATCCTTTTCTATTTATTTATTTAACAGTTAATTGTAAGATGATAGTACATAGAGACAGAAAAAAAGAGAAGTTATACAAAAGGTAGGTACAGCATATTTCTAAAAGAAATTTCTTACTTCAGACCCCACAGAGAGAGAAGTGATAGCATGAAGGCAGGATAGTCACTACAATAAACAATAAATATAAGTATAAACCTACACATATATAGGGTGAACCAGAAAGGGGGTATAAAGCCCAAACGCAGAGATAGTGCTCATGAAACTGAACAACTTTCCCCAATGAACATGGGTCGTAACACGAAAAAAAAAATCGTACAAAATGTCCGATCAGTTGATCGAGTATATGGGCGACCCAAAAATTTTTTTTGAGTTACGACCCATGTTCCTTGGGGAAAGTTGTTCAGTTTTATGAGGACTATCGCTGTGTTTCGGCTTTATACCCCCTTTCTGTTACACCCAGTATATTCTATAAATACACATACATAAATATTATAATTTATATAAATATAGTACAATATTGTTATCGTTCACTAATTTAAAGTCGTCTTGTATAATAATACCTAGATGCGCGTATTCATTGGCGAGCTGTAACCGAACAGATACAGTAGGTAGTATGTACGCGTGTGTACAGTACAGTTACCCTTTGATACGCGGCACAAACCGACAATCGTCGGCTAGCTGCGAGCCTGCCAGCCAAGAGCTAAATGTTAATTAGATGGAGAAATGTTTTTGTTTAAATAAATTATGAAAGTTATGATTAAGAGGTTGACTAAAGGAACCAACTTTTCCTAAGGGATATACTTAGATAAAAAAAGTAAAAGAAAAACCGACTTTAAACAAAGAAGATTCTCAGTTTGACCTGTTTGTAAGTATGTATGTATGTTGTACAAAATGTTAATTAAGCGCCAAAACACACGGTGAAACGCAACTGCAACGCAACTGAAACTGCTAGTTACTTTTGAGTTGCATCGAAGTTTCTGCTATAAGTAGACTTCCTTAGAAAACCACACACGACGCAACTGAAACGAAACGTTTCAAACTAGTTGCTAACTAACTAACTGCGATGCAATTCAAAAGTAACTAGCAGTCTCAGTTGCGTTGCATTTGCGTTTCACCGTGTGTTCTGGGTCGAAGTCTTTTTTCTTAACTTTATTTTTTCTTGGGGATAGATCTTTCTTTTGTCTAAAGAGATCTTATTTAGAAAATAGTACATGCATTATGTAAGTACCTATACTTATCTATAAGTAAGTAAAATATACATTATATTAGCAATAGGCATGATGACTAAAAAATTTTTTATTTTATTATTTTTTCTCTTAAACTAAAATTGCCAAACTGGGTTAAAGTTGCTCGTGACGTCACGCCTCAGTACGATTTTAACCTAGAAGTGACGTCAATACCCACCGTATTGACGACACTTCTAGGTTAAAATCGTGAAACTCTGTAACATTGATGCTCTGTATCTTTGTATTTATTTATGTATTTGATGAGGTAAAAAATGTGTTTCAAATATTTTTAATAGCCTAAAAGACGGACTAATTATTTTTTGAATTTTGTCATCATCCCCATTATATAATTATAACTAAGTAGATCTTTTGTATATTTTGTATAATATTAGATAGTATAATAAAATAAATTGTTTTTAACCGTCAAACAATTTTTAATTCTGCGCCCAATAATTCACACATATCCCATAGCAGTGGCGGATTTAGAAATTAGAGTAGATAGTTTTTTACCCGTTTCAAGCAAGAAAAGCTTCTATAACCTGAAAAATTTGTCGCTGATGTACATATAGCCATGCGAAGTGCTATATCTAAGTTTGGATAAATGTGCTCCAAATTCTCTTTTCCCAGGAACAAAGATAAACTTTTAATGCTTCAGAATCTGGTTTTATCAAAATTATTTGTGAAGAAAGGTGGCTTTTTTCCTGAACTAAATCAGTTTCTAAATCATTGGAATATATTTTGTTCCAACTAGCTTTTTCCGTCAGGGTCGATGGTGACAACTCACTCATTTTGATTAGGAAAGAAAACTCGTTGAATTCATGATAGGCCTTTTGATGTTTCTCTAACTCGGATACGATATTAGGACGAGAAACGTGTTAACTCTGAAAGTCTAACTTGCAGTCATTGTAATAACTTCTTCAGGTGTTTCATAAAATCTCTTTTTTCTTGTTGGTTGTCTTTTTCCAGTACCTATCTGTTGCATATTGCTTCGACACGCTTAATTCCATCGCTTTTTCTTCAAAGTACCTACTGAAAATTTTCTCGTTCAACTACAAAAAAACATACTTACGGAGTGATTCATACTAATCGGCAACAGTGATCAAATCTGCGGTGGAAGCCTGAATTTGAACACTCACTTTGTTTATCCTTTCCAAAAAAGACATTCCACACAACAACCATTACCGCTGTTTCTAGTTTCTCTAAATTTAAAATTATTCCAGCCGCTTCTTGTCGCGTTGCTGCTGTACAATCATCTTTGATCGATTTCAAAGTCTAAAGAACTTCGTGCCAAGAATCTCTTAAACTTTTACAAGCGTCCTCTCTCGCTGACCAACATTGAAATCTGAAAATTTGCCACCCCTATAAATCTGCCGCCTTAGGCCTTGGCCTACTTTGCCTAAATCCGCCACTGTCGCATAGTCAAATTCTCCGAACGAAAAACTTTTTAAACATAACTAAATCATTGAAAAAATGTCGCGATCATCTATAGAATCTATAATCTAATAAATTAAAATCTATGGATCATCTATGGAAAAAAATCTAAAGTAGGTAGGTAAATACAATTTATTTCCCAATAAACGAGTAAACCAAATAAAAATCTCAATATTTATCAAAAACTACGCAGTAATATCGTATTTAAATGATACTTATGTAGCTAGCAACGTATTATGTACGCTACAAGGCCAGTTCTAACCGAGTTCAATGACTGCTAGTTAACAAAAAGTTTAGCTACGGTTGGTTGAGTGCTGTTCATTCAAGTTCAATTTAACTTGCTAGAGGTATTTAGGATAGGTATTACCTAGTAAGAAGATCCCGATCCGTGTAATCTTTGCTTCTCGAAATAATGATTACGTATTTAATTAAAGCAGGAGTTCCTAACACGACGATGACTGGCTGGACAAAATTAAGCAGAAAAGTCTTCGTCGTACTCTACCTTCACCTACAGACTCCCGCTATGTGTGCGATCGATGTGGCAAAAAATGCCGCGTCGCAATTGGACATCACAGCCATAAACGGAGATGTGGCAACCCTTAAACCTAGGTACATGCGCTGCAACAAACATCTACTACAGATGCTGTGGCCAATGATGATGATGATGATTTAATTGATTGAGGTATAATCAACCAATTAAACAACACCAAAGCGGCGTGACGGCAAATAAACATACCTACACAACCAAATGGAGAATTTACCGAACTTACACCATATCATAAAACATAGCTTCGGTTATTCCTATGTTCATGCTACACTAAGTACCTATTTTAAAATTTCACAAAAATCTGTTCAGTGGTTTTAGCGTGAAATTGAAAGAAACTTAACATACCTATCTATCTATCCATCGGCAATGCAGTATCTACATCGACGTTCATGATTATTAAATAGTAGGATTGGATGTATGAGGCTTAGAAATTCTTATACGAAGTTATGTAAGTACCTACCTAATGCATTTTGATAACCAAATCGCACCACAAACAACAAACAACTTTTTTTTTATTAGGCATACAATCGCACGTAGCTACTATCTATTTTAATGTAGGTATCACTCGGAGTTCGAGCTTCAAATCACGTACACACATCTTTATAGGATGATCGCTTCAATTAGATAGACGATTAGGCCCAATCTTACCTTCAAATCTGCTCGAACTGCCATTAAAACTTCATCAAAATTGGTCCAGTCGTTTGTGGTTTTTAGTTATTGATTTGATAGTTAGGGTAATATATTAGATAATAAGTAGATATACTTATTACCTACCTAATTGCTTATTTTGTCTTATCTCAGAGCATTTGCCTATAAATAAATGTAATAAAAAAATATTAAAAATTTTATGTTTCGAAAACGACTTTCATAATTCAGAGTGATTAAGAAAAAAAGCTGCCAACAAACAAATTAATATGTAAGGATTGTCCACCCATATCTACTACGTTACCTATTAGATAACTTCTAATCCAAAAAGGCTTACGTGCTTACTTATGTGGCAAATGGCGTAGGCTTTAGGAACAGCCTAACAATAGCCAAGCAAATTCCAAACTCACTTCATATTTTTCTTCTCCGAGAAGGTCACCAAAGGAGTCATTTGTTTCGGTAACCACCACAAACACGCATGTTTTTTATAAACAAAATAATTTTTCTTTTAAATACTTACCTACACTAATAAGTAAGTACTTACATACATGCCAAATTGCCAATAATGCCAATACACAAAACCTTGGTCACTGTAAGCTACGTGCAAAACATTGTTTACGCGCGAAATAAAGGTCATGTTCCAAGTAGGATGTTATTCGGTTTTGTGCCCTACATTGATTATAAATGTATTTTTTTTCTAATTACGAGTGGGACTAGAGGCTATCTGCGACTGAGTACGCACTCTCCTAGCATGTAGGTACCTACATAGATAATAGGTATCTCCTAAATAAATAGCCTATGCGTTAGGGACTCTGAAGCGCAAGCTATGATATTGTAAAGTTTCATTAAAATCTGTTTAGTGGTTTTTGGGTGAAAGAGTAGGATACCTAGCTAAGGACAGACTGATCTCATGTACACAACGTAGGGTCCCTACGTTATGCATTATGACATCTGCTTCATAAAAATATTATCAATAAAAACACACTCGTTAGTCTCAACATAGGACAGCAGGTATGCATCTATGTATAGGATTTAAATGGGTGCCATTTACCTCTTTAAAGTGTAGATAAACACATTTTCTACGGAACGCTGACTCTTTAAAAATCTTCTGTTCAAATATTACACGCTAGAAAACAAAAGACTGTCATAAAAGAAAGATTTTTGCATTCATGCATTGTGAATGCAAGACGCCGGCAATTTTGTGCACCATTTTGTTATGGGTGTCTTTTGGCGCCAAATCCCAATTTAATTAGACACAGTTAATTAGGTAATTAGAACGGGTCATTTTTTAAAGTTAATGCTAGATTCGCGAGAGTGCAGTTTTCCCCGGAGAAGAACCTAGCAAGAAACTCTGTAGGGTTACTTAATGTAGGCAGCCAAGGATAGGTAGGTAAGTAACGCTTTTTGCTTAGGTGTCGTTAGACTAAAAGATAAGTAGTCAGTCACCAACAAAAAGATATAAATAGGTACATACATACTATCATCATTTTAAGTGAAACGGACGAAAATATTGAAAACCAACTATTCCCTCCCGCTATATAAAACCCGCGAAAACAAACCTAGGTACTCGTAACTGTCAAAACAAAACAAAAACAATAAATATGTTTATTTACTTTTCAAATTCGGCAATGGCAACAACTTCCGTAATGCCAAGGTTAGTCCTACGTGCAGATCAACACGTTCTAATGAAGATTAATTTATAATAAATAAATAAACGATTATAAATATAAATAAGGAAAAACTTGTATCTTTTATTATCGTATGACAACAGGCAGTAGACGAGTCGTTAACCCAAATTGCAAGTGCAGGGCGGCGTACGTGGGCCCGTATGCGTAAACCAGAGAAGTAGACAGAGAGGTATTTGGATATGGTAATAGGCACACTCATTAATGGACTTAAATAGAGGCGATAAATTAGAATCCGTAATTTTTTTTTTTATCAGGAAAGATGGTAATATAGAGAGAATGACTGCGACAGATGAATGTGGATGAAGCGAAAAAAGTTTATTATTCTTTTGAGAAAATAAATATCTTTAACCGTAAGTGTGTTTGAATCGTAGTAAGTGGAGGGAAGTGGTTTTTACCTACCCCGATGGAAGAGAAGTGTGACGGATATGTATGTAGGTATGTATGATAAGTTAACCCCAGAAGAGATATTTTTATTTACCTACCTTACCCTACCATGTTTATAAATTAAATATTCGCATTATCAACAATTAAAATACATAAAGAAAGATTTGTTTACGTAATCCAAAGTGACAATAACAGGGTTGTTTCAGAAAGTTATGTGGCTACGTGCCATTTAGCATTTATGCAAAAGTGGGTACCTTACCCGACTGAATGAAACTTAGATTAATGCTAAATATAATAATATAAATATTATACTTAAATATAAATATAATATAAACTTAGATTACTAATACCTATTTATTTTATTGTTAAACTTATTACTAAACGTGAAGATTATCTGTTCATACTAACGAATGTTACAAAACATCAAGAAACAAAACATAGGAGCAGATGTCGTTTTCTTTTCTTTTTTTTTCTGTCTTTTCTATTTAGCCGTTATTGTCCCACAGCTGGGTAAAGCCTCTCTTTCGCCACTCGTCTCGATCCTAAGATACATCAATAATATCTTTCAAAAGGTCGCAAAATAAAACTGTATCTTTGGTATCTATTTTAAGGTCGCAAAATTGGTCACCGAATCCAAATCCCTCTCTGTCAAAGGTCGTCTCCAGCAATCATAGTCAATAGAACTATCATTGTACTGTGTCATCAAATATTGGACACTACACGCGACCTCCAGCCTTTGTGTCCAAGGAATACAGTCGGTTATCGCGCGAAAAGATTTATTTTCGATATGGCATATAAACACTGCGGGGTCGATGTTAAAATGTAGTAAAACATTTTTTTTATTTTTTTTAAAGATGTGATAAACAAAGAAGATCGCCGATCTTTTTTTCTTTTTACAATAAATAGCACTATCTATCTTTAATTTGAGTTTAAGTGGAGTCAGCAAATAAGGCAAATAATGCTTACTTAAAGAAATGAAAAAATCGAAGGAAAATATTAAAAGCTCCTTTAAGTAGGTAAAATAAGCTTCGAATATACTTAGACAGCAAGCTTTTAGCTAGTTAGTTAGCGACGGATGCCCTATAAAGATAATTAGGGCCTATTTCACTATTTAGTACCTACAGATAAAATTTATCTGACAGATATTCTATACTTGCCACTTAAACGTCATGTTTTATGAAATAGACGTAGGTTTATCTGTCAGTTACATTTTATCTATAGATTGTGAAAACTAAGATTGGATAGATGAGCTAAGCACAAAATATTTATAATTTTTCACAAATGAGAAAAATACGTATTTAGGTAAATTAGCATTACAATACAATACAATACAAATATTCTTTATTGCACAAAAGATATAAGGTACAGACACAAACAAAAATATAAGAAGCAACAGGCGGCATTAATTTGTGACAATCAAAACATAGATAGTACCTACCGAGGTACTTATAACTAAGGGTAAGTACTTAGACAAACCTTTTAGTATAGGGGAAAGTTGGCTAATTTAGTTGGCGGTCCAAAATGCCCAATTTTAGTTTCAAAAAGTTGAATCCTAGGTACATCTATACTTAAATTTTTATAAACTCATCGCCATTATTGTTACATACAACAAAAAAAGTTAATATACTGAATTTACGAACTTCTGTCATTAAACCTATTTCTCTACAAATTCATAGCCAGAAAAGAAATGATTCTTGTGTTCGATAAACAAAAAAAGTTAATAAACTGAACTTACGAACTTCTTTCTGCGTGGGACCCTTTACCGGTTAAAAACAAGCCCCACTACCATCGTATAAAACCGAACGGCGTTCTAAATTCAAACCAGTCCGTTTCGTATTTTGATCGAACGTGGCGTCTCGACTCGAGCAAAAAGATTTTAATCGTTTTAATCATCGATTTGAAAAAAGTAAAAACTATTTAGTGCCAGTGTGAAACTTATGAAAGAAAGTTCTGATACGTGAAGTTTTTTTTTAAACAAAATGGCGATGTCTCTTGTGCGGATGGGAGCCAAAGCGGCTTTGAATTTGGAGAGAGCTGCTATTTTATCGGCGTACACTGCCCAGGCGCAACTTAAGGTATTAATGATGGCAAAATTAATATAAAAGCAAGAAAATATTGAAAACTACATACGGAAAACTTTCAAATACGGTTTTGAATCGAAATTAAACAGTTAATTAACTATTTTTTTTAATTGGACACGCAAATCCATCCATATGGATAATCTATGCCATGTGGCATTGGCATGATCACTTCTTTTGTTTTTTTTTTATTGAAGGTACCAAAGAGATTCTGTTGAATGAGTTTTCATTTTGTGACTACGCGAGGTGAATTTGTAATGAAATCTTTTTTAAAAAATACAATAAATAAGACGTAGGGCGTAGTTAACCGGTATTCTAAAATTCGATACGTATTGAAAACGGCCGGTTTAGTAGGTACCTACCTGCCTACTTAGGCACCTAGTCAACATTCATCATTATAATTTAAGAGCGTCGCTCTTGTCGGTGGAGTCTGCTCTGTTTTCTGCCGTCCTTTTGAGTACCTGATACGACACAACTTCTATTCCTTCTTTCATTTGATCTATGTAAGACGTTCGTGGTCTCCCTCACCTCCGTTTTCCTTCTAAGATCTTTTTTATAAAGTCGTCAACATTAGTAGTTATTAAGTACCTATACTTGGTTGGATATAAGTAAAACACTTTGTTAAGTAAATAAATACAATTTTACTAGGATTTTTTGAAAAACAAGGTGCAAAAGCGAAACGTATGAGAAACTTTTAGGTTTAGACTTTTTTTTTTTTAATTTAATCCTGTAGGTTTTTGACAACACTTAGGACTTAATTAAGTACCTACCTAAATATGGATGGGTTACACAAAGGTCACAATTTATTGGCAGAGTTTCAAAACTCACTTTTTATAAAAAAAAGAAAATTAAATGACCGAACTAAAAGATCAATGTCGAAAGATCGAATAAAACATTTTTTTTAAAGATAAGACAATAAGCTCTTACAGCCTTATCAAAATCGGTCTCCAGACAAATTATTGAATATAAACAACTTTATCAAAGTCACTTTGTCCTGTAATAAATAATCTAATAGTTTTAAAATAAAACTCATATACAGGGTGTAATAGTAAGGGGGTATAAAGCCGAAACACAGCGATAGTCCTCATGAAACTGAACAACTTTCCCCAAGGAATATGGGTCGTAACTCCCATGTTCCTTGAATTCCAAAATTTTTCGATCGCCCATACTTACTCGATGAGCTGATCGGACATTTTGTATGGGGATGCGAAATTTTTTTTTCGAGTTACGACCCATGTTCCTTTGGGAAAGTTGTTCAGTTTCATGAGGACTATCGCTGTGTTTCGGCTTTATACCCCCTTTCTGTTACACCCTGTATAAGCATTGATACCGGTGACCTCTTATCAAATTATCAAACATTTGGTCCAAATATTAAACCACGCGATTTTAGTATTTGCGTTCTCGAAAATAAATGCGAAATTCGTGTCAAACTTGTGACAGTAATTATCATATTTCGTAATTTAGGTATGTATGTATGTGTGTATGTAGGTACTTTACAATTGTATGTAAATTCTACCTTTGTGATAGATAATGTGGACTTTAGTTGCGGCTTTTACTTATTGGTTATTCTGTTGGTAAAAGTAAAACTCAGAGAAATGTAGGTATATTGTTATCTTTGGTACTTTTTGAATGAATAATCGATGCCTTTTGTAGGAATCGACGTCTATGGATAGTCCAATAACACTATTAAAAGGGCGTTTGATATGAATCCGAATCAAAACGCGGGCTAAATAGCCCATAACCGATGTAAAAAGAAACCACCGTGGATGCAGTGACAAGACAGACTAACTTTATTTTCTTATTCTCATAAACCAAAGCATAAACAAACATAAACTAAACCTCTAAGTACTTATTTTGCTATAATAAAACATTAAATTATAACAATCTTGACGAAAACAATATCCCATTTTAGTAACTCTAAAATTATAACAATCTTGACGAAAACAATATCCCATTTTAGTAACTCTAAAATTATAACAATCTTGACGAAAACAATATCCCATTTTAGTAACTCTAAAATTATAACAATCTTGTTTTATTATAGAACTACTTTATTAATATTTACATAATGTACAACAAAATAAATACAATACAATATAATACAAACTTATGCTACTTAAGTACCTACTATATACATATTTATATAAATATTTATACATAGGTAACCTCATAGATACCCCACTTATAATAGGAAGATATCATCGAGAGCGTCTCCGGGATTCATGGTACCCAAGAGGCTGGCAGCATTTCCTCTTTGAATAGCTATGCTTATTCTTTGAGCAAAAAAGCTGCCAGCTCTCGGATCGCCTGATGCTTCACGGAGACGCGTCGAGATATCGGACAGGAAGGACTTTGCCTCATGGCCCCAGGGGCCAAGCGTTTCGACAGCGAAGGGCACGAAGATATAGTTGCGCGTAATATCGTCATACTTGCGACGTTTGAGCCCTTCAGCTGCCGCTGCAGCCGCGCCAGCACTCAGTGACGTAGATGGCAGGTGAGATGGAGCTAATGTATCCACGCAGGTAGCGTCCCATACAAGGCACTTTCCTATCTTCCACGGCATCAAAGTGAGACCGTCTGGTCTTTTGCCATCGGAGCGCATTAAGCCAGTGGGCTCCAGCGCTGAAGGAACACCAGCGGAAACCAATGCCCTGCGGATAATGTCATTGATGGCAGCATGACGTGACAATCGCCCTGCGCTCCTTTGGCAGTGTGAGATTTAGTAAAATAAAACTACTTTAGTGATATTTTACAAACTCGCGCCGTCCGGCATTCCCGCTGGCTTTTATTATAGTAGTCCTTCAATCTTGACGTCTGTCAACTAGAGATGTGAACCAGAGAGTATACCAAACTGCGTAATTACTTTATTAGGGATGCCACATCTCTCTTTTCCAACATTTGTTAAAGTTTAATAAAATCATCTTACTTAAGTTCGCATTAAACATCATATCAACTTTTACTGCACATAAATCATTGATAACATAACATTAATTAGACTCTTAACATAAATCAGTCGTATTTCAAACAAAGTAATCTAATCTCTACTTAAACTTAAAAGGAAACTCTAAATAAACAATCGCTTAAATTCTAATTATTTAAATCTGAATCAGACAAAGGAACATGCACCTCCTCGTCTGGTTCCTTATTACAAACTTCCCAGTTCCCTTCGACCCTCTTTAAGTGCACCACATTTCGACGGTACTGTTGTCCTGTAACATCGTTTCTAACATTAATATCACCGCCACTTGCACTTGTTACAGTGTGAGGGGTAGGGTTGTAATTAGAAGTTAATTTATTTTCTTTAACCATGTTTTTTAAATAGACCTTTTCTCCTATTTCTAAATCAGTCTCTTCAGCTCTACGTTTCCTATCCTCATTTACCCTTCCTTTTTCCTTCATTTCCTTGTCTTTGTCTCTAACTTCCGAATCAGAGTTATTGTAACGTTCCAGATTCGTAACTGAAGGAAGTTTATCTCTGAACTGTCTATTGAAGAACAGCTCAGAAGGCGACCTACCCGTTGTACTATGCGGTGTACTATTATACATAATGAGGTAATCGAGGAGATCGTCTTGCCAGTTAGACTTCTGCAATTGACTTATTCTCAGTCTTTTCAATATGTCACGATTTTGGCGCTCGACCTCTCCATTCTGCTGCGGCCAATAAGGAATTGTATTATGCAGTTTTATTCCCATCTCCGTGCAAAAAGATTTAAACTCTTCAGACACGAATTGCTTTCCATTATCGGCGGTCAAGCTTTCTGGAATCCCTAATCTTGAAAAGATTTCTTTCAATACCGAAATTGTCTCTCGAGATGTGATAGTTTTCATCGTCTTTATTTCTTTGTATCTGCTGAAGTAGTCGATAATGACAAAGAGGTGATGACCAGACGGTAATGGACCCAAGAAATCAACAGCCACATCTATCCAAGACTGGGAAGGTAACTCACGTCTCTTCATGTGAGCTGGCTGACTAGGACCAGCAACTAACGTGCATCCTTTACAATTTTTTACAGCAGCCTCCGCGTCTCTATCAATTTTAGGCCACCATACTTTTGTGCGTAGCCTTTGTTTCATAGAAACTATCCCAGGATGGCCTTCATGAGCAGCAGCCAAAACTCTTTGACGTAACTCTTTGGGGATGACTATCTTTGTACCACGTAACAATATATCTTCGTGTATCCAAAGCTCAGGTTCAAAAATTTTAAAATTATTTATGCTGTTGTCCCAATTATTCTGGAAGAGTCCTTTTTTTACCAGGTTAACGTCGTTATCAGTTTGAGATGCTATTCGAATTTCTTCAAGTGAGACTGCTATTGGCCGAGCATATTGCACGATCTGATTAACATGACATTCATCGTTAAAAGAATCGGAATCTGTTATCGTGCACAATCTGGATAAAGGGTCGGCCAAATTAGTTTTTCCAGGACGGTAAACGACTTTAAAATTGTATGTTTGGAGACGGAGAACCCAACGTTCAATCCTAGCACATGGTTTGGACCGTGGACCAAATATTACCTCGAGTGGCTTATGATCGGTAACTAACTCAAATTCTTTTAGACCATAGAGATACATGTTAAAATGTTCCACGGCCCAGACCAAGGCCAGAGCTTCCTTTTCAGTCTGACAATAACGTTTTTCTACATCTGATAAGCTCTTGTGACCATAGGCAATTATACGTGGACCGTTATGGTCAGACTGAATAAGAATTGCGCCCAATCCCACTGGGCTTGCGTCTGCCATTACCCGGGTCTTGTCTTTAGGATCATAGTACCCCAACGTACTGACTTGTCCCATTTGGTGTCTAAGTCGTTGAAAAGCCTTGCGTTGATCATTCTGCCAGTACGTTGAAATGTCTGCATGTTTATGCAATTTATGTCGAAGCACTTGTCTTATTGGATGTGTCAGGGTAGCCAAGTCAGGAATCCACTTACCAATATAGTTAACAAGTCCTAGAAAACTTTGGACTTCTTCAATCGTTTTAGGTTCTCTAAATGACTTAATCGCACTAACATACTTTTCTAGTGGCTTAACGCCATCAGGAGACAGCGCGTGACCGAGAAACTCACAGTTTTTCACATTGTAAGTACATTTTTTCTCATTAAGGAGTATGTTATTGTCTTTTAAAGTGTCTAGTACCTTTTTCAGGTTTCTTCTATGTTCTTCCTCGTTGCTGCCGAATACCAGGATGTCGTCGATGAAGTTGACCACGCCTTCGCAAGGTAAGAGTATTCTCTCCATAATTTTTTGGTAATGTTCAGGTGCACAAGATATGCCGAACATAAGACGTTTATACCTATAAAGGCCTTTACTACTTATAAAAGTAGTTATATCCCGGCAACTTTCTTTGATCTCAACTTGGTGAAAGGCATTTTTAAGATCTAATTTTGAAAAAACTTTAGCTTTGTGGAATTTTGGTATCAATTGTTCCATTGTGGGCAAGGGATGATTTTCTCGTAATATAGCTTTATTAGCACATCGCATGTCAACACAGAGTCGTACATCACCGTCTCCTTTGAGCACCGGCACAACAGGAGATACCCACAATGAAGCATGATTTACAGGCTCTATGATATCCATCTTAACAAGTTCGTCTATTTTTGCATTTATTTTAGCTTCTAGTGGAATTGGTACCCTTCGCACAGGCTGACAGACTGGTTTAATCGACGGGTCTATTGCAATATCTAATTCAACATCTTTGATTTTAGGAAAAGGAGTGATACAATCTACATTGTTAATACTTACGTCAACATTGTTGATACTTACTCCTATCTTAAGCACATTAAGAGACACGGCGGTTTCCTTTCCAAGAAGATCACGGGTTCCATCTTTGACTACGTAGAACGTAGCTTGTCTTTGTTCGTGACCAACAGAAATCGTCGCTTCAAAAGATCCAAGTATTGTAAGGGGTTCTTTAGACCCGTATGCCATTAAAGTCTTGTCTGGTTTTGCTTTTTGATTCGACACTTGGACTTTGTTTGCCTTTAGATGTTCCCAGGTGGTGTCAGTCACAATGTTGCATTTGCTGCCCGAGTCAATCAATAGGTCAAGTTTAACACCACCAACCTGACATTTAATAACAGCATCATCATCGATATGGAAAATGTAATCGACACTAGATTGTGTCGTATCAGCAGTTGTTGCATCGTTCATTTTCGGCTTCTTTTTGTTAAATACCCCTTTTCCCTGCTGATGTGACCCAATATTTTTACGTTTAGTAGCTCGAGTACGACACATCTTCCTAAAATGACCTACATAACCACATTTTGTACAGGTTTTATCTAGTGCTGGGCACGATCTGGCATCTTGCTTGTGATACCTGCTACCACATCTGCTGCACTCAGCATCTTTTTTATTTTGACCATTTGTAGTTTTGGTGTCAATTTTATTAATGCTTACAGGTTCTTTGTTCTCAAAGTCGTTCATCTGTCTTTCGACAGTTTCAAGCATATTCGCTTCAGAAACTATTGTATCTATGGTAACGGTATCTCCAAGTAACAGTATTTTCTTTCTTAACTTTACAGAATTACATTTTTCAATAATTTGATCAATCAGATTGTCATTTTCATTAGAGAATTTACATTTGTAGCTCTGTTGTCTTAATCTAACTAAGAATTTTTCAAATTTCTCATCTTTTTCTTGTCGCATCAGTCGAAAAACGTGCCGTTCGTAAATGTAACTTTGTTTAGGGGAAAAATATTCATCTAACTTGCTTACAGCAATGTTATATACATCTATCCCTTCACTTTCTTCAACATGAGCCCCAGGAATATTATAATAGAGCTCTTGTAACGCTAATCCACCCGTATGCAAAAGAGTAGCTCTTTTTTTAACTGCCGTACTGATGTCGGCTGCTAAGAAATATATATCTAGTGCACGTTTCCATTTGTCCCATCGCAATCCTACTGAAAACGGGTCTCCTTCGCAGTCAAAAACCTCTATACTTTTAAGTTTTGCCATTTGAGATGATCTGAAAACATCGAACAACATGACTGCCTAGGTAGGTACCTACTTTGCTATAAATGTAAAATTCTCAAATAAAAACATGACATATTATTATACTCTACCATACCGCAATACCATTTGATGAGACTTGTCTCATAAGAACGTAATTATAATGTGCATTCATTCATCGACACCTTGATGAGTGAATTTCTCACTCATTGGAACTTCTTAACAGACGTTGCTTTCACAATTCATGTAAAAGAGGAACTAAGTGACTACCAACAGGAACAAATTAGGTAAGTAGGTAAATAAATAAAATAACTCGTATATTTTTAAAATATCTTTATTTATTTTTTCTTTTTCTTTTTGATTTTTTTTTTTTTTTTTGCTCGTACCTATTTGTTGGTAACACTGGCACACATCTGTTTATTATTGTTATGGTTTACTTACATAATATTTCTTTTTTTTTTTACTGTTTTATAAATATCTTGCAAGGAATAGGCAAATTAGACATTTGTCAAAAAATAGTAAAAGATATTGTAGTTCACCGCTTTACACTTCTAGTATTTATCTGTTATCATTTCTGACAACACATATCCCAAATCCTATAAAAATGTTAAGCTTAAAATGTTTACGTATCAAGCAAAAAACCAGAATAATTAAAAAAAAATAATGCTATGTTTTTTTTTTTTTAGGCCAAAATTATACTTTGATAGAAATATTCATCTCATACTTCGTAAACGCTTCGTAAATGCCAAGCTATGTATATTGTATAACCCTGCCAAAATTAAAGGTATTATACTGTCATACTTTATTATAGGATATGCAGTACTACTCAACTTTACGGTTAATAATTTTACAATTTTTAGAATATCAAAATGTATTTTTAGCGTATAAAACGGATAAACCACAATATATTTTGAGCAAACTGATTACTCAGAAGCTTTACGCTTCTTTTCTTTCCTTTCTGCGGTAATTTAAGCCAATTTGCAACCATCACTAGCAAGATTTAATTTCAGTACAAATACTATATTCTGCTTGTTTTATGAGTAATTGGAATCATACCTGTGAGTTATAACCACTCCCAATATTTTCCGACTGCGCCAATGTGAGATTTAGTAAAATAAAACTACTTTAGTGATATTTTACAAACTCGCGCCGTCCGGCATTCCCGCTGGCTTTTATTATAGTAGTCCTTCAATCTTGACGTCTGTCAACTAGAGATGTGAACCAGAGAGTATACCAAACTGCGTAATTACTTTATTAGGGATGCCACATCCAGGAAAGGCCGTGTTGTCCCAATTCACCCACCATCTCACCACACACGCACTGGTGGGGCTCGCTGAGCTTCAGACCTAAACGCAGCCCGACCGCCAAGGACACATAACAATCTTGACGAAAACAATATCCCATTTTAGTAACTCTAAAATTATAACAATCTTGACGAAAACAATATCCCATTTTAGTAACTCTAAAATTATAACAATCTTGACGAAAACAATATCCCATTTTAGTAACTCTAAAATTATAACAATCTTGACGAAAACAATATCCCATTTTAGTAACTCTAAAATTATAACAATCTTGACGAAAACAATATCCCATTTTAGTAACTCTAAAATTATAACAATCTTGACGAAAACAATATCCCATTTTAGTAACTCTAAAATTGGTCTTGTTTTTCCAAATCATAACTAGCAGTTAGTGTTCTACTGCTGGGCAATGGCCTCTCGTCTTTTTCCACGATTCTCTACCCTGAGCCGCCTCTGCCTAGAATTCTATACCAAAAAACAAATAGAAGCTCTTTAAAATAAAGTGAATAAATATAAATGAAAGAAGAGGCTTAAAGTCGTAATAACACTGATAACAATTACTAAAAGATTTAACATAAATAAATATATGAATGAAATGCAAATGAAATGAAATGCAAAATTAAATGAAAATGAAAAATCATTTAATCCGTTTCGACAACAATTAGGACGGGTCATTTTTTAAAGTTAATGCTAGATACGCAAGAGTGCAGTTTTCCCCAGAGAAGAACCTATAATAGCAAGAACCTACCATAATAGCAAATATAAAATTATAGAATCGAAACACATTACCTATCTCTAGCTACATATTAATATTCATCACGAAAACTTGACGCCATTGTAACATACCTCCTTCAAAATAAAACTGTTATAAGATAACTTGACTCCACGTTTGTAGGAGTAAGAATACCAATTGGGTGTCGTATGTACTCTTATCCTGGGTAAAAAATGGCCGCTTGCTTTTAGGCAATCCTTTTTTTTGTCGATTTTTATAAAAGGGTATTGGCACCTGCCTCTTTTTAATGTTGTTTTGTATTATACAAGTAAAGTATATAAGCTTTAAAAATACAAATTTTGGAGGAATAAATAATCCTAATATTTAATTCACCTGTCGTTGTAAAGTAAAGGACAATAGATAAACATACCTACCTACATAATTTATGTATCGATCTTAGGGTCTATAGCCATTATGTATTATTTTATTATTCATTGTTGTACTTAGGTTCCTACTACTAGCGGGCCTCAACAGCAAGTAGGTATTAAAAAAAACAATTTTCAAACATTATAAATATAATAATAATTAAAAGGTAGACAAGTCAAGAACTTATATAATTGTTGTTTTTATAAATTAGGTATCTAAGTAGGTACCTAATTTATTTATCTATTATTTATTATTTTTGATATAAAACTAGAATAGCTTACTTTTGAGGCGCTCAATACCTAGATACTAAATTTAATATTTATTGTAAGGGCTTAGATATGTTTTTTTAAGTTTTAATCAAATACGCAATAGGTACATTTTCCTACAAAAACATTAAACTATGTACCTAATATTATGTTTAAAGTACGAGTAGGTAGATGTGTATTTAAACAGATGCTAATGTTTCATATAACAAATGGAATTTAATTGTGTATTTAGTTCGAATGAGTCAGTTTTCATTTAGCATTTTGTGTCTTTAATCATAGTAGTAGTAGTTAAAATTTTAGTTTCGGAGTTTCCAACGCGTCTACGCGAGGCTTCGAGTGATCCGAGAGCTGGCAGCTTCCTTGGCCAAAGGATAAGCATTGCTATCCAAAGAGGTAATGCTGCCAGCTTGTTGGGTACTTTGCCTCGTGGGGACGCGTTGGAAGATATATTTTTCCTGTAAATATTTAATTAATTCTATGTTTGTATTATTTATTTTAATAAAATTTAAATAAAGGTACCTATCATAGTATATTTTTAAACATTTTAATAAACAAAATATCCCGTATTTCGCTTACCAGCAAACTTTAATACAAAAACTTCACTGCATGAACAACAATTAACTACAGGCTTTTCAAGTATAGAATACTGGCCTATCAAAAATACCTAATTTGAATATCTAGTGACTAGTTGGTTGGCTAATACTTATCACTATAATCAAGCTTATTAAGAACTAAGGTAAGCAGGTAGGTTAGTCGTTATACATAATATACTGGGTGTAACAGAAGGGGGGTATAAAGCCAAAACACAGGGATAGTCCCCATGAAACCGAACAACTTTCCTCAAGGAACATGGGTCGTAGCTCGAAAAAATTTTTTGGATCGCCCATAGTTACTCGATCAGCTGATCGGACATTTTGTATGGGGATGCGAATTTTTTTTTTTTGAGTTACTACCTATGTTACTTAGGGAAAGTTGCTCAGTTTAATGAGGACTATCGCTGTGTTTCGGCTTTATACCTCCTCTCTGTTATACCCAATATTCGTTACACGTAGATCAATGTGAATGTAAGAAAGTGTTCTGTCACTTTTAACAATTTATTTATCGAACGCAAAAAAATGAAAAAAGAAGACGATTAGTCTTTTTCCATTTTGGGATCTTAAATGCGAGTGTTTATTATTGATCTGTTTGATTGGCTGACATGTATACTGAGTATACTCTCGAACAAGGCCGTAACCCACAGAGCACCCCCTCCGTAACCCCTTGCACCGTTGTCAAAACGAGAGACAAAATGATTGGACCTTGGTTAAGACTTTGAGGGCAACGTCCTAAAGCGGAAATCGACGGCAATTGGGATGATGACTACATTCAAAAATTCAAAAAATAATTAGTCCGTCTTTTAGGCTTTTAAAAATATTTGAAAAACATTTTTTAATTGACCAAATACATAAATAAATACAAAGAGACAGAGCATTAAAGTTACGGAGTAGGGGGTTTTGACGTCACTCCTGGGTAAAAATCTTACTTAGGCGTGACGTCACGAGCAACTTTAACCCAGTGTATCTTTGTCATTTTTAGTTTAAGAGAAAAAAGAAAAATACGTGTCGAATATTTTAAAATAATTTATGTGATGGACTAAAAAAAACTTTTTTGTCATCATGCCTTTTGTTGCCAAAACATTACTCTACTTCCACTTGACTCTTGTGTTTTGTAATAATTAGATTTTGTAATAAGTAGATGGAAGAGAACAGTTGAGAAGTCCAAAATATTATATAATGTCAATGTTTGTGTTGATGGACGTATGATTATGGATCGATGTGAAGATGTTTGCTACTGATATTTGTTACTCTTTCTCTCAAAAACTATTGAACAAATTTAGATAAAACTTGGCAATACTGTATTGTAATTAATACATCAGAAAAACAATTTTAAGCTACATAATTTTAAGATATCATGAGTTTTTTTTTTTTCAAATATAACGATACATAAATGCATTTTATTCTTGACATTTCAGAGCATTTCGGAGGCAACTTATGTTTTTTTATTTATTAAAAAAGTTTTTAATCCAACGCAAGGCCAACAAGTCAGTTCCATCTTTGTTCAACATTCTTATTTGGAGGAAGCAACTGATTATCATAAAATTATTTATTTACTATCAACCGGTTTTGAGTTTCGAAGGTTGTGTCGATTTGGAAAGCGATTAGCTTTCTAGATTATGTGGGAACTGGAAATTTTTAATATTTCTTCGTAATTCAATGTCTGATTAATATCTTGATTTTACATATTACGCATATATTTACTAATCTACTCAACATTAAAAAAAAAAATGTTTCTACTATGTAGTTTCTGCCAAAAAAATTGCAGTTTTTTTTATGCAATCTAAAAACAAAAAAAAAACTGCCTACTAAAATCATTACCCTCCCTTTCGTTTTGTCGTCCCTGTACTCGGGTAAAAAACCAAAACAAAAGCTTAAAAGTCAAATATTTACTGAAATATCCTCACAAATTGGGATAAAATTCCTCCAAAAATACTAATGTATGGTCTCTCTCTACCTACCCCGATGGGAAAGAGGAGTGACAGATATGTAGGTATTTTATGTATTTAACTTAAGTGTATGCAAAATACGAAAGCTAGAAAATCACATTTAAATCCATAAATTCAATAATCTGGCACCATGAACCAATTTACAAATCACTCGTTGACTGTCGAATTTCAAGGTCGATTTACATACAAGGGTTACAAGGCCATGGCAGTTGATTGGGCCCACATTATTTGATATTATGTACCTACCTAACACTTGTTTGTGATAGTAAAGTATCTAGTGGCCTGCTTTGGTTAAAATTACCTGTGAATTTGAGTTATTTGTAACCAGTTAAGTAGGTGTACCTACCTACTTATAAGTACTTAAACTTATTTGGAGAACACGTTCTATTAAACCGATGAAACCAATAAACTACATAGTTAATATAGCTTAACCTTATTAAACCTTTAAATCTACATATAAAACAACTCACTCGGTCATTGTTAGATATCAGAAGAAAACGACACAATGTTCAATAGATAAAATAATCAGTCTGTCTGTATAACTGAAGCAAAAAACCTACTTACAATCCCGATTAAAGTGAATATAAAACAATATTTTTATACGTCAAAACTATCGGTGGATCTATGTTAAGTATCTGTGTCATTATTAATCCTTATCAATAGATAATTAATAATAAAAAGCCATAATGTTGTAATTTTTCCAATAAAATTCTTTCACTTCATCAACTTTACAATTTATCAAACAACAAATTCTATTAAAAATATTAAAATCATAAACACGCCTCAAAAGTCTCAACATATTCCATCGATATGCAGCCAGCATGCAACTTTACTCACAAAACTTTACTCGACACTTCATCTGTATGTCCAGTCATACTGGTAAAATCCCAAGTTTACTCTTAACGATTATACTCAGTAACTTTATGCTAATGCAAATCATAACTCGACACCCGATCTGTATGCCAACTCATACTGGCTAAGTTCCAAGTTTACTCTTGCCGGGTTATACTTAGTTACTTATGCAAGTAACTGCATAGCCGGTCGTTGCACTCAAGTTATCGGGTGGAGGACAGATGCAGTTTAGTTGCAAGATGCATTGTGAAGTTATAAATAAGTTAAGGCAAATACGACTCTATTCTAATACTTTTAAGAGTTTTCTTGACAAGACTTTGGCCGCGCGCCTCCGCCACGCCATTTCGGTATAAACTGCGCCTTACGGATTCTGGTGGCATGGCGAATTTACTGTTGGGTTTTTGTGGAAATGGCAATATATCGTACCTATTTACATTTTGTAGCTACCTACAGAAATATCAATGAAAAACAATAGATAATCATAGGTAAGTAGGTATTTAAAAAAAAGATGCACCAAATGTTTTCAACTACAAAAAAAAAAAACAAAAAAAAAATCTGATATACTTAAGTGCAGTTGGAAAAAAAAGTTCACGCCACACCTACTTAGGTACCTGCTTCATTAAAAAAAGAATGAAAAATAATGTACCTACGACATAAACTTTAAACTTAAAACTTAAACATACTTATTCAAATTAAATCATTTAAAAACAAATTTCTAATCTTTTCAGCTAATCCACACCCAACCGACTTGCAACGGCACAGTCTGTTACATTCAAGAAAAGAACAAAGAGGATGTAGTGGAGCGGTGCGCGAGCGCAATAAGGCGGTACAGTAAACATCATGGCAAGCATGAGGATCGGCGGAAAGAGCAGTCCGATAGTGATAGTGGCTCGGATTCTGATACTGAGATTAAGGGGTTGGATAGGGTGAGCAACAGTTATAATAACCACAATTATCCTGCTACTTCATCCTACCAAATATTATAATATAAATCGGATCAATGGGCCAAGATATCTACCAACTGGTTGCCGCTCGATGGCTACAGAGGTAGAGGTCAGCCTAAGAGGAGATGGCGGCGCGACGATCTGGATGCATACTTGGCAAACTGGCCAGCAGTTGCCGGGGATAGGGAAGCATGGCAAAATGCGGGGGAAATCTTTGCCCAGCAGTGGGACAAAATAGGCAAGTGAAAAAAACAACGTTTGTGCCGATTTTCAAGTACGAGGTTGTATGAGGCTACTGATGAATGTGGAACATACGCCATTTGTCTTCTGGTAATGCTTTGACGTCTTGATACGCCATGACGGTAACTTTCTCCTTCACATGAATAAAGTAGATAGGTACGACGACGACGCGGAGTTCCTCGCTCTCTTCTCCTCAACCTTTCCTTCAGTAATGCTTCTCAAGAAACCGTGATGTCGCTACAAGTGCCCTCATACTTAACACATAGGAGTATTAAATCGAAACAGCAAGAAAAGCCCTTGCTCAACCTTCTGATCGATTTTCGTCTCAACTAACCTTAAAATCGTTCAATTTGCAGTCAGACTTCTGGCGACGGAAAATGCGGACGGTCCACAATATCCTGGACGTGGACAAAGACGGCCTGATCTCGTACTCAGACTTCCAGCTATTTGCAAAACGGTTCATTGCATTGGGACATCTGGATGATACTCAGGCTAAGGAATTTAGCGAGATTATTAAGGTAAGAGTGTTTTTAAATCTGTTTTTTGTTCAGTCGGTTATGTGCAAGGTAGCAGTTTTCCCCAGAGAAGAATCTAGCAAGAAACTCTGTTGGGTTGCTCTTTTCAAATAAAGTTTTGCAATTCTTATAAGCACATAGATACATATTTACATTATTATAATTGTAATTAAATAAATTTTGACCCTACAACATTCAAAACAAACCACAAGATATAGATGGATAGCTAAAAAAGTACAGATCTTACTTAGCGAGGCAACGCACTATGCGGCCAGCCGGAATGCGGTTGACCGTCAATTTCTACGATAAAGTAGTTTTCATCCGCACTGCGATCTACGGCTAATATTGTGGTTAGCCAGACGGCTGACCGCATTCCGGCTTGTCGCATAGTGCGAAGGGAGGCTTATCTAGGTTGAAACCACATAACATGACCAGCCACCACATCAGCACCATAAAATACCTAATTGTAATGCTTTTGTCACAGATGACCTGGGAAGAGCAATGGGGAGCAATAGATCCGTACAACTTCGTCACAGTTGAACAGTATTTAGAAGACATGAACCATGTGCTTAACGATAAGAGTTTAAAGAAGAAGGCGCATCGCTGGCTGCCTTATCTGTTTAAAGTAAGTTTCATAAACAGCTATTTTAACCGCAAGACATGCAAACAGGGGCCTTAATTTACAATATTCTCACTTGTGTGTCGGCAGAGTGTCAATGTCATTTTTGACACATTTTGCTAACAATCAAAAGCCATTGTTTAGCAAAATATTCAATTGACACTGTGCCGAAACACAACTGACTGTTTTAATTTAGCAGATTTGGGCCAGTCGAGCGAGCAGGCTGCGATGCAGTAATGAAATGAAACTTTACATATTTAATATAGAGTGGCCTAATCACTCTCTGTATGAGAGTAGGGTCGTGCCCCTCGGTGGGGAACTATATGGGCTAACATAACAACAAACCTATGTAAAGTGTTGAAACATTCAGTCGCACAGTTTACTTACTAGCCTGTTTGTAGTATAGGCAGACTTAAAAGCTTTCAGCTATTATTGAGATCTAAATAAAGTAAAATATTGCAATTTGTTTCAGGCGGTTGACAAAGACAACTCAGGGTTCATATCGGTGAAGGAATTCAAGCTGTTCTTCGAGTGCCTCGGGTTGGATAATGAACATGCAGCCGTCGCTTTTGCAGTTATCGATAAAAATGGGGTAAGTTATGAGTTTTTAATATAACAGGAAATCCATAGAGTATATGTATAAGGTGACATTTAATTAGTGAACGATAGAAAAGGATATGCATGTACTCGTGATAACAAACAACTTTTACTATGGGATCGAGGTCGAAATCATTTTAAAAAAATTGAACTCCCCATACAAAATGCACCAGCTGATAGTATGGGGCAACAATTTGTTTTTTATGATTTCAAACTGGGCCCCATAGTAAAAGTTGTTTGTTATCACGAGTAAATGCATATCCTTTTCTATCGTTCACTTATATAAAGTCACCCTATATGTATAACATAACATACGACCCATATTCCTTGGGAAAAGTTGTTCAGTTTCATGAGGACTATCGCTGTGTTTCGGCATTATACCCCCTCTCTGTTACACCCAAGTAGAGTGCGTGGATTGACTAAGATTTTTCTAAATATGACTTTTGTTTACAGGATGGAAAACTATCAATGAAAGAATTCGTCAAACTCGGCAAGGATTTCTTCTTCACGGAGGACGAGAGAAAAGCTTCTAGAATGTTCTGGGGACCTTTGGTTGTTGTTTAAACTAAGTTGTAAGACCCACTTATTAAGTGATCGGGGTTTTAAGTGACTTCCATTAGTGACTTATTAAGTGACTCAACTTCCTAAATGACTTATTAAGTGACCTAACTCCTTAAGTGACCCATATATTAAGTGATAGTCCACTTATGACGTAAGAGCTGAATAAAAAAAAGTGGACGACCAGTGTTTTAAGGTCTAAAATCCTTTATCATTAAAAATTAAGATCTATTAAATAAATAAGTAAAACCTAATCATTTTTAGCACAATTTTGTGCAGCATTGTTTTTAAACGTGACATTTTTGTGTCATTTGGCTGAATGAAGTCGAACTGAAATATAAAAAAAATAAAAAAAAAATGTATAGATATAAACTAGGATTTTTAAATTGTCTTCGAAGACGGTAAATCTAGTTTTAAGTAGGTTGTTATAAGAGCCATTTTCAAACTTCTCATATTTTTTCATTAGAACAGATTTTTTTAAACAGTTTTTTTATAGCATTCATGTGACAAATGGCTTACAAGTCAATTCCTCTCCTATGAATTTTTGTTTTATGATATTAATAATTACCTATGTAAGAAAAAAAAAACATTCAATATTTGAATGTGAAAATGTTTAAATAAAATGACGATGAATCTTAATAGAAATCTGAATAAAGTTTTTATTAAATATTTTTTAAGTTTTTATTTATTGCTTTTTAAAAATAGACAGAATAGGGATGAAGCGAAGGAAGTGTGTTTGGATCGTAGCGAGTGGAGGGAAGTGGTTTCTACTTGCCTCGATGGGAAAAAGACGTGACAGATATGTAGGTAAGTATATACGTAGGGTGATTTTACGGTTTTACAACAAACTGCCTGATAATGCACTAATTTTAACGGAAACTACTTAAGTTTAAACGTTGTATCAAGAGGACTCTTTTACAAAGAGCGTATTATAGCATTAACGATTTTATTAATGACAATAGGGCATGGTGTGTAAATGCTCTTGCTCCACACGATCGTAATATATAAGTTGTTCTTTTGTAAACACATGATTGTAAACAATATTTTAAAAAAGAGCAACCTCTAGAGTTTCTTGCTGGCTTCTTCTCTGGGGAATCTGCCTTCCGAAGTCAGCGTAGCTTCCCTCCTTTAATGTTTTTCTCTTTTTTTTTGTTCTTTCAATTAATCATTAAGTATGTTTTTTTTATATTTTTTACTTTGTGACGAATTCAAGTGTAAATTTAATGTTACCTACGAATAAATTATTTTTGAATTTTGAATTTAAATTAGTGAACGAGAGAAAAGTATATGCATGTACTCGTGATAACAAACAACTTTTACTATGGGACCAAGCTCGAAATCATTAAAAAAATATTTTTTCTCGCATACTATCAGCTGGTGCATTTTGTATGGGGAGTTCGAAAATTTTAGAATGATTTCGAACTTGGCTCCATAGTAAAAGTTGTTTGTTATAACGAGTATATGCATACTATGTTTCAGCCTATGGATGGATGGATGGTTGTGAGGTTGTTTGTTACTCTTTCATACATTTTCATGTCTCAACAGGCCTCGAACCAATGCTAGAAACACCAAACTACGAAATAGCCTACACTTTAAACGCAGTTGCGATTTACGCAGCTTGCGTCCCAGCCGCGAGTGTAACTGCCTTTTTCATGATGATTGCCGGATACAGCGAAGCCCAAATGCTATCGCTAAGCTACGAATTAACTAATCTATGGGAGGACACTTTAAAGCATTTCAACTAAACGGATTTTAAAGAGGAGAATATGACACATCGACAATCTGGAATTTCAATTAAAATTATCGACAGAAACGCGATCACGAAACACGAACAACAAACAAACACAAACAAAGACATCGAAAGTTCTAGAACGAAAACAAATGAAAGCATCGAACCTTCTCGAAAAATCGAGATTCAAAACATCAATGTGTCTGACGCAACAGAAACAAATGACAATCTCGAAATTTTCACAATAACGGAAATAAATGACGATCTCAAATTGAAACGGTCTGGAAAAACAATTGACGTTCGAGAATGTTCTAGAAGGAAATTAACAAATGAAGATCGCGGCAGTTTGCCGAATAACGAGGCAAGAGAGAAAGAAAGAGAAATTAATGTGTTTATAAAGAAACGGTTAGAAGCTATTGTGATTGTCCATACGATGAATAAGAATTTAATGAGGCAAGTGGAAAACATTTTCCAAGGGGCTATTGCTTTAGAATTTCTATTCCTAATAATTGGTATTATCGCTTCTTTACTAGGCGGGTTAAAACACTTATATAGAGCTGCCAGTCGCGACTGTGCTTGTTGCAAACGACTGTGTCACAGGCGTCACAGGTCAAAGAATGAAAGACGCTTGTTTGACGTTTGAGAGAGCTATATACGATTCAAAATAGGAAAACTTCGACGTGGTTAATCAGAAAATTGTGTTGTTATTGAATGCTCAGAAAGAAATGGTTTTATCCGCGGGGGGTATTGCAGCTCTAACTTTTGAATGTCTCATATGAGTGTGTTTAGAATGACATCATCATCATGTCAGCTTATGGACGTCCACTGCTGGACAAAAGCCTCCCCCAAGGATCTCCACAACGACCGGTCTTGCGCTGCCCACATCCAACAGTTTCCAGCGACTTTAACCAAGTCGTCAGTCCACCTTGTTGGAGGCCTTCCCACACTGCGTCGTCCGGTGTGTGGTCGCCACTCGAGAACCTTTCTGCCCCATCGTCCATCGGTTCTACGAGCAATGTGCCCCGCCCACTGCCACTTAAGGTTTGCGATTATTCGAGCTATGTCAGTGACCTTGGTTCTTCTGCGGATCTCATCATTTCTGATGTGATCACACAGAGAAACTCCGAGCATAGCTCTCTCCATCGCCCTTTGGGTGACCTTGAGCCTTCTTATGAGGCCCACTGTTAAGGACCACGTTTCTGTGCCATAGGTCATCACTGGCAACACGCACTGATTAAAGACTTTCGTCTTGAGACACTGCGGTATTTTGGACGAGAAAATGTTCCGTAGCTTCCTGAACGCTGCCCAGCCGAGCTGGATTCGTCGAGACACCTCCTTCTCAAAGTTGGACCTACCTAACTGGACTGTTTGTCCTTGGTATACGTACTGGTCAACAACTTCGAGCGCAGAGCTTTCAACTCTTACTGGAGTGAGTGCGACATGAGAGTTCGACATAATTTTCGTCTTCTCCATGTTCATTTAGAATTATTATTTATAATTTAGAATGACATACTCGGCTTATACTACACTGCGATCTTCTACTATATAAAAATTGATACTTTGTCACAGTTTTCACGTAATTTTGATACTTGCAGGAGCTGTCGAAGAAAAATGTAGTTTTTAAGACTTAATGCCCGTTTTCTTCATCTCCAGATAAAATTTAACTAACAGATAAACCTATGTCTATTTCATAAAACATGATGTTTAAGACAGAGATTGATATAAAATATCTGCCAGATAAATTTTATCTGTAGGTAGATAGTGAAACAGGGTAAAGCTTAATTCTTCATTTTATGCACTTAAAAGCACATACAATTTTAAATTAAAAAAAATAACGATACCTACATTAATTTGCATTTTATTTAATCAAAAGAAACTATAATTAAATTACAATCATACAAACAATCAAATCGTTTAGTCATACTTACTTATTTTTAATAATGGCGACAAGTTGCCAGCCCATCGTTTAAAAAGAGCAGAGTAAGCGCCAAAACACACGGTGAAACGCAACTGCAACGCAACTGAAACTGCTAGTTACTTTTGAGTTGCATCGCAGTTTCTGCTATAGACTTCCTTAGAAAACCACACACGACGCAACTAGTTTGAAACGTTTCGTTTCAGTTGCGTTCTGGGTCTAAGAACTTACCCACATTCAACATTACAAAGTTGGGTTAAAATAGCTATTCTCCGTATAAAAACGCAAAGACATTCAAATTTTCATGCCACCGGAGAAAAAAAAACAATAATCAAAATAGACATAATCTAAGGCGCTCTCTGTGTGTCAATATGTGTTGCCCCAATGCATGACATGTGTTGGCTTGTATTGGTAATTGTTGGGCCAGTGGATATTACACGTAGACGCTGTCTCCACGAGCGACAGAATCACGGCTCCACAGAGAGTGTATAGAAATATCTGGCTCCACTGAAAATCAGCGTCATGTCTCTGGCATCCATTGACATGACACTATGCTGAGTGGAGACCATTTTCCAGTCCATACCTACCTTCTTTCTCATTCTTGTTTCTCCGTTCTATTTTTATGTTTAGTTTTAAGATTCTAAGTTTTAAGTTCCTCTTTTATTTTGTTTCTGTACTCACATTTATATTGGACTGGAAATAAATATTTACTTTACTTTACTTTACTAAATACGTGGAACGACGATAATATCGCCGCGATTCTGTCGCTCGTTACATTGGCCCAACAATTACCAACATAAGCCAAGACATTCCAAGCATTGGGGCAACACATATGCATTATACATGATCGACATCACTCTATCAATTTCTTACGTTATGCCTACGAATAACAATACTATAGAAAAATAGCTTTCATACAATATGGATGATGACTACATTCAAAAATTCAAAAAATAATTAGTCCATATTTTAGGCTATTAAAAAATATTTGAAACACATTTTTTACCTGATCAAATACATAGATACAGAGCATTAAAGTTACGGTGTGGGGGGTATTGACGGCACTCCTAGGTAAAAATCTTACTTAGGCGTGACGTCAAGAGCAACTTTACCAAGTGTAGCTTTGTCATTTTGATGGACTATAAATTTTTTTTTGTCATCATGCATATTACTGTGACGCAACCCCCTTATTACAAAACGAGTTTTATTTATAGTTCTAGAACTCATATTAATGACGTTTCGGCTATAGACAAAACGTCTAAAATGACATTAATCTAAAGAAATGTATTTAAAACTCATTTTGTAATAACGGGGCGGGGTAAAGGTCGGTTGATATTTTAAGCCCCGCCTACTGCGGTTGGTATTTCGCGGAACCATTTTTTTAAAGTAGGTTTCGTTTCAATAGTATTATTAGGTACTCGTAGTTATCGCTACAGAGAATTTTGTTCCTTGTTAGACAAAAAAATATTAAGTAAAAGTAAATATTATTAATAAAATTAAACTATACCAAGTTGATCCTTCAATAACTTAGTTTCTTCAATCAGGTTCGATATTTGACTGGTTCTGGAAAACAAGAAAAAAAAAATCTTACCTACTAATATTATAAAAAAATACAATTGTGCCGATGGATTGATGTTAGTCTTCCACGCAAAAAACCACTGAACAGGTTTTGATAAAACTTTTCAATATTGCAGCTTGCACTTCAGAAAAACAGAGAAGCTATATTATTTTAAGTTTTGTGAATAATGTCCTCGATCAAATCGGGGACTTACTCAAGAAAGGCCAAATCAAGAGTACCCTAAACCGACGGGCATGTATGAGGCGGCTGATGAGTGTGGATGAAGCGAAAGAGGTGTGTTTGGATCGTAGCAAGTGGAAGGAAGAGCTAGCTTAGCATGGCACTCCGTGACAAGACATCATGCGTTTGTCACGCTTACGTCTCTGTCTATAGTTCTAAATGTGATAAGGACAGCATACGTGAGATAATTGTCGCGGCACGCCGTGCTAAGCCCCGTGGTCTCTGCCTACCCCAATGGGAGAGAGGCGTGACGGATATGTATGTATATGTTAAAGACCCAATATATGATGATAATTGCGTACGAATTCGCGGGCAGCTTTGATTCATATTAAAAACTCGAAATGTAAATTTTTACCACATTAATCACGTTCAAATAAAAATAAAACTTACTGCTGTTGTAATATAGAAGAAATTGTATCGCTATGAGATTTGCCCAGAGCTATGTCTTTCTTCTTGTATTCCTCTTGCCATTTTTGTAGCTGAAAAAATAAGACATTCATTAATTAAAAAAGGAATGGAGTTGGTATAAGGTGTAAAGTTATTTAGGGGAGCATTTTAAGTGGCTATTCTTTCATGTTTTTAAGCTATTGCATAGCTTCTATCGCGGGCCTTGAGCGCGGGGACCGAATCCAGAAATTCCGTAACGAAAAAACCTCACGCTCCCCACTCATTGTCTAACGTCGTTTCAGTTCGGCAGTCTTCGACACACCGGCGCGGGCGCGCGGCGGCGGCGTCGTCAAAGGACCCTTTGACGATGCCGCCGCCGGTCGGTCACCACGCTCAAAAAGTGTAACTTGAATTAATATCAAAGAAAAAGAAATACTACATAAATAAAATAAATAAATAATTATAATTGCATAAGTTGATACAAAATGCTATGCAATAGCTTTACCGCGGCAGTCCCCGAGTGCCACACGTCTTTTTTTAATGTTCCATTGGCATATATTGTCTAGAATTAAATACTTAAACTGCTTCAAGCTACACGAGTCAAGCACGAGCGCACTCCGAAAGTTTCGCTCGTGCTCGGTTGCATTTCGCAAGTTGTCGGTTTTTTTGACGAGCACAAAGGGATTTGAGGAAAATATTCGTTGTAGGTTCGTCGGCGAGAATAGCCACAGAATGGATGCCAGACGGCCAGCGCCACCAAGGTTGGTCACCGAAAAACGATGGCGCATCGACCTTTTTTTTACGTGGGGAAATCCATTATGGATACCCTCCATCTATGAGAAAGACGGAGGGTTATGCCGGACTCCCACCGGCTAAAACCCCACGGTGTTCCTTCTTGTCGCTTCAAGACGGGGTCACGGGAAAACTTGCGTATATTTCCGCGTCCTGCGTATACTTCCGCGACCATGGCGCATCGGCCTAAGTACATTTAAGGAAGATTGGTGGGAAGTAGCCACCGACAGATATCTGTGGAGAGGCATAGGAGTGGCTTTTGCCCAGCATTGGGACGACATAGGCTAAAAAAAGTACCTCAACAGTCTTATCCTGCGAGTGTTTCTTCAAAGCTTGTATCTGCTGACTCAGCGCGTCTCCAGTACGCCTGTACTGCTCTAGTTCATTAAGTAACGCTCGCTCGGCCGGACTCGTAGCCGACGACATGCGGAGTTTGCGGATTACTGCTGAACATCTGGAACGAAATAACTTGTGAAGATTATACAAGTAAGACACAGAACACACGGTGAAACGCAACTGCAACGCAACTGAAATGATTGTCTAAGGAAGTCTATAGCAGAAACTTAGATGCAACTCAAAAGTAACTAGCAGTTTCAGTTGCGTTTCACCATGTGTTTTGGCGCTAAACCTAAAAGCAAATGGAGCGAAGTGGTTTCTGCCTACCCCGATAATATGGATATGTATACAGGGTGTAACAGAAAGGGGGTATAATGCCAAAACACAGCCATAGTCCTCATGAAACTGAACAATTTTGCCCAAGGAACATGGGTCGTAATTAAAAAAAAAAAATCGCCTCCCCATACAAAATGTCCGATCAGCTGATCGAGTAAGTATGGGCGATCTAAAAATTTTTCTCGAGTTACGACCTATGTTCCTTGGGGAAAGTTGTTCAGTTTCATGACGAATATGGCTGTGTTTCGGCATTATACCCCCTTTCTGTTACACCCTGTATATGTATTTAGAGACGTTAATGAAAAAAGTGGATGAAAAACGAAATATATTAACTAAGCAAGAACTTATTCGTAGTACAATAGGGTAGTTTTTAATGTTTTTCGAAGGGCAATTCCGAAAAAACACTATAAGGCACTCCCCTTTATTTTAAAACTAAAAAATACCCCTATCAATACCAAATTAAAAATGTTACCTGTATTTAATATCATCTTGATGCTTTTCAGCCAATTCCAACTTTTCTTTGATAGTTGCTGATTGCGATGTCACTTCGTCGACGTCTTTCTGTGAAACGTAAGAAAAAATCCTATTAAATTATAATAAGTTTAACTTGACATTGGAAAATATAGGTAGTTGCGAATTTGAAAAAAAAAACACGAACGTGTCTTGTGAGATCAACTATTAGTTAAGTAGATTAATCATTTATTCCAATCCCATTCAAAATAAATAAGAAAAAAATATATACAACAATAATAAAACCAAAAAACAGTACTTATTTTATGATATTAAAGCGTAAATATCAAATAAATATGTTTGGTGGCAGTTGTACACAGGCACCTGTAAATCACCAATCCACAAAGCGGAACAATAAACAAAACACAAAACAAGAACATAAACAAAAAACTATCTTATTTTGTGATATTAAAGAAAACAGTTCACATACCTGTAAATCAACAATCCAACTCTCATGCTGCTGGCTAAGCGCCTTCAAAGCGTTGAGTTTGCGTGTGATAGCGTCCAACGCGCGTTGTTGACGAGATTGGTATTCACCGCGGAGTTTCAACGTCGCTTGGCTTAGGAGCTGGAAAATAGACACGTAAATTCTATTTATATTAATCTATATGTCAGAGATTACGTTCATGAAGGCTATTTTGGAACCATTTGCAAACTCTTTACTGCTAAAATGCAAGAACTGGCATGTTTCGGACTGGTTGTCACTTTGGCGCTTCAATATTTGAGTCGCTGTCTTGTATGATGGATGCTGTTTGGGATTATTGATTTGAAGAGATATCGGAAGACATCACGTACACCTTATTATTTGATAACGTGATTGCAAACTACCCAATAAAGCCAATTTGTTCGTTACACGCCCACTGTCTTATTTTAACTAAAAGCTTAAACGCCACTTCTGATGACTCCTCGCCGACATATATTATATTATATTATAAAAAAATAGCATCCATGCACAAATGACTAAAGGCCCATGTCATATCATGTCATATGTATACCTGTCTCTGTCTAAAACGTCATGTTTTATGAAATAGACATAGGTTTATCTGGGTTGGTGGAACAGGCACTAAAATCCTATTTTTAATCTGGGGGCACGGCCGTGCCTCCCCCAAGTCGAGCCCAAACAAAACGGCCGTACCATCCTTTTCTCGATATAATTAATCTTATAACTGTACAAACTAAATGTACATGAATTACTTATTAACGTACCTAATCAAAAGTTCTACGTTTAAAAATTAACTAGATAACGCAAGGACACGTACGTAATTCGTTACTTAGTGTAAGTAGTACTTGTGGTTCGTACCTATTAGTATTATTTTTTAATTTACTTATATGCCATTTTTTTAATGATTCAACGTTAAGATCACATTATTGTAATAATGCCAAGTCGAAAAAAAGTTTAAAAAATTATAGCAAGTTGGTCTATGCCTTACCAGCTAGCTTAGCATGCACTCCGTGACAAGACGTTGTCATGCATTTGTCACGCTTACGTCTCTGTCTAAAGTTTTAAATGTGATAAGGGCAGCATGGCGTGAGATAATTGTCGCGGCACGCCGTGCTAAGCCCCCAGGTCGCAATAGCAATATCTTCCACGCAACTTTGGCGTTAAAACAGTACACAAATATACAATCATACATACGTACCTCCAAACACTCCTTAGGACTCGGTTCGCTTTTCTTAGCAAGATTCAGTATCGGTTGCGACACCTCTCTCGTCAATATCTCCTGAATTATTTCCGTGAACGACACTTTTTGTCTCTGAAAGAAAAATACATACCAGTAAGTATCTATTTAAGTGAGTCAATATTTGTTCCCAGTATCAAAATAAAAATAAAGAAAACTAAAACGAAACAAAAAATAAAAAAACTTAGTTAATAAAACATAAAACACACAACATAAAGATAATGAATAGAAGCGAACATCACTGTTAAAAAAAATACTACTAATTGTTTACTTAGTTTGTGGACGTCCACTGCTGGACAAAAGCCTCCCAAGGATCTCCATCACGTCAATGTTTGTACCGATGTATGTCTAAGTAGGTACCACTCGAAAACAGACAACTTTTTTTAAACCTAACGCTAGATTCGCAAGAGTGCAGTTTTCCCCAGAGAAGAATCAATCTAGCAAGAAACTCTTTTGGGTTGCTGTTTCTCAAATAAAGTTTACAATTCTTTTAAAAACAGAGATACAAACATTTATTCACATTTTCGTAGAGCTATAAATAAATAAACAATTAAAAATTCAACTGGGATATACGGGCTTACAAAATACGAAACCATACTGAATGGGAAATATTTTAATTTAACTTACTTCTTTAAGAATTTTATTGATGTCCTCTTGTTCCAAAGCAGGGTTTCTTAGTTGCATTTCTTTGTATAATTGCTCTTCAATGTCATACGGTTCTATTGTTCTGAAAATGTAATATAAATAAGGTTATTGAATAATTCTGTCTTTAGCACTTGCCAAGTTTAGTCAGAGAGGCGAGAGAAAACTTTTACAGATTGAAAGTGTTTTACAAGTCAGGTATTGTTGTGTTTTGTGGTCTCTTTCTGACATTTTAGTATAAAAGGTCCTAGAAAGAAAGGGAGATATTTCCTGATGAGTTTCGGCTTTTGTTGGGTTAACGATCTCTTTCAAACGCATAAGAATGAAAGGAGCTAGAATGAGAGGGAGATATTTCTTGATGTACTATGATAGATATGTATGTATGTATCATTATCATTAGCCTATTGCAGTCCACTGCTGGACATAGGCCTCTCCTACACGGCACTGAGATCCATTTTCGGCTGCTCGCCAGCCATCTTGCGTAAATCGTCACTCCATCGTGCCTGAGGACGTCCTACACGTATGCATGCATACGTACGTATGCGTGTAAGAAAAACCTTATTCCTTTAACCTGAGTAACACACTGGCGTCATGAAACAGCACGAGTGGCATCGGCAGCGATGCCCGCAAACCGAGTGACGCGTGCTACTAGGGACGCTGCACAGTGACGTCACTAGTGACTCGATGTCCGCTGGAACGTAGGCTTCTAACCACTGACCTGAGTAAGACAGTAGCGTCGTGACACAGCACGAGCAGCATCGGCAGCGGCGGCGGCGTGGCGCACACGGCGGGCGGCGCGCTGTGTCCCACACACACGACGTGGCGCGCGCTGCTGCGGGACACGCACAGCGACGACACTAGGGACTCGCTGTCCGCTGGAATTAAAAACTTCGCTTAATGGGTGTTGGTGTATTAGATATAGAATATGATTAATGAATCATTTTGCTACTACAATAAGCAAAAACTCAAATTTTTTCTTAGCACGAATTTGGACATAAAATTTGAAACTTCTTGAGAAAACTAGGTTGAATTTGTTAACCATTGCTATTTTTAAAACCCATTTCTATTAAGGATTGTAATTAAAAAAGCTCACTTTTAGGTACTTTATCATTCTCTCCTTTAATATTTTTTTAATGATATTTATTTGACTTGTACCACTTTGAAAAAACTGCATGTGCATCCGCAAATGTGAGACATAAAATATTTGCAACAACCCTGATTTAAAGTGGAAAAAAGCGTGAATATAAAATGTTATACAAAACCACATATCTTATATATAAAAATGAATCGCAAAATGTGTTGGTAAGCGCATAACTGAACAACGCCTGGACCAATTTGGCCAATTCTTTTTTTAAAATGTTCGTAGAAGTCCAAGGATGGTTCTTACGGCGAGAAAAAATCGAATAATTGCCGGGAAAGCCCTAAAACAGACCTTTTCTTTTTCCCATACAAATGTTTTCCTACTAAAATGTAGAGTCAATTTGAACTTTATTCCTACACAATAAAGTTCATTCTAAGGCGGGACAAAGTTCGCCGGGACAGCTAGTAGCCTATAAAACAGTTATGTAAAAATAACCTACCATCATCAGCCAACGCGTAGTCCTTCAACTGCTTTAATATTGGCAGTGTGATTGTATGGACTCCACCCGCGTGGATACAGGCATATGTGTTACTGGAACACTGGAATGTTATTAATAGATATATCAATCAATGAAGATGATAACTACATTCAAAAATTCAAAAAATAGTTAGTCCGTCTTTTAGGTTATTAAAAATATTTGAAACACGTTTTTTACCTGATCAAATACATAAATAAATACAAAGATACAGAGCATCAAAGTTAAGGAGTGGGGGGTATTGACGTCACTCCTACATAAAAATCGTACTAAGGTGTGACGTCATGAGCAACTTTAACCCAGTGTATCTGTGTCATTTTTAGTTAAAGAAAAAAAAGAAAAAATACGTGTCGAATATTTTAGATTAATCTATGTGATGGACTAAAGAAAATTTTTTTAGTCATCATGCTCATTCATTGGTCCCACCTTATGCAAAGGCTGTTCCTGGCAATTGAACTAATTTAAATAACTATTTCTGGCCTGGATGTGTAAGTACATGTCTTTACGTATGTCTACTATGAACCTCTGCTGAACAAAGTCCTCCCTCATTGCTCTCCATTTAGTTATATTACTTATTAGTAATACGGTATTCGTACTTTAAAATGCTGCTGGATTGTTGAAGCCATGACCGGTCGTTGTGGAGATCCTTCCAGAGGGCTTAGCATACGTGGCGCGACAATTATCTCACGTCATGCTGTCCTTAGCACATTTAAAACCTTTAAGTATAGAATATATACGGAGGTGCCACATTTTTTTTTCATTTACAAATGAGTTTATGACAGCGTGCCAAGGTTGGCGCAAGTTTTTCATAGTTTTCTTGGTAGATGAGCTGTCAACCGATAAGAAATTCCATACAAAAAGGTAGCCATTTCCTTATATATTCTATACTCAAAGTTTAAAACTATGGACAGAGTCGTAAGCGTGACAAACCCATGACAACGTCTTGTCACGGAATGTATGTTAAGCTAGCATGAGTCCGTTCAGGAGCGGACGTTCAAAAGCTGACATGATGTTGACTTTAAAATTAGAATCTTACCGGATACAAACACACTGGGTAAGAATGTTGCATGTCCACATCAGAGTTGAGTGCGATGTTTAGTTCAACTGTTTCTACAACGTAGAGGGCGTGGGTATCGCCGTCTTCTTTGTCAGATGACTGTAATGAGAAAGGGAGAGATATACTCGTAATTGTTAAAACATTTATAAAATACGTTATGTGTCCTTGAGATTAAGGCGTTTTGTATGGAGAAGCCGGTTTTGTTCTTCAGAGTATTGAATGCAAGCCTCTAATTTGATAAATTGAGGAAAGAATTGATAAGATGGTCATGGAAATAGCAAAGCTTTAAAACAAGTCATACTGGAATGGTAAACTACGTCCACAATCTAATCCTAGTAAGTCTTTGTGTAGAATTACATACATATCTGAGGGCACGGCCGTGCCCGCGCCAAGTCGAGCCCAAACAAAATGGCGGCCGTACCCTTTTCTCGAAGCAATTCAAGGCCCTGTAGCTTACTAGTGGATAAAGCTGGAAGCCAATTTTTTTATCAATCGAGGGTACATACTATAACTAGCTATTGTACCGATCTTATAACTTTTTACTGTGGAAGGAAAACACAGCGAGACTGACGCAATTTTTTTACATTTATGTTTTTGGAGGGATGTGTCTGTCACGACTCTTTCCCTATAATTGATACGATCTAAATACACTTCCTTCGCTTCATCCACATCCGTTTAAGGTACCTACTCCTGACTTGGCTTTGGCTAATAGAATACTGAGAATACTACTACCTTTTGTATAACTTCTCTTTTTTTCTGTCTCTATGTACTATCATCTTACAATAAACTGTTAAATAAATAAATAAATACTCACATGAGGCAGCAATAAGCAATGATACAGCAGCGCGGAGCAAGAAGCCACCACTACAAGTGGGGGGGTGTCTCCTCCTCCAATAGCTACTATAGAACACGAGTCTGTGCCGTAGTTGTCATCAGCGGGTGGGTACATCGCTAAGGGGCCTTGTAGTTTCTTTTGGGGGCTGAAACGTTAAGATATAAGGTAAGATTAGAGGACGTCAATGGATAAAGTTGTTTACTATGAAAATGTATGATTGATAAATAAATATCATCATCGTATTTAGATGTTTTTAACTCATTCGCTAACGGCAAGGGTGATAAAAAAATTAAGAGAATTCTGTAGACGTGAATTTTATAGACAGGCTCGTTTCACCATCTAAGTACAGATAAAATTTATTTGATAGATATTTTATACTTGTCTCTGTCTTAAACGTCATGATTTATGAAATGGACATAGGTTGAAAACAACAATGGAAACAGCCACTAAGTGCCCGTTTCAACACCGACAGATAAACTTTAACTGACAGATAAATAAATAAATAAATAAATCTTATCTCTGTTTCATAAAATATTACGTTTTAGAGAGAGACTGGCATAAAATATCTGACAGATAAATTTTATCCGTAGATTATGAATCAGGCCCTTAGAGTTATAATTACACATTAATAAATTCCAAGAGAGACCGTAGCCTGTCATTAAAATAGGCATGATGACTAAAAAAATTTTTTAGTCCATCACATAGGTTGTTTTAAAATATTCGACACGTATTTTTTCTTTTTTCTCTTAAACTAGAAATGACAAAGATACATTGGGTTAAAGTTGCTCGTGACGTCACACCTCAGTACGATTTTAACCGAGGAGTGACGTCAATACCTCCCACTCCGTAACTTTGATGCTCTGTATCTTTGTATTTATTTATGTATTTGATCAGGTAAAAAATGTGTTTCAAATATTTTTTAATAGCCTACAAGACGGACTAATTATTGTTTGAATTTTAAATGTAGTCATCATCCCTATTGTTTTGCAAGTTTCCTTCTAACGCTTCAAGATCTTACCTCTTACTATCCAAATCACACGGCATCATAAAAACATCTCCATTTCCCCTCAGGATCAGAAGGTCTTCAGAACCGACCACCGACGTGAAGTCTACGGCAGTGTCTCCAAGACTGTCCAGGATGGTCTTCCCGGCTAACTGGCTGCAAGGTTTGGGACCGATGGACAGGATCTTGACTAGTTTCGGACCGTTTTTCAGGGCTATGTTGTATAATCTGGAATAGAGGAAGTGCGTGATGATGATGGTGATGGTACGAGTATGATGCCAATTGAAGGAACTGAAGGTAAATTAAAGAATTTCTATCATAGGATAACGACTGGCAGGTAAGTTACGGCTATCACTGAAACATCGCAGACGTCTTTTCTTCTACCGAAACTGAGTCCCTTTGCCATTTCTTATATCAGTTATACGTACCTACATAATGTCGGTGGAGAGTTCGCCGTTCGGGCCTTTCATATGCTTATACTCTGCTACATACCTTATAGGTAAATATACACTTAAGTATTTAAACTAAGCAAAATACCTATTTAATACTGTATATAAGTCAAAGTCAAAATATCTTTAATCCATAGGCATTTACATGCGCTTGAAAACGTTAACATATGTAGGTACATATTTTTAAAGGTAACGCTATACTATTAAATAAATATTACGCACTAAGTACACTCACCTGATAGTATTATCAGAGGCCAACACAAGCAGATGTGACAAGGAAGTAGGATGCCACTGCACCTTGCGGACTTCCCCTTGAGAGTACAGGAACCGCTCGTCCAGGCTGTAGCTCCTGGAAGTAAGGAATGCTGTTGGTTAGTAGAAGAAAGAAGTCCAAGTTAGGAAGTTTTTTGTATCATTGTATTTAAATGTTACGGCAAAGGTCTTTATCCTATTTCCTGTTAACATTGTAATGTCAAAGTTTGTACCGATGAATCAATGGATTTTACGCAAAAACCACTGAACAGATTTTAATTAAACTTTACAATATTGTACCTTATACATCAGAATCACACATAAACTATATTATTTACAGATATTGTGCGCTTTTTGCCAAGATTTGGACTTTACGGTTAAACTTAGGGTTTCACTATGCCTGGGTAAATTTATCTACTTTATTTCTAAGTAAAACTGCTTTGTAACTGTTCTCGAGAAGCATATCTTGTACATAAGTAGACACCCTTTCTTTTACCCCATAACTGTTTCTAATTTAGCAACATATTCTGCACTCAAAACACTTACCCCTTTATCACAAAACTAGGTTTAAAAATAGTCCGACGTTAGTTCGTTTAGTTTGACGTTTTGTCCATAGCCTTAGGCCTGTTTCACACGAGGGCAGAACAGTGAGGCAGAACAGTGGACAGCACAGCACTGCTACTGTTTAAACGCACAGAATAGTGTTTAGGCAGTTGAAGACAATACTATTTTGTGCGTTTAAACAGTAGCAGTACTGTGCTGTCCACTGTTCTGCCCTCGTGTGAAACAGGCATAAACGTCAAAAGAGACGAACTAACGTCAGACTATCATTAAACCACGTTTTGTAATAAGGGGATTAGAAATAATTAGCCTATTGCAAGTCACAAGTTAGGTAAGGTTAATATCAATAGTTTATATATATGGTACATGTGACGCCCTGTAGGTGCACAACTAACAAGAGGACAAGTAATTGCCAAACACTCCAATTCAAAACAAACCGAAAACAAAGCAATAAATAGGCTTTATTCGGCGTAAAACATCTCCCTCGCCATCAGAAAGTGTGTTACCTTGTAGTTGCATGTAATTTGATACGTGAAATCTCACGAGCGCCGGTTTGACGTGCTCGAATTAACCAATACTGGAGCTAATTCTATTTGCACTGACCGATGGTTTTGTTAGGTTAAGTGTTTGGGAAAATAGAGCATGTTGGAATTTTAATTGGGTTTTGTGAGTAGAAGTGAATGGTGAATGTAAATGTGGATCACGGAAAAAACGACACAGGCTGCTTAAGACTGTAATATTAAGCTGAAGAAGAGAGAGGCCTTTACCTAAGAAGCAAAGTTGCAAAATAGCAAAATGTGATCATAGGTGACTAAAAAGTAAATATTAAATATAACGGCTCATCTTATATGGCGTTGTTTACTGTTCAGCTTGGAATATTCTGTCAAAATGTGTTAAGTATGACTTGTAAGAATTCTTAATTTATTCATGATGGAGATTTGTTAAGTTGGCATTTCTTTCTTATTAAGACAAGCTAATACAATACCTATAGCAAAGTCAGCTGTGATGTTCATATATTAAAAATTATAAAAGCTCAGTTTTAGCATGAAAAGGACACCGATTACACCTACGCATGCATTTCGAAAATCAGCAAACAATTAAAACAAACGGTCAAAGAAAACCGCGAACCCAAACGCACGATTAATCCTGGCCACACGTAGGTAGCCAGCCGCCGAGAAAAAAGAAAAACCTACATTCAAAAAACAAAATGGCGCGCGTAATCAAATTATTATCAGGGATAAGGCCGAGACCGCATTCGTGGGTATTTATCGCGTGGCATAATGAATGAATCCTTTTTTCCCGCCGATAATGGGGGTGCGTTCGGAAACCCACCTGAGAGAAAACCCCACGTGGAGATGGCGCGAAAAAATTTAAAGACCCCCGTTTTTATGGTCGCTAGGGATTTAAAGGTGGTCAAGGGGTTAAACTGGGATATTTAAATGTTAATACGTCGTGTTGGTAAGTCAGAGTTAATTAATGACTTAATATTTATTTACTCAGAGTTGAAATACTTACTCGTAAATACATCAGAATGAATAGATCTTGCGATTTGATAGATGTAACGGAAAACATCTTTCAACACTTAGAATTAATTTCAATAATATAGTACCTAAGTTTAAAAGTGCAGGCAAAAATAGCAGACGGCTATTTCATAATCTACACAAATACAGTATTCATCAAGTCCAGAACTTATATGGATTTAAGATGGACAAGAAACAATCAGGAATTTCTTAAAAAAATGCAATTTTCATGAATATAGAACAGTCATAAGGTTTCAAAGAGTCAAGAAAGGCCTTCCATTTTCACAGATACAGTCACCCTGTGACATACCACTGCTAGGCAAAGGCCTCATTCCTTTCTCTGCATCCAATTCTGCTTGCCATACTTCGCTGAATGAGTCAAGCTCGTTTTGCCATCTTCGCCTAGGTATGCCACGTTGTCATTTCCCGTGACTAGTTATCTAGACATTATTATTGATATCCATAACCATCTTTTACATAGAGACAGAACTCCACATGAGAAGGAACCTCAAGCTATCAAAACACATCTAGATTTTTGAAAAAGGAATCCTGTACAGGCAATTAGACAACCCCAACTACATGCACGTCCAATTTTATATTTAATCGCATTTCGCTGTACGAATACAGTTCCTAACCAATGCTATGTAATTGCGACTAACTTCACCGTATTGTATAAGGGGTGTAGTTAGCGATATTGTTTTGGTTGGCAATTTATGCTGTCCTGGTATCTATAATTTTACATCATATTAATATTCATTGTTGAATGAATATTTTTTTCGATATTGAAGAGTTAGAGCCTTGTCCCTGGAGTGTCCGCCATTGATGCCTACAGATAGATGAGATAAAAATAAGTCATGCAGACGCGAAAAAACATCAAATGTGGTCTCATATTCTTGAAAGTTAAGTAAACTATTAGTTTCCTTCAAATATTTATACAGACATATACATATATATCTGTATATATTTGAAGATTATGAAAATCAAGACAATACGAGTATTTATCACTTTCGCTCGTTAATTCTTGGGAAGAGTTGTGTAATGTGTTAAGCACTGGAATTAAATTAAATAATATTTTAAAATTAATCTAATTGGTAAGATTCTAAAGGTTTAAAAAAGTCTTGGATGAAAATTGTTTAATGTTATGATGATTGCGTTTTTAAGTTGTGCCACAGTTGTGTGGTATGTATTCTTGTCTTAATATTGTGAAGGCACAATCAAGGTTTGGCAAAAAGCGAACCTACGTCCCATAATTACAGTTAAAAATTCCAACAAAAAGACGCAACGCAACATTTGAGAACGTAAATCACACAATTTTTACATACCAAAGAGAAAGGCCACGATTTACCACTGAATCTCAAAAGGGACGATCTAAAAAAAATTACAAATGGCCCGACATTAGAACAAACGCGAGCAAACAGGGGTTCGGGTGTCTCCGGAACAAAAACCGATAAAAACCGAAAAAGGTTCCGATTCGGTAAAAAATAAGAATCAGACAAAGCCACCGGCGAGTGGGTAACCTCTATACGTGTCCAGTTTTTTTACGAGCTACCCTTTTGTCCTTCCGGGCCTCTTTTTTAAATAGATCAGGGAGGGTAAGTAAGACCGCCTCCGCCACCGGACGTCCACCCTGAAATATTATTGTGGATTTTTCTGCTCGGCATTCATAAATATTTTTGTTCCCCCCTCACCGCCTGGATTTGCTGGAATCGGCGTAGAATTATAAATTCGGTTAATAAAATATAGCGATAAAGCCGCTTTTTCGAGACCTCTATTATATTTTGTTTAATTTAAATATGAATAATTAAATTTAAAAAGGAAATCTCTGGGCTAATGAAATTTTTGTTTTTGAGATAATGAATTGAAAACACGTGGCGGCTGCGGTGTCAGGACACTGTTATTCTTTTCTCGCCCGGCTCATTCCAATTCAGGTTTCGTATAAAAATGCCGGGGAAATTATTTAAATGTATTAATTATGACGATGAATTATTTTTCGTCTGTTTATCTGGGAGCGGACTATCGCACCGCGCACGTTCCGCGAAAGGATTTTTTTGATAATATAATTACAAGGGAGTCCTTCAAAAATCTACGTGGAACACGCCTAAAACAACATTTAAAAAACCCTTCAACTGTCAATTGCAAAGAGACGTGAAAAAGTTTTAAAAATATTGAAAAACGCGCGAGTGAAACTCGAATCCCAGTCCACAAAAAAGGCGGCAAAGAAATGATTAAAACAACCATCGATCCCTTAGGATTAGACTGGTAACGAACATGCCGAAATATTCAAATACAATACTAACAAATTGATACAAACACTCATTAGGAGCGTGGGGAGTGCGAGAGTGGTTGTCCCCCCGATTCTGCAATCCACATTCAGCGTACAAATATTATCTAAAATTCCTTCTCATTTATAATCCTTTTGTGTCCGCGGCGTCCTCCGTCAACGGGGCCCTCTCCCCTTAGGGGGTGGGGGGTGTAAGGGGTGTATTTTTATATTTTTAATCGCGGCGAGCATTATCCAAATGGACATTGGTGGCCGGTGCTGTGGAGATGATAAATTCTCCTTTCGTTCGACAGTCGTCTGTTTTGTTTTCTCCCTTTGCCTTCTAGGATTGAAAAAAATATATTCATTAATTATATGGAATTTCGTCTGGTTTTGGCGGCACGTTCGGTTTGAGGAGCTGGTAAAAATAATACATTGGGATTTCGTTCGTTTTGTTTGTTATTATTTGAAGAATCTCGGAAGCTATTTTTAAGGAGATCTTCATGTTAAAGAATAGTATGCTCTTATAGCAACCACATCTGAAGTAATCAATATGTATTCGGATAAATAACCTAATAAGTTTCTTAATTTGTTCATAATCTGATTTTAATTTATAGTTTAAAGAAATCTCTGGGCTTGTATAGAGTTAGAACGTTACTGATTGATTTCTTAATTCTTTAATTAGTGGCCCAAAAACATGTATTACGATAAATATACTTATTACAACATGTAGTTTAAATTAATATACAAATAAGTACACAAAGAAAGACAATTTTTTCGCAATATTGAAACACTTTCTCCAAAAACTTTCCTTATGCCTCCCCGATAAAAAAAAAAGGAAAATGACGTGGCATTATCCATTTCTTTCTTTTGTCACAAATGAAAATTGATAGCTGTAACAACCTGCAACCGTTTACTGTGGACCTGATCAGTATTAGCTCTAATACGAACGGTGTCTCAAGTTCATTCTGTTGTACTTATTGATGCAGGTTATTATAACCACGAACTTTCCTCTATGATCGATGATGGTTTCTTTCTTTGAAATTAGCCAAAAAATTGGAGAAAATTTGACTTCTAATTTGATGTTCGGCTATTGAATTTTTTGAATGAAAGATTTATTCCTTTTTGACCGGCTACAAAAACGGACATTTTCTTTGTAAAAGTCTTAAAGCAAATAAATAGGTTAGTTCAAATTCGTGTCTATCTAAGACATCGTACCTCCCATACTAGTTATGACAGCCTAGTACAATAGGAACTTTGTCAGTGAACATTTATACATTTTAGTGGTCATACATGTCAATAGGTAAACATAGAAGAACATATAGTCAATTATATCATCATCATCATTAAATTTAAGAGCGTCGCTCTTGTCGGTGGAGTCCTCGCCATTCTGCTCTATTCTCTGCCGTCCGTTTGAGCACCTGATACAACACAACACAACTACTGATTCTCCTAACAATTGATCTAAACAATATTGATACTGCAAATACTGAAAGCAAGCTCCTGAAGAATACGTAGATGCAACTTTAGGAACCACAACGCAACTTTTAAGCAAAGTACTTAATCCCTTTCATAAATAAAGCACTTTCCATTTCAAACTCTGGAAAAAAACAAAGACGTCAATACTTCACCCAAATCCAAAAGATAATAACTTCCAAACGATAAAATTCGAACAGTTTAATGGAACCAAATCCCTCAGACCAATAAAACATGAAAAAACCCTAATATTTTATAGAAATTCAAACAATATAGATGATCCTAGTATTACGGGGAGCAAGCAAGCAAAAATAGCCCTGCTTTGCATATAGAAAAGCGATCCATTTTTAGGGGTCCGTTACTGTAATTGAATTTAAATAATCCATCATGGTGTTTTAAACTGATGGGTAAATTTTTGTCTATGGTAACATTGTCAGTATTGTTTAATTTAACTTATGTATAAGTAAATTAACTTTAGCTTGAAGATTAATTATTTTGGTTAATTTTTAAAAGAATTATCCTAATAAGATACCTACTTGATTGTGATTCTACGATACGGATATCAATTTGTCCAATAAAAACAAATAAACCATTTAAAACATATTTTCACACTTTAACGCGTACAGTTCGAATTGTGTTTCTGACCAACTAACATTACAAATCGTTTATGACATACAGCAATGTAGATAGAGAGTAGACAGTACGACCTACCCTTCAACAACAACTAACCATTCCGAAACAAGATATTCCACTGAACGCTTTTAAAATAAACTGAGAATCTTACAGAACCCAAACCTCTCTCACTAAACTCTAACATCCCACAAACCCGCGTAAGCAGTGAGTTATGAAAAACGATGGAAAAAGTGCAGTGGACTGCGGGCAAGAATTAATGGCGCGCAACTTCGGTGGGCATCCTGAGTTGTACCTATGAATTTATGTGCGCACACGATCGCAGCTTGCTACCGCGGCGTATACGGACATGTGGGCCACTGGATTTTATAAACATTTAGAACATACCTTGAGCTTTAATAACTTTAAGACATTGCTGGAAAACTTATATTTTTCAAAATTTCGGGCGTTTAGGTTACACGACAAGACGGCGGAGGCTTCACCGACAAGAGTCTGACTCTTAAATAAATTGGTGACGATGAGGATACACACACATACGTACATATCTGTCACGCGTCTTTCCTGGGGTAAGCAGTGACTTCCCTTCCCTCTACTTACTACGATCCAAACAATTCTCTCAGATACATACACTGTTTTAATTTACTCTTTGCCGAAAATTCAGGAACATATTCTGCCTGTAAAACTGTACAACATGACGTAAGAGACATAAATTGAGACATGACAAAAAAAAACATATTTCCCGATTAGTTCATTTTTAGATGCCAATACTTATATTAAAAAAAATAAAAATTTTGACTCATGTGTTGGAAAAGCAGTTTCATGGACACATTACGTCATAGAGTAAATAGAGTAAAACCACATTATGTAAGAAATTGCACCAACATGGAATCCTTTGAATCCACACACAGCATTATCGTGGTTCACCAGCGATCACCTCAGCTCCGTTTGGACGTCCACGTTTTTTTTACTTTATTTCCGAACGGATTTAGGGGTTTGTGAACGGGGGTTTTGGGCAATAAGCGAAGTTTCTTGTGTGTTCTTGGGTTTGGGTACATTCTAATCAATAGTTTATACTTCTACAGTTCAGAATTGAGCTGATTTTCGGAATCGCACTGCGTATAGTCAATTCTGAAAATATACTACAGATAGAAAACTCATTTTGAAGTATATTTACATAATTGAAGTTAATCAAGTGAAAACTGTCTTATCACAGATTTTTTATAACATAGAACAGGTCTATCAAGATCAATCAATAAAGCTAGACCAATTCTTTCATCTCAATTCAACGCAAAGCATCAACGATGTCAAGGCGTCTATGTTTAAACAATTGAAGTGCAGTTTGAGAACGCAATCGTCAAATTAATGTTTCATTCAGTCCGTCGAAACCTCGATGAACTTACACTATGACGTGATTCAAAAAACTTAACCCTAACTTCACCCCGAAATGCCTCCCTGTCCAAATTTCCTTTTTTCTCGTATTTCGCGGCAACCGCGTCCGCGGTCGAAACTGTTTAATGATTTGAAAAACGTGTTCTATCAGCCTTTACGCGGAAACAACCGAAAAAAGCCGACAACAAAGGGTTACCAAGTGCAAATATAGACTCTTGCTCAGTTTTTTGCTGTCTAAAATGTACATTCACACTCTTGTAAGCTACAGAATAAAGTCTGTTTTAGTTTTTGAGAGTGGTTTTTGTAACTTTGTGGGAATGTTAGCGCGAATCTCATCGGCAATTTATTATATTTTGTCCGTTCGAAATTTACGTTTATTTGAGTATGACAATGGGCGATCGGCGGGTATTTTTCTAACGCCAATAAATGTGGGTGTGACGTGTGGCTCGTACTGATAATTGTGTCGCGATAAGAATTATGGGTACAATAAAAAACCTTTGTCGAATAATGAATAGGTCCGAGGCGATGATTCCGCGAGTTAATAAATGGGATGTTTTGATTGGATATTTTATTATATTTTTTGGCAATTTATAAATAAAAGAATACATCAAAGAACAAAAGCAATCTATGCACGAAATTTGTTACTATTAACGTAGTCCCTGTAAAACTTCGTCCCCGTTTCACCACTTACAGATATAATTTATCTGACAGATAAACCTATGCCTATTTCACAAAACATGACGTTTAAGACAGTGACCCTAAGTATCTCTAAAAAGGTATAAAATATCTGACAGATACATTTTATCAGTAGGTTCTGTAACAGGCCCTTCGTTTATTATAGCTTTAGAATTAGAATTAATATTAGAATTAGAATTTGTTTATTGCAAGTCACAAGTTGGGTAAGGTGTAACAAAGTCATATGTACATGTGACGCCCTGCAAGGGCACAGCAAACAAGAGGGCAAGTAGCTGCCAGTTACTTAAAAAACTTTATCCTAAAACTATTAGTAAATTATAATAAAGTATTATACAATTAAGAATATAAGTTAAGTATAAGTAGTAGGTAACATTTATATTTAGTACTTATTGTTTTTAAAATTTGTCTTCCAGGAATTCTAATATGTTATAATAAGATTTAGTTAGCAGTAAGGTTTTTAATTTTGATAAAAATGTTTTGTAGTTAATTATTTAAAAGTACGAACACTAGAGGCTAACCCCGACTTCGTACGTGTTTATCGCAATATCTTGGCGTAGTAACTCATTAAAATCTGTTTAGTAGTTTGAGCGTGAAAGAGTAACAAACATTCTTGCTTGTATTCATATACCTCTACACATCGCCACAAACATTCATCATCATCATCATGTCAGCTTATGGACGTCCACTGCTGGACAAAAGCCTCCCCCAAGGATCTCCACAACGACCGGTCTTGCGCTGCCCACATCCAACAGTTTCCAGCGACTTTAACCAAGTCGTCAGTCCACCTTGTTGGAGGCCTTCCCACACTGCGTCGTTCGGTGCGTGGTCGCCACAAATATTAATATATAACATTGCCACAACCATAGACATTTATAATATCAGTAGGAACAATTACTTATAGCTACCACAAGCATAATCAAGACAATATCAATATCCAAAAGCCAAATCAGCCGTTTGTGTTAAAAAGTCAATAGAACTTTCTAAAATTTACGATATATTTGTGTGCGGTATGAAAAATTGCGGGGTTCGGTTCGGACGGTCGTTTTAATTAAACAAAACGAATATAATATACGGCTCAAACATGCTGTGTTTTAGATCGGGACCTTATTGCGTTACCACTTGTTTTAACCAGATATTTTTAACGATAACTTCTCGAAATTATCTTGGATCTATCACTGTTATGTCAATGACTCATCATCATCACATTTAAGAGTTAGACTCTTGACGGTGGAGTATTCGCCATTTAGGCCTATCCTCTGCCAGTGACTTGACTTGATACGACATGACGTTAACTAATGACTATTAACTAGGTGCAAAAACAAGAGACTGCCCTTAGTTTTAAAATAATTATATTTAAACTTTAGATATTAAATAGTTATACTTCGCAGATGTGATTTATTATTACTGTTATGTTCACAATGACTATTAGATGCCAAGATAGACTTCCGTGTTAATTTTAGTTTCATTATATTTTAAGAGCAATAATACATCATCCACCTCTCATCCATTTGTATTGGTAACTACACCTTCCTTACATTATCAGACACTGATAAAAATACCTATGATACTTATTTATTTATTTACCGTAGTAAGAACGCGACACGGCTCGATTATGTAGTTTTGAAGAATAACTGAACTTAAAATAACAGTACAGCAAACATAAGTCCAATGTCAAGACAAATTCGTCACCATACACTGTATTAAGAAATCCTAAATAACACAGTCGAGTTCCCTTCGACTTCAAAAACTTCGAGAACAAATAGTACCATCCATCTATTAATGAGGGGACTTCAAATAGAAAAATAGGATTATGAATGTATTCTATTTTTGTTCGTGACATTTAATATGTATGCATCGCGGTTCTGTCCCGTGGGTGAGTAGGGTGAATAGTAGGAGGGTGAAAGGGGGGATTGGGGGCACCTAGACAGATTTCAACTAAAAATATTTTATGGAAATTCATTGAGGTGTGTGGGGTAAGGGTTAAAAGTGCGAAATTAAAAATTTTACTAAAAATTTTGTAGGTGATAGAGAAATTAATAATCTGTGTTAGGTATAACAATCTGTATAAAGGAAAGTAAGACTTTTTTGTGCATTGTTCTTGTCACTGTCAAATACAACACAACTGCCATTTCCTTTTTTATTTTTCTGTTCCATAATTTTTTCTAAAAGTAAGAGTACACATGATTTTTAATAGACGAGGTTTCGACAAAGACCTTGACAAAAATGGTCGAAAATTGTAACCTTTTTAAGTAGTCCATTACATTGACAACTACAAGCAGACAAAACAACCAAAAACCAACGTGTAAAAAGCCAACGAAAAAAAAAAAGCTGGTGAAATAAACCGCGTTCCGAATTGACCCGAATAAATGCTGACTTTACAGGTTTCATCGAAACAATACCTATCTACTTTACAGTACGGGATTACTGAAGAACTTTGTATCGATGGAAGAGACATTATCGAAAACTTAACAGAAATCAGAAGAGTTTTTTGGAAATATCAATTGGGGTATAATTAGAAAAACTAATTCTTTGGTCAGTTGAAGAGAATATAAATATAAATTTTCAGTTTTTTTAATCTTGATTTATACATTCATACACATTACATATCTATCACGCCTCTCCCCCATCGAGGTAGGCACAGACCATTTCTCTTCACTTGCTACGATCCAAACACTAATATTAAATCTAATAATGGTAGGGATTGGCCAGGTAAACGTGTAGGTACCTCTTTCAATGAGGAAAAGTTATTTCTGTTTAGAAATTGGAATTCACAATTGGATTTTATATACCGCTTCTAGTAGATAGAAACCTAAACTCCACGTTAACCTTTAAATAATAAACACGATCCCAATGCCCGCCGCACTTTTTTCCGTTTAAATCGCCGATCTGGGATAACACTGATCAATATTGTAACCGAACAACACTCGGGCGTTGCCGGCGAACTTCGGCAATGTTCGGTAACCGTTGAATTAAATATGCGTTTGTGATTGGCCCGTTTTTCGCCGGTTGATTGTGATTTGTTGAGGCGTTGATTAGATTCGCGGGAGATCGCTACAGGGAGGTTAGGTGCTTCATTTAAATGAATGGAATATTTGAATTATTGGAATGAATGAAGTATTAAAGGCACTAACTTAATTATTAAAAAATCCTAGCATCGCAATGTGATTATTACGTCTTGTGGCACTGCAATAAAAGTATGTACCTAAGTATTCTTTTGACGTGATGCAGGTGGCAATTAACGGTTGCGTTGGAGAGAAATTGGAGAAGCTTATGCTCAGCAGTGGGCAGCTATAGGCTGAGATGATGATGAAAAGCGACGAACAACAGTTTTAAAATGAAATCGAGTCAATAAACACGTTTTGTTGTATCTTTGTTTTTACAGCGTTAAAATTAAGCTATAAGTACACCTATTCAGTTTCCACGACATTATAAAACATCTGTCTTCTGGAAAACTGCACTCTTGCGAATCTAGCATTAACTTTAAAAAATGACCCGTCTTATGTGATGTCAAACTTGTCCTACAAGATTAAATAAATAAACATTTCATTTCATTTCTTAAACAATTTTCCGCAACAAAACACATCGCAAAATTCTCGAAACTCTTAAAATCGATTCTTTAAAACACCCAACAAAATCGCATAGGTACTGTACACTCGCGAGAGCTTAAAACTAATACATCTGGGTCCCCCCCCCACTCCAGCCACCCCCCCGTCTGTGTTAATTATTCACATTTTAATTTACGGAGCTGCCCTGCCCGAATGAGGAGGGAAAAATGTCTTGTGCATCGACAGATAGCAGTAGCCTTGTGTGTTTGGGATTAAGTGTTTTTGTTAAGGTAGTTAGAACTTGGGTTTACGAGTACTTAATACTTACAGATAAGTTAGGTTTTTATTTTCGTTTATGATAGGAAGAAGTTTTGCAAGAAAAATCTCATTAAGGCCATTAAAAAAAAAGATGATATCTGTTGAGGAAGGTCATCCAATCGTAATCAAAAAGACATAAAATCCTAGCTGTGATGTTTTAGATAGCATAATAAGAAATAGATACCTATAACACCCGGTAACCTTCTTGAGGATTAATAGGCATTGTGAGGGATAATTCATGCACCATCTTAGATAAGTTTAAATAGACTTTTAGCTATAATCTTTAATTATTTTCTCTGCAACAAGCCTTTACTAGGCTTCATTTGTTTAGACTCTGTTAAAAAACAAACACAAAGAAAACAATACCATCAACCCATTAACGATGATTGCGAAAGGCAGATTACAAAATCATAACAATCTTTTTATTCCAACTCCACGACCCTACATCAAGACTGACACGTTTACCATAAACCGTCTCGACATCCCTTTCATATTCCGAATAAAAGAAAGAGAAACACAGTCCTATTTGATTCCAATGAGAATGACGATCAGAATACGCACGTATGATTGCCATCTTAATAATTCAAGCATATATCCTGTGATGTCTTTTAACAACTTTATATTTGCGGCTGGAAAAATCCAGTTTTTCCTTTCGGAGGTTTAAGCGGAGGGGTGTGCAGCGGTAAAATAAAGTTGGTGATTTGATATGGAGTTTTTACAAGCTCTTATGCGAAATGTCGATTCAGATCAGCCCCCTCTTCGAGTGATGAGGCAAAAACAATGAGTCGTAAAGGGTGAAAGATGTCAGATAAGGATGGCTAATAACTCTTGTTTGTGATTATAAATGTATGAGGTTTGTTATAAGACTGAGTGGACATCACTGTATGGCATCTTGTTACGTTTTGTTTTCGAGATTCAGGATGTATGAGCGTGTGGAAATTAGAATAGATGTTATAGATAAGCTTTGCTGGTTAGGATGTTAAATAGCAAAGTAGGATGACTAAGGTTTTGACTTGATAGCAACAAATTTTCAGTAAATGCATTATTATGTCTATACTTCGAGGTATTAAAAGAACATTGACATGACTCATATGTAAGTAGTGATGTATGTATATACCCGTGTCTAATGACAGTTATCGAATTAAGAAGGGTCATTTTTAATGTCGGGATACAATACAATACAAATATTATTTATTGCACACAAAGATATAAGGTACAGACACAAACAAGAATATAAGAAGCAACATGCGGCCTCATTACTAGGTAGCAATATCTTCCAGGCAACCTTAGGGTAAGAAATAGCGAGAAATAGAGGATATAAATATCAAATTAGATTATCCATACTTTATCTATCTTTAATTTTAAGTTTATCTAGAATCAAGACAGTACAAACGTGCTGCCTACAAATGCCTACGATATGACGTATTTCTAAGGCATACAATCCTGTGCTCTTACGGCTAGAAAATCATACACCTGACGAGGACAGTTCCCAAAATGCGAACGACGTACATGACGTTGTGGTTAGTCTCTTGGAAGGCTGGGTATATGGTGTTTTGTTTCTAGATTTTGTGATAAGGTATGGGACTAGCTTACCTATAATATATTATAAATAATAAAGTGAAATCTTTCTTTATTAAATTGTATTCTTAAAGAGTGAATGACCCTATCAATCACTTTAAGAATGTAAAATTGTCTATGGTACAAAAAAATTAAAAAAATTGCAATTGCAAATTTTTTGCAATTTTCCGCCACAAATGCGCCAAATCCGCCATTTTGTTAATTTTGAAGGTCTACAGATGACTGGTTAATATTGTTTTTGTCTTTATTTACCACAGCAAGTAGGTATATGATGTAAGGTCAATAAAAAGTAATATCTTAAAAGGTAGCACAACATAGGTACCTACTGGGTAAATCTACTTTAGTTTTATTTATTTATTTTTTATGATGCATAATTAAAAAGAAAGAAAAATAATAGATAAAGAAGAAGTGACTAGAGGTGGTCCACTAAAAATAATAAAAATAATCGTTCCCCCTTAAAAAAGGAGTTTTAAAGATAGTTCTAGGACTAATGTAATTTTTTGTTGTTTCCTCCATAGTCGAAGCTATGAAGTATGGAAATGAATATTACTATGTAGACTTACCAATATACCTATTTTAGTATCATTTATTTAATAACCTAAGTACCTCTTAATAAAGATAAATCACCTTAAGCAGCAGCTAACGAAATGAATTACGAACGCAATTAAAAAGTAGCAACTAATCGAGTTACTGATCGGCGAGATCAAAGGGCGGTGGATCAAAGGAATCGATGGGAGGGGGGAGTCAATCACTGTTTAAGGGAGGTTACCTTTGGAGGTGTGATGTTACCTTGAAGGTTCATGATTAGTAAAATATATATGACGACGAGTCATCAGAAGTTTCATTAAAATAAGACAGTGGGCGTGTACTGAACAAACTAGCTTTATTGCGTCGTTTCCAATCACGTTATAAAATAACAAGATGTACGTGATGTCTTCCGATGTCTCTTCATGACCGATATCAAAGCAATTATCAAACAGAATCCATCAAACATGACAGCATCTTAAATATGAAAGCGCCAAACTGACAACCAGTCAGAAGCAAGCCAGTTCTTGCATTTTAGCAGTAAATCGTTTGCAAATGGTTCCAAAATAGCCTTCATGAACGTAATCTCCGACATATAAATAAATTATTAGTTTTATTATAGTTATTATTAGTTCAATAGAGTACCCTACGCCGACGTGCATGTATGAGGCGATTCATGAATGTGGATGAAGCGAAACAAGTGTGTTTGGATCTACCTACCCTGATGGGAGAACGGCGTGACGAATATGTAGGTATATATTAGTTCAATCAACAATCGTCCTAGCAATTTCATTGAATGGCGGACGGCATTAAATCAATGTCCTAGGCATCCAATTGACTGGCTAATTTCACCAGTTGTCTACGACATATATAGGTAAATAGGATACATTATTAAAGAATATTGTGTTTGTGTAAGTTTTTCAAGATATCGTGATAAAATACTTACATATGTAACAAAGGAAAACAAACGACAATTATAAAAAAAACAAAAGACATAACGCATTCATCCTTCAAACATTAATTTCACAGTCTAGTTTACTTTAAAAACGACCACCGACAAGAATCCAAAAGGTTTTCGCTCACCGTTCGTTAAAGGGCAACCCCGGGTACACCTTATCCAATATTTATTAACTTATTTCAAAGAAAATCGTATAATTAACACCATAGCACCCCTACGCCAGGCTTTGGATACCGGCCAAAGATTAAGTAGAAATATGTTGCAGAAGAGTCATGCTAGATAGATAAACTCGAGAGATATTTCAGGTGAAATGTCTTAGTTAGGACTATGATAAATATTAAGAAGAAATTAGAATTTGCAAGCGTATTAAACGCATTTATTGTAATATCTTGGAAAACTTACACAATATCTCAATTAATACTCGTATAATGTAACCTATGCGTTACTCTGATGTGCAAGATACAATATTGTGAAGTTAGATTGAAATCTGTGTCCAATGGTTATTGCGTAAAAGTGTAACATCCATCCTCACATCCATCTATCGGCACATCATCAGCACCAACATTCAGACATCACTACATCAGATTCTTATCCGATCTGATGTGTAGTATATGGATCCGAGAACTATTTCTATACTTAATATTTTGGATGGGATAAGAATTGGTTGTAGTGCGTAACCTATTATGTGGATTTGTTTTGGATTTCGAATCATTTTCCTTTTAACTAAAGTCGTAATTAAATTTGCAACCATCTCAAACATACAATATTAGGCATATATCCGATACAAATGTCACATCTACACAATTTAAACATCTTTCTCAATTAGTATTCAGTTTCGTTCCTTATATGTTCCAAAGTTAATGAGAGTGCGACGAAGTATTTTTGAAATTCAGACCCTTTGAGATACAGCTTACACGGGCATCGCAAAAATATGTTAATATCACATACGATGGGTCTGCCTTTAAGTAAATTGATTAAGATCTGTCTGAGTGGAGCAGTCGGATGGAAAATTTAATGGAAATTATTTTAAATGCAATTTAAAATGCATCTTTGATGTCTGGTTCGGACGTTTTGTATGAGTATGAGTTATGTACCTTTTTAACCGACTAACTAAAAATAAACATTCAAAACAAAGGTCGTGGTTCTCATTTAGTCTCCGGCTTGATGTTAGTTGAAACTAATAAAGATTGGTGCAATAATTGATATAAGTATAAATATAATCAGATTTAGTAATCTGTAGATGCTTATACTTTCATCCTGTGCCGTCTTTATTTTACTTTCAATGACAGTGACGGCTAAAGGCGTGATAGAGCACTACTTTAATTTTTGACAACTGACCGCGGAAAAGGTGGCGGGACGAGCTGGATACCTTCTTGGGTACCTGGGCGGAGGAAGCTCGAGACAGAAAGTCTTGGCGTATGAGGAAAGAGGCCTTTGCCCAGCAGTGGGACACGAGTGGCCAAATAAGATAAGATAAGATTATAAATGAATCTAGAAAAGATTTATAAATTCTTGATACCAGAACAAACGATCTTATAGATCTCTTCTACGATTGAAATCTTATATACATTGTAATAACAAACTTTATTGCATATTTTCATTAATTTAAAACACGAATACTCTAGCAAGGACACACCATCGCACATCATGAGATATGCGCAAGTGTAATAAGCATTAGCATATCGTAATAAGCTGATTTTGTAAACGAAAAGCCAAGACCGGACGAGCGAAAGCCGTGCCCGTATTAATATTATCACGTATCCGGGCTGGGAGCTCACTGGAAGAATTTTTAATGTTATGCTTTAATTATTTTGCCAGAGGCGGGTGCTATACGAATCCTAAGTTCCATTCACATTAGGGTTTCCATTTTTGCTCAGCCGCGCCTACTGGCCGCTGAATTATTAAGGCGTACGAAAACTGAAATTTCTAGAGATCATACGTATTTATGACTGGGTCCGCTGGTACGAAGTTATTACTTATGAAGTACCTAATTAGCTGACCGACGAATATGATTTATAATTGATGGCTTGTGAAATGTGTAGTTTTATTCTTTGGCTTTGAGTTGGGTATTTTTGGGTAAAAGCTCTGCTTTTGGGTGCCGTTTTTGTGTTACTTATTCATACGTTATGTTTGTGGTTTTATATTTAGATAATCAATAAAGAAAGGACAAGTCAAGAGTATCCTAAACCGAGCCGCATGTATTAGGCGACTGGTGAATATGGAAGAAGCGAAAGAAGTGCGAGTATGTTTAGGTCGTAACAAGTGGAGGGAAGTGGTCTCTTCCTACCCCGATGTGAAAAACGCGTGACAGATATGTATGTCTGTAATAAAGAAAGAAAAGTGAATAAACCTAAGTTAAGACAGGAATTCACTGCACACAACCAAAACAAAAGAAAACCGAATTAATTTTCTATCCTAATTAAAATTAAAGCCGCAAGCGGAGATCAGGTGGAAATCTCAAAAAATACCTTTGTCAAAAATGGCGTCGCGTCCCAGAGGAGGGTTATTCTCACGGTCGGAATTTAAGACGCCTAATCGCTCCCCTATCGAGTGATTCTGTACCGCAGCGATTTGTGGGTAGCTGTATAAAGAATCCCTTTCATCCCTTTACCTTGGGGTGGCCGGACTGTATTAGTAGTATCGATGCCAAATTGGGGTTGTCGAGGCAAGTAAGGCTCTTAAGGGCGCTTTTTTGTGATAACTTTCATTGGATTTCAGGTTTAAAGGATCTTGTGAAGATAGTAGTCTTTTTGTGTTTGATGTTTGATTTTTGTCGTCTGTTTATCTTTTTTATCTACGTATAGTCTTCTTTTCGTTTTTATTGTGAATGTGGCTTTAGTTATTTAATGCCAAATAGAGTTTTGAGAGATTCATATCGATTTTCAATTTAGCTTGTGTAATTACATAGACGATTCTTTTACCAGCTTATATAGGTACAATATGGCGACGCCGTTGCAATTTCGCTTCATCAACACTACCAAAAAGACCTCGTAACCGGCAAAAGCGTAAACTGACAAATATTCAAGCCGAAACACGCAACACAGCAAAAGGTTTCTATTAAACCCGGCCGCAGCAACACGAAAATATTCGACCGCAAAAACAGTCACCGATAAAGAATGCCGGTAAGTTTCGCCTAGTAATTAACAGCGGCAGAATCCAGTTTAATTTCGAACAACAGACCGAAATAAACGAAACACCAGCCACCGAAAGGGAATGTGATGAAAAAGGCATGATGTCCACACACACTTGAGGCGAACGAAATTAGTAGCGGTCACGGCGTACGTAATATCATTCCACGCGGGTCTTGGAAGCGAAATTAAATTTTGCATGAAATGAAACAAAATACAAAGAAAGTGGGCGGACAAAGGCCGAAGTGGCGCCCAACGTGGGGCCTCAAAGCAGTGTGGTTAGTTAGCCCGCCAACCCGACTTATCGTGTTGTACCTTCCCCGTGTATAATTTGTTTCTAATCATATTACATTTTATTTTGTGTCGTTCTTTTGTCGGTTAGCCGTGTGCTGGCGCAGAACGATTTCATTTGGATTCTTTCGGCGTTGGTAATAGCTACCTTTGTTTTTTGTTTTGATGAGTTTCCTATTGCTTTTGTAATTAATGTCGTGTTGGTCAATTTTAGTTCTCTCTTTTCTTACATATTTTTTAAAACCTTGTTTTCTATTCGTTGTTTTAAGTGTGCCTATTTAAGTTGTGTGTGTGTAAGTATAGGGGAGGGGGATAATATGATTCCTTCTAAGAAAACCCACTTTACTTCAAAACATAACACTTTTTAGTTTTGTTTACCTTAACTGACGCTTTCAGCCTCATTTAATGTAACCGAAACACTAACTTGTTCTTACCAAATCAGTCTCAATTTACAGTTTTAACTGCAATTTACATGCAGCAAACTAAGGGCCCCTTTAACCTGACAGATATTACATACATACATACATATCCGTCACGCCTCTCTCCCATTGAGGTAGGCAGAGACAACTTCCTTCCACTTGCTAAGATCCACACCTCTTTCGCTTAATCCACACTCATCAGTCGCCTCATACATGCCCGTCGGTTTAGGATACTTTTGATTTGGCCTTTCTTGAGCAAGTCCCCGATGTGATAGAGGTACTTTCGTCTTGGCCTTCCCCTCCCAGCATTTCCAACCACTGACAGATATTATCTATCTGTAAGTGGTAAAACGGGCCCTAAGACTAACAATATATTGACCAAAGTCTTAATATTAATATTAACTTGTTGACCTAAACTTGTTGACCGATGTCCACTACCAACTAGCGACTGGTCAAACGATCCCTGAACAAACTGAGGATATTTGCATATTGGTGTACCTACGTTGTTTGCCGATGTGTCTATGAGATTAAGTCATTTGGGTGTTTAAGTTTGATGTTGGATGATCTTGTATTATCAACTAAAAACTAACTTATGATAAACGGTGCGTGTTTTAAATGAAAAATGTATACGCGATGGAGAATTATAGCATTTTTAAACAGCAATCACATTATACAGGTATACTCGCCGATGACGCGACGCCATGAAAATGAGACACCTAAAAATGTTGAATATCAATATTTTTAAATGAATTACTTAATTTTGAAGTATCCATTAAAATAGTGCCGTCTTATTCTAATTTGTTATATCAAACGAGTCAGCTATACCTAATATTGATAGATTTTCTACAAGAAACTGTAAACCCATTTCTTCCAGCTCACACCAACCTATATCAAACTAAACAAACCCACCAATCCATCAAGCATACCTACATGGTAATCGAATCCACGTTCCTCAGAGGCGGCGGTAGCTTCCCTCGGATTAAACGGCTAATTGGCTCACAGCTACCCGAAGAATCAATCCTGATCGTGTAAGTGTGGAGATAGAGTGTAAGAGGTGATTAAAGGATTTTGTTTGTTTTAGAAGGTACTTACAAGTGATTTGGATGTTCGATTCTATTATCTACGTACCTAAACAATATCAACTGCGGGATTTGGATCAATTTACCAAATCGGTATTGTAAATTGAACCATATGTCCGTTTAATTGGACTAAGAATGATAATCTTCTTGCCAGTAAAACAGTAACTAGAAAAAATGTGTAGGAAATATGTATTATTGAAAGATATCGTGATTTAAAAAGTTAAATTTTTGTATTTATCACATACGTTACAAGATTCTGATGAATCAAACCACCAAAACTGCGTACCATGGTTCTAATATAATTTATCAAACATAAAATTGATTACTTACGCTAAATCGAAAGCATAGTAATTTCAATGTAGCGTTGATGATGTTATGACATCACATGGATGTTACCTGGACTTTTCTTAAATCACTGTATTTCATGGTTGATCATTAAGATAGCAGAGTGTAAGTTAAGGCAAAATTAAATAAGTATATCACATGTTCTTGATCCTTAAGCCTTCTTTTCAAATCGTTAATATATGTAATGCATTTCACTGGGAATTAGTGAAGACAACTTGCCTCCAAAAGTCAGTAGCAAAGAAAACAATTAAACACGACATTTCAAGACACCCCCTCCTCTTACAACTCTCTTTCAATTCCAATACATCCTAATAAGATTAGCTTTGCGGGTGTCAGATAAAATAGTTTGTGGCCAATAATTGGGGGGCCCACTTCCAAAATCAACTAACATCACAACTTACAAACAACACAAAAGCTTTTACTGTACGGTTTATTTTAGTTCGCCCCCAAATTTCATGGTCATCACGTGCATGACTAAGCAATATTGACTTCTAAGGTGATCTTTCGTTCTTCTGTTTGTGTTTTGGTAAAATCGACTCAAATTTAACGTAATCTAAGATGGAATTTTGCTTGTTTGCGTCAAGATTTTCCCACCGATCAAGTCCCCGTTTACAAATTGGTTTGGTCGTGGGTACATCAGGGTGTCGTAATTGGGTCTTACAGACTCATTCGGTTTGGGTGGTCAAAGGATTACGTGACATGTAACTATCTATTGATCGTAACGGTTAGGATTGTGATTGTTTGTGGGGATAGTGTCGGTAATCTTGTTGTTTTGGTAACGGTTTCGGATGGATTTGTGTTATTTGAATTAAAGATATACACAGGCAACTTAAATGTTATTTTAGAGTTTAATATTTCTGGAATTCTTTTAAACGTTTTTAACGTCTATTTTTAAAGTTTATCTGTAATCGAATTTAGTAGACTAGATGCTGCCTGCTACATCGTACGCATTTATTGACATAGCTTTAAAAAGAGAACATGATAGGTATTGCAAAAAAATATACCTAGTCTATGGTGTTATTCTGATGTACAATTCAATAAAAGCTGTTCAGTTGTTTTTGCGTGAAAGAATATCAAACATCCTCACTATCCATCCATCGGCACAAACATTGACACTACCATTGACATATTTTATAAAATTAGTAATATTAAGCAGGTATAGATACTTTCTTTTTATGTCTTTGAATGTATAAAGCGATAGGTAAGTTAAAAACGACGATCCCGTAATTCCAAACACGACCAGACGAAACTACACTACAGAACCCAAAAAGCAAATTGGACACTAAGCAATGTCCATTATTGTCTCAGACGGACGCCAAACACGTCCGATCCTGTGCAAATAAATAGAAACACTAGGGAACCAAACCTGGGCCTTTGGGAACTTACTACTGAGTCATCGATTGTTTGGATTCGTTTTCAACTTCCGTAGTAAGTTAATATTATAAGGTGACATTAAATTAATGGCGATAGAAAAGGATATGCATGTACTCGTGATAAGAAAGAACTTTTACTATGGGACCAAAGTCGAAATTATTCAAAAAAAATTGAACCCTCTATACAAAATGCAACAGCTGATATTATGGGGAAACAATTTTTTTTTTTGAGATTTGACCTTGTTCCCATAGTAAAAGTTGTTTGTTATCACAAGTACATGCATATCCTTTTCTATCGTTCACTAATTTAAAGTCACCTTGTAGGAGTAAAGAGTGTGTTAATCTGGCAAAGAGTAATTTATTTTGTGATGATTTTTTATGAGGCGATTAATGAATGTGGATCACGCGAAGGAAGTGTGTTTGGATCGTAGCAAGTGGATGGAAGTGATCACTGCCTACCGCGATGGGATATGTATGTGGATTCAAATTATGCAGTCTAATGGTATCTACACACCAAAGCCGCCGGATTTTTTGACAGCTGCCATTCGTATGACGTAAAACCGCCGGTAGCACGGCGGCATGCCGGCGGCTTTGGTCTGTAGACAGCATAAAGTTCCACATTAAAATAACTCAAAACCGCATCTTCCAAAACATAATAACATAAATGCTATACAAATTACACTACTATAGTATATAAGATTAGGTCTAAAAGGAAACACACCAAACGCTAGCGCCCCGATAAGGGGTTATCGAAGAAAATACGGCGCCGTCGGCACGTTCACACAATGCTTCTTCGGGCTCATATTGGGGTATAGAGCAGGGAATTCAAAGGGTTAGGATAAACAGAAATTAAACTTTTTTTTAATGGCAACTACAAGGGAATAGGCATGATGACAAAAACATTTTTTTAGTCCATCACATAGATGGGTTGGGTAGGTACATAGATTATTTTAAAATATTCGACACGTATTTTTTCTTTTTTCTCTTAAATTAAAAATGGCAAAGATACACTGGGTTAAAGTTGCTCGTAACGTCACGCCTAGGTACGATTTTTACCTAGGAGTGACGTCAATACCCCCCACTCCGTAACTTTGATGCTCTGTATCTTTGTATTTATTTATGTATTTGATCAGGTAAAAAATGTCTAAAAGACGGACTAATTACTTATTGAATTTTTGAATGTACTTAGTCATCATTTCTATTGTATAACATAAACAATTACGCATTAGAACACCTTTTTTAACGGCAACTACCGCTGTAAATTCTGCTAATGTTGAGTGAAATAATGTTTCCAATAAATAGAATAGAATAGAAAATATTTTATTCAGTACCAATCAAAACAGATTATGTAGTACAATAAAAGATTTAACACTAGATGGTCTCGATCGATACTGAAAGGGCCATCCAGCTCAGTATACTGCTGCGACTCCAGGCCACAGCAACTGATTTTCAGCTGGAACCCTAGCAAACTAAAAATAATAAAAGGAAAAGGTGAAAAGTTGTTTCAGACTGTGCAAATGCAGATTGACGCAACGCGATATTAATCTATGTTTCTATTCCAGTCAGATGTGCCTTTCCAAGGTAGGTCTACCTATCGATTTTTATTATTATTAACTTACACAGGTACATTACATATCTGTCATGCCTCTCTCCCATCGGGGTAGGCAGAGACCGCATCCCTCACTTGCTACGGTCCAAACGCACTTGAAAATGGATGAAGCGAACCCAGGCCCAGTTGCATTACGTTTTTTTAATGAGCCTGTCATTCAATTGGGAGTTAGAAAGTTAACTTCATCAAAACGTCAAATACATAACGCACGTTCTGATATACTGTAGCTCGAATTAAGCAACACCTTGTATTTGTAAAAAGACGTAAAACAAAACAAAAGCGAGCGAGAGGTATCTTGCGAAAATTCAAACTAAGAAAATGATGTTCCCCCAAGAAATTTCTACCGGGCCAATGTTTACTAGAATTTAAATTAACGAACAAAATATTGCAGGGGCAAGACTTCATTAAATAACATTAGGCTTGTATAATAACTGGTTTATTCCAGATATTTCTCGAATATTCTACTCTGTTAGGTGTTTCATGTCTGCTTGCATATGAATTAATCAATTTAGGAAATTCTCAGCTATTTTAACTGGGTCTAGAAATATATTTGTTAAGTTACGAACTATTTAACAGAATGGTTGGAAACTGTTCTATGACCATGTTTGTGAGCGTATTTCGCTTCATTCACATCATTTGTTTGTTTGTTTTCAAAATTTAATTTTGTTATCTCAGTATTATCTATGTACCTAAGTGTAAAGCTGTTACTGTAGCAATTTATTACGAATCATCGGTCTACAGTCTCAAAACTGTTATACATATTTAAATTAGGTATATGTTTAAATGAAATGAAAATCATTTAATCCTGTAGGTTTTGACAACACTTAAGGGTCATTTTTTAAAGTTAATGCTAGATTCACAAGAGTGCAGTTTCCCCAGAGAAGAACCTAGCAAGAAACTCTGTAGGGTTGCTCTTTTTAATTTAAGTTTTACAAATCTCAGGCATAAACACAGAAACATATAATCAAATTAATATTTCAAAACAACTATCCATAAATAAATAATAAAAATTTGACCCCACAATATCCAGGAAAAAGTAAGGCAAGCAAATGGGAAACAAAGAAGTGAAATGCTTAGTTTGATGGGATCCGCATGACATGACCAGCCATCACAGCAGCACCTTCACACAGGTCTTAACGCATGTGCCAGCCATCAACCCCTTCCACATATTTTAGGGAAGTAGGAGACCCGACACACAGCGCCACCACTGCAACGGCGTAAGCGAGCATGACATGTCACACGTTTATGAATAAATATGGTATTGTTTGTAATCTGTGGTTGTGCCATGTGTAAAACAACGCCTTATGTTATTTATTTTGTTACACAATTAATCGACACCAAAATAAATAGATTTAATGATGTGCCTACTCTGTGACCGCCATCGTCTCCACACTGCACTATCAACAAACTGAAATCCTGCAGACGGCAACTTTGCCCGAAACATCTTAACGTTTTAGCATAATTAGCTGAACGGGGGCTGTTTATCGCTAATATTACTTATGAGGATTAATATCCGTGGCTTTATGGATTTATTTTAAATAGGAGTTCGTACCGAATAATTACTGCGACGATTTATATACTATAGGATGACTTTAAATTAGTGAACGATAGAAAAGGATATGCATGTACTCGTGATAACAAACAACTTTTACTATGGGACCAAGGTCGAAATCGTTCAAAAATTTTTGAACTCCCCATACAAAATACACCAGCTGATAGTATGGGGGGAACAATTTTTTTATTTGATTTGGACCTTGACCCCATAGTAAAAGTTGTTTGTTATCACAAGTACATGCATATCCTTTTCTATCGTTCACTAATTTAAAATCACCTTGTATTTTTATAAAGTAGTAGTTAGTGCCCGTTTCACCGCCTATAGATAAAACTTAACTGCCAGATAAAACTTAAATGCCAGATAAAACTTAACTGCCAGATAAAATTTTACTTCCAGATAAAACTTAACTGCCAGATAAAACTTAACTGCCAGATAAAACTTAACTGCCAGATAAAACTTAAGTGCCAGATAAACCTGTCAAGTCCATAACGTTTTAGACAGAGACACGTATAAAACATATGTCAGATTTTTATCTGTAGTCAATGAAATAGGCCCCTAAGGAGACGAGCTCAAAACTAAATCCACTGGCTTCCTAAATATGGGAAAAGACTTCGCGTCAGGTCCTGGCTAAGATGGTGCAACAAGCTTGACACTTACCGTTTAAGGAAAGGTCTTTGCTCAGCAGCGATGATCAGTCCTTAATTTTCTCGTAAGAGACGTAATAATTAATCGAAGATATTAATGTAAACCCTGGAATGGGCAGCAGTTTTTCGGTACATTTTAATACCACTTTACGATCTTCTGCTTGACGGCTAATCGAAACTTGAAAAATGCTAGTTTTAGACGAGAATGGCTAACAGTAGATCATTATTCCACAAAATTAGCTAAGAGTGGATCATCATTCCACATTAGGGACTCTATGACTGTATGTATGAGCAGTCTACAGTTTTTTTGCCTGTTTTAAAAAAAGTTGATCGTTTCCACAAATGTAGGGTCATATCGGCCCACGATAGATTTCTTGACAAGCCAAAGATTCCCAAACTGCTCAAAAACCACCTAAACAACCTCTTTATAATTCACTAAGAATCTAGAGAGCACTTAGGGAACAGTGTAACACACGGAACAAGCTATAAGATGCCTCATTGTTATTAATGATACATTAGTTTAAGCGCTACTTACATCTTTATAGCCTGGGAACCTTGTGTTGACTTTCAAATTGGATGCTGTTATAATGTTTTAGAATGTAATTGGGATTTGATAGTATACGAACTGTTGTAAGAAGCGGAGGGGAGTGGTGCGTGAAACTCTTTAAGGAAGGCCAAGGATATATTATTTATCTTTATTTTTGTTGTTTCTTAGGTTAATTTTGACGAAGAATGTTGCGAATTGTCACTTCTGTAAGTACTTTTAATTTGAGTTACTGTAATAAATTATTTTATCTAGGAAGGCCTATGTCCAGCAGTGGACGTCCTAGGGCTAATGAAGATGCTTTGTTTTTGAATGAAGTAAAAATCGCGACGAGGCGACTGAAGAATGTGGATGACGCGAAGGAAGTGTGTTTGGATCGTAGCAAGTGGAGGGAAGTGGTTTTTGCCTATCTCGATGGGAGAAAGGCGTGATGGATATGTTTATATGAACTGTTGTCTATGTTAAAGATATTTTCCTGATTGGAGGATGATAAAAGGCAATTGAATCGTAAAACAGGAATAATTAAATAATATCTACATGTTAAAGAAATGGTATAAATGGTAAGTATTCGTGGAAATACCTCTGAATTTATTTAGGTACTTATATTTTTCACCATCTATTCAGATCCTCTGCGATTTTCGATTTAGCATAGTTTCTTATAGCGTCAAATAAGACTAAAATGACTGTCAGCAGTAATGGGGCATATGTTATTATTCATGAATTAAGTATACCTACCTAAATAAAGTAAGAATTAATGACAGATACCAATAAACTCTTGTAAAAAAAATAGTTTGCACTTCGCGAAATGGAACTCATTGTTTTGTTGTTGTGTCAGCTTATGAAAGTCCACTGCTGGACTAAAGGCTCGACTAAGCACAACGACCGGTTTTGCGCTGTCCACATCCAACAAATTTCCGCGACTCATAAATCGTTTCTATTCTTAATCAAACACCAAAGCACATTAAACCAAAATCAATACATCCACACACTAAAACAAAACAATACTCCCAATACATTAAATCAAAGACGACCACAATCCTTATTGGCACGGCAGGATGCACAAATCCAAAGAGGGGGGATAAACTCCCCCTACTCCCGAAGACAACCACCCATCGTCTGCGGGCAAATCTTCGAATTAATTTTACTGGAGAAATATGCAAATGGGGAGATATAGCAGCCTAATAACATGTACGAAAGAGTGGTGACTTGAGTTTACGAAACATGTAGATTGGTTGGGGACAGAAGGTCTACTTCCTCCTAAGAAAGAGGCCCTGTATTGGGGACGTTAAAAAAACTAATCTTTATTCAAAATGAATCGCTCACATATGAGAGTACACTCCTACCCCTATAGTTAGGACGTTAAAAAACTAATCCTTATTACCTCCCCACTACAGGGGTAAGAGTCTACTATCATATGAGAGCGATTAGGCAACAATTATGGTTCTGGCGTAATTCGAATTGGTGAACAAACTTTTACCTAACACTGTTACTTTAACACTAGATTTATTTATTGCTTTATGCCGCCGGTTTCCTTGCGATTTTTTTGATAGGTGTACATAAAATAGATTTTGTCGAAGTTTTGTTATATTAGGTACAGCTTAGATAAACATTACCTGTCATGCCTCTTTTCCATTGGGGTAGGCAGAGATCACTTTCTTCTACTTGTTACGATCCCAACTCACTTCCTTCGAATTTGAGTTCACTTAGGTAAATACATTTTCTTAACACTGTCCCTTCTACAACTTAACCATAATCTTTGCTTTAATCGCCACCTTAGGCTAACGTTACAGCCGTTCGGAAGCTTAATAGGTAACAAAATTTACAACGATGGCAGAGAATACATAGTGGTTACGTGCTCGCTTCTTGCAACACTTTGGGAGTTCTTGGTTGTTGTATGCAGTTTTTAATCTTTGGTGGGATGTGATTTTTTAAAGGGTTAACAGTTATTTGAGAAGTTTAGTGCATGCGATACTAGATTGACGTTTAAAGAAGACATAAGGACAAATAATACAGGAGGTTGCTTGGCAGTTATGAAGGACACATGACTGCCTTTGAATAGTTTTGTTTTTTGGGCTTCGCTTAGTTTAGATAAAGTCATTATTTTTGAAGTTTCATCGTACTTATCAATTAATGATCAATGGCAACGTATTTACTAAACGAACATCCTCGCGAGGCAGCGTTCCACCATTCTAAGAGCACCTTGCTATACATTTGAGTCAGGTAGTTATTAGGGACCTCTTTTAATTGTCCAAACCTTTGCCTCACGAGCTATTCGGCCAATGTATACGTGGCTAATGTACACAACGAACATATTTCCTATACCCACTTCATCATCATTGCTCTTTTCGGTGGAGTCCTCATCCACCACACTGCCCTATTCTCCGCCGTTTACGAGTAACAATTTTCTTTTTCAAATAACGATAAAAACACTTACTTGCACAAAACAGTAGCGTTGCCAGCATCGAAGAGGCCCCCGCGGCCCCACCGTGAAGGCAGCTCGACTACAGAGACCCCCCGAGGGCCCCACGCGCACAGTCTGCTGCCACACGTGCTGGTCAGTATACGGTCCACTTGGTACGCTGGTGGTGAGAGCAGGTGGAGTTTCTGAAAGGAGATAATGGTATATTAAGTATTTAGAGCTAAGAACAGACTTTTTGCTTACTTATGATATTTTTAGTGTTGAGAACCTATAATTGGCTGTTGTGTTTTATTTTAAGTAGTTTGTAAGTTTTTGTAAGCTGTTGGTTCCACAATAAATAAATATTAATGATACACATAAACATTTATGTTTTTTTTAGGTAGCATCATCGCAGTTTCTCCCAAAATTGTTATCGTAAACATAAGACATAGGTACTTAGGTCTTTTTTTTCTTTAACTACAGGCGGCCTTCGACTTCGTACGCATTTATCTCGGAAAACTTAAATAATAACTTAAATAATAAAGTAGAGATGCGCCGAATATGGGTTTTGCCGAATAACGAATACCGAATACTATTCGGTTTGAAACCCTACCGAACCGAATAGTTCGGCCGAACTATTCGGTTGTTCTTTCACACTAATTTTGATACAACAAATAGGTAAAGTTTATAAAGAAAAGCGCCTTTGACTGTCACTAGATAAAGCAGAATGTCTAGGTTTCTAAATTCTATCTTTAAGTGTCACATAACTTATCTTTATTTTATCATCTCCTAATAACTCTTGTAATACCTAGATGTGAAAATGAGGATATAAGATTGACTGCTCCTTGGTTTAAAATAATTGAATATGAGGTTATATTGTTTTATCAAGCAAATTATTACTAAACAAAATAACCGAATAAATGGTAATTTTAACCGAATATTCGGCCGAATACAATATTCGGTTGAGATGCCGAATATGCCGAATACCGAATAGTAAACGAATATTCGGCGCATCTCTATAATAAAGCCTACCTAAGTTTGTTTTTTTGATGTCCGAATATTACAAAATTTCATTAAACTCTGCTCAGTGGTTAGTGCGTGAAAGAGTGACAAACATCCTTCCTCACATACATCCATCGGTGCACACATTGACATTATTAATACCTATTAGTAGGATTGTACTTGAAAGATTATCGTCCTTAGTAGAAGAAAGATAATATTATAAGTAAAAAGTATAAGGGACAGTCTCCTGAAATTGCCAAGGCCGCTACACGTCATTTTCATTTTTAGTTATATATCCTGTGAAAATGTATTGTAGTTCCTTATTTCACGATGTATGGCGATTCTGTGTTCCTTACAATAATAAAATCATTTTTCAAAAAAGCGCTTGCGCATTACAAGAGTACAATTTTTTCGAAAAGCATAATAACAATAATTTTCTTATTATTCTCATTCGGAGTGTTCCGTAACATGTATGTGTATGTATGTATGTATGTTTGTGTATGTACCTAGTATGTATGTATGTAATTGATTTGACACCCATACGAAACTCGTAAATCGAATCCCAAACATTCTCCTACGCAGTGATAGCCCAACGGCTGTTTCCACTACATTAAATACACCGAATAGCATTAGTTTAGTTGCAATTGTTAATTTCATTGTTTATTGTCGTGCGGGGTAGTGTATGGCCTCTTGACCTAGGGTCGTGGGTTTGATTACGAGTGAGGCAATTAATTTCAAAAGCATTTATTTTTGTAGGTAGGTACCAATGATTATAAATGGTCAAGTTTTTAAAAGCTACCACTGTTTCGGAAAGGTGAAGTGAAGCGAAAACAAGATACCAGCAAGAAATACTATAAGTACTAATTGAAAAATTTTAACTAATAAGTTCATGTTTAGTCTGTAGTTTGTTACCAATAAGCATGGTCAATCTTTAACATCTTTAACATCACAGTGTTATTGGGCCTACTGCTGTTAAAATTTCATGATACAAATATCGACATTCTCAATATCGCATTACACGTATTTAAATCTAAACTATCAACTTATAAGCATACCATGAAATAAAATAACCTTTCTATGTACTAAAAACTTAAAAAAAAAAATAAGTAACTAATAGTCGCTAAGGTCGATCTCACTCTTTTCATCCTGGCAAGCTGTGTTTGCCTGTAATTGGGCCTGCATCGAGCTAGAATTTCAGACATACTTATATGTAAATTAAGATATATACCTGTTGGCAAACCTTTTAAATAAAATAAAATGAATATCTACTCTTATTAGCCGATGAGCTAGCTTCATATCTCTATCCAGAGAAGACTATACGACCTTAACTCCTAAAATGCCGTCAAACAGTCCATTTTAATCCGAAACCCACCCTTAACCTTACACCAATTTGTTTAGCAAACACAATTTAGAATCTCTTTGATTTCCGTCCAATTTTTTTCAGAAGCAGTAGGAGATAGGAAACTTTTTCAATTTCCTTTAAAAATAGGCGAGGTTGGCCATCAAACGATAAATGATTATAAGTATGACGTAAGAGGAAGCTGAGGCGCCGGTGTAATGAGAAATAAGTTCGTTGGACTAGGTTTGCTTGGTGGACGGAGTGTGATGGAGTTTGATTTTTCTTTCACTTTATTCGGGTAAACCACGTGCATTTATGAGGCGACTGATGAATTTGGGTGAAGCGAAAGAAGTGTTTTTCGATCGTAGTAATGGAGGGAAGTGGTATCTGCCTACCTCGATAGAGAAAAGACGTGACGGGTATGTATGTATGTATGTACAACCATCGAAAATATCTGCGTACCTAAATTAATGACGTCTTGCAACTCGTAGGTACGTATTCGTTACGATACCTACTGGATAGGTGAAAAGCGGGGAAAATCGTAATCCAGCGAGGTGCACAAATATTCCCTACGGGTTGTATGTAATATGTATGTGTGTTTGTGTGTGTATTGTATTGTATTTGATACTAATACAAAACTCGTAAATTGATTCTCAATCTTTCTATGCTGCCTCCAATAACTGTAACTAGATATTAGAAAAAAAAGCGGAAAAAGCAAGGCAGGAAGAAGCTTGGCTTCCTTTTTGTTGTTTTATTGATTAAAAAAGTTTCTTAATCATATCTTTGTAGAGGAAGATAGTTGGTATCGGTCGGACTTGTTGTTGTAAAAGTATTTCTAGTATAGGTTGAAAGAATACGATGTGAAAAGAGCTGTCGAAAGTTAAGTCCAGAAATAAAAATCTTTGTCTTAATTATCTGAAAACCGCAAAAAACTCATGTTCATTTATTAAGAAGGTATTTATTACTTAAAAAAGAATGGTAAGTTTAAAACAAAAATCAAGAAATCGACATTTATTTATTATACAATTCATAATAGGTACCAACATTAAATCAGTCATAGTATTGACCAAATTAAGTGTACACAGAAGTTTAAGCTAAAAGTTTATGGTATTCTGTAGATTAAAAATCAGATTCTTGAAAATTTATCAATGCCAATGTTTTAGTTCTAAGGGTCCCATTGATAGATCGTCTAGCAACGTAAGGCGTTAAAGTTGGTTTGCGGGACATATTTCAAATCATCTTTGCAAGACAAAATAAAAACCCACCATCCAACAAGTACCTCAAATATACATCAAAATCCATAGACAACGTTCGCATTAAAAATATCGCCATAAACCATAATTCTGTATGCAAATACGTAGGCGTAAGTACTATAAAAATATGGGACCGTGGATTACTGGCGCTGATATTAATATTCGAGATACACACTCGGGTAAAGCCGTACACAATTATGCTAAGGTGATAGGGATGGACTGAGAGTTTTGAGGAAATGATTCAAACGTGGGATAGATTTGTGTCATTGAAGTTGTTGGTGAGTCAAAGAATCAGTTTGGTAATTAAGAAGGGGTATGTTGACTGAAGATTGGTGGGAAGCCGCCAGCAACAGAAATGTGTGGAGAAGCATGGGAGAGGCTTTTGCCCAGAAGTGGGACAACATAGGCTAAAAAAAAAATTTGACTGCTTTTTTTAGGACTTTGCCTTGTGAAGATGGACAGTATTTTAAATTAATACAAGTCTTGAAATTACAGATTCCATAAATATTGTGAATACTTTTAGACAAAAAATAATACCTATTTTACTACAAGGATTAGTCAGTCAAACAGTACAAATTAAGAAGTGTATATACGATTTCAAGACGTATATGTTTTTACTTACACACAGAAGAAATAGAGGGAATAGAAGTTGTATGGAATCAGGTGCTCAAACGGACGGCTGAGAATAGAACATAGTGACAAAGACTCCACCAACAAGAACGACGCTCTAAAGTATATCTTATCTTATCTTATTTAGCCACTCGTGTCCCACTGCTGGGCAAAGGCCTCTCTCCTCATACGCAAAGACTTTCTGTCTCGAGCTTCCTCCGCCCAGGTACCCAAGAAGGTATCCAGCTAGGCAGCTAGGTACCCAAGAAAGTATAAAGAAAGAGATATTAACTGAGTCAACTCACGACTGACCTCACTCCACACATCCCTACAAGGTGGACAACAGAAGGGGGTGTACAATTTTTCCATACAGCTATTTAATAAAATAATATTATAATAAAAATTAAAATATTCATCCCGCGTCTCTTGTATCGCGATCGGTGGTCGGGACAGATATTTTTTTGGCGCCATTTTCCGCCATTTTGTTCTACGTGACCACAGACGTGGTTTGTGAAGATTATTCGCTGTTGCATGTACAAATCATTGTTGGATTTTTGTCATGTTTTTGTTTGGTTTCGCTTCGTCTGAATTTTGATTAGACTCTTTTAGTTAGCTGGGATATATGATTACATAACATATTGCTAAGTGGCGGCAAATATAGGGTGACTTTAAATTACTGAACGATAGAAAAGGGTAAGTATGCATGTACTCGTGATAACAAACAACTTTTACTATGGGACCAAGGTCGCAATCGCTCAAAAATTTTTAAAATGCACCAGCTGATAGAAGGAGAATCTTTTTTTTGTGATTTCGAACTTGATCCCATAGTAAAAGTTGTTTGTTATCACGGGTACATGCATATCCTTTTCTATCGTTCACTAATTTAAAGTCACCTTGTATAATGAGCAATGCTATTTATCATCGTCATCTCAACCTATAGCTGTCCACTACTGAGAATAGGGCTCTTCAATGCGACCGACTCAGCCTACAGCTCAACAGCGATATCATTGATTACGCACAATTCTTCTCTAGGCAAAACGGCTACCTTGAAAATCTAGCGTTAGCTTTTTAAAAAATAGCATTGACATATTTCAAGTGCTATGAATATTGGCTACGAAATTAAGATAATTTGAGTTTCAGTTCAAATGAAACTAGACTTTATTTGTATGTAAAGATGGTAGACGAACTTTACCTTACCACATCAAATAAATGCTTAAGAATTATACGGGACCAATAGGTATTAAGTTAGCACTAAACAATAAATACACTTCCAACCTCTTTAAGTAATATACCTCGTTGCAGATAAATTAACTCGTGTTGTCTTTTTCAGATATTCGTCAATGACAGTGACGGCTATAGTTTAAATGGAGCATTAGTTTTCATGCCCTTTTCTACAAACTAGCTGTAAGTTTGATATCGTTAAATAGTTGCTAATGTGATACTATAACTCTACAACGACAAAATTATATTTCTAAACAAAAGTACTAGAATGCAACTCAATACTAACTTTTAAAAATAATTTATCTTATGTCTAAGAAAGAATAAACGTTAAGGCAAGAATTTATATTAAACTTTAGTTCCGCTACTCGACGCTAGATGGCGCTACGGGTTACGAATTTCCTATTTCCTCGCACAGGTAAGGGATGTTAAATTGGTCGAGGAGAGATGACACAATTAGTTAAACTATTATTTTGATATGTTCTTACAGTTATACTTATTGAACTATGTAGTTCAATTATTAAATGTTTCATTTAGCTATTGCTGGTTTAAGTAATAAATAGGTACATTTAAAAATAACCTTTATAGGATTGTAAAAACGGTGAATTTGTCTTAATAATAAACTAGTGCTAATAATAGTTTGTAACTAAAAATATAGCAATGTCGATATACACGTCGGTTGCACACCTCAGTTACTTTGCTAAGATTTCGTAGCTATTTACTACGGCTACGAAATGTGTAGCACTATTATTGCTACGAGCATAAATAGATCATTTTGAAATCGAGCTATTTTATAAATTCAACGTGGATTTAGTAAGTATTTATGATAATTAATCAAAGACTAAGTGCCCGTTTCATCATCTACGGATAAAATTTATCTGACAGATAAACCTATGTCCAGTAGGTACATATAAACATAACGTTTTAGACAGAGACCGGTATAAAATATCTGTCAGATATTTTTTATCTATAGATTGTGAAACAACCCCTAATTATACAGTTTTGTTAAATGTTAGGTTTTAAATAGAAACCTATGCATACAAGCAAACATACATATCTGTCACGCCCCTTTCCCATCGAAGTAGGCAGAGACTACTACCCTAGAAACCTATAACTTTACCTTTTGGCATTTTGATAATTAAGTAGGTATTAAAGAAGATTATGTGCTAACGCTTTCACGGTAGGAGCCAGAAAAAATCGCCTCCAACCAAAAAACTTGGCATACCAACCCAAGATTTTAATATTAAAAAATAAAAATGCGGCACAAAGTGACATTATCGTGTCGGCCATCTTTCCATTTTCGCAAATTACTGAGAGAGGCCATCGCTAAATGACGTCACGTATTTAATTACACAGCCTACGGAACCTCAAAAGTGACGCTTTAGAATTGAAAGCTAACATTACACTACACATTGTTGAATAGATAGGTTAACAAAAAAAGTTAAAAAAAAAGTTCTGCCTAACGGCCTACTAGGGACAGAAATAGTTAAGGTCTATCTACACAGATCCGGGTCGTGACCCGTCAGGAGGGAAAACAATACGTCTTCATTACAACGTGTCCGGGCCTTGTCCGGGACGTGTCAGGGAAAAAATAACATTCCATACATTTTCTATGGATTCGTTCACACACGTTGTCATGACGACGTATTGTTTTCCCTCCTGACGGGTCATGGTCCGAACACGTCCTGGGCACGGCCCGGAGCTGTGTAGATTGACCTTTATCTGTCATAGAATTTTTCGTCCATATACATACCGCTGTCAAAAAATGTATGGAATTCTTCTGAAGGATAAATCAAAAGTGACAGCTACGTAAGAGTTAAGTACTGCCGGTCTCGGATAGCTATCTGTCTTGGAATATTGGGAATGACTGTAGAGCGGTTTCGCACGACGTCCGAACCGAATGTCGATAATGCATAGGTAGAACAAATTCGATCAATTCGAGAGTAACTCCTACGACTACGTAGCAATTTGCTACGGCTACGATATTCGTAGCAAATGTTCTACGAGTTACGCTAATTCGACCTTTGCTGTAAAAACTATCAATTACAATAACATTTTGAACCATAACATTGTACGATAAAGTTCCAAGCTCTATGTTCCCACAGCCGGAGGTCAATCGAGTTGCCCAGCGTAATGTTTAGGTACTGATAAAAAGAAAACCAATTTGTACCCACCCTCCCGCCTCCCCGGGCGAACACAAAGAAGCGCTATCTAGCGATAAATTATCGAAATTATTGCATTAAAAATTCCATCTAGTAAGTCAAAGCGAACCATTATGGCCGCCGCACGACGCTTCAATGCTTAAATGGCGTAACAGCCATCTTGAGCGAAACGACGTTTTTCTTTTTGAAACTAGACGTGGTAACTTTCACATTTCGAAAACGACGTAAGTGCAATACCCAAAGTGGGTGATATAACGTTTTGGATGTGAGCAGGTAATTTTTCTCAGTAAACGTTATGGGAAATCGTTTTTCTCTTGAATCTCCGCTCGGTAAGCGAATGTTATATCTACATTTTAATGTATTTACGATTTTATTTAAAATATCGTTTTGGAGAGAATATTAGATGGAGATGACGAAATTTTATCTGAAAAAGTTGTATTACAGTAACATTTACAAAACAGTAAAGTTTCGTTCTGAGGTACATCAATATAGGTATGATCGAATTGTCAATATTCATAAAAGTACAACAGGGTCTTAATTGATCAATCAAAGGTTACACATATATATTTCTCTAATAAAGTATTGTTTGAGAAGTAGAAACGTCATTACCCAATTTTGAACCTAATCAAACGGAACCCCTAGAAACTTCTCAAAACAAAACACATCTAGAAACAAAAGACACGCAAATTTTTCCCAACAATCTTCGTTTTTTTATCCGCCTTAACACCCCAATACTCCCGATAGCTACGGGGCTAACTACCTAAAAACTTTTCATTTCATTTTCCAAACTTTTAATCTCAAAGTGCCCGTGAAAGAAAAATGGGAGCCTTCACAGAATCGCCAGCGCCACCTATTATCAACTCTTGCAAGTCGCATAATTCGTTCGGCGACCTATATCTCAACTAATACCCCCCATTGAAATATAACCTTTCTTCTTTATCATGTAACGTCGAAATTTTCTTATATTTTCTCTGTTATTTAAGACCTTTTTAAAAAGACGGATTGTTCCGGAAGAGTCATAAAAAGTAAGATATTAATGTATCGCGGGAGGCATTAGACGGTCGCGCGGATCGATTTCTATGCATAAAAAATGCTAATGGCCCAACTCGGGTCTGAGTTGATTTATGCCCCCAGTTGGCAACTAGTCAGTTCGATGGAGAGACAGGTGAAATGGAAATGAAAGAGCTCGTTTGAGTTTCTTTTGAGAGGAAATGATTGTTTGGGATTTAGAGAGTCTGTGAAAGGTGATAATCTTACTGCATAGATATAATTTTGTAGATGTCGCTATACAGAAACCGTTGGATGTGGGCAGCGCAAGACCGGTCATTGTGGAGATCCTTGGGAGGCTTTTGTCCAGCATTGGACGTCCATAAGCTGACATGATGATGATGCTATACAGATAGTCAGCCTGTCACGTCCCTCTGCTAGGTACAAGCACTTCTTGCACTCTATCTAGTTCTGCTGTGCGCCAAGACCTCATATTCTTCGCTGAATGAGTCGAGCTCGTCATTTATGTCTAGGTTTGCCGCGATATCGTTTCCCGTTTCTGGGAAGCCAGTCGATGAATGTTTTGACGCACAGTTCAATCGCCATATCATGGCCTCGCACAACTTAAAAAAAAACACTCAATTATTGAACCAACAAGTAGCAAGCAACTATAATATAAATAAAGTACAATACAATAATTATAAGCTTTTCTTTACTTGCCACAATCATATGCTAGACTCGTAATTAAAGAACAACATGTACTTAATTTTATTTCACATTGGCAGAACCAGCTAGTTGCCATTTATCAATAAAATTTATATCTTTTTTATACTGAAATCTGTAAGTATATAGGGTGACTTTAAATTAGTGAACGATAGAAAAGGATATGTATGTACTCGTTATAACAAATAACTTTTAGTATGGCACCAAGGTCGAAATCGTTCAAAAATGTTTGAACTCGCCATACAAAATGCACCAGCTGATAGTATGGAGGAACAATTTTTTTTTGTGATTTCGACCTGGGTCCCATTGTAAAAGTTGTTTGTTATCACGAGTACATGCATATCCTTTTCTATCATTCACTAAAGTCACCTTGTATACCTATCTTCTACGAAAGTAATAGCCGGTGGAACATCGTAGGTGCAGCCAATTTCCTAGCACAGCTCATTCGGGCTAATTTTCATATTAACGAGGACGTCTAGCTCCGGTTAGAAAACGCTAGAGACCGTCCGGATCGAATCATGAAATGAATAACTTATATCACCGTTTCTCTTTGTTTAGTATTAATTTAGTGATTAGTTTTTGATACTGATGTTATGAAGTGTTTACTTTTTTTACTTTACTTTACCTAGTAAATCATCATTAGGTACATTTGAGACTGATATCCGCCATTTAGATCTATATTCAGTTAATGGCATGTTAGAATTAAAAAAAAAGTTTCATTCAGTTATTGAAATGAAATTGAATTTGATTCACACATAAAAATACTTCAGGTAGGTACAGGTATAGTTAATTACTTAACTACAAAATCAAAGATGGATTTAAACGCAATAAAAATCGAGCCTTAACATGAAAAATGGTACTGCATAGAAAATAACAGTCTTTAATTAAAACTACACTAGTTTAAAAAGACTGCATAGCAAAAAAAAAACAAGCACACATGAAAAAAAAAAATAGAAATCCATAACTAGCAAAATATAGCAAAAATCGCGAGTACACCAGATAAATTTTAATGATACCGCAAAACATTCGCGTTATTAAAGCATACAAGTGGGTTATTAGTGGGGACAAGTGCTTGGTAAATATAAAAAAAAGTACAGAAATCGCTATGAATATTAAAATTTTGAGATACACCGCGCTCCCATTAGCAACGAGATATGTCTCATTTGACGTGTAGGGGTTCAATTACGTGTTCTGAGTTGCTATCGTTAGCTGATGGTAATTGCAATGATCTACAAAATTACGTATAACTAGGCTGGCTGAAACTTCGTACGCATTTATCTTCATATCTTGGAAGGAAAACTAGAAATCTCGAAATAATATAGCCTATATGTTATTCTGATATATAAGCTATAATATTACCGAATTTCATCAATGTCTATTCAGTAGTTTTTGCGTGAAAGTAACAAACATTCATCCATCCATCATCGGCACAAACATTGACATTTATAATATTAGCAGGAAGAAGGATAAGTAGGTCGGCCTAAGAGGAGATGGCGTGATGATCTGGATGCGTACTTAGCAAACTGGCTAGAAGTTGAGGATAAGGAGAGATAGATGTGGAAGAGGACTCTGTCTAGCAGTGGGCTGTAACAGGCTAATAAAATAAAAAGAACGAAAGGTGTAATAGAGGTGAGACCTACCTAGTTACAATTTCTTGGTGAAATGTAAACGTTAAGGTGATCATGAAGTCTTAAGAGAAATAATCGCAGATAGGTGTTCAAGTATCTATTTAATTTAGTGTTAGATAGAATGTACCTCGATCAAATCGGGGACTTACTAAAGAAAGGCCAAATCAGGAGTACCCTAAACCGACGCGCATGTATGAGGCGACCGATGAGTGTGGATGAAGCGAAAAAGGTGTGTTTGGATCGAAGCAAGTGGAAGGAAGTGGTCTCTGCCTACCCCAATGGGAGCCAGGCGTAACGGATATGTATGTATGTATGCAGATAGAATGAATGATGTTTACGCTAAACCAAAGTTACATATGTAAATATTTACTTTAAAAGATTCTCAAGCAGGTAGCCCCAATTTTAAATAAACGTCAATAAACTCATCTTGAGCACATTCAATTGCCATCGCACCACACAATAGCACCCCAAGTATCGTGTTACACGTAACAAGCAGTCTAAATTACGACAATTATTCAATGTTCCCGTGTTATCGGCAGTTATAAAATCAGGGAGGTGCTCATTAAGGTGTCACCCCCCACGCCTACGAAAAAAATGGGTGTATTTTTTTTACCGAGTTGCGACCTTTTTCTGTCTTGGAGTTTTGATAATTTATTGATGTGTATAGGTACTTTCTTTGCCAATCCACTGATCGTGCATAAGTATATCATCATCATTATCGGCATTTTTAACGTCATGCAAGAGAGATTAGGCCGTTCACCACGCTAGCCCGGGTTGGCGGATTTCACATACACCTTCGAATTTCTTCTCTAGCATACAATTATTGTATACAGACATAGAAAAAGTTCTTTGCCCAGCAGTGGGACACAAGTGGCTAGATTAAATAGACAAACACATCTGTCACGTGTCTCATGGAGGTTGGCAGAGACTACTACGCTCTACTTGCTACGATCCAAACACACTTCTTTCTTCTCTCTGATTACTTAGGCAAAAAAACAACAAAATCTCTGACCGCATTTTCTGTCAATTATTTTTATCGTTTAAAACATCAATCCAATGCAAATGCCCAACTTATCAAGCAACAAGTTTCCCAATAAGTTTGATCAAAGCGAAGCAATTAGCTCGCAGCGTAATCGCGATCAAATGCTCAGTTTTACTATTTGATTGTGAATCCGTGATCGTAACTTTACTGATTTTGACGTTTTGAATCCCGCTATCTGCGGAACCTACTGATCCGCATAGGCTAGAGTAAGGGTGTGTTTAGAATGGGTTGTATTTAGTTGCGATTGAAAAGGTTTTATAAAGGTAATTTTGGCATAGTACGTACTATATACGGTGCTTAACTATAAAATATTTTGGGGTTTAATTACATGTTAAAAACAAATAATACATAAAAAATTGTCACTCCTCTCTCCCGTCGGGGGTAGGCAGAGGCCACTTCGCTCTACTTGCTACGATCGAAACCGACTTCTGTCACTTCTTCTTTGGTAAGTATATTATAAAAGCAAATAATACAGAAACATTAACATTATAATGCTCAATTATATCTTAATTATTAGTTCACTTATTTTTTTTTTAAACAAGTATAATCTTTAAAAAACTACAAACTACAATCTATTTAAACCTAAGCATAATTCAAGTATAAACTCATTTGCGCACCTTCTCACCTAAATCTAATCTGTCGCCAAACAAATCGAACAAAAAATCGCATTCATCTCACTCCCAGCAAGCAAACCTTAACGGGTTAGCAGTGGAGCGAAACAGCGTCGGTCAATTAGTCTACGGATCACTTTGATGTTCATAGTTGCGGATGCAGTGACATGGGTCTTTGAGCCGCACACTGTGTTTTGTACGTGGCTTGTAGGTTGTAGGTCAAATCTGATGGATTAAAATACTATAGATTTGTGATTCTGATTGTGGAATTGTTTTATATATAGTTTAACTATCGTTCGCAATACGTAAAGTATGCTATGCGTGGAATATGCAACATTTTTGAAATAGTTTTATTAAGTCTATCAGTCGTTAATATCAGTCGATCAGTGGGCCGACCACCCGCTCGCTGGGCAGATGACATCGTCAGATTGACAGGGCCGCTATGGGTTAGATTGACACAGGACGGTAGTGAATGGCGCGAAAAAAAGGAGGCCTATACCAAGCAGTATGGAGAAACGGGCTGATTTGATTGATTGATTGAAGTCTATCAAACTACAAAAGAACTACTAATGAAATACATAAGTAGGTTAACAGCATAGTTTTGTGCCAATGCGCGATGAATGGATGTGACGATGTTTTTTACTCTTTCACACAAAAAACAACTGAAAAGATTTTAATGATACCTTCAATATTGTAGCTTGCATATAAGAATAACACATAGACTATGTCATATTAATCTTTCACATCCCAGAACACATCCCAGAAAGAAAAGAACAATAGAAAATCTATTGTGTCTGGGTTTATAATGGGTCAGTGGGATGTGAGAGGTTTATGAATACCTATTAGATGGGAAGTAGGTATCTCTTGTGTTTTCACATTTATCTGAAACGATTCAAATTAACACAAGACGATGGACAGTATTGTATTGTAATTATTTTTATGCATAACGATCACAGTGGTTCCTCTTAGCTTTATAAGGAAAATGCTCTCGTCCATGGTAGTAACGAGTGGTAGGTACCTACGAACATTGGGCGTAGTGCCGACAGTCTTAATAATAATCGATTAATGCCAACACTAGACGTGGTACCGACATTTGAGTAAGAGCCAGAACAGATGTGAGAGGTTGAGCGTACTAAGTCACTGGCGAGCGGCCCTATGTTTAGGATACCTATTGTTTTTTTTTTTCAAGATATTGACGTGACAACGTCTTATAATTCGATAGAGCCGACTGCACGCACGAAAAACATGACTCATGCGGCGTTACCTCGCTCTGAGGCGTTCCATGTAAGGCTTGAAGTGCAAGCGAGAGCGCGGAACGAGCGACAAAGAAGCACAATCGGCCTTTGCGTTCGACAGCGTTCGACATCCGTTGTCACGTTCAACTATCGTCAGTAAACCGACTTTACACACAACCAATTTTTTTTTTACAAGATATGTTTTTGCTTACAAAGTCACTGGCATTTGCTAGAAAATAATCAAAGCATTCCCAATAAATAACTAACGAAGCGCAAATTTAAAATTAAAAAAAAAAAGTAAGGTTCCCGAGATAATTTAATAAGCGTGAAAACACCTCTGAAAAAATCCCTTAAGCGCGGGCTATAAAATTGAAAGTCACCCCATGATCAAGGCTGCTTCAATGATCGGCCCTAAAGCCATCTTCATTAATGGAAACCATAAAATGATGCTCGCAGTTTATAATGACGTAACTTAAATTTTTGTTTTATAGGTAGGCAGTGTGAGGTAAGTATGTTTATTCAAGCCCTCTACCATAAGGAAATAAATATGATTTAAACTAGATACGATACTAAACCCTAGACTCTAGGGTTTAGTTCAAGCCGTATTATAATTTCAAATCTTAGTAAGTTGTTTCAAATCTGTAGTCTAGGGCCCAGGCTTATGTAGTTTTAACACATCGCCAAACACTACTGCGCTTGTTTTCGTAGTAGGCAAACAATTTGTTTAATTGCCGTACATTCTTATATGAGTAAAGTGCTAATTATGTACCTATATTTATATTATATCTTGGAAGGAAAGGTAGAAGGAAGACGAAAGAGAGGGAGACCACGAAGGACTTACATAGACCAAATAAAGGAGGGAATAGAAGTTGTGTCGTATCAGGTGCTCAAACGGACGGCAGAGAATAGAGAAGAGTGGCGCAGACTCCACCGACAAGAGCGACGCTCTTAAATTTATGATGATGATTTATATTATATACGACGATTGGGAAAAATCAGAGCCAGAATATTATTTTATTCCACCTGCATTGTATAATTATTGTATTACCGATATTTAACCTTTAAAGTAACTACAACCAAACCAAACCACAAAAACTACAAAAAATGAGATACAACCTTTTTAAAAGGAAGTTTTTAAAATAGAAGCATCCGGAGCCGAAGGACCAGCGCCTTATTACGCAGGTGGGGCGGCGAAACCGTTAGGAAACCTAATGGAGATATTGAAAGATCGAGGGGTCAATTAGTTGGAAAACAAGTTTGGGTTTTTGATGAGTTCGTTGGTTTTAAATTATTGATATTCATGTAGGTACGTTTTTTCGAGTTGATTGTAGGTACCTCTAGTTAGGTTTTGTTACCTGTTGATTTTTAGTAAGCAATCAAGCTTGTTATTTGTTTTTATGAATCATCTAAATGTTATAGGTACAAGTTCTTGAAGATGATCTAATTAGCATTGTCATAATTATGATTATAAAAATGAAATCATAAGATTTTCTAATTTGTGATCTATGAAAAATACGGGATCATTCGCTATGTATGGCTCTTATTAATCATTTATTCTGACCTAAAAAATATACTGTATTTTCGAAGTAGAAACTTTTTCAATGTGACACAAAATCAAACTGCCATTTGGCACAGCGTTCTATATTCAAATCGAATACGGCGCCATTTTCTTTAACGTTTGAATTACAAATCGGAAGACCGTTTCTTTTAAGATTTAAATTTCGAACTCCCGCTCGAATTGCGAGTTTGATTGCCGCTTTAATACCAATTTCGGAGTTGGCAAGATTATGAAAAATTGGAAATTATCATGTATTTTTCGATTGGATTTTCGTACTTTGTTTCTCGAATCTTGATGCTTTGCATAATATTTTGAAACTTTTTTATGATAATAATACAAAGTAAGTAAAAAGAATATTTTAAATAAATCAATAATGCTTTAAATGTATGATATTTCTCTTTAACCTCTCACATCCCACTGATCCATTATAAACCCAGACACAAAAATATTTTCTATTGTTCTTTTTTTCTGGGATATGAAAGATTAAAGTTAAATATGTTATTCATTTATCATACTTACAATAAGGAAATTATCTTAAATAAAACAATTAAAAAGCAATAACAAAAAAAACAAAACAGCAGCTCAAATTCTCAGAAGCAAACCTAATAATTGTTCCGAAAACGAAAAAGATTTGACAGATCAAGTCAGCAGGCAATTATTTCCTTTCATGTTGATTAATTAGCAATAGCAAACAGAATTGATAATAAGATGCTGATGGGTTTAGCTACAGTAATTACGAGTCAAACCACCGGGATTGTACCTCTGTATTGTTGTTATAATTATTTATTAAATTCCAATAATGGAACGGGATAGGTAACGTGATAAGGAAAGATGAAACGTTTTTGCATTGTCAAAATTTCGGCACTTCAAAAGTTATGTAAAAGTTTTATATTACTTAGACCTAGAACACACGGGGAAACGCAACTGCAACGCAACTGCAACTGCTAGTTACTTTTGAGTTGCATCTAAGTTTCTGGTATAGATTCCTTTAGAAAACCACACACGACGCGACTAGTTTGAAACGTTTCAGATTAGTTGCATCCCTCATCGTCCATAGCAGAAACTTAGATGCAACTTAAAAGTAACTAGCAGTTGCAGTTGCGTTTCCCCGTATGTTCTGGGTCTTAGTTATCCATTTTCTCATTCTTTCTCGCGACTTTGCACGCAGTTATCGTCATATATCGAAAAAAATCATGATGTCTAAAAATACTATAGCCTATGTGTTATTCTGATAAATAAGCTACAATATTTCAAAGTCTCATCAAAATCTGTTTAGTACTTTTTCCGTGAAAGAGTAACAAACTTCCTCATATACATCATTCCATTCATTCGTCGGCACAAACGTTGACATTTATGATATACCTAAATAGAATATGTTGCTTACGTAGGTAAAAATAACTAGTATCAAGATTAAAAAGCACCGCGCAACAATGGCGTCTTGAAACGACCAAAACAAAAACAAGAACAAATCGCAAAGAGAGCCCTTGGACACCAATCACCCAAATCTGTTTCCGACTATCGGAAAAAACGACAAAAATGCAAAACAGAGCCAAAGGAAATTAATAAAACATCCACTAAATCGGCAAACAGGCGGAAAATCGACGGGGGACCGTGCCGAGAAAAAAAAGTTAAAAAATAAAACTGTCGCCCCAGAACGTGCTCTTCATTATCGCGAGATGGCAACATAGAATGAATTGATCAATCAGAAATTTTATGGCCAAGAATCACTCAACGGAAAATAATTCCCTGGCCATTTGGCTCGGCTCATCGCGAGCGTTTTAATTTCGTTTCTCTTGGGTAGATCGGATGTCATCCAATCTATCTGGCGAGTAGGAAAAAAACACCCAAAGGGGCCGCCTTAAAGACTAGCGATAATATCCACCGAGGGAATGTTTTAACGGATCAATTTGGTTAAGTATTTTCAGTTTTGGCGTCTATAATTATGTTTGGGGAAACGCCAAGTGTGTGTACTGAATTCTTTTTTTTTTCTTTGTCAAGTGAAGAAAAGTTAATAATTAATAAATTGCTCTATCATTATTGCCTATACTTAGTATGTATGTATAGTAGTTTACTGTAAATACATACATATACACATAAACACTTATCTTATCTTATCTAGCCATCGCTGTCCCACTGCTGGGCAAAGGCCTCTCTCCTCTTCTCCCATGATTCCCTATCCTGGGCCGCCTACATAAACACTAACAGTGTTATTACAAAACGATGTTTAAAAATGATTTTAGAACTAATGTCATAGACAAAACGCCATGGACATGACATTTACCTAAATTAGTTCTAGAACTATATTTAAACCTCATTTTGCAACAACGCTGTAACACTTAAGACAAACATTTCTGTAAGTACATCAGAGCAATGTTTGTCTCTAGTGGGAATCGAATCCACGAGAAAGATTATTCGAGTATGAGTTTACAGTGTAATCTTGCTACCTGTACAAGAAGGCACTTAAAAAGTATCACCATAAAAGCAAACGTCCATCGAAGTTGTCGAGTAAATATAAATATAGGCCTGTATAAAACACCTGCGAGAGATGCCAACAATTTAATTTACTACAAGATGCTAACACCGCCACCGATACTACTGGCGAGGAGAAAAGTGTTTAGAATTAATTAGATTAAATAGAAGGTAAAGAAAAATGTGATCCATATTTCAAATCTATCATTGTTGTGTCAGTTTGTGGAAGTCCACTGCTGGACAACAGTCTTCCCCAAAGATCTCCACAATGACCGGTTCTGCGCTAGCCGTATCCAACGACTTCGGCCAACTAGCTACCTAAAATTATATTAGAAGTAAATAGTTTTTTAAAATGAGCGATTTAAACACAGAAGAGTTTAGCCGTAGGAGATAATGGGAGTAATTTAAAAAGCAGGTTTAAAATGTATATATAACACATGTCATATACATTTTAAACAAGAAAATCTCTAGAAATAGTAGTATGGTATTGATAATTCTTTTCTTATACAAATAATAATTATAATAAATAGGCACTTTTGCACCCACCATTACATTCCCCTCGTTAATAAACTAAGAAATTTCCGTCGTCGGCGCGTAAAAGCGAAAAAAAAAAAACAAATTAAATGACAAAAAAATCGCACGCGCCACTAATAAACGGGACGTTCGCTAATTCATCATTGTTTTTCACTAATAAATACACGACGAAAACACGTCATTTTGACGCGAGGGGGGAAAGACTCCCGAGCTGGTGTGAAAAATGTATTAGACAATTTTTCGGCCCTCTTTGATAGATAGGGCTTGATTATAAGCTTGTAACGTACTTTACTTAATTTTTCTAGGTTGCCAACACTAGTAGGTATAGACTATTTATTACACCGACATACCTACATAGTAAGTACATATCTGTCACGCTTCTCTCCCATCGAGGTGGACAGAGACCACTTCCTTCCACTTGCTACGATTCAAACACACTTCCATCGCGTCATGGATATTCACATTCATAAGTAATTGTTTAAGAGTCACGCTCTTGTCGGAGGAGCTTCTTCCTTATCGTTCTGTCCTAGATTTTTGTTTTAAATTCATACTCGTAGCAGTACTTATATGTAAGTCTTACTGAAAAAACGTGAATCGTCAGAACTGTCAACCATCCATACGACACATTTTCCTTCAAAATCAATAACCATCTTGCCATCAACTCGCAAACGAAACGCAGAAACAAAATGCTAAGGCTAATGACTTCCTCCGCATTCTATAGATTGAGAATATTTTAAACTGATGCGCTCGCATAGACATTGCAAATAATGAAATTATGCCAGAGGGGCGAAAAGGGGCTAACGGGGGGCGAAAAAGGGGAGGCTGGGGGCATTTTTTCCTCCTTTTGTTTGTTGATTCGTTATTTATCGGGAGATCGAGCCTGCATTATAGATAACCATCAAAGACACGACGTTAAAATTAAATAGGCACTTAAAATGGGATGGGATGGCTTTATTGACTGTTTATTTTGAATGAGACGGTTTTTTGCAGGTGTTTTTAAATATGAATCAGATACAAATAATCTTTAAAAATATTAATAATCGTGTTTGTAAGCTCACTTTATTTGACATAAGTGGACTCCTTAATGGTACCTTAGCCTATGTTGTCCTGCTGCTGCTGCAAAAGCGTCTCCCATAGCTTAGTTACCGTGTCAAACTATTTTTAATCAGGGAATACAATATAAGATATTCACAGTGAAGAGAAGATGTTGTTCATGAGTCACTTAACAAGTTGTTAGCATAGGTATTTCAGGTTGTTCAATTTGATGCATGGCTACGAGCATCTCACTACCTAGGTACCTGAGTATGAGTATATAATAAGGTAGGTATATAAAGTGTAAGAAGGAAGAGAAGTTGTGTCGTATCAGGTGCTCGAAAGGACGGCAGAAAACAGAGCAGAGTGGCGTAGACTCCACCGACAAGAGCGACGTTCTTAAATTATGGTGATGATGATAAAGTGTAAGTAAATAAACAGAAGGCAAGAACATCACAGAAAAATCTAGGTTCATCTCAGAGACGCCAAAATCTTATTGGTTTTGGCATCACTTGAGACAAGGCCAATCTCAGCTTAGTTTTTAACACTGACTATCACTATAACCCACAACAAACTTTTAACACCATACCACCATAAAACAAACCCAAGACAAACGCAGATCACAAAACGCAAACCCAAAACAGTAATTACAATGTTATTGTTGTTTTTAATGAAATGTGACCGATGGTGGTCGTCGGTCGGTATTGTCCTCCGGATCGGTCGTTATCCCAAATAATGGACGGGGCTTGTCGTAAACTTGGCCAGCGATGGACTTGATCGAAGCTCGAGGTCGTTTCGTTGGTTTTGAATTAAGAATGTTGTTGCATTTTCGAGTGGTTGTTGTTGGTGCATTTTACCCAGGTTTCCCCTAATGTAATCTTTAGACAGAAATAAAGGAAAACTTTAGGCAACCGGTGGTAGAGCTTCTTGTAAAATATTACGACCTCAAACAAATATGTATTAAAATGAAATACAAGCGCATCATGATCATGAGGCGACTGATGAATGTGGATGAAGCGAAAGAAGTGTGTTTGGATTGTAACAAGTGAAGGTAAGTGGTTTTATTCAAAATTGTATCACAAATGTACATTACAAGTTCCTCCCTTCCTCCTTCCATTTAAAATCAGCAAAAACACATTCAAATTCAGCTGAGCGGTTACTTATCCACGTATAAACCCAAAGAAACGTTACTAGACAATTTTCAGTCACTAATCACAAGAGGCGAAGTGAAAGAGGAATAGAGATTCCTAGAGGGCGCTGTGAGCTCTCTAGTTTTAAAGATGGCGGATGAAAAGGCGGGAAACACTTACAAGCGTCGCGACGGACACTTCAAACATGTGTAAATGTATTTATATTGCATTTTTTCGAGTTGAAAAATGAGGTTTGAGTGTGTATCATGATAAGTAAGTGTTTACATGATAGCTTGAGAAGAATTCTTGGCAAAGAAAGCACGGTTTTAGGATGTACTGAATCACAAATTTTACCTCTTAAAACTAAATCCTACAAAAGTTAATTATTTATTAATCATCATGTAGTTTGTTGTCTCTTAATTCTTTTTAACAAAGAAAGCGTCAGCTATATTTCTAATGAAGCGTTAACTTCAATATTTCTAAAAGATGTCGACAAAAAAGCAAGTTAATCTTCTAATTGTTATGTAGTTATTATGACATGTCCAATTTCTATTGCTAAGATGGCGATTATTCCGATAAGAGCCTGGATCTAATATATGACAATAACTGAACAGCGTTCATTTAAAACGAAAAAAAAACATTCACAAAAAAGTATCAAACAGCAAATCCAACATCAGCAAGGTTTTCACCTTATTATTTCTGTGGTAATAAAATAAATGATTTTCCCTTTTTCATCATAGCGTGTAATCCGGCCGCGTATTCGCGTTTTATTTAGAGATGCCTAATACATTCATCTACATGTATATCGGCAGGAAGGACTGGGAAGTTGGCAAAGATTATGTGAGGTTGTGTAGAAGAGTCATTACATTTGTACCTAATCGATAACATGGTTCAAGATCCTTTAAGAGAATTTGTGGTCATAATGTAAGGCCGTAGGAGACGCAGACGTTAAAGTAGTTCAAACAAGAGTGTTATTTTAAGTTGCTTAATTACCTACACATAGAAGGCCGCGACGTACTAACTTTACTCAAGTAAAAGAGAAAGTTAACGTCAAGTCGTATCAAGAAGTTAAAGTAGTGGCAGAGGATAGGCCTAAATGGCGAACACTCCACCACAAGAGTCTAACTCTTAAATTAAATGATGAATGATGATGATAATTATCCACATCTATTGCTGGTAGACTGGACATTTAGCAAAGATTATGGCAAGGAGGGGTAGACAGGAATTTAGTAGTTTTATCATCAAGATATTTCGAAGTTTCGATGACACAATTGAACTAAAATAAATGTTTTTAAATGTAGATTTAGTTTGATGCAATGCGTTCTGCTTCAACCGTATATAAAAGGGGATTTATAAATATCTGAAATACATTTCCACCTACACACCCTTCTACCACCATAATCTTTGCCCCGGATAACAGTCTCTTGCTGCAATTGAAATGTTTATAGATACAATAATGCCTCCGGATCAATTCCGGGCCGGGTAAGGTGGTGTTTAATTTATTTTTACCCGGATACCCCTGTTATACCCGGCTGTACTCGTGCCCTCGCGACTTGAGACCCCTTATTTGCTATTGTAAGACTTTATTTGGGCAAGTATTACTTGTTTATACTTTAAAGCCTTAAGGAGGTTTGATTGGTGGTTAGTTTTAGTTGGTTTTGGGCGTGACTTTGTTTATTGCCAAAACAACCTTAGATTGTAGTTTTACTAGTTATGTTTTTTTAAGATCCAGCTGAAAATCAGTAGTTGTGACCCTGAGTCACAGCTGTATGCTGAGTTGGTAAGCCTTTTCAGTACCAATTCTAACTTCTTTAGTATTAAGTACAATATTGAACCATAATTTTTGATACTGAATAAAAAAAAGTATTCTATTGTGAAATTGGCTAACTGATTGTTTGCGTGGCGTTGTAACTTATGTTCATTAATCGATAGGTACTCTGCGTATGAACCATGCTTTGATACAACAAAATATACATAGGTAAGACGCTAACCTAAGGTGCTCGTAAGATACGGCAACCAAGCAAGAAGGGTGCTTGTTGCTATTTCATCGTATACCTAGCTTTGTACTGTTATGTGTCCTTTCATAATAAAGTGTACTTATTTAAGTACAGTATTATTTAAGTATATTGACTGCTAATTTTGAGAATTTCAAAGTGGTGCTTTTACCTACTGATTCAACTAATCACTGTTTAACAAGGTTAATAGATAGCTACTTTTAGGCATTAGTAACAGAAACTTGTCAAAAATATTACAATGCGGCCAAAACAGAAGGCGCAAGTCCAAAACAAACAAAACACAGTCACGAAAAACTTCGACACCTCAGAGAATTCGAATTTCAAATAAAACAAACTTGCCAACTTGAAAAGGTAATAAGTACTTCTCCAAAATGGAAGGAACATAATTCCAAATTCAAATTCATATCGTTTATTCAGCAAATGGCCCGCCCTGGGGCCACAATGACACGGTGCCACGTCAATAATGAATTTTATGGGCCCTCCGCGTTTTGTGGATTACCACCTGTTTTGTCGCATACGTTGGTCGTAAGGTGTTGCTTAAGAAATACCTACTTAAGTATATAGGTATACATTCTAGGTACTTCCTACTAATATTATAAGTGTCAATGTTTGTCGATAGATGAATGAGGACAAAGCGAAAGAGTGTTTTGTTCGTAACAAGTGGAGGAAAGCGGTGTCTGCCTAACCCGATGGGAGAGAGGCGTGACGGATATGTATGTATGTAAGTTTATGTCGATGGCTGGATAGATCTATGTGAGGATGTTTGTTACTCTTTCATACAAAACCAACAGAACAGTTAAGAAAACTTTACAACATTGTAGTTTACACATTACAAAAACACATAAGCTAGGCTATATTAATATTGTGTAAGTTTCCTAAGATATGCCAATAAATACTTACAGAGCCACAAAAAGCCTTAAATAATAAACTAAACTAAGTTTTTAGTTTTAAGTTCATGGCTGAACTACACAACATTGCCGTGCCCTAATCAGGGTCCATATTAGCATTATCATTACCATTATAAGACCTAATTGTAAACTTATGTCGTCGTGCAATAATGATTTGAATATTGAGTACATATTAACCTCTCACATCCCACTGACCCATTATAAACCCAGACACAATAGATTTTCTTTTGTTATTTTTTTTTTCTGGGATGTGAAAGATTAAACGCAGAAAGCTACTAAGCCTCCATTACCTTCACACATTCCTTACCTACAAAAAAAAAACTAGGGTTCGTAATTCAAAATCTGGGTTATGAAAAGATGCTCGTTACAGTAAAAATTGCAAAGTGTCCCCAAGCTGAAGCGAATGATGAATAACTAATGAAGCCCACACACTAATCACCCTGTATTTTGCTGGACCATCGTGGTGATATACAGGGTGTTTTTTTTCGCAGTCAATAAGGTTCTGAAGGAGATTGGTTGTTATAAATAAGTGTGTAAGGTTGTGTTTTATAAAGTAATTATACCTTCACCTCGTGCAATAGGGATGATGACTACATTCAAAAATTCAAAAAATAATTAGTCCGTCTTTTAGGCTATCAAAAATATTTGAAACACATTTTTTACCTGATCAAATACATAAATAAACACAAAGATACAGAGCATCAAAGTTACGGAGTGGGGGGTATTGACGTCACTCCTAGGTAAAAATCTTACTTAGGCGTGACGTCACGAGCAACTTTAACCCAGTGTATCTTTGTCATTTTTAGTTAAAGAGAAAGAAGAAAAAATACGTGTCGAATATTTTAAAATAATCTATGTGATGGACTAAAAAATTTTTTTTGTCATTATGTTCATTTGACTTGCTAATGAAATCTTGGACAACTTAAACAATATCTTCAAATAATACAGCCAATGTGTTACTCTGATGTGAAAACTACGATATTGTTAAAGTTTCATTAAAATCTATTTAGCAGTTTTTGCGTGATATAGTAACAAACATTCTCACATCCATCCATTCATCAATACAAACATTGACATATACTGGGTGTAACAGAAAGGGGGTATAATGCCGAAACACAGAGATAGTCCCCATGAAACTGAACAACTTTCCCCAAGGAACATGGGTCGTAACGTGAAAAAAAAATTTGCATCGCCCATACTTACTCGATCAGCTGATCGGACATTTTGTATGGTGAGGCGAAATTTTTTTTTCGAGTCACGACCCATGTTCCTTGGGGAAAGTTGTTCAATTTCATGGGGACTATCGCTGTGTTTCCGCTTTATACCCCCTTTCTGTTACACTCTGTATAATATTAAGGGCCCGTGTAACCATATACAGTAAAGGATATTTTCTTATTGCAAGATCGATTTTCTTATAACTTTTTTTTTTTTTTGTTAGCCAAAAGACCTCGCGGTAGACCACGGAAAAGGTGGCGAGATGAACTGGACACCTTCACGAACTGGGCAGAGGCGGTTCAGGATAGAGAATCGTGGAGAAGGAGGAGAGAGGCTTTTGCCCAGCAGTGGGACAACAACGGCTAGATAAGATAAGATAAGCCATCAAGATCCCACTACTGGGCAAATCCTTTACCTATTCTTTTAAAAACACCTATGATACAAACCATTTTCCTTTCTTTTCCAACTCTTGTTTCTGTGTGAGATGATTATCGATTGCTCTCAGTTTACAAGTCGAGGAGCTGATAATGCGATGCCGGTGTACAGGTAACGTTAGGAAATGTATAGAGCTGATGTCGGTGTGATTTTTGTGGTTTTAGTGTGTCGAGATGAAAATTTTGAGTTGAGCTTTATTTAATTAGGATTTGAAATGAAATGAAAAATCATTTAATCCTGTAGGTTTTGACAACACTTAGGACGCGTCATTTTTTAAAGTTAATTGATGATTTCAACTTGTTGTTGAATGAATACCATCATTATAACGGTGCTCCTACATTCATGTTATAAAATGTTTGTTTTATAACAAGCTTTTTGTTATAAAACACAAGTGTACAAGTAAAATACAAGTATTATTGATTAAATTTAGCCAAAATTAAAGATTAATATAAATTACAGCATCATCTTTGGTCGACACTGAAATTAATAATGCTTGAAAAAAAAAAAAACATAAGTATATTATAAATTAGTTAGTCTTGAATAAAAATAAATCATGAGTACATAATAAATTCCAATATTTAATCAGTCCAATCCACATAAATAAGTACCTAATTATCATAAATAAATTGTTGTGATACCACGATTTTTTTTTTGCTAGCATTCTTGGCACTTTTCCACCAAATTTGACTCGAGATGCGGATATTTTTTACGATTGTGTGGCCTGATTTTGTGTATTCTTTCTCTATTTATCATAATTTAGCTTATAAGAATTGTAAAAAGTTCTTAACATAAATTATCACGCATATTTTTTTTCTCACACAGTACAAGCAACTCTATAGAGCTGTCAGATCCCCCTACCGTACGTTTTTCGCGGGGTATTATCAATTATTAAACATCAGCATGGAAATAGCACCCCAGAGTCCGCGGGTATCTACCGCCCCTGTATATATTGCGTACTTGTATTAAATATTCGTGGATTACGCTAGGGTGGAGCGGTGAGAGTATTTTTACGCGTTACTTTTTCGCTGGTATTAAATACGAGAAGAGGGAGTGAAAAATATTTCAGTTCTTTTTATGCAAGCATTAATTGGTATTTGTAATTAAAATAAGCTAAAGGTACTTAACTAGTTTTATAGAAAGATTTGAATGTTATCTAATTCGAGCATTGTATGAAATAATTTAAACATAGTTTTTTCCTAAAATAATAATTTGGTCATATTAGCTTTGTGACATACCACACTTGATACACAAAAAAAACTACAGAAATCAAGATAATTTTAATATGCATATTTCAAAAAATATTTATTTCAAAGGAGAAACATAAAACCCCAGTAACAGTTACCAGTAACTAATACACGAATACCAGTTCCTTTCTTATTATTACAACCCTAAATTCTGTTGCTTCGGCACCCGTGAAATGGCTTTCGGTTTTGTGCAAGTTATTAGCTAGATTTGCATGTTTGTGATTTATTGTTTTTTCTTCGTACCACTACCCTATGGGGGTACCTCCACCCCCCTTATTTTGATGAGAACATTGTCTTGTTGGTAAGAATTTGAATTCATTTTCAAAGTTTAAATTTTTGTCTTCGAGTTTTTTTGACGGGTTTTAGACGTCTGTGGTTGGGATTAGATTTGCTTGAAATGTAATGTTGATTTAGTAAGGTTAGGTTATATTAAAAAAGGTCTGTTTGGATCGTATCAAATGGAGGGAAGTGGTCTCTGTCTACCCTGATGGGAAAGCAGCGTGTCAGAAAAGGTTAAGTCGTGTGGTATCGGATTAGGAAATCAAATTGTCAGAAGAAAGTCAAAGACAACGATTTCTTTACAGGCCTGGCTCATAACCTCTCACATCCCACTGACCCATTATAGACCCAGACACAATAGAATTTCTATTGTTCTTTTTTTTTTGCTGGGATGTGAAAGATGAATACACGGATGAATGAATTGAATTATGTGTACAAGTAAGTAGGAACTTTTTTTCGTGCATAGAATCACTTGCAAAGGCACCTGTATCTAATAAAAAAAAACATTTAAATCTACATCAACTAACCAATAGCATCCAAAGAAGGCAAACCTCTTAAGCTGGATAACAAGTAATCTAGAAGCTGGTAACCGAGGGATGCGTTTGATTGCACCGCCCGACCGCAGGCCAAGTTATTAGGCAATCACTGGAAACGTTGGCATTACGGAACCTCCTGGCATTTGGCATTTACAGCTATGGACGGATTGCTGGTTATTTTGATTTAGAGATTGCAAGTGGTGATTTTTACAAGGATTAATTTCATATGATTGATGTATAAGTATTGAAATTCGAAGATTCATGTGCTCAACTTTTCGTTTAAGTATTCTTGGAAGAAAAAATGTTGAATTATTTAGATGCTGCCCGCTATTTCGTACTTTATCGTGGTATCTTAGAAAGTTAACACAATATCTTTCTTGAAATAAATTAGCCTACGTTTTATTCTGATAGACAAGCTCTAATAATGTTAATTTCATTAGAATCTGTTCAGTAGTGAATAAGTTAGTAATAAACGTCTTTACATCCATTCATACATCAAAGTCAAGACTACCTTAAACTGATATGCATGTATGAGGTGACTGACGAATGTGGATGAAACGAAAGAAGTGTGTTTAGATCGTAGCAAGTGGAGGAAAGTGGTCTCTGACTACCCCTAAGGCAAATACGCGTAAATGAAAATGAAAAGTTTTATAAGTATTCAAAAATTGGCAAAATTCATAACACTTTTTTGATTTAAAACTACTATCGGTTCACTACCTGTATAGCCGAGAGGAAAAAAAGGCAAGAAACCATCGGCACAAGATATGTATGTAGAGTCCCTATCATGTATATTAAGATTACCTTCAAAATACCTACAATAAATAGGTACTAAGTACATATCCCAATATACAAGCAATTCACCTAATACCAACCAGTCGCTGATGTTCCTAGCTTTGAAACCCCGTCCTAATTGGAGTTGGTAATCTGTTCCGAGTTACTATTGAGAGATTAGGTTCCGCTTGTGAACATGTATTGGATTAAGATTTTCAAAAGTCGTATAGTTTTGGTGGCCTTGGTATTGCGTGTGTTTTATGTATGTTGGGTACATATAAAACAATCTGATATGGATGTCTAATTGAGAACGTAATTAAATATTAAAGTCGCTTTAAAAATCAACAAGTCGAACGTACCTCGATCAAATCGAGGACTTGTTATGGAAAGGCCAAGTCAGATAGGAGTACCCTAAGCCCACGAGCATGTATGTGGAATGTGGAAGAAGCGAGAGAAGTATGTTTAGATCGTAACAAGTGGAAGGGAGTGATCTCTGCCTACCCTAATGGGAGAGAGGTGTGACGGATATGTATGTATGTATGTGTATTTAAAAATTAAGTTTAGCAAAAGTTTATTGCTAAGCAAGTAGCCTTATTAGCATACATGACATTTTCTCAAGTCATACTGTCCTTAATGTCCGTTTAAGACAAACTTGAGAAATAGACATGAGCATGGGAAAATGATGAAATTGAGTTGTTTCTAAAGTAAAACCTTCAATAGCACACAAGACTTCCACAAACTTAACCTCAACGAAAAAAAGCAAGAAAATCTCAAATCCATTCCACTAAATGAAGTCATTAGTAGCCACGATTTCTTTTCTAAAATTGATGTAATCTGAAACTGAGAGCTTTGGAAAACGGTCGAGGCGTGGTTTGGACAAATTTAATTATAGTATTCGGAAATGGGCTAGAAAATTGAATGGAACGGAGACCGGAGCGAATCGTACCGCAGTAAAACCTAATAGATCCGACGAAGAATGTGGCTTTCCATTATGCATTGCGGAATTAATTAATTTTATCGCGAAACAGGATTTCTGTGAAATCTTTTTCGAAAGAGAATCGGTGGGAGGTTTTGTGAATTTCAGTGAGAGAATGAAGAATTTTAAAGTACGAAATCGGTTTGTAAAGGTTATATTTCATGCCGCTGGGCTAGGCCGGCGGCATGCCGGCGGCTTTGGTGTGTAGACAGCATCAGATGCATTTTCTACTCAAATCCCAGCATCTTAGAAACAATAGAATATAAATCGTGTCTGGTTCAATAATGAGTCAAAGGGATTCAAGGGATTAATAGAAAACTAACGGTTTCCATTTTAAAAGTAAGCAATATTTTGGTCAGACCTGTTTTCAAAAACAGTATACCATTTTCGTATAATAAAGTTTCGAAATCAAGTAGGTAACCCTCTAACACAATGTTAGTGTTCATTCAAAAATTCAATATGCATTGCATAACAAAACACTAGATCGTATTGATGGGATGCCTTTAATGTGATTATAGTCTGTATGTTCTTTAAAAAACTATATTTCCTCCCTATTTCCTCCCGATTCCTTGTCCCATTTACGATTTGCAGAAAATTGTCAAATTTTATACTTCCTTAATAACTACACAAAACCAAAAAAAAAGTACTCCCAAAGCCGATATTAACACCATCTGTTGGGCGATAATCAAATTAATCCATCTAGACACAGATCGAAACGTCAAGCCGACCAGTGAAAATAATTTCATCTTGCACGTTGTCCAGTTGTGTTGGTCCATTATCGTTTGAACTACTAAGGGAAGAAAGGGTCTTGGAAATTTGGACGTGATAACTCATCGCTGGATATGTCTATTTTAAGTTGAGCTGTGACATGAGACCAAGAAAGTAGGGAAGAACACTAGAGTCACATTTGTCACCTAGATGTGTATTTTAACACTTTTTTGTTACGTTTTGGAGCATAAATAAAAAAGCGGCAATTTCATACCAAATAAAGATTGTACCATCAAAAATCTAATTCAGAATCAAGCAAAGCTTTCAACATCCTATATCATACAAATAATCCACATCAGAGCTCAAGATACACTGGAAACAATAGAAAATACAAGCAATGATGGATCGGCCGTCGACCCCAATGCTCTTTTGGCACCTCCATCGCTCAATCGGCTACAATTGCTGTTTGACAGACAAGAGTGCTACAAGGGAAGCGATTGGGCCCATTATTTTTCATGTGTCATAAAACTCTGTATGGGGTGATTGTTGATTTCCCCTTTATGTAGGAGATTGGGAATGCATTTTCAATTGTGTTTCTTTTTGTGAACGAAGTGTCTTGAGTGGTTATATTAATATTGATTTCGTAACACGTTTTTGAAGAAAGAAATATGAGTGAAGATGAAGCTTGAATAGGTAATTTATTTGAAGAATTCATTTCGTAATTATCCTAGTGTTATTTAAAATATGAACTTATTACAACACAAAATACAAACACACACAATACATATTACATTTAGACGTAACAAAAGCTTAAGAGATGTGTTTGGATCGTAACAAATGGAGAGATGTGTTCTCTGCATACCCCGATGGGAACGAGACCTGACAGATATGTATGTAAGTATGTATGAGTATTTTATAGCTTCCCCTAAAACTCACACATTGAACAACAATAAAAAATCAACACCCACATTACTAATTCCGAAATTCCCAAACAAACACCAAAACCCAACAAAACCGTCAACAGATACAAAACCACTAGATAGTAACACATCAATAGTATCCAGCTCAACGGTAGTGTCGTAAAAACAAACTGTTCATTACTGAGACGGTGGCTATAAAGTCCACGGTTCCGTTCGTATCGTCGATTCCCTTCAAAGGACAAGGATAATTTAGGACAGTTGTCCTCAAAGTGTTTGTATAGTTTGACCGAGGCAGGCTAGACTTGTGAAAAGATCTGCTTCTGTTAATTGTATGGTTCATCGGTGTTGATATGTTTAGAGGTAAAAGCTCTACTTATAAAACTATTATTGAAAAGAATGAACTTCTTGATTAGACGCATAATTTTACCGAAGAACGCCTGTGTATGTAACATTCTGTCACATTACTGTCTGTCCTCTTTCCCATCGGAATAGGCACAGACTCCTTTCTTTCTGTTGCTATAATCAAAACATACCTCTTACGCTTCATCCACGTCCCATCACGTCCCTTCATCACTCTTTTCATAAATTTACATCTTCACAAGACCCTTGGGTAGGCTTTTTTCCAGCAGTGGACGTCCACATGCTGATACTAAGATAAGTACAGGGTACTCTTTACAAATACATATACAAAACATTTATTCCACGAAAACACAAGATAATGATACATAGGCAAACAATTATAGACTTTGCGTTGCTTGGAAAGGGACTGGGCGCAGCGTGACCTAGACTACTTTTTTTTCAAAAGCAGTAGCTTAACAAACAGTTTGAGCACCACATCCGCAGGATACCCTATCCAAACTAACAGGCACCCGTGACCAATAAACTGTATAGAGAATTTAATTTACACCGCAACACAAATACGTAGATATTTTCCCTCCATAATACGGTGGTAGTAATTGAATCGGCCTAGGGCAAGGGTTTGTCGTAACGGTCTTAGGGTGCTTACTGGATGGAATATGCACTAGGTGTTGCCAGGTGTGGGTGTTTTGTGGAATTGGGAGTTTTTTAATAAAGAATAGCGACATTGGGAAAAATTTTGTAATGTTTTATTGATTGTGAAAGTTTTGTTCGTGATTTACTAGAACATTAAATTTTATTGACAGATACTATAGTCATAACTAGATTTGAGCCTACATCGTCGCAATTTCTAACGAAGACTGGCTTTGCAATTGCTGTATTTATTTTTTATTGAAATAACTGAATTGCCAACTTCATCGTAAAGAAAGAACATAGTAATTAATTTAGCATTCAAAAATAGTGTTTTCATTCAGCAATCCAGATAAAATTTAACATAGAGGCCACCACATTTAATACATCATATTTAATATTTGTAGCTTTTTCAACACCACCCCTGGCAACCCAAACCAAAACCGACTCACATATTTGCACCTACAGTCTATAAACAAAGACTATCTTATTGGTAGCATCCAGACCGTCGGGTGAAAACACCTCACGAATTGTTTCGGGTTTAATGTCAATGTTTGGACCGGTCTCGATTTTGCTCTGAGCGTATTAGGAACCTTTGATGTCGTGTGTTATGGAATTGGGAGATTTTGTATAAAATATAGCGATATTGGGAAAATGTACAGTCTGTCCAAAAAGATTGGAAATTTAAAAGTGGTAACACCGTAGTGTCGTCCCATTTTGCTTCGATTGATTTGAAAGGGACGAGGCTACAGTGTTGACATTTTTTAATTTCTACTCTTTTTGGACAGACTGTAGTAATTTTGATAATCCTGTAAATATTGTTGAATTTTATTGACCGAGACTAGTCATAAACGCAACCACATAAAACTAGATTTGGGCCGAAAGTTATCGTTATTTCCAAGTAGAGGTTAGTATTGTTGCTATATTTTATTGAAAGATTTCAACTGCCAATTTCATGACCTTAAGAGCGTCAATGACATTTATTGTCATACTTGGCTAAACAACGGCTTACACTTTTGCTTACTGATTGCGACTAAAAGTGTCAAAAAATTACATTGACACTCTCATTGACACTCTGCCTACAGTAAGAATATTGTAAATTAGCAGACTTGGGCCCCTGAGGGCTTAGCATGGCGTGCCGCGACAATTATCTCACGCATGCTATCCTTATCACATTTAAAACTATAGACAGAGACGTAAGCGTGACAAACGCATGACAACGTCTTGTCACGGAGTGCCATGCTAAGCTAGCTGATCGTTGGGTGAAAACATCTCACAAATTGTCTCTGGTTTAATGACAATGTTTGGACCGGTCTCGATTTTGCTCTGAGCGTATTAGGAACCTTTGATGTCGTGTGTTGTGGCTTTTGACCGGTTAATTAAATAGATAATATCACGTGTGCTGGATTATGTTGTTGTTTTGTCGATTATTGGTTTGTTTGTGTTTTGGGGTTTAAATGTCCGAGCCTATGTTTTTGTTAGAATAGAATAGAAAAACTTTTATTCAGTATCTTACATAAAGAACAGTTTTTTTGTTACTCAACACTAGGCAAATGACAAAGATAACGAAAAGTTTATCCAGCTCTGCATACTGCTATATTAAGCCACTACAACAGCTGAACCCTAAAAAACACACTATTATTAAATAACATAAAAGAAAAAAACAAAGAATCAAAATATCTACTCAAATTATATGACCTTCTTTATAACTGAGTGCTAACATACATACATATCCGTCACGCCTCTCTCCCATTGGGGTAGGCAGAGACTATTTCCTTCCACTTGCTACGATCCAAACACACTGAGTGTTTCAGTTTGAATGATTCCAAAACAAAAAGGAAATTCAGAACCAAAAACAAAAGAAAATACTTGCAGTTTCACTCCACTCAACACACAACCGAATAATATCTATAAATCTGTCGACAGAAACAAGAAAGATGGATCTAAAGCAAGGGAACATTGAAGGGTACCTATTAACTCCCCATAAATTGCTTTGAGGTACCCGATAACACCTTATCGGGTAGTTAAGAGCAATATCGGGGTATAATAGTGCCTTCGGGCGAACGCTGGTTAATCAAAACCTATTATGGTTTAGGGAAATCGGTGCAGTTCACTGGCGGCTCGATGAAGAGGTTTATAAACTTGATGACAGGACCTCGGGTAATAGGTGACGCTGTTTTGTGGTTATGTTTAGGATATTGGTAGTTTCTAAAGTTGTTAAATCTTTAGTGGATAGTAAAAGCTTAAAGATTCAAGGTGTTACGAACTGTTACTTGATGTGAAGAAAGTGGGATTTGGGAGAATTTAATGAATTTATTTCCAGAATAACTCCTCCGATAGTGTCACCTCTTTTCGCACCGTATTGGATACCCAATTTACTATACTTATGTACGTGATCCGTGTTTAACTCTTGAATAACTGATTCTTTAATATTGATTGAATATAGCTATTTATTTTAGAATGCATATCATCTCAAACTACGGTCATTATTACAGTTTTCTATGATTTATGACTGATGGAGAGCAAAACCTTTGTCTAGCATCAACATCATTATATTTAAGAGTTAAACTCTTGTCGATGAAGCATCTGCCATTTAGACATTTTTTTTTTGTCTAGCAGTGAGACAGAATTCCATTCTGTAAACAAACTGATTCTGTAATAGAAAAGTATTATACATTGTAAAACAAGTACTAATTCTGAAATGCCAATACATCCCCCCTTTCTCCCTGTACACCCGTCTTCAAAGGTTCATCACACTCAGTACGGCATCCTCTATAATGTCTGTAGTCGGATAGAGGCGGTGTATATTAATTTTTCAAGCTGCGTGCAGCTCTCGAAATGCCTCGGGCGTAGACAGTCGGCGTTGCAGACGAGGCGAGACTCGTGGCTACGAAATTATAGGAATTTGATTTGAATTGAGAATTTTGGAAACGAAATTCGAATTTTAAATATCGATTGTTGATGAAGGAAGGAGAATTGTATTAATCTCTTCCTGTTTCCAGAAAAACAAAAAAAAAAATAATTTATGTGAAGTTACTAACATAGTCCCTTCTGCATCAATCGTCAAAAATAAGTAGAAAAATCCAAAGAATTACAATGAAGTTACCTAAATATTTTAATTTATTTTTTGTGGTTGTTGTGTCAGCTTATGTACGTCCACTGCTAGACAAGAGCCTCTCCCAAGGATCTCCACAACAACCGGTCTTGCGCTGCTCACATCCAATGGCTTCCCGCAATTTTCACCAGGTCGGTCCACCTTGTTGAAAGCCTTCAAAGATTCTATATAGTAACACTTCTGCAAACAGTTCTGCTACAAAAACGCTATTTCTCCAGCCCCAGATAGTACAGCTAGTGCCGAATATTTATTCGTGTGAACATAAAAATAATGATGGCTCGTAACATTTTCCATTAAAAACATACGCGTCGGTCAAGTTCGTTAGATTTTTGAATTATCGCACAATATTTACATGTATCAAATATTTACTAGAGGTTGCCCGTGACTTCGTACGAATTTATCGTCATACCTTGGAAAACTTACACAATATTAAAAAAATATAGCTTATGTTTTATTATGATGTAGGTATAAGCTATAATATAGCCAAGTCCCATCAAAATCGATTCAAGAATTTTTGCTTAAAAGAGTAATAAACATCCTCACATAAATCCATCCATCCATCTATCCATCGGCACCAACATTAAAATTTATAACATTACTAGGAATTGAAAAGAAAAATCCAAGATGGCCGAAACGTCATAAACACACGAAAATCAATATGCCGGGTGGATCTTCAAGAGGTCGAAAATTTATGTCTCGCCCTATCATTCATAATTGTAAAAGAAATTCAAAACTTTTTATAGTTATTCTACTACCTAAATAAATGAAGTAAAAAGTTATCAAAACCGTTCAGTGACTGAATAGCAGAAAAACAAGCTATTAGAAAAAAACGCTAGAAAACCACGATATTTTAGGTGTCGCCTTAACATGATTTTCGATATTTTATATCATAGTGAAAATATTATTAATAATAGAGTAATCCTGTCTAGGAATATATTATTTATCGTTAAACAGGCAAGATATTTTAAAGAAAATAAATTTAAAAAGTAGGTGGTAAGTTAATTAAAAATTAGTTCAAACAATGTTCAAAAAATATTCGTCATTATTGGTAACACGTTTACTTAGCATGATTAAAAAAAAACGGAAAGCACCCGAAGCGTCACGTCTAACTTAAAAGTCCCAGCCCCCTCGTACCTAAGTCGAACACCACTCCTCATAGTGAACGGACGCTAATTTTTCCAATGATAATTAATTGAATATCGTTCTCCAAAGATATTCATGCCACGTCGTCATTGGTTTCTTTTGCTGTATTTTAAATATAATGCATGGTAAACTCTTTATTTATTTACCATGGCGAACTTATTAGGGAAACAGATAACGTGTAATGTTTGTTTCATAATTTAATAACCTATTTTGCCAATAGCAGCGATTTTTCCAAAATTCGTCATTGTTAGTAACATCATTATTCCCAACATTGTGTCTGACGACGATGACATCTGTCACCAATAATGATTATTTGTGTAGAAAACAATGACGTTTGTTACCAATAATGATTATTTGTATAGAAAACGACTGATGGCAATAAATTATTTTGATGTACGATTGTCATTAAAAAGCATGTTTTTCATATACAGGGCATGCTACATCATTTGCAAATGTTGAACCGGCAGAAAAATGGCAGCCCGCACTTCTGGAGGCTCCCATTCTTCATGATGCTATTCCAGCTGCCTTAACTTAAAAAACGAAATAATCTGCCGGGCGCGCCAGCATCTGAAGCAGCTGCCTGCCCATGTGGCCTTAACACTCTTCCGTAGTTGCCTATATGTCCCAACACTGGTGTATAATATGAGAACGTCTCCGACTTGGTTTTTATGAAATGTCTAAAATCGGCGAAGACTTCAAGGTGACATTGGAGACGATTCTCAATGTAAAACTTAATGAGGCTCAATGACAGCAGACTTCGTTATCATCCGCTACGGCAGATTGGGTGTTAGAAGAATGCAGGATATCAATATATCGGCGTTTTAACCTCCTCCCACGAGGTTAACGGTTGAGTCGCTTAAAAACTTCATGTCCAAGGTGGCAATCTTCTTATTAGTTATATACGGCGGAGGCTTTAAATGTTTGGGCAACTGTGTGTCTTGAGCAGCCAAGGGACAAAGGTGTCCAGCGCTCTTGGCACGATCACATGTACAAAGCAAGCAGCCGGATTCTAATGAAGCGGCTGTGGGTAGGAATCTGGCTATGCTTGAGGCGGCATCAAGCCCAGAGTCTGGCCGTATTTGGGCGCTGTAATCAACGAGCTCATTGAGGATAGTAATTTATCTGCGGTTGGATTGTCACGTTTGTGGTACGATTGCGGACTCTTTGGGACATCAAGGGTTGAGTTGTGTCAAGTCAGCTAGACGATTTCCTCGTCACTATAAAATATGCTTAACGAGGTTGAGCGGCGACCTCGGAACCGCCAAGCCTAAATCACACAAATGGCAAGAGGACTGATTGATTAATCCTCATCTCTCGGGAAAGGGGACGCTGTCTAGTTTAGGATGCAACTTGCATAAGTACCTTCGCCATGTCCCACCTGCCTTGTATATGTAGGGCAGCTAGTGCAGCAGCAGAAGGAGCTGCCATACAAAAGCATGCTAAATATGCTCCAAGTTCCAAGTTCCAAGACGAGGTAAGTACCTCTTTGTTCCCGTCGTAGTGGAGGAAAGCGGGACTTGGTGTACGGAAGCTAAGAGTTTGATGCGTGAACTAGGGAAGCGCCTAAAAAACAATAGTCGGGACCCTTGCGTAGAATTTTACTGCGCAATGGTCCCGACTAACCTTTTTTCCTCGCTATTCAGTGTGGGAATGCTGCTAGTGTCATAGCCACTTTTGCATCAGGTGCGATTCAGGGTGGGCTTTTGATCTAGCCGTCTTAGCTAATTTGTAATGGATTGCATGTTAACGGTAATTAAGTTGTAGTGAGGTATATGTAGTACTATCTAAGTTAGTATAGACAATAAGCTGTAAGTAGATATAAGTTGGCAGTAATAAATTGTCATCGTTGTCGAACACACGTCTTATAATTTACTCCTCCCCGACTCCCCGCACCACACCTCATGGCGACCCTGAGCCAGAGCCGTCGTCGAGGCGCGACAAGTTGCTGAGCCGGCGGATTCCTTGCTATCGTGAGAACGGACTGTAGACTGTAATTGTTGGACAATGATTTTGGAACACCGTAGTGAACCGTACGCGTACATCGCGAGTGTGTATTTTTTTTATTGGAGTGTCAAGTTGGTCGAGATTTTCTTTGTTCAAGATGGGCAAACAACAATCTAAAGAGGAAAAGTCGGAGGTGATCATCGCGCAAAACGGTGCAGGGAACGAAGCAACGACCACCAACGAGCACACTACATACACCGAACACGTGAATCACGTGCTTTTAGTTACTTTGTTCGTGTTGATAGGGTTGGCGATTCTGATTATCGCCTACAGGTACTATAAGAAGTCCCATAGCAAGTGGATTGATAAGAAGATTGAGGAACATACTTTGCAGCGTTTACGTATGCGTCTGTCAAAGCGTTTTATCAAGAATGGAGATGCGGAAAATGACGAAATTTGAAGAGGAACAAGAAGTTTGAAGAAAGAAGAAACCTAAAGGTACATGTAGGCATAAGCAGCGATGACATAGGTTTTATTTAGGTATAGATTGATTGTTAGTTTGCTACCGGTTATTTTACTTATAAATTTCATAAAACTTAAATACATTAGTAACACACCCACGTGGCACTATCATGAAGTTTTAAATAGTTAAGTACGTAGTATAATAATTCCCACGTATATTATTAACTGATGGAAAGTGAATTAATTGAAATTTATGATGAAATAAAAGAAATAAGAATAGCTCTCAGAAAATTAGGCCCAGAGAAAAGAGAGAAAAGAAAAAAAAATACGTACTAGATAAGTTTAACCAAGCTAAAGAGCTTTATAATTTGTTTAATGAAAAATTAAAAAGTTTAAGATTACAACAGTGTAATTTAGAATATTTAGAAATAATATTAGAAACATTATTAGTTAAGATTAAGGAAGATTATAGTATTATTATTAGTTATTGCCAAGAAATATCAAAAAGCGAGAAAATGGATAAGTTTGATCTAAAAACAGCTTCGAACTTAATTCCGGTTATGGACAGTAGTGAAGAAACAGTAGAGAAAATAATCGATTGCGTGGAAATGTATAGCAGCTGTTTAAAAGAGCCAGCTTGTAAAAAGTTACTGGCTACTTTTGTTTTAAAAACTAGGCTATCGAAAACAGCTAAACTTAAATTAAAAAGCAAGTACGAAGATAGTGCAGAATTACTGAAGGATATGAAGGATCAGTTACTAACCAAAAAGTCCGCGAGCTCTTTAATGACTCAATTAAATAATATGTCTCAAAATGATTTGACAATTAACCAGTTTGCTTCAAAAATTGAAGAACTTTTTGTCGACCTCACAATTTCGCAAGCCAATTGCAACGACAAAGCATACGAAATTCTGAGGCCGATAAACGAACAGTTAGCTATTAAAAAGTTTGCTGACGGACTACGTAACAGGCGCCTAAGCACGATAATTTCGGCAAGAAATTATTCTGCGCTGAAGGACGCAGTGCGTGGTGCAGAGGATGAAGAAGCCAACCAGCCCACTACATCAGGAACTGTACTTAATATGAGAGGTAAGTCATATAAGAACTCAAACTATAGGAACTCGTTCGCAGGCCGGGGACGAGGTGGATTTTCGTATAGAGGACCGCAGCGCGGTGGATACTATCCTCCCCGTGGAAACGCATCCTCACAACGTGGAAATGCGTTCTCATGGAGGGGAAATTATCAAAACAGAGCACGTAGTTCCTATAACCACGGTAATAGAAATACAAACTCGTTTTCGACTTACGGTCGAGTAACTCGTGGTAGGGGCTTTCGTAAAAATATTAACTATGGTCAAAGCGAAAATATTAACGAAGAAATGAACGAAAATAAACAGTTTTTTCGGACCTAAAGAATACACAATCTTAACTTGCAATGAAGGATTACAATATGTTAATTTAAAAGTATGTGAAAATAACTTGCGATGTTCATGGTTACTTGACACCGGCGCGTCAATATCAGCTATAAATAGATCAGTACTTCCGTCACAAGTATCAGTACACAAAGAAAAAATTGTAATTAATGGAATTGGTGGCCAAATTAATTCAGATGGTTATGTTTATCTTACATTACAAACTCCCGAGGGTAGCGGTTATGTACATAAATTTTATATATTTGAAAAATTGCCCTGCAAGTCGGATGGTATACTTGGACTAGACTTTTTAAATGAATACCAATCAAATATCGATTTAGAAAAATACATTTTAACACTTAAAAACAATGAAACAGAGACAAGCGTGCCCTTATTAAGCTCAATTAGGGTGAGTCAAAATTATATTAAAATACCACCAAAATGCGAATCAATACATTTTATACAGTTAAATACGGATATCACACAAGATTGTGTTATCCTACCAAAAGTGTTACAGGAAAATGTAATATTAGGTAGTGTCATAGTAAGACCAAAAGACAGAGTAATTCCAATTAAAATACTAAATGTTTGTGACCAAGAAATTAATATTCCAATGTTTAAACCAGAATTAGAACTCTTATCTGACTACAACGTATATAGTTTTGATAAAACAAAAACAACTTCGCAGCGCGCAAACACCTTGTTATCGCTACTGAAATTAGATCACCTGAGTCTTAGTGAACAAGAAACAATAAAGTCTATATGTAGCAAGTACAGTGACGTATTCCAGTTACCAGGCGATAAGCTTACAACGACAAATGTACTAGAACATACGATTCAATTGAAATCAAGCTCGAGCACTGTATATGTTAAGCCTTATCGCATTCCAAACAGTCACAAGTCAGAGGTAGACAGGCAAATAAAACAAATGTTACAGAATGACATAATTGAAACGACACAAAGTGAGTGGTCAAGTCCCCTTTTGTTAGTACCTAAAAAATCAAATCCAAGTAAAAAAGAATGGCGATTAGTAATAGATTATAGAAAATTGAATGACCAGATTGAAGACGATCGCTTTCCGTTGCCTAACATCAATGAAATTCTCGATTCGTTATCCGGAGCTATTTATTTTTCGCATTTAGATCTTAGCCAGTCCTATTATCAGGTACCATTAAACAAAGAGAGTCGTAAAGTAACAGCCTTCACTACAAACACGGGACAATATCAAATGAAACGCATGCCGATGGGCTTGAAAACAAGCCCTGGTGCTTTTTCTCGTGTCATGACAGTTGCCATGTCAGGGTTGACGTATGACAAATGTTTCATTTATTTGGACGATTTGATCGTTTTCGGCAGAAATATAGACCAACATAACAAAAATTTAATTGAAATAATGGAAAGGTTACGGAAAGTCAACCTAAAACTAAATCCTAGCAAATGTCAATTTTTAAAACAAAAACTTTTATACCTAGGCCACACAGTATCAGCAGATGGAATATTACCGGATCCTAAAAAAATAGAAGTCATAAAAAAATATCCACCACCGAAAAATTCAGACGATGTTCGACGTTTTGTTGCTTTTTGTAACTATTACAGAAAATTCATTAAAAACTTTGCAAAAATTATAATACCATTAACAAGATTAAATAGAAAAAATGTTAAATTTGAATGGACGACAGAATGCCAAACATCGTTTGAAACTTTAAAAGAATTATTAGCAAACCCACCTATTCTACAATACCCCAACTTTGATAATGACAACGAATTCATTTTGCAAACAGATGCTTCTGACATAGCGGTTGGTGCAGTACTTTGTAATAAAGATTTAAGACCAGTAGCTTACGCAAGCAGACCTTTAAACACAGCAGAAAAGAATTACCCAACAATACAAAAAGAATTGGTAGCCATTGTTTGGGGAATAAAATATTTCCGACCATATTTATTTGGCAGAAGGTTCATTATCATGACCGATCACAAACCTCTATTATACCTATTTGGAATGAAAGATCCATCAAGTAGACTCACCAAATTTAGACTGTTGTTAGAAGAATACGATTTTAAAATCGTGTACGTAAAAGGAAAAGATAATGTAGTAGCAGATGCGCTGTCTAGGATAACTATTACATCTGACGAATTAAAAGAAATTAATAAAAACACAATAACGGTAATGACGAGGGCACAAAGAAGGATGCGAGATGAAGGAAAGAAGGAAAGTATCCCTAATATAACTACTGATAAGTGGCCTGATCAACCACGAGTCGTAGAAATATTAAGGAAACCAGTGAGTGCAGTAGAGATGAGTATGATAGACGGAAATAAATTAAACAAATTGAGAGTTCAAAAGAAGATAGACGTGGAAAAAGATTGTTTTGCTTATAAAGAAGATATAAAAACAATTTATGTTAATCTTGATTTTAAATCACAATACTCGCGAGTCGAATTTGTGTTAAAATTAAAAGATTTTTGCCAAGTAATTCACGTGAACGAAATATATATAATTAAAGATAAAGATAACGCGTTATTTATAAAAGAACTAATAAAAGAAGTACAATGTAGGAAAGATTGGACCGGTCCAAGGATATGCATTTTAAGAGGAATAGAAAGAATAAACGAAAATAATGATAAAAAATTTATACTAAATGACTATCATTTGCTACCAACCAGTGGACATGCTGGTATGCGTAGGATGATAAACAATATAAAACAAAGGTATTATTGGCCAGAAATGGAAAAAGATGTAAGCGAGTTTGTTAGGAAATGTGAAAAATGCCAAAAAATGAAATTTTCAAGAAATACAAAAGAACCCATGATGATAACTACAACAGCTGGAGCAGCATTAGAAAAAATTTACTTGGATCTAGTAGGACCGCTAGACAGAGATGAGAATGGAAATGTTTATATACTAACAATTCAATGCGAACTGAGTAAATTTGTTGAGGCGTATCCATTAAGAAATAAAGAAACCATAACTGTAGCAAAAGCTTTTGTGAACAATTTCATTCTCAGATTTGGTATACCAAAGGTTATCGCAACTGATAAAGGAACAGAATTTATGTCTGCATTAATGGGAAATGTGTGTAAACTACTACAAATAGAAAAATTAAATTCAACAGCTTATCACCATCAGTCCATTGGATCTCTAGAAAATTCTCATAAGCACTTAATGGCGTTTTTACGAATACAATGCGATAAACACTCAGATACGTGGAGCCACTGGCTACCCTACTGGTGTTTTTCCTATAACACTACTGTCCATACCGCAACTAAGTACATGCCCTATGAATTAGTATTCGGTAAGAAATGTGAAATCCCTAGTAGACTAACAAGTAGCGTAGAACCATTGTATAACGTAGAAGATTATAGTAAGGAACTTAGATATAGGTTACAAGTAGCTTATAAGGATGCCTACGATAATCTGTTAAAAACAAAATATGATCGTAAATGTGTGTATGACCAATCAGTGAATCCAGTGAAATATAAACCGGATGACTTACTACTAGTGAAAAGTGAAACAAGTGGTAAACTGAACAGTGTGTACGACGGACCGTACAAAGTGATTAAAGAAGATGGACCCAATGTGATCATTGACAAGAACAATAAGCAAATAACAATACATAAAAATAGGACAAAACGTTTTGTACCTACTTAAGTAAAAAGAAGATTAGATAAGTCTAGAGGTTAAGTTTAAAAAAAAAAAAAAGAAAAGAACATTTTTTTTTTTATTTCCTGCCCCCATGGTGAGGTATATGTAGTACTATCTAAGTTAGTATAGACAATAAGCTGTAAGTAGATATAAGTTGGCAGTAATAAATTGTCATCGTTGTCGAACACACGTCTTATAATTTACTCCTCCCCGACTCCCCGCACCACACCTCAGTAGTTAAAAGACAAATAAAAAAGTATTTGAGAATAAATATTTACATCAATAATATAACTCAAACGTCACTGTCGGTAACATTCCGTCATTACATTCGTCACTGTCGGCAACATCCGTCATTATCAGTAACACTCAAATTTTTATATTTGCCAATATTTTCTAAAATATTAAATTCTTTAACGTGTCTTTAATATAATATAGCATATAATTCATGTGTTTATAGATTTAGCTTAAAATAAACGCCATTCTCGGGGTAAAATGTGATTTTTTTTTTTGTATGAGGAGAATAATCTTGAGTAGATTCACCCTGCCGCCCAATACTCCCTTTTATCTATGGCATCACCGTCTTTTGTCTCACTCCATCTTATCTATCACAAAAGGTTTTCATATGCAAATGTCACGGTGGAAATTTTAATTGGCTGTTTTGATTGCATTACGTATTGATCGCGTTCATTACAAGTGTGAATAATAATGAATATTGTAGGGTGCTTGTTGATTAGGAATTCAGTGGTGAAAACAAGTAATTTTAATACGTAATGATTGTTTTGGTGGTTCGGTGTTATTGATAGAAGATAAGACTGTATAGATAGGATTGTTAGTTGAAGTTTGACAGATGTAGAGAGTACAAATGATTGTTGAGGCAGCTGGTAGTTGTTTTGTAGAAGGGACGAAGAGTAGAAGAGAATAACTATACTTGGTTATGGTTTGAATTGACTATATTAATACGGTAGTAATATTACAATAGAGAACACTGTAGGTCGGTCGAGTCAAAGTTGGTAAGTAACTAATTTGAAGTATGAAATAGGAAGTACAACTTTCCATAGACAAAAATTTTAGACAAACTAAATTTTATCTTTGTTGGTGTTGCCAACAATGATGATGTTAGATTTGAGACAGATAGTAATTGAGACTGACAAAACTAATACTAACATTATAAATGTCAATGTTTGTGGACATTAGTGTCACTGGACAGATTTTGATGAAACTTGGCAACATTGTTGCTTATACAACAGAATAACACATAGATAGGCTTTATAATTTTAAGATATTCTAAGATATTGGCAGGCCTGTTAGCGTAGTCGGTAGTGCGTCTGCCTCCTACGCACGGGTCGCGGGTTCGATCCCCGTCGTTTACAAACATTTATGTGATGAGCATAAATGTTTGTTATGTGTCTGGGTGTTATATATTTATCTATATTTATTAGTCTCTGATACCCATAGTACAAGATTTGACTAGTTTGGGGTCAGATGACCGTGTGTGCAATGTCCTAAATATTTATTATTTATTTATTTATTCTTTTTTCCCAAGATATGACGATAAATACGTACGAATTCGCAGGCAGCCTCTAGTTCAAAATAATTTCTTTGAAATTCACATACCTATTGCTTTTTGCATAATGACATATTATAACCTACCTACACAATGAAGACATAGAAAATTAAGACTTAAATACTAAACACCAATTAGTCAAACCACGAAAATCGAAAAGCAAACTCCAAACGTGTGATCATTAAAAATCTGTTGCACAAAACCTCATTAACTTAACTAAACATATGGCTGACTTTATCATCGTCAAACATTAAAAGAAGACAGCATATGACTACATTAAAAAACATTAATTATATTTAGTCCATCTTTTAGGCTACAAAAAAATATCAAACACATTTTTTACCTGATCAAATACATAAATAAGTACAAAGATACAGAGCATCAAAGTTACGGAGTGGGGGGTTTTGACGTCACTTTTGAGTAAAAACTTTAACCCAGTGTATCTTTGTAATTTTTCGTTTAAGAGAAAAAAGAAAAAACACGTGTCTAATATTTTGAAATAATCTATGTGATGGACTAAATTTTTTTTTTATTCGTCATGCCTAACTGTGTTTTCTGCAACAGAGGGTTAAGGTACATTTTGATATTTTTATAAATAGCGTCTATTAAAAAACTTACCCTAAGTTTAAAATAAGATCTGTTTCAGCGTCAATAAAATGAAGATTTAAGATGCCGTGTTTGGTTAAAATCACAGACCTCTTATCAGTAAAAAGTACCTATGAGAGAATAAGTAGGTACCTGTTTAATTTTTTTTAGTCATCATGCTTAACTGTGCTTTCTGCAACATAGGGTAAACGTAGTAAATATTAAGTGGTAATACTGTCGTCGAGAGAGATCAAAAATTCAAGGATTCGTTACAAGGGTTAGGGGTTCGAACCCCAATCATCTGTGTTCCGTGTTAGGGAGCGCTTTGTGTACTTTTAGTAATCTAGGGTTTTGTTTAAAGACTTTTAAAGGAAGGTGAAGTCAGGTTACATACATTACTATTTAAATAACAAGTTGTAGTGATCATAAACGATGAACATTAAGAGTATTTAGGTACTTATTGCTTTTTTTATTGTAAAATAAAATAGTCAAGTCCCTTTCTCATCGGGGTAGGCAGTCTTATTCCCTACACTTGCTACGATCCAGTCACAGTCTTTCGCCACACATTTGATGACTTTACATTTAAAAACAAGCATCTTCATTAGCTGTAGGACGTCCACTGCTAAACATATGCCTTCCAAAGATTTTCATTCATTGCGGTTGGAAGCGGCTGGCATCCTCGATATTGTGTAAATATGACATATATTTATTTAGGTAGGAAAAAACTTGTATTTAAGAAATAAATGTTTATTAACGTATCTTTTGAATCTTAAAGAACCATATTTAATATTATCAGCTAGAAAACATCACTCAAACCACAGAATAAAGAATTGACATCAAAATAAACAGACGTGCCAAAAGGTAAAGAATATTTTATTCAATAAAAACTTCGGTCCAACCTTTTTAAAAGCGTCAACAATTGCCCGTGCAGTTTTTTTCCCGCGTTTTTAACACAGATCGTGATCGTAAACTGGCTGTAAGTGTCCCCCTTGCCTACTTTCATAGATGTGGGGCAGAGGGTGCACTTGGTACAAAAATTTTGAAATATTGGTAATTTTAAAAATAGTTTCATAAAAAAGGATGATTGGTGGGAAGCAGCCACTGACAGGAATCTGTAGAGAAGCATGGGAGAGGCTTCTGCTCAGCATTGGGACGAAATAAGCTAGTAAAAAAGGTAAAAATTTCTGTGACAATAAATACAAGGTTGAACGCCCTGTTTGGTAACATACCTCTTGTAAGTAAAAAGTATGAAAGAATGTTTAAAGATTCTTTTCAGTTGAATGGCAGCATTGGTTAGCATTTTGTTACTAATATATACAAGCCAATAGAGCCACTACAAATAGAGAGGTCCATTTAGACTAAATAATTTAATTCAAACACAAAAATATATATATTTTCAACATTGACACCTTAGTTTTCCCCAAATTAATAATATAGAGCTTAATCACAGTAGTTCTTCTCTAAAACTTTTTATGCCAAAACCAAACGTAACCCAATCCTCTTAGAGACACATTTGAACCTAAAACAAACTGACCCTTCTGCATCTTCCATAATCTAACTCCCACTTCAGGTGCCTCATTAGACCCAACGCAGCGTCAAAGGTTAATTTTTTTATGGCACTTTAAAAAAAACCGTTTGATTTCACACTCGCGACGTTTGATTGGTAACGGTGATTAAGTTTCCAGTGGCTGTTAGTTTAATTGGGATGGGCTTGTCTTTTTTGTGGGAGAGAAACTGACGTAGGTACTTACTTACATGTAGATGTATAATTAATTACGTGTGGTCTTTAGTTACTATTCATTTTAGAAATAGATTTAGATATCTAATGAAAAAGTTATTATTGTTTATTTATCAAATACAAGCCAATTAAACATAAATTATTAAAATAAGTTACAAATGTCAATACTTATGGCTAATCAAACAATCCCCCCTGGTCGTTCCCGGTGCAAAGGTGCCCTTGACGCTCGCCGCGTTTCCACGCTGAATTGCGATGGCCAACCTTTGCACCAAGAACGATGACGAACGGGGGTCACCTTACAACCTAACCTGATATCTAATTAGGAAAACTACAAAACAATACTTACAGCGACAGCAGGAAAAACAAGTCCAAGGTCCTTAACATAGGTATGAGGCGACTGATGAATGTGGGTGACGCGAAAGAAGTGTGTTTGGATCGTAGAGGGAAGTGGTCTCTGTCTACCTCGTTGGGAATAGGCGTGACAGTTAAGTATATGGTTCACAGATTGCCTACTGTTTTGCGGTGTTGAAATAATGTAAGCAAAAGTTTTATGATTGTATTTAAGTAATTATTTAATCTGTGTAACTCGACATAAAAGACTTAAAATAATTTATTTATGAAGGTATTGCAATCCTAATTCAATCTCATCTATTTGTGTTCCACTGCTGGGCAAATTCTAAATAAATTTTACTGCCAACAAAAACAGATCCTTATAAAACTATAAATATCCACGGCTACCTTCCACCACACCATCCATCCCCTCTCATCGACAACCCAAGCCTAAAACTCCACACTTTTACCCGCATAAAGCACATCAAACCCCTCGGGAGCACATTATTAGCGGCGCCGAATTTACCGAGCAATATCAACACTGAAACAACGCAAGTAATGCCCAATTAAAATATTAATTACTTTGAGTTGCGACACTTTTCCCCAAACCATAGTCGTAAGATACGTAGATAAGTTTAACGGCAGGATTTTAGAGTGGTTTTGATAATAAATACTCATATTGTATTCTATTTTGTGCCGATGGTGGGATGGTGTCGTAAAATGATAATGTTTGAAGATGATAATGTTTAAATTGGATCGTTTTTGTTGAAAGATTAGGTTTTGTTACGTAGGTTTTTTGCTTTAGGAGGTGCCACATTTTGTTTTTCATATACAAATGAGTTTATGACAGCGTGCCAAGGTTGGTGCAAGTTTTTCAGAGTTTTCTTGGTAGATGCCTGTCAAACGATAAGAAATTCTATAAAAAAAGGTAGCCATTTTGCGCCAGACCAGGCACGCAGATCCAGACGGTATGGCACCTCCTTATATATTCTATACTTAAAGGTTTTTTGTGTCTTTTAAGCTAAAAATATTTTAATTCTATACGCAATTTCCCTATATCTATTTTCGTGATTTGTATTATAAAGATACATATTGGTGTCTAATCTTGTATTAATTGCGAGGCAAGTTGACTAATTAAGTTTATGTTCTTCTTTTGACAAGTTTCAAATCAAATTTAAAAAACCTAAAATGAAATTGTGTTTGGATTTTAGCAAGTGGAAGGAAGTGTCTCCGCCTACAACGATGGGAAAGACGCATGACAGATATGTATTTATGTGATCGCATTTTTAAGACCAAGTTCGGCTTTGCAAGCCACATCAGAGCCCACCACCCACTTCAACAAGAATCGTAAATGTAAACCTTTCTGGAGTCGCCGTCGCCGGACACGGTGTGGACGACATGATGATGATTTATGTAGGTAAGTTCTATATCAACCGCACTTCAGTTGAATCATAACTAGGAGGTCCTAAACACAATTAGTTAGACTGTAATACGATAATGAAACGGCATCTAATCGAGCTCCCAAACCGCCGTTGAATCGATAAATCATCGCGTCTCAAACTGTTCGCGGTTATGTGACACACTGAAGGGTCGTGTGGCGAATAATATAGCATTTATCAGCATATCATAGAAAATTTATGCCATATCTTAAAATTATACATAAGTAGCCTATGTGTTACACTGATGGATATGTTACCAACGGTAAATCCTGGAGGGTTCTACAGTCAGTCCAATCTTAAATGTCTTCAGTGGAGAAGCTTTACGTCATTGAGTAACATGCACCAAACCTTTTATCCTTTATCTTGCTCTTTAGACACTCTGGGTAGAAAACTCCAATCTAAAAATGCTACACAGTTTCGTTCAATTCTTATTTGATCAAGCCGTGGTAGCCGAAAATCAGCCAGGCCTTTATTTATTGAAACTGGCCGAAAATTGTTTAGACTAATTTTGTTTTACACGTAAATTTATTGTAAGTGAAAAGTGTTGGATTTACTTAACAAGATTCATCTGCTGTAAAATCATTTTCAATTAAAATTATACCGATTTTCATAGCACATCATACTCGCCAACCTCTACAACAGTATGTCCCCAACATATTAGCGGAACAACTTGACGCTACTTGCAAGGCCTACAGTCACTTGTGAGTCGACCACAAAATACCCTCGCGGGATTCCTATATTGCTTACAACTTCCAGTGTTTTGTATTGAAGTTGGCTCGTGTATGGGCCATTTGATTCTGCGGTGTTTAGTAGGAGCAAACGTCATTGAGAAACATGGAATGCTGTGATGCTAAATTGACAAGTTGATTATCTTGCAACAAGATGATATCGTGCTTGTTAGAATTATGGAGGTAGCACATGCTTACTTAGCAGAATCCACAATGGTAGTGATCATTTAAACAAAAAACTTGTACCAAAAATCATGCTAACCTTGGCTTAGCCTTAGTCCTAATAAAGCTAAATGTCATAAGCACCGAATTTGTTTTCAATCTTGCATACTTTTAATTCCACTGCTTAAAGACATAGCGCTAGCTACGAATACATACATAGCTATCCGTCACGCCTCTCTCCCATTAGCGTAGGCAGAGACCACTTTCTACGATCCAAATACACTTCTTTCGCTTCATCCACACTCATCAGTCGGAACAAATTCTCTTCAAGAATACGCTGCACAAATGTCCCTTGTTGAAACTTCTCACCCATTATATGTTGGAACGTAAATATCTTTTGTTGAAGAAAAGCATTGGCATCTTGACATATAATTTCATGGCAATGGATAAAATTTGAGTTGTCCGTATATATTTTACTTATATCGATATGAATATAACAAAGTAATTGAATCATTACACGCTGATTACGTTTCAAACTCTATATGAATGTAGTAGGTACCTAGTTTGAGTAGTGAGAACTTTAATGCTGACTCAGAATACCAACTGTAAGTCTAATCGTAGGTTTTGTTTTATGAATAGGTAAATAGTTAGGTACCTACTTATGAAAGTAAGTACTTATATTTTTCTGATGTTTTTAATAAAACTGTCCCCAATCTTATTAAAGATTCAATAAGAAACAAAAAATGGAACAGGCAGATTTACCAATGTCTTTATTCACATTTATAAAAAGCCAAGTATCTAAAAAGTACCTAAAACCGGTAAACAACTAATCCGTTAATCCTTAAAAAAAGAACAAGAGACAAGAACCCTTGTCTAATCCGAATCTCGTGTCCACATCGATATTTATTTACGCAAATCACCCCTTCCCTAGCCCGCACACATTACACGCCTAGGGAGATTTTATTGCCACCCGCCTCAAAATATTGTCTGATTCATTACAGAATATTTCGCATTTAAGTTTCATGTGTGCACAAACTTTTGAGTGGCAAATTTCCGAGGTGATCAACGGGGTACGGCGCCGTTGTTACAATTTTCCAAAAGGATACCGTTTCTGTGTAATAAGATGCTAAGATTCTGTTATACGCTTAATTATGGGGGGTATCTCTTAAGGTAAAGGGGGGGATAATGACACATGTATGTAAATATTCGGCGGAACGACTGTAGGTGTCGACAGTGCCGAGCCTTAATGGGCGCTCGGTTGTTTTCTTTGATTAAAGAATTTTATTACTGAACATAATTCACGATTAGGAGGCAAAGGGTTGGCTGCTTCTTGAGATAAAACGGTGTAATGACGAGTGCGTGATTCTGAATCGTAATTGTTATTGTGCTTCGGTAAAAATTAATGGGCGGATCGTGGTTTTTGGGATTATCGGCGATCTGAAGGGGTTGACGGTTGACGGCGTTTGGATGGAAGCCAAGTCTTATCTTTTTAGGAGATTAAAAATGGAAAGGGTTGAAGGAAGCGGTTTTGAACAGCCATTTGTTATTACGAGTTTAAAAAAAATGTAGATATTTACGCGTAATTTAAAGTAATTTATGTCTTTGTGAAATGAAAGTATTTTATAGTGGTTAAAACAATCGACTGCTCAAAGATCACCATTTGTTTTAAATGTTTATTATAGAGTACTTATGCACTATTTCATTTTCAATTGAAGTAGTAATCGCCATCTATGAATAATACGAACTATTAACTAAATAACTCCACTTTAGCAAAGAGTTTCTTTGCAAATCTTTGACAGACTTTTACAAACACCAAGCTCACTTCCACTAGCCAAAAAAGCCTGAAGTCATATCGATAAAACATCACACCTTTTTCTCACATTAGCCAACTAAAATCAGTATACATTTCAATATCCCTTCCAGCAGCCACCACTTGATCAGCTCACAAAACCCGCTATCATAATAAATATTTACATCCGAAGCTAATAAACCTGGTTATTATAATGGAGCAGCATAAAACGTAGCTCCGTAGGTATTACCTCGTAGGTGAACCCAGTGAAGCCACCCTCCGAATCTTATAACCATCTCGCGTTTTAAATTTTAATGAATATAGATATCTTTATTCGCTTTGAGCTTGCCACGGGTTGTGTTTGCGTCGGTGGTTATTTTAATTTTCCAGGAAAACTCTATACAATATACATGAACTAATTTAGAGGTGATGTTTTCTTGGAATTTTTTTGATGAGGATTTATTTATGGGACATAATTATTTATAAATGGCATCGGACATATTTGTATGGAGCCTGGTATAGTAAAAATTTCGGCATCAATTAGACTCACTAGTGAGTTCTAGATATATCTTGGAAAGTATATCACTTTCGACATTTGTCCAAAATACTATCGTTTTATAATATTTTTCTCTATAGATTGACGTAAGTTTCATCAGTGGCCGCCAAATTCTTTTTCTCCATATGGGTTGGATGCTCTTTTATAAAATATATATTTGTCACATGTCTCTCCCATCGGGGTAGGTAGCGACCACTTCGCTCAACTTACTACCTATCAAAGCACGTTTCTCATTGTTTTTATTAGTTTATTTAAAAAAAAAAACTAAGACGACACAAAACTATTGTCAAATTTTTATATTTATCTTTTGTCTTTGCGTCGTCTTTGCTTTAACACGCGCCTTGTAAGTACCTATCTAAAACTAGAATTGTAATTCTGCAAATGTAATTTGTAATCGTTTTAAACCTTTTCAGCTCTATAAAGTTCTACGCATATTAACACCTCTAGATAATTACAGTTAGGTACCTACCTAAAGGGGTAAAATAAGGATCAATGAAAAATTCCATCTAGCGCACACCCCATTGAGTAAAACATTTTGTTCCTTATGTGTACGTTACGTATGTACCTCTTAATTGTGATTAAAACATTCGGGGTGCGCCATTAAATCTAATACGCAATGGAATCAACGCGGATGTTGCCTCTCTTGCAGTTTTTACAGTAATTATCGTATGTGATTATTGTTGTTTTTGGTATACGTGTTTTGTATTTTTGAAGGATCATTTTATACTTCAAAAATGACGTGTAATACAGAGTATAATGTTGGCGATATCGTACCCGTATAAAATAAATCACTTTTCGGTACCTAACCACTTTTTTGGTACCCATCAACCGCTTATTGGTACGAAACCAAAAAGAGCTATGGTGCCCTGTTTAGTACGGCCACGAACCTTGCATATTGAGATGAAAATATCCATGATCTGAAATAATTACTGGGCTATGTATGATGACTTAGGTATAGTTTGATAATCGACTACGGCAAAGTCAAAAGGAGAATACACGATTTTAGCCACGATGTACCTATGTCCATCTATACTCCGGTATGGCAAAGTGATAAAAACATAAGCCATCTTAGCTGGCCTGGTGATAATGTTTTCATCTTAAACGATGACGATATTAATCGCAAAGAATTAGCAATTTAGGAAAAAAACGCTTGCAAACAAGTCATTACGTGGTCGCCAAACTCAATTAGCAGTAAAACGACCTATCCATACCCATCAATTAGGGTGTGGTGTGAATTATAGAAGATGAAATAATCTGAATTCCTGTGAATATTATTTAATTCATTCATTAATAGGTATATTAAAGAGCAATGCTTGTGACGGTGGAGTAGACGCCATCTTTGCCTTTCTTCTGCTAAGAATTTTTGAATATACGGGTAAAAACAATTGAAAGACTTACGAAGATATGCATCTACCAAATTAATTCTGTGAGGAGACTAAACATATAGCGAAAGTAGACTGTGAAATGGAAACATGACTGGTGAAAACCGGACTACACGCTGTATATTAGCTCGCTATCAGACGAACCCCACCCGAACCTTAATCTCGCTATCAAACGCACTGCATCCCAAACCCACCCATCATCAAAGTGTCCACCTATCACTAAGTTAGCGAGCATACTTTTCATCTCTCTCTGAATTTATCTAGTGGACTTCAACCCGCTATCAGACGAACCCCACCCTAACCTCAATCTCGCTATTAAACGCACTCCACCCCAAACCCACCCATCATCAGACTGTCCACCTATCGCTAATTAGCGAGCGTACATTACTACACACCCTGAGACCTATCAAACGGCGATATTAATCGACCTGACTATTAATGACTGGGGGTAATTAATTGTATCGGTTGCGGGTGTTTTTATAGTTGGATGAGCGTGTCATTGGTGTTACTTACGAGGCATTTCAGAGGGTGTAGTAACGTCTTATTCGTGTCTAAAGGGTCTGATGATGCGAGAATAGAAGTCCTAGTACACTTATCGCGTCAAAGATTTGACGTTTTCTAACACCATTTTGTTCTTGTTTGTAGTGTTCTCTTTTACAAAGAGCGTATTATAGTATTAACGATTTTATTAATGACAATAGGGCATGGTGTGTAAATGCTCTAGCTCCACACGATCATAATATATAAGTTGTTCTTTGTAAACAAATGATTGTAAACAATATTTTTTAAAAGAGCAACCTCTAGAGTTTCTTGCTGGCTTCTTCTCTGGGGAATCTGCCTTCCGATGTCAGCGTAGCTTTCCTTTATTGTTTTTCTTTTTTTGGTTCTTTAAATTCATTATTATGTTTTTTTATTTTATTTAGTAAATTACTGTGATAACAAGTTAAGTCAACATGTAATTGTATATAAGAGTCTCGATTTAAAAAAAAGATATATTGCACATAACGTAGGGCCCTGTGCCGAAGGTTTCTTGCCGTCTTCTTCCTCTCGGCTATACAGGTAGTGAACCGGCAGTAGTTTTAGATTAAAAAAGTGACATCAAAAAAGTGTAATGAATTTTGCCTATTTTTTAATAAAACACTTTTCATTTTCATTATTTTTTACTTTGTGACGAATTCAAGTGTAAATTTTATGTTACTTACGAATAAATTATTTTTGAATTTTGAATTTTGTGTTTTAGATAGAAATAGGCTACAAATCGGCGGAGGATCTTGAATTTTTTTATCTATTAAGATTCAAGGACATTTTTTGGGCCTGTCATACCATCTACGGATAAAATTCATCTGACAGATGTTTTAGGTATATCTGTCTGCGTCTAAAACGTCACATTTTATGTAATAGGCATAGGTTTATCTGGCAGTTAAACTTTATCTGAAGGTGGTAAAACAGACGATAAAACATAATTTACGATTCAGGTTCATTTTCCATTTCTAGTCTTATACAAAGCACACAAAATACCTACCTAGTATACGTACAGATTCTTGCTGACCCGTAGTATGCATGTATTGTATTGTTTTTTTTTAACTGGCAGACTGACACTGGCAGATTACCTAAAGTAGAGTAACAAACAGTAAAGAAAACATTTTGATAATGCATCTACTACGTGTCTACTTATTAACTTCATCGTAGCAATTTACTACGCCGCAGCTACGAAACCTCTACGACCAGCTACGCATTACCTACGCCAACATTTTATAGTCAGAATCCATAATTACGATCAATTTATCAACATTTTAATTTACTTAGAGAATCATTAGGCCGTCCCGATGGGGATTTGGTACTTTCCGTTATTAGTGGTATCGCATAAGTGATATGTAAGGTGTGGTTTGTATTGGTGCAATAATTGATGACGCATTTCCTAGACTAGCTTTGTCATTGTTTTGTCGTCGAAGGAGGAATATGAGCTACGATTTTTACACAAGACCAGAAAAATATACTTACTGTCCCAGGGGAACATAGAAGTCTTTGAAAAAAAAAAAAAGATATAAATCTAACTTTGCCCAGCAGTGGGATGAAAAAGGCTATTAAAAAATAGATCAAACTAGGGCTCTTCTATCTTCTGGTACTATTCCAGCTCAACTAGGTTGAACTATCAACTTGTAACGATAAAAAATCATCTCAATCGGTTAAAGATATCTACTTCAAAATTGATCGAAATCAAGTTAAAAGATTTCAGCTGAACGAACATATCGAAGTACTTTGCAAGTTAAATAAAAGCTTTTTAAGAGAACAATTATAAGTAGAAAAGTGTTTTATTCAAAAATAGGCAAAATTCATTACACTTTCTTGATGTCACTTTTTTGATCTAAAACTACTGCCGGTTCACTACCTGTATAGCCGAGAGGAAAAAAACGGCATGAAACCTTCGGCACAGGGCCCTAAGGCCACATCATTCCTTCAAGTTATTTCTATCCAAATTACATAACACATATCGAAACCAACCCAATCAAACAATATTCTTTCCCAAAAACAAAAGACGACCACCATCACTCATAATTGTAACAGATGACAAGCAGTTGGCATTGCCAGTCACGTGCGAGTCCGGCGGCCATCTTGTGACGTCACACGTCGGCGAATTATTTAAAACTACCCTCGGACGCTTTGGGAGTATCGGAATTATAGTGATAATGCATTGTTTGGAGTTAGAGTTGGTGGAAGTGGCTTTAGTTTGTTATTTTGTGAGTTCAGATAGCTTTGTATAATTTTCAAAAACATATTAGGTCCTTAATATATAGGTAATAATAATCTTATGGCGACTGATGAGTGTGGATGAAGCGAAAGAGGTGTGTTTGGATCGAAGCAAGTGGAAGGAAATGGTCTCTACCACCCCAATGGGAGAGAGGCGTGACGGATATGTATGTATGTAATAATCTTATATCTACCGTTAAATAATAATAGATAATATAAAAATAATATTATATATCGTCAAACTACAACACAAGTCGACACAGGTCTTGAGAAATCCTCTGCTAAAATTATAAAACCTTCTATTGAAGAGAATATTATTGTATTATCCTGGCATATCTACTACAAATACCGAATTATCTTCTTCAACCCAATCGATCTAATATAATTCATTTCAATCTCAAGATATAAATATTCTCAATCGGGTTGTATTTTGACCTTATCATCGTGCATCATTACATTGGTATATCTTCATCAGCTTGAAATATCATTAAACTAAGACATAACACTTCCAAAACACCAACATCTTCGTGCCGTCTTCCCCACGCCCCTAGTGGCCAGTGGCCGCTAATCAAATATCTTTCCCATACCAAGGACTCTGTGACAATATGCGACAGACATTCAGCTGTCCTTAAACTGTAGCCGTAAATCTTGAAGTAAAAGGACTTGTTTGGTTTCTAGAAGGCTAAAGATGTTGACAACATACCTGTAAAAAGAAAGAAAAAAATTAGTAGGAATATAAAAAGTCTGCCTTTTAAGAAGTCATTTATTTAATTATGATAACTAATGGAAAATTGAATGAAAACTTGACTTGGTTAAAAAAAGTTGAAAACTAAATAACTGAACAATATCGATAAAGGGGAAAAAAGGGAAGGGAAGATATCCTACATTTGTTTGGATCGTAAGTCATTAAGACAAGTGATTTCTCTACCTCGCTGACTAAGATGCGAGACAGATATGTATGTAGGTAAACTAAAATTCATATAAATATCAGAAATGTGCTCGGATGAGAAAGGTAGTATTTAAAGCGCGATGGTCTTCTTTGTATAAAGATATTTTTGGCTGGCTGCTTTTCTAATATTCACCCTAATAAGTTTGAGGGTCATTGTCTACGGTGACGTAACACAGGGAAAGACAAGCGAATGATTAATAAAGGTAATAATATATACTATTAGATGCGACAGGCGCGTTCGATTGTCTAGCCGTGCGTTTATCAATTACATGTGTGGGCTAATGATGTATGAGTTCTCTTACTAAAGTTGCAATTTAATTCGTTATTCCATCTTCTTGTTTCTGATTGGTATTGTGAAACATAAAATAATCTTCATTAACATTAGCCGAAGGTTGTCAGTAGCTAGACATAGGTCTCCCTTAAAGATTTTCACTATAGTATAGGTAGTCTCGGTCAGAAGCGATTTGCATCTACCATTAGCAGCTTTGAATGGAATATTTGAATCTAAAACGTAACATATCACTACAAAAGGGTCTGCAGGAAGAAATTTCTTTTAGAAATATGCCGTACCTTTTGCATAACTTCTCTTTTTTTTCTGTCTCTATGTACTATCATCTTACAATAAACTGTTAAATAAATAAATACAATTTTTAAGTTTATATTATTATACCTCATATTCATTCATCCTATAGCTACCCACTGCTGAGCATAGACCTCTCCAATAATCCCCAACGCGACCGGTTCATTGCCACCTGCATCCAACGAGACCCCGCGGTTTTCACTAGGCCATCTAGATTATGGCGTATTCAGATGAAGACCTCTCTCAATCGCTTTTCTAAGTAAACTTCCTTTTAACTCATTCAAAAGATGCATATACAAGCTCATGCATTATATTATATCCTTATTTCTCTACTTCAACACAGCAATGTGGAGGTAATTACTCAAACTGTAAGCCACGTCACCAATATCGTGGACAATGGTCACGCAAACGAGAAATATTACTTTGGATATGATAGAGTTCTAGATGCGGTAGTGGAGAGTGAAATTTGGGTTTTTAGGTAAAGTGATTGAGAAATTGTTTTCATGTCTGGTTTTTTGATATTATAGAATTTGTTAGTGAAGTAATGTGACTGGTGAATTAGAGAAGAAAACAGATAGGCGTGTTTGAATAGGAGCAAAGGGAAGGAAGTAGTCTCTGCCTACCCCGATGGGAAAGAAAAGTGATAGATATTTATATGTGAAGTAAAGCGATTTCATTATTCTTGTAAATTTACTTTTCTGTCATTTACCATTTGCTTTTGGTATGTCAAAATGACGACACAATCTAATAAACTAAAGTAAAGTCTAAAACATTAATATCATCAAGTACGTTTGTTCGATTCGCATTTCTCATGATGATCAAAAGATACTACCTAATCAATTTACTGACTGACAACGACTCTGACGACTTAGTTTTCGAAATTGTTTGCATAACAGAAAAACTCTTTCAACTTTTTCACAGACTTCAATCAATAAATACCTCAAAAGAAGCCAGCAACAAAGAACATCAAAAATAAAAGGCTGATCCAGCAAAGAAACGTTGACAAACAAGGGGACAGTGGAGTCTATAATCATTTATCTCGCAGAGTTTAATAAAAGGAGATTATTTATTGCGGCGAGGACGCTGGGCGGCGCTAATGTCGCATGATTTCATCCCATTACAAGAGAGGACCATGCCAAAGACATCGAAGTACTGCGGAGATTATGAGGCTTTGAGAGAATTGGAAAACGAATAATGTGAGTGGAAAGGTAGTGACGTAGATGGTATAGAGTTTTTGTATATGAATTTACCTCTGAAATAATGGTGCACTTTTAATTTAAATAAAAAGTTTTTTTAATTTCAATAACTTAAATCATTAAAATATCTATAATGTCACAGTCAAAATTCACACCGGTTAAACAAAAAAAAACTACAGTAAGCAGTTAAAAGTGGTTTTGTCTGGTTATGAGTTTTGATTGTAACAACATTCTTAACAAAGATGAACTTTTCATTTCAAACTAGGGACAGCCCGCGACTTCGCACGCATTTGTCGTCATATCTTGGAAAAAAATCATGATATCTCAAAATAATATAGCCTATGTGTTATTCTGATATATAAGCTACTATATTTACAAGTTTCATCAAAATCTATTTAGTAGTTTTTGCGTGAAAGAGTAACAAACATCCATCCATCCATCCATGTATCCATCGGCACAAACATTGACGTTTATAATATTAGTAGAATGACGACACGATTCTTCGCAGGAATCATTAGACAGTTCCTTTAAGCGTTATGGCAATATCTGTTAAGCTAGGTTCTTAGTTACCTTAGTAACAGACACATCCATTCTTACAATCATTGAAAAGAAAAACCAATAATCACACCACCCTTCATAATCCATATCCGTCGACAATAAGAAAAACCGAACCGCGAACAGATTCTAGTCCATAAACCCTCTATTATATTATCAGATTAAAGGCCACTTTACTCGATATTCCATGAAATATAGCCTCATAAATACAAAGACGTGATCAACTTGCGTCCAGTGGCTGTAATCCTCTTAAAAATTGCCAAACGGACATAAGATGGACGATACGTCAAGGCGAAAAAAGAAAAAAACAAGTTAGAACGTGAGTTTCGTGCGTGATTGGGTTCCGTTGGTGTTTCAAGAGACTTATTTATTGGTGCTCTTTGTTTTGTATTGTTTAGAGGCTGTTGGTTTATTTGTAATGGTTTTTGTTGAGGGAAATAATTTCATTCGTCGCATGTTTTATGGTGTTGCGTTTTGGGGTAGGGGCAGTGATACGTTCTGTTTTTTATGTACATAATATTATTAAAATAAACTAAGTTTTGATAATGGTGTAGAAAAAGTACTATTACATCAATATGGTGTTGTTGAAATTACGTTAAAATTTGTCAAAACCCGACTTTTAGTTTCAATAACATTTAAATATAAAGTAGACTCTTTCCCATCGGGGTAGGCACAGATCACTTCCCTCCACGTGCTACAATCCAAAGACACTTCCTTCAGTCCATCTACATTCATCAGCCGCTTCATAAATGCACTTCGGTTTACGATACTCCTGACTTAGTTTTTCTTAAACTAGTCCCCGATTTAATCGATAGCTGCTAAGTACGTACTTATTGTAAATGATACTTGGATAATAATTCAATACTCTCAGATAACAGTAGCTCATCTCGACGCATGAATGACACAAAATTGTGCTCAATGGAAACATAAGACAAGGATCCGACCACATATAGATAGGAAAAGGTCTAGAAAGAAGAAGAAATTATTTCAATATTCCCAAATCGCAACAAAGACCCCTAAACGAAACTCTATGACATCCAAAGATAGATCCCGCTAGACAGATACGAATGGAGTCAGCGACCACTGTCGTTTAGCCGTCGGTCACTATTAGCTGACGACAGAGACGCGTCTTAATAAACTAGGATTGATGGAAAACAACGCCGATATAGGCTGGGTAAAGGATGGTGGTGAGAAAATCTGTATTGATGATCGGTTAAAATGTTATTTATGTTCATAAATTAAAATTTTGAATACCACTGATAAAACAATGAAAGTACTCATAGATCATTCTTATAACTATGCCAGACAGAAAGATAAGCTGTAGAGTAAGAATTCAAGTCGCTATCTACCCTATATTATAGTAGAATTTTGGTCTTAGCAGAAGCAATTAAGCGGAAACCTTCTGTTACTAGATCAATCGATCGATAAATTGAGTGGATTAGTCGACGTAAGTCTATAGTTTACTATACAAGTGGTTCGACTCGAAAATTAGTAATAATAAATCGGTCTAGTAATATTTATAAGGTGATATAATAAGAAGGTGGTAGGTAGTTGTAATCATTTTTAACCAACGGTGTAAAGAAACGCTTGAAACTATTTTTGAAGATTATCGATCAAAAATGAGAAGTACTTAAACTCAGAAAACAATCCGACCAATTTAAAAAGCCATCCTCCTGATACGAAATCGTATCAACTTGACATAAATTCCACATAATACCTAAAAACATTGTGCTATATATAACACGAAGCTATTGCGAGGCGATCCCACCATCGAACATTGGCCGACTTTACTGGACTCACTTAGTGCCTCGGTTGCTAGTGGTGTAACACTACTTTCGCTTCATCCACACACACACTGCTCGCTTAATTACTTGAACTTATAAAATGCCCAAGGATTGACTAGCTAACTACTTACTAGCAAAGGGCTTCGATAAATGTAAAAGCAATTGAAAATCGTTGCGATATTGTGACAGATTGATTTTTTGCAAACTAGAGGCTGCCTGCGACTTCGCACGCATTTATAGTCATATTTTTGATAAAACATAAAATATCTGCAAATAATATAGCCTATGTGTTATTCTGATGTCCAAGCTAAGTTATTGTAAAATTTCATTAAAATCTGGTCAGTGGTTTTGACGTGATGAAGTTACAAACATCCATCCATCGGCACAAACATTAACATTTATAATATTAATAGGATATACAGCGAGTTTTTCAATAAAAGAGATTCTTCGGTTTTTTGTGTGATTCGACCATCTTTCATTTTCCTTTCTTATCTTATCTTATCTTATCTAGCCGTTGTTGTCCCACAGCTGGGCAAAGGCCTCTCTCCTCCTTCTCCATGATTCTTTATCCTGAGCCGCCTCATTATCATTTTCATTTCATTTCATCTTAATTTAGACGCAATTTAAGAAATACACCAATTCCATATAATAGCTAAAAACATTGTCGTATAACACAAAGCTATTGCGAGGCGATCCCACCATCGAACATTGGCCGGCTTTACTGGACTCACTTTACCGGGATTTCGGATATGACGTAAAGCACTCACTTAGTGCCTCGGTTGCTAGAGGTGTAACACTTGTTTTGGGGAGAGCTGAAACGGTATTGGATGTGTTTGGTATGAATTCTGAACTGTGTTTTAGATAGTTGCCGAAGAAAGTCAGGAGAAATTCAGCTAAGACTTTAACCTATAGCTGACAGTCATTGTCAAATATCATTTAGGAATTTCGCAATGTATAATGGATAAAAACTTTATGAGCTTCTTCTGCAACTGACGATTAATGTAAGCAAAGATATGTAAAGAAAATTATGTAGTACGACGAAAGAGAGATAGAATTGTATTTATTAGGTTTTGGTACCGATCGATGACGATTGAGTGTGAAAAATTATACAAAAACACACTAGAGAAAACAGAAGACATTAGCCATTAAATAGAAAATATGTACAAAAAATAGTTGGAAGAAGTCTTTAACAGCGTAGTAGATGAAAAACAAAAATTAAAACAGCAACAGTAAAAGCTGTTTCGTACGTAACGTCTTAATGTTAAACTCTTTTATTTAACTAACACTTCATTGAAAAAATCAGCTTAAAAAGAAACCCTACCCCATTTCAGAAATGACCACCACAAACGCCCCGCGTATTACCAAACTACGCCACCTGCTAAGGCATCCTCTGACCGACTTTTCCCCGTCCTATTTATTAGCTCGGATATATTCGGGGATCAAACGGAGATTTTTTCGGATTATTTTCGGGGTGCAATATGGCTTTGGTGTCCGTTTGCGACTGTCTTACTGGACGGACGTAGATTAAATACGTATATTGTGGCTTTGATTGATATGTTAAGGCTTTTGTATTGTTTTGGAATGTTTTGTAGTTATGTATGTATTCTGTATTATTTGCACAACCCGCAACCATTATTGCCTATTTCTCGCTATTTCTTACCCTAAGGTTGCCTGGAAGATATTGTTACCTAGCAATAAGGCCGCCTGTTGCTTCTTATATTCTTGTTTGTGCCTGTACCTTATATCTTTTGTGAAATAAAGAATATTTGTATTGTATTGTTTTTGGTCATTATGTTGACTTACTCATACCTACTCGTACTTCTATGATAATCCACAAAAGCTAACTACTAAAAGGGCTTTCATAATCTGAAAACAATTGACAATCGTTGCGATATTGTGACAGGATTATTTCAAATATAGAAACGAGCATTCAAAAGAGATTCTGTGATTTCTAATTAGATTCAGACGTTTTTAGGCGCTTGATTTGATCTTAATTTCAGCCGCAATTACAGAATTATAAGCAGGAGTAAGTATACGCCTACGTAAAAAGACGAATGCCACGTGCATGTATGAAGAGAAATATGTACGTCGATGAAGGACTCAATAACAAATATTTACTATGGGAAGTGGAAAGGAGTGGCCTCTGCCTACCTGATGAGAAAAACACGTAACATATAAAGAAACGAAGAACCTCAATACAAAACCCAAAGGCAACAAAGCAAACATCACAATTCACCAAATTAACAAATAACAACATCAAAAAGCACGATCGCTACAATATTAACGATGGACCCAAGTTTTCTCGGAAACCTTTGTGGCAAACAGAATTCTGAACATACCCTAAAGGGACACCTGGTCACAGTAGCATATATTAATAACACGTTAATTTATTAACAACTACTGTTTATCCAGGGATTAGAGAATAGTTTTAGTTGAACAACAAAGGGAGTGGGGTTCAAAGCGAAATTTCTTGCCCGACATATTTACCTAAGGAAGGTGATAGTAATTTTACGCGCCAAAGGTCCGAGCTAGGGTTGGGGAATCGTTTTGATTCAGATCTTCTTCTTTCTCTCTCTATCTTTTCTTCTTTGGGTTAGGATTTAGGTCATGTGAATACTTTTGTTTTTGTATTGGATTTTCTGTCATGTTAAGACTTGTTTTTGTATTGATTTTTTTGTATTGATTTTATGTTAGTGGTTAAGGGTGTTAGCTTTATTGTATTGAGTGTCATTTTTAATGATTTGTTGTTAGGTTGAAAGTTGTTGTACCTACACAAAATTGCCGAAAACATTTTCCTAAATTATCAGGAAAAAAAATCTCTTTTAATATTCTTTGCAAATTCTTGACTATATTCTTCTGCTTGTCAGTGAATATGCTTAGAATAGTAAAATCATCACCAAAAAATACACCGTTGTCAGAATTGTGTCTGAAAACATTCTATCACAGACTGATATTGAAAACGAAAAATAAAAGTGAAATACTTTTAACTGGATCATTAACTAAGCCTCTTCCAACTTCATGAACGCGAACAAGTGACTTTAAAATCTTGAGCGTCACTGGTACGTGCCAGCAATCCATAGTATTTGATATTCGTCACACACAACTGGAACGGAATAGACTCAATGAGCCAATCTTTTCCCAACTGACTCACTTGACCACCCCAACCCTTCAACCTGGCGGTTACGAACAAACAATGTTTAGAACACGCCTGTAATGCCCGTATGAGATTATACAGAGGGATATCAAAATTTGAAGTTCAGCCTTTGTTTGACGGCGTAATTGTTGAAATGATTACACATAACGTGGGTAGCCGGTGCGCGAATAATTTCATCATTTCTACCTTTAATGTGTTTGGATTTGCTTGTGAGGTAGCCGGTGTGGGCTGAAAATTTGATATGTAGGTACTGTTATTGGCTTAAAATTAAAAATTAAATACTGTCCACATCTTAATACATCTTAATAACTATAAATCTCTATAAATTAATAACTATAAATCCACATCTTTATAACTATAAACTAACTATAAATTGAGTAGGTACTGTCCACATCTTAATCTCCGTACTCACATACCGTATTACTCGAAGTCCAGTAAAAACAAAATTTGAGTGAAACTATCGAGCAATACCGTATGTGAGTTTTATGTTAGCAATTATATGCCGTTGTTATCCCAAATAGAGAAAAATATATTGAACCAGATAGTTAAATGTAGGAATTCTGATTGATTGAAAGAAACGAAAATTAATTGGAAAATACGTACCTTGTAAAGAAAGAATAATCTTTAGTACGACAAACCGAAAATAAATTTTTATAGTAATACAATCTGTGTTTTGAGGTCAAGCAATAAAATGTCACAACTGAACAATTAATAAAGCGAAAGCGTCTATAACATATATTTGGGTATACTGCAATATCTAAGTACGTAGTTGCAGGTATAAAAAGACATTACGAGTATTTAACATTCATCAATACCTACCTCTAAAAATCAAGGAGTAAATAAAAATCTTACCACATACGCCTCTCAACAAAAAAAAAAAAAAAACCATTTCAGAACTGTAGTCCAATACATCCCCTCGGGCCCAACACACCCAACGAAACCTACAAATAACTTTAAAATTCACACTAATTAATATTCTCAACAATAGTTATATTTGCGTAACCCGTAACAACAAAGAGTTGGAACAATTTTCTATACAATTGCCGAGTTTAATTTCTGTTGGAAATCTCGGCGGGTAAGAGGTTAAATAGTGCAACAATAGATGTGGCTAGAGTTCATTAATTGTGCATGATTCAGTTTGGACCCGACAACTGTTTGATCTTTGGTTTGTTGACCATTGTGTTTTGGAAATTTCTGATATAGGTATTGAGTATTTAAATGCTGTGTTCAAGAGTACTACTCAATATTTACGCTTAATGGTAAACCGCAGAAATTATAACAATATTATTTATTAAGACCTGTAACTTTGCTGCTTTATCCTGCGTGTCACAATAAATACATTTGATATTTAAGTCAGAAGTGTCCTAAACCGACGCGCATGTATGAGGCGATTGATGAATGTGGATGAAGTGTGTTTGCATCGTAGCAAGTGGACGAAAGTGGTCTCTGCTTGCCCCAATGGGAAGAGGCGTGACGAAAACGTATATACGTAACATAAATATTTAATATAAAGACCTTTCAGTGAAAACTGCTTTGCCAATTTAGATCGATCAATCAAAGTCGTTCGTGGAGACTTAAGACACTCTTTTTTTTCACACACTCCATTCATTAACTTAAAGTTAATATTTAATGAAGTGCTGATTTTAGATGTTACATAAACATTAACAAGAATTTATTAAAGACCTTTCATTGAAAACTGCTTGATCAATTCCGATCGATTAGGTAATAAAAGTTATTCGTAAATACATCCTTTATTTCGCACACTCACATTTTAAACAAGAAAACCCAACAACAACAAAAAAACACACAAACAAAACACCGTCCCACCTTTACCAAAGGATGTTCTATTTCTTTATAATTAAAAAGAACGGGATTGCGCACGACGGGCGCCGACGGAATCGGAGATTTTAATTATGTTAGTGAACTACTGCTTTGTCCTCACGATCCCCAGCGAATAGCTTTTTTGCGATACCAACCTTATACTGGAGCGCAGTAATTTTTATTTAAAATATATTATTATGTTTAGTTTTGTGGGGGTTTAATGAGGATTTGTTGAGAATGCTGAAATGTAGTTCGTTTGTGGAGAAATCATTTGTTTTTATATCATTTTTATACAGGACCGACTGTTAACCCCAATTCGACAGCGGGCTATTTTTTCAAACGACGGAGATGTCCATACGAATCATATTCATATAAAACCAGAAGGACACAGGTATAAGAAGATAAATGTGGTTGACCAGGTACGAAGTATGTTGCAAGTTGCCGCACGCGGTTTCTGCCTCATACATACGTAGGTCATATCTATATCTGCCACGCCTCTTTCCTATCAGGGTAGGCAGAGACCACATCCTTCCATTTGCTACGATCCAAATACACTTCTTTCGCTTTATCCACATTAATCAGTCACCATAATTTAAGAGCCATGTTCTTGTCGATGGACTATTCGCAATCTTAGCCTTACTTAAGACTACCCAAACGAAAAAACAGCAAAATTTATCAGAATCAAGGATTACTGATCAAAACTATCACGAACCTTAGCATCAGTTAATGAACGCCCATATATCGAAAGATGTCACCCACAGATAATTTAGTTTATAAACCACTAGAGCCATTTATAAGGCCGTCAAATACCGCCACCGTCTTTGTCCCGACCTTTAGTGTGAATTACGTCATTACCTGCGCAGTAAAACATGTTGAGGTTATAGTGTGGGGTTGAACTCCTTCTACACGATCGACCTAGGGCCCAAGTCTTCTAATTTACAATTTTCGCAGTTGTGTGTCGGCAATTTCAATGAGAGTGTCAATGTCATTTTTTGACACATTTGGTCGCAATTAGTGTAAGCCATTGTTTAGCAGGGGGCTTAGCATGGCGTGCCGCGACAATTATCTCACGCATGCTGTCCTTATCACATTTCAAACTTTAGACAGAGACGTAAGCGTGACAAACGCATGACAACGTCTTCTCACGGAGTGCCATGCTAAGCTAGCTGAATACCAAATGTATCAAAAAATGCTAATGACACTCAATAGTCACACAAATGAGACTATTTTAAATTAGTAGACTTGGGCCCCAGGTCAAGATTACCTTAAACCGACGGGCATGTATGAGGCGAATGATGAATGTGGGTAAACCAAAATGAAGTGTTTTTGGTCTCAGCCTACCACGATGGGAAAGAACCAAGAAGATTTGAATTGAGTATGTATGCTTGGAGCAGTTTGGTGAAGCTGAGCTAAAAGTGCTGATCTCTGAAGTCTTAGTCTCTGAAGTTTAATAATTCAGTGTGAAAATATGTAGGTATTTCACACCGTGACCAATTTAACACATAAGGTCACAAACGCTTATATACCGCGTACATTGTACAACCACCTTAACCCATCTTAAGGTGATAGCACGGGACTTACGGGACACAATACGCAAATGTGTCCCGCTATTAAATCTATATGAACGCATCGGTTGTTTATTGCCAGGGTCGAAGGAGTACGGGAACATATTTTATCTGTCGTCCGTGAATTATATTGTGATAATGGGACCGCTTGTATAGGTGTCTTGGTGGAGATGATAGCAAGAGTCATTAACGCTTACTTATAAAGCTTGTATTTAACAGACATCTATTAGATTAAACTCATTCAATGATTTAAAAAGAATAGTGTAAAACAATTTTTTGCTGTAAGCGAACCTTATATAAATAAATTATGAGGAAGGAATATACAGGACACCTTTATTAGTTATTTGGTAAAGCTAAACAAACATAATAAGAGTCAAAAAGGGGTTATCAGACTGTCAAAAGAAAACTTCAAAATTAAAGCACCCAATAGGTAAGTGTGGAATTTATCTGATTACATATGAAAATCTGAAAGATAGATTCTATAAGTTGTTCTTATGGACAGGCCATATGTAAAACAAGTAAGTTGTTATGGAAAGTTAATAAAAAACAAAAACTTAGGTATGGTTTACAAATGTCAATAATTATTCTCTTTTTCTAAGTTTTTTAAGTGTCGGTGAACTTTAGGCTATTGTAATCTGTGAAAAACTAGTATACCTGGGTAGGTATACTTATTTTTAGCAAATTGTTGTTTAAGTCTAGATATAGGTAGGTAATAGTGTTACACTAGATTTAAACAACAATTTGCTTTCCCAATTTTTTTGCAAATTCAAAGACAAAACCAAAACAAAACCCAAGCAATAAATAGATTGGACGGAATAATAAAATCAAACCGCCTAGGGTGGCGAGAGGGCTCCATCTTGAAGTCAACAATTGTAAGAAGGTCTTTGGTGCACCGTTATTAAAATCTCGTGAAACAATCGAGTCGAAAGCGCACTTCCGATGGCGGTTCAGAGTAGGCGACTGGTTGCTACGAGTAGGGAGAAACTATTCTCTTTTCAGTTTTGAGGATATAAAGTCTTGGCCTGTTTTTTCATATTTGTGGCTAACGATATATGAGATGCAGAATGTTTGCTAATTGAAATGATATTTTATTGACTAAGCTTTTTAGGAGTCTGGGTAAAAAATCTATCTCTGCGTTTATCCATACATACATACACACATTCATACGTCATGTTTGTCACGCTTCTGTCCCATCAGGGTATTCAGAGACGACTTCACTCCACTTTCTACAATCCGAACACACTTTCTTCGCTTAGTATAGGTATCATAAGCATTTAATTAGATTTGTATTAATCATACAAATACTAGGTACTTACCTGTAAATAAACAGTATTTACGGTTGTATGTATTTACTTCTCAATCCTGCACATAAACTTAAAAAACTAAGTCATAGTTTTTTTCTACAAAATCGTGTGGATTAAATACAGCATAACGCAATTTAGCTAAGTAAATAATACATACATATATCTGTCATGCCTCTCTTCCATCGGGGTACTTAAAGACCACTTCCTTCCACTTTCCACGGTCAAAACAATCTTCCTTCGCCATTACATCCCAGAAGCAAAAACACCATTTCTTTCACAGTCCAAAAAACATCAAAATGTGTACAAACACTCAATGCATGGTATTAATACCTGAGGCCGATTGCGTCGATCATTAAAGGATAATTATCACGCCACTCCAGCGCACCTCCAGGGGTGCTTACCAACTGATTCGTTCCCGACAAACGGAAGCGGGGAATTTCACAAATAACTTCTTTTAATCGGTACGTAATGTCATTGTTGTAGAATAAAGGTTTTTAGCATTAAAATAAGAACATAGGTCTGTCATTGAGAACTTAGGTAAGTAATTAAGTTAAAGTGGGATATTGAGAACTTAGGGAAGTTATGAAATGAATGTTTGTCGAGTCGAATAATAACTTTATAATAATGTATTTGGATCAAAGTGGAGCAAAGTGGTCTCCGCCTACACCGATGTAAAAGAGGCGTGACGGATATGTAGTCGTACAATTGTTATAAGGCAATCCAGATATCTATTTTTAACTTTATTTTTGACGAACCCTGTTGCCGATTTATTTTTGTTGTTTCTTAGGTTTATTTTGACGAAGCCTGTTGCGGATTGTCGCTTCTGTAAGTACTTTTAATTTGAGTTACCTTAATAAAATATTCAGATATCTGTTTACAATTTCGAATAACGAAATTGGACTTCAAAACTGGATCCATGTCAACACTATTCATGGAATGACGAGTAATACAACATAAACAAACTCTTATTATGTCAACCAAAACACACAAACACCGCCATCAAAACCATACACCCTCAATTTTCCGAAGTAGGCTAAAAAACAAATGAAACTAATGAAGAATCATCACCAAACATTTCTTTCTTTCCAGACAGTACTTATTTGTTTGTAGGCAGGCAATTATCTGGATCTCGGACAACAGTGGAGCAGACGTACTCCATCCACAATAGCACTCGAGGTCGCGACGTAACGAATCCACTACTCTCTGTGACGCTGCGACTATTGTAGTCCAGGCAGTTTACGGACAATACTGGTAATAATAAAACTTAATCAAATAAAAAAATGTTTATTGAATTGTTCAGGTCCGACCACCAAAAAGGTGGCGGGATGAGCTTGATGGATGTCTGGATAGAGGGAGCTCAGGATAGAGAATCGTGTAGTAAAGGCTTTTCCAAGCAGAGGGACACTGACGGCTAGATAAGATAAGATTGGTCAGTAAGAACACTACTCTTTTTGGACAATCTTACTCAATCTTTTAGTAATTTGTTTTTAATTCGCGCTGCAGATGCACTTACCACACTTTTCAAATTCGAAACTATAAAAACATGAATCATCATCATCTTCATCTTATCTTTAGATAACTTTTTACGTACATATCTGTTACGCCTCTCTTCTAACGGGGTAGGAAGAGACCACTCTCCTCTACTCGCTATGATCCACTTTTCTTTCGCTTCATCCACATTTATGACTTTCATCTCTATTTATCAAGCCCCACTTTTGTCGCAAAATTTTTCCTAAACCGCCCGGCCTACACCCCGTTCCTACTAGCACTATCAAACGCCAACTCGTATTGTTTGCGAGACACTCGCACGTAATGACGGAGATCATTACCTGTTGTTTTTCACACTTTTCCGAGTGGACAGTCTTGAATTCACTGGACTGTTTAATTTGGATTCTAAGTGTTGGGTAATAGGGGATTTTGTTTTATATTTCTTTTATTTACATACATACATATCTGTCAAGACTCTTTCCCATTGGGGGGGGGGGGGGGGGGGGGGGGTAAACAGAGACCACTTCTAACTTTTATATTTTTGTCAGATTTGATACATTTCGATAATTCTTTTTTTCTTTTATATGTTATTTTCAGAAGGATCTTATGGAAAGAAAAAAAAAGAAAATGATGCCGAAAATTTCAGAATAAATAACCATCATAATCAAATTACAAAATGTTCATGGGTTAATGACGCGCGGACGAAGTCTCGGGAAAAAGTTAGTAATTAGTTCATAAAAAATAAAATTTTAACTATTTTCTTCACATTTGTATTTTACAAAATCAATCTTAATAAATAGCTTTGCATTCAAACACAACCTATTCAAAATCAATGCATCGCGGATTTCCACATTTATAAAAAAAACGAGCGTTAAGTTTTACGCTTTTACAATTTTAAAATCACGCTGGGTATAAAGTTGCAGCGACCCTTACATACCGTAAACTTGGGCTATTTTGATTGCGAGGATTATTAAAAAAAAGAATAAGGAAAAAAGACTTAAAAAAGGCTGAGAAACTCCTTTTTCTAAAGACGTTTAAAAATCAAGAAACAAATAAAGAATACCCTAAACTAAACCGACGGACATGCATGAGGCGACTGATGAGTGTGGATGAAGCGAAAGAGATGTGTTTGGGTCGTAGCAAGTGGAAGAAAGTGGTATCTGCCTACTCCGATGGGAAGAACGAATATGTATGTATCTATCCCATCCACGAAAATCACTTATTCGCCTTGTCTTTTTGTTAAAGAAAGGCCAAGTCAACAGCACCCTAAACCGACGTGATGTATGAGGCGACTGATTAATTTAGATGAAGCAAAAGAAGTGTGATTGGATTGTAACAAGTGGAGGGAAGGAGTCTCTGCTAAGACCGATGGAAAGTATGGATGACGGATATGTATGGATACAAAAAAAATAAATATTGGGGGACATTTCACACACGGTCACCTGACCCCAAACTAGGCAAATCCTGTACTATGGGTATCAGGGACTGATAAACATACATAGATAAATATATAACACCCAGACACGGAACAAACATTCATGCTCATCACATAAATGTTTGTTGACCGGCGGGGATCGAACCCGCGACCCGTGCGTATGAGGCAGACTCACTACCGACTACGCTAACTGGCCTGTCTGGCCTGTGTATTTGTCAATATCACAAGTTATTTGTCAACAAATTCAATACCTACTGATAAAAAAAACACAATTTCTGAAACAAAAATCAAACTAACGTAACTCAAAAGTCCCCCCACGCACCAGTAATACAAGTACACATAACAGGCGCCATATTTAACATCAGCCGTACTTGAGACTTGTTCGCTTACCGCCTCAGAGTGTCGCGTAAAATCTTAATAAAACCAACCGCGCGATGCCTTTGATTTCTCACTCGGTAAACTGCATTCGTATCAAAGAACTCTTTTCAATTTGCACCGATATAATGTGCACAAAGGTTATCTTAATTGATCCGTCTTTTTGCTTTGGGTTCTGTTGGTTTGTTTGATGGTGTTTTGTTTAGGTTTAAGTATTAAGTTAAAAGTTAATTGTTTTTTAAAATTGTAGCTTAGCATATGAGATGGAAGGAAAGAGGCCTTCGCACAACGAATAAACAAGTTTTGTATCTACAAGAAAGCCAAAATCTATAGTTATGAAATCTATAAGAAAGGCCAAATCGGGAGTACTTACCCTAAAGCGAGTTGCATGTACTTATGAGGCGACTGATGAATGTGGATGAAGTGAAGGAAATATGTTTGTATCGTAGCAAGTGGACGGAAGTAGTATCTGTCTACCTGGATGGAAGAGAGGCGTGACAGATTCGTATGTATGTTGCATTTATAAAGAAGTTAACATCGCTTTATTAATTTAATATTTTTCGCTCTTAAAGTAATTTAGGTTCTTTTTATTTCTTTAAAATATAAGGAACCAAACACTACTCATATCCCAAATCTGAACCTTTAGAACCCCAAACAAGACCACACCACAGAGACCTTGATAAAGTGGACATTCCACCTCCAATTTCCCAATACAAATACACCATGACCCTCGTCTTTCAAACAGAAAGCATCCATTGTATTCTACCCTCAAAGTCTCGATTATCGAAAGAAAACCCTCATCTATATTTTAAATAATGATCAGCCTGTAGCTACACTTTATGATCATACAATTTTATATCTTATAGCCAACTACAAAGGTAGTAAGTAATTCAAATGGTGATTGAAAACTTCGCGTTGTCGCAATAGTGTTGCGGTTAAACATTTTTATAGCTTCAGTAGTAGTTGTAGAGTATAAAATTGTATAATCGGTAATCATTCGCGATGCATGTAGTCCAGTGTTGCTCAAAGGGTGTAGGCGTAGTAGGGATGATGAATTCATTCAAAAATTCAAAAAATAATTAGTCCGTCGTTTAGGCTATTAAAAAATATTTGAAACACATTTTTTACCTGATCAAATACATAAATAAATACAAAAATACAGAGCATTAAAGTTACGGAGTAAGGGTATTTACGTCACTCCTAGGTAAAAATCGTACTTAGGCGTGACGTCACGAGCAACTTTAACCCAGTGTATCTTTGTCATTATTAGTTTAAGAGAAAAAAGAAAAAAATACGTGTCGAATATTTTAAAATCTAAATGATGGACTAAAAAAAATTTTTAGTCATCATGCCTATTGGGAGCGGTAAGAGACCCAGAAAAAAATAAAAGCGTTGCGTAGAGGCTTAAGATATTTTATGTATGTGAAAAAAGGTGGCTTTAAAAAATATTTGTTCTCAAAGTGGGCTGTAGACACAAATCCCTTTATTACAAAACGAGTTTTATTTATAGTCCTAGAATAAACTCAGATAAATGACGTTCGGCTATAGAAAAAACGTTGAAAAATGACATTAGTCCTAGAACTATATTTGTCACATCCCAGGAATCCTAGAACAATAGAAAATCTATTGTGTCTGGTTTAATAATGGGTCAGTGGGAGGTGAGAGGTCAAAACGCGTTTTGAAATAAGGGGGCAAAAGTGTGCCTTTCCACCAGAGTTGTGCTATGCTACGTTGCTATGGATACGTTTGATATTGACCAATCATATTCAGATTGCCGTCATACTGAATGAAGATGATTGGTGGATATCAAACGCATCCATAGCAACGTAACATAGCACATCTCTGGTGAAAAGGCACCCTAGGTTTGGGAACCGCTGATGTAGTCAAAGCATCACAGGAACAATTCAAGGGCGATGGATTGTTGTGCCAATAATCTTTTGTTCGTATTGTTTGTAAATCGGGAGTTTTTGTAGCGTTTGATTAGTGTTTGGTTGGGACGTTGCTTTGATGTAGCACAAGAGTGTGTCGCCTTCTATTGTTTTTTATTTGTGAAATAGCAAGTACTACGGCGTAGCTCGGAGCTCGTGGCCCGTAGCTATACGTAAGTTCATTTAGTTTGACGTTTTGTACATAGCCGAAACGTCAAACTAAAGTCGAACTATCTTTAAAACTCGTTTTGTAATAAGGGAGATAAAATAATACTATGTATGTACTAGTAAGAAGAAGAGGTCTGTAGAAGACCGCGACGTAACTACTCAATTGAAGGAGACAGTTAACGTCATGTCAAGGCACTGGCAGATGATAGGCCTTAATGGCGAAGGCTCCACCGACAAGAGTCTAACTCTTAAATGTGATGATGATGATGTACTAGTACTTAAGATTAACTACAAAATGTCTTGTAAGTTAAATTATAACTGTCAAAATCGTATTCTAATTTTATTCATTTCTTCTCTCACTTGTATGAATCTATATTTCTTCTTGATTGCTAATAGTCTGGTAATATGAATGAATGCTAGAACATAAAGCTTTTGACAAACAAAATATCATCACTGTCTTAGCTGCAATTCGTTTTTAGGGTTCCGTACCCAAAGGGTGAAAGAAAACGGGAGCCTATGACTAACTCGTTTTTTTTATCGGTCCAAAACATTAGGTAACAAAAACCTTTAAAACATCACAAATGGCATCGAACATATTTGTATGGAGCCTGGTATAGTAAAATTTTTGGTATCAATTACACTACACATCCCCGATTCGAGCTAGTACGGCGGCCACTGATGAAACTAACGTCAATCCATAGTGAAAAATATTATAAAACTATAGTATTTTGGACAAATGTCGAAAGTGATATACTTTCGGAAGGGGATGTTGAGTGTAATTGATACCGAAAATTTTTACTATACCAATTAGGTTGGATGCTCTTTTCATTCAACATTTCCAAACTAATTTCATCTCAAACTAACCGTAACTTGTATAGAGGGAGGGATACCTTACCCAACACGCTCCCAATCTTAAACCGAGCATCTATAATCAAAACACCACAATCTATTACACGCGTCTTGTATCGATTAGTGATGTGCCATTGGTTCAAAATTAACACTCGAATTATTCGAATAATTTCTAAAGCGGTATTCAAATGATCATTCATCACGTTTTTTTTTTCATTCGAATAGACAAATTCTCTTTTTTTTCTGTCTCTAACTACTATCGTCTTATAATAAACTGTTAATAAATAAATTCTATCATCGAAGTCCCCGTTCGCGCTTTTTTAACGCGCGGTAAAAAAGCGCTCAAATGGAACAAATGCATTCTCATGTATCCGTTCAAACGACGCAGTGTGAACAAATACTAGGGAATGCTAGGGATACAACTCAAGCGCTTTCTTAACGCACGGTCAAAAAAGCGTTCGTGCGAACGGGGGCGAATAGTTCGAATCAGGCCTAGGTATGCGAATGATCATTCGAATTAATGTAATTATTCGAATAATTCGATTGTTTCTTGAAACAATCGCACATCACTAATCGATACTTGGTCCTTCGAGCGGATTACAGACCCGAAAGGATTTGTAGCCCCACAGCGAATTGGTCGTTCTTTGTCTAAACCGATTGGAGTTACGCCTTGGGACAGGTGGGGCTTCCTGCTTTAATTAATAATGGCCGATCGTGTGTGGGAGATTTATTAAGACTTAAGATGCTAATGTTTTGAGTGTGGTTGCTTGAAGAGCTGGCGTGTGTACTGGGTTGTTTAGATTCGATTTTGGTTTCTATATTTCGTATGCTGTACATTTTTGCAATATTTCTTTAACATGTTGTTTTCTGTTCGCTATTTGGTTTCAGTACCTATGTTTATCAGCATTATCATCAGCCCTTTTAACGTCTCCACAACAGGGGCACGAGCATCTTATACTAGAGTGATTAGGCCGCAATCCACCGCGCTCTATGGGTTATTAAAGTAATTTTAAATGTTATTGCCTAGAAAGAAGCAAGGCCTAGTCTAAAGCAATTCCAAAATTTGAAAATGCAAAGAGTTTACGCCAGGTTTTTTAATTACTCAGATTAAATTCATTCAGATTTATGGTTATCAATTTAAAAGTTCAAAATTCATCTTTCACGCTGGAAGTTCTTCAAAAATAACGTCAATAGGTACCTACGTTATTTTAACGATGAATCTAAATAGGTTCTCAACATTCATTGCCACACACACTATACGTGACACTCACTCTCTCCACATTTTCAAACGGAAAGTTAAAGAGCACTATCTTTCCTTATCATAGAGAATACAATATATATTTATATAAATTATAATATTTATGTATGTGTATTTATCAAATATATATGTGTAGGTTTATACTTATATATGTATTTATTGTTAATTGTAGTGACTATCCTGCCTTCATGCTATCACTTCTCTCTCTGTGGGGTCTGCAGGAAGAAATTTCTTTTAGAAATATGCTGTACCTTTTGTATAACTTCTCTTTTTTTTCTGTCTCTATGTACTATCATCTTACAATAAACTGTTAAATAAATAAATAAAATAAATAAACATCTAACCACTTCAAAATACCCTCCAAACAGAGTTCAACCCTCCTTTGTACAGCAATGGATAGCACAAGTTTGTCTCCCACGAGTCCGTTGTATTGTCTGATGTGTCAATACTTGGATTAATTACCTTCGTACGTATTACACTGGTGGGGTTTCGCTTGAGATATTGTTTTATTTCAGAGGTTTTTAGTGGTAGGATGTTGTGGCTGGCATTTTTAACCAAATTCAAACTAAAAACCATGAAAAAGAAAAAACAGCACCTCCTTTTTTTTTCTTTCTCAATTAAGAAGTATGTTTGATTATAGCAAGTGGAAGTAAGTGGGAGAGAGGCGTGACGGATATGTATGTTTGATGTTCGCAATTTAAGTTTTATTTTTAAATATAATAACTTCATCATGAGATTAATTTGCAGTCGAGTAGAATGAGTTAGGTACCGGCCCGAATAATATATTTTTTAAATGCCTCACGACCTGTGGCATGGTTAGGAGGTTCAATACCAACCACGAAAACAGGGGCTTAAGTCTACTATAAATTAGTATTCTCAGTTTTGTGTCGGCAGAGTCAATCGGAGTGTCAATGTCCCTTTTTTGACACATTTGGTCGCCATCAGTGTAAGCCATCAGCGGAATACCGAATGTGTCAAAAAAAAGCCATTGACACTCTGTCGACACACAACTGAGGCTATTTTGAATTAGCAGACTTGGGCCCCTGGCCACTTGTAACATGATGATAATTTTATAGCTTTTAACTACTTTAGCTATCACTTGGCCAGCGTGGTGGATTACGGCCTAATCACTCTCTGTATGAGAGTAGGCTCGTGCCCCTCGGTGGGGACATATATATGGACATATATGGGACATATATGGGACATATATGGGACATATATGGGACATATATGGGGACATATATGGATAACGAACGAACGAACGAGCTATCAAAAATCACAACTTCTCAAATAACTAATCGACACATATAATCATCAATTCCCTTAATACAGCTTCAAGCTTCTGAAACGGTTAATACAACGTGCAGTGCCGGCTTTACATGCTAAGTTAATGAACACCCTTGGGGTAACACAGGGTGTTCTCGAGCTAAGTCCAGAGGGGTCAACCACTGGCCCATCTAAGACTTTGGTTAGGTAAGTAGGTAGAGTTTAAGATATTCGATTTTAGAGAATGTATTGAAGTATTTTTGTTAATAATTGGGTTGATAGAGTAAGAAGAAAGTGAGTTTGTTAAAAATTACTTACATGTACTATTTAAATATAGGTATAGTATAAACGTAATAAACGAATGCATATAATCAAGATTTTGGTCTTGGGCTTGATCAAGTCTTAGATCGTTTTGATTGTGGACTCAAGTGTGATTGTTACTCTTTCACGCAAAAACTGCTGATTAGATTAAGATGAAATTTACAATATTATAGCTAACATATCAAAGTAATCGTAGGCTAAATTATTATAAGATATTGTATAACTTTTTCGAGATGATAAATCAGAAATAAGAACAAAATTATTGGTCATTCATTCATTTGCTACGTAGATACGTTTAACAGATTCGAATTAAATTAATTAATAATTTTAATACCTATTTTAGTGCATTAGTTTAAGAAGATTGTAAATATAAATACAACAATATGGCAATTATGACGTGTAGGTGCGTGCGTGTTTATGTTACTACACACACAATCAATGCATAAGTGCTTTGTCAATACTTTATCATGTTTCTATTTGCGAAAACCTGTAATTGGCTGCTTTGTTAATTTATAATTTTCTATTTTGTATATTGAAGCTGTTGGTTTTCCAATAAATAAATAAATAAATACTATCTGTAAATGCAACACTTTTCCATCCATAAAAACCTCACCAATACACCCTTAAAACCAAATTAACAACAAACAAACGAGATTGTAGTACAAGTAACAAAGTTCCGTAACATGTTCCCACCAATCTAGCGAGTACTATAAATAAAGACAATCGTAACGAATGGACAGGCGGCTAATTAAACTGGGCTTCGATTCCCGTGTGTTAGGTAAGTAGGTACCTTACAAGACTTGGAGATTATTTTGATAAGAAGGGTGTATTCGGTATTTGACTTTTTTATATAATAGCGATGTTTAGAAAAATGAAAAAGAAAGAGCATCCAACATAATTGGTACAGTAAAAATTTTCGGTATCACTTAGGCTAAATATCCTAGGCTAAATATTTAAATGCTCTAGCTCCACACGATCATAATATTTAAGTTGTTCTTTTGTAAACACATGATTGTAAACAATATTTTTAAAAAGAGCAACCTCAAGAGTTTCTTGCTGGCTTCTTCTCTGGGGAATCTGCCTTCCGAAGTCAGCGTAGCTTCAGTCAGTTAATTTGCTTTTACTTTTGTTAACTTGTTATAATTTTGTTTTTATTTTTATTTTGTTTTATATTTCTGACGCATTCAAGTGTAATTTTGGGTTACCTATGAATAAATCTCTATTGAATTGAATTGAATCCCTATTTGAGCTAGTATGGAAAAAAAAAGTTGGCGGCCACTGATGACACTTACGTCAATCGATAGAGAAAAATATTATAAAACGATAGTATTTTGGATAATTCCCATAGATTTATAATATTTTTGTCTATCGATTGACGTAAGTTTCATCAGTGGCCGCCAACTTTTTTTTCCATACTAACTCTAATAGGGGTTAGCCTAATTGATACCGTTTTTTTACTATACCAGGCTCCATACAAATATGTTCGATGCCATTTATTTAATCCTGTAGGATGGCTTTGACTTAGGACGGGTCATTTTTTAAGTTAATGCTAGATTCGCAAGACTGCAGTTTTCACCAGAAAAGAACCTAGCAAGGAACTATTTTGGGTTATGATATTTCAATTATAATATACGTATTAAAAAGAGTTGTCGTTAGTTTCTAGCTATAATAATCATGATTGTGATGCATGTGTGTGCGTATGTGCTATGTGTGTGTGTGTGTGTGTGTGTGTGTGTGTGTGTGTGTGTGCTTTTTTTCTTCGTCGGATGGGGGTAGAAATATGCAAGAAAGATAGAATTGTGCAAGATGGTTTTGTAATAGGTACATCATCTTCTAGCTAGACACCATAACTACTGGTATATATGTGGGTAATTTGCTGTGTACCGTCGTTTGTAATAAATAATCAGTCTCGCATACAAGTTGTTTGAATCAACATCGCTTCCCTTAATTTATGAGTATTTCCTATAGATAAACTATTGGCGACGAGTGAACCCTTTAATAAGTGCTGCAATAAGTGAAAAATATAAAATGAGTGAAGTAAAAGTGGACATAAGTAGTATTAAAGAGTTCAAGTTACACGTGGATCGCTGGTCCACGTATATGAGTAGGTTAGGTGCGTGGTTCACGATCAACGACATTAAAATAGAAGACCAATCCCGTTATTTGGTTGCTGTAGTGGGAACTGAAGCTTTGGACCTGATCATCGACTTGTGCTATCCAGACAAACCAGAAAATGTTTGCATAACCAAAATCAATCTACTCGTGGAGGAACATTTGACTCCTAAACGATCGATAATCGCCGAGCGAATGATATTTCGATCTTGTAAACAAACTGAAGGGCAGTCTGTGAATGATTATCTCGCAATATTAAAGAAACTGAGTAAATCGTGCAAGTTTAGTTCGAGCGTGTCACTCAAAGAAAACTTACGCGATCAGTTTGTTCATGGGCTGCTCAGTGAGCGTACACGTCGGCGCATCATGGTGGAAAAAGACGAGGACCTCACGTTCGCTCGGGTATCGGAACTAGCGCTGTCTTTGGAAGCAGCGGTGCGGGACTCAGGCTCGCCTGCGGAGGCTGAGCGGACTCGCGGCGGCGAAGCTGGCGGGGGGCAAGCTGTGTGCGCGGTAAGCGGCTCGCGGCCCGGTGGGGGCGCGCGCTCCTGGGCGCGAGGGGCACGGCGCGGCGGGCGCGGAGCCCGAGATCGAGACGCGGCGGGCGCGAGCGGCGGCGCCGCCGGTGGCAACAGCACACCACAGCAGCAGCGGTGTTATCGGTGCGATGGGTGGCATGATCCCAACAAATGCTCGTTCATCAACAGTGAGTGCTATGTGTGTGGTAGAAAAGGCCATATAGCCAAAATGTGTCGTTTTCGTAAAAATAATAAAACAGTACATGGTGTGTGCGATATACCGGAATCACTGACGTCAGATTCGGACGATGACGATAGTACGAGATACGTTTACCAGGTGACCGGAGACAGCGAAACGGCGGACGACCGCTGGTTCATCAGTGTCAAGGTCAATGACGTTCTTATCACTATGGAAGGCGATACAGGTTCAGCGGTCAGTATAATTTCATATGGAACTTACAAAAAACTATTTAGTGCCTTTGATTTACAACCGTGTCGTAATCAATTAAGAATGTATAGTGGACAAGCTGTAAAACCAAAAGGAAAAATTAATTGTGTTGTTAATATAAATAATAAAATAGTACATAGTTTGGAATTAATTGTGATAGATAATGAGCATAGCGCGTCTTTGTTAGGTAGGGACTGGATGCGAGCATTTAACATCGGTTTCCCCTCCCTTACAAATAACATAAATAACATTCAGAGCACGACTCCCAAGGACTCCATAGATGCCGTTAATGAGTTAATGAAGTTGTTTCCGGGGGTATTCGAATCGGGCATAGGGACCTTCAATAAATGCGAAGTGAAGCTAGAGGTACAAGAGGGCGCCGTGCCGGTGTGGCGGCGCGCCCGGCCGGTGCCGCACGCGCTGCGGCCGGCGGTGGAGCGGGAGCTGGCGCGGCTGCAGGCCGAGGGCATCGTGTCGCCTGTCGAATGGAGCGACTGGGGCACGCCGGTAGTGCCCGTTATCAAAAAGAATGGACAGGTAAGGCTTTGTGGTGATTTCAAAACAACAGTTAACCCGGTTCTAATAGACGATAAATATCCAATACCAAGGATTGAGGATGTTTTTGCGGCCTTACAAGGTGGTAAATTATTTGCTAAAATTGATCTCAGTAATGCGTATTTGCAATTCGTATTGGACGAACCATCAAAAAAACTATGCACTATTGTAACGCAACAAGGTATGTTTTGCTTTAACCGGCTACCATTCGGTATTAAATGTGCGCCCAATAAGTTCCAGCGTATTATGGAGAAATTATTTCGAATGCCTTTCGTAGCTTGTTATCTGGACGACTTGACTGTTTGTGGTATCGATCACGACGATTTATGGCAAAGGTTGCTAAAGGTATTTAAAATACTTTCTGAGTGCGGATTAAAAGTAGAACCAAAAAAATGTACTTTCTTTAAGACGTCGATATCATACTTAGGTTACGTGATCGATGCGAGCGGATTACACACCGAGCAAGATAAAATAGACGCGGTAAATAAAGCGCCGATACCAACAAATGTTAAGGAACTAAAAGCGTTTTTAGGACTAATTAACTATTACGGTAAATTTTTACGAAACTTAAGCGATACATTACACCCTCTTTATGAGTTGTTAAAGAAAGATAAGAAGTTTGAATGGACAGAAGAATGTAACAAATCCTTTAATAAAATAAAGTTAGCGTTAAAGAACACGTCAGTTTTGTCTCATTTTAATCCATCGCTGGAGACGGTGGTGACCGTGGACGCATCCCCGCGCGGCGTGGGGGCCGTGCTAGCCCAGCGCGGAGCCGACGGCGTCGAGCGCCCGGTGCTACACGCGTCGCGCACCCTCTCCACTGCTGAGCGAAACTATGCTCAAATTTGTCGCGAAGGGCTTGCTATCATATTCGGGGTAACAAAATTTCACGACTACATTTACGGCCGCGAATTCATTTTGGTAACTGACTGTAAACCGTTAGCATCGATATTCAGCGAAAAGAAGGGTGTACCACTGATGGCAGCTAGCCGTCTACAGCGTTGGGCCGTTATCTTAGGAGCCTATAACTATAAGGTTAAATGTATTGGGTCAGAACATAATTGTGTTGCAGATTGTTTATCGCGAATTCCAGTAGTTGAGCGGGAAGAAAAAACAAGAATTGATAGTTATATACATTTTATACAAAAAAATACGCCATTAAGTTTTAAAGAGATATCTAAAGCAACAGAAAAAGACCCGGAATTACAAAGTTTAATTAAGTCAATTAAATTGAATTGGCAATATTGTGATTCTAGAGAATTACAACACTATTTTAAAATTAAACAATTTCTAAGTATAGAACAGGGATGCATTCTTTACGGCCATCGCGTTGTTATACCACTTGTTCTGAGAGATTCAATATTAAAGCAAATACACGAAACGCACCAAGGAATTGTAAAGTGTAAGAATTTGGCGAGAAATTTCGTACACTGGCCAGGTATTGACGCTGATATTGAGCGTGTGTGTAGTGCGTGTGAGACATGTGCGCGCGAGCGACCGTCCGCCCCCGCGGCTCCGCTGCACCCGTGGACCTGGCCGCAGGAACCCTGGTATAGGGTTCATGTGGACAATTTTTCAATGGCAAATAACACACTCTATTACTTGGTTATAACGGATGCACATTCAAAATGGATTGAAGCATTTCGAGTGCCAAGTACGTCTATGAAATACGCGGAAAATAGATTGAATACAATATTTGCAAGATTTGGTTTACCACATGAATTAGTATCCGACAACGGCCCACCTTTCAGCAGCAAGGATTTTAAAGAATTCATGGATAGTTTAGGTATACAACATATCACTACGTCACCATACAAACCAAGTAGTAACGGCGCAGCGGAAAACGCAGTAAAGATAGTTAAAACAGCATTAAAGAAAGCGTTACATGAAAAAGTTGATATCGAATTAGCATTACAACAATTTTTATTTATTTATAGGTCGACTCCTCATACTATCACAGGTAGAACACCTGCGAGTTTGTTATTAGGAAGGGACGTTAGAACGGTATTTGATCTATTGAGACCTAGCACTAGTAACGCAGTAAGAAATAAACAAAAAAAACAAATAGAAAATAAAAAGGCGGGAACCGAAAGACAGTTTGGAGTAGGCGACCAAGTATACTTCAAGTTGTTTAGAAATAATTCTTATTTGTGAGAAAAGGGGACAATAAGTGAACGTATAGGCCCTTTATCTTATTACGTTTTGAGTCGCAGTAGCGGTAGACACTATAAAAAACACGTAGATCAGTTACGTCGTGATACGGGGGAAGGGAAGACCGATGCTAATGAAAAAATAAATGAAAACGAAGAATTTGATCTGATTTTTCCTAATTGTAATGATGGGAGCAGTGACGAGGCGCACGAACAAAACGCTACGCCCGGTCTCGAACCTGAGACCGCGCGGCAGCAACCCGTCGTCGTTGCGCCGCCGCCGTCACCGCCTATCACTATGCCACTTGCGGCACAGCCGCAATTGCGCAGGAGTGTTAGGAATAGGCAACCGGTCAAACGATACGGATTCGATTTTGACTAATTTGTAAATTAAGGAAACATTAATAGGTAGTTATTTTAAGTAAATGGTGGAGGGAAATTAGTATTAAGTTTTGTTGTAAACAAATTAAACTGTTAAGCGTTGTGGAGTTTTGTACTGTTTAAATTGATTAGTTCTGTCTTTTGATAGTCATAGTATTTTAAAGCTCTAAAACAGGTTTTGTCAATTATATAGATTATACTAATTGATACTTCTATACAATGTTGTATTACCTACTTATTTCTTAAGTTAATATGTAAGTCTTTGTCTTTAGCCAATAAGGGGGGAATGGTATATATGTGGGTAATTTGCTGTGTACCGTCGTTTGTAATAAATAATCAGTCTCGCATACAAGTTGTTTGAATCAACATCGCTTCCCTTAATTTATGAGTATTTCCTATAGATAAACTAACTACAAGGTCATTTTCACAAATTTCTATTCACACGAGGTAGCAATATCTCGTGAGAATTAATTCTAATTTCTAGACAAACGACCTTGAACGGGAAAACTCAATTCATTTCTGTCCTTCCAAAAGAACATGAATCTACCCTTGATTTACACAACAAGAAACAAGCCTAACCTCTCAAATACCCATACAACAAGCACATCCCACAAAGAGCAATCGATCTACGACTTAACACGTGAAATGCTCGCAAACACGCGAGTCTTAGACCCGAAATGAAAAGGGTCTAATTTAGACTCAAAGTTACAGGGATAGGATTGCGATTGCTACAAGATAGTAAAGTTTGTTACATTTGGCTGTTTGTGAGACCGTTGAGTAATTTGGAGTTTTTGGGAATGAAGATTAAAAATAAAAATTAAAAATATATATTTTTGTAATCAACTGCTTAGTTCAAATCAAAACACAACAAAAAAAGTTTAGCTTTTCTGAGCCATGTTCATTACATTTTCTGTCCTATCAAGAAAAATCAGAAATCTAAAAACCCTGAAAAAGCTGACGAAACTGAAACATTACAAGAAACTAAAAAGAAAAGAAAATCCATAAACGTAAAGACAGACTAAGACCGTGGAAGATGAAAAGCATTATTCATAACAGGATGATGTAATTAAAACTAAATCACATCAAACATATCAAGAATACCGTAAAACGACACATAACAACAAAAATCTTTCAACTACCCATTATAGGACACAACAACAACGGTGTGAAAACCCCCCTTTTTAATGTACAAGCAAAACCAAAACACTGCAATGCTCACCTATTTTCAATTACATTAAAAATGGTCAAGATCAAGAAAATCTTCAATAAAAAGAAAAAAAAAATACTGTCCAATATAGGACACAACAACGATGTGAAAACCCCCCTTCTTAATGTACAAGCAAAAACAAAACAGACCGATAGGTACTCACTCACCTATCCTCAATTACATTAAAAATGGTCAAAAACAATCTAACTGTTCAATAAAAGACACAAGCACAACAACGGTGTGAAAACCCCCCTTCTTAATGTACAAGCAAAAACAAAACAATCCGATGCTCACCTCCTGCCGTCCGGTTCCGTACACTAAATTTACATTCCCCGCCATCCATCGCGCGAGTCCATCCGGGTTGGTAATAAAACGATCTTAAGGCACGGAGGAAAACGTCTTGGAGATACAGTGTGAGTGAGAAGCGGTGGCGATTATGGGGTTATTGTGGGTGACCAGGAATTTGGACAAGAATGGATGGAAAGGCATGATAAATCAATAGTTTCATTATCATCATCATCTCAGCCTATAATTGCCCGCTGCTGAGCATAGGCCTCTGCAACGGCTCTTCAACGCGACCTGCATCCGACAAGACACCGCAGTTTTCACTAGGTCATCGGTCCACATGGCAAGTGACCGTCTCACGCTGCGCTCGGTTCATTCAGGCTCGGCTCATTAGTTTTTAAGACATATTAAAAGCTTTATTAGGACACAAAGCGAGAATAGTTATGTAGTTGAAGACTTAAAACAAATAAGTACCCAATTACAAATAATCAACAAAAACAGAGTATTTGGTACATTTTTAAGGAAGAACCAGCTTAATTAAAAATTAAATTTGCACTTTTATTTATATTGCACAACCAGTTCAAAAAGAACGAAGGCCAAAGACAATGAGAATGCTACTTGCATTTCAAGATACATTTCTTAAATTTTCCAAACACCTTCAAATCTCATCCCTTGCGTCCACACAAGCAAGTTCAAGCCTCCGGCACCAAAAGATATACGCCGAAGGGTACTCTCCTGTTTACAGGATGATGGTATCTTCTAATTGTGACAATATTTGCCCTCGGCTTTTATGGAACCTTTAGGATATCAGGTAAATTGTTTCGTGGTTCCATAGTTTAGGTTGATTAAATCGATGGATAAGTTGCCTAACAGGTTTACCTTTGGGGTATTAGGTTTAGTTTAGTGGCAAAATTTAGGTATTTGGATTTTGAATTGCTTTTTTTAGGTAGCTCAGCCAGCTACCTAAAAAAAGCAATTCAAAATCCAATCCAAAATTAAATGGATTAATTGGCTTGTTACGTTTATATTTGGGGTTTTGGCTGGGCTATAGTAGAATTTTTTTAAATTGGGTAGTTGGATTAAAAATTGCTCTATGTACCGATGTAATGGACGTGTTATAAAATTTCAAATAGCCTCACAGTTTCTTTACTATAAATAAGGACGGTTTTCAAAGAAAACTGCTGTTTGAAATCTTAAATAGGTTTCTGCCATGAAGAATTGTTTCATAAACGCACATACATATACTATACATATATACATATACTATACATATCTGTCACACGTTTCTCCTATCGGGTAGGCAGAGACCACTTCCGTCTACTTGCTATGATCCAAACATCTTTCGCTTCATCCACGTTCATCAGTCATCTCATACATGCACGTCAGTTAAGGGTACTCTTTTTGTAAGGGGTGTTTATTTGCAAATCAATGTTTTCTTTACATCTGTATGTTAAACCTTCAGCATTTATTATAAGCAAAAACAAATTTATGAACACCCTATACGCTTCAGATTTAAGGCGACCGAGCCGGCCGATGTGAAAAGTACACCTAAGTTCACTTTAACAATCGTCCCGGGCAGGTCAACATTTCCTACATAAATATCGTAGAAAATGTCCTTCTTGTAGTCTATTAAAGTTTACTGAAGATGGGATGACAATTTTGCCGCGTGCATGACAATAAATAAGAAAGTTTTCTAAGCATAATAATAGTTTAAGGATGTTGGGATTATAATAGAATTAGCTTAAGTAATTCTTATAAGATTTGAATTTAACAACTGTTGAAAACATCAGAGAGAGATTGATGGATGAGATATAACTGCCAGGTGCAAGGAAGCTCAATTAAGCTAATGCTCCATTACACCTATTGCTGTCACTGTACATACATATCCGTTACGCCTCTCTCTCTCTCACTGAGGAAGGCAGAGACCACTTTCTTCCACTTGCTACGATTCAAACACACCTCTTTTGCTTCATCCACACTCATCAGTCACCTCATACGTACCAGTGGGTTTAGGGCACCGAGGTTTGGGGAGGGGGTGGGAGCTTGCTATCACTGTTATTGGCAAAAATCTGAATGAGACGGTACTTTAGTTAATGAATTAATTTAACGAGCTTTTCATGCCATAAGGGTTATATAACCAGTAAGATTACTAGGGATAACGATTCAAAGGTAAGGTCATCCGAAGGTCCGAAATAGATACATTCCCATAATCTTACGCCCCCCCAAAGGGCAAGTGATCTTAAACATAATCGTCACACCGTAGGCAGAAAAGGGCTCAATGTAATACCACTTAGCGCCAACCAATACCGGAATTTACCCCTTCTTGACCGGCAATAAATCGCCCAATGAGAAGTAGTGATTTAATCGGATACCCTTCGGTCAGGGTCGTATTTGGATAGGGGCGATAAATGCAAGTGGATTGCAAGGGATTGCAAATCTTGGTTAGTATGACTCTTTTTTGGATTGTCCAATAAGATAAATAAAAAGTTTATATAAACACACTGATACGAAGTAATAGTGAGGTAAGTGTAAATAAAGTAAATGTGGGGTGTCACTGAAGTAATTTTTTATCCCGATTGTGCCTTAAAAAGTACTTTTATCTTTGCTGAATCTACTCATAAATAGACACGAAAATCTACAGTCAAATATTATAAGGTCTATGGGGATTGAATAACGAATGTACTAGCTTATTTTTACTCAATTTAAAACTCGAAGAAATCGGCTTCTCAATAAATAAACATTTAACCATTGTTTCTTCAATTTATCTATACTTTCCGTGTTATTTTACCGTAAAAGAGATGTGTTAAACCTCTTCGAAACCTAAATCCTTAGCGATTTTAAAACCCAAGGCGCAAACTCCTAAATCCTACCCCTGATCAAAGTACCTACTAGTCCCTTAGGAAGCCCATTAAACCTATGGTCAAGGGATAATTAATTTCGTGGTAATGTACCAAGTGAGATTAATGGCTTCGGCAATCGAAAGATCTTTTCAAAAGGTCATTGTTTCTCTTTTGTGATAGATGAGGTTACGTTATTGTTTACTAGGGGTTTTCCGCGACATCGTACGCGTTTGCCATATCTTGAATGTGCATTCTTTCTATCTTAACTTAAGGTGCTCAAACTTGGTCTTTGACTGAGGCACAAAAGTTTCGACTCAGGGTACGCCAACGCGCCATGGAGCGCAGTATGCTTGGTGTAAAGCTTATTAACAAAGTAAGAAACACCATACTGTGCTCCAACACACGTATTGCTGATGTAGTAAGGACAAATACAATATATTAAAATTCTATAGTCTATGTGTTATTCTGATGTGCAAGCTACGATATTGTAAAGTTTCATCAAAATCTGTTCAGTAGTTTTTGCGTGAAAGAGTAATAAACATTATTACAGACACCCATCCATCCATTCATCGGCACAAACATTGACATTTATAATATAAGTAGGACTTGTGAGTTTGCGTTTTCGTTTTAGTTCAGTTTAAGTTTGGTATTAATTTTCAAGTTAAAGTTCCGAAATACCTATTATAAAACCAATACACAACCTACCTACCAATATACTACCTTATTGCTACCTAGCAATAAGGCCGCCTGTTGCTTCTTATATTCTGGTTTGTGTCTGTACCTTATAAAGAATATTTGTATTGTATTATTGTATAAAAAAAGTTAAAAATCACTTTTGATTGTAATGTCTGTGAAGACATTCATACTACAAATCTATCACGCTACTTCCCCTTTGGGATAAGCAAAGATCATTTGCTATGAAGCGAAAACAACACTCGTCTCTCACCACCAGAAACAAAATGCCAAGAATAAATAATGTTTCTGAAAGAACACAAAAATCTATCATAATAATATCAAAATACTTAATTTAATTATACTGAAGGTCAACTTCAAGTTCTACTAATTAAAATACTTACTTAATTATGTAATGAAATATAAAGAAACATACAGTTACAGTTGGCCTGTCACATTCAAATACTGGGCAAAGGACTCCCTCCTTGCTCTCCATTCAATTCGACTATACACTAGGATTTGCCAGAATGTATATTTGTAAAGTAATATCAAATAACTTACCTCATAAAATGATGGACGAATGTCTGAAAACTTTGTAACTCAAGTCTCAAAATCTTACCTGAAACAATATAAGTATTTTATGAAATTACAAGAATTGAGAAAGGGATGGTTAGATGGTTCAGGCATGTAGAAAGAATGAGCAAAAGGAGATTAACAAAAGAAATATACAAGGCAAGAGTGGATGGTCATGTTATGATGGGAAGGCCCAGACGAACGTACCTCGATCAAATCAGGGACTTGCGCAAGAAAGGCCAAGTCAAGAGTACCCTTAACCGACAGGCATGTATGAGGCGACTGAAGTGTGTGGATGAAGCGAAAGAGGTGTGTTTAGATAGGAGCAAGTGGAAGCAAGTGGTCTCTGCCTACCCCAATGAGGGAGAGGCGTGACGGATATGTATGTATAGATGTATGTATATATATACATGCTTAATAACTATATTCCACATAAAATATATACTGTATTTATGCTACAGTTATTTATTATCTAATATTAAGTGCTCTTAACTAATCAAGGCTGAGGCAATCAACACAAGTGCCAAAACTTTCCATCATTCAACTGTATAAGCCAACTTTTTAATAAGCACTTGCAAACATCATATTATTCATACTATGGACATTGATTTGTATTTAGATGGGTTATAAGTTACATGAAGTGATTTAAAATGAGAGGAATGGTTCATACTTTAAGCTTTAGAAACTTCTTTTTTTACTGAGGTAGAGGTCGGCCTAAGAGGAGATAGCGCGACGATCTGGATGCATACTTGGCAAACTAGCCAGAGGTCGCCGGAGATACGGAGGCATGGAAGAATGCGGGGGAGGCCTTAGCCCAGCAGTGGGAAACATTAGGCTAATAAACAAAAAGCAAAAAACAGGGGTTTTGTCGAAGACATGTTACCCTGACAATAATACATTGAAGATTATAGGTAGAAAAAAATATTCAGACTTTTTGTGAGAAACACATATTCCTACCATCGGCACAAACATTAACATTTCATAATATTAGTAGGCAATGGTTTTAACAAATCATATCCAATCTGGTCCATGTAATGAGCAACTAAAACTAATCAGTGATGGCGGAACAACAGCTGCCACTCTATAACCAAATTGAAACGGTAATCAATATGGATCTCTCAAGTAGACCGACAGAACAGATGCGTTAAAACTCTTTTGATGTAATAATTACAACAACTGCGGTATTGTGGTATCTGCCTACCCCAATGGGAAAGAGGTGTCACAAATGTATGTATGTATATACTACGGTAATTCTGAGTCAGTCATGTTCAATAGTTGCAACTTATCAATTTCACAACATGACTCTCCGAACCATGTTTTTCAATAAGTACTTATTATTTTGAATTTGATTGCAGATATGATTAACTGCAACATTCTGCATTATAGGGATAAAGATTCATAAGGATTAGGATGTAATTTGTAAGTTAAATCTAAGTTATAACCAAGTAAATATGACAACATAACCTCAAAATAGCTTGAACAAAATCGCGCGCCGGTTTGGGTAAAACACGATAAAAATTGCAAGTTAATGATTGAATATAGGATAATACATACCTGATACGGTGTCTCGTCTTCCTGCTCCTCCAATCTCTTCAGATTTAAGCTGAACAAACAGTTTTCTATCCCATTCCAAACGTAGAGAACTTCATCCCTCAAATCTATCAGATTTCGCAACTTTCCACCAGGATTGTCTTTCAAACTTTCTTCTATATCTTTAAATATTTTATGATTCACCAATTTAGACTCGTACATACGCGGTTCCATGGTTAATTTTCAAAAAATCCGATTGAAACTAGCGTTGTTTTGGTGCGGAACGTTTGACACTTTTGACAGTTACTGCGACTGACATTTGCCGCGTTTCGTTGCGTTCCAATTTGCGTAATGTTAATTGCGTTTCGCTGCAGTTTTTAAAAAGAAAATTCGATTCCTTACGATTGTAAACTTGAATTGATTTACCCGAATGTGGATTAAAGAGCAACAAAAATAATATTAAAATTTCAATAAAGTACCTATCTATGCATATACCTGGTGACATATTGTTGGGCTCGTACTATTCGCAGCTCAGAAAAATAAAATCAGGAAAACGCCTTTCAAAATAACTATAGCAGCTTTTTTTTTCTTGTGACATCATCATTTCGTTCTGCGTCTTATTATATGCACATAATCAGCAATTCTCTCATCACAAAGCAATAAACACTTGAAAAGCATAATCTTCGAACTCCCCAACAATATTTCACTTTGATTCGGAATAGTATCACGTAATTTCATCTCAGAGCTGCTTTCTTATAAATAAACCAACATATAGGCAGCGATAAATTTCCCGAGATTCGTACGTGTGCCTTGTTGTAATTTAATTCGTTTGTTTAAAGGTTTCCGAATTGCTGTTGGCATTGAAAGAGGAACGGGGTCGTTAGTGGAATTGCGTACGGTGGATGATGTATCGCTCTTGTCTACGTTCTTTAAGGATTTATGTTTAATTTGAATGTGTAGGTCTATCTAATGACAGGCGTTTGGGTTTTATTGTTACGTTAGACCCAGAACACACGATGAAACGCAACTGCGACGCAACTGCAACTGCTAGTTACTTTTGAGTTGCATCGAAGTTTCTGCTATAAACTCCTCTACAAAACCACACACGACGCAACTATTTTGAAACGTTTCGTTTCAGTTGCGTCGTTTCTTCGTGTGTTCTGGCTCTTACTCAAATGTCGGTACCACGTCTAGTGTTGGCATTAATCGATTATTTTTTACACTGTCGGCACTACGCCCAATGTTCGTAGGTACGTACAGTCAGCATCATAAGTCGATGAACACATTTAGATTTTCAAAAGTAATATACTTACACCATTATTAGATAGAAAACCTTACTTATTTTCCTTATTTTGAACTTTACTGGATGTTCAATTTACTCTGGAGTATTATTTTCTAAGCGATTTCTGTCTCATAATGGTGTATTTACTTTTGAAAATCTGAATGTGTTAATTGACTTATGACGCTGACCGTACCTACCACTCCTAACTACCATGCACGAGAGTACGTTACTTATAAGCTAAGAGGAACCGCTGTGATCGTTATGCTTAAACATACTTACAATATTATACAATACTGTCCATCGTCTTGTGTTAATTTGAATCGTTTCTTATGATAAATGTAAAAACAAAAGAGATACCTACTTCCCAACTACTATTCATTAATTAATGCTGGCGGATATTAAATCGGTAGGTATCGATAGAAAGAATCTAATCATCGATTAAATGGAAACCATCGATTAAGTAGGTAGTAGGTACTTTAAGATGTCGGAGGAATAGGTTAAAATTTTCGGGACAGACAAGTACCGACCTAAGTAGGTAAGAAAAGGAAATTCATGACACTTCGGCACTTAGCTTTTAAAAAATAAGCCCCAGGTCTGAAGATGAAGATTGGTAACAAGATGTGTCACCGATCAAACACCTTTCTCGTAAATAAAATATAAAGGTTCCCAGTGAAGATATTATAATGCTATTGATAAATTTCCTCGTCTTGTCGCCCGCACCCCTCGCCCCCGAATTATTATGCTGGGCAAGTCGCGACGTATGGGATTAGGGTTGGCTAGGCAATGTATAGTTTTTGCAAATAAATACTTTGTTTTGTTATTCATCAATTCAGGACAGGCAAGGATCAAAGAACATATTGCCTAGTCTTCAGTAGTTTTTTTTTATCAAGAGATATCTACGTCTTTCGGACCTCTTTGCTTAATGAATCATCGCGAGGTTCGATTAAAAAAAATCAAGGCATTTGTTGGATCATTTAAACCTTCTTCATTTTAGAGGTTTTAAAGATTAAAAAAAGAAATATTTTTATAATCTACGTAGACCATTACAACTTAATGTTTACTTTATGCCTATTTAAATTATAAATATAATAAATATACCAAGAATTTGCGAAATCCTTGTGCCATATCACCAGCCCTAAAGCCGGGACAGCACCGATGACTTGTCATTAATAACGACAGCGGAAATGTATCAAAAGGTGACGTGTGTCCCTCCGTCTGTCCCAGTCCTTATTTATGATCCGACAAACAATATTTATTTGTGTCTATATACATGTTTTTGTTGCGTACGTGTATTGTTTTTGGATGCTGTAAGATTAAATAGATGGGATAACATTTCTTATAACTAAACTGAATATCATCTTTCTTTGGATTCAATTGGCTTACTAACGGACAAGGTCTATGGTCGGTGTGTCCAATCGGTCTTAGTTAAAAATACTATTTGAGTCCAAATCTGTTTAGAGTTATCCTTTTTCTTATAAGAACTAGTAGTATAGCGTATTTAAACTAATAAGTTTTAAAAAATATGGAACTTTAATTAAAATAATCGATTGCGCGTTTAATACAGTGCTAAGTCGACATCAATTAGGAGTTTTTAATGCATAATTCTATGAATCAAATCGATCTATTATTCGGGTAACATAATTACCTTTAAATAGGCATCATTATTAAAATTGAATCCCTTTTTCTATCTTACTTAACAGTCACAAAAAAACCTGAAAAGATTTCATTTAAAACACAAAAAGTCTAGCAAATCCGCAGGGTGAACGCACCATTCGTCGTCACGTACAACATATTCGTATACGATTTACACAATATCGTCATATGTCAGAGTGTCAGCGTACTCTAGAGGCTTACTCCAATTACTGCTAGAATTGTTTCACGGTGCCCTATCTATTACGCGACTCCCTACGGTAAGAGTTGAGATAAAATAAAAAATAGTTTGCTTTAGTGTTGGTGTATTATCGAGTTACGTAATCGATTATTTACCTAATCGAGATTAACAGAAATAATGTATTGTATTGACTATGAAAAGATATTATTGAAAACGATATACCTACTCTCGATAATAATACAATATTTTCCGATTAAATCTATAGCATCGATTTATGGGTGTAAGGAACTTTATAATAATCGATTATTTCAATAATTATAATATTAAGTATTTAATAACGGTTTAATATCTATTGGGTACACACTTACTTATCGTAAAAGATCGTACATGACATCGATTAATAAATAATCGATTATTCGACAACACCAGTTTTCTTTCTCTAGAGATGTAAGAGTATTTCTAATTACGATGATTGATTTTGTTTTGTTTTGAAGGCGTTAGGGTGGGAAGTGGTTATTTTTTACGTTAGGGGCGGTTTGGGGTCTGTTCCATGAGTGATTGTTTGAAAAGCGAATGACTTTGTAAACAGACATGTTGTTGGCTAATTTGTCAAGTGATTTGATCTATTTATTAGCCTCTCTGTAAAATATAAAAAGGGTTCTGATCAGATTAATTGATTGGCGTGTTTTGAGCGGGTTACGTCAAATCGTGGAAGACGTTTGACCGCTAATTTACAAAGGCCTTAATTCAAACATTAAGTACCTATGTTATCTTTATTTCTAAGGAAAATAGGTAATATAGTAGGAAAATAGTGCTATGTAAGTATAGGTACTTACATAGCACTTGACATATGTCAATGTTATTTTTTAAAGCTAACGCTTCTCCAGAGAAAAATCTAGCATGAAACTCTGTTGGGTTGGTTTTTCTAATAACTTTTTATATTTTTTTATTTACATAGATCACTGATATATCATTCAAATACATAGATAGATTATTTAATGCTAAAATTTTAATAGCAAAATCGACGAATACTTACTTAAAATCATACCTACTACCTACTTACCTATAATCTAACCTCCAATTTAACCTTTAAAGTCTAACTAAAGCAGAAAGTAATTTAGGTCCAAAATTTACTATCGCCGGTACAAAACAAAACCAATACCAACCGCGTATAAATTGCAAGCTACGTCCGAAACACTTCAAGTGTCTTAACCGCACATGTAAGAGTTAGGGCTGTGAGACACTGGGAAGATGTTTTTCTGGGGCTCCAAGTCCTATAATTTACAATATTCCCAGTTGTGTAAGTGTCAATTCAATATCATTTTTTCACATATTAGGTCGCAATCAGTGTAAGCCATTGTTTAGCAGAATACCAAATGTGTCAAAAAATGCCATTGACACTCTGCCGACACACAACTGAGGCTTTTTTAAATTAGCAGACTTAGGCCCTAGTTATAAAGGTACTCGGTGAAAGAAAACATCGTGAGGAAACCTGCATAACACTAGAGAACAAATTCCTGTTCGATGTGCTAGAACTATTGAAAAAAAAAAGATTGAAATCTTTACAGTGGTTTTGGCGTGAAACAGTAACAAATAAATTAACATTTTGGCATCATCATCATCTCATTTAAGAGCTAAGCTCTTGTCGGTGGAGCCTCTTCCATCCCTCCCTATTTTCTGCCTTCTTTTTAACATCTTGATACGACATGACACCCGCCTTTACATTTTGGTATCAATGTTGCAAAAATCAAGTCAATTTCAAAACATAGCTTAACATCTTAAATGCCACTACAACCTCCCCTTAACATAACATACGTTAGCCAAGAAAGGGTTAAGCCAGCTACCTTCTACCTGAGAGGGTGGGGGGTGAATTACACCCCTCATTTGTTTGCGATGACCCCCCCACATCTTAGAGGTAGGTCTCTACCGTGTTAGGTTCTGTAAATGTTTTGGGAACTTGAGATGTTAGGTTTCTTGGTGGTAGAGTGCGAGAGATTTTGAAAATTGTCTTGCATATATCTTCGATTTGTTAACAAGTCGAAATTATTATTTTTGGGCATATGCCTTTGGTTTATCAGAAAATTGTTTCTTAATTAGGATATAAATATGATTTTGTTTTATCTATATGTCGGAGATTACGTTCATGAAGGCTATATTGGAACCATGTGCAAACTCTTTACTGCTAAAATGCAAGAACTGGCATGTTTCCGACTGGTTGCCAGTTTGGCGCTTTCATATTTGAGTTGCTGTCATGTATGATGGATTCTGTTGGATTATTGTTTGGATACCGATGAAAACAAGATATCGGAAGACATCACGTACATCTTGATAATTTATAACGTGATTGGAAACTACGCAATAAAGCCAGTTTGTTCAGTACACGCCCACTGTCTTATTTTAACTAAAAGCTTAAACGCCACTTCTGATGACTCGTCTCGTCGACATATATATAAAAAAATTTTGATTACCTACTTAGTACCTGCATAACAAGGAATATTAATTAATGACATGAAATTTTCTAATTGGCAAAAAAGGAAGTTTCTAAGCAGGTAGTTGTGTTTCCAAAAATATATGGATGGATAAGTAGCTATTGCACACTTTATTGTCGCGAAATTATGACTTTTGTTTTGCTTAGGTAAGTACTCATATACCTACCTCACTAGTTATTTTTTCTTCTCTTTCTGGCTTTATACTACCTAGATTATTTTCCTTAAGTACCTACCTATCAATTTTAGATATTTATTATATTTACTTTTATTTTGAAATCGACTATTTTCTTTCCAACCCAAAAAAAACAAACTACACACATAATCTTGATACTTAGTAACGAAAGCACCCATAAAGAAAGTACCAAGAAACTTGCACTACAAGGCAGGGTAGCGACACCTTTTATATCCGTTTTAATATTAACAAGATCATATTTACGTACGTTATTAGTGTTGTGGCATTAATGGTGCACTTACCCTGCTTCTTGAGATTGGAAGGGCTTTAGACAAGTTTTTAGGTTATTGTTAGTGTTCTTAAGATTTTAAGTTTCGAAGATTTTGAAAGTTGAGAATGGAACAGCTGATGTTCTTTTGTTTTTTTGGGGTTTCGAAATAGTAAGAATGATGCGTTGTAGACAAGTTTTAGGTTGGAAGCCAATTAAAAATAAAGTTTTAGTTTATTCTAGTGTTGCTTAGATTTTAAGTTTGAAAGATTTTGAAAGTTATAAATGGAACAGCTGATTTTCTTGTGTTTTTTTTTGCCAGAATTTGCGGCATGAGAAACGACATTTTGTACGTAGATGCTTATTTGTTTTTTGCCAGTTTAGAATATTGAATTGTTGAGATACTTACAATATGTTTTGATTATAAGAACGTGATTTACAGTTGTCTTAAGTAAGTATCAAAATGTAGTGACCATGCTTGCCATGCCGTAGGTCGTGGGTTTGATTCCCATTAGAACCAAAAATGTTTATGGTGTACAGAGATGTCTTGAGTCTGCGTGTTTTTGTAATACGAAGATACTTCAATAAATAAACCGACGGGCATGTATGAGGCAACTGATGAGTGTGGATGAAGCGAAAGAGGTGTGTTTGGATCGTAGCAAGTGGAAGGAAGTTTTCTCTGCCTACCCCAATGGGAGAGAGGCGTGACGGATATGTATGTAGGTATGTATGTTCAGTAAATAGCATAAAATATAGGAAGCTTTACTTCACTTGACAGCGGCAGAATCCACAATGCTAGTTGACATATAAAAAAAACACGTTTTAGTTTAATATAATAAAAAAAAGTAAAAATATATATACTGAAAATTACAGATACTAAGTAAGGTACCTAAGTTACCTATGTTTATGAGAACAGACTCACAACTCAGAGGTTCTCAAGCTTGGGGCCGGAGATAGTGGTACTTTATAGACTACAACCGTGCGGGCCGACGTTTATTGCAAGTTTGTTACCTCTGCAATTCTGAGGTATTGCATTGATAAGTTGTTGAAGATGTTTTGGTTTATTTTGAGTATTATTTAAAGAGTGCAACTTTGTTAAGAATATTGTTGAAGGAACTAGGTAAAAGAAAATGAGGAAGGCCTCATAGGTCATTATATGGAGCAGGAGAAGAAAGTCATGTCGTATCAAAAAGTCACGCAAAAACTACTGAACTTTTAATGAATCTTAACAAAATTCATTCATTCAAAATCATAGACTATTATTTAAAGAAAGTCATACCTTCTTCCTATCACGTTTTATCCAAGACATTAAAGCAAACAAAGTCGCGATAAGTCTCAAATAAACCTTACATGTAATCGATAACGTGTTTTAAAACAAAGGAAATGTTTATATCATCACTCACTTTCAGGAATGTCAAAAAACAGAAATTATAAATACGTCTTCATATCTCTCAAGGCCACATGATAATATAATTCTTTATGTCTTTCAATATTACAACACTGATCGTAACTAAATTAGATAAGTAGTTCACTAAACTCAGTATCGCTGCCGACGTTGAAAGGAGCAGACGCATTGTCAAAATGAGTTTCGAAAATAAAGTCACAATTGTAACCGGTGGTAGTTCAGGCATAGGAGCTGCTACAGCTATCCTTTTTGCTAAAGAAGGAGCCAATGTTGTTATAGTTGGACGAAACGAAACAAAACTGAAGAAAACAGCTGACAAATGCGCGAAATTCGGTAAAATACCACTAGTTATAACCGCTGATGTGTCTAAAGAAGACGATGCTGAAAGAATTGTGAAGGAAACTATTGAAAAGTTTGGTAAAATTGACGTGCTTGTGAACAGCGCTGGTATATCAAGACTTGGAAGTATTTTAGACGGTAAAATCTTACCTGTTTACGATGAAATAATGAATACTAATTTACGAGCGATTATCCATTTGACAACTCTAGCTACACCTCATCTTATAACTACTAAAGGTAATGTAGTTAACATTTCCAGTACAGCTGCTGATTTGGTACCAAAATTGCCGTCGTTTATCCCGTATTGCGTTTCTAAGATTGCTTTAGAACATTTCTCGAAAGGAGCTGCGTTGGAACTGTCTCAATCTGGTGTGAGAGTCAACGTTGTACGTCCTGGGCCAGTAAAAACAGATATGATTGAAAATTCAAACTTCCCTGGCACATGGGATACTTTTAAAGTTGGAACAGCTTTGAACAGAGTATCAGAACCTGAGGAATTAGCTGATTTGATAGCATTTGTGGCCAGTGATAAAGCAAAAGGTATTACTGGGTCTGTGTTTACTTCAGATAATGGGTATTTGTTGAAAAATTAAGTATTGTTTTTCGAATAAATGTTTTATTAAGAATAATGAGAGTATGTTTTGTTTTGTCATTAAGTAATGGTCCTGTTATCTTTGTGATTATAGTGCATTGACATAAGTAGAATGATAAGATAATGTTCATTTGTAAACATTTATGTCAAATTATAATGTAATTTATAGATAAATAATAATGTTATATTCCGCAAAAACGCAAGCGCTCTTAAAATAGACGACTAAAATAATATCTTTATACAGGGAGTAACAGAAAGGGTATATAAAGCCGAAACACAGCGATAGTCCTCTAAACTCGAAAAAAAAAAAATTCGCTTCCCCATACAAAATGCCCGAGTTACGACCCATGTTCCTTGGGGAAAGTTGTTCAGTTTCATAAGGACTATCGCTGTATTTCGGCTTTATATACCCTTTCTGTTACACCCTGTATATTTTTTATAGATCACACACGAATTGACAATAAATAAGTAGGTGTCTACTGACATGCCAGTCACGATGTTATTTATGATTTTTTTAGTACCCAGCTGTATATGTATATGGGACATAAAGAGTTGAAAACATAAGATAATATATTATCCTCGTACCTCAATCAGTTATCTCAATGGTATCAAATCATCATCGGCAAAAACTTTGACACTTTATAGGTAATATTAGGTAATATAAGTAGAATATTTTGATGAAAGGCGTCTATATATAAATCTTATAGTATGTAAAGTCAGCATCATAAGTCGATGAACGCACTCAAATTTTCGAAAGTAATATACACCATTATTAGACGTAAAACCTTACTTATTTTCTTTATTTTAAACCTTATTAGATGGTCATTAAACCCTAGAGTATCTTTTGTTAAGCGATTTCGTCTAATAACGGTGTATTTTACTTTTGAAAATCTGAATGTGTTCATCGACTTATGATGCTGACCGTACCTACAGTGTTGTTTACACAAACCCTTTCCTTGAAGATTATACCAAAGATACGCACATAATCTGGTTACGGCTCGCATTGTGCCATCATAAGTAAAGGCCGGCCGGATTAAATTTATGTTGCCTCAAATAATTAATTCCCTTTAACTTCATTAAGACGCCCGCATAGGTGTAATTACAATGAACTATGGAATCTTAATTGTTGAATTGAATGCGTGACTTACGGGTGAATCGGTTGGGGAGTATGAAGGCTATTTTTTGCTGGGTAGAGTTTTAATTCGATTGTGACAAGATTAGGGCTCAGCACAAACGAGCCACCGACCACAGCCACCGGTGGCCAGCGACGGCGACCTAACAGGCCTTTTCATATGAATGTAGCCGGGGGCAGTGACTCGCTAGAGTAGTGCTCACTCGCTCACTCGCACGCTCGCTCGGTACTTGCTCGCTTCTGACATTGTGACGGTAGCGCGCGACAGCCACTTTCTGTGACCCGTTTCCGCCGACACTAAAAGTACAGACTGAGGCTCAAGTCTGCTAATTTACAATCACCTCAGTTGTGTGTCAGCAGAGTGTCAATGTCATTTTTGACATATTTGGTTGTAATCTGTATAAGCCAGTGTTTAGCAGAATACCAAATGAGTCAAAAAATGCCATTGACACTCTGCAGACACACAACTGAGAATATTGTAAATTAGAAGAGTACGCAACGTACACTATTCATTATGTATAGTGCGCTTGTGCTCGTGCTCGTGCTCGTGCTCGTGCTCGTGCTCGTGCTCGTGCTCGTGCTCGTGCTGCTCGTGCGCGCCTATCCTTAGAGCGGTTACGCACAACCTTTGATTATTATCCAATCCGAGATAGATCCAAGAACTATTTCTATACTAAATATCTCAAATCGGATAAGAGTCGGATGTAGTAGTAACCGCACTTATAGTCTATCTACACAAATCCGGGCCGTGTCCAGGACGTGTCAGGGAAAACATATCATTCCATATATTTTCTACGGATTCGTTCACACACGTTGTCATGACGACGTATTTTTTCCCCTCCTGACCGGCCACGGCCCAGTCACGTCCCGGGCACGGCCCGGATCTGTGTAGATAGACCTTATCTCCCAAATATTCACCATCCTTCTTAACCCTACATCACATAACCCCACAAACCGTTATTCATGATCACATAATGGGATGAATATATGGTTTATAGTCGGTCAGAGGGCATCATATCAAACAATAAGGAGTAATAACCACTAATACTATTGTAGGTGCTAACAAAAGACTAACCGTGCCTTAACCTTTAACGGGTATTTAATAGGACCTTAGAATTAGTGAATGGATTAAAACACAATGGGTGTTAAGGGATCGTAAGAAATTTTGATGTGTTAAGATATGTTTAGAGCTAGAAGCCACACGCGAATTAGTTCAAATGTATTTTCATAACTTAGATTTCCAAATAATATCTTAAAATTTTAGGTGTTGCTTAATTCTATTATAATGGTAAGCTAGGTACTAAGTTATTGTGTGGACCTCGAGTACGTTATAGATAAGACAAATTAGCGAGCGTGAAAATATTCCTGCATCGATATGGTTCCGCTGCATCAGCAATCAAGTTTAGTAGCCTATCACGTCCGCACATATCATCGCGCGGCCAGCATCTTAGCATATAAGCGTAGCTCCAAGTCATTACTATTGTCCAGAACCTACTGCCCAGTCGTCCAGACTGTTCTGTTATTATTTATTATTTAACAGTTTATTGTAAGATGATAGTACATAGAGACAGAAAAAAAGAGAAGTTATACAAAAGGTACAGCATATTTCTAAAAGAAATTTCATCCTGCAGACCCCACAGAGAGAGAAGTGATAGCATGAAGGCAGGATAGTCACTACAATAAACAATAAATATATAAGAATAAACCTACACATATATATTCGATAAATACTCATACATAAATATTATAATTTATATAAATATATATTGTATTCTCTATGATAAGGAAAGATAGTGCTCTTTAACTTTCCGTTTGAAAAAGTGGAGAGAGTGAGTGTCACGTATAGTGTGTGGCAATGAATTCCACAGCCGGACTGCATGAACAGAAAAGGAATAAGAGTAAGAATCAGAAGAGTGAGACGGGAAATCAAGAAGGGATCTTATCAACATGTAACTCCTAATATAAGTTCTATTTTTTCCTGGCCGGAACCTGTATTTTCATAACTTGGATTTACACGATATCTTAAAATTCTAGGTAGCTTTGGTTGCAGAAAAGGTAGTTAAAGCACAAGGAAGCATTAAGTAGTAAAGCAAAGACTAAAAAAGAAATCAACTAAATTGAGAACGACCTCCTTGTTTTGGATGTTTGTTTTAGTCTACTAAATCATTGATCTAAATCATCTTGTAATGACTGGGCAGAGGCGGCTCAGGATAGAAAATCGTGGAGAAGGAGGAGAGAGGCCTTTGCCCAGCAGTGGGACACTAGATAGGCTAGATAAGATAAGGTAAATCACCTTAAACTAACAGGAAACTTATGCATTAAACGAGCAGGATCCCAAGTCTGCTTACTTACAATATTCATAGCTGTATATCGGCAGAGTGTCGATGGCATTTTTTGACATTGGTCGCAATCAGTGTAAGCCATTGTTTAGCAGAATACCACACTCTTCGGACACACAACTGACGCTATTTCAAATTAGCAGACTTGGGTCCTGGTAGTTAATAAAGAAAATGAAAAGTGTTTAATCAAAACCAGGCAAAATTCACACTTTTTGATGTCACTTTTTTGATCTAAAATTACTGCCGATTCACTACCTGTATAGCCGAGAGGAAGAAAACGGCAAGAAACCTTCGGCACAGGGCCCTACGTTATGTCCAATATATCTTTTTTTTAAAGTCGTACCTACCCATATAGTATTGAAGCTACTCCATTCCATACACAAGTAGGTAGGTACAAGGGTATCTGTATCGCAGCAACATTGCATTTCTCTCAGTTTACGAGAGACAAACGGCCGAGACTGGCGGTTGATTTTTATTCATTTACTACGACCCGAGCGGACATTGCAAAGAATAAATATACAGAATGGATTGTGTTTTTTTAAACGGTAACTAGGTAGGTACTTTTAAGGATTGTGGCAATGTCAAGTGAACTATAGTTTAAAAAAAGGCTTTATGATAAGTATATACAGCGAAAAATAGAGTACAATGGCGCAGACTCCACTGACAAGAGCGACGCTCTTAAATTTAATCATGACACGTTATACCTACACACAAACCCGCAGGCTGTCTCTAGTGGGAATCGCACCCACGATCGACATGGCAAGCAGGGTCTCTATCATCCACGCCAACCGGCCAATCTCAGGTACGTTGTTAAAAAAGCTATATAAGTATAAGTATATAAGCTTAGTAATCTTAATTACAGTTTCTTAATTACTTATTTACATTAATTAAGGTACCAATACCTACTTTACTTGACATTGGCAGAACCCACAATAGAAGTTGCCTTTTTCTAAAAAAAAAGACCTATTGACTATTCAAATGCACATACTTCTAGCAACCAAGTTGTTAAGTATGAAGTGTCCCTTCTACGTAACATAACTTATTCCATCCGGTGACATATTGGTGTCTTGGATGGGGAAATTGCATTCCCTGCCCTCTAATAATTCGTTTCACGCAATTTTCGTTCCGTATAGAAAAGATGGGGAATATCTATTGCAAGGTTGGACCTGTAGGAAAAAATGTTAAGTTTTAACATTAGCACATGTTGGTCGCCTTTGGGCACTATGTACCTAAAGCCAATACCTAGGTAGTGCTTGTATCTGTTTGTGTTCAGTATTTCTATCTATTATACGCATGTACAGTTTAGAAATAAAATCAACAAACAAAACAAAAGACCATGAGACCGCCAAAAGACTTCGCAGCAGACCACGGAAAAGGTGGCGAGATGAACTGGACACCTCGATCGACTGGGCAGAGGTGGCTCAGGATAGAGAGTCAAGGAGAAGGAGGAGAGAGGCCTTTGCTCAGCAGTGGGACACCGAAGGCTAGATAAGATAAGAAACAAAATAAAAAGAACATAAAAATTGCGTTTTATACATGTTTGTGTTTAAATAAAGTTTTATAATTCTGATAAATATACACAAACATAATATAGGTAAAGGTATTTATTCAAATATACGTTGAGCTATGAATCGAGTAATTTTGACAGTGATTTCAAATGAAAGAAATTGCCTACGAAGTCATCTATACCTATCTAATGTAATTCATTTTAGCCACTTGCGTCCCACTGCTGGGCAAAGGCCTTCCTCTATGTACGTAAAACATATCTAAGTAATAAACACACAGTCTAAATTATCCAGCATTGAAATATCTAATACAGAGTAGAAGAAGCCAGTACGTTCGAGTGCAGTTTCCAAATCGAAATGAGAAAAGTTTCAAACGAACGAACCCGACTGTTGACGAGTCAATATTAACTACAAAACCACTAACGTTTTTCCGCTGAAAAACCTTGCTCCCCACACCTAATGAACCTTATTTCAAGGTGTTAAGAGTTTAGATAGTTTGAGTACGATGGTAAGTTTAAGTTGGTGAATTCAGTATTCCGATGAAGTTTTTTCTAATAAGGTCGGATATGATATATTCCTATTCAGCCATTTTAAAGAGTTTAATTTGTTTTAGAAAATTTAGAAAAACTAGACGGTGTGATATTTTAAGTTAGGTATTTTTTTTACAAGGTGGACTGACGACTTAGTTAAAATCTCTGGAAAACGTTGGATGTGGGCAGCGCAAGACTGGTCGTTGTGGAGATCCTTGGCGGAGGCTTTTGTCCAGCATTGGACGTCCATAAGCTGACATGATGATGATTTTTTTATGATATTATATACATACATACCTATCGGTCACGCCTCTCTCCCATCGGGGTAGGTAGATAAGAGACTACTTCCCTCCGTTTGCCACGATCCAAACAGACTTCTTTCGCTTCGATTTTATTTTGATATCACGAACGTTATTTAAGATATTACGATGAACTGCCTACGAAATCGCGAGTAGCTTATAATAAAGTTAAGGGACCATGGCAGGGGCCTAAGTCTGCTTATTTAAAATAGCCTTAGTTGTGTGTCGGCAGAGTGTCAATGGCAATTGGGATGATGACTACATTCAAAAAATTGAATTATAATTAGTCCGTATTTTAGGCTATCAAAAAATATTTAAAACACATTTTTTACCGGATCAAATACATAAATAAATACAAAGATACAGAGCATCAAAGTTACGGAGTGGGGGGTTTTTACGTCACCATCGAGTAAAAATCGTACTCAAACGTGACGTCACGAGCAACTTTAACCCAATGTAATGTAAAAAAGAAAAAATACGTGTCTAATATCTTAAAATAATGTGTGTGATGGAGTAAAACAATTTAGTCTTCATGCCTATTTTTGATACATTTGGTATTCTGGCTTACCCTGCTACCAAATGTGTCAAAAAATGTCATTGAAACTCTCATTGACACTCTGCCGATACACAACCTGAGCATATTGTGAATTAGCAGATTTGGACCCTTACAAATACATTCCAACATACATTATCCATCACGCCTCTCTATCGTCGGTGTAGGCAGAGACCACTTCCCTCCATTTTCTTTTTACAATGGGGATGATGACTACATTCGAAAATTCAAAAAATAATTAGTCCGTCTTTTAGGCTATTAAAATTTTTTTGAAACACGTTTTTTACCTGATCAAATACATAAATAAATACAAAGATACAGAGCATCAAAGTTACGGAGTGGGGGTATTGAAGTCACTCCTACGTAAAAATCGTACTAAGGTGTGACGTCATGAGCAACTTTAACCCAGTGTATCTGTGTCATTTTCAGTTTAAGAGAAAAAAGAAAAAAATACGTGTCGAATATTTTAGAATAATCTATGTGATGGACTAAACAAATTTTTTAGTCATCATGCCCATTATAGTGCCCATATTTTGCTATAAATCGCACTAAATTTCGCATCATCATTCCAATTCCCCTTCGCCTATTTTATTGTAGAATCATTTGAATCGTCACGAGCGAGGTGTGGATTTAGACAATAGTCGAGCTCCGTGCGATACACTGTATATGTTGTAGGCAGAGGGAGATTATGGGAATTTCATAAAATTGCCAATTTTCATGCAAAAAGTTTGATATTTGGTTGAATAGGGGATCAAAAAGAAAGACGAACTTGACTCCTTTGGTATATAGGTTGATTTATTAGTGGCATGAAAGCAAGTGAGTAAGTGTTAAATGTGTTATTTTAAATAATTCCCTAGAAGTTAAACTCAAATAAAGCAAAAATTCAGTATCAGAGTACGTAATTGAAAAAAAAAAACGATTTATTGCTAACCAAAAAGAGGAAGAATATAGTTAGTACGTCATAATATTTCTTATCTTATCTAGCCGTCCATGTCCCACTGCTGCGCAAAGACCTGACTTCTCTTAACCTGCTAGCTTAGCATGGCACTCCGTGACAAGACGTTGTCATGCGTTTGTCACGCTTACGTCTCTGTCTATAGTTTTAAATGTGATAAGGACAGCATACGTGAGATAATTGTCGCGGCACGCCGTGCTAAGCCCCCTGGCAGCTATCTTTATCACATCAGCTATACGCATCTTGGAGCGCAATATGGCGTTTCTTACTTAATCAGTAAGCATTACACCAAGCATAGGTACTTCGCTTCATGGCGTGTTAGCAAACCTTGACTTGAGACCTTTGTACTTCATCATTTAAACTAGCCATTTTAATAATTTCCCTTTATTTCCTTTTACCCGTAACATATACAGTGTGTAAACTCTCGCTGAGTGTGTACAGAGAATACAACTCGTCATGAATACGTCACTTTCAAAAGATACGAACCGAATGCTTCAATTTCTGGAATTGCTGCGCGTGGAAAGAATGTAGGTAAGGTAGGGTGTGTGATGTTGTATAGTTTTATACCTCACTTAGCTTGTTTGGTTCTTTAAGAGTAGGTGGCGAGGTTGATATAGAACTATGTACCTAATATTATAAATGTCAATGAATGAATAGATGATGCATGGATGTAAGGAAAGATGTGAGGATATTTGCTGCTCTTTCGTGAAAAAATCATTGAACAGATTTTAATGAAACTTTACAATATTATATTTTGGACATTAAAATAACACATTGGCTATGTTATAAATGTATATTATTATTTTTTTAAGAAGTCGCACGCAGTCTTTAACCCCCTTATTACAAGTTTTAAAGATAGTCCTAGGACTAATGTAATTTTTTGACGTTTTTTCTATAGCCGAAACGTCATTTATCTGAGTTTATTCTAAGACTATAAATAAAAGGTAAAAAAAAAAAAACTCGTTTTGTAATAACGAGGTAGTAGTTTATTCTTGCATCCAGCAATTACCATAGAAACACATAGGACACATTAGATCAATAAAACACCTATTGAATTAAATCATACAAAAGAAAAACCGATTTCCTTACCCTGTCAATCAATTTCATCCCTCACATTTCTATTGAAAAGTCCAATAAAATCATGTTAACATTTTCAAGGGCTGTTTGAATAACATCTTAAGGGTGCGGAAACATATTTCTTGTCCAATATTATTTCAACCCTCAAACCCTCGGTCAAGACACAATGGTACAACCCTAAGACGACCCTAAGGGTTATTTTTGTTGTACAATCTTGATTTTTATTTGATGATTGAGGGTAGTTTTGAAATGTGCCTGAAAAATAGGTACCTACCAACTTGATCGATGAATTAAACCATACATAAATTAAATAAGGATAATGTTTTTTTAGGGATTAGTTTAGTACAGAATCAACATGTAACTACCTGCCTGCCTATATCCTATAAAAATGAACTCTATAAAAAGTTTTTTTAAAGTTGCAACTAAGTTTTTTTTAATGACATCGTACCTACATTTTGCCAATATCAAGTGAAGGTTACTAATGGTGTGTAGACACCATTATGTTGAAATACATGAGTAGGCAAGACTACGAAGTAACCACGAAATTATTTGCAATAGTCATCTACTTATCTATTAAACATAAAACAAAACAAAACTTAACCTCAAAAACATACTAATGTCCTATCATCAAATGACACTCCAAAAAAAATATCACTCGTCCGTCACAATAAATATAAATTCGCAACTTTCCCAGTTGTTCCTTTTCCAAAACGAAAATTGTCGTATTTCCCAGTACGCTCGTAAAGTATCCAGCCACGCTCCGAATAGAATATGCACACTCGATATTGTTTCTTTGCATTTTAAATTAACGTGTGCTTTGGATAAGAATAGATATGTTTTAGAGGTATTTTTAGGTTATATGGTGTTTTTGTTGTGTAGTACAAACTTTGTGAAGCGATCTTTTTTGATAAAGGAAGAAATTAAAAAAAGAAAGCAGACAAAAAAATAATACAGATCCACCAAGTTAGAGTGCATTTCACGAAAGAAGTCCCCCGGATATTTTTTGAACTAAATTTGACAGTTCTTTTTTCCCTACTTTCTGATCTTTTCCCAGATAGTAGGTAGAAAACCCCTTACTTATTATCTTAATAAAAATATACCTTTTACTTAACAGAAATAAAGGTAAATGTACTCATGAAATGACCAGGACACTCGAAGTATGCAGGAAATACTACTATTGAGCTGTAAAAGTGGACTTACGACGTTTTACAATAAAAAAGGGTGAAACATTGTCTATTGCAAGTATATTTTAAATCTTATTAGAATCAAAAAGATAGACTATAAAATACCTAAAAAAAGCAAAGCCTAAAATAACCTCAACGGAAGATTAGTGTGTAATTGCCTACTGAAAAATTCTCCCCAAAAACGGGTAAAACAAGAACTGACAGGGCAAAAGAAAAGGTAAACTATAACTTGACGGTTGAAGCAGACAATTCCCTTTGGATTTTGTAGAATTTCCATTCGTTATATAAAAGTGGATCGGTTGTCTGTTTGTTTGTTTTGCATGGAAATTGTATGGAAACTGTTTTTGTTAAGGTGGTAGGAAGGTCTTTGTATTAAAGAATAAACAGTTTTGTGTTTCTAATTATAATTGCTTAGGTATTCTTAATCACAGTGCCTTTAGAATTTCTACTACTTAGGTACTTGGGTGGTCTCTGCCCCGATTGAAAACAGGTGCTATATATTAAGTATGTTAGTACCTATTTTTTGAACTTTCTTCTTCAAAAAGTCATCTAAAGAAAATGTTTTAATTATTCTCATTTTTGTCAGCAAAATACATACCTACCTATAACTTAAAAATAAAAGTGAAAATCTCCCTGAGACCCTTATAGACATACCTAGATATTAGGTATAGGTAAAATAAAGGTACCTTAACATACCCAAGCAAACCCAAACGCAATAACTACCTGCACCCATCAAGTCAGTATAATTACGCCAAAATTCAGATACACTCGAGAGCGGTCCTCGAGTGTTGCCATATTCAAAAATTTCAATACGAACCGCGAGTTGAGTGGGGTTTAACGTGGGACACACTGCTTTGGTGGTTGGCGAGTAAAAAATCGGAAGATAGCCAGTTCAAATCATTGTATACTTACTTTAATACTAGAAATCTATAAAGAGGCGATTGATAAATGTGGATGAAGCGATAGAAGTGTAGGGAAGTGGTTTCTGCCTGCGTAGAAGGGAGTTAGGTGTGACAGATATGTGTGCTCGTAGAAATCTAATCAGTTATTATGAGGAAAGCAAATAATTGTCAGAATTTATGCTTTGTTGCCACTTGTCATGTTATCGTTATCGTTATCAGCCCATATATGTCCCCACCGAGGGGCACGAGCCTACTCTCATACAGAGAGTGATTAGGCTGTAATCCACCACGCTGGCCAAGTGCGGGTTGGCAGATTTCACATACACCTTTGTCATGTGGCAGTGGCAAAACATTTTTATAGGTGAACCATGCAATTTAAAAATATCTAAAGACGATACTAATTGTCGAACATTTGATACTTCAGTTATTTGAGAATAAGTACAATGCAAATATGTTCGTAATCCTTCAAAACAGTATATTCAACACATTATCAAGCTCCCGAGGGCGTACGGCAGCGATATCAAAAGATTCCTCATCAAAAATGAACGACGACGTAGAGACGAGAGGCTGAAATTCAACACAACTCAACTCGACACCCAAAGTCTATCAACCCTCATACAAACAAAGTTTCAAGCTTTAAAATTTAAGCTAACTTGACACTTCGTGACTATGAAACCTCATACAGATAAGGTGTCGAGTTAAAAGTTGAGGATTATGCCAGGATTATTTTTCAATGACCCACGTATTGGGCAATTTTTGAAAGCACAGCAGTCAATATAATGGGTTGAATTGTTGTTTTTTTGTTGGTATTATTGATTTTTTTTGGGTTTGTTTTTGTGGGCTTACATATTAAGGTACAGTGGGCGAATAAGGCCCACCTAGTTTCAAATTGAAATAAAATCTTTAATATACCATCATTACGGTAGAAACTGCATGTAATGAATACTACGACTATTTGAGAATCAATATAAAAGCAGCTTTTTAAATATTAACCACACTGAGATAGTATTTTAGCCATTTTAAAAAACATCGATTTTGGGCCTTACTAAAAATGGGGTTGATAATAAGGCCCGTGTTGTTTTCAAATAATTTGCTGTAAAAGTTACAATTAAATACTTCTAAGATGTATAAATATGAAAAGCATCACATTCTTGGATTTTGATAACAGCAAGAATTAATTAAAATCATCAATATTTACTCAGGAATTAACAGTTTTACATCATGTTAGAAAAGAACCCGGAAATTGTTTTCTTTGTATTTCGTGTAAAAATATTACTGTTTTAAGTAAATATATTTTTGTTTAGGCCAGAATTAAATTCCTAATGACAATGATTTTGATGTTAAAATTTTCATACATTGGGCCTTATTACACGTATTTGGTATACACGGCCCTGATTGCATGTTGCAAGGCCCTATAAAAAAATATAAAAATAAAAATACATGGTTATTTGATTTGATTCAGTTTTATTTGAAGATGGGTTATAGGTATGTGTGAAATTTAAAACGAAATCTTATGTAGAATTATTTTTCTGTCCAAAGTTCCCGTGTTTTCATCGAAGAAAACATTTTTATGGCATATTTAAGGCATTAGAGTAAAACATTGTTTTAAATGGTATGTTTAACTAATTACTTGTATTTTTTTTGTAGTAACTACATCAGATTAGACAAAACTAAATTTATAAAAACGAAAGGGCTTTATAAGACTTCGATTGGGTTATACACAGCCCAATACGGTATAGTAAGGCCCAAGCATCAACTATGTTGGGCCACCCTAAACGTTTTGGGCCTTGCTACCCACATGTACCATTTTTTCACTAAATGAAAATAAAATCAGACCTGTCTACTTAGAAATCAATAGAATGAACATTAAATAAACACACAAAATAGAAATCTACCTACAAATCATGGCATAAACAAATAAAAAATTACGATTTAAGGCAGCGAAATTTAAGGAATGCATTGGCCGTGTCCGAAATCCGTAAAGGAACGGCTCTCACTGAAAAAATGGCGTCCGCTCGCGATCGACTCTTGCGTTCCTGCGTTTCTATTGGTCCATTTTACATGTGCTAGGAAGGCGGTGCAGATTAAATATATTTTAACGGGTTTTTTGAGCTTGGGCCTTGCAAAACGACGGGCCTTATTCACCCACTGTACCTTATATGTTATTCATCCATACGTAGCGGCTATTATGACGCATAGGGGTCGACAGAGACCTCTTCCGTCCTTGCTACGACCCAAACATACTTCTTTTACTATATTAGTTGATATTGTAATAAGTAGGTATATTCCATCATTGTACGTACCTAGTTCAATAATTGAGCGGCAAATACATTTTAATTAACAAGCAATAACTAATAATAGGTAATAAATAAATCAGTAATTATTTCTTTACATGGCAACATTATCAATCATCTCTTTCACATTTTATGACTTTTGGTCTCAAGTGTGACCAGTTAAAAATATCTAAGTTATAATAACTCCGTATACACAAAACAATATTTTCTTATAAAACAAAATTGAATCCAAATTAACCTTAAAACCATTTCGATGTATCCAAAACGAAATCTAACAAAAAAAATAAGCACATATCATATCGAGAGAAACATGTCGCTGTCGAAATACACATGAGGGCTCTTACAAACTTACATTTGCATTCGCACAACTGTCTTTCCCTTTCATTTTCGAAGGTCTTAGAGTTACACAGCGGTAAAGATATCTTGGTAAAATCTTTAATGAAACATGAAAAATTCAGAAGTGTACAGACGAAGTGATTTTTTCTTCGTATACTCGTACCTTTGACTCGTCTAATAGGGTGTACAATTTTAATGTGGAAGGAGCTTAAGAAATGATGTTTGTATGAATGTTCTGGTAAATATAAGTAGGACTCATATTAGTTTAATATTGGGCATGTGGAATAGTTAATTAAAAAAGAGATTATTATAGTTTCATTTACATCAGTACAGTAAAAGGCGATAAAGAATTCACATCGGCAATCATCGCATTTCCGAAAGCAAACGAATACTAATTTCCATGTAAATACCTAGTTAGTAGTCATTCATTAGAATTTGAATTTGGAACTGAGTTCTTTATTGTTGTTTTATTTTGATTTGAACCACGTCTGACAAAATAACCGTCATTGCACATATTGAGTGTGCGACACATCGCAATATGAAGTCGAAATTAGCCGAGCCTTTCTTTCTAGGGATCGATGTGCATTATTGTGCATTCTTTAACGCCTTATTTTATAATTTATGATATAATAAACTATCCGTTATGATGGACTGACGACTTGGTTAAAGTCGCTGTAAACCGTTGGATGTGGACAGCGCAAGACCGGTCGTTGTGTAGCTCCTTGGGGGAGGCTTTTGTCCAGCAGTGGACGTCCATAAGCTGACATGATGATCCGTTTAAAATCAGTTTAAATAGAGTGGCGACTGCGCCGGTTAAGGCAAGTGCTGCATGTATATTTTTCTGGTACATCAGACTCCAATAAAATAAAGGATTAAACAAGACTAGGTTTAAATAGAGGACTATTAGAAAGGACTCTCATTCATTTCACTTAAGAGTTAGATTCTTGTCAGTGGAGTATTCGCCATTTAGGCCTATCATCTGCCAGTGCTTTGACCTCTTGATACGACATGACGTTAACTTTCTCTTTCACTTGAGTGAAGTAGGTACGTCGCGGTCTTCCACTGCCCCTCTTCCCCTCAACTTTTCCTTCAATGATATTTCTCAAGAAACCGTCATGTCGCATCAAGTGCCCTATCATCTTCCCTCTTCTATTTTCTATAGTTCTTAACAAGCAGCGCTTCTCGTTGACTATGTTTAACACTTCTTCATTGCTTTTCCTCTCAGTCCAGCTTATCCTTTCCATCCTCCTCCAGCAAAAAAATATTAATTTATTAAAAAAATATGAATTATTTTCAAAAAATGATTAGAAAGGACTCTAATCAGCCTGTATTTAAGATAGCATATACAATACCTATCGCAGTACTTCCTATATACTGGTCTAGTTTACTTCAATCCTCAGTTGACTATCTTCCCCACCCATACAACTTGTCCAATAAGCGTACGAAGTTCAAGTCAATATTACAGACAGACAAACAGAACCAACTTGATATTGCTGTTAATATTACTTGCTATGTATTGGCTAGCTATTGTGTGAGTTTTGTTGGAGTATTAAGAGAACTATTAACTCTGAGAGGTATTAGAGTTATTAGAGAGAGATTAGAGTACGCATTTATTGTCATATCTAGGATCTTCGTCTTTATTAGCCCATATATGTCCCCACTATGGGGCACGAGCCTACTCTCATACAGAGAGTGATTAGGCCGTAATCCACCACGCTGGCCAAGTGCGGGTTGGCGGATTTCACATACACCTTCGAATTTCTTCTCTGGTGTATGCAGGTTTCTTCGCGATGTTTTCCTTCACCGTTAGCAAGTGGTAATCTAATAAATTGATCCGTACATGAGAAATAAACTCAGAGGTACGTGCCCGCGCCAGGATTCGAACTCACGCCTTTGGAGTGCGAGGCAAGCGTTCTACCAACTGGGCTACCACCGCTTATATCTAATCTAGGATAATTAAGAAATAATCTTTGAATAATATAGATTGCTTGGTATCCTGACGTGCAAGCTAAAGCTACAATACTGTAAAGTTTAATTAAAATCTTTCCAGTGGTTTTTGCGTGAAAGAGTAATTTTGCATCTTCACATCCATCCATGATTAGCACAAACTTTGATATTATCTACTTAAACTATACAGGGTGTAACAGAAAGGGTATATAAAGCCGAAACACGACGATAGTCTTTATGAAACTGAACAACTTTCCCCAAGGAACATGGGTCGTAACCCGAAAAAAATAGTTGGATCGCCCATACTTACTCGATCAGCTGATCGGGCATTTTGTATGGGGAGGCGAAATTTTTTTTTCGAGTTACGACCCATGTTCCTTGGGGAAAGTTGTTCAGTTTCATGAGGACTATCGCCGTGTTTCGGCTTTATATACCCTTTCTGTTACACCCTGTATAATAGGTTCTATGGCTGCCCGCGACTTCGTTTACATTTATCGTCGTTCTTTTGAAAATAACTCAATTACTTGCATAAAATAGTACAGCTTATTTTATCCCAAATAACATTGGAGGTTCTATATAAGATGTCTAGTCATACACATGTAGTCCACAGGCTGTACAAGGTAGCTTTATAAGAGCCGTTAAGCTTGCTATACAGCTCCTATACAACCAGAATCCAAATTGATCACAAATCAGACAGGTTAAGGCTGCTATTCTAATGTTTAATTACGCTACATTATCTTGTAAGGTTTCATGATTTGGTGTTTGCCTGAAAAAGTGAAATTGCCAGGATATTTAAAATGTTTTTAAAACAATAATAAACTTTACTTAGGTACTTATTCAATAGTGCAAATATGTAATTGGCCAAAGTGAGGGCAGTACAAACACGAAACTGCTAGTTACCTCTTTAGATTGATTAGCAGAGTGAGCAAATCAAACAGTACCCTTTGCCTGTCTGTCCCTCGCGCTGACGGCTTTTGAGTTCTTAAGTAGGGTTAATATAATACGAACTGATTTAGGAGATTTTGTGTAACACATTTTTTTTTCATAAATTTCCAAATTAAAAAAACAAAAGAAAATCGTTACATAAGTTCATTTGTTAAATTTTTGGACTGTAAAAAATACTGGACAGGTTTTCTGTTAGCGTTTACATACATATCTATCACGCCTCTTTCTCATCAGGCAGAGACCACTTCTCTCCATATGCTACGATCCAACATTTCGCTTCATCTATTCATTCATCAGTCGCCTCATACATGCATCTCGGTTTATGGTACTCTTGACTAACTATATTTTGTTTCTTGTTTTAGCAGGATTGTACAGTTATATCCTTCATTCTAACACATCATATTCACTCTACTCCCAAGATTCCAACAGTCCAAATGTAGCATATTTGCTTACAAAGTTACTAACATATATTGACTCTCCTGATTTGCGCATACCACTCGCCTTACAGTTGTTGGCAACTTATTAAACAATACGCTAATTGATGTTTGAGAAGGCCACTTTATGGTGGCATTTGGGGTATCTATAATGTGTAGGTATAGTGATCAGGGGCCCAAGTCTGCTAATTTAAAATTGCCTCAGTTGTGTGTCGGTAGAGTGTCATGATAGCACTTCATGACACATTTGGTATTCTGCTAAATAATGGCTTACGCTGATTGCGATAAAATGTCTCGAAAATTGACATTGACACTGTTATTGACACACACTCATCAGACGCCTCATACACGCCCGTCGGTTTAGCGAAAGAGGTGTGCTTGGATCGTAGCAAGTGGAAGGAAGTGGTCTCTGCCTACCCTAATGGGAGAGAGGCGTGACGTATATGTATGTATGTATGTGTGTATTGACACACAACTGTGAATATTGTTTTGCATACTTGGGCCCCCAGTTCAATAAAAATCAAATATTCACGTGATTCCTAGAAGCCAAACCCAAAGACATAAAAATATTAATAAAACGCCGCTCCTTCAATGAAGCAATCGCACTAATTTCGATGTCAACAATATATAAATCGTTACACACACACACACACACTCATGCTAAACTAACGTCGTGTATGTCAAAATCATTAAAAATGGCGCGCGGACAGTTGTGGACATAATTCGATGGGTACGCCCACGTTTCCATCAAACTTATCGTCGTTGGTATAAGTGATAGGATTTTGTGTCATAATTAAACTATTAGCCAGCTTTCTTTTAAGTCCCATCACCAGGTAATCAAGGTACGTGCTACCGCTTTTCGACGACTGATGTGTTTTGAGAGTTGCATTTCAGTATGGGATCCAAACAGACGACAACGGACATCGCAAAAATTTGACATTGACATACTTATGTTCATTGAGAACGTTGACAATTTTTAGTGATTACCTACAAACAGGAGTTACCTACTTATTGACCGGCAGGGCATAATTTCTTTTGCGTTTTTTGCTGTAGATATTATACATAGTGACGTATTTCCAAAAAAATCATGGCAGACTTGGTTTCCATTTGCCGTGATTTTTGATCTTCCACGAATTCTTATCGTGAGCCCCAGTGGCAGAATGTATGAATCTATTCACACTTGGTGAGTGAAAATTGTCATCCAAGACAAAAAGCGACACATAGAAATAATAATTAGACACAATAATTAAACACCCAGCTATCTCACTTTTTGTTATTTACCCGCGCCAACCTGCCCCACACACCACCCATCGCATGCGACCACACCTATAAATTCGTATACACTAACACGATATGCAAATGGCACATAAAGGTAATATTTCGTGATAACCGCGGCTTGTAATTAATAAAATACGTCCTCTCTACATTTTGGGTGCGGATTGGTCTTTGATTTATATTGTTTGTTATGTGACCTATTTCTCAGATTTGGGGGTATTATTATTCCGTATAGCTTTCTCCCGTGACTTCGTTCGCTTATAGCTCAGAAAGAACATATCTCACGGTAACTATTTGAACTTATGAACAAAACCATTTGGCTCAATGTTTTTTAAAGCGCGCGTCTTTTGTTCGTACAAGCGTTGACGCGCTTTAAAGCTGGTATGGTCCGGTCCATATTGAAAAGGAATTATCGAAATCGTAGTTACAGATCGATATTTAAAGTGAACTTTTTGTTGATTAACTGTCAATCTATATTAGATTATGGCCTAAGAACATAATGACCGAAATCACATTGGACATGAATATTCGAAATCATGAGATAATTACGAGTCTTAATATAATTCAATTATATTAACAACAAATGTAATCAAACCTCAAAAATTAAAATACAAAACCATTACCACAATATTAATTACAATTATGGATTAAATATTAATCTAACCACTCGAGTGACAAAGTGTATAAATGTGATCGCATGTGGAACGGTGATTAGTGGACGAAATGGTGAGGTTCATTTGATTTTTGTATTAATATTGAGTATGGGTTGGGCACTTTTATGGACTGATTAAGTTTTACTATCAATTTTTATGCTACCTGTGGTGTGGCTTTGTATATTATTATACAGTAAATATTTACCTATACCCTATCTTGGTTAGGATGTTTGTTACTATTTATACCAATATAGGGTAGGTAGGTAGGGCAGGGAGAGTAAAAGACGTGTTGTCAGTTCAACCATCTTTAATCAAGTGAAGGCAAAAAATCAACCGATATTGAATGATTGATTCAGTGAATGAAAGAATGAATATATTTATACTGGAAGTTAGACTTGGATTTTTGTAATATACCAACAGTTACTCTTTCATGCAAAAACCATTAAACCGATTTTAAACTGACTTAAAAATATTGTAGATTAGACATCAGAACAAAACAATGGATATTCGTAAAGTATTTTAAGATATTGAGCTAGTTTTTTTGAGATCTAGGTATGTGACTAAACGTAATAAATCTCGGGCAGCCTCTAGTACTTATCATTCTATTTTTAACATTAACATTCAGATAAGTATGTATGTTTCTTGCTAATAAACATAGTACCTAAACCTAGTAAAAATATAAAATTAAGGATAAAAAAGTTGAAAAATCTTCCAATTCACTTTTCTTTCATCAACAATGATTAAATGCTTTACTTTGTATCGCAGATAACTATTTAACCTCTCAAATGACACAGCAAGCAATCCTTTAAATAAAATAATAACTGAAACAAATCACTGAGTCAAATATAAAAACTAATGATTGTGTAATTGCTTCGTCATTAATAGCGTATATGAATATTTAAGGGTTGATTCACACATTATATCATAAAATGGTCTTTTAGGAGTATTTAATTTGAGACGGAGATTTTTTGTGGAATATTATAATTTCTATTTGCAAGGACACATCTGCCGAGCGACGCCGAAAGTTAAGTGGCTGAAGCGAATGTATGTGTGGAGTCATTGCGGCTGAGGTGTTCGTGTTTTTAAAATAATAAGCGTGTAGAGGATGGAGGATGGAACGGATTAGATGGAAGGAAAAAATAAAACTAATGAAGAGGTTTTGAAATTAGTGGGCGAGAGGAGGGTCATTTAAGACCATTGCTGATAGGAGAGGAAAGATGCTGGGTCACCTGATACGACACGATGACTTTGTAAAAAAAACATCTTGGAAGGAAAAGTAGAAGGAAGACGAAAGAGAGGGAGACCACGAAGGACTTACATAGACCAAATAAAAGAGGGAATAGAAGTTGTGTCTTATCAGGTGCTCAAACGTACGGCAGAGAATAGAGAAGAGTGGCGCAGACTCCACCGACAAGAGTGACGCTCTTAAATTAATGATGATGATGCGTATAGAGGTGACAAAGATGGCATAACAACATATCTGATACACCACTTTCCCAACGACACTTCTTTGGTTTCATCCACATTCATCAGTCACCTCATACATATTCGTACATGCACGACGGTTTAGTATTTGTATTTTTTCCATTCCTGGGGTCTACAGTTTAACCGCTACTGTGTAAGAGCCCTTTATAAATACTTAAGTCTAAGTAAAGTGTAGACCAACCCTAACGATACGCAATCAGAACACCCCGTGGTTTCTGCAGGGTGTGTCGAAACGAAACGAAATTCATAATTGTAATACAGATAACTATCTGACATGCGTGTAGGGTTTTAATTTTACTAATAGATTTGAATGTAGGGTATTATTTATTTGTTACTTATGTAGGTGATATATTTTTAGTTGTTTTGTATGAAATATATTTTTTTTATGTATTATTGCTGACTAAGTATTTATTGACATTTATAATAATAAAATAGGTAAGAAAAATCACCTGAAACTTATGTTTATAAATGTGTTTTATAAAAACCGCAACAAGTCGACATTCCAAGAAGATTTTGTGAGTCTTCGCAATTTCTTAAAGTATAATAGCCTGTAGCTATTTTGAAAAATGAAAATAAAAAATAGTTTTTCCAAAAACTTTTCGCGGAATGTGCTTGTGGGCCGATCTTGTTACAAAGATATTTTTTTAAAATGACAACTACCACAGTATATTCTGCCGATGTCAAGTGAAGTAAAGGCTTAGTAAAGCTTACTATAATTACCTATTCGCTACGTGCACGACAGTAGCGCCACCTAGCATGCGCAACTTTCCGGGATTATGCCAAATAATAACATATCAGTATTTTATTGCTTTCTAATAAATATAGTAAATAAAAGATAAATGGAAAGACGACAAGTGGTAATTTGAGAGGAATTTGTTAAAACAGTGCATAAAATAATGGACGTCATTATAAAAACTGGTTTTGAAAGTGTAGGTTCTAACCTCAAACTTTGTTGAAAGGAAATAAACTAGTTTTAGCACAACATGTAAGAAATGTTGAAGAGTTACGAAAGAATGGCAATAGTTATTTAATACGAGCCCACATCATTCGTCAAACATCGGTGACATTAACGCCCTATGTAACGAGTTTAAACGTAAGTACTCTGATAACCTTAAATAAGTAATTTTCAAACTGTCTCAAGGAAATGATAAAAGTTTATCATAGTAAATATTTTTTGACTCTTTATGCACTTGAAGGTCACGACGGTTCTCTTTCCGCACAGACTCTAGTATTTTATGATAGGTAACGTACCTATTTTAATTAACAATTATAATTTATTTATTACAGATCAATGATTCTCGTGTTGTCACTGGGGTAAAATGCAATTGTGTTTATAACCAGAGCTTTACTTTGTCACGCCTTAGAATGAAGTTTATTTTGTAGGAATAAAGTTAAAATTGACTCTACATTTTAGTAAGAAAACATTTGTATGGGAAAAAGAAAAGGTCTGTTTTAGGGCTTTCCCGGCAATTATTCGAATTTTTCTCACCGTTTAGACCTACCCTAGACTACGACAAACATTTTAAAACCAAAATCAGCTCAATCGGCCCAGCCGTTCTCGAGTTTTAATCAGACTAACGAACAACAATTCATTTTTATTTATTTACATTGACTTTACTTTCCCGGATTGTTGCGCATTTCTACCACGGCAAGCGCTGCGATCGCTTTACTATACCCCCACCATGTACTTCGCACGTAGCGAATACGTCATGTCGACGAGTCATCAGAAGTGACGTTTAAGCTTTTAGTTAAAATAAGACAGTGGGCGTGTACTAAACAAACTGGCTTTATTGCGTAGTTTCCAATCACGTTATAAATTATCAAGATGTACGTGATGTCTTCCGATGTCTTGTCTACATCGATATCCAAACAATAATCCATCATACATGACAGCGACTCAAATATGAAAGCGCCAAACTGACAACCAGTTAGAAACATGACAGTTCTTGCATTTTAGCAGTAAAGAGTTTGTAAATGGTTCCAAAATAGCCTTCATGAACGTAATCTCAGATGTCTCCGACACATATATACCTATTGCACTATAATTAAATAGTTTACTATAAGTACAAATGTATAATACACACAAACACCCAGACTCAAGACAAACACAGTAATACATCACCATTTTCCATTTTTTTTTATCATCACACAAGTACATCACACACAGTAATGTTTGTCTCTAGTTAGAAACGAAACCCCGACCTACAGCATGGCTAGGTCACTACCAAACACGCTAACTGGCTGCCTCATTGAGTTGACAACAATGATATTATATTATACTAGGTGCAGATATGTTATACCTATGCGCACCTATTTTGAAGACTGTAAATTGACCTAACTATGACAACAACAAGAGAGAAAGAGCGATTGATTTAGACGCGAGAGCGATAAGGATGCGAGACATAGATTAGTTTTGAAGCATATTAAAGTGCTGTCATCAGCTGTCATATCTATAAAATATCATTGGTTGACAATCTTAAACATCGTTCTTTCTTTTAATTTATGTCAATTTTAATGAAGCATTAGCTTAATTGACCTTTCTTGTAACTGGCTGTAAGATAATACATACATACATATCGGTCACGCCTCTCTCCCGTTGGGGTAGTCAGAGACCACTTCCTCCCACTTGCTACGATCCAAGCACACCTCTTTCGCTTCATCCACACTCATAGTCACCTCATACATGACCGTAAGATAATAGGACCTAATTAAACTGCGTTTTAAAAACTACTACTGCTACGCAACTGAAACAGGGTAATATATTTTAACTAGACACTCCAGTGTTACCACAGTTACCAGAGCAATCTAGTGTGCAACTGTTCGTCATTGAGTACTTCAATTAGCGAGGTCGAGAGCACTCTGCTGGCAACACCGACAGCGTCGCATCTATTCTGGGCTAATTAATGTGTAGATAAATGCTACCTTTTTGTTAGGATTTTATGTGGTTAGTAGGTACATTGTATTTTTTTGAAATGGCAACATTTTATTTAACCAACGTTTTTTAACCAAGCCTGCCTATTTTTCGTGAAAACTATATTTTTTGTCATAAACATCTAATGCAAAAAACGAAAATAAAATATTTGAGTACTAATGCATTCATATTTCTAAAGATGACCGATAAAAAAGTCGTTCAATTGTTTAACTAGCGACCTACTATATATAAACATAATTTACAAATCTTTTTTTTTAATAAGTATCGTCAAATATCGTGCATCAAATCCAGTTATAAAATGAAAGCTATTCTCACTTGCTTAATTCGTCATTATGTCATGTCTCAAAATATGATGTGTCGATACTGCACACACAATATCTGGGAACGGCATTTTTCGTGTTGTACGCTCGAGAGCACGTCATCCTTTACAGTATACATAACTATAACTACGGTAAGTACGCGTGCTAGAAAGAAAGCACACCCCTTGTTCATTGGTCAAAATTCCGCAAATAAAATTTTAGCCAATCGTTTTACGTTTCCGTAATGCGTGTAAAATGATTGGCTAAAATAGTAAATGACAAGCACCCCCCGCGTCATGTTCAGTCCTGTCATTCACCTGCTTGATAATTAGTAGCAAAATGACAACGTAGCCGGCGCATACGCATTTTTTTTGTTTGAATATTTGATTTTAAAAAACGGCGTCTCAACTCAATCAAATTCAGTGGCAGAATATTATAACTTTGAGGGAAAGTGACTACAGTGTGAGTGAAATTGCAGAACAAACGGGAATATCGGTAAGTTCTTTTTTTGAAGCATAATTTATGAATAGAATGTATTTAATTGCTATCCTACTTAATAGAATTATACTAAATGTGGGTGCTTGATCAAAAAGAATCTGTAGGGATTTGCAAGCGTATTTTTTTTCAAGATCTATGATTGTTTAGATTTGTTTTGGTCTAAACGGAGTATTTTTAGACTTTTTTTTTAAATGAATTTTCCCTCCCACAAGTCGACACCTTGTTTCTAAATGCTTGATCAACCTCTCACGGGTTAGATTTAGAAATCAGTATCTAAGAAAGGGGGTGGGGGTGGTGAAGGAAGGTGAAAGCATCTGGACAGCACCTCTCCCCCTTTTGTCCCCCTCCCTCTTTCGGACACTTCTCATTTCTGACCCCTCCAAACACTTGAAATATTAGCAGAATAACTATTTACACTAGCTGACCCCTCGAATTTTATTCGGCCTTAGATGCAATAAATGCGCAGAATGTTTATTTTGAAATTCGGATATAAAAAGTATTTTATTACCTTCCCCTAGTTCTTAGCTACCTCCCTATCAATTTTCAGACAAATCGGTTCAGCTGTTCTTGAGACATTAAATGTGTAACTAACACGACTCCTATTATATTATTATATATGTAGATATCGCCTTTTAAACTAAATACTAAAATTAAAATCAATTGATATTTAAGGTGGGCTTTTTAAATACACATAACAAACGTTTTTTTTTTTCGTGGGTGAGTCTGACTCGCCCTTGGTAAGTTTTTTTTACGAGGGGCGTTTTAAGCGTTTTGTAAAATGTAGGTAGTAATGAAACGGCTATCCGTCCAGTAGCAGCTTTTATGTTTTAATTGTCAAAACTATCTATCTTGTATGAAATCCGGATAAATTGCAATTTTCAGTTTATCATAGTAAGTAATACTACATTTTATTTAAGCATCATAACCTGCTATTTTATTTCGGAAGCATTCGGATATTCTTAGGCCACATCGCCTTCGCTGCTTTTATTTACGTAATCTGTGGCGGTGGTGGTTAAGCGGGATGCGTCTTAATTTTTGCATCTTGACACTTATTTACTTCAGGATAAAGTGCAATTATTTGAAGTTTTATATATGTCACCTAAAATTATTTTCAAATTTGATCAGAACTTTTAAATTGTTTAGTAATCATTCATTTTTAATTAATTTACAATCATCTGCAACAGTTAAGTTGATACTATGGGTTGCATGCACTAATAAGATGACGTCACTGCCCTGTTTCGGTTCCTTCCACTCCTTCTATGTATTATCTGTTGATAAAACTACTGTGAGTCAAGGCCATAGCTCATTATATCAACCCGGCACCCACTCCGCACCGCCTCAAGTCGTGAGGTTAGTATTTTTTATATGAACTTGTTTGGATATGCTACATCAACTTTATAACGTCAACGGATCGATGACGTTATAAAGTTGATGTAGTGAGCGCATATCCATACAAGTTCATATAAAGAATACTAACCGCACGAGATGAGGCGGTGCGGAGTGGGTGCCGGGTTGATATAATGAGCTATGACCTTAATGTTTGATGTTGTCACGTCAAACTATCGTCCGTAAACCGACACAGACAACGAAATCGGCGTCCGCGGCCAGTTCCATATTTCCATACAAAACACGCCGCTACCCGCGCCGCAGTCGCCGCCCCGACGAACGCTGACTTCGTGTCCGCGGCCTTAAAAATTTATTCATATTCCAATTATTATGAGATCCTTTTTATCAAAACAGTCGATTAACCTTAAGTTGAATTGTTTCTTGAAGTCAAAAACCCTAAAATTATGTAAACAAATTATCTAATATTTAATTCCTGAATGTAGGTAGTAGTTTATTTTACTGATTTGCATAGAATAGGTTAAGGTGGGAGTTTTATTGTTTCTCTTTAGGCTAACATTAGTAGGAAACGAACTAATAAACTTTTGCCCTCAGTATACTATATCTATACCTAACTACCTACCTATACATAAAAGGCACCCGGGTTAGTTACACATTTTATAACTCAAGAACGGCTGAATCGATTTGCCTGAAAATTAATAGGGAGGTAGCATTTTATCTTTTTATCACTAATACTTTTTATCACTAAAATTAGAAATCTGCTCATTCATTGCCTATTGCGCCGGCTCTCACCTGACGGAGTGCAACGCAGAGCATTTTTGTTTGTCATATTATTTTCAACATTGTTCTTATTAGAATAACATTCAAAATCAGTTGACACAACATTCGCAGGTAGTTGCTTCGATGTCTTCGATGCGTCGATGCTCATTTGTTGTGTCAACTGATTTTCAATATTATTCTAATGAAAGTAATGTCTATAATAATATGAAGAAAAAAATGCTCTGCGCTGCGCTCCGTCAGGTGGCGCCGGCCCATAAAATCGTGGGGACAGCTAGAATAGCTGCGTTTCGATACCAACGGTGCGAACTATCGAACATTGGCTCGCGCGGCAGCCGCACGCAATTGAGATGCGCCGCGCCACGCGGGGCAGCCGCGGTCCGAGTTTAAATTTTAAACAAAAGTCGCGGTAGAACACGGTCGAGCATTGTTCGATAGTTCGTCGCGGTATATCGAGCGCGCGTGGCTTTATAATATGTATATCTGGCTCTAATAGATATCTACTTACTATTATTTTATTACTTTAAGTATAAATAAACCTTGTGTGAATCGGGTTTATTTTCGATAATCTACACTTGTGATATAAAACACTTTTGACTGCATATTATAATAGATAGGTAGATATTAAGATCGGATTGATTATTTTATTATGTATTATATTAATTTTTACAGGCGATTTTAGACTTAAAACTCTCATTGATTCTATTTTCGTATTTTTAGAGACCAACCATATATTTTTGGTTGAGGCGATGGGAAGAAGCTGGTTCGATTCAGGCTCATCACAGAGCACTGTATGAGAGAGCCACCACAGCCCAACAAGATGCACAGCTGGTTGCCGCTTACGTAGACAACCCTTTTTTGCCAACAAGAGTATCCTGTGCAGACTTCAATGTAAGTTATTTATTTTGATAAATTTAGCTTTAAGTGTTTGAAGGATATTGCTATAAAACTAAGACGCGGTTTATACCGACCGAACAAAACTTTTCAAAGTATTAAGAATATAGTCTTATTAGTCCTAATATTTCAAAGTCCTATATTTCGGAAAGTATATCACTTTTGACAACTATCCAAAATACTATCGATTTATATATTTTTCTCTATCGATTGACGTAATTTTCATCAGTAGCCGCCAACTTTTTTTCCATACTAACTCGAATAGGGGATGTTTAGCCTAATTGATACCGTTTTTTTTACTATACTAGACTCCATACAAATATGTCAGATGCCATTTAGTTATATTTTCTTAACAAAGAAAACTCACTGCACGGGGTGATTTATTAGAGGCCATTATATTATTGTTAGGTATCATAACTTTGTCTGTTTTCCTAACAATAATAATAATAATTATTATCTTAAAATTCTGTGCTACAAATTGGCAGTCTTAAATTGTTTTACTCATGAAAAGAGAAATAAATAGATGTTGTCCTTCGAACGAATAAACTAATGGTGCCCTCATTCAAAAAAAGTTTTTATCTTTTATTTTCTTTAAAGTATTCAAAGATTTGAAGATTTGATAGGAAGATTAGTTTGAATTAAATTTGATTTGAATTTTTGAATTTGAATTTTAATTTGAATTTAAATTTAAATTTGAATTGAATTTGGATTTGATTTGAATTGAATTTGATTTGAATTTGATTGATTTGAAGATTTGATTTTATATAGGTATCAATATGGATCTAAGTTTCCTGAAGTTAATAATTAAACAGAAACTACATAGATACTTATCTACTATAGTTACGTAAAATACCTACATATTATAGCATTTCTTCGATTATACAGGATGTTAGGGAAAAGATGTCACTTTCCTTTTAACCAGATATAGTGTTAGTGATGTAGAACACATAACACGAAAAAACATTTTTTTTGAACTCATTTTTAATCAAATATTTCATTTTTAATAGCGCGCTCTAACGCAACGGTCATTCAACTCTCGGCGAGTAAGTAGGACGGGCGCGCGGCGCGCTCGCTTTCTCTCTCTCGCTCACTACGGCCGGCGAGCGCTCCCGACATACTTACTCACCGAGAGTTGAATGACCTTTGCGTTAGAGCGCGCGAATCGCGCGATTAATAATGAAATTCGTAATTAAAAATGAGTTCAAAAAAATTGTTTTTTTCGTGGAATGTGTTCTATATCACTAACACTACACCTGGTTAAAAGGAAATTGATACTTTTCCTAACACCTATATTATCGTTTAGTTTTGTTTTCTATTAATTTGGTATTATTTGTTTCAGATATCTCGATGGACTGTCCGGAGGCGCCTAAAAGACGTAGGTCTCAAGTGCCGGAGGCCAGCGAAGAAAATTTTATTAAGTGCGGCACACAAAGAAGCTAGGATAGGTTTCGCATTAGATATTTGAATTTTTGAATATTTTAGAATATTTGAATTTTGATTGGGAAAACAATATTGTCATTTTCGTTTATGAGAAAACGTTCCAAACATGCGAAGATGGAAAGACTATGTTTTATTGATTCGATAATGAGCGGTTTTTAGAAAAAAATACCATACCCAATCGGTCGAGCGGACGAATAAGCTTGGGTTTCTAGGGGTGGATGAGTTCCATGGGAGCGGGGGAACTTGTGGAGATCGGGGGTCATCTAAAAGGCCCGCAATATATTGAAATATTGCGGGATGTTTTTTTGCCTACAGTGCCCGATAATAGTAGTGTCCATAGCTTTGTTGTTGTCCAGCAGTGGATCCAAAATCAACCGGACCTACAGTTGATACAGTGGTCTTCAAAGAGCCCAGATTTAAACCCAATCGAGAATTTATGGGGACGCATGATTCTCGATTGGGACTCAAGTGAAGTCAGGAATAGGGAAACATTAAGGGAACACGTCCTAATGACCTGGGAAAATCAGCGGGGGTCAGAAGGGTGCTGGAATATGGTGACTGGTATAAGGAATAGGTTGAATGCTGTGTTGGATGCTTTTCTTTTTTAATTTGCTATTGGCGGCCCCACCAAATACTAGCCAAATACAGCATTTAATCTATGAATCATTCACATCACATTATCCGCTTGTTAGCTTAAATGTTGAACTATTCCTGTGCTTCACTTGATAAATTTGAGTTCTTTTTGGGTCATGGTATACGCTTTTAGGTATTTCCGACTACAATTTTAATATCAGGATGCAAGCTAGTTTGATCTGGAAGACGTTTCAAAATGAAGGTAAAAATTGTTTTTGTTTATATCATAGGGAATTTAGAAAGCATTAAAATATATACTACCCACGAATCGAAGCAAAGCGAAAAAAAATGAACATAAAAATTTAAACCTTAACTCCACTATGTAACGCACATATTACTCCTGAAATGTTTTTAAGCATCGCGCATCTTGGCATGCCTACGATGCTTAATATTTCTGAAGTAATATGTGCGTTACGTAGTTTAAGGTTGAATTTGTTACGTTCAGTTTTTTCACTTCGCTTCGATTCACGTGTAGTATACATTTATGAGGTTTTTAAATTGCCTATGATATAATAACTTTTTCAGTAACACCTATATTTTAAAAACATGTTCCAAAACCAACTAACCTGCACCCTGGTATTAAAATTGTGATCGGAATTACGTTTTATGGGAGCCCTACTTAATTATTATTCTTATCTTATCTAGCCGTTGTTGTCCCACTGCTGGGCAAAGGCCTCTCTCCTCCTTCTCCACGACTTTCTATCCTGTGCCGCCTCTGCCCAGTCGTTCGTGAAGGTGTCCAGCTCATCTCGCCACCTTTTCCGTGGTCTGCCGCGAGGTCTTTTGGCGTTTGGTTGCCATTGGGTTGTTGTGATTGCCCAGAGATCGTTTGGCATGCGGCAGACGTGACCGGCCCAATCCCACTTTAGCTTGGCAGCTGTCTTTACCACATCAGCAATTATTATTATTATTCGATTTTGAGTATTTGTCGTTATAGCGGCAACAGTTAGGTATACATCATTTGTAATCGCTATAACAATTTATGAGGTGATGAACAGACGGACAGAGAGACGGACAGACAGACGGACAGACAGACGGACAGACAGACGGACAGACAGACGGACAGACAGACGGACGGACAGACGGACGGACAGACGGACGGACAGACGGACGGACAGACGGACAGACGGACAGACGGACAGACGGACAGTAGGACAGGACAGACGGACAGACGGACAGACGGACAGACGGACAGACGGACAGACGGACAGACGGACAGACGGACAGACGGACAGACGGACAGACGGACAGACGGACAGACGGACAGACGGACAGACGGACAGACGGACAGACGGACAGACGGACAGACGGACAGACGGACAGACGGACAGACGGACAGACGGACAGACGGACAGACGGACAGACGGACAGACGGACAGACGGACAGACGGACAGACGGACAGACGGACAGACGGACAGACGGACAGACGGACAGGCGGACAGGCGGACAGGCGGGCGGGCGGGCGGACGGACGGACGGACGGACGGACGGACGGACGGACGGACGGACGGACGGACGGACGGACGGACGGACGGACGGACGGACGGACGGACGGACGGACGGACGGACGGACGGACAGACGGACAGACACGACGGACAGACAGACACACGAAAGATGGGTAGCCGAGCCTTAGTAGTCTCGTTTCCACCCTTTGGGTATTGAACCCTAAAAACCGCACGTAGTTTTTCAATCTTCGAAGTTTCGTTTATTTTTAGCAATATTTCTTTTTGTTTGGTTGGTCTCTTCAAATCTTCTTACGCGAAACTTACCTAGCTTCTCTGTGCTTGTTATTTCAACTTCGAAAAATACTATATATATCCGTTTGTCATGTTTAATTTTTTTTTTCGAAGTTCGTGTTTTTGTTTCTTGATTTTATTATATTTGATTTTTAAATTATATTTTAATATTGGAAGACTGATTTTTTTTATTATTTTGTTTATTATTATAAATAATTGTGCTTTTTAAAATATATTTTAAAATTTTAAGACTGATTTTTTATTATTATTTTGTTTATTATGATTAAATAAATAATTAGCATACATTTCTCTTTTATTTTTACATTTTACCCAGGGTCTAAACTATGCAAGCAGGTAGATTACGGTCAAGTAATTCGCCATGTAGGTAAAGAATCATATCGAGCTGCATCCAGATAGACCGCACGGGCTCGCGCGGCAGACTCGCAAGCCAGATGTTAGGTCAGTGTGGACGTGTTCAGGGCCGAGCGGGCGAGCCGTCATGCACCCGAACGGCGCTCAGGGCGTGCGCTGTCAGATGAGTCATAGCATCATCAGTCAGATGGCATGCGCGGCTGCCTCGCGAGGCAAATGCTTGGTCAGTGTGGACGTGCTCTTTGACGACGTTTTCAAAACTCGCGGTAGCGGAGCGGTTTCCGCGATTCAACCGCAACCTTGCAAGCATTGAAAAAAAAATGTATGCGTATCGTCGTCCCTACTCCTCCTACTCCGCTCCTATGTTTGTATCGCTTCAACACGCACGTCAACCACGTTTTAAGCGCGGGTTTACCGCGAATAGAATCGCGGAAAACACTCCGCTAAAGCGCGTTTTAAAAACGCCGTCTACTATAGCTCAAAAGTTCATTAAAATTTATCAATGTGAGAAGATTTCCTGTCCTATAAATTATTTGAGATTAATGCTAAGAGCTCACGGAGCGGTTTTCAACGGCGCAAAAGGCTGCGGGCACGCAACCACGTGCGGGCGCGGTTGAAAACCGCTTCGTGAGTTCTTAGCCTTAGAGACATAGCAGACGGCGTTTTCAAAACGCGCGGTAAGGGAGCAGTTTCTGCGATTTTAATGCAATTTGACCGCAGCTTTGGAACCTTAATACTGTATACATTTTATCGTAGCTTACTCAACTTTAATAAAATTCATACATTTTATGGGGAAATATCAGGTTTTTCAAACTAACAAATAAAATCTAAGATCAATGTGCTCTTGGTGTAATTAATTTAGTCATACTAAATATTTAGTAATTATAGTCTTTATTACTAGTTTACGCAAAATCATTGTAAAAAAAAAAAAAAAATTGTTAAGATTACGCATCATAACAATATATTTGTTCGCCGCCCCTCCTGCTTCTATTCCGCTCCTATATGCTTGTGTCGTTATGGCGCACTTCAAAACGTGCGTTGCCTGTGGTTCTACCGCGACGTAAACACGCGTCTACCGCGCGCCGTGAGCTTTGGGCTGCGCGGTCGAATCGCGGAAAAAGCACCGCTACCGCGATTTTTGAAATCGCCGTCTGCTATGGCTCTAAGCGTAATCTTGGCTTTTTTTTTAAATTTCAAGTCTTAATTCAAGTAAATTATGTCATGATTTGATGCTATATTAAAATTTTTGCAAAGGGTATCATTTTGTTACCAATCTTACGTATTCAAAACTAAAGTAAGCGCAAAAGTGCTACATAAACAATATTATAAACCAGACAGTTACACACACATTCAGTCATTCAGTCCATCGATTGCTATTAATACACACGCGCACAAAAACGGCAGTGCAGCACGAAACACTTGACGCGAAACAGACATACATTTATTCATCTCTGTCACTCATTTTCTCCGTTCAACTTCGAATAGGGCAAAGTCCAAACTGTAAAGGTTGACGTGCTCTCGAGTGTACCTATACTCTTTTTTCTATTCCACATTCCTCCCACCAAACCAAACCGGCAAACCCTTAAAATAAACATTTGCGACTTTATAACCGAAAAACGGCACCGTTCGACAAGTATTGGCCCGCTGGTGTCTTATCCGCTCGCATTTGAATAATTTTTACATTTAAAATCATTCACTGACGACATCTAAAGGGTAACCTCTTGGATCGCCGCGTTGAGAGATAAGGAACTTGAAGAGTTTTGAGGGAGAGGAATAGGCGTTTTTAAAAAAAGGTGATATATCTAAGCTGGATAAGAATTTTTTAAATGACAGTTAGATTTTGCCAATGACAAGGAAGACGACTAGAAACGAGAACAAAGTGATCAATACAACCTTAAAAACTACTTACTTACTTGAGTAGATTCTACTTAAGCTTACTAAAGTAATTATAAAATGAAAAAACAAAACGAGAATTTACTCATAGACTAGTCAGTTCGTCATTTTTTAGTTTAATATACCTACACACATATCCGTCACGCCTCTCTCTCATCGGGGTAGGCAGAGACCACTTTCCTCAATAATGCTTCCCACCACTTGCTAAGATCCAAACACACTTCTTTCGCGTCATCCACATTCATCATTCATTAATTAATTTATTTTTTGAATGGTGACTGTAGGTATTTGTAAGTATTTATATTTTGAATATATTTATAAAGTTATGTAAGAATCCTATGCTTTAAACCGCATCACAAATAAATTCCAAGTGATTCTTTTAATACGGATTTTAAGCAGATTTTCTGTGGAATAAGTAAAAACGAATCCGTCAGCCTGCGAAAGGTTTAAGTCCGTTTTTTGAATATTTATAAGTTTTTCTATTATTTTATTAAGCTCTTTTAGATTTGGAAGCTTCGGAGCTTTTGTTTAATCGGTCTTTGGCTTTTAATTTGTTCAGATTTAATCTTTTCCTTTTGTAAGATTTGTATTAAGTGCTTTTTATGAAAGAAAAAAATAATAATTCTGTAGATATTTTATAGAAAATTAGTCCTTATAAAAATTTCGTTTCAGATGTCTATTGACGTTGCGTTTTTAATTGCGTTGTTACCTAATAAATAAAAAGTATTTCTTATTAACCTAACCCAAGATTTTTTATCGAGTTGGTATCTTCTGGAATTCAAAATATTTATCGTCTTAATTTATTTTTGTACTATTTTGAATCGGAGATAACCTATATTTTAATTTGGAGGTAAATATCGCAGGTTTATTCAACCATAATATTTTTAACTAAAAGTTCTCAATTTGGCAGTTTTTTTTACAAATCCAAACTATTATGGTATCTACATATTTAACAGTTGCCATTCGTATGACTTAAAGCCGCCGACCTAACCCGGCGGCAAACCGGCGGCTTTGGTGTGTAGACATCATTACGTATTTTTTACCAGCTTGTAACCAAAATTAGAAAGAACCTATTCTAGTCAGTATTCAAGAATTTAAAACTAATAAACAGTCCTAATCACATATGAAAGCACCTAACGCATAAACCTCAATTCGTCGTGCAAATAACTAGACAAGAGTGCCTCCTGCAAAACTATTTAGCGGAATAACTAATGAATGCGCCTAGCTCCACTCGGGGACTGACGAAAAGCTTTTAATATCAAATGAACCGAAAATTGGTACGTGTCAAACCGTATTATTAGGTGGAAGTTTATAGTGTTGGTTCGCGGTGTGATTTTAGTGGGTTTTGTGTGATAAAAAAGTTAGTGTGGGTTAGAAAAAGATACATACATACATATCCGTCCCGCCTCTCTCCTATTGGGGTAGGCAAAGACCACTTCCTTCCACTTACTTCGATCTAAACACACCTTTTTCGATTTTTTTCCTCTTTTCTTTTAGAGAATGATAATACGCCTTATTTTATTCCTAAGTGTGCCTGTAATGTCTGCAATAATTGTTAACTGCATTTTTTGTACTGGACAGTAAATAAATAAAATTATATGTCTATCTGTAATAACGATGTGTTTTTAATTATTTTGATAGCAGAAAACAATTATTTGCATTAATAGCTAAGAGAGTCTTCAATTAAGCTAAAACTTAGTTTTCAATCTGGATTTATCACGTTTTCGTACACTTGCTGATTGTGTTACTGGCTTATTTTAATATTATAATCTTATCTTAATAATAAATACCTATCAAAAAACATTTAACAGACGAAAATACTGCCTAAATTTATAATTCGTTATACAATACACAAACAAACTAAAAACCACCATCATCATCATTTATTTAAGAGCCAGGCTCTTGTCGGTGGAGTAAACGCCATCTTTGCCTTTCCTCTGCCAGTAATTTCACTTTCTGATACGACACGACGCCAATCCTCTCTTTCACTTAAATGAAGTAAGTACGTCTTGGTCTTCCTCTTCCTCTCTTACCCTCAATCTTTCCTTCAATGATGTTCTTTAAAAAATCGTCGTGTCGTATCAAAAACCACCATCAAATCAAATTCACAAAACTTAACAACTTTACATTTAAGTGGTAAAAACAACTCTATAAATATACGCCGAAAATCAGTCCAGCTACCGACACACAGTACTGAATAATTATAGTTGAACGCGCGTAATTAGTTATTATAGTGATGAGGTGTGATGTGATGAGGTTCGCGGTCGTTCGGGTGTACAAGTGGTGCAACTTTTATAGTATCGGGGTGTACACTCTAAATGGAATTGCTAGGTGGGTTTTGAATGGCCTAGTAGAGGTAAAGGTGGTTTTTGAATGTAGGGAAAAGAGTGTTTTTTTAACCAAGAAACTTGGGAAAAGTTTTTTTTATTATTAACCAAAAAATGTAACAATAATGTTTGTCTAGTGACGCGTTATTTACCCCAATAATGAAACTCAAAATTTTCCTTTACAACAGACTTGGTGTCATTTTTCCAGAAAATAAGAAAGTAGGAAGAAATTCCCTTTTCTTGATATTTTTAATAACTCGTTACAAGATAGCAGTGGTCAGGTCCCGTTATTTATGCTACAATAGCAGAGCATTTCGTATGAAGCTGTTTATTTATTTATAAGGTCACCAACTAAATGTACATTGAGATTTGAGAGAAAGTCGATAGCAAAAAATCTTTTCATTATGCATGGTAAATGCCGTTTTAATTATAGACGACGACGGCAAATATAAACAAAATTATTTAATGTAGAAACTGACTACTAATAAGCTACAATATTAGGCACAATACAATAAGTTATCATTAATATTAGTGGCTGTAAATATCAGTGAATTAAAAAATAAATCAAGTACCTAATATACAACTGTAGGTTCGATTTTCTATCAGCAGATACATAATTATGAAAATACACTATACTTACCTTTAAAAAAAAGATCTCGTATATAACTTTTGTTTAACATATTGCTATACATTAAAATATACACTAACTACCTAGCATTTATTCATTGTACCTCAAAAATAATAAAAAAAGATACTTCCCCCCAAAAAACCCTTTAACACAAAACCCCCAAACCTCTAGGAAGCAAAAATAAATCTCAATAACACTAGAACACGTCTCATAATTGCAATTTATAATTACGAAGTGCGTAACAGCCTTCAGTACTCAGTGTAATGCGTTACAGTTTTGAAAATTTGATAAGTTTATCCAAATTCGTAGGGCGAGGGCACGTTTGGGAAATCTACGCCGGCATTATTGTTGGTTTGAGTTGACGCGGCTAATGTGCTCGGCCTGTACCTTGTTGGGACGAGAAGTGGGAAGGAATAGATGAGGTAGTTTATGAACAGGTAAGACCCAGAACACACGGTGAAACACAACTGCAACGCAACTGAAACTTACTTTTGAGTTACATCAAAGTTTCTGCTATAGACTTCCTTAAAAAATAACACACGACGCAACTGAAACGAAGCGTTTCAAACTAGTTCGATGCAACTCAAAAGTTTCAGTTGCGTTGCAGTTGCGTTCCATCGTGTGTTTTGGCGCTAAGGTGAAATAGGGGTAGTTTGTAGCTACGTGGATGTGAATGAATATTAGTATATGTGAATATTGATATCTGTTAAGCTTTCCCATCAGGCATAAATAGTAGGCTAAGATTTGTAGCTCCACGGAAATGTGAATACAAGTATGTACATGCATATCTGTCAGGTCACGACTCTTTCTCATAGGGTTAGGCAAAGAAGACTTCCTTCCACTTGCTACGACCCAAACACTTTTCTTTCACTTCATTCAGATTTATCAGTCATACCTCAATTGACAAACTTTATTTGAAAAGAGCAACCCAACAGAGTTTCTTGCTAGATTCATCTCTGGGTAAAACTGCTACCTTAGCGTTAGCTAAAAAAAATAACATTGACATTTTCTGAACTTTATTATAATTTATAATTCATAGACTCTTATTTATTCTACAATTAAAAAAAACCGGCCAAGTGCGAGTCGGACTCGCGCACCGAGGGTTCCGTACAAACCTGCAAGGTTTACAAAGTTCGTTCATTACGACAATCGAGTCATAACTATGGTATTTTTATTGCAAAATGAAATTCATAACATTACAATGGGGAAAGATGGAGGAGCATAAATTTAAGACAAAGATCTCTTTATCGTTTAAGTAATCCTTTATTTTATATTAACACATATCATTTATCTATAATATAACTGAAACACTTATACTAGCCTTGCAGCAGACTTGCGAAAGTTCTTTTATTAAAGTTATTTATTTACTAAGTTTTTTAGTCACTATTTAGAAATCTGGTTCAAAAATATTAATTAAGTATTAAATTTGAACCAGACCTGTAAATGGAGACTGAAAAAGGTGTAAATAGCCCCGCGTGCCACCCGTGCCACCAGCGTCCCATCAAACTTCGCCAGTAGAAACAATACAAGCAAGCTGTCTGATAATAACCAACAATAAGAAATATAATAATGTCATTGAATTTAATTATAAGTATAACACTTTAAGCAGTTAGGACGCATTTAGATTATACAGCTACATTCACCAAAACATCGGGATTGAATGACGATGAGTGAGGTCGTCTTTGCCGTTTGAAAAATGTTGCCCTCCCCATACATAGTATAATAACTCGCGGTCATTGCTGTAACTACAATTATGTTTACAATCACAATTTTTTTGGTGGTATAACTACTTAAAATTTTAAGCTTTTCGGAATTTTTCTGTTACCTGTGCTGTAAGCTATTGCTTCTTACCAAATTTCGAGATTCTATGTCAACGGGAAGTGGTCTTTAGGTTTTAATTCCCTTGCGTGTAGTTGCGAGTTTCAAAATATGCGGTATCAATGGTTGTACTTTTGCGTTTTGCGTTTTCGGGTTGACTTATAATTTTTTTTTTTCACGGGTTAAAGGCAATTAGATCTAAGTATTTGATATGAATTTCAACTTGATAGCTCTACGCGTTCATGAGGAAAAAAGTAATAAGTTTATATTTATTAAAAAATATATATTTTGTAATGTAACTAAAAATTTAAGGTTTTCGGAATTTTTCCTTTATGTGTGGTATAAAACGTTGCTTCATGCCAAATTTCAAGATTCAAGGTCGACTGGAAGTACCCTTTAGGTTTTGATTCCCTTGCAAGTACTTGCGAGTTTCAAAATATGCGGCTTAAATTGCTGTTTCTTTTGATTGCGTTGACATAGAAGTTTGATTTTGCTACAGCTTAAAGGTATTATAGACCTGAGTATTTGGTATGAATTTCAATTTAATACATCTACGCGTTTATGAGGAAATGGGTAGTAAGTTTAAGATTATTAAAAAAAATATTTTGTGATGTAACTAAAAATTTATGGTTTTCGTAATTTTTCCTTTATCTATGCTATAAGACGTTGCTTCGTACCAAATTTCAAGATTCTGAGTTCACGGGAAGCACCCTGTAGGTTTTGATTCCCTTGCAAGTGTCGAAAATTTGCGGCATAAATGGCTGTATCTTTTGATTGCGTTGGCTTAGAAGTTTGATTTTTTCACAGCTTCAAGGGACAGTAGACCTAAGTAATTGATATAAATTTCAGCTTCATACCTCTACGCGTTCTTGAGAAAAAGGGTCTTGACAGACGGACGGACGGACGGACAGACGGACAACAAAGTGATCCTATAAGGGTTCCGTTTTTTCCTTTTGAGGTACGGAACCCTAAAAAATAAATATGTTCAAAAGTTTTTTGAATAATTCATTCTACACTTAGCCCCCGTAACCCTTTATCACCGCCTACGCCAGCTCTACAAAAATTCGTAGCTCGCTACGGCGTAGCACGGCGCTACGGATCGCGAGAGCCCTTAAGTGACAACTCCTAGATGGATTTTTGCTGTAGCAAACTGCTCTTAATTAGGCGCTATTGGGCGGATTTGAGCCACCATAGGCCTGGTGGTGTAGGCTTGAGGAAGAGAGAAAGCTGGGAAAGATAGGGAATTGGAAGTTTAGCAACATTTTAAAAACGAAGCATGATTAATTTTTTAAATGTATTTTGAAAAATAAGTCGATAATGATAGTACGAAATACAAACTAACCTACCCACTTATATGTTTCTCACAAAATGTAGGTATATCTTTTATATAATCCAATTTATATTTTTTTAACGTAATTCTTAACTACGTTAAACTAACTAAAACTACCAATGAGAAGTAAAAAATTAACATATTGTTTTCGTTTAATCTACACATTTGGAATGTTAGTATAATTCACATAAAACAATAATAAAATTGCATTACTCAATAAGAATTAAGTATGAATTTTTCAATATCATTTTTATCATCTAAACAAAACGAATTCTTTACATTTTGAATAAAAAACACCATAAATCGACAGGACTACAATAATATGTGTAACAAGACTCACAAGTTCTATCCAACTGTCCCATAGCTAGAAAATTTGTGTAATTAATTAGTTTTAGGATGTAAAAATGGTTCCACGTGTAAGTTAATTGTTAAATTGTTTAAGTTTCGCCCGATGTGTGTCATTATGTATGAAGTTACTCTATTTGTTATATCCTGGTCTATTTTATAGGCTTTTGTTTTAGAATTAAGTGAATAAATGATTGTATTTTTAGGCCGTGGCCCCAGTAGGCAAACTGTTAGCGGCTGACTAGTTTGCGGCGTATCGATTTAGTACGCCCTTCCATATATTTGAAATGGAGTGTACACAGTCAGCTAGTTTTCGCTCACTGTACGCAGTTTGCAGCGTTACGCGCACTGACTATCTCAGACAGCGGCCGACTCCCACCGAAACCGTGATTTCATTGATTTGAGTTTGCAGCTAACTCTTTCAGTTCGCCACAAATTTGCGGCTGACTCAGTCGGCCGCTAACAGTTTGCCTACTGGGGCCACGGCCTTAATCACCAAAAATAGACAATAATAATTAGAGATGCGCCGAATATTCGTTTACTATTCGGTATTCGGCATATTCGGCACCTCAACCGAATATTCGGTTAAAATGACCATTTATTCGTTTATTTTGTTAAGTAATAATATGCTTGATAAAACAAGATTTTAAAGGCATATTCAATTATTTTAAACCAAGGAGCAGTCAATCTTATATCCTCATTTTCACATCTAGGTATTACAAGAGTTATTAGGAGATGATAAAATTAAGATAAGTTAATAAGTGACACTTAAAGACTTTTCTTTATAAACTTTACCTTTTGTTGTATCAAAATTAGTGTGAAAGAACAACCGAGTAGTTTGGCTGAACTATTCGATTCGGTAGGGTTTCAAACCGAATAGTATTCGGTATTCGTTATTCGGCAAAACCCATATTCGGCGCATCTCTAATAATAATGTACGAAGTTGCGGACACTAGTTATCTATTAGGACTTTAGTTATCCAACTTCCTACTAATATTATAAATGCCAATGTTCGCGTTGATATTTGTTACTCTTTCACGCCAAAACCACTGACCAGATTAAAATGAAACTTTACAATATTGTAGCTTGCACATTAGAATAACACATAGGCTATATTATTTTAAGATATTGTGTAAGTTTTCCAAGATATGACTATAAATGTGTACGAAGTCGCGGTCAGTCTCTAGTTTTAATACATTTTAATACAAATACAATAAATAGAAGACCTTCAAAAACTAATCCACTTGTAAAAATACAAAAAAAAACAAGTATTAAAATGATTACTTTTAACAAAATTTAAAAAGAAGAAGCAATTTCATTACATTCGTGACGATGCCAACTCTCAACTTGGGAAGTGCACATAACTCTTACTTAAATTACACAAAAATATTACTGAAGTGTGCATTAGTTTGGAAAACGTGGGTTCTGTAGGTTAAAAAAGATAAAATCGGTGAAAGTATTTATGGTAACCCTTGCAGTTTTTTTTTCAAATAACGTGATTAAAAAAAAATTGGAAAATAGATAGTATGGATCTTTTCTTATTTCTATTCCGGCATAAAAATGGATTTCGCAAAAAAAAAATTATTTTCCGTACTTACATGAATATGTATTGTTTTCCCATAGGAGTAGGTAAATGCCACTTTCATGCACATTCATCAGTCGTCTCATACATGCATATCGGTTTACTCTTGACTTGGCGTTTCTTTTAGCATGTTAGCAAGATTTAATTGCAGTTATTTTAGGTATTTGTTATAATAACCATGGTTAGCCTGTGATAAATTGTGATTTGTTTCAAGCGCTGTATATTAGTTAAACACTTGGGGGTCACTGGTTCATACGACTGACTGGTTGATAAGGAATAAAAAGGTATTTACTTAATTACTTACATAATCAAAAAAATAATAATAATAATAATAATAATAATAACGCTAAACATCTTCCCAGCAATCCTTCACACAATTCAGAAAGCAACCATTCTAAACACATGCCGCATCACTCGTAAATTCCTTAACTCATCCACTTCTTCTTCCGATTCTTCTCCCCCCTTCACGCTTGGCTAAGGCCCGTGTGATGGGGGCTCTTCACCTCTTACAGAGAGATAAAGAAATATATACCGAATAATAATAATAATAATAATATTTTCAAATACTAATTTGAGATTTTTCACACGTATAAAGGAAAGAAAGACTTGCACATCAGCCTACAGACCCCTAAAACACGAGGAACTCTCAGAAAAACGGGTAAATTAACACAAATAAATAACTGTTATTCTGTTTCACCTTAAGGCGCTAAGTTTCGAACATTAATAGCTGGGATGGGCCAAGATGGTGGATTAATAAAATGCGACTGTCACCCCCTTAATTAATAGGAGTTTGTTAAGAAAACAATATCATTTTATTAGCATAAGCTTTGGGGTTGGTACACATTTGTTTTGTATTAGTTTTTGTTTAAGTTTAATTAAAAATGTTTATTGGTTTGAAAAAAAAAATCTTTATTAATTAAAAAAGCCGGTAATTTTTATATTTTTATCCGACTAACATTAGCGTTGTGGATTACGGCCTAATCACTCTCTGTATGAGAGTAGGCTCGTGCCCCTCGGTGGGGACATATATGGGCTAATAAAGACGAAAAAGAACGTTATTATTTTTGACACATTTTGAGAGTCATCTGAATCAATTTTTTAAAATAACTCAAGAATTTTACCATATTTAATAAATAGTTTATCAAACATAATTGAATTTGTCAATTTTAGTCATTTATTTTATTTTATATCTTCATTCTTTCTACTTAATTCGTTTTTTTTTTTTTTCAATTTTTGTTATTATAATATTGCCAGTACAATACCAGTATAAACTCCCCCTAACAACCCTAAATAAAGTCAAGCAATGACAAGTAAAGCGGAGTTCACACAAAGTTAAGCAATTCCCAGTTTTTGAAGGGAATAAAAGTTTTTTGTCAACAATATAACATTTAAATTGATACATTATGCTATTATGAACACTCGTGAATTTATTTATTATTGTTTGTTTTATATTTAAAGAACAGGTGTTGGAAGTTTTGATTGCTTTGTGTGGAACTAGTTTTTGCTTGCGACTTTGTCTGTTTTAATTCTATGTATACGTGCTTACTTATTTCTTTAAAATTTTAAACCAAGAAAAAAGAAATCAATAAAAATTACTATATAATAAACTAAAAAAAAAGTTTAAAATATTAACACATTGACTTCATAAATTTAAAAATTGTGACGTAAAGCTAAATTTCATCAAAATTAGTAGATTTGTGTTTTAAAACTTTTTTACTTATTTACAACTGTTCCCTACAAATTACAATTAAACATTCATATCTAATTTGTTTGCTAATTACCAAAATTATAAAACGAATTCACCTGCCAAACATGACAATTATAAAAATAGTATAAGAACCTTAGAAACAACAATTTTAGGGAAAAAACATCTTGTTGCTACTATTTTAAATATCCTGACAATTCCTCACCTTAGTTCCATAAGAAATGTCGTCAACAACTTTACCCAAGACCATAAAACTGGGATGCATCCAAACAAGCAGTTAATTTTAATCCCCTAACACCTGATTTTACTCAAGTTTGTCGCATTAAAAGTGCAATAACCGGATATTTACGACTTGACTAATATGGTTGTTTCCCGTTTTCCCCTATTTTGCGACATTACTGGAGCTTAAGTTTGAAATAAGGTTTTATGGTTGTTAATTTTAGTTTGCTATTGTTTTCTTGGATAGATCTTTAATGTACTAGTGGCTGCCCTCGACTTCGTACGCATCTGTCGTCGTATCTTCGAAAACTTATAGTAGGTACAATATTTTTAAATAATATAGCTTATGTGTAATTTTTATGTGCAAGCTATGATATTGTAAATTTTCATTAAAATATTTGTAGTGGTTTTTGCGAGAAAGAGTAACGACCATCCAATACAATGTTTGTGCCGATGGATGGAAGGATGTGACCTTCCATCCATCGGCACAAACATTGACATTTATAAGTAAGTAATATATACGTAAATAATAATCGACTTTCGCCGGTGGCCCCCGATTTGAAAATAGTATCTTATCTTATCTAGCCATCGGTGTCCCATTGCTGGGCAAAAGCCTCTCTCCTCCTTCTCTATGATTCTCTGTCCTGTGCCGCCTCTGCCCAGTCGTTCGTGAAGGTGTCCAGTTCATCTCGCCTCCTTAAACACCGTGCATGATAAAATGGCCACTGAAAAGGTTCCGTGGTCTGCCGCGAAGTCTTTTGGCGGTTGGCTGCCATTGGGTTAAAAATTATATTATTTTTACGTAATGCTATCTACACCTAAAGCCGCCGGCTTTTTTGACAGCTGCCATTCGTATGACGTAAAGCCGCCAGCCTAGCCCGGTAACATGCTGGTGGTTTTGTTGTGTAGATACCATTAATGAGATGCAAAAGAACTGTCAAAATAATATAAACTTTATTAAGTATTCATTATGTTTCAAAATACCTAATTAAATGAAATCAAAAGTGAAAATATTTGTTTATTTGAAACTTTAATGAGTTACTGTCATTTAAGACCAAACACTTATAAGTGGTTAAAGTTAACTGACGAGTTAAAGTTAACTTATAATGGGTTTAATGAAATCAAAGTCAACTGTAGTTAAGGACAACTTTGTGATTCTGTTTTCAATTAGTTAAGATGATGGTTAAGATTTTGAATTATTATACTTATTGCTATTTAAAATAATATGTATACCTATAATTTACAGATCATTTACAAATGGTTAAGTCTTTCATATTATTGTCAGAAATTAAAAAAAAATTAGTACAGACGACAAAACTTTTTTTGTATTCTAGATGGAAAGCTAGGGGGAGGCTTTCGTCCAGTAGTAAAACGTGACAGACTTTACCGACCTATATTAAATATTTTCAGAAATTATTTAAAAAAATATAAAAATATAATGAATATAATTTTTAAAAAGCAAAAATTAAAAAATAGTAGAAAGTAAGTAGTACTATAATAGTAGTAGCAAAAAAGGTACCTTTATATTTTTGTCCGATATAGGTAGGTATTTCATTTAAATCCATACTATAGGTACTATACTATACTATCCATACTTAGGTAATAATATTATAAATGCGAAAGTAACTCAGTCTGTCTGTCTCGCTTTCACGCTAAAACGGCTGAACCGATTAAAACGAAATTTGGCACACAGATAGGCTATAGCCTGAGAAAGGACATATGCTACTTTTGATTTTTTGGATAAATAATAAACAAAACTCAGTATTCCACGCGGAAGAAGTCGCGAGTACAGCTATACTTTTATATTTCCACTAGATATGATACGAGTCGAGCTCCTCAACTAAAGATTTTCATATCTACAAAACTATACCAAACCACCAACTTTAAATATCTTCCACTCAATATACACCTACCTAACAACACAGACAAAACCAAAGTAAACAATCCTATGGTTTAACATTTACATAAAATAGTACTTAAAATTCCCGCCGCCTTAAAGTTTATTAGAAGATATCGCGGCGATAACTCTAAGAAATATAAATAAAATGACAATGGTATAATGACTTGATACAAACATTGGGGTTCCTTATCCTTTCTCTTGCTACCCCTTTATTTTTGATACTGTTTTCTTATGTAAATTTGTATGGACTTTTCGTAGAAGTTTGATAAATATATGAATAGGAAAGTATGTTCAGTAAAGAAAAAGAAGACAAAATTGCTTTTAAACTCTACCAAAATAAGTAGGTACTTCAATAGTTATAATTAGAGATACGCCGAATATGGGTTTTGCCGAATAACGAATACCGAATACTATTCGGTTTGAAACCCTACCGAACCGAATAGTTCGGCCGAACTATTCGGTTATACTTTCACACTAATATTGATACAACAAATAGGTAAAGTTTATAAAGAAAAGCGCCTTTGACTGTCACTAGATAGAGTAGAATATCTAGGTTTCTAAATTCTATCTAAGTATAAGTGTCACTTATTAACTTATCTTTATTTTATCATCTCCTAATAACTCTTGTAATACCTAGATATGACAATGAGGATATAAGATTGACTGCTCCTTGGTTTAAAATAATTGAATATGAGGTTAATATCTTGTTTTATCAAGCAAGTTATTACTAAACAAAATAAACGAATAAATGGTCATTTTAACCGAATATTCGGCCGAATACGAATATTCGGTTGAGGTGCCGAATATGCCGAATACCGAATAGTAAACGAATATTCGGCGCATCTGTAGTTACTTATACCTGATTATGACTGTCTACACATATCCGAACCGTGCCCGGGAAGTGGCCGGGCCGTGGCCCTCAGGAGGGAAAACAATACTTTGTCATGACAACAGATCCGGTTGCCATGACGACAAATTGTTTACCCTCCTGATGGGCCACAGCACGGACACGCCCCGGGCACGGCCAGGGCACGGCCCCTTTAGCGGTTTGTCGTTTATTATAATAAACGACATTGAATGAATTTATCGTGATTTCAAAATATACATTAAATCATTAATATAGAAAACTATAAAATTATAGTTCAATAATATAAACTTTATTTCACTCGACATTATTGGCAGAATACATAATAGTAGTTTCCATTTAAAAAAATAAAAATATTGCATAGGTTCTGCTTCTTATACTTAACCTGTGCTTAAACCTATCTTCAACTCTCATTTTAAAATGAAAGTTTACAAACTATTGCAACAATATTGACACTTATAAAATCACAATTCAAAACAACTTCCACGATTCAGCAGTAATTTAAAATAAAGACCCTTACACAAGAAACGATAGCAAATGCTGGCGGTATTGAAGCAGTGAATGGCAGCTATTAGGCAGTGTTTACACTGACCGGGAGACGTTTCTTTCAATGCTCTGACCGGCGAGTCAATAGGCATCATTACGAGGTATGCTATGTTTAGATGGAGTTAGTTTACTTACTTGTTTTGAAGCGAGTGGTTGAAAAGACTGGCTTTTCAATTTTGAGGACGATTTTCTTTGAAAATGATATTTTTTATCTGACTTAAAGTCTAGTTCTGATGCTATGTTATAAATGAATAACCTTTAACCTTTAAACTGGGGTTGTTTTCTTAAAGTTGCGCACGGCTTCGTACATATTCATCGTCATATCCCTCGGAAAATTTACACATACATACATACATACATATCCGTCACGTCTCTCTCCCCTTGGGGTAGGCAGCGACCACTTCCTTCTTCTTTCCACTTTTACACCATTTACACAATATCTATAAATAATTTATTCTGGTAGTGGTGCGTGAAAGAGTAAAAACCATTTTCACATTTTTAAGACGCATGCAAATGCGTGCGTCTTAAAAAATATCAGAAATAATAAGTATGTACGATTTGCGTATTGTAGAGTTACAGTAGAATTTCTTATATTCATTGTTGAATAAACGCTTCGTTTCGACTCGGCGGCAATATAAATTGCCCTTTTGCACGTATTAATATAAATTTATTAGTAAATATTTTGAACAAGTAATTATTCCACTTGACCACCCACTGCCCTAATCTAAACACTCCACCATTCACAAGTCAGTCAACATTTGTCGAGCGAGCTGGAATGACCAGTGTTAAGTCAACTTGCCCTTTTATCTGCGACTGTCCACTAAACTACTGTCCACTTGCTATGTGTTCGTGAAAGAAATGTGTGAAAAGTCGTCTTAGTGGAGCCATGGGGAATAGATTCACAGGTTTTTTTTTTTAAGAGAAGTAAATTTTGTATGACTTAAAGGCTATATTAAAGACTTTTTGATGTTCTATAATTTTCAATTATAAGAGAATGGTTAGGCATTTCAAATTAGCTGAGGTTTTCGAAGACACCATAAAAATAATAGTTATCCCTTTTTTTTTTGGCCTATTTCGTCCCTCTGCTGGACAAAAGCCTCTCCCATGCCTCTCCAAAGACACCTGTTATTAGCTGCTTCTCACCAATCTTCCTTGAATGAACGTAGGTCATGACTCCGTCGTTATCCTTACTTGATTGAAAATAATACATACTTAGGTATGTTATCTGTAACGCCTCTTTCCTTTTGAGGTAGGCAGAGATCACTTCCCTTCACTGCAAATTTGGATCGTAGCAAGTGGAGGGAAGTGGTAGAGACCACTATCGGGGTAGGCAGAGGCCTACCCCGATACAAAAAGGAGGGATAGATATGTAATTTCATCAAACGTGCGTCACAATTGTCGCCCACTAGCATAATTCTGTGGTTTTTCCTTATTTTCTGCCAACTTCTAGCATTAATTTTAAAACGTGTTTTGCCAATGACACTTTTACGTTCACGAACAAAAAACACAATAAAACTTTTGTGAAAAGATGGTCTCTTTGAACTCCCAATAGATTAGATTTTGAAGTCAATTCTTTGTTAATCAACGAACTACAAAGAAAGGGATTGTTTGCTAAATCAGAGCGGTGGAAAAAAATGGGGGTAAGAGTGAGTTGAGGCTTGGGGCGGACGGTTCCGTAATTTTTATAAGAACTCATTTTTCAGTGTACCTACTCGTAGTAATTTCAATATTAATTTTAAAATATTATTCAATATTGTAAATTAACATTTTTTTATTATAGAACACATAGCGAATAGTTTTAAAGATTACGAAACCTTTTCCAATTTATTGGCCAATACGTTTTGCTGAGCATTGCTTATTGGAAATAATAACTTTTTAAATAGCCTAGCTCTATCTACTTATAGTATTTGATAAGCATGCATTTTCCATTTGATAACATAAAAAAACTAGCTACCGGTTGTTTCAATTTAAATTAAGCAAGAAAATAAATAAGATGTTTTTTATTCGTTTGATTGTTCAGCTAGAGACAAAATACTATAAAATAAAATAAACAAAATACTGGGTTACATATTTATCTGCCTATTATCTAGATTTGTAAACTATGTACTTATTCCCTAAAACCCTTTACCAACGGAACCCTAAAAGAAAAACAATCAGCCCTTCCCTTTGTCTGTTTTATTTTTTCTTAATTTCCAAGTTGATCCCAATCACAAGTAAATTATAATGGGGAGTTAACTAGAAGAATGTCCTTTCTTGTATTGTCTTTGCTGATTTCTTTTTGCCTTTGAAATCAATGGGATTTATATAGAGCTGATACTTTAATGTCTTTTTTTTGTTTTACTCTAGGATATTACAAAAATATTTTTTAAATTTAATCCTGTGACTCAAAATCATAATATGAAATAGTAAACATTTCTTATAATAGTCTCAGATAATATCAGAAATACTCCCTCTACTTGACGAGACCTTCTTCAAATAGAAGTAATAGACGGTTTTTTTTAAAACCACCTTTCAACCGACTGCAATTAAATTAAAAGTTATTAAACATGCTGCAGTTTGGTTGCTTTACTTTCAATCAACTCATATGCATACTTACCTACGCAGTAGATATGAAATGGTTGTTCTGTTTAGAGAATTAATATACATTTTGACACACTTTTCCAACCCTAATCACACCAAAACAAGCTCTATCTAATTCCAAAGATGTGTACCAAAAATTTTCCGCGGCGCGTCTTCGTTTCCTCGCTTCAAGTTAAATTAACTTTTTTTTTCGTTTTTTTTTCTTGTTTATCGGCAGACATCTTAACCCTTGCCTATCGGCGAAATTGTCAAAGATCTCGCAATGAAATGTCGGTTGAAAATTGAATTTTTATCGGAATTTCAAATCTTGAAAACAACAGAGGTGATTCGATTAGGGGTTAAAATTGTCGAGGTTTCTTGGTTGGGGACTAAATGTTTTTTTTTGTTAAAATCTTTTTTGTTTTATTAACTGAATTTTAAAAAGTCGTAGGTATATAAAGAAAAAACTAATTAATGCTGAAGCGAAAGAAGTGTGTTTGGATCCAAAATTTCATTCTCTTCATCGACATTCATCAGTCGCCTTTTACATGCTCGTCGGTTAAGGATACTCTAAGAATAGGTACTTTTAATTTGGCCTAAAAATCACAAACTAAATAGGCAGAAATCCCTAAAAGCTCTCACTCCCACAATTACGAAAAGCTTGTAAAGCAATAAATAAACTACCACACGCCCTAAAGTTAAGAAACGTGTGTCAATAAATTGGTAACACAGATCGAAGGGTTTGCTAATGGGTCGTTACTGATTTGTTACTTATATGTTACTGTGTTGTTGGTAGTTTTGTTTTTGTGAGGATATTACACATGTGCGTTTAAATATAGGTAAATAAATAAAAAGCTGTACGGTTTTTTTTAAAGAAATAATTGAATCTTCATTTGCTTATCTTTTAGAAAGAAACTGGATTTTTTACTTAAAATTAATGATAATATTATTTATTATAAATGTCATTGTTTGCGACTGTGGATGAATGAAAATGAAATGAAAATGAAAAGTGTTTTATTCAAAAATAGGCAAAATTCATCACACTTTTTTGATGTCACTTTTTTAATCTAAAACTACTGCCGGTTCACTACCTGTATAGCCGAGAGGAAGAAGACGGCAAGAAAACTTCGGCACAGGGCCCTACGTTATGTGCAATAATGAATTATAGAATGTAAGGACGTTTGTTACTCTTTCACGCAAAAACCGCTCAACAGATTCTAATGAAAATATATAATAACTTAGCTTAGAAATCAGAATAACATAAAGGCAATCCTTGCAGATTTTTGAGTTTTTTCGAAGAAGTACCTACCTCTGAAGCCGCAGGTAGCCTCTTGTTTTTTAATAACAGTTTTTTTGTTTTTTTTTTGCTTATTAATGAATCCTCAAACTATTTAAACATTCAAAGAGGAAATGCCGCCGGCCTTTTGGGTACCATGAATCCCGGAGACGCTTTTGACGATATTTTTCTATTATAAGTGGTTTATCTAAGAAGTTATCTATGTATAAATATGTATATAGTAGGTGTTTAAGTAAAATAAGTTTGTATTATATTGTATTGTATTTATTTAAGGTAAAATTATGTATATTAGTTTATTGGGTTGTAAACATAGTTTATTATACTTTTTTACTAATATGCTAACTTTGTTAAAAATTAATTCCAAAAACCAAAACTACCCTAAATTACTTATAAACTAACTATACCTATTACTTTGGTCAGTGTTACTACATCAATTAAACTTTGCCCATTGTAAGGAAGGTCCACACGAAATCAAATTAAGGGCACGTCCACACTAAACCGTCGATCGTCTCAGGATAAAGGTCCGTCCACACAGGCTAGTTTTCGCATTAAATTGTTTCTAGGCGAGTGTTGCCCACTTTGCCGAATCGCAATTAAATTCCTGTACGTACGGTAGGTTGGCTCAATGGGTGGCCAGGGGCGGATTTAGATTGATAAATTAGGACGTTTAATAAAATTTGAAAGTTGAAGAATTTTCTTCTGTGTTTATCAATATTTATTTATTTATTTATTTCAAGCAGCCAAAAAACACCACCATTACGGGAGACTATCCCAAATCGATGGCATTACATTGCTACATAATATATATTTTTACACAAAATAATAAAAAAAAACACTAAAAATTAACTTAATACCTAATTGAGATCCTAAATCTTATATGTATTTATATTATAATTAGTGACATATCTGAGATCAAAAAAAGAAAAAATATTGTATAACAAAAATAAAAAATATACCTAATTTACAAATAAAAGTCGCGTAACTTTTAATATATTTTAAATCCATACATATCAGTGACGCCCCTTTCCTATCAGGGCAAGCCGAGACCACTTCCCTCAACTTGCTATGAGCCAAACACACTTCCTTCGCTTCGTCCACATTCATTCATCATTTAATAAAATATTAGTACTATAATAATGTATTTATTATATAAACCTTATGTTAACAATATTTCATGACTACAATTTGTTGTAAAAGTATGTAAGACCTAGATGTCATCATCATGAATTTTAAGAGCGTCGCTCTTGTCGGTGGAGTCTGCGCCACTCTTCTCTATTCTCTGCCGTCCATTTGATGTATAGGTAAATAAATATTTTTTCTATAATACTGTAGACTGTTTTGAACATCATAGTTTCTGTTTTCAATTGTTTTTCATTTTTTTAAATATTAACATGTATCCCTAAATCCTTCCTCGGTGGTCAGTCCATCAGGCAGCAGGGATATCGTAAAGATATCAACGTGGACACTATCCGAAAGGGTCCGGTTTACGACATACATACCTACTCATACATATCCATGTAAGTATATTGTTGGAATTGGAGACTTCGTATTTGGATTTGAAAAAATAACGTTCAAATATTACATATAAATATTTATCTGTCACGCCTCACTCCTGTAGACAGAGACCACTTCTTTCCAATTGCTACGATCCAAACACACTTCTTTCGCTTCAACCACATTAATCAATCGACTCATTTGTGAATGTCAGTTTGGGGGAGGGGAGGAGTGTTATCTTAAAAAAAATAACATCGACATATTTTAGAAGCTATGTAGGTATATTTGCTACGAAATAAAGACAATGGAGATGATGACTACATTCAAAAATTCAAAAAATAATTAGTCCGTCTTTTAGGCTATTAAAAATATTTGAAACACGTTTTTACCTGATCAAATACATAAATAAATACAAAGATACAGAGCATCAAAGTTACGGAGTGGGAGGTATTGACATCACTGCTAGGTTAAAATCGTATTGAGGCGTGGCGTCACGAGCAACTCAAACCCAGTGTATCTCTGTCATTTTTAGTTTAAGAGAAAAAAGAAAAAATACGTGTCGAATATTTAAAAATAATCTATGTGATGGACTAAACATTTTTTTTAGTCATCATGCCTTATTTAATAAAAATAAATTAACCCAACATCTGTCACTAAATAAAGTTGACCCAAAGAACAACAGATCAAAGTTCGACCCAAACTAATGAGAAGATAAAATATTGAACAAGCAAATACACTAATAATAGTGAATATAACAATAATTAGTTTGGTGATTCTCAATCCCTTGGGTTAAGTGGATATACGTGTTGGGTTGGTACTACTTCGGGAAAATAGGTGAATTAAGTTTTTATAATATTTATTATAAAAAAATTGTAGTATCTATGTTTCTTGAATAAGATATTTCAATGTTAGTAGGATGTACAGTACATTTAAGATATTTTTAACTAAAATTGGTATATTGGTAGCTTCCCTGCTTTTAAAATGAAATCGATTCAAACTTTGTTATTTGAAATGCTGAACAATTAAAAACCTTTTTTTTTCCTAAATTCCATTAAAACGTAATTAAAAGTGCGTTAAATATTAGATTTTCTAATAATCGTTATTATATAGGCAAAAAAAAACAGCACAGCACACACACACATACACATAACTTGAAATATATTTATGTGTTTTTTTTTTTAATGTAATGCTAGATTAGCAAGGTACCGATTATCCCTGAATAAAAAATCTCCAAAATAACTTATACTCCCTTATTACAAAACGAGTTTTATTTATAGTCCTAGAACTGAGTTAAATGACGTTGCGGCTGTAGACAAAACGCTAAAAAATGACATAAGTTCAAGAACTATTAAAACACGTTTTGTAATAAGGGGGAAAATGACTACTCGTATTAGAGTTTAACCCCAAAGTACCGAAACAGTCGAACACCAACCCGATTGTCCTTTGAAGGGTTGATTAAGATGACCGGCCCCGTAATGACCAAAGGGTCCGAACTTTAATGCGGGTACCTGCCGCTCGAAGGGTTAACGGCAACTTTGTTATTTGTTGGTTTTTAAAAGTGTTAATTGGATGCGGTTCGCTATTTTTGATGTTGGCAACATTGGAAAGGATTTTTGAGAAAATGGATCTTATGGTTTGGGAATGGGGACATAGAGTTACCTGGAAACTTTTTTCAGGAATAAGGGTTGTCTTATATTTCGATGTTGGTTTCTGTAACTACACTCGAGAGCAATGAATCCGGGTCACTAAAAATCCAAAAATCTCGCGATCCAAGAATGCCAGCTTAATGCATTATTGGTTAAGGATTAATAAGCAAGTGACTCGTATTCTTTGCTCTCGAGTGTATAACGACTCATATACCTCTACAATCAAACAATAAGTGGATGTTTGTTACTCTTTCACGCAAAAACCACTTAACTGATTTCGATAAAACTTCACTGAATACCATCCTATCCTAGTCCTAGTAATATCAAAAATGTTTGTGCCGATGGATGGATGAATGGATGTTTGTCACTTCATCACGTAAAAACCACCGAACAGATTGTAATGAGAAATTTTACAATAACTTAGCTTGAACATCAGAATAACACATAGGCTATATAATTTGTAGATATTTTGTGTTTTTTCAAAGATATGACGATAAATGCGGGTAGCCTCTAGTAGACAATATTTGTTAAACATTTATTTATTTCTGTTATGGAAATTTACATACAAACATTTAAAGTATATAGCTAAATAAGCAAAACGATGCTAATAACAAATTTCCACATATAAAGAATAATAATATCATAGTATTTAGTATTTAACCAGATAATATTTCTGCTGGATGCATAGCTTTATACAAAAGAAAATAAAGCTTAGGTTTTTTTTTCAAAAAAAAAATAATAATAAAAAAAAGATTTTATACTGCTGACTCAAAATGACATATGGTCATTAGTCGCTTTACTGTGGTCGTGCTAGCGCAAAACAAATCAAGGTCATGAGGTGACTTATTGAAGCTTGTGCATGCTCGAATCAGGAATGAGTTACGCCTATAATTAGTTCTTGCCTTCTCTACCTCTAACACTGGCCACAGTCTTAATCCTTGCTGGTTGATCCGTAATGATACTTTTTGAAGTAGGTCAGGTCACATATTGAGAGAATTTTCATACTAATTAACCCTTTCTCAGTCTTTACTCAATGCTTTTTCAATTGCTTTTTCAATAAAACTATACAATGATTAACGCGTACGATGTCGCTGGCAGCCTCTTGCTTTTATTAAACTTCGTCAATTGCAGGGTCAAAAGAAGAGATTAGGAGTTATTTTTCTTTTCTTTGCACAAAGTATACTTAATATTTATTCAACGAAACTGTAGTCGCACTCACGCTTAGCCATTTAACAAAACAAAGCACGTAAAGGCCGGCTAATGCTCATTTGGCCGCTTATTATTATTGTCTCTTAGCAAAGACTGAGAAAGGGTTAATTAGTATGGACCAAGAACTGAATTAAAACGCTACGTTGGGACTAATGTGGATGTTTCTTTTTATTACAAAGACGAAATAGTTTTTTTTGCACTTTTTGTTACTTTTTTTTACTGTTAATGAATCTTTTACATTCTTTTGAATAATTTTTACTCTCTTTCTCTCAAGTATACGCACACATATATGTCATGCCTCTCTCCCATTGGGGTAGGCAGGGACAACTTAGGTTAGGTTAAAAACCAAACAGACTTCTTTCACTTCATCCATATTCATCAGTCACCACACGTTCGTCTGCTTAGTACTCTTGACTTGATCAAATCGGGGACATTTAAAAAAAGACCAAGACATCTAATATAGGTAATTGTGTCTCACTGCTGGACAAAGGCCTCTATCTTCATTTGCCATGACTTTCAGTCTCAAGCTACCTCCGCCCATGTAGATAATGCCCCTTAATTCAAAACGAGGTTTAAAGTTAGTCCGACGTTAGTTCGTTTCTTTTGACGTTTTGGCTAGGGACAAAACGTCAAACTAAACAAACTTACGTCGGACTAACTTTAAACCTCGTTTTGTAATAAGGGGGCATTATCTACATCTTAGAGTCTATCTTAGAGGGTCTAAGATTTAAGTCATATTGATGTTAAATTAATAAAATAATGTTATCAAACAGGAATATTCACAAAAATCCAACACAACCCACCGATGAATTACACAATAAGAGCGACGACAGATCGCGTCTCGCTCTAAGACAAAAAAAAAAGAGAAAAAAAAATACCCGTCGTCGGGAAATATCTTTTATCTTGTAATTATTTTCATCCTTTTAGCTAAAGAAAGGAATATAGATAAAAAATGGGGCAGAGGACAAATAATTAGTTTGTCTGATTCAGACTATTATGAATGCGCTATTGTTTGCTTATTTCGAATTGTCTTTTAAAAATTTTAATGGAAAATTCGCTTTTTTGCCTTTTATACTCTTGACTTGGCCGAACAAGTCTCCGATTTGATCAAGTCAAGAGTAACCTAAAACAACGTGCATATGTATGAAGCGACTGATAAATGCGGATGAAACGATGTGTGTTTAGATCGTAGCAAGTAGAACGAAGTGGTCTCTGGCTATCCCGTTGGGAGAGAAAAGTGACAGATATGTAGGTAAATAAAAAATAAAAATAAATAAAAAAAAAATTTTTTTTGTCTTTTTTTTTTCAAATAAAAACTGTATAAGTTCTAATAGAAATATTGTAATTGCTGTCTACTACTTTTTTTATTTTAAGTAGCTTGAAAGAGAATTTCAGTAATTGATTCCTGAAAACCCTCAAAAACTCTTCCCAATAAAAACAAACTTCCAAGTACCGAAAAACTAACAAAAGAAAAGCGTTCCAACTTTAAAAAATCTTTCAGATAAAAAAGTACTGACCAATCACGTGCGATGACCTCTTGTGACCTCTCTCCCGAAGGCTGTCAGGCTCAGTTATTGGTTATTGATCGGTTTCCAATCAGCCAATCAGAGACGAGCTCGGCACGCCCGGCCACACACGCACGCCTACTTCAAAATATACGAAGATTTTGAAGTTTATGGGGTACCCCCCCATCTTTGAAGATGGAATGAATTTTTTCGGAATAGTTATGTAATAAATAGGTTTTATGAAGCTTAACACCATTTAAGAGAACACAGATTTTTCTCTCACATAGAAAATAAGGCAATAAAAAAAATATTGGTCGTAATTATACATAATATTAAACTTTTATTAAATAAAAACTAATTGAATTACCTATATAAGGAGTTATCTAGTATAATTTGTCATAGATTACAGCAGTTGTAGCGGCTGTCTACCAACTTGTGGAGTTAAATAAGTGAGTTAAATAAATAAAATAATAAAAGAGGTCGAAACCAATCTATATCATTTATCTAATACTTGTCATATAGAAAATGTCTTTTCATTGACACATGTCAAACTTGGCGAGAATAGCAACAGAGGTGCCAAACGGCCAACGCCACCGAGGTAGGCCCAAAAAACGATGGCGCGACGACTTAAGCAAATTTAGGGAAAATTGATTGGAAGCAGCCACCAACAGAGAGGTATGGGAGAAGCTTTTGCCCAGCAGTGGGATGAAATAGGTTACAAAAAGCTTGTCAAAAATAAAAAAATACAATTTTAATTGAAAGAAGTTTCTACTAACACAAAGTTATATTTTCGTTTTACAATAACATTCACAACTCCTAAAATTACTTCACAATCAAAAGGCGTCCTGAAAACCTATCAATACACATACACTTAGCCATCAATAAGTCGATACGCCACGCCCAGTTGGAAAAAAATTCCGATCCTTTGCGCATGTCCAATCGAACGGTTACCTCCAACGACATATACCTTAAGTGATGTTTTATGGGAGAACGAGGTCGATCTTACGTGGATATTATCGGATCCTGTTATAAAACGGAGGCAGGTAGAGAAGTTTATTTATGAGGTTTCACGTCAGTTGATTTTGGCAATTCGAACAGGGGCCCAAGTCGCACAACTGAAACTTTTATAAATTAGCAGAGCGTCAATGGCCTTTTTAGACACATTTGGTATTCTGATGAAAAATCCTCTGAAAAATCAGACAAAAAAAAAAAAAATCTGACTCTCATTGACACTCTGCCGACACACATCTGAGAATATTTTGACTTGGCCCCAGGTGGGTTTAAAACTTGATGTACTTACCTAAATAATTTTTGTGTTGGTATTTATATTAAATAGGAATAAAAGCCAAAGATGTTATCCATAGGAGAAAACGATCAGAAAAGTTGCATACTAATGACACAGATATAAAAATTAAAACTAAATAATTACTAACGGCTTATCTCTATTATTCAACTTATTAATTCTCTTTTGTCAAAATTGTTGGACATGGTTTATAGAGAAAGACTTTAAATATAAATACAGAGCCTATATAATATCAGGTTGCAAAACAGCGATTTGCTTTATTTAGCATTTCTGCCTCCTAACTTCCTTTTTTAACAAAATCTGACATAAGACAAGAATTATCACAGAAGTTTGTACATCCTACTAGATATTCTTTAATGGTATGCGTTTCTGAAATGCGATAGAACCTCCTTGAAACCCGGAAAGGGGGAGTGCTTTCATAAAAAAGCTCTAAGCTCCTCCCTTCCACGTATTGGTATCGGTTATCGGTTCGAGTCTGCGCAGTAAAGGAAGCCTTACTGAATAAACTTTTGAGGTAACTTTTGTAAAGTTCTCGTTAGCTTTTTTGTTTATTGTGATTAAAATATTGTTATTTGTAGAGTGTTATAATGTTGTTTTTATTTATTTGACTACTGTTTAATTATAAAATTTTAATTTTGCTAGAGAGCCAGAAAGTGTCTAAGGGCCCCATACTAAGAAAGGCTTTGCCCAGCATTGTAAGGCACTCTGCTGGTAAAAAGGAATCTAAGTCATTATAATTATAACCTACGTTACCAAAATTATTAAACTAGAAGATTGGATTTCTCATAACTATTCGTCAAAATTAAGTATTTTGACAACTATCTGTCAAAATACTTAATTTGGTTTTGAAAATGCAAACGCATGAATTTAATTACTTTTTTATAATAAACCCACTAAAAACTACACTTTCTAATACGATAATTTAATTCAGAATACAAAACTTCATATCCTTCTTAATTGAAACGGTGGACGAAAAAAGAGCAAGATGGCTGCCACCCTCGAGTCCAAGTCTAAATGAACTGTAAAATAAATAATAATAAAGGGTTGTCGCAACTTAAAATGGAAACCTTGTTGAAGGAAGTGATATTTACTGCCGCGGAAACTCTAATGAAGTCACGTGGGCTTATTAAAGTATTATACTTGTGGTTTTATGTTTAAAATATTTTATTAAGTAATCTACATACCAATGCCGCCGGCCCGCCGGCTTATCTTAGTGGCAAAGAGCATACTTAAGGATCTATTGGCATATGAGTGACATTGTCAGGAGGGCGTGGGTGGTGAATAAATAACTCAAAATAATGACAATTTACAAGACGATATCGTTACTTCCGATTTTCGCCACGTACTAAAAGATCCTTCTAGCACTGTGTTTCCAAATACATTTTTGACTGATGAAGGCCGGCGGCAGTGTTGGCAGCATTTATTGAGTATAGATACCATTAAAAATATTTCGTGAGGTGTGTTTGGATTGAAGAAAGTGGAAAGAAGTGATTTCTATGACAATAAATATTCTTTATCTTATCTTATCCCGATGGAAAAGAGGAGAGATAGGTAAGTAGGTATGTAAAATTACATAGCATGGAGGGAAGACATTTTGCTATCCTGATGGGAAAAATGTGACAGGTATGTATGTGGAATGAAGACTATTTTTAATGGTTTTTTTTCATAAATTGAACTGTCTTTGTGTCAGATGTCAAATGTCAGAATAATATAAATAAAAAAACGATGTTGATATGAAGATTAAGATTTTGAATATTAAAAGATTATCCCGACCATACCTTTATCTCTATTGAGCGTACCACGTGTATGCAAAGTATCTCAGGATTTGTTTTGTGTAATTATGTTAAAACATAGGTTCAGTGATCATTAATTACTTAGACCGTGGATCTTTAATGATTGAAAGAGGTTAGACCGCATAAGCACGTTTTAACTGAAAAAAAAAATTCTTATACAACAATGGCTATTTACTACGATCGTAGCACTTGCTACGAGTTTCGTAGCCTTCGTAGTAAAATTTTTGCTACGGTCACTTTTATTTGTTTCATTTTTTACTTCGTTTTTTTTTACATAATAAATTACCTATAGCTTCAATAATGCTCAAGTTCCGTGACTATTCGTCGCTCTCATGGACTTTACTTCCGCTACTCGACGCTAGATGGCGCTACTTGTGTTTCAGCTTCAGCATTTGGAAATGATAAAGCTAAAAGGTATCTTACTCAAACTGTTGCAGATTACGCCTTAAAAGTTAATTATTCATGAATTATTATTAAGCCGTTCTTTTTCGATAAACAAAACAAACATCTCGAGCAATATCAATAATAATTTGTTCATACATGAAATTGGATAAAATGATTGAAATTGTCATATCGTCATAAATCGTGAAAATGAATTTAGGTGTCTTAATCGATTACTATACTTAACAGTACAGCAAATAACCACTTAGGTTCCGTACCAATTTAATTTTCCTATAGAGATAAACGAAATAAAATAAAACACTCATCTTGGCGTGGATGTCTCCGTACAATTCCGCTAACAATTATTTATTGCGTCTGCGGATCTCTGAGGACAGGTGAAGACGTATTTATTACAAGAATGGATAAAAACATGGTAAGTGGGAGGGGGAGAGGGTTCTGTATATTCAAATTCAAACTAAAATAAATCATACCAAACAAAACTCAAAGGTTTTCAAGAGTGAAATAAATATGTATATTTTGACTTAACATACATAACACGTACATAAACAAGGTTGCCTGGAAGATATTGCTACCTAGCAATAAGGCCGCCTGTTGCTTCTCATATTCTTGATGTGTCTAATATTTGTATTGTATTGTAAACATAACAAAACTTATCATACCTACTTAACATATATCGTAGGCATACATCGAACTTGAAATGCGTCAATGTTATTCTTTCAAACCTAACGCAGGTAGTAGCAGAAAAATCCAGAAAGAAACTTATTTATATTAAATGCAAATATATAAGAATTACAGAACAAAAAATACAGCTACTGATTATAAGTGATTGGATACAAATAATCATAAAAAAAGTAAAAATGAGATTATTCTTGTTAGTTAAATTTAATACTTTTGTTAGATAACCTTAGGTTACATAGTAAAAGTAATCTGTGCCTCAGGTTTAAAAATTCATTAATACATTTCCCCACGGACTCCTAAAAATAAAGAAAAAATCCCCATAAATATGTCAGTGTTGCCAACGTCGGTAGACACTTTGATGCATGTGTGCTACTAATTCCTTTTTTACCCCAATTCGAGGGAAATTTCCCCGTGTCACCAAATTATTTATTTCTGGTCACCTTAAGACAAGTTAGGGAAATAACATACATACCTACATATATATCATTTACGCCCGTTATTAATAACCTATCCTGATCCGTTTTTACCAAATCGAGATTGAAAAAACAAAACACAATTGTCACTTGTGTACCAAAAACATGTCAATAACACAATTGTGTTTTGTTTTTTCAATCTCGATTTGGTAAAAAACGGATCAGGATAGGTTATTAATAACGGGCGTTATACGTCTCTCCCGTCGGAGTAGATAGAAATCACTTCTCTCCATTTTCTATGATCCAAACACACTTCCTTCGCTTCATCCACATTCATTAGTCGCCTCATACATACACATCGGTTTGGGGTAATTTTAAGAAAAAATATTTGAACTAAATAGGTAATTCTATGAAAATAGGCTCGTGCCCCCATAGTGAGGACTTTAAAAGGACTGATAAGGGAAGAATCTATGATTGGCAGTGTTACGTCGATCTCTAAAAATGTGTACAATAAAGGCCATAAAGAATGCACGTCAGCAGCATCTGATCGCTCATCAGAATTTAAATTCAGAACAGTAAGAACTTTTTGTTGTTTTGAACTACGTTTAAAAACAAAAGTCAGCATGTGTGCGACACAGATATCGCTATACGAAGCCACAATTAGCCGATCTTTCTAAAAATTGATTTGCATAATAACTTTGTAATTTAAGGCCACTCCAAAACAAAAACAACAATTAATACACTCCGTAGTTCCTTCAACTGCCATCGTCTTAACCTATTAAATCACAAAAATCGTCTTACAATAACATTGCAAGTTATCCGTTTTGGAGTCATAACTCACGGGGACAATGGCCCCAAGTTTGTCCGTGGCTCCTTGAGAACAATACTTAGAATTATGGCTGTGGTATCCGGGAAGGAACTTGAGTAAAAATGGCCACGGGTGGCATCGGGTATGGCTGTATAACCCGACTTTTAAATGAACGAATGTCAATGTGAACATTTTCTTATTAGCACTATTGATTTGGATTTAGTCGGGTTGTACAGTAATTTGTTGTGACAGTGGTGTTTTATTCGAGAGAGATTGATCTTCAAGAAGGATTTTATGGGAGATTTTTGATAATTAATTAAATTAAGATGACATCACAGTTTTAGTGTTAAATGCTGTCTACACATCAAAGCCGCCGGCATGCCACCGAGCTAGGCCGTTGGCTTTATGGTATCTACACACCAAAGCCGCCGGCTTTTTTGACAGCTGCCATTCGTATGACGTAAAGCCGCCGGCTTAGCACGGCGGCATTGTGGTGGCTTTGGCGTGTTGGCAGCATTACGTCATACGAATAGCAGCTGTCAAAAAAGCCGGCGGTTTTGGTGTGTAGACAGCATAATAGAGTTTACTTCCTACAGAAAAAAACATTCAAAATTAAACATATTTCATTGAAATAACAGAAGTGCGGTTATTTAAAAGGTAATTGATGTAAAACCTCAAAGTGACAAAAACTTTATAGTACTTATTAAAAAAGATAGAGTCACTTTTTTCATCATTTTTTTTCACTCTCAATTTTGAAGTCAACATCAAATCCCTCCAAAAAATACCCTACTATAGACTTTAATAACTCTCGTCTTTATCCTTAAAGAGACTTGAAGTAAACATCTCCGAAGTTATTATGAAGTCCATCCTGTCTCAACCCTTGAGAGTGTTTTGTTAATTAATGAACTATAAATTTTCAACCCCTTGTGGTAGGCATGTCGATACAGAGTTTGTTTCATAGTGAAGGTATTTTAATGGGAAAACAGCCGTTGAACCGACGGGCATGTATGAGACGCCTGATGAGTGTGAACGAAGCGAAAGAAGTGTGGATCGTAGCAAGTGGAGGGAAGTGGTCCCTGCCTACCTCAATAGGTGAGAGGCGTGACAGATATGTATGTAAACAGCTTTTTTTTAGTTTATCCCACTAATGTTATAAATATCAATGTTTATGTGTAGTGTGATGTGTAAAGATGTTTGTTATTCTTTCACGACAAGATTGAACAGATTTAATAAAACTTGGCAATATTGTAGCTTCTACATCAGAATAATTATATAAGCTTTATTATTTTAAGATATTGTCTATTTTTTCCGTGATATTACGAAAAAAGCGTACGAAGCCGCAGGCAGACTCTAGTACTACATAGGTACCTACTATACTACTATTAAAGGTACCTACTGTTTATTTATTTATTGGTTCACCAACAGATTTACAACTTAGATTATAGATATTATCGTACAATTATGGTAAAGCAGAGATGTAGATCCAATTATAGGTGAACACAGCATGCGTAAGAAATATTGTCAGTTATCGCTTAAATTACAAAAGTATGTTATTATAGAGAAAACGCTTAATCGGCATTGAGTTTGAAATTCAATAAATATTTTTTAAATTTGAAGAATGGCATATTAAATATGTCATTACTGTTATATGTAAGTCGGAGAACATCTGAGATTACGTTCATGAAGGCTATTTTGGAACCATTTGCAAACTCTTCACTGCTAAAATGCAAGAACTGGCTTGTTTCTGACTGGTTGTCAGTTTGGCACTGGCATGTTGGAGATGCTGTCATGTTGAATGTGATGTTGAACTAATTCAAGCGATTTTCCCGATATCTTTGTTATAAAAACAACGCAATAAAACCACGTTGATTTGTTCGCTTACGTTGTTATTTCTTTAAACCAAACTCATGGACGAACAACCAAGCATATAAACGCCACTTCTAATGACTCGTTGACATGTATATCTGTCACGCCTTTTCGAGGTGTGTTTAAATCATAGCACGTGGAAGGAAGGTCTCTTCCTCAATGAAACAGAGTAGGATTATAAGATTGCACAAAAAAACTACATTGTTGCATAATTATTTCAGTTGCATATTTTAAGCAAAAGATTTTAATGAAAAATATTTAACACAAAATGTACGAGTTATAAATGTCGCATTCATGTAAGAATTTCAGACGATCTTGAGTTTCATTATGGTTTCATAAATTACTTACAGCAATAATTGTTATTTCTTCTGTGCGCGTTCATATTGGGGTACGGGTATGGATAAAACCTGCTTTCATGTTTTTAAATACAAATCTTTAGAAAGTAAAACAGAAAAAAAGGGGTGTCAACAAAATTAGTTTTAGGTATAGGTAAATATTATAACAATGACTTTTAAAATACGTAGGTACCTATGAGAACTTTTCAAACATAATATGACACATAATATTATCTTTACTAGGGGCCCAAGTCTACTGTGTGTCAGCAGAGTGTCAATGGCATTTTTTGACACATTTCTTATCCTGCTTAACAATAGCTTACACTGATTACGACGAAATGTGTCAAAAATTACATTGACACTCTCATTGACACTCTGCCGACACATAACTGTAGCTGAAATTGAGCTCGAGTACATCTACAATTCACAATACATCTTTCCAGTAACAAAAAACAAAAGAAACCCAACACAGTCTACCGTATTCTAAAACTGGTAACGTTCCGGTAACGCCCGAAGCGGGCAATAATGCTTGCGTTATAAATCTACAGAATGGTGCAATTCGGCATTCTCTCGCATACCTCGGCATTGGAAAAACGACGCGCCACTGCAAGGGTTCATAATGTACTATTACTGGGTAGTATTATAGTAGAGTTGAAGATGTGCTTTGACTCAATTTTGTAAACTATAGGATAGGGCAGGGCACTTACAGACAGACCTACTTATCTGTGAACTGAACGGCAGCGCTAGCAGTAAGTAATACAAAATTGTATTTCTATCAATTGCAGCAGTTCTGGAATCTGACATTTTCGTATCTACACAGATAGCTTGACGACGCAACGCTTTGTCATTTGAAACTCCGTCAAAACCGCGGGTTAACAGCCTACTGTTTTACAACTTATGCTGTCTACACACCAAAGCCGGCGCCGGACTTTTTTCATATGACGTAAAGCCGCCGGCCTAGCCCGGCGGCATGCCGGCGGCTTTGGTATGTAGATACCATAGCCGCCGGTACCATGATATAAGCTGATAACACTTCTTATGGTTAAAAATCACTGTAAATCCACTTAAATGTGAATTCGATAAATCAATGCAGTCAGTTTGAAACTTACGACGACGCTGACAAGCATTTATTTTAAATGAGAAGAAGCTCAGCTGATATTAAAATCTTGAAGAGGCCACAATACTACATATTTTAACATGCGTCTTGTCTAATGTAAATTTTCGACTGACATTCTAAATTGTTATCATTTTGCAACATTTTCTTTAAATTCTAAACCGTATGTCCATCAACAAAGTCTTGTTTCAAACTCGTCCATCTCACAACTCTAACTCTAAACAGACAACATCAACAATTAATAAACATAATGTGTAACGAAGCAAACTTACTTGTTAGTTAAGAACATAAATGGAATTAAACCCCACGTCTAGTCGCGTACACGATTATAATTTATTATGAATAAATGAAATAATATGAACGCATCGCCGCACCGCCCCGACAACGCCAGTGGCAATGGCGTTTGCTTTGTTGAGTTCGGGTTGGCGGGAGGTTTTTATCGATATCAATTATTTTAAGACGAGTGTAGATGGGATATACGAGTACCTAGCGAATTACATCCTATAGCTGATAAATGAAAATGAAATCTTTATGCCTACAGGCTTCCCTTAAAGATTTAGACTAGTGTAGGTTTGTAGCGGCTTGCTTCCGAAAACTTGCTTTCGACACGTAAATTAAAAGTTCATTATAATTATAGCTGGGCATAAATACGTTCATATCTGTCACGCCTCTTGCCCGAAGGGGTCGGTAAGGACCACTTCCCTTCACTTGCTACGATCCAAAACCATTTCTTTCGCTTTATCCACATTCATAAGTCGCCTCATACTTACACGTCAGCTTTTACACTTGTAAAATTATCGAAACATGCTTTATAAATGAAACCCATAGATTTCAATCTAATAACATTTTATCGATATCATTTTCACTCAACCAACTTTGCCAACAGCCTGAAAGTTTTATCGACATATACCACCCCAGCACTAACCCTGCCTCCCGACTTCCTTCATACTCGCGGGCACTCGTTCGTACTCTGCCTTTGTCGGGAACAATTGTCGACAAATTAGAAACGAATTGAGTTATTTAATATCAACCAGCAATATTATTGTTTATTACGAAGCTGTAATGAAACTCCTGTGTGCTCGGTCTTGTTATTAAAAACTCATTTTTCGCATGACAGCGTTTGAGAGGTTAAGAATTTGTTGTTTTAAATTGTTGGTGGACAATTTTTTTTAGTTAAAATAGATTGTTAAAGAAATATTTTTTAAAGAATAGAACACTAATTTAATTTTTATCAACTTTTAAAAAAATCAAATGTTATAGATTGAGTAATTTTATTTACTATCACACTTCAATCCGAAGATTCGATAATATTTTTAAGGTCTCTAGTATCTTATCTTATCTAGCCGTTGTTGTCCCACTGCTGGGCAAAGGTCTTTCTCCTCCTTCTCCATGAGTCCCTATTCTGAGCCGCCTCTGCCCAGTCGACTGGGCAGAGGCCTCTAGTAATTATAAAAAAACATAAATGTCATATTAAAGACATTTTTATAGAACTTTGTATACCTAACCTAAGAGGCAGACTCCAATTTTTTTTTTGTTAGCCATTAAGATCCCACTGATGGGCAAAGGCCTCCCCCGTGACTTTCCAATCACATCTCAGATAAAAATATCTTAACCCATTTCCAATATTACCCAAGAAAAAATACAACATAACCTTAAATCTAACCAGATATCAAAACAAAAGACGGTCTATCGTAGCAAAAACTTTTTTTATACAGCCATACAACCCTGTCAATGCAAAAATACCCTCAAGGGTGTGTTCCAGTAGCGATTTATTCACACTATATCATATCAGAAGTAGTATTTTGGCATATGGAGCGAAAATATATCTATTATCATCAGATTTGGAGGCAAGGCAACCCCTTTTGAACGATTGGCAAGGGAATTCTGTTTGTTTGATTTGTTTCGAGCATTTTTTTGGTGTTTTCTTGTTTTTTTTTTGGTGTTACTGTAACTGTATAAGTGTGTTGATTTAAAAAAATATATATATATATATATTGGATATAACGTAGGGCCCTATGCTTAAGGTTTCTTGCCGCTTTCTTGCTCTCAAAAAAGTCAAAAAAGTGTAATGAATTTTCCCTTTTTTTGAATAAACTCTTTTCATTTGCATTAGTTTTGATAGAGTAGGTAACTATTTGTTATGTATGGTTTGGAATTGAGTAGGTAGTTAGCTAAATTGAGGGCAAAATGAAAGAAAAAAAAACAAAACATAGTTATGCTACCTGTCACGTCCCTTTCCCATTGGGGTAGTAAAAAACATTTGAAAAACTCAAAACACTAAAAAAAATATTTTTTCGGCGCCATTAACTTTAAAAATGACTTGGTACCACCAGCTTGACAAAAATACATAGGTACATACATACGTACATATCCGTCACGTCTCTCTCCCTTTGGGGTAGGCAGAGACCACTTCCATCCACTTGTTACGATCCAAACACACCTCTTTCGCTTCATCCACACTCATCAGTCGCAAAAAAAAACAAAAGTACCTACCATTATTGACAAAAATTAAAGTAGCCTACCACAAAAGAACCCAAAAATAATATTAAACTTTCAAACAATAAATCTCAACTTAACCAAAAACCAAGTGACATGGAAAGTGCGATCCGCAAGAATTAACCTGACACTCGAGCTATATAAACGCTAATATAAATGAAGTATCAAGTTTATTATTGTAGGTTATAAAGAATCTACGCAGCGAAGCCACGATTCGAAAAAGTTAATTTGACACCCAAGCGATATCAACGCCAATATAAATTTAGTTTCAAGTTTATTATTGTAAGGTATAAAGAATCTACGTAGCGAAGGGTTTCAGTTATTAGTGGAGCGGAAAGTGTGATTAAAAATTTTTTACTGAAAAAAAAATGGCGGTTGGTTCAGCTAGAGTTAATATCCATTTGAAGTGATAACGGAACTTTTGACAAAAAAGCAATAGCTTTAAAAACATTGACATAATCTCAAGTGCTATTTAATTACCTATATTATTTATTAGTTTTTTTTTGTTTGTTAGCCATTAAGATCCCACTGCTGGGCAAAGGCCTCCCCGTGACTTTCACGGGAATGGCGGGTCACTATCCGAGACCGAGTCTTCTATTCCATATTATCTAATACTTATTAGATTTTTTTGATACCCAATGAGAAGGTAAATATTGGGAAAACAAAATAATGATTACATAGGAAAGAAGAAAAAGTTTTTTTTTTACTCTATTATAAAAGAAAAGAGGTTTTGTCGCTTGGACACGTTACCCCTATAATAAAAAAGTAACGTTCAAAACGAACACAAGAGTTCCAATTTCAATTTTTTTAAATATTATAAAATCTGAATTAACCCCAAAAATGAACCTTCCTGCGATCTTCAAAGACAACAGTAATTACACAAAACGCAAGCCTTTATTTAAACGTGGGCATAAATAAAAATTAGTTGAAGCAGGTATCTCCCTTGCCCTCCCAAATATGATTATGAATAACCCAATAAGCTTGGTAAAACCAAAACAAAAACCTAGGAAATTTTATTATCATTATTTGCATATTAAAATAATTATAATTAAACACTGGGGGTGCAAGGGTTGGTACAGATTTTGAGTTAATTTTATTTTTCAACTGATGTCACCAAATTCGGTTTTCTTTGCCGCCATTTTTGTAAAATATTAATTTGTAAGATTTTATTTTTAAATTTTCCGTAGGTAGTAGTATAGTAAAAAAAAAAATTTTGCTTATTATGATGTTTCAAGCATTTTTATTTTAGTTTTAATTAAAAAAAAAACTAAGTAAGTATTAAAATTTTTAATAATTATATTTTTAATTATCCTTTCACCAACTTAAAAAAAAGGATAAAGTCTAAATCCACCCTATGCGTAGAATAGGCATGATGAAAATTTTTTTTAGTCCATCACATAGATTATTTTAATATATTTGACACGTATTTTGTCTTAAACTAAAAATTATTAAAGATACACTGGGAAAGTTGCTCGTGACGTCACGCCTTAGTAAGATTTTAACCTAGGAGTTAGGTAAATACGTAACTTGAATACTCTTTATCTTTGTATTTATTTATGTACCTATTTGATTAGGTAAAAACGTGTTTCAAATATTTTTTAATAGCCTAAAAGACGGACTAATTATTTTTTGAATGTAGTCATCATCCCTATTGATACAACCCTAAACCGAGGGACACATTTTGTAATTTTTCATAATTTCACGCGCCGTGGTCACTCCGGGCACAAAGACTTTGGCATTATTAAGTAAAAGAGTAACATAGGATTATAAAGGTCATCGCATACATGGGACCCAAGTCTGCTTATTTAAAATAGCTTCAGTTGTGTATCGGCAGAGGGTCAATGGCATTTTTTGACACATTTAGTATTCTGCTAAACAATGTCTTACACTGATTGCGACCAAATGTGTCAAGAATTGACATTGACAATCTCGATGAAACTTTGCCGACACACAATTGACAATATTGTATATTATCAGACTTTGACCCTAGGAGATAGTCGATTTAAAAGATAATAATTAAAAAATATAACAAGGTCGGATTTTTCATAAGTAATGCAAAAAAAAACATAATCACTATTTTCATGTGATTTTAAATGATTTCCAATTATATTTTTACAGTCAACCAGAAATACTTTTCTCGATTACCTTAACTTCTCTTTTTTTCTGTCTCTATGTACCATCATCTTACAATAAACTGTTAAATAAATAAATACCTTATTATCATCATTCAAAATCATTACCCTTCTTTTTGGCTTCGCCGTAAAAATGAGCATCGTGTGTTGCCACCTTAAAATAAAAGTAAAGGCTTAATAAATAGCACAGTGGAGGAAGAGACCCACATAAATTACATTAGAATATAAATTAATACGATCGCACTATAGCGAAAAAACCTCATACGAATTTTTACTTTAAATTACGTTCAAATAAGGATGGAAACTGCATGAGGTTTTAAAGGTTTTTAAAATAAAATAAAGGTGGCAAAAGGAGGTAAAAGCGAAACGCTATACAGAGTGTATTTGTTTGATTAAAGTAATTAGCTATATAGGTTGGGTTTAAAATGTAAAAAATAAAAATATGTATGTACCTACGTAACTTTCAAAAGTGTTAACTGATATTCCAATTTTGAATTGAACATTTTGAGTTTAAAGATAACTCTGACAAAAAGAACAATTATGAATAAATTATTGTAACGGTCTATCCAGGCCGTGCCCGGGACGTGACCAGGCCGTGCCCTGTCAGGAGGGAAAACAATACGTCGTCATGACAACGTGTGTGAACGAATCCGTAGAAAATGTATGGAATGATATTTTTCCCTGACACGTCCCGGACACGGTCCGGATGTTGTAGATAGACCATAATAATACAAAATTCTTATTTGCATTAAGAAGGTCATATAATAACAACGTGACAGCGTATGACATGACAATTTTTATCGAAGTAGTAATTTATGCAGTTCTAGAAAAATTACATGTCATTTAATGAAACGTTTGATAGGTATGACATTGTGAATGCAAATAGCAATTTTGAGTATAGCAATTACGCACTATTTCCGATTTTTGTCTGATCTGACATATTTAGTATAGAAAATAGTTTTCGGATCTATCTCGAATACATACTAAATATCTCAGATCGGATAAGAAACGGATGTCGTGTGTAACCGTTCTTTAAGTATTTTTTCATACTCGTAGAAAAGTGGTGGATTACGGCCTGATCACTCTCTGTATGAGAGTAGGCTCGTGCCCCTCGGTGGGGACATAGATGGGCTAATAATGGTAACGGTAGAAAACTTATTTTTTTCTGGCTGTCTCTCTCTAGGCTCAGTGCTGATTGCAAATGGCAATTTTGATCGTCTCTATATTTTTTTTCAAACATACACAATCTTTTTTGTCTGGCTGTCTGATTTTAAGCATCCTATCTACATCCTAAGAAGGGAGTATGTTTTTATTGTAGCAAGTGGAGGGAAGTGGTCTCTGCCTACCCCAATAGGAAAGAGGCACGATAGTTTTGTATGTATGTATATCTAACTTCTAAGCCTTATTCCTAGCCCAAATCCTAGCCACATTGTGCTGCAAGGCTCCAAGTTATATCTACAGCAAGTGGTTTAATTAATAGCAGTAATAATTGACCGCCGCGAGCTGTTATTGGGAGCTATCATAACATTTGGGCCACGAAGCTCTGCATTAATGTAGTTGGAAATGTAGTCTTGATAGATTTGCTATCTATAAGTTTGTAAATAATACTATAGTTCTAAATAATTGTAAATAAGTGTAAATGGCTTAAAAACAAAAAGATTTTTTTAAATATTAAATATCGGTAATTAGATTTACACTTTATATTTATATTTATAATGTTTTAAAGTTTATTTAATGTAACATCCTGTATATTAATTTACAGTTATTGTTGCAGACTCTTTTTTATAATTATTGATTTATGACCTAAGAAAGACTGCCCGCTATTTACACATCGTCATAGCTTCGTTTTGAATTGGTACATATTTATCCTAAAATAATAAAGCCTAGTATTAGGTATATTATTTATTATATTATATTAATATATATTATATTAATGTGAAAGCTACAATAATGTTTCATAAAAAAATCTATTCAGCAATTTCATCGAGAAAGAGTAACATACTACCTTACATACATTCATCCATCCTTTTTTCCAATTTTTGACACATTTTTCTACAAAACCCCGTGTAAAATCTGTCTCGAATCAAAGTATTAATTTTATTAAAGCAATACAAGTATTATCATCATTAAAATTTAAGAGCTTCACTCTTGTCGGTGGAGTCTACGCCACTCTGTTCTATTTTCTGCCGTCCTGTTGAGTACCTGATACGACACAACTTCTATCCCCTCTTTCAAAAGTATCAAACAGTTTCAATCATAGTATATGTATAGGAGACAGGCCAGGAATAGCCGTTGGGTGCAATCACAGAGCCTCACCTATCTCTCTAGCATATTGTTTACTTACGATATTACTTGAAACACTTGCCTGTAGATCAATTAACTTTAAACTGACATGAAACGGATAGATGTATGGATAGGAAATATACTGTGTGAAAATGTTTGTTATGTACGTATTGGCTGTGGTTTTTTAAAAGGTATGTCGGCGCAGCGTATCGACTTAGTTGCTAGTAATTAAGATTCGGATAGTTAATCTCTTTACGTTTTTTTTAAAGAAGTATATAAGTTAATTTGATTCCTAAACGTAACACTGACACTAGCGCCAGAGACTGTCATATGTCATAATGTCATGGGAGTTGTTATTTTTGGTTTAGGTATTCTTTGTTTTACAAGAATAAAATGAGTCGAGCGTTAATATGATGAGCAGTACCTTGCTATTGCAAAGGCTGTAATTTTCAGTGATTAATGTGTGAGTTAAGAAGGGATTCAATGGTGGTCTCCTTACCAGCTAATTCACGCCTAGCATGGATGTTATATCTGACGACGACGGAGCACCTGATAAAGGTTCTGTGTCTTTAGTGCCTTTAGGCATATGTTTTTCAGGTGATTTAAGTATAAATAGGAAATAAATACAAGTACCTGAATAAAATTAAATAATTAAGTACCTAATTTTTCATAGCAGGAGCCCAAGTCTGCTAATTTAAAATAGCCGCATTTGTGTGTCGACAGAGTGACAATGGTATTTTTGACACATTTGCTATTCTGCTAAACAATGGCTTACACTGATTGCAGCTAAATGTGTCAAAAAATGCCATTGACACTCTGCTGACACACAATTACTGTAGGTAGCTATTTTGAATTAGTAAACTTGGGTCCCGGGTAGTTTATGAATAGGCATATTTAAAGGTACCTACATACATGTTTGCACGCCTTTCTTCATCAGGGTAAAAAACCACTTATTTTCGTTTGGTACGAGGCAACGAAAACAATTCATATTCGTAACACCTATCTGTCCTCTTTGATTAGTCAAAATAACTTCCTATTTAGGAAGGTCAAGTTCAAATAAACAAGTTTGATACTCAATTTCAAGGTCAAATTGATTAATTCCGTTTTTAGTGGCAATAAGGCCCACTTGCACAGCCCAATAAACCCGGAGTCAGCTGCTAACAAAGGGTTAAATAAATAATTTGTATTGATTTATCTTGATTTAACCGTGTGTTAGCAGTTAACTCCGTGTTTATTGCGTTAACTCTGGGCTGTGCAAGTGGGCCTTATTATACTACATTTGATTATGATCGTGGCTCTATCTGGTTTTAAATCTATTTGTACCTATTCAAAAAAAGTCACATAAACGAATCCGACAAATATTTACATTGAAGTAGGAAGGTAAGCTACCTTTGCTCAAAAGTGAATGAAAAAAACATTGTCGTATCGTAACAATATTGGCAGAAGAAAGGCAAAGATGGCGATTATTTCATTGACAAGAGCCTTGCTCTTAAAGTATGAATGAATGAACATTGGTGTTCGAAACGGGCCCAATTCTGCTAATTTATATTATTCTAGTTGGCAGAGTGTCAATGACATTTTTTGATACCTTTGGTCGCAATCAGTGTAAGTAAGCCAATGTTTAGTAGAATACCAAATGTGTAAAAAATGCCAATAATACTCTGCGCATACACAACTGAGGCTGTTTTAAATTAGCAGACTTGGGTCTATATGATCACACGCTATTACACTAGTGACTGCGTATTACCGGACTCATAACAAATGGAAACTATATAGGTAGTCAATGAATAGACAAGTTTTAGAGTAGGTATAATTTTATTATCAGCACTTCCTATTTAGCTAAGCATAAGTATGTATTTAAATAATTGTATGTTTAGTACCTAGCTACAGCTACTTATTTATTTAGCGAATAATATAATATATTATTCTCTTCTTTTCTTTTTTATTCTCTATTATTTTCTTTTTTTTTTTTAATTTTTTTTTTTTTATATTTTGTGTTATGAAATGAAATGAAATGAAATGAAAAATCATTTAATCCTGTAGGTTTTGACAACACTTAAATATAGAGTCTACTTTATCTTACTTAGTATTTCTATGTTTTGCTCAAAACAAAAAAAACGTAGGTAAGTATCTAGTTGTCATACAAAAACTATTATAAAGTCCAATCAACTGCTAAGTTTTTCCTGATTCATAATTTATAAACACGTTTTTGTTAAAATTAATATTAGCACTTTTTGTCAAGATAAAAAGTTCACTTTTAAATAACTTTATAATTATGCCTATGGTATTTACACACCAATGCCGTCGACCCGGCGGCTTATGTCATTTTCTAACATTTCGATGACATTTTTGACAAATGAATGCCGCTGGCAAGACCGGCAAGGCCGGCGGCATTAATGTATGGATACCAAACTTTATTCACAGTAATTCACAAACAAACATTTAAAAAAATACTAATGCAACAGCAAAAATCCATTATCTACAACATTAATAGCGCCAGTAATTCCTTTAGCTTTATCACTAGCTAAAAACAAAATCATTTCAGCAATCTCTTCTGACGTGGAATTCCTTTTCAACGCAGTCATATTTTGCAAATCTTCCCAAGATACTGTAGCTACTTGCATATTATCAAAGAAATCTGTCACTACAGGACCAGGATTTACTGAATTTACTCTTACACCAAACTGGGATAATTCTAACGCCGCTCCTTTTGTAAATTGGTCTAATGCTGCTTTGGAAATGCTGTACGGCAAGAAATTTGGTACGTTAGGCACAGACATAGATGCAACACTAGATACGTTGACTATGTTACCTTTAGTTTGTTTCAAATGAGGTGTAGACAGTGTAGTAAGGTCCATCACAGCACGGGCATTCACACGCATCACTTTATCGTAACATTTAATGAAATTTCCATCAGTTATGTTTCCGTATGATGAAAAACCAGCGTTGTTAACTAAAACGTCAATTTTATTGAATTTCTTAACAGTTTCTTCGACGATTCTCTTCGCAGCGTCTTCTTTTGCGAGGTCTTCTATCACGATGTGTGGAGGTTTACCGTTTGCTGTAATTTTTTCGGCTACAGCTTTTAGTTTTATCTCGTTTCTTCCAACGATGGTGACGTATGCTCCTTCTTTAGCGAAAAGGATGGCAGTAGCTGCTCCTATGCCTGAACTGGCTCCAGTAACAATAACTACTTTGTTCGCGAAACTCATGTTTGGTGTTTTGGTCGGCGTGTTAACGAATGATGATATGAAATGACTCGCAGCTCTTTTTATATACTTTTGATGATCAAGGTCACACAATGGAATGGAAATTGATTAAGATTTTGATATGTATCATCAAGATTGTCGATAGAACGAGCTCGCTTACTCTAATCTACCGATAGGTAATACTTATACCTTTTTTTTTCCGTCATACAAATTAGGTATCACTAAAGACAGTTGAAACTGGTTTGCTTATCGGTTATTTCCTTTTGACATAGGTAGGTACTTACACTTTGGCAAAAAAGAGTAGAAAATAAAAAGTGGCAACACCTTACAGGGGCCCAAGTCTGCTAATTTAAAATAGCCTCAGTTGTGTCGGCAGAGTGTCAATGGTATTTTTGACATATTTGGTATTTTGCTAAACAATGGCTTACACCTTTGAGTATAGAATTAAGGAGGTGCCATACGGTCTGGATCTGCGTGCCTGGTCTGGCGCAAAATGGCTACCTTTTTGTATGGAATTTCTTATCGTTTGACAGGTCATCTACCAAGAAAACTATGAATAACTTGCGTCAACCTTGGCACGCTGTCATAAAGTCATTTGTACGTATATATGGAAAAAGAAATGTGGGACCTCCTTATTTATTCGATACTCAAAGGCTTATACTGATTGTTTGACATGACAAGTGACTTACACCAAGGTGTTACACTCTGTCGATACACATTGTAAATTAGCAGACTTGGGCCCCTGTAATGTTGTCCCGTTATTCTTATGAGTAGGTAAATTGATTTGAAAGGGACAATGCTACAGCTTTCCCACTTTTTAATTTCACATTTTTTTTTGCGAGACTGTAATGATATCTATATCTACACAGCAATAACGGTGGCCTTCATTAATATGTCAAAAGTGTTACAGAAAATGTATGAAAATGACGTAAGCCGCCGGGCCCGCAGCATTGAAAATGAAAAGTGTTTCATTCAAAAATAGACAAAATTCATTACACTTTTTTGATGTCACTTTTGTATCTAAAACTAGTGCCGGTTCACTACCTGTATAGCCGAGAGGAAGAAGACGGCAAGAAACCTTCGGCACAGGGCCCTACGTTATGTGCAATATATCTTTTTTTTAAATCGAGACACTTATATACAATTACATGTTGACTTAATTTATTATCACAGTTGATTTCATCTTGATATCACAGTATTGGTGTGAAGATACCATAAGATTTACAAGCACGTGCGGTTGCGGTTAAAGATTTGATATAAAACCGCACTAAAACTACCTACGGATTAGCCGCCAACCGCAGTTTGCAGTTTTCCTATCAATGCCAAACTGACAAACCTAACCTAAGCTCAACCATTTATACGTACTTAACAACCTAATCTACCCCTCCAAACAAAACTATCATAACTCACATTTTGAAAAAAACCGACACAAAAATACCTATCACTTAGAAAAATATTCAAAAGTAAAAACAAATGAAAAACGAAGCACGTTCGTGCACTATTCGTCACAGACCATCGCTATCGCAGTTTATCGCGTCTCTCGAGAAAAAACGCGGGAAAAATACAACTTCCTGACCATAAATTCATTAGACAACGTTGACATTTTTTTTAAACTCACGTCCGAGTTAGGTTATGAAGGAAAAGAGGTGGCATGGCTTAAATCCTATTTACATTATAATTGGCTATGTTTATGCCGACGGATGGATGTATATTTGTTACTCTTTAAAACTACTGAATAGATATTAATGAAATTTGGCATATTGTAGCCTATACGTATATCAGAATAACACTATATTATATCAATATTATATTTTTTGTATACTTATTAAATATCAAACTCAAAGAGTAAAGTTGTTTTCCGATGTGGAAGCACAATAAAGATTATGATATCCCATTAGTAATTTAAAATAGGAAATTATGTCAGTGTGATTAAATTGTAAATGACAAGTCATTGATATCAACAATATCAATAACTCAAAGTATTATTTAAATAACACTTAATGAAAGTTAACATTAAAAAAAATATTCAAATTTTTTTAAAATATTATTTCATCTTTTTCAGCTCGCTCTGAAAACTCCCAACTCTTTTCACAACCGTTCTGACCAGATGAGAGGCCGGCAAACACCTCCCACTATATCATAATTTATTTATCCTGATGACCTCTCTAGATCCGGCCCTGCTTTTTAAACACCTGATATACAGGGTGCTTTGTAACAAGTACCTATCTAAGTATATAATATTTTTATAGTTAGATTTGAGGCTTAGGGACTGTTTTGCCATCTATACATTAAATTTATCTGACAGATAAACCTATTGCTATTTTATAACTCGACGTTTTATGCTATCTACACGCCAAAGCCGGGCTAGGCCAGCGGCTTTACGTCCTACGAGTGGCAACTGTCAAAAAAGCCGGCGGCTTTGGTGTGTAGATACCATTAGACAGTGACAGGTATAAAATATCTGACGGATATATTTTATCTAGACGGTGAAACAGACCATTATTCTATAATAAAATAATAAAAAACTGAATCATATTCATCAAGTAACATGGTTGAAAAAGGAAAAAACATATTTCTTATTTCATCCAATTTTTTTTTCAGTTTTACAAAACAAAATCGGTCTGTTGACTTTCGGAAATTAAAAAACATCCTATATAAAAGGTAATACGTTTTAAAAATAATATCATCGTCCCCTATTTGTATTTTATTCTCATTTACAATACGGCGGAGTTTTTTATCTGTTTAATGTCTTTTTTTGGGTGTAGTAATTAAAATTAGGGACGATTTTTGCGTTATTACAACGGCTGGTACTTTACGTGATTATTTACTAGTATTTTATTGTAACTGTTACAAAATAATATTATGTAGGGAAAGAAGTATGTTTGGATTGTAAGTAAGTAAGTAAATATTTATTTCCAGTCCTATAAAATATACAAGAACAAAACAAAATTTAAACACAAAATAAAATGAAACTTAACTTTTAAAACTTAGAACATAAAATAAACCAGAGAGACAAGAATGAGAAAGATGATAGTTGTGGACTGGAAAATGGTCTCCGCTCAGCATATTGTCAGTAGTTGTAGTTGCAGCATATTGTAGCAGGTGGAGGGAAAAAGTCTCTGCCTATCCGTGAAAGATGCGTGACAGATATGTTCAAAATTTATTTATTTAATTTAACAGTTTATTGTAAGATGATAGTACATAGAGACAGAAAAAAAGAGAAGTTATACAAAAGGTACAGCATATTTCTAAAAGAAATTTCTTCCTGCAGACCCCACAGAGAGAGAAGTGATAGCATAAAGGCAGGATAGTCACTTAACCTACAATAAACAATAAAATATATAAGTATAAACCTACACATATATATTCGATAAATAAAATATAAAAAATATAATACATAAATATTATATTTTTTATAAATATATTTTTATTATTCATATTTTTTATAATATATGTTACATGAAAGGCCGGTTTCATTACTTACAGATAAAATTTATCTGACAGATATTTTATACCTGTCTCTGTCTAAAAAGTCATGTTTTATGAAATAGACATAGGTTTATCTGTCAGTTAAATTTATTCTCTTAAGGGCTGTTTCAACATCAACAGATAAAATCTATCTGACAGATATTTTATACGTGTGTCTAGAACGTCAGGTTTTATGAAATGGACATAGGTTTATCTGTCAGTTAAATTTATTCTCTTAAGGGCTGTTTCAACATCAACAGATAAAATCTATCTGACAGATATTTTATACGTGTCTCTGTCTAGAACGTCAGGTTTTATGAAATGGACATAGGTTTATCTTTGGTTTTTCCGTTGGATGTGGGCAGCGCAAGACCGGTCGTTGTGGAGATCCTTGGCTTTTGTCCAGCAGTGGACGTCCATAAGCTGACATGGTGATGATGAAGATAGGTTTTTCTGACAGTTAATTTTTATCTGTAAAAGGGAAAAGACGCCCTTTATCTCATTTATCACAACTAATTGATAATGTTACCAAACACGATTAACAAAACCCACCTAAAAGTAACACCCAAAAATACTAGGTTCCAAAAAATACTCATACCCATCACTAATTAGAAATATTATAAGTATTTATTGCTACGGGGGGCCATTTGGCGTGTTTATTTGGAAGCCTAATCGTTGCATGTTTACATTAATTAAAGATACTTAAGGACGTTTCAGTGTTTTATTGCCGAAATAAATTCAGCCACTCGTATAAAGCGTTTATAATACTTACCTACTGAAAATGTTGGGTTTTTTCAGTTACATCATTTTTACTGAGGCCAACACACCTGTAAAATTATGCTGGTCAACTTTTGTTGTTGTTTTCAAAAAAGTAGTTTTTGTAAGAATAAAAGAGTATAACTCAAAATTTATCAATATTCAAGCCTCAATTCAACTTTAAAATTATGTCAAAATTTGTGCCGGTTGATAGATGTTTGTTACTCATTCACGCAAAAATTACTGCACAGATTTCGATGAAACTTGACAATATTGTAGTAGCTTGCACATCAAAATAACACAAAAACTATGATATTAATTAATGATAGATATGACGATTAATCCATGTAAATGCGATAGGACAACAAGAAACTCGGAAAATAATTTTCAAAACGCTTTTTTGTTATACATCTTAAATCCTACTCGAAGTATTAACAAAACAATATTTACTACTTGCCTACTCAAAAAAATAATATTTGCGCGAAAAAAAATTTCCAACGATAACCTACTAGCAAACTTAACAACCCAAAAGATCCAACCCCTAGTCGTTAACATTATCACTGTTGTATTAAAATGGCTCCCAATATCGTATTGTCCGACAACCTTTACCGGTCGAATGCCCCGAATCAATTGCCCGTGCCATCGGTTAACCAACCGGAAAATATAGCCAAGTGGGAGTTACTACCTTTTCGTGTAGGTGGGGAATATGGAGTTAGTGAATTTTGTGTTGTATAAGTGATATCAGACAGTAAATGAAATCGAACATATTTGTATGGAGCCTGGTATAGTAAAATTTCCGGTATCAATTACACTCAACATCGTTTTATAATATTTTTCTCTATCGATTGACGTTAGTTTCATCAGTGGCCGCCAACTTCTTTTCTCCATACTAGCTCGAATAGGGGATTTGTAATTGATACCGAAAATTTTTAATATACCGATTGGGTTGGATGCACTTTTTATCTATTCAGTATGTTTCTCTCGAAATGACACATCTGACTGAACAAGGAGTGAAACAAAAGTGCTGAATGAATTCACTAGTCAATGAGGAAGGAATAGACTGGAGTGGCCCCATTTTTTTCATATACAAATGTGTGCCAAGGCTGCGTCGAGTTTTCCCATGGTTTTCTTGGTAGATGTCCTGTCAAACGATATGACGACCTTACGAAAACTAGCCATTTTGCGCCAGATAGCGGCACGCAGATCCAGACGGTATTTCATATCCATTAGTTTGACAATCAGTGTCACTTGTGACATTTGGCATGTTTGATTTTTACTCCGAAGGAACATAAAATGAAAATGAGAAAATAAGATGCGACCAATTGGGGGCTTAGCATGGCGAGCCGCGACAATTATCTCACGTATGCTGTCCTTATCACATTTAATACTATAGACAGAGACGTAAGCGTGACAAACGCACGACAACGTCTTGTCACAGAGTGCCATGCTAAGCTAGCTGATGTGTCAAAATATGACATTGACACTCTGTCGACACGACACACAACTGAGAATATTGTAAATTAGCAGACTTGGGCTCAGATCCTTTGAGTATAAAATATTAATGGAGGTGCCATACCGTCTGGATCTGCGTGCCTGGTCTGGCGCAAAATGGCTACCTTTTTGTATGGTATTTCTTATCGTTTGACAAGTCATCTACCAAGAAAACTACGAAAAACTTGGCGCAGCCTTGGCACGCTGTCTTATACTCATTTGTATATGAAAAAAGGGGCCACTCCTTATATTCCTTCCTCATTGCTCAGATCTGAATAAAAATTACTAATATCATTGTAAACAATCCACAACCCAAACAAACCATCAAAAGCAAAGAACCACAAATTGAATGTCCAATCATTAATACAGGATGTTTTATATCGGGGGGCCGGTTTTACGAGCATCCTGTAATTGGCGGTCAACCCGAATCACCCTGTATAAGTACCATCGATAGTGCTACTGGAATCAAGCGGCTATTACTACTATTACTATAATTGGAAACGATATTGTGAGTTGCTTGTAGTAGTTAATCGTTTTGGTAAGTTCTAGTGTAGGAAACTCAATTAGTTTACTTTAGTTATTTTGTTTTTCATTTTAATTACGCTATTTTATCTTTAAGCTGGAGTACACAGCATTCGGAGGCGATCAAGTGTTACTGTTACAATATATATATATATATATTTTTTTATTAGCCATTAAGATCCCACTGCTGGGCAAAGGCCTACCCCGCGACTTTCCATTTAACACGGTCTCCGGTAGTGTCCCGCCATTCCCGTGAAAATGCATCCAGATCGTCTCTCCATCTTTTTCGAGGTAATTTAACGAAAGAATTTTAGAAAGTGGACGGAAGTCATCTCTGCCTAGCCCGACGGGAAAGAGGAGTGTCAGTTAAGTAGTATGTAAGTTTTCTTTAGCCTACCAGTCACTTCTTCTTTCACTCTCGCCAAACATACCTCTTTCGTCAATCTCCGGCCTCTCGGCACAGATTACCTAATAGTTACTACGTAACAGATACTTCACTCAGAAGAAAATATTCAATACCTACTGCTTTAACAGTGCGCAATAGCCCAACTGTCACGTCAGAAACCACTGCATGCTAAAATGTGCCTAAATACTCAAGCGTATAGTTGAGATTGCTTCGCACCCCACGAATCCGTAAAAATCGCGGGGCTGCCTCTTCGATAAAATTAAATTACCAAAACGTTTTTTGACTAAGTTATTGAGAACTATGAATATGTTCCGACTTATATGGGGCAGTTTAAAATTGTATCGTTTTTAATATATTTATTTTTAACCTGTTTTTATTTTTAAATTTTAATGCTTTTTTATCTTTATGAATTCTCGGTTATTATTATGTTTTTCATTAACAAAACGTAATTATTAAAAATTATAAAACATTCAAAACAAACAAAAAAACGAATGAAACTATCAAAATTTGAACAACGTGCGAGCGCTTCGTTTTGACAGCCGTGCTTCGCTTGGTCCGCAAGCGGCCCGCTGAGCGGTAGGTATTTATAGCGCGCAAGTACATAGAGTGACGGAGGCCTGCTCTCGGTCCGTTTCACTTCTTTCTGATTAAATTTATCCTACTGTTAAATGTATCTTAGGGTTAGATTAGTGGTAGGGCATTGCATTATAAAAATGCGGGTAGAAGGGGTGTTCAGTTTAGTTTCTTGATAACCAGCAATCGGGAAAATTCTCTGCGGTGATGTTATTTGTTTCCTTTTCTACTATTTACATATTTTATTCTCATGATGATTTGTGTGTAGTTTACCGTGTACATTGTGTTTAATTTAAAAGAACGTTATTTTGTTTGCTATTTCATTGTTTTATTGATTTAAAGTTGAATCAATTGTTTTTTAAAAATTGAACCTGCTTCTGAATCCAAAAAACTACATTATCTATATTTTATACCTGTCACTGTCTAAAACATGTATTATGAAATAGACATAGGTTTATCTGTCAGTTAAATATCTGTAAGTGTTGAAACGGACAAATTCTTTTAAAATGTTCATCAAAACAACCCAAGTCACAAACTTACCACAAAGTCAGTGTGCAAAAGGTGTTATCTCCGAAATTAATGGCTAATCGAAACTCCGTACATTTTTGCCCGACATGAATATTAATGTTAGGAATATTTCGTTAATCTCGAGCCAAAATTTGCGATAATATGCGGAGCGGTTTCTTGCCGCCGAGTTACTGTCTTTAATTTATGCACAAGCACGAACTATAGCATTTTAACTCCTTCTGAGAAAACTGGTTGTAAGGAAGTGGTGTAACTTAAGTTTTCACGATTTTCTTGAGTTTTTTCTTTGCGACTCATAATAGACAAAAAGATAAGATGAAAGGTACCTGTATGAGTGTGTCAAAAACTAATTTTACTAGAAGAAAGGTCTATTAAGTATAATATTATTACGCAATTAGGTACGTCATGTAAAATAGTAATTAAGCAATATGATGACGATAGGTACATCAAAAAAATATACGATAGACGAATAGATACTCATACGGCCTGCTTTTTTGGTTCATTTCATTTTAGCGTCTTAGGTTTTCTTGTTTCATATAAGATAAAACTTTAGCAGAAGGTGGGCCTAAGTGGTCCACCAATGACCATTGATCCAACCAACCAACCAGGTGGGTTTTGTTTGAGAGCACAGAAATGAAATGAACCTAAAAAGCAGGCCGTGTGAGTATATATTTGTTAAACTTATAATTTGTGTGATGTAACGTCATGATATTGCATTTTTTTTTTATTTTGGACTAATGGTCAATGGTGGGCTAGTGAGGCCTTTATTCTGCCCTATTTATGTTCTGCTATTTTATCATTAGCTCAATATTTAATAATTCCAAAAAAAAACCCAAAATGACCTTACCCCCTTTCATACCCTACCGTTTTAGCGGCGATCCGGCTTAGCCGAAGCCAAAAAGTGTACAGTCACGCCTGCCCCCCACTCCCCACCGTCGGCTAACTTCATAACACTATGAATTTAAATACGTTAGCTGATGTCAAAGGGTAGTCGTGCCTTCTTTGGGGGGAAAGTAGCCATTTTTAATTTGTGATTCTATTTTGTTTTTATCTATGTTTTGTCGATGGAACTTTGATTGGGCTGATCAGTTGGCGATGACTCTGCTTGCTATGTCGCAGGTCATGGGTTCGATTCTTACTAGATGATAGAAGTGATATTTGTCTTGAGTCTGTGTGTTTATGTATCGATAAAGTATGTATTTATAGTACCTATGATATGTATTAGTAATAATTAACGTAAAAGCCAAAACACACCGGATGCGTATGCGTAGACGTATGCGTACCTCTGAGTTGTAATGTATGGAACTGTCACCGCTTGCGTAACGTGCAAACGCAAAGCATACGCATTCGGTGTGTTTTGGCCTTTAAGCTTTGCTTTACGACTAATAGCGGTTTCGGACTACATCCTATCCGAATACGATCTGATTGAAATGGTCATTGAAATAGTATAGCCGTAGAACTATTTCTATGGTAATTTGGTGTGGTAATCACATTGAATTCGGATTGGACGTTGTACGAAACGAATAGTTTCTTCCTACAATACATACATATCCGTCACGTTTCTCTCCCATTGGGGTAGGCAGAGACTACTTCCTCTTGCTACAATCCAAACATACCTACTTCTTTCGCTTCATCCACATTCATCAATCGCCTCGAACATGCTCATCGGTTTAAGGCATCAATTTTAAAGTATGTAAACGTTTCCTTTCATAAAACTCAATATACATAATGTCGACGAGTCATCAGAAGTGGCGTTTAAGCTTTTAGTTAACTTTTAGTTAATTAAGGTTTAGTTAGGGCTTGTACTGAACAAACTAGCTTTATTGCGAGGTTTCCAATCACGTTATAAAATAACAAGATGTACGTGATGTCTTCCGATGTCTGCTCTTCATGACCAATATCCAAACAATAATCCAACAGAATCCATCATACATGACAGCAACTCAAATATGAAAGCGCCAAACTGACAACCAGTCGGAAACATGCCAGTTCTTGCATTTTAACAGTAAAGAGTTTGCATATGGTTCCAAAATAGCCTTCATGAACGTAATCTTCGACACATATACAAGTATACTATCCTCCGTCAATAGATACATCCATGTACCCTCTAGTATCGACTGGGTACCAATAAAGTGCGCGGCTTCTGTTTACGAGCCTACAACTAGCCCGACCCCTATTAGGCGATCGCTATTAGCTTTTGAAGGGATGTTTGAATTGGTGATGTGGTATTTTTAATACTGCTGTCCTATAGTCTGTCCAAAAAGAGTAGAAATTAAAAAATTGCAACACAATAGCGTCGTCCCTTTCAAATCAAAGTAACGAAAACGAGACGACACTACAGTGTTGCCACTTTTTTAATTTCTACATGCATATCTGTCATGTCTCTTTCCCATCGGGGTAGGGAGAGACCACTTCGCTTCACTGTAGCAATTGGATCGAAGTGATCTCTACCTACTCCACTTCACTTGGTACGATCCAAACACACTTCCTTCGCTTCATCCAGATTCATCAGACGAATAATAACACATGCACGTAGGTTAAGGGTACTCTTGACTTGGCCTTTCTTTAACAATAAGTACCTGAAGAAAGATAATTTCCCCCTTAATACAATACGAGGTTTAAAGATAGTCCGACGTTAGTTCGTTTCGTTTGACGTTTCAGCTATGGAAAAAACGTCAAACTAAACGAAATAATGTCGGACTATCTTTAAACCTCGTTTCGTAATAAGGGGGTTTGAGTTTAAGTTTATTATCTAACCCCGGCGGGCGCTGTTCCCACTTGTGGTATATTTTTCAGAGATTTTTGTGCTCAACAAGCTATTCAAGCTATTGTTTTCATCGGTCATCTGTAACTTTTTAAAATTACCATTAAACAATATGGAGATTAAAAAAAAAAAGGTATACAAGGCAAGAGTGGATGGAAATGCTGGGAGGGGAAGGCCAAGACGAACGTAATTACCTCGATCAAATCAGGGACTTACTAAAGAAAGGCCAAATCAAGAGTACCCTAAACCGACGGGCATGTATGACGCGACTGATGAGTGTTGATGAAGCGAAAGAGGTGTGTTTGGATCTTAGCAAGTGGAAGGAAGTGGTCTCTGCCTACCCCAATGGGAGAGAGGCGTGATGGATATGTTAAAAAATATGCAATCACTAAGCACACTAACTGTGCTCTCAGCTCAACTGGTTTCCAAAAGTTTAAACACAAATACCGCATCAATTTTCCCAATAACTTCGTACACAATGGCGATCACTGTATCTTTGTAGAGCACGTAACCTCGACGCGATCGTAAAAGAAAATGCGTCCGACTGTACCGAACCGACAATTCGTCGACGTATTTATTTATCGATTACTGTACTCTTGTGTATGTAGGTAGACCATTTTAGGTTATGTTTTTTTTTTTTTTTGGTTTTGTTTCTTAGGTTTTTTTTTTAAGGCTTTGTTTTGTACTAAAGGCTGCCTGCGACTTCGCACGCAAATGTCATGTACGTAGACAGTATCTTAAAATTATATAGCCTACGTGTTCTTCTGATGTACAAGCAACATTATTGTAAAGTTTCATCAAAATCTGTTCAGTGGTTTTTGCGTGAAGGAGTAACAAACATCGTCACATCAATCCATTAGCACATTGACATTTATAATTATTAGTAAGAGGGGTGTTCTTATTCATTTTAATACTACTTTTATTTAATGATAAATATTTGTTTCACTCATTCAATTTAACAGCAATGATCTTATTGGTGAAGGAAGTATCTTATAAGAGAAAAAGGTGCTTAATCACTATATTTTTTGTCCATGAGTAAGTAATTGTCTATCTATACACATCCGGGCCGTGTCCGGGACGTGTCAGTGAAAAAATATCATTCCATACATTTTCTGTGGATTGGTTCACACAAGTTGTCATGACGACGTATGGTTTTCCCTCCTGACGGGCCACGGCCCGGACACGTCCCGGGCACAGCCTGGATCTGTGTATATACTAGAATGAGTAATGTTACGATTGCAAAACATTACATCAAATCATGAAATGACGATGCAATATTTCCTTAGCTATTTTTTTCCTGTAATTACTTCTACTGATTGAATCTTAAAAACAAGAGGCACTTTGAGATAAAATATGTAATTAATTATGGTATTGATAAGAATATTATCGTATAAAGATTTTAATCTATGTTTAATGCAAGTCCGGATTATTTGGAATAGAAATAGAAATATTGCACAACATGGTACTTGAAAAGGTCTTATGATACAAACGTGGACCTGGATGGTAAAAAATACCCAATTTTTTTTTATTTTATTAGCCTATATTGTCCCACTGCTGGGCAATGGAGCGCAGCATACTAGGTGTGAAGAGAGTAGACAGGGTGAGGAACACTGTGCTGCGTTCCAATACTTCCAATACTGGAATCGCAGATGTTGGACGAAAAGCCGCCAAATTAAAGTTCGACTGGGCTGGCCACGTCAGTAGCATGCACACAAAGCGTTGGGCGAGAATAGCCACCTAATTTAAATAGGTAAAAACTCCAATACAATTACGTAAATGGGTGAATCTACTCAAGATTATTCTCCTCATACAAAAAAAAATAATCACATTTTACCACGAGAATGGCGTTTATTTTAAGCTAAATCTATAAACACATGAATTATATGCTATATTATATTAAAGACACGTTAAAGAATTTAATATTTTAGAAAATATTGGCAAATATAAAAATTTGAGTGTTGCTGATAATGACGGATGTTGCCGACAGTGACGAATATAATGACGGAATGTTACCGACAGTGACGTTTGAGTTATATTATTGATGTAAATATTTATTCTCGAATACTTTTTTATTTTTCTTTTAACTACAACTTAATTACCGTTAACATGCAATCCATTATAAATTAGCTAAGACGGCTAGGTCAAAAGCCCACCCTGAATCGCACCTGATGCAAAAGTGGCTATGACACTAGCAGCATTCCCACACTGAATAGCGAGGAAAAAAGGTTAGTCGGGACCATTGCGCAGTAAAATTCTACGCAAGGGTCCCGACTATTGTTTTTTAGGCGCTTCCCTAGTTCACGCATCAAACTCTTAGCTTCCGTACACCAAGTCCCGCTTTCCTCCACTACGACGGGAACAAAGAGGTACTTACCTCGTCTTGGAAGGGAGCATATTTAGCATGCTTTTGTATGGCAGCTCCTTCTGCTGCTGCACTAGCTGCCCTACATGTACAAGGCAGGTGGGACATGGCGAAGGTACTTATGCAAGTTGCATCCTAAACTAGACAGCGTCCCCTTTCCCGAGAGATGAGGATTAATCAATCAGTCCTCTTGCCATTTGTGTGATTTAGGCTTGGCGGTTCCGGGGTCGCCGCTCAACCTCGTTAAGCATATTTTATAGTGACGAGGAAATCGTCTAGCTGACTTGACACAACTCAACCCTTGATGTCCCAAAGAGTCCGCAATCGTACCACAAACGTGACAATCCAACCGCAGATAAATTACTATCCTCAATGAGCTCGTTGATTACAGCGCCCAAATACGGCCAGACTCTGGGCTTGATGCCGCCTCAAGCATAGCCAGATTCCTACCCACAGCCGCTTCATTAGAATCCGGCTGCTTGCTTTGTACATGTGATCGTGCCAAGAGCGCTGGACACCTTTGTCCCTTGGCTGCTCAAGACACACAGTTGCCCAAACATTTAAAGCCTCCGCCGTATATAACTAATAAGAAGATTGCCACCTTGGACATAAAGTTTTTAAACGACTCAACCGTTAACCTCGTGGGAGGAGGTTAAAACGCCGATATATTGATATCCTGCATTCTTCTAACACCCAATCTGCCGTAGCGGATGATAACGAAGTCTGCTGTCATTGAGCCTCATTAAGTTTTACATTGAGAATCGTCTCCAATGTCACCTTGAAGTCTTCGCCGATTTTAGACATTTCATTGACATTTCATAAAAACCAAGTCGGAGACGTTCTCATATTATACACCAGTGTTGGGACATATAGGCAACTACGGAAGAGTGTTAAGGCCACATGGGCAGGCAGCTGCTTCAGATGCTGACGCGCCCGGCAGATTATTTCGTTTTTTAAGTTAAGGCAGCTGGAATAGCATCATGAAGAATGGGAGCCTCCAGGAGTGCGGGCTGCCATTTTTCTGCCGGTTCAACATTTGCAAATGATGTAGCATGCCCTGTATATGAGAAACATGCTTTTTAATGATAATCGTACATCAAAATAATTTATTGCCATCAGTCGTTTTCTATACAAATAATCATTATTGGTAACAAACGTCATTGTTTTCTACACAAATAATCATTATTGGTGACAGATGTCATCGTCGTCAGACACAATGTTGGCAATAATGATGTTACTAACAATGACGAATTTTGGAAAAATCGCTGCTATTGGCAAAATAGGTTATTAAATTATGAAACAAACATTACACGTTATCTGTTTCCCTAATAAGTTCGCCATGGTAAATAAATAAAGAGTTTACCATGCATTATATTTCAAATACAGCAAAAGAAACCAATGACGACGTGGCATGAATATCTTTGGAGAACGATATTCAATTAATTATCATTGGAAAAATTTGCGTCCGTTCACTATGACGAGTGGTGTTCGACTTAGGTACGAGGGGGCTGCGACTTTTAAGTTAGACGTGACGCTTCGGGTGCTTTCCGTTTTTTTTTAATCATGCTAAGTAAACGTGTTGCCAATAATGACGAATATTTTTTGAACATTGTTTGAACTAATTTTTAATTAACTTACCACCTACTTTTTAAATTTATTTTCTTTAAAATATCTTGCCTGTTTAACGATAAATAATATATTCCTAGACAGGATTACTCTATTATTAATAATATTTTCACTATGATATAAAATATCGAAAATCATGTAAAGGCGACACCTAAAATATCGTGGTTTTCTAGCGTTTTTTTCTAATAGCTTGTTTTTCTGCTATTCAATCACTGAACGGTTTTGATAACTTTTTACTTCATTTATTTAGGTAGTAGAATAACTATAAAAAGTTTTGAATTTCTTTTACAATTATGAATGATAGGGCGAGACATAAATTTTCGACCTCTTGAAGATCCACCCAAATACAGTTTATCTACTGAAAGTACCTACAGACCTACAAGTACATGGTATAGATACTCATCTACGTCCCTAATTTTATTTTAGAATATATAGGTACATCTAATGTATATATTTTTCTTCCTCTCTTTCTGGCTTTAATAAAAATCAGCGTCTTATTATTTTAAAGATACAGTGCATGACACATATCGAAAAGGGGTCACTAATGTTTCCCATAAATTTAAGTATCATATTTTTTTATTCTATAATTTCATTTGCCATAATATCGTCATCTATATGGTTTTATTTGCTATAAAACTCATAAGACATATTATTTCGTGACATAAGTATGTTTGCCAGAATATAACAAATGCACTAATATTTAAAAGCTATATTTACTTTAAACATAATGACTACATGACATAAATATATATAACCTATAACCTACAACCTACTGATGGTATCACCTACATGATAATATTTACATGATCCTGATGAACATGCAGCATGCATGCAAGCAGGCATGCAGCAAGCAGGAATGCAAGCAGGCATGCAGCAAGCAGGGATGCAAAATCATGTTAAAACCTAACCTAACCTATCCTAGCCGTTCTGGTTAGTATTTGTTTTTTATTGCGGGGGGCTTCGCCCCCCGAGCCCCCCCTCGGGGGCTGCGCCCCCGGACCCCCCTGCCGCCGTGTCTCGCTGCCACGCTGCCTGCTGTCGTCTAATCAATTTGTAAATTCATTCATAATAGTACATACCTACTACCTAACACATACATATTACATATTATTTATAATAAATAATATTATAGTCGTTTGTTTTAGTACATATAATGATTATTAGAAATAAATGTTATAGCATTCAAAAGTTATACCTTGCAATATTATGACAAAAAAATAATCGGTGAAACAATAATTATGGATTAAATAAAGTATTGCAATTAATATTAGTGCATCTAATACTTATGTTTAAAAATCATTATGTCAAACAAAAATATGGCATTTAAATTTATGGATAAAAAAAGACTCCCATCGAAAAGACTCCTTTTCCCTCATGTCTAAAATTCCCTAAAATATTCCATTCATTGATTTCATAACCTCACTTTATGTATATACATCTCAATCGATATAGAGGTAAGATCCAAGATCCCTCGACGAAAAAAAAATCCCCTACAAGGTGATTCTGTAGAAAATTAAAAAGGCCTGAGGGCGATTGGGTGATATTTTCTTCATTACAAAAGAACGATAGGCCGCACAGGTGTATTGTGGGACGTTGTGAGTGTGTGAAAGTAAGGATGGGGGCTTGTACTTCCAAAATATTAAGTACTTTTAGTTTGAATTAAGGACTATCTGCATAGATCCGGGCCGTGTCCGTCAGGAGGTAAAACAATACGTCGCCATGACAACGTGTCCGGGACGTGTCAGGGAAAAAATATCATTCCATACATTTTCTATGGATTTTTTCACACACGTTGTCATGACGACGGATTGTTATCCCTCCTGAAAGGCCACGGCCCGGACACGTCCCTGGCACGGCCCGAATCTGTGTAGATAAACTTTTTACGGAAATATAATCATAGAAGTGAAGGAAGTCTTTGTGAAGTGGAGCATACGATACGATGGGAGAGAGCCGTGACAAATACATATATACCTATGTATGTATAATCTTTGAAGGATATAGCTTTTTGTTGGAGTAATCGCAATGTAGGCAACATAAATTTAGGAATTATATACCTACTTGTTGTTACGAAGCAATTGCATTTTGTCCTTTGATTAACCTCTCACATCCCACTGACTCATTATAAACCCAGGCACAATAGATTTTCTATGTTATTTTTTCTGGGTTGTAAAAAATTAATTCGTTTTTGAATGGAAAGTGAATAAAATTCGCAATAGGTATGTCTAGTACTCTTACGTCAGCATGTAAGAGTTTGACATCTAGCGTTACAACATGGTTATAAATGATAAAAGTTGTGGACGATATGCTACACGATTTGGTATGATCAAATAGGTAGTTTAAAAAACTAAAACACGCTTTAGCTCGCACTAAACATGCTCCATTATCAGATCAGTTCGAAAAAACCATATTATTGTATTGTGTTCAGAACTCAGAGCATGTGCACAATTTCATCCTATTCGAAGACCGGGAAGTGGTTCAAATTAAGATTCCAAGATTTGTTTACATACATAGTTACTTACAAGTGAAGCTAATATAAAGCGTGTAAAAAAGTTCTAATTGATAAATAATCATCACGATAAAAAAATACTTTCAAGTCCGTGAAAGGTAACCTAGTATTGTCCACCCCATCTCTAGACCCCAGTTCATAAAGCAGCCAGTTACCTAGCTAGAATAAATTCAGGTTCGCTGTACCACTGTAATGAATGCTAAGATTAAGATTTGTGCTCTTTTGTTAGCATTGTGCTACCACTACCTATTCTAGTACCTACTATAAGCTATACAAATAACTACAGTTACATAGATTTTGTAATTGTTTGCGTATTGTCATGGTATTGTTTGTATGTAAAGGCTGAAACACACCGGATGCGTATGCGTAGCGTTGTGTTGCGTATGTATGAACTTTCACCGGTTGCGTAACGTAGACGTGTCGTCGACGTGACGCACGCGGTGACAGTTCCATACATTACAACTCAGAGGTACGCATACGTCTACGCATACGCATCCGGTGTGTTTAGGTCTTTAGAGGCTCATGCACTTGTGGTTGATACGGTTACGATTTTGATGTTTTATATGACATGCATGTATTAGGCGACTGATGAATGTGGATGAAGAGAAGGAAGTATGTTTAGATCGTAGCAAATGGAGGAAAGTGGTCTCTGCCTACCCCGATTCTCTATCTTGAGCCGCCTCTGCCCAAACATCCGGTCACCAATATAATTATTTAATAATGTGTCTGTCAAACCATCAAAAACCATGAAACTTGAGCCGATAACTATTAGAATTTAGAAGTTTTAATAGTTTTACACCGGATACGTATGTGTTGCGTATGTGAAGCCGTATGCGTACCTCTGAGTTTTAATGTATGGAACTGTCACCGCTTGCGTAACGTAGACGTACACGTCGACGTGACGCGTAGCCCGGTGTAACATCGGGTTGCACCGTAACTACGCGCGTCGCTACGCCGTGCTTAGGTCTACGTTATGCATACCCATCCGGTGTGTTTCAACCTTTAATATAATTTTAAATTAGAAGCTTTTTAATTAATCAGCCACTGTCCAGTTTTATTACTGGATCAGAAAAAGGACAAATAAGTACCTTGAAAAGATCACTTAATAAACCCAAACATTTGAACCAACATAAATCCAATCTATTTCAGTAGGTATTCGCATCCCAGCGGATCGACAATACCCGACCACTGTTAATGGCACACATTTCTATTAGTTTTTATAGAGCTCGGCCTCCTCTTGAAATGTTTTCCTTATAGCCGTAGTGCACAAACTGTATACATCGATATATTGTTTCTGTTTTTGTTGGGATTGGATGTGATGGTTTTATTTTGGTCAGTTAAATAAATAAGGTTTAATGCCTGAAGAAAAACATTTCAGGCCAAAACACACCGGATGCGTATGCGTTGCGTATGCATTGCGTATGCGTAGACGTATGCGTACCTCTGAGCTGTAATGTATCGAATTGTATGAGACAGGACACACCGCTTGCGTAACTTAGACGTACACGTTGACGTGATGCATAGCCCGGTGTCACATTGGGTTACACCGTAACTACGCGCGTGGCTATGCCGTGCTTACGTCTACGTTACGCATACGCATCCGGTGTGTTTCACCCTTTATGTTCTTACATACTACATAGAAACCAATTTGTCACACCTCTCTCCCATTGGGATAGACAGAGACCACTTTCCTCCACTTGCTACGATCCAAATACTTATTTATTATTATTTATTTATTTAACAGTTTATTGTCAGAAAATAGTACATAAAGACAGAAAAAAAGAGAAGTTATACAAAAGGTACAGCATATTTCTAAAAGAAATACTTCTTTCACGTTATCCACATTCATCAGTCGCATACAAATGGCGCATAAGTTCTACTTAGGTAGCAACATAATAATAAAACTAGCCATATTTCGGGCTATGCCAATCAAATCATCACAGAAGTGTAGGCCTAATAATAATTACTTGTTTAATAACTTATCGCCATAAAATATGTCCGCCATTTTTATAACCTCTCGTAAAAATATTATGAAAGTAGTACAGGTAATATTTGTGAGATAATTTGATTGAGGTTCGGCAGACATTGGAGACGTACGCGCGTTTGCGGAGCGTTCGCGTTTTATTTCCGCTACCAAAACGCGCGCGTTTTTCACGCGTTTTGACACATTACAGATAGGAGCGGAGTAGTAGCAGGAAAGGGCGATGATAGGCATCATAGCAAAATATTGTGTTTTTCAATGATTTTGCGTAAACTAGTAGTAAAGACTAGCCATATTAAGACTTAATTACTAAATATTAAGTATCTATGACTAATTTTATTTGCGTCAAAAGCATGTTGATCTTAGATTTTACTTATTTCTTTAAAAAATAGAAATGTATGAATTTAAAGAAGTTCAGACTAAATAACAGTTGGGTATACACATAGAAAAACATTCAGCTATCCGAACGTGAGGAAGATAGGGGTCTTAGGCTCTTGGGTTATCTGTCAAAGCGCGAACGCTACGCGAGTAAACACGTCAGGCGCGTTTTGATAGTGGAAAAAAAACGCGTATTTACGCTCCGCAAACGCAGGTTTTTAAAACTACGTCTGCAATGTACCTAACGCGCGACATGGTTCGTATTTATCGTCATATCTTGGAAAATTTACGCTATATCTTAAAATAATTATAGCCTATTTCTTATTCTGATGTGTAAGCCCAATTTCGATAAAATAAAGCTTCGCTCCCACTTGTCATGAAAATCCACGACAAGTGAGAAAGGGGCTTTATCCGAACTAAAATATACAGGGTGTAACAGAATGTAGGTATAAAGCCGAAACACAGCGATAGTCCTCATTAAACTAAACAACTTTTCCCAAGGAACATGGGTCGTAACTCGAAAAATTTTTTTAGATCGCCCATACTTACTCGATCAGCTGATCGGACATTTTGTATGGGGAGGCGAAATTTTTTTTCGAGTTACGGCCCATGTTCTTTGGGGAAAGTTGTTTAGAATCATTAGGACTATCGCTGTGTTTTGGCTTTATACCCCCTTTCTGTTACACCCAATATAAAACTCTCACCCCCATAAACTTTTATTTATGGGAAATTACTAATCCTTATTGTTATACTTTAATATTAGCAATATAATGATATTTCATAAGATGATAGGTCATAAATACTATAATGGCTGCCATCCCCAAGATTACTCATTAATATTATTTTATGACTAATAAATATAATGCTTTCGTATCTACTGAAATGTATAAATGATAGGTGAGAGTGAGTTTTGTCTGGTTAAGGCTTTTATAAGTCTACTAATCAAATAATCTTTATTCCGTGGGCAATAGAGATGATGACTACATTCAAAAATTCAAAATATAATTAGTCCCTCATTTAGGCTATTAAAAATATTTGAAACACATTACCTGATCAAATAAATAAATACAAAGATACAAAGCATCAAAGTTACGGATTGGGGGGGATTGACGTCACTCCTAGGTAAAAATGGTACCTAGGCATGATGACACGAGCAATTTTAACCCAGTGTATCTTTGTCATTTTTAGTTAAAGAGAAAAAGAAAAAATACGTGTCGAATATTTTAAAATAATGTATGTGATGGGCTAAAAAATGTTTTTAGTCATCATGCCTATTTTATACAGGGTAAGTACTTTAAATTAAGTCAATGTTATTTTAAAAATATGTACTTTATGTATATACTTTATATACCCTCTGTACTATATACCTAGCTGATACAACATCGTATATACGAGTATCTACCAGGATATAAGAATAGCGCAAGAGGTTGCCACTTCACTCAAGTGTTTTCGATATGGCATCGATCTTACTTGAAGGTTTGAGAGCCCTTTGCTATAGCTCAAGGCCACTTTTCTTAAGGAAGTCATTAATTTAATGTATAAAGAAGAAAACAATATATATTTAGTATTTATTTATTGCAAAAACAGTTATGTTTAGCATATTATTGTAATATATTTAGTATCCATCTTGTGTAAATCTCAAAAAATAGCAAAAACAAACTGTACTTACTCCAAAAAAAAAATTACTTTTAATTCTTCAAAAGAAATCCATTATCAGCCACAATACAAGACCCAGTTATACCTTCAGCTTTGTCACTAGCGAGATAAAGTATCAATTCAGCTAATTCTTCAGGTTTCGACACTCTATTCAGAGCAGTCATTTTACCAAAGTCATCCCATTTCATTTCCATTCCAGCATTATCGAAGAAATCAGTTTTGACTGGTCCTGGACATATTGCATTGACTCTGCAACCATGACTTGCAAATTCCACAGCAGCACAACGAGTGAAATGGTCTAAGCCTGCTTTTGACACGTAATAAGCCATGTAACTTGAATCCCCTGGTGGAGCTGTCGATGCAGTACTAGAGATATTTATAATATTGCCTTTAGATGCTATGATATGAGGACCAGCTAATGAAGTCAGTAAGACAACAGCTCTTAGATTCACGTTCATAGTTTCATCGTAAGATTCCATGACTTTTGGGTCGATAATCTTGCAGTGTTTTGCGAAGCCAGCGTTGTTAACTAAGACGTCAATTCTGCCAAATGCTTTGAGAGTGTCTTCAATGACCTTTTTTGCGTCTTTGTCTTTCGCAAGATCAGCAGTGATGATGAGTGGTTTATTACCGAATTTGGCAACTTCAGTAGCGACTTTGGTCAATTTTTGCTCGTTGCGGCCTACCATGGCAACATGTGCACCTTCTTTCGCGAAAAGGATAGCTGCGGCAGCGCCAATTCCTGAACTTGCTCCAGTAATAACTGCTACTTTTCCGATATTTGAAAACATTTCGAATTTGGAATTTGATCTTTTTTTATTTGATTAATTTTTTTGTTTTCTAAAGAGTTTTCTTTTGTTTTTAGATTTAACACAGAATGTTTGCGATTGAACTAATATGCAATTAATATATTCAGCCTTTTAAATAGTTTATACTAGATAGTAGATAAAACTATACAGGGTGGAAGAATTAAGTTGGTACCTAATACAAAAGTATCATTAACAATAAAAACTATTCTAGCTTGTTAAAGAAAAAATGGTGACTATTTTGTTTTCGAGTTACGACCCATGTTCCTTGAGGAAAGTTGTTCAGTTTCATGAAGACTATGGCTGTGTTTCGGCTTTATACCCCCTTTCTGTTACACCCTGTATAAGTACAATAATATTCTTATCAATAAGAGTATTATTATATTTATCTCTAAGCACCTATCGTTTACAAGATTCAATAATGTATTAATGGAAACAAATAAACAAGGAAGTTGGATTGAATCGTCATTTCATAATTTGAAGTAATGTTTTGCAATAGTAAATTTACTAACTCATTCTTATCTTATCTTATTTAGCCACTCGTGTCCCACTGCTGGGCAAAGGCCTCTCTTCTCATACGCCATGACTTTCTGTCTCGAGCTTCCTCCACCCAGGTACTCAAGACGGTATCCAGCTCGTCCCGCCACGTTTTCTGCGGTCTGCCGCAACGTTAACTCATTCTGTCCTACTAATATTATAATTTCAATAATATCAAAAAAAAAAAAAAATTAAATAAAAAAAAAAAGAAAATAAAAAAATGAAAATTAAATTAAATTTTGCAATAGTAAGATCTTTGAATACCTATAGAATATATAAGGAGGTGCTATACCGTCTGGATCTGTGTGCTGGGTCTGACGCAAAATGGCTACCTTTTGTATGGAATTTCTTATCGTTTGACAGGTCATCTACCAAGAAAACTATGAAAAACTTGCGCCAACCTTGGCACGCTGTCATAAACTCATTTGTATATGAAAAAAAATGTGGCATCCCCTTATAAATTCTATACTCAAATAGTAAAATTAATACATAATTGTTTACCTCGTATTTTTTTGAGGTGACTGATGAATGCGGTTGATGCAAAAGAGGTATCTGTTCAGTATTTTTTGCGTAAAAGATTAACTAAAATCCTTACATCCATCAATTGGCATAAATATTAACTTATAGGATACTAGAGGCTGCCCGCGACTTCGTACGCAATTATCGTCATTTTGTCGTAAAATTTCATTATGGGCCCGTATTCTCTTAATTACCAAATGAAAAATGGTGTCTCTCTAGAATGTGAATTGTATGAAATGACACATTTTGGTATTCTCTTAACAGATAAGTTGACAGTGGACAGCGATCGGCCGTACATTTTATTACTTTACGCTTTATTTGGTATTCTACTCCGCAATGTCACATGAGTGGCAGTTCCAAACGGTATTCTCTTCGCTATTTGACAGTTGTTCTCTAATGGCATTTCGTTCGGTCGTCCGTCGTTCAGTCGTTCAGTCGTTCGGTCACCCAAACACTATTTCGGTGTTTTTTCGAAAATTAACGTGCAATTTATGCAAAAAATGCATGTAAATCTTATAGAAATAAATATTCTGTATTTTAAAGTATGTCTAAGCTTATTCTAGGTCGAAAAAAATCTATCAATCGGTTGATCAATTTCTTCGAACAATAATTTTATTAAATATTGGCAACATCGACAACTAAATCATTCGCAAAGACAAATGAATGACAAAGCCCTCTAGACACTACTAATCGACTATTTCGTGGCACATAAGAGAATACCAAATTTGTGACCTATTGCTGTAGAATATTTATCTGTTGGTTATAGTATGGTCGCTTAACTTAATTTAAGAGAATTGGTACCCTGTTCAGTGGTTTTTACATGATGAAGTAACAAACATCCATCCATCCATCCATCCATCATTGGCACAAACATTGACAATTATAATATTATTAGGATAGGTGTTTTTTTATCTTAAGATTATATCCTACCAATAGATAGAAAAAACTACTGAATAGGTTTTGATGAAATTTGGCAATATTGTAGCTTATTATATCTGAATAACATATAGGTTATATAATTTTGAAATAACATGATTATTTTCAAGATATGACAATAAATTCGTACGAAATCGCAGCTAGTTCTTGTCACTTAGACCCAGAACACACGATGAAACGCAACTGCAACGCAACTGAAACTGCTAGTTACTTTTGAGTTGCATCGAAGTTTCTGCTATAGACTTCTTTAGAAAACCACACACGACGCAACTGAAACAGGTTTCCTCACGATGTTTTCCTTCACCGTTAGCAAGTGGTAATTTTGTTTCAGAAAAAAATAATTCAAAATCATGTTTATTTGTTTAGGCGAATTATTGCACTTGAACAAGTCTATAGATAATAAACATTTTTTTAGCTTATGCTAGATAAGCAAATATTTATTTAATACACTACCTTTTAGACCCAGAACATACGGGGAAACGCAGCTGCAACTGAAACGAAACGTTTCAAACTAGTTGCGTCGTGTGTGGTTTTTTTAAAAGTCTATAGCAAAAACTTCGATTTAACTCAAAAGTAACTAGCAGTTTCAGTTGCGTTGCAGTTGCGTTTCACCGTGTGTTCTGCCGCTTACACATTTTTAATTCAGTTAATCCAAAATTTCCCAATTTATCATCAAAACTTATACAAACAATCGATATAAACAAAACCCACCGAAAATTAGTCTCAAAAACATTAACTACCAATAAACCTATACAGGGTGAAGAATAAAATCACCATTAATTCATGTTGTCGACGTTAGTAATAGCCACTCGTTATAGCGCGACCTGTATAGCCTCCATTTGCGCGACACTCTGTATAAATCGACAGTTTCTTTTATATACACGATTTAGTATGGAAAGCGAATGGTAATGTACTTATAGGTGTATTTTTGATGGTTTATTTTATATAATTTTTTTTTTAAACGTTTTTCAAAAAAATATTTGTGAAATTAGTAGTTGATGTTTTTTTTTTCTCTACCTTTGTCAAAGTACCTACATATTCTTTGAACATACATGCGTAGGTTAACTACATATCTCTTTCACGCGTCTTCCACATCACGGTAGGCAGAGACCACCTTCCTTCACTTGCTATGATCCATACACACTCCTTTCGCTTCATAATGTGGATGAACATCTTTACTAATCAATATTTTCGGTAAGTATATTTTTTATATCTCAAAAAATAAATTCCAGACAAAAACATACGCCGCGAAATTTCCCAAAAATACCAACTAAGCAATTTAACCGCCACATCGATTAAATTCGAAAGAAAATAAGGAAATTCCCAAAAGGAGCGTAGCAACTAACCCGACTAACAAATGTGCGGAAGGGTAGTTACAATATTTATCTCGTGGACAGTGGTCTTTTATTGGGCTGTTGGTCACTTCGGAATTTGCGCTATTTATTTATTGTACCGTGGGATGCTGTGACATATGTTGGGACAGGCGGGGAGAAACGTGGCAAGCTAGTTGGCGTGGTTGTTAGTGACCAGAAAGGCACATGTCGTGGGTTCGATTCCCAGTAAAGACAAAGACTACTGTGATGTAATATGGTATTACAAATTCTATTAAATACAAATTCTATTAAATTTAAATACTATTAAATTTATTAAAAAAGAACTATTCAATTTGTGCCAAAATTGACGTTCTTTTTACGAATTCTTGTCTTAGATCCAACTATCGGAGGCTACAGCTTGAGGGAGTCCTGTAGGGTTTCTCTTCTCATATTAAAAGAATTTCCTGGAGTGGAGACCTCGTACTACCAAGCGCAGTGTGGGACGGCCACCTGTCAGATGGATTGACTATCTAGAATATCTTCTCGTTGGATGCAGATAGCAATGAAACCGTCGCATTGAAGAATCATTGGAGAGGCTTATGTTCAGAAGTTAACAGCTACAGACTGAAATCGTAGAAAACTATAGTCCACAATTAACCTCTCACATCCCACTGGCCCATTATAAGCCCAGGCACAACAGATTTTTTTTTGTTTTGTTTTTTTCTAGGATGTGAAAGATTAAATGGATAGCTCTTTTGAAATATTAATATTATTATATGATTCTGTGTTTATTCCTGAGATTTGTAAAACTTAAATTGAAAAGAGCAACCCTACAGAGTTTCTTGCTAGGTTCTTCTCTGGGGAAAACTGCACTCTTGCGAATCTAGCATCAACTTTAAAAAATGACCCATCCTAAGTTTTGTCAAAACCTACAGGACTAAAATATTTTTCATTTCATTTGCTTATGCTCAGGCAGTTAACAGCTATAGACTGAAATAATGGAAAAGATAGTCCACAATTAAATACTAAATCCAAAACACTTTTCTACACAACAGTACTCGAAGTATATTAAAAGAAGAGGCTCAGCCCGCGCCAGCATTTGGTTTTTATACACCAATACTTTGTCGGATTCCGAGCTTCTACCGTTTATTGGATAACTTGGCTTTGGAAGCTACTAGACATGGCAATAGAAAATTAAGATTCTGTTTTTGAAGTTCTTTGTTTGGAAAAGATTTAAAAAGTTGGAATGTGGTCAGAAAAATGGTTAATTCCGATTTAAACAATGTTTTAATCATCTACTTAGGTGTATTTTTTTGTTAATAGTTTAAAGTGTGTAATGAAAATGAATTAAATGTAATTTATAAATTATTCTCTTTTATCGCAAAATTCATTAATCAAACAAACATGAAAAATCAAAAATTACACATAACCATACTTTGATGGCGATTTCAAATCGCGTACCGTCGCGTCGCGTCGTGTTGTGTCGCGTCGTGTCGTGAATTTATGTTTTAGCCCTGATGGATTTAGTTTGATTCTGTCTTATTATGATGCTCCCACTGCACGTAAAACAAACATTTTCTATAGCCAAAAATCAAAAATAAGTCAAAAATAAAACAGAACAAAATCGCCAGCCAATGCCCACGTTCCAATTTCCCCTACCATTCCTAACCCAACATTCCAAAGACACTGGACACCTAATAAGCCTACTCTTGCTAATAAATCACTCGTAATGTTGTCTCGCTGTTATTGATTCCTGCCATTTGGCTGTCCTCACTCCGCTAATTCGAGAAATAAATAGTAGGGGGCTCTGTTTATTGGGTAAATGAGAGATATTTTTCTTTGTAAGTGTATTTCTGAGTTTATTTCTCATGTACGGATCAATTTATTCGATTAAGTAACACTTGCTAACGGTGAAGGAAAACATCGTGAGGAAACCTGCATACACCAGAGAAGAAATTCGAAGAGGTATGTGAAATCCGCCAAGCTGTACTTGGCCAGCGTGGTGGAATACGGCCTAATCACTCTCTGTATGGGAGTAGGCTCGTACCCCTCGGTGGGGACATATATGGGCTGATAACAACAACAACAAGTTGGTAAATATTGTGCTCAGTAGATCTTTTCCACTCGTTTTGTAATTTATTATAAACTTTATTTATACTAGAGGCTGCCCGCAACTTTGTTCGCGTTTAACGTCATATCTTGGAAAAATAATATAGCCTATATGTGTTATTCTGATATATAAGGTACAATCTTGACAAATTTCATCAAAATCTATTCAGAAGTTTTTACGTGAAAGTTTTTGTATGGGGAGTTTTTACGTCAAAAACTCCCCATACAAAATGCCCGATCGAGTAAGTATGGGCGAACCAAAAAAATTTTTCGAGTTACGACCCATGTTCCTTGGGGAAAGTTGTTCAGTTTCATGAGGACTATCGCTGTGTTTCGGCATTGTACCCCCTTTCTGTTACACCGAGTATACAGTTGTCCGTAAACTCAAGGTAAGTTACTAACATTGAATCTAACAAGAATCTAGTTTAAAAAAAATCAATACAGTACTTTTATTACAAGACCTAAATACCTAAAACCTTGACATCTGAACAAGGCTAGAAGAATCAGTTTGCATAATAAATCCGACATAAAACCTTATTCGCCTGGACTATAAATCTAGAAGGTTGCAGTCACTGTGACGGTATCAGTAAAAATATATACTTCCCATCCAATAGACAAAGATAAGAGACTGTCTGCGACATTCCGAAGATATTTCGCTTTTGATGCGGTTCGGTTGAGTGGAGGCGGCTTCTTGTGAAAAAAGTCTGGCTTATGTTTCACTATTATAAAATAGTATGTGAAAAGACTTTTAAATGTACTTATAAAATATTCTGCTAAATTTTATTGTCTCAATGGAGCACGAATCTATTGGGCCTCAAATTGATTAACCGTCAGAAATACTGCCTATACCATCGAAGTAAAAACTAAAATAAAAGATATACATACTTAACCCATACCGCATTTAGCCGGCCTCACGAACTATGAGCCAGAAAATCCAATGACATGAAACGACTTCGCGGCAGACCTATGCTAAGATGTCTTAGTGCGCAATAGAACTGGACGGAGAGCAAGAAGGCATTTGCTCTGTTTTATTTGAAGGGCGAGCACGGGACGCACTTCTCTTTTTTTTCTGTCTCTATGTACTATCATCTTACAATAAACTGTTAAATAAATAAATAAATACTGACTGATTGTTTCGCACTGAATTATTTTATGCATTTAATGTACAATGCTCAAGGTCTGCCAAAGAGCAATGGAGCGCAGCATACTAGGTGTGAAAAGAATAGACAGGGTGAGGAACACTGTGCTGCGTTCCAATACTGGAATCGCAGATGTTGGACGAAAAGCCGCCAAATTGAAGTTCGACTGGGCTGGCCATGTAAGTCGCAAGCATTCGAAGCGCTGGGCAAGAATAGCAACAAATTGGGTGCCAGACGGCCAACGTGGCCGAGGTAGGCCCAAGAAACGATGGAGCGATGACCTACGCTCATTCAGGGAAGATTGGTGGGAAGCAGCTAATAACAGGAGTGTTTGGAGAGGCATGGGAGAGGCTTTTGCCCAGCAGTGGGACGAAATAGGCTAAAAAAAAATGTACAATGGTTACAAAAGTCCATCTCCACACTATCCGACTAAACAGAAATCGGAAGCGCTCGTAAATCAAACAAGTACGATTGCAGATGTCGCTGCATGCTGTAGTATCGAGGTTGCATGTCGATCGCAGATACACTATCGCGACGTTTGTACACAGCCTTATTTGCAAATTGTAATCTTATTTGCGTTATAGTTTTAGGGCACGGAATTTTTATTTTTTGGATTAAGGAAGAACTTTATAGCTGACTGACGATGAAGTATACTATAACATGACGAAGTATATAACACGTCGAAGTACATAAGATGAAGAAGTATATAAGACGACGAAGTAGGTATATAAAAAGACGAAGTACATAAGGCGACGAAGTACATAAGATGGCGACGTATATAAGACGACGGAGTATATAACACGCCTAAGTACATAATAAAACGAAGTATATAACGCGAAGAAGTACATAAGACGACGAAGTACATAACACGACGGAGCATATAAGACGACGAAGTATATATGACGACGAAGTAAGTATATAAGACGAAGATGAACATAAGACGACGAAGTACATAAGACGATGAAGTATATGAAACGACGAAGTATATAACACGACAAAGTACCTACATAAGACAACCAAGTACATAGGACGACGAAGTATATAAGACGACGAAGTACATAAGAAGAAGAAGTACATAAGACGACGAAGTATACAGGTCGTCGAACTATAAACGACGAAGTATATAAGATTACAAGTGGATGCCCGCGACTTCTTTCGCGTTAATTGCTATATTTCGAAAAAACACAAAATATCTACAAATAATATAGCCTATTATTCTGATGTTTAAGCTACAATGTTGCTAAGTTTCATCACAATTTGTTCAGTAGTTCTTACGTGAAAGAGTAACAAACATCTATCTTTTGGCACAAACATTGACTTTTTAATACATACTAGAGACTGCCCGCGACTTCGTATGCATTTATCATCATTTATCTTGAAAAAGACAAGCTATCTTATAATTATATAGCCTATGAGTTATTATGATGTCTTAGCTAAGTTATTGTAAAATTTCATTAAAATTTGTTCAGTAGTTTTTACGTGATGAAGTAACAAACCTCCATCCATCATCGGCACATACATTGACATATTATAATATTACTTAGTAGGATTTGATGTAATCTTAAAATGCGATAAACATCGAGCGTGTAGCATTCGTTTTATAGATTTCAAATTAGAGTCCATTTCACGAAAGAAGTCCCCTAGCCGCGGCGCAGTGTATCAAGTCAAAATTGCAGTGTTGCCATTTATGAGTACAAATTTTACCTATATTATTTATATTTAATTTGTAATTTATCAAATACTACTAATTATTGCATATTTCGAGTGTCTTAGTCATTCCATGAGCAGTTTGGTATACATTTTGATAAAAAATATCAATTTTCTATAATTCTGTTATGTAAAAATTATATTTTTATTTGATAACTAAGGGGATTTCTACCTACTATCAGGGAAAAGTTCAGAAAATAGGGAAAATAGACCTGTCTTTAGTTCGTAAAATATCCGGGGGATTTCTTTCGTGAAACGCACTCTATCTCAGTTAAAACCTCTTTGCATCCATGAACAGGCAATATTAAAAAAAAAAAAACATTTGAATATCAGATTCCAAACATCTGAACATCAGATTCGAAATTCAAAATACTGTCCTCAAGTAAGTGATGCGTGATCACGAGGTTCAAGTTAAGTGATACTTCACGAGTCATTGCCGTGGGATATGCTATTTTAATTTTTATTTATGTTGTTATAGAGGTCAATTTTGTTGGAATAGGTCTGAAGGAAGGTATGTACCTAAGTGTTTGTTGCAAGAATTCGAATTTGATATCGCCAATATTTTTATATAGGCTGATGTTTTTATTTTAAAATAAAAATTGCTTTTTTTTAAGTAAAAATTATTTAAACAATTAAGTAGGTTAGTAACTTCATAAAGGTAATAAAAAAATAACTCTAGTATACTTATGGCAAAAAAAAACTAAAAACATATGGTAGACGGGTTGATTTTAATAAAATTATTATCTACTGCAAGTTATTTGACATTATTTATTTTTTTTCAAATGCCTACTTCATTGCTGTCGTTGCTGTCATTGCTGTCGTCATTACTGCCATTTTATATTTTCAAAAATATATTATAATTTTTTGAGTGTGGATGAAGCGAAAGACGTGTTTTGGATCGTAGCAAGTGGAAGGAAGTGGTCTCTGCCTACCCCAGTGGGAGAGAGGCGTGACGGATATGTATGTATGTATGTTTTGAGTACCTATATCTGTGATTTGAATCCACTAATAATACCAATTTAAATTAAAAACTTGTAAACAAAAACCTCTAATTTCAACCCTTTTCACCAACCAACCAATACATAAAAAAATAAAAAGGCACCATCTTTTCACAGCCTAAAAAAAAGGCAGATTTAAATCTTTTGAAAGCTAGCTGTATAGTCGATGTAAAGGATATACAGGGTGGATAGTGTGCCTTTTCTTCGCGCCACTTCGACTAACGATGTCATTCGGGTTTCCATGCTGACGAGTTATTGAGACTTTTTCAAGAGATTTCCCCCCTTTTTGAGGGTGGGGGGTGGATGTTTAGTGGTACTGGATGTGGTATTTTTGTTTTTATTTATGTACTGGAAACTGCCCTCAACTTCGTACGTATTTCTCGACATATCATGGAAAACTTACATAATATCTTAAAATCATTTGGCTTATACTATGTTATTCTGATAAAATGTAAGCTACAATATTGTAAAGTATCATTTAAATCTGTTCAGTAGTCTTCATGGGAAATAGTAACAAATATCCTCACAACCACCAGTACAATCCTATAATTAACTAGCTGTCCCGGCAAACTTTGTTCCGCCTTAGGGTATAGCAATAAAGTTCAAATTGACTACATTTTAGTTAGAAAACATTTGTATGGGAAAAAGAAAAGGGCTGTTTTAGGGCTTTCCCGGCAATTATTCGAATTTTTTTTACCGTAAAAACCATCCTTGGACTTCAATGGACATTTAAAAAAAAGAATTGATAAAATTGGTCCAGGCGTTGTTGAGTTATGCGCTTATCAACACATTTTGCGATTCATTTTTATATTATTATAGATAATATACCTAAGGAGGTTCAAGTGAAAGAGGTAATAGAAGTTGTGTCGTATCAGGTGCTCAAACGGACGACAGAAAATAGAGCAGAGTGGCGTAGACTCCACCGACAATAGCGACGCTCTTTACTTCCTTACTTTACTTCTTTCTTAAAAAATGAAAGGATAAGTTACAAAATCTGCATTCTCTCAGTTTTGCAAACTCTACATTTCTCAACATTGGCAGAATCCACAAAGATAATAGGCATGATGACTAAACAAAATTTTTAATCCATCACATAGATTATTTTAAAATATTCGACACGTATTTTATCTTTTTTCTCTTAAACTAAAAATGACACAGATATACTGGGTTAAAGTTGCTCCTGACGTCACGCCTAAGTAATATTTTTACCTAGGAGTGACGTCAAATACCCCCCACTCCGTAATTTTGATGCTCTGTATCTTTGTATTTATTTATTTATTTATTTGATCAGGTAAAAAATGTGTTACCAATATTTTTTAGTAGCCTCAAAGACGGTCTAATTATTGCCATGTGTTTAAAAAAAACACCTAAACACTTCCAAAAACTCTAAATCTTCACAAACATGGATATCAGACGATAATTATGTCGGTTGAAAGATTGAATACTCGAGTTGTGCTTTTTCTTTCTTCAAGGGGAAGTGGAGGGGAAACAAATGATTGAGAGGGGGGGATGTCACTGGTTTAGTTTTTTTTAATTGATTTTTTTAGAGTGATGCTTGAGTGATGATATGAATTGGTTTAAATATTGATTGTGTGTTGTAGAAATTGTTGTTAGTCGTAATGATCTGTTAAAATTAAAGGTGACAACAATAGTTAAGTTAAAAATGATGTAGTTGTTAATTTAATGTAAAAAGGTTTTTATTTCAAGCTAATTTATTTCTGTAGCATTAAAAAGTTTGCCAAAGACAAAAACTGTGAATTAAGTAGATAAATTAATTAATGTATTTTTTTTAAATTGAGGTGAATAAGATATTGAGATGTTTGGATTGTAGCAAGTGGAGAAAGTGGCCTCTGCCTACCCGGATGGGAAAGAGGCGTGACAGATATTTATGTATATGTAGGGAAATAAATTAAAACTTAAGCTATGTAATAACAAAAATATGTTTTTCTAATACCCAATAAAACTCAGTCAATTATTATAATTATGATCTGCTTTAAAACTTAAACATATTTTGGAAATAAAATGGTAAAAACTGAAGCATTAGTGAAAATAACAAAAAGTATCTAATAATCGTCATTAACATAATAATATATTTTTTTAATCAACCTGTATATCTAAAAAAAACTAATACAGCGTGTTCAAAATTCCAAATCTAAAAACGAGTAACTTCTCTTCTGTAATATACATGGTGTAATGAAGTAGATAGCAAAATATGTAATAACAAAATGAAGATTTGTCTGTACGTCTCCGGTTGTATCTCATTTGACAGTAACGCGGTACAGTGTAATCATATTTTTACTCGGAGATCGGGCTCGATAATATTCTGCCTCAGGTGTAGGGGCAGCAAAAAAAATAAAAGTCATGTATTTTTTTTTTGATTACTCATTGAAATAATCTTTATTTCGAAAATAAAAAAATAATGATAAATAAAGTACAAATATTAAATAATAATAGTACTTGAAATATGTCAATGTTTGATTTTCAAAAGGGCCCTTGTGCAAAAATTGTGCTGAATAAAAGCAGTGTTCTGAGAAAAAAAAATGGGGTTCTTATGAAAATTACACTGTAGAAACTTTACGTTTTTTTGTTTGACATGTTTCACTACAAATGACAACTTTTTTCAATACAAAAGCTTTATGGTCTGTCTACACATATCCGGGCCGTGTCCGGGACGTGTCCGGGCCGTGGTCCGTCAGGAGGGAAAACAATTCGTCGTCATGACTACCGGACACGCCGTGCCCGGGACGTGTCCGGGGACAACGTATCCGGTTGTCATGACGACGAATTGTTTGTTTACCCTCCTGACGGACCACGGCCCGGACACGTCCCGGACACGGCCCGGATATGTGTAAATAGACCTTTAATCGCAAATATTTAGGAAATATCAACAAAATGGTCAATTTAATCATCTAAGTCAGCGGGAGAATTCCATTTTTTAATAATTATTTCGTTTTTCTTGATTTTTCTTTTTTTTCACAATTATTTTCTTTTTCCTAATCCTCCCTCACCTGTCCTATTTTGTTAACGGTACCCTGTCTGGGATATAGCTCTATTACATTTGAATAATTATCCCCCCCTGTTGATGTGTCATCTAACTTGCGAGCTTTTTGTACTAAAATTATATTATTATTTAAGGTTCACGTATTTTATGAGCAGGAAGTACTTTTAAAGGAGGTTTAAGTATGACAGGTAAAAGGAGGTTTAGAGTGTTGCAGAAAAGGGCATTAAAACCTATCTTATATATAAAAATGAATCGCAAAATGTGTTGGTAAGCGCATAACTCAACAACGCCTGGACCAATTCGGCCAATTCTTTTTTTTTAATGTTCGTTGAAGTCCAAGGATGGTTCTTACGGCGAGAAAAAATCGAATAATTGCCGGGAAAGCCCTAAAACAGACCTTTTCTTTTTCCCATACAAATGTTTTCCTACTAAAATGTAGAGTCAATTTGAACTTTATTCCTACACAATAAAGTTCATTCTAAGGCGGGACAAAGTTCGCCGGGACAGCTAGTTAATATTATAAATGACAATGTTCGTGCTGACGGATGGCTATGAGGATGTTTGTTACCTTCTATCTCATGCAAAAACGACTGAACAGATTTTAATGAAACTGTACAATATTGTAGTGTGCACATCAGAATAAAATACATCCTATAGTAATATTATAAACGTCAATGTTTATGCCTATGGATGGATTTTTGTAACTCTTCCACGCAAAAATCACTGAACAGATTTTAATGAATCTTTACAATATCGTAGCTTGCACTGCAGAATAACAAATACCTCGTAGGCTATATATTTTTAAGCTAGATATGACGATTAATGCATTCGAAGTCGCGGACAGTAGCTATATTTTTGAAAAGCTTTAATTGTCAGACGGCTTTGACAAATAACAGCGAGGATGTATTACACCTTTTTTAAATAGCCTGTTTCGTCCCACTGCTGGGCAAAAGCCTCTCCCATGCTTCTCCATAGATTCCTGTCAGTTGCTGCTTCCCACAAATCTTCCCGGAATGTGCGTAGGTCGTCACGCCATCGTTTCTTCGGCCTCATTTTGTGATGAGGCCTTGTCGAAGTTGGACGGTCTCTTTCGGTATTTGCTTTTTGCCTTCTAAATTTATTTCAATTTATGTATTTAATATTTATATTATCTATTGGATATCTATTTGTTTATTTTTAATAGGTCTTTACCTATGAAATTGCCGTTTTACAGTACTGGCCATTTCAATTAAAAATATTTTTTGTTTAGCTAAGAATTCTAATTTCAAATTAATTTCATTTTAAAAATATGGAATTCTTTTTCCAAAAACAGTCATTTGTTTATTGGTTAGTGTTACATTTTCATTGCATTTCAATCATTTTCGTCAACATGGATACGTTAAAAATTCGAGTAATTATGGAATATGAGTTCCGTCGTGGCAGCAACGCGGCACAAGCGGCTCGCAACATCAACGACGTGTACGGAGCTAACACTACAAACCAACGAACCACTAGTTATTGGTTTGCTCGCTTCCGTTCTGGAAATTTCGACCTGAAAAATGAACCCCGCGGTCGTCCGAAGACTTTGGTCGATGCAGACGAATTGAAGGCGATCGTGGAAGCTGATGATACTCAATCTACGGCTGAATTAGCAGCAGCTTTCGACGTTAGCATCAAAACAATATTGGTCCATTTGCGTCAAATTGGCAAGGTAAAAAAGCTTGACAAATGGGTGCCCCACGAACTCAATGATCGCCAGCGCCAAGTACGCGTCGAGACGTGCCGTGCATTGCTCAACAGACACACAAATGAAGGAATTTTGAACCGCATTGTCACCTGTGATGAAAAATGGATTCTGTTTGATAATCGTAAGCGCTCAGCAAGTTGGTTGGATCCTGGTTCAGCACCTAAACAATGCCCTAAACAAAAACTTACCCCTAAAAAGGTGATGGTTACTGTTTGATGGTCTAGCACCGGTGTGATTCATCACAGCTTCTTACCAAATGGGGAGAGTATTACTGCAGATGTGTACTGTGAAGAATTGAACACAATGATGGAGTAGCTGGCACGTCTCCGACCAGCATTGGTCAATCGCTCGTCTCCGCTGCTCCTGCACGACAACGCGCGACCTCATACCGCACAAATGACGGTCTCCAAGTTGCAAGAACTGGGGTTGGAAGCTCTCCCTCATCCACCATACTCACCGGACCTTGCCCCTACAGACTACTACTTTTTCCAGAATTTGGATAACTTCTTGACTGGAAAAAAATTCAATAACCAAGAGGCAGTTCAAAACGCCTTTGAAGAATTTGTTGCCTCTCGTCCAGCTGATTTCTTTAAGAAGGGCATTAATAAACTGCCACTGCGTTGGCAAAGATGCATTGATTGTATGGGTAATTACTTCACTTAATACAAATAAAAATTACATGAAAAAAAATCGTTTGAATTTTTCATACAAAACGGCAATTTCATAGGTAAAGACCTAATATTATAGGTACTAGGTATTTTTAGTATGTATATGTAGTTATGTATGTATTCTGTATTATTTGCACAACCCGCAACCATTATTGCCTATTTCTCGCTATTTCTTACCCTAAGGTTGCCTGGAAGAAATTGCTACCTAGCAATAAGGCCGCGTGTTGTTTGTGTCTGTTACTTATATCTTTTTGTGCAAGATTATTTGTATTGTATTTATATTAAAAATTTTGACAATAGAACTGTCCGACATTGCCTCGCCGAGTCAGCAGAGTCAGCCGAGGCAGTCGAGTTGAGAACCTCAGCAAAGACAGTTATTTTGAGTTCTTATTTAAAGTTTACCTCCTATCTTATAACTATCATCTTCAGTTCTTTTTCTAATAATAAATAGTTTACTTGTCTATATCCTGCTAGCATAGCATACACTCCGTGACAAGACGTTGTCATGGGTTTGTCACGCTTACGTCTCTGTCCATAGTTTTAAATGTGATAAGGACATGACGTGAGATAATTGTCGCGACACGTATGCTAAGCCTCGTTGTTTATTGTGCGCGGCCCTCGATCCTCGACCTCAACGTGCAGAGTCTCACTGTCTCAATGTGCCAGAGCCATTCTGTGGTTATTCTATACCAAACCCCAAAATAAAATTAACTGGAACTTTAACCAGTTAACATACCTAACTAATTTAGCAGTAATCAATAATCAACATCGAACGAAATCCCTCAGGCTGGCATATAGCCTGTACACACGCCAAACTCGAATCAGCTACCCTCAGATCAATCACACAGCGCAGTCGATTTATCGAAGTCATTTCTTAGTAATTTTACTTTAGGCTAGCGCTCGTAATTGGGCGGCCATTTTGGGTTGTCTGTGTAATCAAAATGGTGGGTTATGTAGGTATGGAGTGTTGTTTGACAATAAGATGTTCTTGGAATGAAAATGAAATCTTGAAAGTAAACAAATTTATTCAAAAACATTGAGCAAAATATGAAAAAAAAAACATTTTTTGTACCTACAAAGTGCCCAATCAGCTGATCGACATGAGTTTGGGAAAAATAAACAAATAGATACAACACACAACTAATGTCATAAATGTCAATTTTATTTTTGTGCTTATGGATGGATAAATAGATGTTTTTTACTCTTTCACACAAAAACTGCTGAACAGATTTTGATGAAACTCTGCGATACTGTAGCTCATATATATCAAAATAAACACACATAGACTATACAATTTTAAGATATGATACATTTTTTTCTGAGATATGAAAATAAATGCCTACGAAGTCACGGGCAATCGCTAGTAAAATAATTAAGATAATAACCAAATCTAAGCCACAGCAAAACAAAGCCGCGCACACACTAGTGGATATAATTACGAGTCTACACCGCGCCACTCTAATCGTCCGTGACACCCCTCGTTTATACCCCTCCGTGTATACATGCCTTTAGATATACCCTCTAGTACCCTTAGGGCTTAAGTATTGATTTCTGATAGACTAATTGGGGTTATTTATATCGATTGGCTGATAAAATATAAGTAGTAAAGAAAGGCTAGATTAATATAAAATACCACAAATAACATTTATATTGGACTGGAAATAAATATTTACTTACTTACAAATCGACGTGCATGTATAAAGAGGTTGATGAATGTGGATGAAGTGAAAGAGGTTAGTTTGAATCGATTTTTTTACATTAAATTAATCTTTTCTAGTCAACATTAATAAAAGTTGTCAGCTTCTCATATTTTGTTATATTAGAACCTCTTTAGAAAATTTTATAATCCATTATATTTAAAAAAAAGAAAGAACACTGCCTTAAAGATGACAATAACGTTGTTTCCTTTTTATTTTATTTTTGTGTATTTTTTCTTTACAATTTTACTATGTACATTTAATTCATTTTGTATTTTGAATCAATTTTAAGTTCTAAGGTTTTTCGTGATTTTGTCTATTTAAAAAATATAAACCCTTCTTTATCCAATTAATATATAAACTACCACCTATTTAAAGCTAAAAAGCCTCCAAATAAGTTAAAACTAATTATTTGTTCAGGGTCACAACACAATACCGTCACTATTTCCCTTCTGTCAATACAGCGAACGTTTGTGACCGCTTTATGTAAATATCCCACTATAATAAACTGCTAAACATTATTTTACATTGATTTAGAGGTGCTGGAAGATTCTTAAACCGAGCGTTTAACTGCTCAAATCGGGGACTTGTTATATTATGTTTTTGCTTACTATGAAGTGCGTTGGGGTAATACCGGACTATTTTTCGGGGCATTGGACAGGTTTTGGTACAATTTATTTTTCTCGTGACGTTTAAGAGCTAGCGCAATAACTGATGTTTCAAAATAATTGTAAATATACAAGCTACAAGATAGTATATTTCTTTTGCAGTTTAGAGCCCTTCAAGTATTATTTAATTACTGCTTAAAATGCTCGTTTAAATTTAGGCACCGTGGTTAAGATCGGACTACATTGGGGGAAGTTCGGAGTACCTTCTAAAATCTGCAAAATGGCTTATTTTACAGAATTCACAACCAGAATATATCCGGAATTATACGACCTTCAATATTCTTTCCGCTAAACTTCAAAATATTAACTAATGCGACTGCAACATACAATTTATTTATTTTTTAAATTTTGATGTCCGATCTTACCCCCAGTGACCAAATTTGATAATACTCTGGCTCTCAAACTTTCTTGATAATATCGTCAATATATAAATATAATTGGATATGCATATAATAGGAAAAAGGAATGGATATGATATAGGTATATAATTAAAAATGGCTTATTTTATGAAGGTTCTCTGTAAATGAAACCATATTTTTTTATAAGAATCAACATTTTTATTGAAATAATTTTAACCATAATATCAACTTTGGTAGCAGTCTTATTTATTGAGACCAATTATTTATTGTCTTCAGAAATACTTATTTTTTATTATAACGATTACTTACTTACTTGTTCTACAGCTAACCTTAGATCTTCTTGTGTGTAGGAAGATGCACGCAGAGTCTTTCTTTCATACTGACGCGGCATAATATTCCTAAAATAGATTATATAAATATAGTAAACAATCAATTATTGTATAGTTTTTATAACTAATTAATACATTTGAAAATAATGTATCATTAACAACTAGCTCCACATATGATGCATTAAAAATATTTAAAAAATAATAGAGGTTAAAGTTCGGACTAATATAAAGTTTGACAACCACTTGCATTTTCGACTTAGTTTAAGATCGGATTTTTGTAGTCCGTACTTCGCCCACAAAATTCTGCCTGGGTCAAGTTCGGATCTCAGCCCACAGAGCTTTTAAATGAATTTTAAATAAACACATCTAGAGATACTACCAAAATATGCAATCTAGACCTTTCAAATAACAAAAAAGAGCTAATACTTACCGAGAAATCGAATAAAATGTTGCGTGGGGTAAATCCGGATCGTGATTTTTTTCAAAAAAATCGAGTGTTTCACAAAAGATTCCATCACACACAACCGAAGCGACGTAGCGTTCAACACAGACTGACAGTTGGTTGCAAACAAAGTGGCGTCTCATATTTTGTTGCCAGAGTAGAAAAATATCTACGCGTTTGGAAAATATTTAACCAATCTGAACTTCCCCCATCTACGAACTTACCCCAACGCACCTTACTCACTAGAGAAAAACCATAAAGAGTGAATGACTCTATCAATCACTTTTAGAATGTAAAATTGTCTATGGTACAAAAATAAAAAATAAAAATTGCAATTGCAAATTTTTTGCAATTTTCCGCAACAGATGCGCCAAATCCGCCATTTTGCAAATTTTTGAAGGTCAATTCAATTCAATTCAATTCAATTCAATTCAATAGAGATTTATTCATAGGTAACCCAAAATTACACTTGAATGCGTCAGAAATATAAAACAAAATAAAAATAAAAACAAAATTATAACAAGTTAACAAAAGTAAAAGCAAATTAACTGACTGAAGCTACGCTGACTTCGGAAGGCAGATTCCCCAGAGAAGAAGCCAGCAAGAAACTCTTGAGGTTGCTCTTTTTAAAAATATTGTTTACAATCATGTGTTTACAAAAGAACAACTTAAATATTATGATCGTGTGGAGCTAGAGCATTTACACACCATGCCCTATTGTCAATAATAAAATCGTTAATGTTATAATACGCTCTCTGACAAAGAGTCCTCTTAATACAACGCTTAAATTTCGTTTCCGTTAAATTTAGAACATTATCAGGCAGTTTGTTGTAAAACCGTATACAGTTCCCTTCAAATGAATTATTAATTTTAGTTAGTCTACTACCAGGCATAACAAGTTTATTATTATTTCTAGTATTAAACTTATGAAAATCACTATTTTTCTTAAATTTTGATAAATTTTTTCTAACAAACATTAAATTTTCATAGATGTATTGACACGGAACTGTTAAAATATTTATTTCTTTGAACAGTTCTCTCAGGGAATCACGACTTTTAATATGGTAAATGGCTCGAATGGCTCTTTTCTGCAAAACAAATACTGCATGAATGTCAGCAGCATGACCCCAAAGCAGAATACCATAAGACATAATACTATGAAAGTAGCTGAAGTATACAAGTCTCGCTGTAGGTATATCTGTGAGCCGTCTGATCTTTCTGACAGCGTAGGCGGCGGAACTTAGCCGTCCACACAGTTTGTCAATATGGGGTCCCCATTGCAGTTTCGAGTCTAGCGTCATCCCTAAGAAAACTGTGTTGTTTACCAAGTTTAGTACTTCATCGTTAATAGATATATTACTTATATTACTTGAAATATTACAAAGCGAAAATTTTATAACTTTGGTTTTTTTTGCGTTTAACGCTAAATTATTTATACTAAACCAATCATGAATTTGCTTTAGGGAATTGTTAACTTTGACAATATCTTGGCGTTTCCTATCTACTTTAAAAAGAAGAGATGTGTCATCAGCGAACAGAACAATATCCGATACACTTTCTGCCATGAATGGCAAATCATTTATGTACACTAGAAATAGGAAAGGACCTAGTATCGATCCCTGGGGTACGCCAATTTCTACCTGCGATCCCTGTGATGTTATTTCATTGACTTGAACCTTTTGAATTCTGTCCGATAAATATGATTTAATAAGATTTAGAGATTCATTTTGTACGCCGTAATGATTGAGTTTATTTAATAGTATCTCATGATGAACACAATCGAATGCTTTCGATAAGTCGCAGAATATGCCAATGGCATCTTGCGAGTGTTCCCATGCATCAATAAATGTTTAATTAAGGCAACCCCGGCGTCCGTAGTGGAACGACCTTTGGTGAACCCAAATTGCTGGTCGTGTAACAATTTATTTAAATTGAAATAATAAAGAAGCTGATTAAGTATTAATTTTTCAAAAATTTTACTGAGTACAGGGAGAATAGAAATTGGCCTGTAATTGCTAGGGTCGTTATCATCCCCGGCCTTAAAAAGAGGTATGACTTTACTATATTTCATAAGATCAGGAAATATTCCTTGATCTATACACATATTGAAAATTTGCGCTAAATGATATGCTATGGTATTAATAATAGATGCGCAGACTTTGACTGACATTCCCCAAAGATCTTCGGTTGATTTCAAATTAATCTCTTTAAACGTTTTAATAATACAATTTGGACTAACATGGTGAAATCTAAATTCAGTTTGGCATGCGGGTACGTTGGCTTTAAGAAGAGAGAGTGAGACTAGAGGTGAGGAATTAAGATGCTCAGTTGTTTTGAAAGGAACGTTAGAGAAAAAGGTTTCGAATTCATGAGCCACTTCAGAATCAGAAGAGCACATAGTGCCCTGTTCATTACGCAAAGCAAAGCTACTTTGACGATTTTTACATTTACCTGATTCTGTGTTAATAACATTCCAAACTGCTTTAATTTTGTTATCAGCTGATTTAATTTTATTACTCAAAAAAAATGATTTTGCACAAATGCAAACTTTTTTAAAAACTTTTGAATAATTTTTAACATAGTTATGAAAGCTATCTGTATGATTATAATTTTTAAGGTCGTAAAGTTCAAAAAGTCTCTCTCTACTCTTGCGAATGCCCTGAGTCGCCCAGTCACTAAATTCAAACTTCATAGTAATTTCTTTTTTTTTAACTTTAAATATGTTATCGAATTGAGTGCTTAATAATGAGAAGAATTCTTTGTATAAGTTATTTGGATTTGATGAAACGCCAGAATTAACATACGATAGATTTTCAATCAATACATTATTTAACTTATCCAACCTAGCAGCTGTGATGGGTCAAGATTTAATTTTAATTTTTGTTACCGGTTTTTTGGCAATAATGCTAATAACTTGACCCGTGTGATCGGACTGTATTGCATTTAAAATAGATTTTTCTAGATAATCTAAGTTACAAAAGAAATTGTCAATACAACTAGCTGTGCTTGGCGTTATCCTGGTAGGTTCTAGAAATACATTAATCAAATTGTATGATTTGAACTGACACAATAGTTTCCTCGATAGACAATTATTAACTAGTAAATCAACATTAAAATCTCCGCAGATTATTATAAATTTACCTTTATTAAAAGCTATTTTTAACACGTCTTCCATAACTGACTCATAAACAGGGAAGTCCGTGCTGTTAGGGGATCTATACACGCATACAACAATGTGCTGCTCCAGCTCAACACACGATAATTCAATTTTCTTCTCAACCGACAATCTCACCACATCGGTTCGTTCTTTTGACTTGATGTTATTTCTAAGCAAAATTAAAGAGCCCCCTCCCGTGTGAGATTTTCGACTGAAAGCACTGGCAATATAATAATTTTTATAATTTAACAACAATTCATTTTCTTTATGCCAGTGTTCCGTAAGACAAACAACATCATATTTATGTTTTTCTAGAAATAGTTCCATCTCTAAGTGCTTTTTAGTAAAGCTCTGAACATTCTGATGGAATATTTTTACAATGTTGTTATTTTTTTTATTACTAATAATTCTACGATCATCATATCGAGCCTGATGAGTCACACTGCTGGGACCAGCGCTGGGCCTACTTAAATCCACATGTGAATTTTGAATGCCGGTGTCGACCACATTTACACAAAAATTGGTCGAGACTGTTGTCTTACATACTAGTTTAAAAAATGATTGTAAATTGATTCTATATTATACGCTACTAAAATTTGGCAAAGGTCAACAGATGACTGGTTGAAGAAGGACCAAGAGCAAAAAAGATAATAAGTAAATACATACTCACATATTCGTCATGCCTCTCACGGTACTCAGAGATTTCCCTCTACTTGCTACGATGGCTACAATACGATCCGACCAAACACATTTCTTTCATCAATATCCATCAGTCGTCTCATACATGCACATCGGCTTAGGGTACTGTTGACTTAGTGATCTCTAGAATGTATTTTTTTGCATAAATCGAAGATTTGTTCAAGAAAGGCCTAGTCAAGAATAACCTAAGCCGACGTGCATTTATAAGGCGACTGAAGAATGTGGATGAAGCGAAGTAATTGTGTTTGAATTGTAGCAAGTGGAGGGAAGTGGTCTCTGCCTACCCCGATGGGAAAGAAGCGCACATATACATACCTAATTGTCACGCCATAAATTCATCAATCGCGTCATACATGCACGTCGGTTTGGCGTACTCTTGATTTGGCAAGTGAAGAGATGTGATCGAGATAATGTTCTCTGCCTAGCCTGATGGGAAAAAGGTGTTAACGATATGTAAGTAGAGTCCATTTCACGAAAGAAGTCCCCTAGCCGCGGCGCTGTATTTCATGTCAAAAGTGATAATGTTGCCATTTATGAGTACAAAATCTACCTATATTATGTTTATTTCACTTGTAATTTATTAAATAATATTATTTCCTGCATATTTCGACTGTTCTTGTCATTCCATGAGTAGGTTGATATATATTTTGATAAAAATGTCTACTTAGGTATATTTCTGTTATGTAAAAAGTGTATTTTTATTAAGATAACTATGGAGGTTTCTACCTACTATCAGGGAAAAGGTCAGAAAATAGGGAAAATAGACCTGTCAAATTTAGTTCCAAAAATATCCGGGGGACTTCTTTCATGAAAAGCACTCTATGTATAAATTTAGCATATCCAGTAACCCTCAAACCTGTTTTATTATCAAGTTCCCTTGACGATACGACTAGAAACCGTCCCCAAGTAAACTATTAAAAGAATTTTTAATAGCAGTTCATAGATCGTACGATAGAGAACACGCTAGTATAACAAATATTGACTGCGTTCAGATATTTAGGTTGAATTTACATTAAATAGATATATGGACTAAAGTCATGTTAATAAGGCTTTTGTATATTTTTTTAGGTAAACTACGAGTTCTTTTTTGTTGGTTTGTTATAACGACAAAGTTTCTATTAAAGGACGTTTTTTGTATTAAGTTAGATCTCAAAAAGTTTGGTTAGAACAATTAAAATAAGAAAGCCATAAATGGTAAGAACTCACTGGAAGTTTATTAACCATGCTTAATAGGTATTGTAAGTACCAATGTACTTACAATACAACCAAACGCTCATATGTATGTATTTTTAAATTTTTGCATTTTTCTTTTTCAACTTAAAATCAAGGTCAAAACTTCAACCGCACAGTGTGCCCACATAAACCACCACCGGCCACAAAAACGACATTCGCCCACTAAATCGTCACACCCCAGTGTATCGAACGCTCATAAAAACGAGACTAAAAGCTTTGGGTGTATAAATCAAAATACCCTCTAAAATCGAACACAGGAACATCTTCAGTAGGATTGATGGTGGGGATAAATCAGTGAACGGCATTCTTTGGTATTGTATGGTGGACATAGGAGTTAGAAAATTGAAGAAGGGATATTTTTATATTTAAGAGCCAGACTGTTGCCGTGGGTGGAGTAATCGCCATCTTTGCCTTTCTTGTGTCTACAATGTGTCTTATTGATACGGCATGATGAAAAAAGATGAGTTTCCTTTAATTGGTTACATATTGATAGGTATCGTAATGACAACGTACCTTCTACGTTCTGCCTATCTACGTCCGTAATGACGTAGGTGGCGATGATGGTGTTTCACAGAATATAGTTCAATAAAAAAAAATGTTGCTGCATTGAAACAATCCGGCACATTTATTCAAGTTGAAGGAAAATAATTATTTAAAGAAACTGGTCGAATTTTAATAGATATTTGAATTATATAATATAATCTATCTCTTTCTACTCAACAAAAATTGACACGCTTTCTTTATTCCTCTAATCTCATCTATCATTTACTTACTCGTATGTTTGGTTTCGTCGCCGCCCAAATACTTGACTAATCGGGATTTATGCGGCGCTGTCTGTCGTCCCACTGTGTCCGTATTTCGAGAGTTACCACTGATTTGTTTTGCTTTTATTGATTTATTGGTTTGGTAGAGCTTACGGTATTGAATTTGCAAAAAATGGGATGAAAACATTGTGAATACGTAAGTAAATGACGTCACTTGTTAATATTTTTAAAAAGAAATATCCAAAATGAGACGAAATCAAAATGTACTTAATTAAAACTGGAATTTGTGCTAGAAATAAAGTAACTAAGATACTTGTTTATATTGATTGGAGATTTTGACAAAAAAAAACATCAAAACTACCATTTTTTTAATTAGCTTAATAAATAGAAATATATTTATCATTTTATTGTTAATTACACACACTGAAAAAAAAAAATGTGCTGCGCGATTGCAAATGCGTGTGCGAATGATCTCATAATTATTGTACTTCTTAAGCTTCACTTCACGTGACATGGGCAGAATGCATAACGACAGTTGCCATTAAAAAAAAAAAGGATTTTCCTTTTGAAAAAAAAACACCACAAGCTTGAAAATAAAATTCAATCACCTACCTAAATTATTATGTACATCCCATCCACATAGTAACCCACTATGCACATACAGTCGATGAAGCATTAGGGTCATTTTCACCTATCACACTCGTTGTTTGCAGGTCGAAGCCGATCGGTGCTAATGGCTGGCGGCTGTTGTGGAATGGAACGTGGTAACTAGTGTCCGACCGAAGGTCTATTTTCGGCCGAAGCCGAAGCCGATTAATCGGCAATCGCCACAATCTTCGGCAGAAGCCGAAGCCGAAGGTTTATAACCTCTTAGTAATTTTGTTCAATATTGTCTACAAGCTACAATTAATGTTATAGATTATTTCGAAACTTCAATATTGAAGGTTTATATTGACTGTCTCATATGGAAGTGGATTCAAAGATGATAAAAAAAGTTTGTGATTTATTCGTAAAAAAATAATCATTTATTTATTAAGTAATTCATCAAAAAAAAATCTTCAAAAACCCGGCCGAAGCCGAAGGTTTCGCCGAAGATGGTTTTTTTTGCCGAAGGTGGCCGAAGCCGAAGCCGAAGCTTCGGTCGGACACTAGTGGTAACTGAGTTTTGAAGTTTATTTCATTTGTGTATTTTTAACCACCTCTCGTTTCAAAGATTCAATTTATGCATGTTAGTTATAGAAATAGATAGACAAGAAAGAAGGATGTATCATCATTTCATAATTTGAAGTAATATTTGCAATTATAACTGATGAATGTCGAAATTGAATCGTAGCAAGTAGGGAAGTGGTCTCCTACCCTGATGGAAGAGAATCATGATAGATATGTATATGCATTTCGTTTTTTGTTTTGTTTATTTTTATACGTAAAAGTTTTTTGTTAATAAGCTAAGTATTCATATATTTTCCTCAAAACTAATTTAATAAATTAAAACCAATGAATGTTTTCAAAAAATAACGGTACCTAAAAAAACTCAGCTACCAAGTTTTCCTTCAACATACAAACCCACGTACCTATATTTCACTGTTTGCAACCACACATCATCTGTACGCTTTGAAAAATGTGCCAATATATATCTCTCAATTAGATATGAAAGGTTTCATCTGATATATGGGGTTTAGTCATATTTTAGCGAATCACGAGCCCTTGTTTCGACAGCGTTTCTTTTTTGTTTCAGTCGCCATTTTGGTTTTGCGTGATTTGTGTTGGTTGGTAATGGAATATGTTTGGAAAATGTATTTGTTTATGATTTTTTATTGATATTTAGTTTGATAAATGTCGGTGGAGTCTGCGCCACTCTTCTCTATTCTCTGCCTCAAACGGACGGCAGAGAATAGACAAGAGTGGCGCAGACTCCACCGATAAGAGCGACGCTCTTTTATTTATGATGATGAGTTTGATAAATATAAAACTTATGGAATATTAAAAAGAAATATATTTCTCACTAAAATATTTTAAAAAAAAATCACAGACAGAAATGCCATCTAGATATAAAAGTCAATGCTGCTGGAAACTTATTTCGGAACTAAAGGACCAAATGAATGAAATGAATGTAACGAAAGAAATGAATGAAACAAATGAAACGAATGAAATGAACGAATCGAATGAAATGTATTGTTTTATTGCTCTAAATATGGTTAGTGCGTAGAAAGTTACAAATATTGTAATTCTGATCAAAAACACACTCTACCAAAAAACTCATTAAAAATACAACTTTGACTCTATTTTCTTATTCTTACAATAGCAATGACTATACTGAACTATAGCAACCAATAGATCTAAATATAGATCCATCAATGACCATTAGCGATCATTAACAAGCAGAATGAAATCAGAACTAGCTCCAAGTGATTTGGATCGCGTGCGTTATACTTACTATTGTTAACTTCACACTATGATTGTCAAACTTTAAACCTAACTTATCTTTTTTTTATGCCATCTTCGCACCTTTGTGGATTCTGCCAATGTCAAAGCTGATTAACATTAGGTCAGTAATGGTCTATCTACACACATCCGGGCCGTTTCCGGGACGTGTCAGGGAAAAAATATCATTCCATACATTTTCTATGGATTCCTTCACACACGTTTGTCATGACGACGACGTATGTTTTTCCCTCCTGACAGGCCACAGCCCGGATACGTCGTATAATCGGATATTTATATAACCGGATACGAGACCTTTAAGCATCATTAAAAATTATTTAAAAAAAAATTATGGCTTCAAGTTGTTACCGCATACATAACAATAGATGCAACTATAGATGGACAAAGTCGGGGAAAAGGTAAGGTATTATCACAGGTTACAGAATACTAGCGTGTATTATGTAAATATTGCGAATTTAGCATTAGATTTAAAAAATAAGCCTTTATTAACAACATGTTCAAGTGCAATAATTTGATTTGCATTTGTTTTTTTTTTTCAAAAACAAAAATGTTTGAGAACCTCTACCCCCATTATACATAATGACCTCCAATAGATAATTGCTTCATCGCAAAGCAAGGGTTAAAACCTGATAATATGAACGTGAAACGATTGGGCGCGGCAATATTAGTGAAATTGGTTCCTTAACCCTGCTTTTTGTTACATTAATGGGGTTAACATAATTATTGTGGTTTTGTTTGATCAAAATTGAGGTTCGACCTTTTTAACCCTCGACGCCAGAAGAGGGGTGTTATAAGTTTGACCGCTCTGTCTGTGTGTCTGTCTGTGTAGCTCCTAAAAGTGTGGACGGATTTGGATGAGTTTTTTTTTTTTTAATTTAAAGCTGGTATTCCTGAAGGAATTCAAAGGCGTTATGTTAACTTAGATAAGTCTTTGCATAAGTCGAACAGCAATTTTACAAAAATGCTGGAAAAAGACGCCGAAAATTGATTGACAGACAATATAAAATTTCAATAAATTGCCAAGCAATGTCGATATTGAAAACTATACTTCAAGCCTTGAGGTCAGTGAGATGAATAACAGTCGATAAAAATTGTGCTTAGATGAGGTAATAAATAGGTATTTAAATATTTTTAGTTATCATATTAATTTGGCCGCTTTCTAAGGCCGCTTTTCACAATTTTTACACGCTTTATATTAGCTTCCTTTTAAGTAAGTAACTATCTATGTAAACAAATCTTGAAATCTAAATATGACCCACTTCCCGGTCTTCGAATTGGATGAAATTTTGCACACGCTCTGAGTTCTGATGACAATACAATAATATGATACCTTCTTATCTACGTAATTGATCTGATCATGGAGCATGTTTAGTGCTAAAGCGTGTTTTAGTTTTTTAAACTAACGATTTTTTTAATAAATGTTTATGATTTCAACCTAAAAAACCCTAACCTAAAATCCAAAAATTAACCATTTGGTATTGCGTGAGGTACTAACATAGTTGTACAAACAAAGTACGGGTGGTATTAAATAATAAAATAGGCTGTATGACACCGACGACGCGAGCGACGCCCCTTGGGCTGCATATTTCAACAGCGTTTGGTCAAACTATCGTAGGTACGATGTAGGAGGAAATTGATGTGGTATTTTAGTGATGACAGACAATAAACACGTTAGTACATTAAAAAAAAAATATGTCATTTTATGCGTCATTCTCTGTGAAAAAGATATAAGTAACTGGTAGTTTTACTCATTGTCATAATCTAAGTGATTATTATCATCATCATCATGTCAGCTTATGGACGTCCATGTTGGACAAAAGCCTCCCCCAAGGATCTCAAACCTTCAGTGGCAGTGGGTGGGGCACATTGCTCGTAGAACCGATTGACGATGGGGCAGAAAGGTTCTCGAGTGGCGACCACGCACCGGACGACGACGCAGTGTGGGAAGGCCTCCAACAAGGTGGACTGACGATTTGGCTAAAGTCGCTGGAAACCGTTGGATGTGGGCAGCGCAAGACCAGTCGTTGTGGAGTTCCTGAGTGATTATGTAAAATTTAATCAAAGAAATATTTACAATAATGGGAACAATAAAACATAATGAATACTTAGCTAGATAACTTAAAACTAAAACTACTTACATTATTTAAACTAACTTAAAACTACTTAAATCTAATCAAAGAGGCCGCCCCGAATCGTACCTGCTGCAAAAGTGCCCATCATCAGTTTTTATGTAAAATAAAACCTTAACTTTTTAGAGCTTCTACACATAAATTAAGATTCTGCCGATATGTGTCGTATTCTGCAAAATGTGTATAAAACATTTTATACCTTATTAAAAGAAGTTGACACTGACTAAAATTACCCAAAAATATTAAATTACCACATCCACAAAGGTCAACTACTTATTAAATCCCAGTCTTAACCCAATAGTGGACACTTTCGGACCTCTAATAAATATTTATTCTCTCATATTGTTTGGAGGTGACCCTCAAAATTATGGCGTTACCATACTAATTCGCTTTTAATTATACAATTTATGAGTTTGCTTAGGATCGGAATGGTTAAGTTTGAAAAATTGAATTGTTTCTCTAGGGACTGGCATTGCGTACATTTTCTATGTGTTGTACGTGTTGAGGTAGCTGGTAGTTGTAGAAGGGACGAAGAGAAGAATAAGAACTGCACTTAGATATGTTTTGAATTGACTATATTGGCACGGTAGAAATATTACAATAGAAATCACTGTAGGTCGGTCGAGTCCAAGTTGGTAAGTAATTAATTTGAAGTATGAAACAGGAAGTACAACTTTCCATAGACAAACGAAATTTTGTCTTTGTTAGTGTTGCCCACAGTGTAGATAGGTCCGTAACATTATAAGGTCTCTATCTACACAGATCAGGGCCGTGCCCGGGACGTGTCCGGGCCGTGGCCCGTCAGGAGGGAAAACAATTCGTCGTCATGATAACGTGTCCGGGACGTGTCAGGGAAAAAATATCATTTTCTATTTTCTATGGATTCGTTCACACACGTCATGACGACGTATTGTTTTCCCTACTGACGGGTCACGGCCCGGTCACGACCCGGGTACGGCCCGGATCTGTGTAGATAGACCTTTTGATGTGTGGTGATAATTATAATGGCGTAAAAATTTGAATTTTAGCAACTTAAAATGTTATGAGTAGGTAAAAGTACTGAATGCCTACGGCGTAGCGCGTAGCAACAATGGTAGTAAACAATTGCTACGTCGTCGTGCTACGAAATTTTCGGCAAGAATTTTACTTTAGATACTTAATTAGTGCCTATTTCTCAGTCTACTGATAAAATTTATCTGTCAGATATTTTATACTTGTCTGTCTCTAAAACGTCATATTTTATGTAACAGACATATATTATCTGTATCGAATGTATATTATCTGTCTTATATTATTATATTATTTATCGAATGTAATATATTATCTGTCAGTTAAATGTTATCTGTAGGTGTAGAAACGGGCACTTAGTTTCTTATCATAAATAAAACACTTGCAGTATTAACACTTGCAGCAAATATAATATTGTTGTAGCATCAATCATCATCTCACATAAGTAACATTTGTTGTTGTTGTTAGCCCATATTATGTCCCCACCGAGGGGCACGAGCCTACTCTCATACAGAGAGTTATTAGGCCGTAATCCAAGTAACATTTAAACAAATAAAAGCTTAATGTATTTATTTGACCAATAAAAATAAAATTACAAAGAAATACCACAACTTAAAAATAACCCAACTAAATTAAAAAAATCCACCCTCACCAAACAAAAATTAATAACAAAAACTACAATCCAATATGGCGTCAAGCGATCGGTTATTAAAATTGACGCGTGGCACAGGTGTGTCCGGTAGGGTTAAAACGGTTAACGGTTAAATGAATTGATACGTTTAGTGACCGACGACACTTTATAGGTTAACTGTTTAATTTTGGAATTTGATTGACGTGTTGATTTTGTTTTGTTTTTTTTACTTATTGATTGAGAGTGTTTTGTTTTGAAGATTTGTGTTCTTTATTTAAATTTTTTGACGATTTTGGATTTAGTTTTGTTGTAGTTAAAATACAAAACTCAATTCTAAGTTTCTATTGAAATCCTTATACTTAAATTTTGTGCCGCATTGCATGGTAGACCAAAATATTAAGAAAAAAAATCATCACTGACTTTCCGACTGAACATAATTGTCTTCCAATTTATTTATTCAACAATAAACTGTTAAATAAATAACCTACATTTAGAAACATCCTGTAGTATTACTTACTAATGCTGTCCACACACCAAAGCCGCCGGCATGCGGCATGCCGCCGAGCTAGGCTGGCGGCTTAACGTCATAGGAATGACAGCTGTCAAAAAAGCCGGCGGCTTTGGTATGTAGACACCATAATATTTGAAAAAAATATACAACCCAAAAACATAGACAAAAACAACCCAAACTCAATGGACCGATAAACAATAAATAATAATTGACCAACTACGAAAACTCGAAAGTTTCTCGCAAAAACATAAGTTGCGACATCTTTACTCGAAGTTCTGTCGCATTAACTAAAATATGGCGGCACTTATAACGGAAAACAATAACAAAGTTGACTCTATAAATAATGAAACAGATATCGTGGTGAGTGCATTTTTGTTACTAGTGAAACTCGATGTAGTTTCAATGTGAGAATTTTTTGAGTTTGAGAATATGAGAATGACACGAGTGAATAGTATTGTAGGAAAAAGGTTTTTTTTTTACAGTTAAACCGTAAAGGTCTATCAACACATATACGGGCCGTGCCCGGGACGTATCGTTTCCCTCCTGACGGGCCACAGCCCGGACACGTCCCGGGCACGGCCCGGATTTGTGTAGACAGACCATACACCTAACCTATTAATGACTTAACCAAGAAAGTAACTTTATGACACGGTTAATCAAGGTATCACTATGCGTTAGGTATTAAGGTACCTATTTATTTACATTAAAATTTACATAGTACAAGCATGTACCTACTTGCCTTTAAAAATAGGATATCCTTTTTTTCTGTTTTACATAAGACTTACTTCTCTTATTCAAATCTTAATTAAAATAATAATGTAAGAAAACAGTTTTTAGAAGAAATACAAATCAGCCATCTTGTAGGTACACTGCCAATAGTAATACTCGATCGCTAATAGATAGTACACAATGGACCACAGAAATGTTTTCCGTCGATTAAGACGTATACACACTGAGCTCTCGATAATGATGTAACTTTACGTGTAACTCACCCTTATTATTTCCCGGTTGAGGAGATGTAGGGTCTGCAACAAAGATATTATTAACTTATTATTTTTAACCGATTTCAAACTAAGAAACAAACTCTCAAAAAAAGGAAATGGTTCTGAATCCGGCAGATTTTTATTTAATTTCTTTATTACCTAGTATTAATAAGTTATTCTTAGTTTTACTTTTGCTCGGTAATTTTGGAAAACAATTTCCATTGTTTAATCCATATTTGTTTCCATGTGCTAACGTAACCTATTTTAAATCATACCATAGGTGCATATGTTACCGGCCAAACCCGATTTCCGGACAAACTAGTTTTGCCTAGGCTCAACTAGTTCTTCCTATACGCGATAGGATTAACTAGTATAGCCTAGTCCAAACTAATTTGTCCTAAGCCCGATAGGACAGACCAGTTTAGGCTAGGCCAAACTAGTTGATCCTAATATCAATACACACACTCTAGGATAAACTGGTATGGCCTAGTCTAGACTAGTTTAGGCTAGGCCAAACTAGTTGATCCTGATATAAGTACGCACACTCTAGGATAAACTGGTATAGCCTAGTCAAAACATATAGATATCTAAAAGTCAAAATAAATAGATGAACTAAATAAAATACTCCGTGTTTAGAAAAATATTCATCTTTATTAAACTATAATGATTCATCATTATGGATAATTGATAATACGAACAATCATACTGTCAATGATGAATCATTATAGTTTAATAAAGATGAATATTTTTCTAAACACGGAGTATTTTATTTAGTTCATCTATTTATTTTGACTTTTAGATATCTATATGTTTTGACTAGGCTATACCAGTTTATCCTAGAGTGTGCGTACTTATATCAGGATCAACTAGTTTGGCCTAGCCTAAACTAGTCTAAACTAGTCTAGACTAGGCCATACCAGTTTATCCTAGAGTGTGTGTATTGATATTAGGATCAACTAGTTTGGCCTAGCCTAAACTGGTCTGTCCTATAGGCTTCTATGGGCCTATATCCTATGGGCTTAGGACAAATTAGTTTGGACTAGGCTATACTAGTTAATCCTATCGCGTATAGGAAGAACTAGTTGAGCCTAGGCAAAACTAGTTTGTCCGGAAATCGGGTTTGGCCGGTAACACATACATAACTCTGCTAAAAACAATTGGCCACCTTATTTTGGATCAAAACTCTTATTTAAAAAGCTAAAGAGATGAGTTTGGATCTTAGCAAGTGGAGGGAAGTGGTCTCTGCCTACCCTGACTAAAAAAAGGCGTTACAGATATGTACGTACGTATAATATAATATTATTTTTTCATATGAGCTCAAAAAATTTCATTTGCAAGCTATTTCCAATTCCAGAAAAATACACCAACGATCTTGAAGTGTAACTTTTTCTGCTCAGCGTACTAAATCCACAGTATCGTATAGGGTATCTGTACCTCCGCCATCACAAGCCGAGTGTCAGATGATAAACGATTGTTACCAAACTAGCATCATTACCTCATCTTGTTACCGTTTCTTTTCTTTCTTTGGCGACGACGTTATTTTTGGTAACGACGTTCCGATATCTCTTTTGTGGTTATCATGAAAGTATTTATCCAAGGTTTTATTTAATTTTTGGATTAAGGTCTATCCACACAGATCCAGGCCGTGCCCGGGACGTGTGAAATGAAATGATCATTTAATCCTGTAGGTTTTTTGACAACACTTAGGACGGGTCATTTTTTAAAGTTAATGCTAGATTCGCAAGAGTGCAGTTTTCCCCAGAGAAGAACCTAGCAAGAAACTCTGTAGAGTTGCTCTTTTCAATTTAAGTTTTAATTATTAAGTGTTTTTTTTATTAAGTGATCATTACAGAATCCATTAGAGAAACTTAAATACATATCTGTAACGTCTTTTTCCCATCGAGGTAGACAGAGACAACTTCCCTTCACTTGCTACGATCCAAACACTCTTCCTTCGCTTCATCCACAATCATCAGTCACCTCATACATGCACGTCGGCTTATAGCACTGTTGACTTGGCCTTTCGCATACACACGCACCAAAAACCAATATCAAAATAAATATCATCACATCATTACAAAAAAAAATGCAATAAGAAATAATTTAAAATTCCTTATCATTTAACCACTCGAAAATATATCGCACGCGACAAATATATCGTCGAAAATGACATAAATATATTTTTTGTCGCGAAAACGTCGTGTTGTGATGGCGCTAATTTTTTTCCTACTGATATTAAGTCATGTTTAAGTCGGCCTATCATTATCCTTAATAGTCATAGATATTTTATTTTGTCGCTTCGCTTTGGGGTGTTTACTGAACATTTTCTTTTGGGGGTTATTCTTAGATAGATAGATAGAAATACTTTATTGCACACGATGGCAATACTTAAAATTATAACATAACTAACTAAACTAATCTTTAACTTACCTACTAATTCTTGAACTTCTATTAAAAACAAGAGGCTGCTTGTGACATCGTACGAATATATCGTCATATCTTGGAAAATTTATATAATTTCGTAAAATAATATAGCCTATGTGTTATTCTGATGTATGAGCTAAAATATTGAAAAGTTTCATTCAAATCAGTTCAGTTGATTTTGCATGAAAGAGTAACACAAATCCTAACGTCCATCGATTCAGCGGCATTAATTTTCAGATTTTATAATATTACCAGGAAATAGCATTGCTGAAAAGCAACTATCTTAAAATACATTGTCGTCAGTATCAAAACATTATACTAATCAAAATTATATTTTTCTCCTTTTTCAAGTGAATGTCGCTCGAAATCATACTCTTATCTCTCAGTTACAAAATACCCCCCCTGATACGAAGGCTCGTTAATAGGTTTTCCTTCCATAAAGCGAATGTTAACCTATTTATTATACAGGCTGATATTAAAAACTCCGAGACGAAGCTTTATCCAGCCTATTATACACAGGGTGTTTTGTGGGTTTGCTTGTGTAGATTGAGATGTTTTTAGGGCGATTAAAAATAGCTGTACATTTCTTTTGTGTTAATGGTTTGGGATAGTAATATTAAGGCAATAAATAAGGGTTTTTTTTTTTTTGATATTCTAAATACAAAAATAGAGGAATGGAAATTAAACATCAAGTCTAAATTATTTAAAAACCTTACGTTGTCATTTTTTTTTTTAATGTCCGATTATTCTTATATTTTCTTAAATAATAGATATTTCTTTAGTTTCTTTTTTCTAAAATTTTTCTTTCCTTTTTTATCATTTTCCCAAAACCTTTACCCCGCCAAGAACTCTTTACAAACAAACAGACAAACATGCAAATATTCACATTTAAGTATTTATACCATGGTTATTATAAACATTTAGACATTGACGGAGGACGCCATCTTTGTGTCACAATTTTATAGCTACGTCACGGTTTGTTTAGCGTCCTAATGGCGGTCGAAAATATATACAATTTTTTTCAACGAAAGCGATTTTTTTTTCTTATTAAAATTGAGCTTTTAAGGCTCTCGAGCGTTGCCGTCATGAATCGCTTATTGAGCGAACTTATTAAAAAAATTCGCTTGTGTTTTTTAGGTGGTGGATGTTTTAAGCAAAAAATTAATAGGGCTAGTCTTATTTTCTATTAACTAATGTTAAGTATAATCGTTAATGTTTATGCTGAAAGATGGATGTGTGGATGGATGGATGTAAGAAAGTTTGTTACTTTTTCACGCAAAAACCACTGAATGGACTTTAATGAGACTTTACAATATTGTAGTTTACACATCAAAATAACTCTTAAGATATATAATTTTGAGACCTTGTGTACGATTTTCGAGTCCTCGTGTACAAATTGTACGTAAAATGCGTACGAATTTTGATGTAAAAGTTGTAAATTTTCATTATGGTATCTACACACCAAAGCTGCCGGCTTTTTTGGCAGCTGCCATTCCTATGACGTTACGCCGCCGGCTTTGGTGAGTAGATAGCATTATATTATAGTTTCATTCAAATCTTTTCAGTAGTTTTCTATCTACTGGCATTATTCGGCATAAACATTGACATTTATAATTTTATTAGGATACGATTCTGCAATATGTTTACTGTCTAGTATAGAAAGTATGCGATATTTTTTCAATACATTTCCACGCAGAAAGTCGTTATCAGCTGATCGTCTCAAATGCACCGTGACGAATTTCACACTCGCACGAGCTGACGTTGTTTTATTGTTGTCTTAATTCCTTTTAGTATAAGTTATGGGAGGTAGCGATTTATAGAATCACGCAAATTATGTATCTACTGATGGAAAGTGGTCTCTCCCAACCTCGATGGAAAAAAATAGGGAAATAATTGTAAAACTTCATTTAAAAAGACCAACCAATGAATTTACTGCTAGATTCTTCTCTGGGAAAAAAGCTACCATTTGAATCTAGTATTAGCTTTCATAAAAATGACACACCTAATGGTCTGTCTACACATATACTTCGTCGTCATTACAACCGGACACGCCGTGCCCGGGACGTGTCTGGGCCGTGGCCCGTCAGGAGGGAAAAAATACGTAGTCATGACAACGTGTATGAATGAATCCATAGAAAATGTACCTATGGAATGATATTTTTTCCCTGACACGTCCCGGACACGTTGTCATGACGACGTATTGTTTTCCCTCCTAACGGGCTACGGCCCGGACACGTCCCGGGCACGGCCCGGATCTGTGTAGATAGACTTTAAAAGTTTTCTTAAAAGAAATTTTGTAACATAGACCAATCATTTTCTTCCCTTCCGGTATCGAAGTTTAAAGCCCCTTTTTGGAATGTGTTCCGGATGTGATCGGAATCATACCACATGAGTGTTTAGGATGGAGGTGGCATTCAAGAAAAATGGTAGTCTTTATAGGTATTAGAGGAACTGTGTAAAGGGCCCTAATTTGGATACCAAAGGGCTCAAGTTTGCAAAACAATATTTTAAGTTGCGTGTCGGCTGAGTGTCAATTGCATTTTTTGACACATTTGGTATTCTGCTAAACAATGGCTTACATTGATTGCGACCAAATGTGTCAAAAATGTCATTGATGCTCTGCTGACACACAACTGAGGCTATTTTAAATTAGCAGACTTGAGCCCCAGATATATTGCACGCTCAGAAAGTGATAGGTCATGGAAACGATGGAGACCTTTGTCTAGCAGTGGGACGTGATAAGCTAACTATAAGAATCTATTACTGTAGCATCACTTTTGAATCACTCGTCATCATCAATATTATCGTAAGGTGGATATTGTACGAGTATTTCTGACCATCACATCATTTTAATATTTTGAACATCATCTTATGTCAATTTTCTGACCGTCACCCCTATCAATTTTCTGACCATCGTGTTATGCCAATTTTCTGACCGTCACGTCCTATAAATTGTCTGACCATCAGGTTATGCCAATTTTTTGACCGACATGTCCTATCAAGTTTCTGGCCATCATGTTATACCAATTTTCTGACCATCATGTCATGTCAATTTCCTGACCATCATATTATGTCAATATTGATACTCTGGTGGCATACCACATCTATACTTCCCACCTCCACAACGACTCTATGATATACACCCTCGCAGTGCTTATTGAGACGTGAACATGAAATATCGCCGCAGATACTTTGAGCCGGTGATAAATTCACTCGCAATCCGCGGTTTTCCGAACGATTGACAATATTCAAGAAGAGTCGTTCTTTTCGTTTTACATTGTTTCGATTGGGGCCGTTGTTTTTGATGCATTGGTCTTCAAGATTTTGTTGAGTTGATGGTTGCTTAAAGAACTAGGTACCTCTTTACATAGGTACCGTCTGAAATAATTTTGTAAAGATGTTTATGGTTGATTAAATAACTCTTTACATACGTAAGTATAGTTTCAAGTGGAAAAAAGAGTTTTTTTGGATTATGATATCTGACTTCCATTTGCAGTTTCGCCAGTTTAAAATTAAATTCTAGGATTGCTGTAAGTAATAGAGTTTTACTCCACGTTTTAGGGAAGTGGGAGGTAAGGGAGAGACAAAAAGTAACCTATGATAACAATCTACTTACAATTAAAGTCACGCCAATTCACTCCGTTCCGCCGCGAAAGACAGACAACCATATACACACAATATCGCGTTTATAATATCAGTAAAGATGGATTACTTAACACACAGTTCCTACTGTCTCACTTTTGCATGTTTTCAAATTCTAAATTGAAAACCCCGCATACTACCCATTTCCTTCCAGAATCATAAAACAAATTAAACCACATTCTATTTAATTTCAAAATTACAACAATTTCGCGGACTAAACATAGGGTTGTCACAAATTAGATTGCAATCTATCACCAATACACCATAAGCGTATTATCTGTCAATTAGAGGCCACGGGCAGGGCTGTCGCGTATCTATGTGTAATGAAGTTTGTCGGTCTGTCTGTCACAGCTGTTTCGGGCTTGCGATTAATTAGATACTAGTTATTGGGTGTAAATGTGTTGAATGGTTAGTAGAATAGGTTTAAAATTAAAGTTCGAATATTGATTGTTCGTTGAAGAAAGTTTGGTCAAAGAAATAAACACAAGACAGAAAATAATCGATTATTACGAGGATTCCACCTAAGTCCCTACTTAAAATCATTTTTACTCTAATTATTCATTTAAATTCACTAGCTTTTTAAATTCAAAGCTTTTCTTTGTTTGGATCGCTTTCTGATTGAAGTATAGTAAAATTGAAATTTTTGTGATCACTAAATGCAATTAAAGTAATTTGTGAATATTGAATAGTTTGTTTTGACAATCTCTTTCAAATTTGAATTGGGATTAGATTGTCAAAATTGGCAACAAAACAAAATACAATATTACAAAAAAAGCAATAACAAAATCATCAATAAAACAGCAACACAAAAGCCATTCGCAAAGCATTTTACCTAAAACATATTCTTAACTAAAGTTGGCAACAATCGCGCCCCTCAATCGATGTTTTAGATATGTATCGAATAAAAAATTGCGTCTCAATTGCTCTACGGAATTGGCTCAATTTTGCCAATTGCTTTGCCGAAAAAGAAAAAGGGATGTTTCGCTATAAAAAACATGTTAAATGCCTTTATTGTTTATCTTCAAAGGCTCGTTGGTTCGACGTATGGATATTGTTTTTAGAGATGTGTTATTGGAATGAAATTATATGTATATTGCTTTGAGAAAATGTTTATCTTGAACCGTAGGCAAGATTTGGTGGATTAAAAAATATGCGTTGAATCGAGAAGGTTCCTCAATCGAGAAACGAGAGGACGAGAATCGAGATATGAAACAGATGACATCTTACAATATTAGTTTTATTTATAGTTCTAGAACTAACTCAGATAAATGACGTTTCGGCTAGAGACAAAACGTCAAAAATGACATTAGTGCTAGAACTATATTTGAAACTCGTTTCGTTATATGGGAGATAATGTTTATCGAGGTTTATGCATTTTAACTACCCCAGCACGTAATTCATAGTAAATTATTCTTATTAGTACGTCAAAGTGACAAAAACACTTTGAATTAGACGTAAAAATTAAATTTAAGCAGTTAAAAATGTAAAAAATATAAATACGTCATCTTACCCAGGCTACAGCCGATAGGATCCCAAAAAAATACGAGTTAAACTGCGTCACACGGTAATGACAAAACACAATCACAAAATAACACTTAAAGATTTACAGTCCACAACAAAATTATGCATAGAAGCAATTTTCTCACTCATTAAACAAAGAGATGGCATTATCAAAATCAGCGGGAGGGAAAGGGACATAAACATTTTTACTGTGCCTATTTTCTTGCAGTAAAAGTGTGGTCAATCTCAGTTTATGAAGCCCATAAGAAGGTAGAGTATATCTACGGGGATACAATTTGTGAGCAATATGTGTGGCATTGTTTTATAGCAACTGTCGAAGTGAAATAAAGATGTATTAGGTAGGTGGGGTCGGAATTTTTATTTGGGAAGGTAGTTTTATGGGTAGGTACCTACCTAGGTATGTTGTGGGTAGCTTTGTTTTTAAGTCGGTTAAAAGATTACGTACATACGTACAAAATAAACGTTAAAAGTTAAAAGATTACGTACAAGGTACGTACACAAATATCGAAGAGTTCTGTGTTTTGAATGTAGGTACTTAGAATATGAAATGGAATCGGACACTGAGTGACACTGACACTGACACTGACACCGACACCGACACTGACACTGACACTGACACTGACACTGACACTGACACTGACACTGACCCTGACACTGACACTGACACTGACACTGACACCGACACCGACACCGACACCGACACCGACACCGACACCGACACCGACACTGAAACTGACACTGACACCGACACTGAAACTGACACTGACACCGACACTGAAACTGACACTGACACTGACACTGACACCGACACTGACACTGACAACGACACCAACACCGACACTGACACTGGCACCGACACTGTACCTGACACTGACGCAGACATAGACACTGACACTGACACTGACACTGACACTGACACTGACACTGACACTGACACCGACACTGACACTGACACTGACACTGACACTGACACTGACACAGACACTGACACTGGCACCGACACTGATACTGATACTGATACTGACACAGACACAGACACTGACACTGAAACTGACACTGGCACTGACACCGACACTGTACACGACACTGACACTGACACTGACACAGACACTGACACTGGCATTGACACTGACACCGACACTGTACCTGACACAGACACTGGCACTGGCACCGACACTGTACCTGACACTGACACTGACACCGACACTGACACTGACACTGACACTGACTCTGACTCTGACTCTGACTCTGACTCTGACTCTGACTCTGACTCTGACTCTGACTCTGACTCTGACTCTGACTCTGACTCTGACTCTGACTCTGACTCTGACTCTGACTCTGACTCTGACTCTGACTCTGACTCTGACTCTGACTCTGACTCTGACTCTGACTCTGACACCGACACCGACACCGACAAGGCAAAAACGATATAAAAGTATCCTATGACTTCTCCTTAACTACTTCCCTTAAACTGCCTATTTTTGAATAAACACTTTTCATTTTCACGGCTTCCTTTTACAATAAGATGGTACCTATTTTACTTCATAAAGTTACATATTAAACCTACGCATTCACACAAAACATATATTCAAAAAACCAACCCAGAAATAAAGTGACAATAATACTTTTTTACAATAGGCGTGACGACACTATGAAATAATCGAAGATTTAATGATTTCAGGGGAAAATACACATTTAATGGATTCAAAATACTATTTTAGTTTTATTTAAAAAATTGAGATTAACAAGATTTTCTATAAAATAAAAGAGTAAAATACTGCAATCGGCCATTTTGACTGAAACGCCAATCACAGCGCATGACGTCATACTCATGTAAACAAACATCACTGTGTTGTTTTGACTGATTGTACGCTAGGATTGCCTTTTTGTTTATTTTTGTGAATAACTACAAATTTATTATAATGGAACCAGGGTTTATCAGGGCAAACAGTTCCAATTTGCCCAGGATCGATTTGCTAATGTTGGGCGAGTTCCTGGCAACCAATAAAGAATTTTGCTCCTCCGAATTTAGAAACGTGAAAACCTCCTTGTATTTTTTTTGTTATTATTGTTATTTGTTATTATTGTCATTTCATCTATTTCACGTCAAACATGAAGTTAAAAATCTATCAATACATGATAACATACTCACATCAAAGTGATCTTCACAGAAATAAAGTGACGAATTTAATTTTACTTCGTTCGGGTTTCGCCGTGCAAGCTGTAACCATTTATCTCTTATTTTTTTAATGTATGGGACATGAACAAACACCTTGTTGGGTGTCTTTATTGATGTATTTTTGCACAGAGGTACTGCACACCACTTATAAACTTTAGAATTCATTTTTATCACAAGAAATACGAAAAGTTTGTTTACTTTGTTGTCTAGCCGGGCGGGAACACATTTGACGTTTACAAAAGTGTGACGTCACACGCGACGCCATGACACGGAGAGCTGTTTTCACGCAGTATTTAAAAATAATTATAAAAATGGCTTTAATCTTCTTAAAACATTAGTTAAATACCGAAATAAAGTTTTTGTTGTAAACAGTAAATGTGTATCTGCATTTTGGAATAGGATTTCAAAATCTTTCGACATGCCTATTATTGATACAAACAGAGTCTGTCGTATATATTTTACGAGATAGCGTCCCACTGCGTCGTATTATTGCAGAGTTCACTTAGTGATTTTATATCTCTATCAATCTGACTGTACTTAAACTTGGAGGTACTTGTAAAGAGGGTTTTAGGATAGAGAGAAGGCAAGAAGATCCTATTTTGAGACGTAAATATGTAATTAAGGATTTTTTTTCTTCATTACTTACTTGTAGATCCTATTGCTGGGAAAAGGCCTTAACCGTATCCCGGAAAATTCTGGCCAGATAGTCAAGTATGCATCCAGATCGTCGCGCCATCTCCTCTGTTAAAGATCTTAATTTTAATATTCAATTTAAACACTTTGTAAAATGTATGTACTTTTTACGGTGTCTACACAACAAGGCCGATGGCATTGCCACCGGCTTTCAGTTGTTATAGGTACATGTCATTGAAAACTTTGAAAATGACGTAAGCCGCCGTTGGTGAGATACCATTACAATGTTTTTTTTTTTTAAATTATCCGTTTTGTAATATTTTATTTACAGCTGTATGCTAGATTTCTTGTTTTAATTTTGTGATCATCTTTTCAAGTATTTTGCAAATTCATTCAAGTATTTTGCAAATTAAGACACTTGAATAATCGAAATCAAACATTATGGTATCTACACACCACACCAAAGCCGCCGGCTTTTTTGACAGCTGCCATTCGTATGACGTAAAGCCGCCGGTCTAGCCCGGCGGAATGCCGGCGGCTTTGGTGTGTAGATAGCAATAAAAACTAACCATTTTTCAAAAGCAAAAGATCCCTTTACCTTTTTATCTTGTCTTCATCCTAATACAATGTAGACCCCTCTTAAACTTTACTACACTGTCAATCCGCCGTTCGTCAGTTTGTGTTGTTTTTATAGTCGTCACCTGCCGCGAGATGTGGCGATGCACTACCTTCAATTACATACAGCCAACCTTGGGGCCCGTTTTATTGCACTCTAATTGATAATGAAAAAGGATCTCTTTGGTGAAAAGAGTTTTTAATTTTAGTTTTGTCAGGTGACACTGGCCGCTTTAGTTGCAAGAATGGTCAAGATAATGCTCCATTTTTGAAATTATTTGTTTCTCTATCTTTTTTTCCTATTTTTCTGCTAGGGTTTTGCCTGTGGCAGAATAAGCAACTAACATGATTGCCAAAATTAAAAAAAGAACTGACTGCATGGCGTTTAATGGATTATTTACTTAATAACATCTGATTAATCTAAAACTACAAACTTAGAAAGACTAGAGACGCGTTTATCATCTTACTTATCAATGTCTTAAAATAATGTAGCCCTAAGAATAATGTTTTTCTGTTACTTTGATGTGTAAGCATCAATATTGCCAAGTTTCATTAGAAATCTATTAAGTAGTTTAGAAAAAAAACGCAAAAGAGCAACAAACATCCATCCATAGACATAAACATTGAAATTTATAATATAAGAAGGTTATCTTATTATTTTTGTGGATGACAGTTGACGTTCAAGGGAAGTGGGAGCTCGTCTGAAAATCAGCGCTGTGGCAATGCTGCAGCATATGCTGAGATGTAGCTACCCTTGCATCGCGCTACAACACACACCCTACCTCTTTCTTCTGTTTATTTTAGTCTTTGTTTCTGTTAATTTAGGTATATTTCGTTTTTTCCCTTTTTTGTGTGTACTATGTGTAAATAAATCTGCGTGTTATTTTAAAAATGTAATTGTGAACTGTTAAGTTTGTGTTGTGTGTTGTACTGTGTTTGTAAGAAATAAATGTCTATGTCTATATCCTAGTTCTTTTAAATTTTCAATAAAGATATTCCCTTCTTGATGTTATTATTAAATGGTGCATGTATTATGATTCGTATCAGCCCCTCAATTCACGTTTCAATTTTATTGGAAACTTGTGGGGTGTAGCCATTTTTCTTCAATAATCGCTTCCTTAGCTTATGGTTTGTGCTTTTATGGAAAATACATTGTTTGGTAATAGAAAAGTGGTTATAAAATTTTATATTGAAAATGTTTGTAGATAGATGTTACACAAACTAAGTACAGTATTAGAAATAGTGAAATAGTTAAGTACAGTGCTACAAGGATCTATTGGCACTTGAGTGACATTGTCAGGAGGACGTTGATGGTGAATAAATAACTCAAAATAATGACAATTTACAAGATGATATTTGTGCCGATTTCTGCCACGTGCCAAAAGTTGTAGCACTGTAAATTAAAGTTGATTCTGCGAATGTCAAGGGACGTAAAACTTACTATTAATATAATATTGTTTACTTTACATAGATTCCTACTTATTATATGTATATATATATACCTACATACAAACACCCAGAATCAAGACAAACATCTCTATACATCATAGCAATGGTTTTTCTAATGGGAACCGAACCCACAACCTACGGCAGATCACTAACAACTACACCATCTGGCCATAAAAAAAATCACATAGCGATTCAGTTTTCGATACAAAAGTTGACACAAATCATATAAAATCAATTGTCAAATCATGACATAACAAGAAAATCTCAGTCACAAAAAAAGAGATAGCTCGTCAACTGACATAGCATAAGGTTATGCCGCGGATTCTCTCGTAAAATCCGTCACGATTCTACACAATAAAGCATATATCCGTACCCTGCCCGCCGAATGTCTACTACGTGATGCTGTTTCGTCTTACTGCTTGTGGAGTTATGGAAAGATAGAGTAGGCAGTCAAAAATCTATTTTTGCGAGGTACTCTCATTTAGGCCAGAGGTTGCCGGAGATAGGGAGGCATGGAAGAATGCGGGGGAGGCCTATGCCCAGCAGTGGGACACATTAGGCTAATAAAATAAAAAAAACTCTCATTTGAGCACTTTTTGTGAGTTCTGTCTGTAACTATTGCACTTAAAAATCAGTTAAATCAGTATAGGTATCAAACTTCTATGTAACTTGGTAATCGATCAGGATGTCTCCCCGACATTTCACATTGTATTATTTAAGATCTAAATATAGGTAAGTTAAGTACCTATGTCTAGTTTAAAAGTTTTAAAAAATATAGGTGAGTACATTTTGATGTAGGTATTTTTTATTTTTTTTATTTTGAGTTTTGATTTTGACTTATCTAAAGCCATTTTGTTTTAGAGCTGAATTAACTTAATTATTCAACATTGGAATAAAGTATAAATAGCTTTGTAGCGCGTATGGGTTACCTACCTATTATGTTATCTACACACCAAAGCCGCCGGCTTTTTAGACAGCTGTCATTCGTATGACGTAAAGCCGCCAGCTTAGCCCGGCGGCACAGCGCGGCTTTGGTGTGTAGATAGCATTAGCGAATAACGCCTTATCATTATTTATTTCTTTTTTATGTGCCCAATTTCTACACATATCAGTCAAAAACCATTTTACATTATTCTGCCAAGTCTAACCATTTCATAACTCTACAAAATCGGCTTTTACGCGTGCCTAGGTAAATATAAAGGTATGAAAAGTGATGAATGTGGTCCGCTCGGCGTTTGAAGGATAGCAACACTGCGTCATAGACGTTACTGTCATATTCTTATGCTATTTTATTCCTACGTGGGTTGAATTAGGTAAGGTTATGTAAGCTAGAAAGGTATCTAGGTTTTATTAAGGTATCTTTACATGATTTGTACATGACGACGTGCTAAGCTGAAATACAGGGGTGTTAAAAAAAGAAATTTACGACTGCCCAGATGCATGATATTTTTTATTTTAAGAACTCCTTAAAGGTGAAGTCAACGTTGTATCAAAATTGAAGTTCTATTTTCGAATTCGTTAAATGAAAACTTTTGTGCGATTGGCTGTAATCGTAAAGTTATGAAAGCTAGTATTTTGTATTTGCTAGCTATAATGATTATTCTATGTTATTTATCTATGCTAGCAATAAATTAAAAACAGACAAATCCCAATACGTAACGTACACAATGAATTATGACATTTACTCCATAGAAATAATATGACTAGAACATGACTAGAACCATGCTTGTCACAAGTGTGTTTCATAAGGTGCGTACAGACCATGTAACATAACATGTTATATAACATGTTTTACATAATGTGGACACTGAATGTTATAAAACATGGTATAGTAACATGTTATTGATATGTACAACAATGTTATATAACTTTAATCGCGTGGATTGTACTTAAGAACGACAAACGATAATGGTTATATAACATTGTTATATTGCATTGTTATTCTAATGTGTACAGTATTATTTTATGTTGCAATGTTGAATAACAAGGTTACATAGTGTGGACGTGTTATAAAATGGTCTGTACGCACCTTTATCACATTATAATTATAGACCCAGATCCGGGACGTGTCCGACCTAACTTACAGTAAAATGGATAAAACCTTAGGTTCTCCATAGCTTCTCATGTGCCTTGAACACCTGCGAATTTGTGTAACTGTAACTGGGGACGTTTGGCAGGTATTGGATGACGAAGGTTACCAAAAGCTAGAGTAAATTAACTTATATATTATTTAAACATCTAATCACGTATTTGTGTCAAATACAATTATGAAACCTGAAATAACGACGACATTTTAACATCGTTCAAAGTTAAGTAGGTACCACAATCAGCCTCCCAAAAAATGTCACATCGCAAACTTTTAACCAAACACAATAGAAGAAATCACAAAACACACATTAGCATAGGAAACATCAATCTGCTACCCCATTACCATATCCCATTGCTACCCACTGATACCCAAGGCTGAGGTCACACTAAGGTTTTTTTCACAAGCGATTAATCGCATAAAAGCTTGAGACTAACGCAGCAAAACCGTCAAACCGCTTGACACGAAAGCACTACGAGTAAAATACGCGATTTTCACAGTTTCAAGACGTATTTCAAGTAGTCAATCTAAGTTGGAGCTGAGAGAAAAGACTTTGCTTGCAGGTTTTTAGCTGCTTTTGCGGATTTTTAAGGAAAAGCATGTATGAAGCGATTGATGAATGTGGATGAAGCAAAAGAAGTGTGTCTGATCTTAGCAAGTGGAAGGAAGTGGTCTCTGTGTACCTCAATGGAAGAGAGGCGTGACGGGTATATAATAACAGTCGTGGATCAAAACTGCAAGTGTGGCCTTTTGTATGAGTTTCCTAGATTCACAAAATCACGCAATTAAAAAAAAACTTTATTGAAAATAAAAGAACCGACTTCAAAAGATCTTCAAATGAACTTACGAGTAAAATTAAGTAAACAATTATGCATGCTTATACGAGTATTTTTTGTTTGGTGTCGGTGTCTTTTTTTGGAAGACATTTAAAAACTCATTTTTTTAAAGTCGTTTATAAATCCGCAGCGATTTAGCCGTAGTGTGGCCTGTACCTTACATATCAACACGACCACAACAAGATCAGACATATCAGACATGTTTATCAGAAGAAAAAGACATCAAATGGCATCAATATGTAACGTCGTTTAGGCCCCTCCAAAGAGAGCCGCGCAAAAAAGATCGCATTTGATATACATCAAGAATCGAACATTAGCTTGGTTGGAAATATACGGGGTGGGGGTTGAGCGAGCGAGGGGATAAAGTAATTTAAGTAAAAAATGTATTTCAAAAATTAACCAAAAAAAAGAAGCTGTACTTTTTGTATAATATCCCTTTTTTTCTGTCTTTATGTACTATCATCTAACAATAAACTGTTAAATAAATAAATAAGAAGGAATCCTAGATGTGTCTAAAATTACAAAAAAAAAAAAAAAACAATGGCTTTTCTTTCTTAGCTTTTCAGAAATGTGGCTGTATTTTTTAATTATTTAGTAGATAGGTACTTATTTCGAATTAGTCTTTGGAAATTTTGCCAATTTACCAAATTATGATTTCTGTCAAAGTCGCTCAATTAAATAAAAATCAATATTGATATTATGCAGATTACGTTGACAGATAGGTAGGTATTAATTTAAAAAAGAAAAGAGTTTTATAGTTAATTGACTTATGACAATGATTTAACTAATCTAATGGCATTGATGTTGGTTATTTATTATTCCATACACATCATTCAACTATCCTAAAAGAATTTAAAAAATTGACAATCAAAAAACATCCCCCTATGTTTACAAAACCGAAGATAATCTTCGCGCACACAGCACATTCAAAATCCAACCATATCCCTACTTCCCAAAGCTCAAAACACTATAACACAATAAAACAAGAAATATATTTTAAAAGGAAGCTATCGAAAAAGAATTGTAAAATAAAATCAAATGTAATTTGTGACATTTGGTCTCAATTTGGTACCAAACGCTACCGCGAGTGGCGCTCGGAGCGTTTTTCGAATCACATATGGAAATTGGTTTCCTTCTTTTGTTGCTCTAAGTGAGATTCAATTTCTTCTTACGAGGTTTTTTGGCAGCCATTTTTATTTGTGTGTTAGGTTAGGTTTGATTTGATGAAATGATATCAAAATATTAAATGAATATTTAGGAGTTTTCTGATTTGACGCTTATTGTTTTAGAATGTCTTGTTTTCTTATTAAATTACGCAGGTAGACAAGTTTCTACTACGCACGTACGAGTACGCAACTGTCACGCTTTCCCGTCGAGATTTTTTGACATATTTTAATTTGTCATAAATTAATTTGAACTAAATTTTTTTCAGAATAGTCATTTGCCATAATAGAGTAAGTACACTATGTAACTAAACATAAGTAAAGTTTGTCTTAAAGTTATAAGGCATATTTTTAATTCGTCTAATTGATATTAGTCATAATGATCAGAAGACATAATGGAGAACAAACTATTTAGTATAATAAAATAATAAATATCATCATCATTATTTCAGCTTATGGACGTCCACTGCTGGACTAAAGCCAAGGATCTCCACAACGACCGGTCTTGCGCTGCCCACATCCAATAAAATATAAATACATATATTATGATATTAGATAGGTACCAATATGAAATATAATTTAACAATTTCAAGTGGAAACGACCGGGTGCTTTGGTAAGGAAGTCAAAATGTTTACCATAGAGCTAGCTGGTAGACTGAGGGAGAGGACCTGTGATCCCCGCGCCGGGTCTTTTCTGCTGCAGCGGTTGTCTATCGCTATCCAGCGTGGAAACGCAGCTGGGGTGATGGGCACATTTGCACCAGGAGAGACCAGGGGCGTATTATTCCCGGATTAGTGTTAGTTAGGTTAAGTTTAGTTTAGTTTTGTGGTTATATTTTATTTATTAGTGTAGACTTTTTAATAACATATTCACATGTATTTTTGCAATAAACTATTAATGAAAATTAAAAGCAATAATGAAAATTGAAAAAAATTAACAATAGTATAACAATAGATAACGATGTAGCGGTATTTTTTTACGTCAATCTTTTACAAGCCTAAAAAACATAATCCACAAACATCTCGATGCCCTACAAGACGGATGTTGGAAATCGAGTGGTAAATGCGATATAATAAATTCCGCAAACATAACAAATTCAATATAAATAGTAGTGAGCCCTCCGCGTCCGCCCTACCTTCCTACATTTATCTGTATTACTGGTGGATTGGTTCATCCAGGAGAGAACTAGACTTTTGTATTTTTTACTAGCTGTCCCGGCGAACTTCGTCCCACCTTAGAATGAACTTTATTGTGTAGGAATAAAGTTCAAATTGACTCTACATTTGTAAGAAAACATTTGTATGGGAAAAAGAAAAGGTCTGTTTTAGGGCTTTCCCGGCAATTATTCGAATTTTTCTCACCGTAAGAACCATCCTTGGACTTCGATGAACATTTAAAAAAAAGAATTAGCGAAATCGGTCCAGCCGTTCAGGCGTGATGCCGTGACAACGGAAAACGGGTTTCATTTTTATATATATAGATAGATTAGCTTATTTCATTCCACAGCTGAACAAAAGCATCTCCCATGCCTCTCCAAAGACTCTTACATTACAATATTCTCAATTGTGTGACAACAGAGCGCCAATGAGAGTGTCAATGTCATTTTTTGACAGATTTGGTCGCAATCAGTGTAAGCCAATAAGGAAGGAATATAAGAAGTGGCCCCATTTTTTTTTTCATATACAAATGAGTTTACGACAGCGTGCCAAGGTTGGCGCAAGTTTTTCATAGTTTTTTTGGTAAATGACCTGTCAAACGATAAGAAATACCATACTGAAAGGTAGCCATTTTGCGCCAGACCAGGCACGCAGATCCAGACGGTATGGCAACTCCTTATATATTCTATACTCAAAGGTGCAAGCAATACCAAATGTGTCAAAAAATGTCATTGACACTCTGCCGTGCCGACACACAACTGAAGCTATTTTTTATTAGCAGACTTGGGCACGAGAGTACTTTCCCTAAACCGACGTGCGTTCTGGAGATAACTGTTAAATTTGGATGTAACAAAAGAAGTGTGTTTAGATCGTGACAAATTCAGGAAAGTGGTCTCTGCCTACTCCGATGTGAAAAGGCGTGACTGATAATTATGTATTTATTAACCTTTTGCACGCCAGCCATTTTTGACGTTGATACACGCCCGACGCCGCCGAGCCTAGTATTATATCAATTATAATATATCAATTAACACAGGCGGTAGGGCATCTTATATAAAACAAAATTATTGTTATAAAAATGGCCAAATTTAGACGACTTAAGGCCAGCGGCGTCTCAGCCACGCGAAAAATTTGCGACTAAAGTGGTCATTGGCGTCCAAAGGGTTAAAGACGTAGGTACTGTTTTGGAGAATTTGCATTTCGATTTAATGATAACAGTAAGACCCAGAACAGACGGGGAAACGCAATTGCAACTGCTAGTAGTTACTTTTGAGTTGCATCTAAGTTTCTTGTATAGACTCCTTTAGAAAACGACACACGACGCAACTACACTCGGCTTCAAAAAAATCGCACCTTTTAAGAAATCTATTTTAAATATCTTTCAATCATATTTGTATTATGAAATATTGGTAATGTTCGGTATCATTTGAAAGGTAAGGAAACAGAGAATGCAAAAACAATAATTCATTCAATGTTTTTTATTGGAACTGAGAAAAATTTACAAAACAATAAAAATCCTTAAAAAACCCTAATGAAATCTGATAATTTTTTCAAAACAAAGTTGCTTAAAACTAACCTAAAACCTAGTGTTACCCCCCCTAGCCCTAATGACGTCTTCCATGCGCTCCCTCATGGATCGCACCAACTTTAGGACCTCTTCTTGAGGGATTCTGTCCCATTCCTCAATAACGGCGTCTTGGAGCTCCTGAAGAGTCGCGGGAGCGGGATCACGGGATCTAACCTTGCGTTTCAGCTGGTCCCAGAGGTGCTCTATCGGGTTCAGATCTGGACTTCTCGCTGGCCACTGCATGACAGGGATCCCAACCTCTTGAAGGTAGCCCTGCACAATTCCAGCAGTGTGCGCGCGAGCGTTATCGTGCATTAATGTCAACCCGTCGCCAATAAATCCAGCATAGGGGACCACATGTTCTTCCAGGATCTCTGTGATGTACCGGTGAGCAGTCATCGACCCTTGCCCGCGAGCACCGCCGGTCCGAGAGACGCAAGAAAGTCCAGTTTTGCCGTCGGCAGATATGCCGCCCCAGAACATGCAGGAACCGCCCCCGTATTCTACCGTCTCTTGGATGCAGGCTTGGGCAAAACGTTCCCATTGTCTTCTGTATACTCTTTTGCGTCTATCGTTGCAGAAAAGGCACACTCTCGTTTCGTCAGAGAAGAGAACAGCTCTCCATTGGTCCAGGTTCCAATTGACGTGGGCGCGAGCAAATTGCAGGCGTGCTCGCCGATGCGCTGCGGTTAATTTTGGACCTGTAGCAGGTCTTCTAGCCACAATATTTCTCTCCTTTAGTCTTCTTCTAACTGTAGAGACACTCACGGCCCTTCTACGAACTGCTTGAAGCTGCTGTTGCAACTCAACAGCATTAGAGAACCGATTTCTCAAAGACTTCGATACGACGAATCGGTCATCTCTCGCAGAAGTGCAGCGATTTCTACCAGACCCACGCCTTCGGACAAAGCCACCGATCTGCAGGAACCGCTGGTACACTCTTCGAACAGAAAAGCGACTCAAGTGCAATTGCCGAGCAACATCACACTGACGTAGTCCTGATTGCAGTAGTGCGATAACTTGGGCGGCTTCAGCAGCAGTAGTGTCCATCTTCAAGGACGTTTTTCTGATGAAAGATATTCTTCTGTGTCTTCTTCGACTGTTGGTAGCAAATTTATCCCCCAATAAGCTGTATCGACCCCTTTATACCCCAAAAACAAAACAATACAAACAAAATTTGAAGAGGAGAATCAGTTCCATTGTCATTCACAGTGACTTAAAGTGTTTAAGCTTTTTCTTTAATCAAATGAAATGGATAATTTTGTAAAGAGTTTTTATAGGGCTCTCAAATGATACCAATATTGCTACGAATAACTGCTTGTCTTGAGGATTAACAGTGCATAAAGCCTATTTTTAAGAACGGGCGATTTTTTTGAAGCCGAGTGTAGTTTGAAACGTTTCAGATAGTAAAAAAAAAAAAAAAAAACAGAAAAGTAACTAGTAGTTGCAGTTGCAGTTGCGTTTCCCCGTGTGTTCTAGGCCTAACAGCAACACACTTTTATGTTTTATTTATTTATTTATTTATTTATTTATTTATTTAACACTTTATTGTAAGATGATAATACATAGAGACAGAAAAAAAGAGAAGTTATACAAAAGGTACCTACAGCATATTTCTAAAAGAAATTTCTTCCTGCAGACCCAACAGAGAGACAAGCATGAAGGCAGGATAGTTACTTAACCTACAATAAATAATAAATATATAAGATAAACCTACACATATATATTCGATAAATACACATACATAAATATTATAATTTAAATAAATATATATTGTATGTTCTTGTTTTTGTTGTTATGTTCTTGGTTCCCTCTCGCAAAACCCGTCAACAATTTAAAAGAAGCAAATCAATGTCACGTATGATACATTCCTCAGACATTTGGTCTCCTTACGTCATATCTTTTGACGATATAACAAAGAACCTTTGCATGAAATGATTGTTTGATAACCTTACCTTTCTGAAGGGATCTGGAAGAGGCTCTGAAAAGAAAACAAAAGAAAAGACCTTTGAAAAATGATTTATTGATAGGTGAGGCGATATTTGATGATTATATCTAAATAAAAAGTATGAAGTGGTCTCTGCCTACCTTTGATGGGGAAAAGGTATGAAATATAGGTACCAGTTACTTATGTATCAAAGAAACCTTAAACCGACGAGCATGTATAAGGCGACTCATGTAGATGAAGCGAAAGAGATGTGTTTGGATCATAAGCAAGTGGAGGAAAGTGGTCTATGCATAACACGATGGAAAACAGTGACAGACATTTAAGTACGTATGAAGAAAATGGTGTAGAAAACTTTTTTTGGATTTTGGGTTTTTCGGAATGTAAAACAACAGATTACTGAATAGCTGATGATATCGCTTTAGCGATATGATAATTCTAATTTCCATTTTATAATTTATATCTAATTATATCTAATCAGTTTGTTTTTGTTAAGCATAAAATATTTAGGTTAGCAGGTAGATTAAGGTACCTTAGAAAATAGATTTCCTGAAAAGAACAAGAAGCCAAAACGACCCTCCCAACCCGTGGTACACCTCATTAGTTCACCTGGAAGGACCTTGAAAGATGTCTTTGTGAAATGTATAGTCACTTCTAATAGATGGTGAGTGATGCATCTCTTTTAGACAAAAAGACGTAGAGTCCTTGGAAAATTATTGTAGTAAAACATCTTTGCGTAATATTATACGTATAAGTTGATAAGAATTAAATATTCTCATATTAATATTCCCAAACTCAAAACCACATTTCTACAGCTGAAATAATTCCGGCATTTTCCAAAGTGCAAGTAACTATGGCATAAATCTGAGCTTCCGTTTAAAACTTCTATCTCGTAAAAGCTCAAGTTTCCGCCGGAAGTAGTCGGAGTTCGAAATTCCGAATTCAAATTCGAAAAATACGCTGCTTTCCGCTTCCGGCGTTTGATTTCTCCCGTGATACGACGTTTCCTACAGTGCAATATTTGAATGTAGTATTCCTTGTATTGTTGGTGAGTTTGATACAGTTTTTTAAATACTTGAAACTCTAGGGTTCCGTACCCAAATGGTGAAAACGGGATCCTATTACTGAGACTTGGCTTTCCGTCGTCTGTCTGTCTATCCGTCTGTCACCAGACTAAACCTCATGAACCATTATAACTAGAGCATTGAAATTTTCACAAATGATGTATTATCGTTGCCGATCCCTCTATAACAACAAATACTTAAAACCGACCAAGTGCGAGTCGGACTCGCGCAGAAAAGGTTGGCCACATGAGAATTGGACAGAAGGGTTTTGTACCATTCACTATTATTATAACGCTGAAAAGGCCAAAAATCACGTTAACTACAACTTACTGCTATTGAATGAATTACTTACTATTTTTAACATAGGAATGGTACGAAACCACTTGGTAGCTTTGCATGCACTCCGTGACAGTCATTGTCATGCGTTTGTCACGCTTACGTCTCTGTCTATAGTTTTAAATGTGATAAGGACGTGAGATAATTGTCGCAGCACGCCGTGCTAAGCCCCCAGATCGGTTTTTTACATCAGTATCGAATCCAACCTCAAAAACAAAACAGCATCAAGCAAGACGTCAGCTTCCAACACACGCCTCTTTACAACGAAACATTGCTTTCGAAAATTGGAAAATTATATCGCTCATAAATCTGTGCTAGGACCATTCCAGCGATAGACTGAGATGGTGATATCGATAGAGGTGTTAGAGAGAAAGGGAAGGAAAAGCGTGAATATGTAAATAGTTGGATTTCATTTGGATGAGTGGATGAAATCAATTTTTCGTTTTGTTTTCGTGTTTGCTTTGAGAATTTGAAATGTTTGAAATTAGTCATAAAGAGCAGTTACGCACTATATCCGATTCTTATCCGATGTTTAGTAAGGATCTGAGAACTATTTCTAATAAATGAAATGAAAATTTATTTAATCTTGTAGGACGAGTTTGACATCACATGTTATGACGGGTCATTTTTTAAATTTAATGCTAGATTCGCAAGAGTGCAGTTTTCCCCAGAGAAAAATCTAGCAAGAAACTCTGTTGGGTTGCTCTTTTTTAAATTTGGTATTACAAATTCTTAGACAAAAACACTTAGATACATACATTAAAATTAATATTCCAATAATTATGCCAAATAGAGACAGCTTGACAGAAGAGCAGGTCAATCCCATGGATTTGAGTCATCTAGATAATCAAATACTAGGTAAATATCAAGACAAGAGCCTGGCTCCTAATATACAGGGTGTAACAGAAAGGGTATACAAAGCCGAAACACAGCGATAGCCCTCATGAAACTGAACAACTTTCCCCAAGGAACATGGGTCGTAACTCGAAATATTTTTTTGGATTGCCCATACTTACTCGATCAGCTGATCGGGCATTTTGTATGGGGAGGCGAAATTTTTTTTTCGAGTTACGACCCATGTTCCTTGGGGAAAGTTGTTCAGTTTCATGAGGACTATCGCTGTGTTTCGGCTTTATATACCCTTTCTGTTACACCCTGTATATGATGATGATAATAAGATAATATCTCGGGTCGAATAAGAATCGGACGTATGAGAATGTTCAATGTTCATAGTTATTTTTTTACTCGACAAAGGCGAAGCCAAAAGGTCGGTATTATGACCAAATTCAAGAGATACCTTTAATCTGTATTGAAGCTTATAAATAAGAATAACACCTAAGCTTTTTATTATTTTAAGAGATCCTGATTTTTTCCAAGATATGACGGAGCAAGCCGGAGATGGAAAGCATGGAAGAAAGCAGTGGAGGCCTTTGCCCAGCAGTGGGACACAATAGGCTACTAAAAAAAGATGATCAATGCGTACGAAGCAATATAGTGCCTACCTACAAACATATATTTACACATATTTTCACGCACGCCTCTCTCCAATCAAAAATCAATGGACCAAACTCAATCAAAAACAAATGAAGGCAAACCTTTAAAAAAAATATATTTTCCTGTTCGAATTCAGAAGTCATCACTTCATTAAAGACTTTTTCCTTTAAAGAAACTTGTTTGAAATTATGTAAATTAGTTCGACCAATAGAGAGTAAATTGTTTTATTCGCACTCCAAACGCGTAGGTACTTATTAGATGAGTTCTGTAAGTGTTTTTGGGGTTCCTTTGGTGTGGGAAGAGAGCTTGGATGTAATGCTTTTCCAAAGATATAATACTTTTTGGATTTGGGCTGTTTGTGTTTTTTTTTGGAAAAGAAATGTGAAGATACTTTTGGTTTCGAGATTGGGATCGAAGCGGGGATGTAAGATGTTTAAATTAAAAAAAAACAACTCGTTTAATATAAGTGGCACCTAAGTACGAAACATGAAACAAATACCTTGGTTTACTAATACATAGATTCGTATAATTTAGTAATAGTTAGTCTGTCACGCACGTCAATGCTGGGCGAAGACTCCTCCTTAATAACCATCCAGATCTTCTGTGCACTAGGTTTTCAACGTAGGTAGTAGGTTCAAAATTGCACGCCTATTATTGTTTTGTTATTATACAGAATCCTGTTTAATAATTCATAGCAAATGTTCAAGTTGGGGTGATCGGCAAAAAGCTTAAACAAGTAAATGGACAGGCGCGAAATAAATTTGCCATCGCCTTTACGATAGGAATTAATTTAAACAATTTTTATAAACAAGATTTAAGTATGTATTTTTTTTTTATTTGAAAGTATCTACTTCGTACCTACATTCTACTTATAACCATTTTATTTAAAAAAAATGTAATTATCTATACTACCTATCTACCTAGGTACCTATATATTTTTTGCTTCCAAATTATTTCTGATTAAATACCTTAATATACTTAATTACTTATGGCGACAGAATCTTAACACGTTGGCGCGCGGTACCGGCTATAACCGTGAAATTAAGACTCAAAATAGCACGGTGCGGTCCTTTCCCTAAATTGTAGTAATGCTTATGACCATTACTACGGTCACTGCTGCTTAGTTTCCATTAAAAAATCACTTAGGCCACGCCCACTTCTTTTCTAGAAACAAACTCTTTTGTTGCTACTGTCAAAATTAAGTAAAATGTTTATGTTTCTTTAAACCATAAGCCCATACTCACACATCATCACTACGGTAATGACAGTAATTAGATGTATGGGATTTTGTTCGAAGAGTGCGCCATTGCGCCGTTGCTGCGATTACTGCTATAGCTGTTATTATTGTTATGTAGTGTTTTGATGTATCATAAAATAAACAGTACGGAATCAATGATTTCTACTGCCAAAGTACAAAAACCTACCGGGCGCCAACGTGTTAACTTTTCTATGTTTTAGGAATTTTAAATTGGTTGGTAAGTTCGTTAAAAGCCATAAAAAAGCTTTTCATCCACTTCCATATTGGTATAGGAAGTTAGTTATTAAATGTCATAAAAATAATCATAACTATAACAGACTATTTCGTTTATCATCTCAGTTAATGTACGTAGGTATACAAGGTGCGTCAATTTCTTGAAAAAGCTCAAAATTCTAAAATTGAAAACCCCCCTTTTCCCCAAGGAGATCAGATCTTCAGATGTTCACGCCCTAACAAGGAATTTAACAAAAAAACTGTTTAATATTCATTGTAGATAATTGGCTGCAATGTAGCGAGGAATCAATTTTGTACTTTTTATCGAAGAATCGTTTCTGGTACAGCGCCTGCTGATTTAGAATTGTAAATTTTCTCTTCGTGCGAATTTTTAAAAGGTAGGTAAGTGTTTTGTGAGAAAGTAGCGATTGCGAAATTCCTATTTCCTTATTTAATAGCGGTTTATTATATTTCAAATTAAAACTTTTGTGCAACTTCTAAGTACGTGTAGGTAGTATTTAGGCAGGTAGATAGGTACCTACTAGGTTATTTTATTACATAGATATAAGGTACGGTACCTACCTAGTTGCTTGTCTGCTTTTATTCAATCAAACAATGAGTCATATTCAAAAGCAAGAAGAAAAAACGAATATTTTTAAGACAATTTTTTTTTTTCATTTGAACATTAGAACACTTTTTGAATGGCATTTTATAAATCTAATAAATAAATAAATACAACTAAAATCTATTACTCTGTTAGCAGAATCTCTGCTAAATATTCTTCCCAAAAATATTGCTATAATAATAATAACAGGCACACTATCGTTTTTTTTTTTCAAAACTCTGGTTACCAATGTTGCCATACCATAATTCTTATTCAATACCTCATTTCCTCGGAAATTTGTCAAAGGGTTGCCACCCTCCCGATATTAAAACGTCACGTAGCTGAATTTAACACTCAATTTGTATTAGAAAGTGTTAAAGGGTGGAAAAATGAGGTTTGATCGTAAAAAAGTTAAAAAAAAATTGTGTTTTTATCAAGGGGCGTGATGACGAATGGTTGATAGACGTTATGTAGACGTTTTCCAAGAAAAAACTTTAACCGCAAGCGTTTACACCTTAGAAAATCCTACTAATGACTATACGCCAATGTTTGCGCTGATATGGATCGATCTGAGGATGTTTGCAACTCTCACGCAAAAACTACTGGATAGATTTTAATGAAACTTGGCAATGTACATCAGAATAACACATAAGTTATATTTTTAACCAAATACTGTTTTAGCAATGTTCCACCACAGTTGCGTGAAATCCGTCAATTTGCAAATTTTTGACAGTCCACAGATGACTGGTTATGAAACAGTGCTTTCTTTTAAAGGTGCGTACAGACCATGTAACATGTTATTTAACTTGTGTTTTATAACACGTCCACACTATGTAACCTTGTTATTCAACATTGCAACATAAAATAATACTGAACACATTAGAATAACAATGTTATATAACCATTGTCGTTTGTCGTTCTTCAGTACAATCCACGCGATCAAAGTTATATAACATTGTTGTACATATCAATAACATGTTACTATACCATGTTTTATAACATTCAGTGTCCACATTATGTAAAACATGTTATATAACAATGTTAAATAACATGTTATGTTACATGGTCTGTACGCACCTTTAGAGTAGACGATAAATAGATACGTAAAAGGTCATGGGCAGACTCCTAGCAAACCTATAAATACCTTTACACATGCCAGTCCAGTACAATATTCACTACATTGAAACCTATAGTGGATACAGGGTGTTTGCGTACTCCCAAATGAAGAATCAATACATCATTTAACTAAAATATTTTTTTCAAATAAACATGGCTCGTAAAACGATAGAAAACATTCATAATAAAGTAATCAGCAAATCGGAAATTTTATATAAACAGTACCTGCAATAAAAATATGGTCGTTAGGGAAAGTTGTTCCAGTTTTATCAACAGATTCATCATCTTCATTATGTTCATCAGCTGTCCACTGTAACCGAGTGGACAGCTGATGATCATAATTTCGCCTCGTCTCTGCTGGGGCCCAAGTCTGCTAATTTACAAAATTATCAGTTGTGTGTCGGCAGAGTGGCAATGAGAGTGCCAATTTCATTTTTTGACACATTTGGTCGTAATCAGTGTAAGCCGTTGGTTTAGCCGAATACAAAATGTGTCATAAAATGACATTGACACTCTGCCGACACACACAGGAGGCTATTTTAAGTTAGCAGACTTGGGCCCCGGAAAGTTGCATCCATCTTGGACCTGCCTTCGCCAAGTCACATATGCTTCTTATTGGCAGACATCTTGTTAACAAATTACGCCATTTTGTTTTTCAACATCCTGTAGTCCAAACTTAAGGTGAAGTTCTCAACCGTCTCTTCCGCTCGGCCACCATACGGAACTCGCCACCAAGTTTGCAAACTTCCCTTAACTCCTTTGTGTACTAAAGTCTGGTCTTAGCACCAATACACAGACTTAATATGGATGTCCACTGGTTTGGACTAAAACTATGGACATAATTGTTGAGAAGTTAAGGGAATATGTGTTAAGTTGTTTGAGCGAATGCTTGGCTGATTTTGTACAGGTTTTATTACAAAACGAGTTTTATTTTTTAGAACTATCTCGGATAAATGACGTTTCGGCAATAGACAATACGTCAAAAAATTACAATCCTAGAACTATATTTAAAACTCGTTTGGTAATAAGGGGAATAGTGTTCAGGGGGGGCCAAAGTCTGCAAATTTTTTAAAATAGTTGCCGTTGTGTGTCGGCAGTGTTAGTGTCATTTTTGACACATTTGTTCGCCAGTAAGCCATTGTTTAGCAGAATATCAAATGTGTCAAAAAATGCCATTGACACTCTGCCGACACACAACTGAGACTATATTAAATCAGCAGACTTGGGGTCACTTGAGAACTTTGAAATATCTTCGATAGATTTTATCTTTATTGATTGCAAATGGCTGCAAAAAACAAAACAAAAATATAGCTCAAGTTTATATAAATAAGAAAGTAGGTACCTACCTATCACAGATAAATTTATCTAATCGCAATTTTTATAGGACATATGTACTGATAATTCTGCAAACTTATCAGAAAATGCAACCGCAGGGGATTTCCCTTCTCACTTCCACACGCGTTATAGAAAAGGATAGCAATATAAGGATGATTATTGCTATTGTAGTATATTACAAACTCTAGTCTGTGGTCACGTTTGGTATAATACTCTGTTATTTAATAAATTAATAATAAGAATAAAGAATAATTTTACACTGTCTAATATTACACAAAAAAGATAAATATTTAAAGACCATTAGCAATTATATTTTCTGAAATATTTTATACTCGGTCAAGTACCTACTTATTAAGTAGCTTGGACAGTTTTTTTGTGCCTGTTTTTTAATATTTTCGTTTGAAAAATGGAACAGTTTGGAAAATGGCTGGAAGATACTGCGAAGGCAATATTACCTCCACCAAGTAAGTGTTTTCAAAATTTTAGTAATTTCTCGATTTTAGTACTCAAGTAGTGTTATGCTATCTACACACCGAAGCCGCCGGCATGCCACCGAGCTAGGCCGGCGGCGTTTTGCCATACAAATGGCAGCTGTCAAAAAGCCGGCACCATGCCGACGGCTTTGGGGTGTAGACATAATAGGTAGGTACCTAATAAAGGATTATTTTTTTCATTTTAGTAACGTACATTATTTATAATAATTTAAATAAAATTTACAAGATAATATCGTTAGTTCCGATTTTCGCCACGTGCCAAAAGATTCTTGTAGTACTGTTTGAAATAAAATATTTTTGATTTTAGTAACTCCTATTTTTAGTTTTTTTTATATTTTTTATTAGCCATTAAGATCCCACTGCTGGGCAAAGGCCTCCCCCGCGACTTTCCATTTTTAGTTTATCACATTAAAGATAAAATTATTCATGAAACACTATGTCGTCTTCATTTGTTTTTTTTTAAAGAAAACGATGACAGAATAGCCTTTAGTTTCAATATCATCTTTATGCTTTAAAACTTATCCCTGTGTAAAGCTTGACTTACACTAGACTGTATTACCTTAATTTCTTTTATTCTTTATTTTATAACGAATTCTACGACTAACTAAATATTTTTTGTTCAGCTCCTATGGGAATCAGTAACCTTACAGAAGCTAATGTGTACGAGTGGCCCACAAACCTTATGGACCCGGACCCCCCGGAAGATAGCGATAAAACGGACCCCCCACCAGAAACTGACAAGAAGGAAGACAAAGAGAAGAAAGAGAAAGAAGATGAAAATAATTAAGTTAGATAGGATTTAATTTGTACTTATGTTTTTTAAGGTGCGTATCACGTATTTTTAAATAAAATAAAATAACGAATAATTACAATTAACATTTTTAAAAAACTCACTTCAATTGAATATGTACTTTTGAAACCTTGTTAACGATATAAGAATAACTATTTATTTCAGAAAAAAAAGTAATTCCTTAAAGGCCAAAGTAACGTAAATCTAGCCAGGACTCTACAATAGTAGAATTTGACATTTCCAATCCTTTAATTGCACTAAATTGCACCAAATGAGACTGACCACTGACAACGCATATCCTAGTGTCAACCCAACTGTATCCCTTTCTCTTACTTTCACATTACTATTGTAATTACTCTGTCTCGCTTCCGCAAAATCTTAACATTTTAACTGAACAAAAAAAAAGACGTCAGTGACCTGAATACCGTTATTGTGGTTTCAAAAGATACTTAAATGGCACTATTTGGAATCTTGTAAATTAAACTGTAATACAAAGAAACAAAGTTGAAATTTCAATGGCAGCTAGCTTCGATATCTTAGTGCAAATTGTACCTATGACCATTCTCATTCAGTTGCAAACCGATCGTTGTATGGGAAACGCGTTCTAAATTCGAATTTTTAAATAAATTCCACGTGTTAAAAATTTTGAGTTCTATTTTTAAATGGTTTTGTTCTTTCTTTGATTTTTTTTCCTGGATTTTCTTTCGGAACCAGCCAGTTATTTTTGTAAGTTCTTTTTGTTTTTATTTTTAAAATTTGCGGAAGTCGTTCCGAATTCAAAATAGATTGTTATCTTTATTTTTTTGATATGAATGAGCTGATATTAAAACTTTTTTGATTAGTTTCTGATTAATGACTAATATTCAGACATGAATATTGTTTTTCAAGTCTTATTAAAAGTAAATAACAAGGTCATTGCTACCACGTTATTGTTTAACAAAATTAATTATATCTATTATATTTTAAATAGGTACTTACTTACCTATCATATGAAATACCTACCTACCTATAGAAAACTATAACAAAATAAGACATACAAACAAAAGTCGACCAAATGGCTTTCACACTTTGTCTTTAAAAACAAATGCAAAGAAAGTTAATGGAAAATAAAGAATACTGATATTAAGCTACAATTTTGGAAAGTTTCACCAAAATCTGTTCAGTAGTTTTGCGTGAAAGAGAAATAAACATCCATCCATTTACAAATACATTGGCGTTTATGATTAATGAAGGAAGTATGATAGCAGAATTTTTTCTTCCTTTTCCTATGAATAATATTTTATAAAAAATATATTCTACTAATGCTAATGATAATATTATATTTTTATTTGTTTACATTTTGCATTGCATAACTAACTTTTTTCCTCAAAACAATCAGTAGGTACTTACTGGGAACATAGGAATCTTTTAATTATTATTTTGAAATAGCCAATTTTATTATTTTAGCCAATTGGCAGTAGAGACCTCCAGTCCAACTTCTTTATTATATGTATGTAAGTACCCATTTAAAGTCTATCTACAATTCTACACAGATCCGGGCCGTGTCAGGGCCGTGGCCTGTCAGGAGGGAATACGTCGTCATGACAACGTGTCCGGGCCGTGTCCGACGTGTCAGGGAAAAATATATCATTCCATGCATTTTCTATGGTTTATTTCACACACGTTGTCATGACGACGCGAAGTATTGTTTACCCTCCTGACGGGCCACGGCCCGGATATGTCCCGCGCACGGCCCGGATCTGTGTAGATAGACCTTTATCTGTGGTGTGGATGTAACCTATGCTTACGAGTAGTATCAGTCCCCTTAGCCATGTACTAAGTGAACATGTACATGAGGCCACTCACTAATGAATGTGGATGAAGCGAAAGAAGTGTGTTTGGGTCGTAGCATGTAGAGGGAAGTGGTCTTTGCCTACCCCGATGGGAAAGAGGCGTGACAGACTCACATTTAGTACCTAGTCTGCGATACCTTATCTTATCTAGATAAGATGGCTAGCCATCAGTCCCACTGCTGGGCAAAGATCTCTCTCCTCTTCTTCCACGATTCCCTGCGATATGCTAATTTAATTTTCGAATCATTTTTGCAAACTAAGAAATATCAGTCTACATCCTGGCAACCATTTATAGCAGACTCACCACAATTTGATACTTATGCAATATCTGCACGTACTTTAGAATTGATACTTTTATCACGTTTGGTACTCAAAGGAATGACATATAAGTGTTAGGTAGAAAATTGTAACAAATATTTTAAAATAAGACACGTTTTGTTGTTATGCTGACTAAAGATTTAAATGTTGAATTGATTTGAAACTCTAAATCAATCGATAGTTAATCAAACGGCTAGTATTTCATCTATAAGATAAAGATAATTTATTAATAACATATCGTTACATACAAGTCAAAGTGCGAGTATTAAATACATTTCATTTCGATACTACGGTAATAACAGTTTAAAATAGGTAATTCATGTAAAAATGGTAATTTACTTACTGTAAAAAGTAACACATTTTTATAACAATAGTGGTAACTTCAAAAAGTCCTTATAAGAATAAAAATTATGAGCAAGGAGCCAGCTTTGTAGCTTACTTTTAAACATAAAAGAGGATTTATAGACAGCATTTCCGAAATCGACGGCTAACTTGCCCTAAATTCACGTGCCTACTCTGGAAAATCTAATCTTTGAACCGTCTGACAGAAGCTTGGACCCAAAGAAAGTGTCTGATACTTATGAAACGACCTTAATATAGTATTATTTAGGACATATAAAAATCAGCCATTTAAAAATAAGTTAAGTTACTCTAGTTTCTGGTAAACTTCGTCATCCGATACCTCCCTAACGTCCCTAGTTACAGTTACACAAATACGAAGGTGTTCAACACACATGAGAAGCTATTGAGAACCTAAGCGACGCAGTGTGGTGCGGCCTCCAACAAGGTGGACTGACGACTTGGTTAAAGTCGCTGGAAACCGTTGGATGTGGGCAGCGCAAGACCGGTCGTTGTGGAGATCCTTGTGGAGGCTTTTGTCCAGCAGTGGACGTCCATAAGCTGACATGATGATGATGATGAACTGTATGTTACGTCAGACACTTCAGGATCTCATTCGGCAAAAAAATAAAGACCAATATGTCATGAAACTACTACCATGTGGCCAGATTACTTATTAGTAATCTACTCTCAAAATCAAAATACTCAAAGTTTCAGTTAGGTTAGGTAAGGAAATATCCTTCTTGCAGATCCAGGCGGTATGGCACCTCCTTATATATTCTATACTCAAAGAACTAAAAACAAAATTGAATCATATTTCAGCTCATTGCAAAAAAGGTCAATTACTCTAATGCTCCATTACACCTATAGCTGTCAGTGTCATTGTCAAAGATCAGAATAACACGACACGAAGTTTTGATAGAATAACTTAATGAGTACCTATCGTGCAACAGAGAGTTAGTCTAAATAATGATTATTATTGTAAGACAGAGTGGCGATGTTGATAAATATTTTATCTTATCATTATAAATGTTGTGATTATGCTACTATACGTATAGGTAATATAATGAAAATATAATACAATAACTATCGAAGTAAGATATGAAAAAACTTCTAAGAATTTTTGCTTTATTTTTAATGATTTTTAAGTAATATGACTAGATTTACTAAAAATACATTTAGACCATATCCGATAAATTATCAATAGATAGGTTTATCAATATTTACATAATGTACAACACAATAAATAAATACAATACAATATAATAAAGTAAAGTAAAGTAAAGTAAATATTTATTTCCAGTCCAATATAAATGTGAGTACAGGAACAAAATAAAATTAACAAAATTAAACACAAAACAAATATTAAAATAAAAAAGGAACTTAAAACATAGAATCTTAAAACTAAACATAATAATAGAACTAAACATAATAATAAACATAATACAAACTTATGCTACTTAAGTACCTACTATATACATATTTATATAAATATTTATACATAGGTAACCTCATAGATACCCCACTTATAATAGGAAGATATCATCGAGAGCGTCTCCGGGATTCATGGTACCCAAGAGGCTGGCAGCATTTCCTCTTTGAATAGCTATGCTTATTCTTTGAGCAAAAAAGCTGCCAGCTCTCGGATCGCCTGATGCTTCACGGAGACGCGTCGAGATATCGGACAGGAAGGACTTTGCCTCATGGCCCCAGGGGCCAAGCGTTTCGACAGCGAAGGGCACGAAGATATAGTTGAAATTATCTACTTATTACAAAAACTTGTCATTGGTCAATGTTTGTGCCGATGGATGGATGGGAGGATGTTTGTTACTCTTTCACGCTGAAACTACTGAACAGATTTTAATGAAACTTTACGATATTGTAGTTTGCACATCGGAAAAATACGTAAGCTAGAATACTATCCTATCCTTCTTATATTATAAAATAAATGTCAATATTTGTGCCGATGGATGGATGGTTGAATGTCAGGATGTTTGTTACTCTTTCACGCTGAAACTACAAAACAGATTTTAATGAAACTTTTATGATATTGTAGCTTGTACATCAGATTACTACATAGGCTATAATTATTTTAAGATATTGTGTAAGTTGGGGGGGACATTTCACACACGGTCACCTGACCCCAAACTAGGCAAATCCTGTACTATGGGTATCAGGGACTGATAAACATACATAGATAAATATATAACACCCAGACACGGAACAAACATTTATGCTCATCACATAAATCCAAGATATGGCGATAAATGCGTAACGTTCGAAGTCGTGGGTATTTTGACTGCTATAAATATTTTACTTTTTTCACTCTTTTTGCTTTCTGTTAAAGTTTTCTTTATCTACCACTTGCCATACGCCACCTATGGTGAATTGACCACATGCTACCTAAAACTGGGCCAATTATCACCCACCTTTTGATTCGTCATGGTCGTTATCACCTACCACTTGCAAAAAAAAGTGGGTTTTGCCAACTTTCACTATGTAGTTAAGATGATTTTTTATTCGTCATTAACTTTCTATATTCTGTCATAATGATTTATTGATTAGTTAATGTTAATCATTAGTTTTATAGTTAAATAATTAAAAAGTGAAATGTAACAAGATGATTAATTTATACATACTTACATACCTATCTGTAACACCTCTTTCCCATCGGGATAGGTAAAAGCAGAGACCAATAGAGATGATGACTACATTAAAAAATCCAAAATATAATTAGTCCGTCTTTAAGGCTATTAAAAATATTTGAAACACATTTTTTACCTGATCAAATACATAAATAAATACAAAGATACAGAGCATTAAAGTTACGGAGTGGGGGTATTGACGTAACTCCTAGGTAAAAATCGTACTTAGGCGTGACGTCACGAGCAACTTTAACCCAGTGTATCTTTGTCATTTTTAGTTTAAGAGAAAGAAGAAAAAATACGGGTCGAATATTTTAAAATAATCTATGTGATGGACTAAGAACATTTTTTTAGTCATCATGCCTATTTCCTCCACTTGTTTCAATTCAAACACACTTTCTTCGGTTCAACCACATTCATCAATCGCCTCATACATGCACGTCGGTTTGGGCACTCTTGACTTGGCCTTTCTTTAAGTCCCGATTTGTATACCACTCTCGCCTTGGTAGGTATCTCTCTTATTTTATCCGACAGTGAAATCTCATTCAAAAATATTGTAAAATCTATAGGAAATTCCCCTTGACCAAATTCCTAACCAAACCATAAAGGAATCTTACCATCTTTGTAAGAAACAAAGGCGCGTCGATGATTCACTATTATCCGCTTCTCAGGTAGAAAGTGGGTCTAAAACCAATTACATGAGTCAGGGTTCTACTGTATAAACGTCTATCTAACTAAACAGATCCGGGCCGTGGCCCGTCAGGAGGGAAAACAATACGTCGTCATGACAACGTATCCGGGCCGTGTCCAGGACGTGTCAGGGAAAAAATATCATTCCATACATTTTCTATAGATTCGTTCACAGACGTTGTCATGACGACGTATTGGTCACGGCCCGGTCACGGCCTGGACACGGCCCGGATCTGTGTAGATAGACCTTAACAGATAATAGATGACTTGGTTTTGTACGACTAGTAGATTTTTTATAAAAGACTCTAATAGGAATGAACGACAAACGTCTCTGTTCAACACAGCAATGTTTGTTTCTACTGGGAATCGAACTCACGACAGCATGGCAAGCAGGATAACTACCAACCATGCCAAATGGTCAGTTGACAACGTGACATTTTCTGACATAATATCCTACTAATGTCAATGTATGTGCCAATAGATCTGAGGATGTTTGTTACTCTTTCACGCAAAAACCACTGAACAGATTTTGATGAAACTTTACGATATTGTAGCTTGCACATTAGAATAGCAAATAAGCTACATTATTTTATAATATTATGTAAAATTTCCAAGATAACTATGACTATAAGAAGTCGCGGGTAGTCTCGATTAGAAGCTACTTAGCGGTTACTATCTAGTAACAGATAATTTTTAATTCATCGAAATTAGAATCAAAAAGGAAATCAGTTTACTTATCTTTCAGTCAGTTTTATGGTAACGTGTTTTAAAAAATAAATTCAATTAGTCATGCCGTTACCATTTTTACGACACAATTTTGTACTAGGTGCAACAACACAGTTGTGTAAAGGTCTTTCTACACAGATCCTGGCCATGCCCGGGACGTGTCCGGGCCGTGGCCCGTCAGGAGGAAAAACAATACGTCGTCATGACAACGTGTCAGGGAAAAAATATCATTCCATACATTTTCTATGGATTCGTTCACACACGTTGTCTACTACTTACAACACAATTTTGTACTAAACGTTAAAAGGATTTAAAGAGAGAATGTGACATCAAAACCTAGATTAGTGTTTACGACGAGGTATACCACAAACAAATCATTAAACGGTAATAATAATAACTTAAACATAAGGTATGTTTAAAGTCGGTAACATTACCTAAATAACTAACTTAGGCTTTAGGTACTGATGTAAAGTTTAGTGTGCGTGCATGCCACAAAATTGTAAAGTTTCATCGAAATCTGTTCAGTAGTATTTGCAAGAAAGAGTAACAAAGTGATGAATGGAATGAATCGAAAGAAGTGTGTTTGAATGTGTTTGAAATTAATAAGTGGAGATAATTAGTCTCTGTCTACCCCGATGGAAAAAAGGCGTAACACTAGATATGTAGGTATGTAAGTATGTATATTTCGAGCCACAATAATTGCAGAATCGCAGGTTAACGAACGACATAACAACAAGGCTGTTAGCAAACTGATAATGATACAAGTGCCACCCACGCGTCGCAGCGAATATTTTGAAATCATGCGCACGTTTTAGCGGTATTTCGTGGGACGAAGAATGTTTGAATTTAGAATTGTCATGTTATTTGACATAGTGACTTCGATTTTAAGAGTCAAGGAGTCATTTGGTACCGTTTTTATATTTCAAAGGATGAGGCCAATCTTGTGAAACGTACAAAGTTGCGGTTTGATGTATAATATTACATAGGTACATACTTACATATCTGCCACGCACGTCTCCCAGCGGTGTAGGCAAAGACCAGTTCTCTCTACTTGCTACGATCTAAACACACTTCTTTTGCTTCATCCAAATTCATCAGTCGCCTCATACATGCTTTTTTTTGCTCGATATGAATAGTGAATTGTACGGAACCCTTCCTGCGCGAGTCCGACTTGCACTTGGCTTTTTTTAACAAGATTTTTATATGACAATAGAACAAAATATGACGTGTCCATTTCCTTAGTCTCTCAAGGTCATTGCTAATTGCAAGTCGTTTAAAAAAAATGTGTATCAAGGTTTCTAATTGGTAATTACATAGCTCATTATCAGTTCGAAGGTTGTGGTCGAATTGCTAAGTGTCATCGTTTTTCAAAGTGTGGTTTTGTTAGGCATTTATAACACACATGTCCTTATTTTTTTTCCTGTAGGTATTTTTATGTAGGTACAGCTTCCTACCTTACATATTTTATAGTTTTTATCTAGGTTCATTTATAGTTCAGTGACTCGGTAGCTATATTGACGTACTGGCTTAAATTGTGTTCTTAAATTATTATTTTTCATTAGCCTAATTTCGTCCCATTGCTGAGCAAAAGCCTCTCCCATGCCTCTTCTCAGATTTCGGTCAGTGGCGGCTTCCCACCAATCTTCCTTAAATCAAAATTTGAACTCATAATTGGAACATTGAGAAAGATGGAAGGATGCGGTCCCACTGCTGAGAGGTTTTGCCCAGCAGTGGGTGGGATACAATAGGCAAATGAAAAAAAAAACTGTCACAAGTCTTATGATGCCTTTTGTTTTATTACTACACCATATTTGGTAACATTTCTTCTTTATTTGATCATTTTGTTTTTCACTATTCTAGCCACAATAAAACATAAATATACCTACAGTATTTCTTTCTTTGTCTACGCTTTCCAATTAAAAAACAAATAAAAAAGAAACTCTCACACGATTATAATGCTATCTACACACCAAAGCCGCCGGCATGCCGCCGGGCTATGCGCATGCCGGCGGCATGCCGGCGGCTTTACGTCATGCGAATGGTAGCTGTCAAAAAAGCCGGCGGCTTTGGTGAGTAGATACCATAATTAAAACTCCAGACAGAATTCTGTGAAATCTGTCCCTTTGTATAAAACACATTTGAAGGTATGAATCAGGGCATCGGTTATTGACCTTTTAGCCTTGATACAAACTTTGACTTACTTGAGGAAAAGTTTGAGAGTCATTGAATAGAGAATTGAAGACATTTTAGAAAGTTACTAATTTTATAATGAACTCGATTAAGTAATCGGTTTTTTTTTGTGGAATGGAACTGCGAAATAGTGACAATGTAACACAAAAAACCGGCCAAATGCGAGTCGGACTCGCCCAGGAAGGGTTTTGTACCATTCACTATTGATATCAAGCATAAAAACAAAAAAAAACATGTTTAGTGTTTGGGGAGGCCCCCTTAATTATTATTACTATTCCATTTTTAGTTTTTCTTGTTATAGCGGTAATGGTAATACATCTAATTTAATAAAGCACTTCTATAAATTACAAATCATAAAAAAAATTCGAAACAGATTTTCAATTTTTTCTTTTAATTTTAGGTTCTATATTTAAACTTAGTTTAGACAGCACAACAAAAACATCTATAGCTATAAAAAAAACCAGCAGATATTGTCTTTAATCATGAGGAAAATCCGCAAAAGAAAAAGTGAGTGACCGGGTTTATGAATGTTAATTCAAAATGCCAAAATACTGGTTTCAAACGAGTTTTTTTTCGATATGTACAGAAATTGTTACGTAGTCAACACTTATACGTAAAATTCCGGACATCTCGTTATGTAGATATGGTCACGGTATTCCCTGGGTTTTAGATTAGGTATGTGTCTGTTTTTTCCCGAAAATCCCATTTTTCGTTTTTGTTTAAAAAACTGCTAATCTTAATAATGAGTACCGGCTTAGAACACCTAAAACTAAGACTACGTAGAATTGTGACTATTAGAAATTCTGTGACTGGGATATTTTGATGTAGGTACTTACTCTTTGCAGTACCTAAGTAAATTACCATTTTTACATGAATTACCTATTTTAAACTGTTATTACCGTAGTATAGAAATGAAATGTATTTAATACTCGCACTATGACTTGTAACGATATGATATATTATGTTATTAATAAATTATCTTTATCTTTATTTTTTAATACTACTATTGTAATAAGCTAGACTACAGCAATGAAAGTAATAGTAAGTAAAGAACCGAAAGAAAACCGATTTGGTTATAATTAGCGATTGTAATAGGAACCTTCAACATTTGGGCACTATTTAACACGTTCACTGTGCGTGCCCCATATATGGGGCATTTCAAGGTATGAGTGATACGTGAGTGCATCACATATGGGTCATGAACCCTTGTAAAGTAATAGGCTTGTAAAATAATGCACGTGTGATTTTAAGAGAAAGAAATAGGTTACACGTATGGGCTATGAAAAAGTGCTAAGCAACATATAAATACCGGGAGGACATTTTGAAAAATGTTGCCAGAAAGGAATGTCAAAATAAAAACAAAAAATAACTTAAATGTTTTTTATTGCTTATTGAATAGATATTCAGAAAATAAAAGAAATACAAAAATTTTATCAAAATTAGTTTAAAACGGTAAGTCACATAATTTTTGATTGCTTGACAAAATAATGTTTGGTAAAAATTAATACAAAATGTTTGGTATTGATAAAGTTTCTAATGTCTTCAATAGTCTCTTCTTGATTTATAGAACACTCACCCAAATCCTCCAATTCTTCCATAATTTCATCTTCACCGTCACTTTCTTGTAAAATACCCCAAATTTCTTCATAGGTATAGTTTGATATAGGTTTTCCATTAGGTCTGGAGCGTTTCATAGTTTCAATCAAAACAAAACAACAGTAAATACACTGCAGTTATCACTATCACTTGCGTAAAATTTTATTTTACTAACACCTTGTCTTTGACAGATTGATCTTAGTAAAGAATTATGAACCTACCCACAAGTAATAATAATCACGACATTAAATTTCGATCTAGTACGTGCATGCATCATATATGGGACATGTAAAAACCAGCTCGTACGAGCATGCACCATATATGGTGCATTAAGAAAATTGTGGAAAACTGGAAATAAAATTTTCGGAACTTGATTTTTTTTCCCATAATAAGATAAAATTTATAAATACCGACGTTCCTACTAAAAAAAACATTTGCACGTGAGGGGTCATTGCCAAATTTTCAGATGCACAGTGAACGTGTTAACATACCGCAAATGACTCAAATATATATTTAACTTAGGTACAGTTGCTGTTACAGTTACTATATACTACTAATTGGTAGTTACTTAAAAGAATATTTATTTATTTATTTTCATTTTTATTTCATTTATTTCGTTAAAAAAATCATTTGTATCCGAAATGTCTTAAAAGTAAATAATATACATGGCGGCGAGAAATCATCAGAAGTGGCGTTTAAGCTTTTAGTTAAAATAAGACAGTGGGCGTGTAACGAACAAACTGGCTTTATTGTGTAGTTTGCAATCACGTTATTAAATAACAGGGTATACGTGATGTTTTCCGATATCTTGTTTCCATCGATATCCAAACAATAATCCATCATACATGACAGCGACTCAAATATGAAAGCGCCCAAGTGACAATCAGTCCGAAACATGCCAGTTCTTGCATTTTAGCAGTAAAGAGTTTGCAAATGGTTCCAAAAATACCTTCATGAACGTAATCTCCGACACGGCCATTCTGACAGGACCACACGTCCTCGTGTGGGTGTTCGGTCAAAGGTTAAGTCTGTAAAAGAGAACATTCACCGCAATAGATACCGTACTCGGCCAGTCCTGACCACAATAGGGCAAGGTTTGAATTTAAACTCTGTAGGTATTTCAATAAAAATGACCATTTTAATTCTTTATCGATTTTTCAAAAATCGTAATAACAACCATTGTATCAACAACATAACAACAAACTGGTTTTAGAACCTCAGTACCGATGCATCACTTAACCAGCGATGCATCACTTTTTTTTTTCTTTTCTTTATCACTTAACCAGTGATTTTTTCGCAGTCACTTAACCAGCGACAATTCTTTTTTTTTTCTATCACTTAACCAGTGATTTTTCTCGTCACTTAACCAGCGACCATTCACTTAACTAAGTGAACACACAGTTGGATATGCACACCGCGCACTCTTCGGTTAAACCACCGGAGCTACGACTACATTCCAACATGTGCAAACCAAAGTCATTAAACCAGTATTGACAAAATAAAACAATCAAATCAACATTTTACACTTAAAATAGTCATTACAAGCAACAACATTTTTATTTCAGGTATTTCAATACCATTGGAACTTTCTAACTTTAGAAAAACTTTGTAAATTAGTTCAACCTGTACAACAACAGCATTTTGTTTGTTATGAGAGATAACAACATCAACATTCAACAAAGGTTGCTCAATCTCATTTTCAAAGTCATAACAAAATGAAAACGACTCACCAAAATGCTACATAGCACCAGCAGCGGTAGCTTTGTATTATATTCGCTTTGTCAGGATCGAATTCTAGCGAGTGCATATCATTTTATAGTATGGATGAGGGCGAAAAAAAATTTGACTTTGTTGCTCCCGCTTTTCACCCATTTCGCTACTCCTTCCAGTTGGTCAATTCAATCAATCCAATCCAGTTTGTTCAGTTACATCGGTTACAATCCCACTTCTGATGTCGGCGAGGAGGCATCAGAAGTGGCGTTTTAGCTTTTAGTTAAAATAAGACAGTGGGCGTGTACCGAACAAACTGGCTTTATTGTGTAGTTTGCAATCACGTTATTAAATAACAGGGTATACGTGATGTTTTCCGATATCTTGTTTCCATCGATATCCAAACAATAATCCATCATACATGACAGCGACTCAAATATGAAAGCGCCCAAGTGACAACCAGTCCGAAACATGCCAGTTCTTGCATTTTAGCAGTAAAGAGTTTGCAAATGGTTCCAAAATAGCCTTCATGAACGTAATCTCCGACATACAATAATTTACAGGATATATCACCCGATAGCTAGTCAAATACATCGCACATCCAACTTCATAACACTTCAAAAAAATATCCAATCACAAGCCAGCATCAAATTAAACCCCCCCCACTTAACCAGAAGGAAGCCAAGAAAAATTCTCATTTTAAATTTAACAATACTTAATCGCCATTCGGAAAATATCCCATTTAGCAAAGACACGGTTAAGAAAAAGGGTCTACTTACCTTCGTACCCCAACCAATGAACCTAAATTAACGTTGGGGGGGTTAAAGCTTTGTTGCACTGTTCGATTTTTATGAAAATGTCACCAGGAGACAAAAATATCGGAAGCAATTTATCTTTTCTTGATTATTTTGTTTTAGTATGGAAACTTTCAAAATTTTGATAGTTTTGTTTAGATAAAAATTTACCTAGTATAATCTATCTATAGTGAATTGCCTTCCGCCTGGGTAGGCAGATACCACTTCCGTCTACTTGTTACGATCCAAACACACTTCCTTCGCTTCCTACACATTCATAAGTCACCTCATACTGTTAGTCGGTTTAAGATGCTCCTGACTTGACCTTTCCTTAATGTCCCGATATTCATATCCTAATTCTTTCTAGGCCTAGGTTAGGATTCCATTATTCCTAGCGCACAGCAAAACTGGATGGAGAGCTTTGAGACCTTCGCCCATCACTAAGACGTGATAGGCTAACTGTTTCTGTATAAAGTTCTAACCTAACCTAACCTAATATTTCTATCTAACAGTGAATCGGAATAAGAAATTGTACCAAACACCAGGCATCAGGCTTTTGACCAGCAGTGGTCGTCCACAGGCTGACAAAACAATCGGGCATCAAAATCATCCAGTGCAAAACCGCCTAAACGGGTTAAATCGACCATTTTTTTCCGGCTGATTACAAGAAGGCTAATATTGACCCCCTCCTCAAACAAATGTTAACCCTTTATTCCTTCCCACTCCCCTTTGGAAAAAACCCCATAAAATATATCTAATTAAAAAATATCCCCAAGTCTGACGCTCATAAAGAATGTCAATTAAGTACTGGGACGTTTTTTTCTTCGGCGCGTTTCTTTTTTGGTAATATTTTCTGTCGTTCGCGGCGAAGGGTTAAGATAGCGAAATTAGTATCGGTATGAAATATTGAGTAATTTAATATTTGGCGGGTTTCTTTTGTTCTTGTCTATTTTTTTATCTGGATTAATGTTTGGTTATTATTATTAAAATGTTGAGTGCCTCTGGCTTTGGTATAATAGGTTTATTTGTACTTTAGTCTTCAAATTATTTCTTTTAGTAAGTTAATTTGTTCTCGATTTTTGAATCAATCCATCAGGCCTAAAGTAATTAAAATAATTTATTTAACAGTTTATTGTAAGATGATAGTACATAGAGACAGAAAAAAAAGAGAAGTTATACAAAAGGTACAGCATATTTCTAAAAGAAATTTCTTCCTGCAGACCCCACAAAGAGAGAAGTGATAGCATGAAGGCAGGATAGTCACTACAATAAACAATAAATATATAAGTATAAACTTACACATATATATTCGATAAATACACATACATAAATATTATAATTTATATAAATATATATATTGTATTCTCTATGATAAGGAAAGATAGTGCTCTTTAACTTTCCGTTTGAAAATGTGGAGAGAGTGAGTGTCACGTATAGTGTGTGGCAATGAATTCCACAGCCGGACTGCATGAACAGAAAAGGAATAAGAGTAAGAATCAGTAGAGTGAGACGGGAAATCAAGAAGGGATCTTAAGTGAGAGCGACAGGGCCTATCAGGTTGATAGGTGAACCTGAAACGCTCGCGGAGGTAGGAAGGAGTAGCAGGATTATGAAGTGTTTGAAATAAGAAGTTAAGGATATGAGCATTCCTTCTAAGGCGGATCGGAAGCCACTTGAGTTGGGCACGAAAACCAGAGACATGGTCAAACTTGCGCAGACCGAAAATGAATCTTATGCAAAGATTTTGAAGCCGCTCAAGTTTATTTAGAAGTTCTTCGGACACGTCTAGGTAGCAACAATCCGCATAGTCGAGAAGAGGTAAAAGAAGAGTTTGGGCTAGATGGATTTTGGTCTTCAGAGGCAAGAAATTTTGGAGACGTTTGAGTGAGTGAAAGGAGTAGTGAATTTTCTTACTGACCTCATTGACCTGAGGGGCCCAAGACAAATGATTGTCGAGTATCAAACCTAGGTTTTTGACAGTAGACGCAAACTTAATTTCGATGTCATTGTACGTAACTGGTGTGATTGAGGCGAAATCAATGCGTTGATACCAATATTTACTGCCAATGACTATCACTTGCGATTTGCTAGGGTTAACTAACAAACCAAAAGATTCGGCCCATGTCGCAATGTTACGAAGGTCGGAGTTGATGCCTTCAATGGCACTCGTGACCTCTTCAACTTTGATGTGCCTGTATATTTGCAAGTCGTCTGCGTAGAGATGGAAATTAGAGGAGAGTACAGAAGTAACAGTGTTTATGAAGATCGAGAAAAGAAGAGGAGAGAGAACGCCACCTTGAGGTACACCCGCAGAGAGATTACACTGTTCCGAGAACGACTCGTCACAACGGATGCGCTGCGAGCGACCACGAAGATAGGAATCGAACCAGGCTGTCACAGAGGAGGAAACGTTGATGGAACGAAGGATTGCAAGAAGGATATCAAAATCGACGGAGTTGAATGCACTGCTGAAATCAAGTAGCGTTAGTATGGTTAAGGACTTATTGTCCATAGCCTGGCGAATATCATCAGTGACTTTCAGCAAAATAAAATACTTAGGTACCTATTAAGAAGTAGTTAATTTTTGTATCTAAAGGAGGTAGGTAGTTTTTTAAATTATTTATTTCATAGTTAAAGTTAATCTGAAATTAAGCTATGTGTAACTACTGTTTCTAATATTTGGGTAAATTAAAATAAAATAAAAAATGATTTTCATAAAAAAATATATATATTCTTATTGGAATTCAAGTTAAAAGTAAATTTCTTGATGTTTTTGCAAACGAAAAAAAAGAAGTAAAAACCAAATGTATCTAAATTTTCCCTATTTATAACCTAGAACGAGACGTTTGTCGCCCGTAACTCAATCAGCGACAAAATATATATTCGAGATTAGGCGCTTCAAAAAAAACCCGGTAAAAATTACCGAGAACCGGAAAAAATAACCTGCCAAGTGCGAGTCGGACTCACGCAGGAAGGGTTCCGTACAAATTCACTATTGATATTGGGCAAAAAATGCAAAAACATCACGTTTGTGTTATGGCAGCCCCCCTTAATTATTACTATTATTCTATTTTTAGTACCTTTATCCATTTTTAGGTATTTTTTGTTATAACGCCAACGGTAATACATCGTTTGTGAAATTGCTTTCGATTTGTTTTCACCCTGTGGGTACGGAACCCTAAAAAACGTTCGACGAAACGGTGGACCTGTGAAAAATCTTTATTAAATCCCGTTTCAGCTAAATAAGTTCATTTGGCGCCCGAATTTATGTATTTCCCAGCTTTTTTTCGCCTTTTTGTAAATTAGAAAACATTCTTGGCGATTTGTATGGCTTTAGAAGGGGGGGTAATTAGTGATTGTCTTTTTAAGGGGGTCCGTGAATTGGAGAATTTTCTCTCGCTAATGAAGGGTGTTAAGTTAGAAAAATCGTGTGGATTTAATTTCGGATTAGAGATCTATCCGGCGACTTGTTTAAAAAATAGAGAACGGTTCGTCGTAATTTAATATTCTTAGATTTTATGATGGATTAGTTTAATTTTCTATACAATTATACTTAAATGTTTATAAGTATAAAAGCAATGCAATACCTAAATTAAAAATATTATTAAGTATATTATAAAGCAAAGGATTTTTTGCATGTAAACATATTCACTTCTTTATACCCGACTACGCAAAAAGGAGGGTTATCTTTTTCGGGAACATGTATGTATGTTTTACCTATAATTCTTTGGCACGCCCTACAGCCTAAACTGAACGGCTTGACGGATTTTAGCTCGGGAGGTGTCGTTTAATTCGTATTTACAGTGAGAGTGACACTGGGTATATCAAAATTAAAAAAAAATTGGAGTCGGGTTTTTTTTATGTAAGGTTATTTGTATAAGTACTTATCTATATATTTTTGTGTTAAATGATATATTAAACGTAAATTTAATTAAGAAACAAAAAAAAGAACAAAATTGGTCAGGCTTCACAGTCGTAAAAAAATATGCCCATCTCGAGTCAAAGTTGGTGGAAAAGTGCCAAGGATACTGGCAGCATTGTGTTATGCTATCTACACACCAAAGCCGCCGGCATGCCGCCGGGCTAGGCCGACGGCTTTACGTCATACGAATGGCAGCCGTCAAAAAAGCCGGCGGCTTTGGTGTGTAGATACCATATGCATGATATTGGTTTCACGCTATCAAATGCTACTTAATAAATTCAACAATCAAAGCCACAAACCTGAACTAGTATTACAAATGAGTGAATCAAAGTTAGAGCAACACAATCAAACATGAAGTACGTACAAACAAACATACATTTTCATCTAGTTTTGTGTACGGAGCTTGATAAGCAAAATGGCTGTCGCCCGATGGAAAGTAAATACCTACGTGAATAAATAGATATGCAGTTGCGACTCTACAATGTGGTGGTTTGGTACGTTTTGGGGGGATACGCTTTTGTTTTTTTTTTTCAAGATGGCGGACATTTATTTTATTTATTTATTAAAATTACAATTCAAAATTATGCTAACATTACAAAGTACAACGGCGTAACAAAAACCTATTTAGGTTTGTCCGTACACCGGTTCGGCGACATTCTGCGGCGCAATGACAATTACCTTACCATAATTTAAGTTACTTATTTCTTTCTATGTTAGTTTAAATATTTAGCATTTTTATGCAGCTTATTAGTTAAGTACATACACATGCAGCTAATAACAGGAGTGTTAAAAGAGGCATGGGAGAGGCTTTTGCCCAGAAGTGGGACGAAATAGGCTAAAAAAAAGATGGCGGATATTTTTTTTTTTTCAAATTATGATGACCATCTGTAATTAAATATTTTTGTACCGATAAAACGTGGCAACTTTAGGTACTATATTTTTCAAAAAAAAATCTAAATATTTTTTTTTGTTATGGGGCTGTTTTTTTTATTTGCTCTATTAGATATCTGGTTATCTTATCATTGATATATTTTTTTCGTCCGTGTCCGTTTGTCACCAGTAGGAATCGAACTCGCGACTTTTTGCTAAAAGAAGTTATTAAAATAGAACGATAATTTTATTTTGTTTCCAAGTTAACAAGGTAAACTACATTCAAGTACCTAAGTATATGTATTACAGGAAACACTTCAATAAAGGAAATCCAATATAATAATATTATAATATACTTACTGATAAGCGATATCAGCTTATGTCATATTAACAAGTAGGTAAGTACCTACATTAACAAAGCACTTCCAGTTTCTTATTGAAAAAGAAGATTAACCGCCAAAACACACGGTGAAACGCAACTGAAACTGCGTTACTTTTGAGTTGCATCGCAGTTTCTGCTATAGACTTCCTTTAGTTTGAAACGTTTCGTTTCAGTTGCGTCGTGTGCGGTTTTCTAAAGAAGTCTATAGCAGAAACTTCGATGCAACTCAAAAGTAACTAGCAGTTTCAGTTGCGTTGCATTTGCGTTTCACCGTGTGTTCTGGGTCTAACCTCTCGTATCCAAGATAGATTCTTAAGTAATATCGAATTAGAATTGTTTTTTTTGTGCCTTTACTAGAACAGTTCTTAGCAACCCGTGACTTGAAGTTGTCATATTGTTATCATGCTTACGTCTCTATACGAGAAAAATGTCGCGACACGCAAGCCTACAGGGACCCAAGTCTACTAATTTATAATATATTCTCAGTTGTATGTCGGCACAATGTCAATTGGAGTGATGTAATTTTTTGACACATTTGGTCGCAATCGGTGTAATGGTATCTACACACCAAAGGGCTAGGCCGGCGGCTCTACCTCATACGAAGTGCAGTTGTCAAAAAAGCCGGCGGCTTCGGTGTGTAGATACCTTAAGCCATTGTTTAGCAGAATACCAAATTTGTCAAAAAATACCATCGTCACTCTGCCGACACACAACGGACAATATTTTAAATTACCAGACTCGGTCCCACCCAGGATATGTTCACATCCACCCAAATCTCTCGTCCAAACATGTTAGTTTCACAGTAAAGTTTCCTCACACAGTTCGGTGACGGTGTGAATGCGGCGTTCCGATACAGTTGCCACCTTACACAAATATCTAGGTTCTGCTTTACCTAAATACCTTACTCTATGCTAGATAGACTTGTCCACTAGTTTATGTGTATCCAAACTTTATTAACATTCCACAATGCTTTCGTAATAGTATAATATGTATAGTAGAATATTATTTTTGTGAGGTGAAAGTCGATGGAAATGTTAGGAAGGGAAGGCCAAGCCGAAAGTATATTGATCAAAATCAGGAAGTTGAAAGACCAATTGAAAAACATTGAAAGATAACAGTACCCTTAATCGACGGCGACGTGCATGTAAGAGGCGACTGATGAATGTGGAATAATGTGGATGAAGCGAAAGAGGTGTGTTTAGATCGTAGCGAGTGGAGGGAAATGGTCTTTGCCTAGGCTGCCTACCCTGAAGGGAAAGAGGCGTCTTAGATATGGTACTTACTGAGTGCCCGTTTCAGCATCTATAAACATCTATCTGACAGATATTTTATACCTGTCTCTGTCTAAAACATCATGTTTTATGAAATAGACATAGGTTTATCTGTCAGTTAAATGTTTATTTGTAAAAATTTTATTATCAAATTATTATAATAAATTACAAATGTCAAAACTTATAATTAATCAAACAAACCCCCGTGGTCGTTCCCATTTGTAAAATGTCGGCCAGTCATGTTTGTAGAATGCATCCAGATCGTTGGGCGAAAATAACAACGGAATGGGCGCCACTAGATGGTCACAGACACCGAGGTAGACCTCGAAAAAGATGGAGAGACGATCTGGATGCATTTTCACGGGAATGGCGGGTCACTACCGGAGACCGTGTTAAATGGAAAGTCGCGGGGGAGGCCTTTGCCTACCAGTGGGATCTTAATGGCTAATAAAAAAAAACGGGCACTAAATCTTGTTCAATGGACTTTTACTGATCAATATAAAAAAAAACAAGAGCCAGTAAACAGCGCATAAAAGCGCAACCCTTTGTGTATTAAGATCTTATAATCGGTGGAAGCTTCAACTCAAAGGGGATTCATCTAAAGGAACTCACGATTCAATTAAAATCAATCGCTTCAATGTTTTTCAGGTTTAACTGAAGGGGTATTCTTGTTTTTACCAATGTTTATCATAATTTGTACAAAAATCGTAAAATTATACAATATACACATAAATATAAGCGCCAAAACACACGCGGTGAAATGCAAATGCAACGCAACTGAAACTGAAACTGCTAGTTACTTTTGAGTTATTATAGACTTCCTTAGAAAATCACTCACGACGCAACTGAAACGAAACGTTTCAAACTAGCTGCTTCACACACGACGCAAATGAAACGAAACGTTTCAAACTAGTTGCTTCGTGTTTGGTTTTCTAAGGAAGTATATAGCAGAAACTGCGATGCAACTCAAAAGTAACTAGCAGTTTCAGTTGCGTTGCATTTGCGTTGCGTGTGTTCTGGGTCTAAATGTCAATATTTGTGCCGATGGATGAGAGGATGTGAGGATCAAGCAAAAGCTAGGTACTCAATAGATTTTGATGAAATACAATACAACACTGTGAAAACTGCTAAGACATCACAAAATAAGTGGTTTTGCCCTACATCCGATCCAAATACAATTTGATCTATCTAACACATAGACTAGGTAATTAAAGAGACTATCTTTTTTCCAAGATATAAGTACCTACTTAGGTAACGAAGTGTGCGAAGTCTGTGTTCTTACTACATAAATAATTATCATAATATCAATTTAATATTTAAAATTAACACATCTTTACAGTTTTTACTAAACAGGTAAACAGGAATAATCCGTATACTTTCTACACCAAAGGAACAACATCAAAAGCACGTCAAACGTAATCAATTTTACAAATATCCACCCTGTATACGCGCCTTTTTCTTTTCTATGAAATAAATCTCTTCAGACATTGCCAAAGATAGCTTTCTACACCCTGTATAGATTATATCTTACTTTTTAATTCACTGGAATTTCAACCCTATTTCTATACCATTAAAAAAAATTACAGCTTGGTTACTTAAGGGTGGTTAAGATATTTATCCCCCAAAAAACAAAATATGAAAACATTGTACCGAAGTATCGAACTTAACTTTATTAGCAGCGGATTTTTCCGATTACCAACCTTAAGAGCGAGGTTTCAGAGGTTATTTTCGAGTGAAATTTCCGCCATCTTGTGACGTTTCGATAGGATTATGACGTCATCAATACTGTATGGCTGTGTATTATCATTAGGGGGCGCATTATGGAGAAATCGTTCGAGGGAAAAATTGGTTAATAAATGTACTTGGGTTTAAGGGAATTATAATAAAGTTTTATGCTATCTACACACCAAAGCCGCCGGCATACCGCCGGGCTAGGCCGACGGCTTAACGTCATACGAATCTTAGCTGTCAAAAAAGCCGGCGGCTTTGGGGTGTAGATAGCATTACACAATATCTTAAAATAATAATATAGCTATGCGCTATTCTGATGAGTATTTATCTATAAGCTGCAGTATTGCAAAGTTTTATCAAAATCTGTTAAGTGATTTTTGCACGAAAGAGTAACAAACATCCATTCATCCATCCGTTGGCACAAGTATTGTCATTTATAATATTAGTAGGAGTAGATTGCACTTGAACATTATAATGAAAAAATAAATAAAATAATAATAATTAAAAATATATATTTTTTTTTTTTTTATAAATAATAATGAAATAAAGATATTTTGACTTTGATTTGGAATAAAACCGCTGGTGTGCAAAAGGCTTAATCGAATTGTGCCTCTTATTGTACACCCCTCCTTAATGTGGTGATCAGTATAAGACACATCGCCATCATAAGATAAAAGCAAGATATTCCATTATTATTAATGGAAGGATCGCTGCAATGGCCTCTTGATATCGTTATTTATGTTCTAGATGATATTGGTGATGTATCGAATATATCCCCGTATAAGTGATGCTACAATAACAGATTCCTAGGCCGTGGCCCCAGTAGGCAAACTGTTAGCGGCCGACTGAGTGAGCCGCAAATTTGTGGCGAACTGAAAGAGTTAGCTGCAAACTCAAATCAATGAAATCACCGGTTTTGGTGGTAGTCGGCCGCTGTGTAAGATAGTCAACGCGCGTAACGCTGCAAACTGCGTACAGTGAGCGAAAACTAGCTGGCTGTGGACACTCCATTTCAAATATATGGAAGGGCGTACTAAATCGATACGCCGCAAACTAGTTAGCCGCTAACAGTTTGCCTACTGGGGCCACGGCCTTATAGTCAGCTTATCCCGTCCCACAGCTAGACAAAGGTCTCCATCATTTCCATGACCTATCACTTTCTGAGCATGCAATATATCAGAAGCCCAAGTCTGCTAATTTTAAAATAGCCTCAGTTGTGTGCCGGCAGTGTCAATGGAATTTTTCGACACACATTTGGTATTCTGCTAAACAATGGCTTACACTGATTGAGACCAAATGTGTAAAAAATTATTGACTCTGCCGACACACAACTGAGAATATTGTAAATTAGCATACATGGCACCTGCCATATCGTCTGGATGTGCGTGCCTGGTCTGGCGCAAAATGGCTACCTTTTTGTATGGAATTTCTTATCATTCGACAGGTCATCTACAAAGAAAACTATGAAAAACTTGCGCCAACCTTGGCACGCTGTCATAAACTCATTTGTATAAGAAAAAAATGTGGCACCTCCTTATACTATATTCTATACAAGAAATTAGCAGACTTGGGCCCCAGTTGTAAGAATGGTCAATAATTAAACTAATGCTCCATTACATCTATAGCTGTCACTGTCATTGTCAAAAATTAGAATAAGACGGCACGATGTTTAATGCATTTATTAAGTTAAGCAAAATTAATTGTTAAAGGTATATTAACCCTTAGATATTTTCGATACATTAGGAGGGAAATCCCCTTTTATAATCTTGCTTGGTTTGCTAGTAACGCAGTTTAACCAACGTTATAAATGCAATGAATAAGAATAAAGAGGAAGAGACCTCAAAGTTAATATATTATATAACTGATAAGTCACGGGCAACCTCAAGTCAATTAGAATGGTCTTTTTATAGAACGAGATCCCGGAAGGATCTGACCTAACTTACAGTGAGATAAAAATGACTCTCAGTTCTTTTGTTTTGTAATAAATTTTCTTTTGTTTTCTTTTCAGATACAAAGATGCCGCCATCCAAAGATTATTCCGCTAAGCAGACGTACGGGCGATCTATTTCGACACGTAAGTAATAAGTAATTGGGTTCTCAATAAAAGCAAAGAATAGTGTTAATTAACTGTTACTACCTACCTACTTAGAGAAATGTCACTGATCTTCGTCTCAAATATTGTCGAGGCAGAAAACTTCCTTCAGTTGCTTAGACCTAAACACACTATTTCGCTTCATCTACCTACAGTCATCAGTCGCTTCATACATGCACGTCAGTTTAGACTAAACTTTAGAGTACTTTTGTCTTGGTCTTTCTTTAACAAGTCCCTGATTTGATCAAGAACTAAACCAAACTTCTTTATCTAATTTTCAGATGGTATGACCTTGGAAGCAAGAATCTACCATCCAGCTACAAACCTAATGCCGCCAACTCCACCACTGTCCCCCAGTGGAGTGGCCCCAAGCTTCGCCAACTCCGTCAAATCATCAAGCCAAAACAGCTGGACGCGACAGAACAGTCAAAATGGCGGCAAATACTCATGACAAGATGGTGGATCTCACAAAATGGCCGATCGATGAAGAATGAACGTTTTTGAAATGCTTGTTTTAAAATTTAGGATTGGATTTTTTTGTTGTTGATGGAGGATGATTTTTTGTGACAAAATGAAGAAAAAAGATATGATTTAGCCAAATGTGTAATTGAAGTAAGAACTGGGTAGGAGATGTTACCACAGCCAGATTCAAAAAGGCGTCATCATCATGTCAGATTATGGACGTCCACTGCTGCACAAAAGCCTCATCAAGGATCTCCACAACGACCGGTCTTGCGCTGCCCACATCCAACGGTTTCCAGCGACTTTAACCAAGTCGTCAGTCCACCTTGTTGGAGGCCTTCCCACACTGCGTCGTCAGGCGCGTGGTCGCCACTCGAGAACCTTTCTGCCCCATCGTCCAAAAAGGCTTATGAAGTTAAAAAATAGTAGCAATCAAACAGTGGTAGCTATGCAGCGTCCCTTTCAAATCAATCTAAGAAAAACGGGATGAGACTACTGTGTTGCCAGACTGTTGTACCTAATACATTTTGATATTTTCTTATCTCCTTTCGAGTCCATATTTCTTGAGGCTAAAAGGCTATCTGTTTGATGAGGTACATTTAGTTACCAATAGTCAGTCAATATCTAGTTAATTTTAGATAAAACGGCGTTTATAATTGGTGCTCATTTTTATACGAATTGGAATATATTACAATTTAATTTAATCTTAATTTATAACAGTAAGACCCACTTGCGCAGCCCGGAGTTAGCTTGATTAACCCGGAGTTAGCTGCTAACACAAGGTTAAATCAAGATAAGTCAATACAAATTATTTATTTAGCCCTGTGTTAGCGGCTAACTCCAGGTTTATTGGCCTGCGCAAGTGGGCCTTAGTAGGTATTATATTTTTTGACAAAAGAAATGTTTTGTTATATTTCTTACAGTATTTACAACGACATAATTGACCAAGACACCTTCAAAATATTTCAAATTGTATTCTGAAATTTTAATTTTCCTTATTTTACGCCAGACACTGTTATTTTTAATACCTTACCTAAGTAATTTATATATTTTATCAGCCCATGTATCCAAACTGAAAGACACCACGTTTTAGTGATGTCTATTAGATAGAATTGAACCATGTATGAATTTAAGTAATTAATAAATTATAATAACAAGAATTGGAATTTCATTCTTGACTTTCCTTTGTATTACCAATAGCAGTAAAAGTTGATTTTAAGGGTGAAAACTTATAGAAGAGTAGGCTGTGCCTTCAGAAATTATGCTGCAGAAACCTTATAGAGGAAAATAAAATTATTCTTCAATCTTGCAATTAAAAAAAATATATATTTTAACTTGGTATTCGTTCATGACAAATGATACAATATTTGTGAAAATATTATAGGTATAGGTACAAGTGGCTAGTTACAAAATCACAAGTAGCGCCATCTTCATTTTAAACCTAAAACTAATATAAGAGCTATCGATAAAGTTACTTTAGTTCTTACCAATCAAAACAGATGACAGTAGTCGTGCGTGTTTTGTAATGCATAAAGCGACATCTATTAGATTTGTTGTGTACTGTGTAGGTTCTTTCAATAACTAGTATTGAAGGATCATTTATAGTTCGAAAGAAAATAGATAGATGACGCTTTATTTACATTCTACAATTTCCACCTAAATGTAAGTAGTTAGGTATCTACCTTCTTTCATTTCATATTCTACTATAAAAAAGGTTTTAATAAAGAATTTGAAGCTGAGTTTCACTGGTAACAGACACTGGTCGAAAAGATGACGTCATATTTTTGTTCTTGATGATAACCTCAGTCAGACATTGAAAGATAGAAGTCTAGCTTAGCGGTTCCCATTCCAAACCCTTGGGTATCAGTTCTGTGTTCCAAGCTTATTTTGTCTACTAACCACTATAAGAAATAAATTATTTTTTAGCGCCCATCTTATTTCACCTTGGTAAGTACCTATTTAAAAACTCCTAAGCCTCTGCACAACACTAGGTAAATTTTTTTTCTGGAACAGTATTAACCCCCTTTAGGCCTACAGTGCCTACAAGGGAGCGTCATTTATTTTAGCTTGATTGTAGTCAATGGTTTTGTTATATCAAGATCTTAACTAGAACAGATAACGAAGTAGGTAGTAACGATAGGTAACGCGAAGTAAACAGTGTACCCTTACCTTACCACATTGTCGACCAATAAGACAATAACTTCAAAAATCCACCCCAGCCTAAGATAGCGAATTTGTGAACTTTTTAAACAGTCATAATTCACTAAAATTTACAAGCTATCAGGGAATCTTTCAATATATTTACCCGCGGGATCCATTGTCCAACTCGGAAAGTGTTCAGATATGAAAATTTTAATTTAAAATATCTTTAAAAGTTACAATTTATGTGCGTTCGCGGGTTTTAATTACTTAGTTCGGGGATTTGAGAAGTTTTCAAGTAAATATTGGGAGGTTTAGAGAATGCTTGTTGATGGCATTTCTGGTTTATTTTCAGTTATATTATTTCCATTATAAAGGTTTAGTTCTACACTAAATTAAAACTCTGACAGAACAGCAATAAAGTATTTGTTTTTAAATTATTACTACCTATCTATTTGTTAGTTGTTCAATTAGTTGGTCAGGAAAATGTCATGTTAAATATGTGACAGTTGTCATATTAACTTACAGTCTTTAAATATTATAAAATGTATATCTTTTTACCCGACTGCGCCAGAAGGAGGGTTAAGTTTTTTGAGAGCATGTATGCATTTATCTATGTTTGTATGTATGTTTAATTCTTTGGTACGCCCTACAGCCTAAACTTGAGCTTGAGAGGTGTCGTTAGATTCGTATTTACTTACAGTGAGAGTGACGCTGGATACATCAAAATAAAATAAAAATTGCGTTTTTGTTGAGGTTTTTTTAAATAAAAAGGTTAGGTTATATTCCGTTTTTTTATTCTATCATCTTATATTAAACTGTTTAATTAAAAAATAATATTCCACGACCTAACTTCCACAACAGATACAAGTAATTTTACAAGAAGCTATTCTTGGCTCTCATAAAGTTAATTCATCGCAATGTATTTTCTATTTTTAGCTCTCAGATGTTCTAGATCACCTAGTTATTGACTGATTCTATATATAGAGATGACTGGGCACAGATGACACTTGCTTTTTAGTAAGCTTTCTTCAAACGAGACGATTTAAGTTTAAGTTAGATTCTTCGTTGGTGATTTAGAAGAAAAAATAAAGAAACACCAGACAGAAAGTTACACCTAAAAAATGATGGGCGGAAGAAGTAAAAATGAAAAATGAAAATTCACAAATTAGGTAGGTATTACATCTATCTAATCATGCAATTAACGAATGTCCGTTCCTTGGGGTATAATCATAGCCAAATATTTTATAATCTTAGTACCTTAAACCTTAGAAACCTGGCGTACAGACAACGAAAGCTTTATATAGGGTGACTATAAATTAGTGAACGATAGGAAAGGATACGCATGTGCTCGTGATAACAAACAACTTTTACTATGGGAGCAAGTTCGAAATCATTAAAAAATAATTGTTCCCCCATACAGAAATTCATCAGCTGATGCACTGTATGGGGAGTTCAAATTTTTTTGAATGATTTCACCCTTGGTTCCATAGTAAAAGTTGTTTATAATTACGAGTACATGCATATCCTTTTCTATCGTTCACTAATTAAAAGTCACTCTATACAATATCACGAAATAATTTCATAATGTTCAGAATCAATCCAGGAAGGACCGAACTATTGTCAGTATTTTGACAACTATATTTTTATTTTACGTATTCACAAAAATAATTTCGGTATAAGTAAACAAAGTAGGTAAAGTCGGCCGGTTTAAAACGATCCTTAGATCGATTCATTGATGAAAGGTTACGAGTGAATGGGGATCAATGTGTGATGTAGACGTGATTGTATGAAGTCATGCCAATTACACGGTCGTTCTTGTTGTATTGCTTTTATAGGCTGTTGATGGCTCTAGATATACCTATTTTTCTCTGGAATAGTCGTATCTATACTTTCTTAGGACAAGTTTTTCCCCAAATTGCTTTTTTCGAATTCAACGAATGTTACTTTGAACTTCGCATATGCTAAGCAATGCTATTAGTAAATACCAAATAGGTCATCATCATTTAATTAAAGAGTTAGACTCTTGTCGGTGGAGTGTTCGCCATCTAGGCCTATCCTCTGCCAGTGCTTTAACTTCTTGATAAAATATATATTAAGGTAATATAATTATGGTTAGGTACCAAATGGGTAACTAACCATAATAGCTTTAGAGTCTTATCTTATCTCAAACTCAAACAATCTTAAAGTATTTTGTAAGTACGCAAATAAAAATAGAGCTGAAATAGGTAATTTTGTAAAGTTAATGCTAGATTCGCAAGAGTTAGCAATTATCCTCACAGAAGAGTCCAATAAGAAACTCTGTTGGGTTGTTCGAGACGTTACTGTCCCACAGTTGGGCAAAGCTCTCTTCATCCTCCACAGTCAAGTCTTCAAGATCAAGGTAGATATATACATTGCGGTTGGACAAGGTTTGAACATGTCACGCCTCTTTCCCATCGTGATAGGCAAGAACCACTTCCTTGTGTTGTTGTTGTGTCAGCTTATGGACGTCCACTGCTGGACAAAAGTCTCCCCCAATGATCTCCACAACGTCTCGCACTGCCCACATCTAACGGCTTCCCGCGACTTTCACCAGGTCGTCGGTCCACCTTGTTGGAGGCCTTCCCTCCACTTACTACAATCCAAACACTTCCTTCGCTTCATCTATCATCAGTCTCATACATGCACGTTGTCACAGCAATAAAAATTAAACAGAATAATATCGGATCCAATAAAGATATAGGCCGTTAGATTGTTCTCACAACAATTATTATTGTCGTCTATGAACACCAAGTTTAAGGCTGTGTCCCCAGTAGGCAAACCGTTAGGCGATTCTCACACTGCACCGCGCTCCGTCGCGTAGCGCGGGATCGCAGATTTTAACGTTGTATGCAAACATGTCAGTAGAGTCCATTTCACGAAAGAAGAACCCTAGCGGCGGCGGAGCTGTTTAGCGCGGTGCAGTGTGAGAATCGCCTTATCATCTGACTGAGGTTGGGGCGTATCGATTTAGTACGCCCATCCATATATTTTAAAATGGAGTGTCCTTAGTTTGCTAGTTTTGCATCCATCTAAATATAAGGTTTAATCTTTCACATCCCAGAAAAAAAAGAACAATAGAAAATCTATTGGGCCTGGGTTTATAATGGGTCAGTGGAATGTGAGAGGTTAAAGCAACTAACAAAATAACAGTTAGCTTGCAACGCCCAAAAATTGATGTAAGTTTGCAGCTAACTCAAAAATTTGTCTGCCATTTTACGGCTCACTCAGTCGGTCGCTAGAAGTTTGCCTACTGGGAACGCAGCCTAATATAATATGACTCGTATTCATTGATTGACTAATTCGGTTGCCATCAATTCCTCGGTACAATTGGTTGGGAATATTTTTGGGTGTCAAGGACCTTTTCCCCGTTATTAAAAAACGAGTTTTAAATATAGTTCTAGGACTAATGTCACTTTTTGACGTTTTGTCTACAAGCAGAGACGTTATTATCTGTGTAAGTTCTAGAACTATACATAAAATTCGTTTTGTAATAATGGGGTTTGGGTCGTATTTTGTTTTAGTATTCGATGTCAGATCGTTTTTTGTTTTTCGTATGTGTTTATGGACAAATCTGGCGATGTTTTTCATTTGTTTTTTAGAAGGTGATTGTATTTATTTATTTACTTAATCAGGAAGGCATATCTGTTTAGATTTTATTTACCTAGAAATAGGCACAAAGGAAAGGCATACAAAGTCTAACTAAACTCAAGTTATACTTATTGCTTAAAACTAGAAAAACTGATTATAATTTCCCAAGAAAAATATGTCAATTTTGTTATGTTAATATGAGATATTTTCTAGTAGGTATACCTAACTATACTTTTTTTTGGAAAAACATGTAGGTAGGTACCTATAACGATGTACCTACATAACAATTATTGTACAACCATTTTTACCCGACTACGGCGAAGCCAAAAGGAAGGGTAATGTTTATAGTCTGAAACTCCATGTATTACCACATACATGCAAACAAACTTATCTGTGAAATGAACGGCGGCGCTAGTAGTAAAACAAAATTGTATTTCTATCAATCGAAGCAGTTTTCGATTTCGACATTTCCGTATTAGTGGCTGTAGTTCCAATAACGGCCGTTTCACAAATAACTTGGTAGCACTGTAACTATTAAACTAGACTGGTTTCCCATAGCAATTTACAAAAAACTGCATAAAACCCCAAAAAATATGCCCCGGGTGAGGATCGAACTCACGACCTTAAGATTATGAGACTTACGCGCTGCCTACTGCGCCACCGAGGCTATGATGACAGGCCGCCAAAATGACAAACACTATCACTCGATATTATTGTGGAAATAGGTATTTTAGATAATATTTTTATCCACGAGATATTAGTGCTGCAGATAGCGTTATCGATAATATACTATATAGGTACTTCAAAAATCGAATAAAATACTAGATAGCCAAACATGTTATCGACAGTCTATTTATAGTCTGCTTTACAGGGTGTAACAGAAAGGGTATAAAAAGCCGAAACACAGCAATTGTCCTCATGAAACTGAACAACTTTCCCCAAGGAACATGGGTCGTAACTCGAAAAAAAAAATCGCCTCCCCATACAAAATGTCCGATCAGCTGATCGAGTAAGTATGGGCGATCCGAAATTTTTTTTCGAGTTACGACCCATGTGCCTTGGGGAAATTTATTCAGTTTCATGAGGACTACCGCTGTGTTTCGGCATTATACCCCCTTTCTGTTACACCCTGTATACAATAAAAACAGTTATTTGTTAACCTGATTTTTAGTGTTGTAGGAAATCGATGAACACTGTTTCTGTTATGTGTGCGATATGTATGTGGGTATTAAGTAAGCAGACACACCTATTTTTTACTTGCATCGATTCAAAGATATAGGTAGGTAGGTACTTATCTTTCGCTTTATTTCGCTTTTTTTTTCATTGTGCTGAGTCCTAAGCCATATCCTAGCTTAAGACACTGATTCATTTACATTTTGATGTTTAACTATTGGAATGTGGATAAATATCTTTTTTTATTTTAATCATAATTTCTTCATCAGTTTCTTCATACATGCATATCGATGGTACTCTTGAGCTTCCCCTTCCATAATTAGCATCCACTCGCAATTATATAATTTTAAAATGTTTAAATTTCTTACGTGTAAGTAGGGACCTACCCCCATAATCTTCAATCTATCCATCTTCTTCTCACGAGTAGGTAATTAGGTACGGTACATAATCTTCAATCTAATCCATATAGCGATAAGTATAACTACACCCACATCGATAAACCAAGTTAAGGATAGATGTACCGCATTAAGGAGTTAGCCCGGGGCAGTGCTTCTTTTTAAATGAAGAGGAAAATTTTAATTTCCTATCGCGTAGGGCTAGTGAAGGGATTAGTAGATGATACTAATGTATCGATATTTTTCGTCTCTTGATATACATTAAGAGTTTGGTAATTTTTTCTCGTTTTAAATCATTGTCTAACTAAATACAAATAAAAATAATATAAATCTGTCTAACTTAGATTATAAATGTCATTGTTTGTCCCAATGAAAGTATGCTGGTTACTGTACTGCGGAAAAAACTTCTGAACAGTTTTAAAGAAATGTCGCAATATTTTAGCTTGCACTTTACATAGAAGGCAAAGTATATGTAATTTTAAAATATTGAGTAAGTTTGTTTAGGTATAATGACAAATGCGTACGAAGTCACAGGCAGCCTCTAGTACAATAATAAGGTAAATAATGTGTCGTTTGTTATCAAATTACAGTTGTCACAATCATATTGAAATCTCATTCCCACAACAGATGGACTGTATTGCTGGTGATGTCATGATTTGAGGCGTCATTGATGTATTCGTTTCTTAGACTCTATACTCTTTATCTTCCTCTTAGCTACCACTAGCTATGAAGTGGTAGTAGTTGTTAACAAAAAAGAACGTCAAACACTGACTTTGAAGAAAAACGTTTTGATTGTATACTTTTAAATGGAAAAGTTAGTTTTAGACACAGTTAAAATCGACTTAACATAAAACGTTGACTAACTTCTCACATCAAACGTAAATGCCCTACAAATGTCTACAATTAAAGTAAAGATATACAATCTAAACCCCACCACATCAATGGACCCAGTATTGATATAAATCTTCACTACGAAACATCAATGAGACGGTGACACTATCGGCCAGCAATGTGACTAAATAATTGAAATGCACCATTTTGATGCGCGCGCGCAATCCAATCAATTCTTCTAGTGTAGCATGACATCATGTTATGATTGGAGTATCGGTCGATTGGCCCACATCTTTTATTTAATTATTTATTGATTGTTGAACTTTCAACTTGACACTCTCAATTATTTTGAGTTTAAAAGATCTCTTAAGAAGTTTATGAGCAAAATAGACTTTCAACTTTGCTCATAAACTTCAAAAATCTTTATAATAAATGTTTTAAATAATAATTAAAGTTGTTTATATCTTAAAAATAAAAAATGCAGTCATCGTTAAAATGTAGGCTAGACATGGTTATTTTTTTTTACTGCGTCATACATAACAAATAAAAAAGATGAAATAAACATACTTGGGTATAAACAAATAATTACCTGAAATATAACTCAAAACCTTTTTTTTTTAATCATGTCAAAAGTAACTGTATACGATAGATTTACAAAATATCGACAAAATAAATCATAAAACTATCGACTGGCATCCCATCACTATTTCTAACCTCCGTCGTTCAAAATATAGCTGTTTGAACGCAGAGTTCGTTTAGCGTTTTAATAAATTTGGAAAATTAAAGATTCATATCTGATGCCCTTTGCTAGTTAATGCCCCTGGATTTCCTCTCTAGAGGGAGGACCTAGATGTTATGGTGTTGATGACAGACAGACAAAAAGTAAATAGGTAAAATAAGAGTACCCTAAACCGACGCGCATGTATGATGTATGCGACTGATGTATGTGGATAAAGCGAAAGAGGTGTATTTGGATCGTAGCAAGAGAAGGAAAGTGATATTTGTCTACTCCTCCGATGGGAAAAGAGGCAAAACAGATTATGTAGGTATGTAAGTATATAAATAGGATACATGCAGGTTTACCACTCTATAACAAAGATCAAGGTAGGTACGTCATTTGCCTTTGAAACTAAAAAAAACTCCAAGTAGGTATTGACACTGACTGTCGTGCCACAGGTCGTGATTTCGATTTCCACTGGAAGCAATTGCTGTGGACAGAGATGCTTGTCTTATGTCTGGGTGTTTATATGTGTAAATAATCTGTAGGTATATCTAAATCTCATCAAGCCACTCCTGTCTCACTGCTAGGCAAAGGCCTCTCTCCTCATCCGCCATGACTTTCTGTCCCGAACTTCTTAAGGTATATCATCATCATGCCAGCTTATGGACGTCCACTGCATCCACATATACTTAAGGTATAATAGGTAAGGTATATACTTATATTAAATTATATTATTAATATAAAACATTATAGGTACATTAATAGAAAGATTTATTTCACTTGAAATTGGCAGAATCTACAAAAAAAAAGTGACTCCAAAAATATCGACTGCCCCTCAGAAATAGAAAGGTAAATGTTCGCGCCTATCTTGTTTCTGAAGTGTACAAATTTGGTGTACAGATGGGTATTAAGATAAAAAACGTTGCAATCCACCCTTAACTTCGTTAGTGTTTAATGAAAAATCGATGCCAAGATGGCGTCTCGCCTTGAGGTGCGATCTTTTTTTTTTTGGTGAATTTTTAGGGTTCCTTTATAATTGTGGGGATACTTTAAAACCAGAATTCGACATAAATGCAATATTAGTTAACACAGAATACTGTCATCAGAAAAAACACCTTGTAGGTACCTAATTGTTTTACTTGTTATCAAGGCTGTATTTATATTAGGACTTTTTGTTTTTTTACCTATATTTTAAAGTGTCATTATCGGTATGATATATGTCCTTATACAAAGCCCTATTTTTGTTTCCAACTCTTAAAATAATATACTTACCTACCGATTTCACGAAGAACTCACTGATAGGTAGGTGTTACCGTTATTAGACTACCTAGGTAATTAGTTCCTTACTTAGTAGTCTTTGACTATATTTTTAAAAGTTAAATTCCCCTTTTATTAAAAACTTACATACGGAACCACCCGTTCTGAGTCCGCCACCCCCTCTTCCCCTCCCTAAGATCGAAGAGCCATCGACTTGATTGCTACCCTCCATTTGATATTTATTTTTAATTAGCAAAAAAGCAACGGAGAAGCTAATTATTTCCAAGCTTATCTTGGCTATGATTTATTCAAGGATTTTCGCTTTTTTTTTTCTTCCTTTTTTTTCTAAATTGAGGAATAGATAGCCTTGGGCGTTTGATTAATTAATTAATTTATCATTTATATTTATTTTGGAGGTTCCTTTTTGGTTTTTATCAAATTTTCTTTTGAAATAAGGAAATAGATTTTGGTTTTCATTTTACAATTTACCTACAGTAATTGGTATAATTATTGAAAATAATATTTTTCTATAATTAGGAACGTATATTATAAATATTAATGTCTGTACCGATGGACGGTGGATGGACATGAGGATGTCTTTTTCACGCAAAAACTACTGAACAGATTTGAATCAAACCTTAAAATATTCTACTGATTGCATATCGTCAGTGGAAAGGATAAAATGCTAAAGCGCCAATTTGGCCATATTGAGTTATATATACAGTTCGACTGCATTTTTTTTTCTGCGTCGATCTAGCTAGGTTTCGTAGCGATCTGAGCACTTTTTTGGCGCTTTAGCATTCCGAATTTTTGATAAATCACCTAAAACATCGCCAGCAAAATGACTAAAGCGGCGCTTTTTCGGGCTTTTTTTTAACAAAAGTCGCTTAAGAACTTTTTCTGTTACGCTTTTTTTTTGTTACTGTGACGTTAGCATTTTTTCGTTGATTTTATTTTTGATAGTTGTGTAGCGGTTAGCAAAAAATGCCTTTTGTGTTTCTATATAACTTTGTTCATTAGCAATTTTCCAACACTATGATTTCTAACTGTATGGCGTTTTAGCAAAAATTCGATGAATAATATTATAAGTATGGATGTCGCTTTAGCAAAAATCACTTACTATTCCTCTTATCAATACTTACCACTTTTCAACGTTAGCAAAAATGCTAAGTTTAATGTGATCAACAACATGCTTAACTGGGCATTATTAAGAGACATTGAAGACGTACGCGCGTTTGCGGAGCGTACGCGTTATTTTTTCCACTTCCAACGTGATTAACGTGATAAACAACGGACATTATAAGTAGGGTCCGATCATTATTAATAACGCCCAAGAGAGACGGGAAAACTGACTAAACTTATGACTTGGACCGGGCAATATGAATAATTCCTTACTTGTAGCCGTGCAATATGATAAATTGGACCACGTCCGTTGTCAAAAATTGATTGTAGATGATGATAGAAAATATAAATGCAAAAATAACTCGCCACTTAACCAAAATGGGGCACCTCAACTCAGATAGATTAGTTTCAGGTTACTTTTTTATGACGACCCGAAAAACCGACACGAAAAGGTTAGGTTCATAAACAAAAATACTCAGTTCACCTTTTTTGTTACTTTTACCATGATAGGGTGGGCATTAGGGTGTCCCGTCAATGTATGGGAAAAAATTTTTTTAGACTTACAGCTACGCAAGAGGTATCAAAAGTTGCGTATTAATGCATAGATTACGAATACAAAACAAATCAATTAAATATCTATCTTTTTGAGGCCTCTACCGGCCCGAGAATTTTAGAAATTTGCCATTTTTAGAGGTGTTGAACAAAATCCATAAATCATACAAACCCAATAATTTTAAGGTTTTTATTCAATTTATCAATACAAAATGACACATTTTAAAGATTTAATCAGTTTAAATACTTATAAATGACTTCGTAACTTTAATTACGAGACTGGTATTTTGTGTCCAAAAACTAGGCATTTCCGCGCGTGACTTTAATCTTCCCATCCTGATCTGTAGCATCTGTGACACTCTCAAATGCCTTCTTCACTAGCTTTTCATAACTTTTCACAGATTCTGTACAACAGAGAAAATCAGCAATATCGAGGCTGTGTCCTTTAGCCTTCAGTCTCAGTTCATCGCCGGGCATTTTTTGCGAAATCAGTGTGGCGGGACTCTCACATTTTGCCAAAATATCAAGTCAATATGATTTTGCCTATTAAAGTAAAGCTTTGGTACTTTAAAAACCCCGCGAATATTGCTCTTTTCTGCTTTCCTGGCCTTTAATATTTTGTGAACAGCAAGCTCTCGAATATGCTCTCTGTCGTCGAATAACATGGTAATGTAATGAATAAGTTTTCTGGGTGAGCAAAAGTGTTTCACTCAATCACTGACTTACCAATAAATCTTAGTTGTTATATATCATATTTAGTAAATAATATCAACGTAATAACGTCCTTTATATAATTTATAACAGGTAATTGGCGATCGTCAAGTTCTTTATATAACCCCAAAAACACATGTAGTTTCACTTCGTCTTGAACTCATTTTTGTATGTAAATACCTATTAAAATCACGTATTTTATTACAAAGAAGTACAGAGCCGCTGCTCATAGGAACAAAATCGCAATAGAAATGAGCCCAACTCTCTTGTCATAGAAGTAGCACATATTCGAAAATCAAGTCAAGGCATGAATTTTATAGGAATTTTGCAAGTTTGACCCAAACCAATTCTTCGCTATTATTAATTTATCAGAGCTTCTAAATTATAGCAGAAGGTATTTTTAACGATAAAATAACAAAATAGAACGGAATTGATGAGAAGAACATAGATTAGGCGATATTGACTAGAAGGTTGTTTTTTCGAATTTTCATAAAATAAAAATGCCAGTAGAGCCCTGGGGATCTTTTTAAATATTTTTTAAATTATTTTTACCGTAATCTATGTCTAATTACGCAACTTTTGAGGGGTCTTGTGTATCGAAAATCGAAAAAAAAGATTTTCGGGACACCCTAGTGGGCATTATTCACAATGGCCGAGAAAAGTGATAATCGTGCAGTATTTAATCACATTGATCACATTGTCTAATTGAGTCGGGCATTATTAATACACACCGGCCATTATTAATAGTGACCGGACTTATCTAATTGCCCGTAACATCTATACGGGTTAAGCAAAATTATATTTATTCGTAGTTAACTTCAATTAGTTAAGAAGAGAAGACAGTTAGTAAGTAGTATTTTTTGTTTAGTGAGTTCCAAAAAGAAAAAGGGTTGTCCGAAACTCATTAAACATAACACTTATCGCCTAAAGATTTACATGGCATATGACTCATTTCGCCTAAAACTCTATTCACACAATTTGAAGTTTCTCACAAAGTTTTATTTCTTCGAAAATATGTTTAAAGTGTGTTTTCATAAGCACCGAAATGGGGCACCCCGTCTCTGATAGGTTATTTTTTATGACTAGGTACCCAAAATTAGGTAGGCGACACAGCAAAATGCAGGCACACCGACACGGAAAGGTTAGATTTAGATATTTTATTTTTATGAAAACCCAGAAAAGGGGTCTGTGACAGACATATAAAATATTATTAGTCCCCATCAAAATTATGCCATAGCATTAATAGGACGTACGTAATACGATATAAGTTTAGTAAAAATGGCATTCTGCATTAAACATTATAATGCAATAAGTACGAGTTTAGGACAATAAATTTTATAAAAAAAGGGTAGACCCAAAAAATATTTTTCATTTGTTATAAAAGTTGATAACAGTTCCGTTTAAGTAACATCAATAAATTAGATGGTTAGCTATATTTTTTAAATAGATTTTTATGGGTGAATAAGCATTTTGTCTAACAAATGTTTTAAACAAATGTAGATTGAATCATACTGTTAGAATTTTTTTCCTGTCGCTTTCTTCTAGGATATGGTAATGTTTAGCAAAAGTTTCATGATTATCATTTGATAAAATCAAGTAGATTAGTATTTTCCGTTGAATGGATAAGAGACTTTTGCCGTATATTAGCATTTTAACATGAATTGGTTTTTCAAAGTAGATAGAGTTTAGCATTTTTTTCCTGAATATGTTTTTCTTATTTTTCAGCGTCTTTTTGCTAAAGCGCCACTTATTTCAGTAACGGAAAGAGATAGACACTCACAGTTATGCTGAATATTTAGACAAAAAATCAAATTATATTTTGTCTCTTTACAACATCTCTCTAACTATAACAATATCAGAGATATAAATTTTTTTCGCAAAAAAAAAACTTTAAACTCGATTTCCCACAAATGCCATTTTGGCGGTTTAGCATTTTATCCTTTCCACTGACGATATCAGAATAACACATTGGCTATTCTGATATACTTATTTCCCCTTATTATAAAACGAGTTTTAAAGATAGTCCGGCGTTAGTTCGTTTATTTTGACGTTTTGGCTATGGACAAAACGTCAAACGAAACGAACTAAAGTCGAACTATCTTTAAAACTCGTTTTGTAATAAGGGGGAATGTGAAAGTTTTCCAAGATATGACGAAAAATGCGTACGAAATCGCGGGCATCCTCTAGTCAATTATAAGTAGGTATTATCAATTAGTAAAATACTGTAACATATTATTGTTCAAAACAAAATCCTGAAAATTCAAAGCAAAATCCTGAAAAAAAAAAAAGAAGTTACAAGTGTCAATAAAAAACAGGGGCGGCCAATCCGCGGCCCGTTCGATACGAAGCGTTAATTAAAACGACAAAACAAATAACCGTTCACTTCAGTTGCAGTCAAAATTCACACTATCCCAATGCGAGAATTAATTAAATACTGGCTTTTGTACGTGGAGATAGAGTTGGTATTGAAGTGGCAAGTTTTAACATAGAAAATATCTGAAAATACGATCTGATTTTTCAAACTTTAACTCAAATAAGTAATCTTTATTTCGTAGACAAATATTCATAGTTAATGTCATTTAAGCCTAGATAGCAGTTTTCCTAAGGCAAGTATCTAGCAAAACTGTTGGGTTGCTCTTTTCATACACATTCATAGGTTCCAAATGTCACGCCTTTTGAACATCGGGTTATGAAATGACCACTTCCCTATGTTTTACAGTTCTTATAAACACACAGATACATATTTTTTTTTTTACATTTAGTAGTCAATTAGTAATTTACCACTTACACATATTTAGCTGACAGATACTCTATACCTGTCACTAACTAAAACGTCATGTTTTATGAAATGATAGATTTATCTGTCAGTTAAATGTTATCTGTAAGTAGTGAAATAGGACCAAAAGTTTTAATAACAATATTTAAAATCACATCCAGTACGTTACCTCTGAGTTTCCATACGGTAGACAGTGTGGGCCATAAATTGAGCTGCCCTGTCAATTGCAGGCGCCCGCCAATAGTTGCGGTCGCGGCCCCATGGTTGGCAACATGCGACACTATGCTTTTTGAAATTCGAATGCCGTTTTATTTTCAAGTGTTCGCTATGAATTTAAAAATGGAATTTTATATTTTAAATAGTATCTGATTCTGTTGATTTTCTTTTGTTTTGAGACTGTGTTGACACATTTAATAAATTAATATTGAGACTAACTTTTTCTAAAGTTCTCGACGAACATATACAAGAACTGGAAAAAGATGTTTGAAGTAAGTATAAGTGAACCCTGTTTGCTTTGCCTGTAATCAAGGTCGTGGGTTCGAATTCCACTGGAGACAAAAAATACTGTGTTATGTCTTATAATATATGATTATGTAACGAGTATTTATTGGTCTCTTAAATACATTTTATGATTATGTTAAGTTTAGGTGTTTGTGTATGTATTATATATGTACTGATAGTAAACTATATATTTAATTATAGCAAGCTTTACTTCAATTCACATAAGCAGAATCCAAACATTATTTGTAGTCGCATACTTAAGTACCTTTTTTATTTAGTCGGGTTATAGATACAGGTTTTAAACAATAAAAACTCACAAAATAATAAGTGTCTACCTACCTTTAAAACTACATTTACCAAATATCAAATAATACAACAAAACTCAACTAAGAAAACCACAAAACAGTAGAAATGTTTGAAAGTTGGTACAAGTTATTATAAACTCGAATCATGTGCTAGCTTTGACGGAGTGTATTGAAAACTTGGAGGTAGAGGTGGGATAGTGTTATAGGAGTGAGTATTAGATAATACATATATATCCGTCACGACCCTCTCCCATTGCGGTTGACAGAGACCACTTCCTTCCACTTGCTACGATCCAAACACACTTCTTTCGTTGCATCTACATTCATCAGTCGCCTCATACATGCACTCTTGACTTGGCCTTTTGTTATTGGATAATACCTATTTGGTTGGTATACCTAAATGTCACTGTTTGCGCTGATAGATGCATTGATGGAATTGACAATGTTTGCTTTCACGTAAAAATTTGCAATACAATACAATACAAATATTCTTTATTGCACACAAGGATATATTTCTGACCACACTTTAAATAAAGTTTCAGACACAAGCAGTATTAGAATAATACATAGCCTTTAAAGGCTGAAACACACCGGATGCGTATGCGTAACGTAGACGTAAGCACGGCGTAGCCACGCGCGTAGTTACGGCGTAACTCGATGTGACACCGGGCCACGCGTCACGTCGATCTGTACGTCTACGTTACGCAAGCGGTGACAGTTACATACATTACAAGTCAGAGGTACGCATACGTCTACGCATACGCAACGCATACGCATCCGGTGTGTTTTGGCGTTAAGATGTTATGTAGCTTTTCCAAGATATGACGATAAATGAGTACGAAGTTGTGGATAGCCTAGTCTTCTCTTCTACTATATAAAAATAAGTCGGGTTTTCCTTCCTGACGCTATAACTCCAGAACGTACGAACCGATTTCCACGGTTTTGCATTCGTTGGAAAGGTCTCGGGCTACGTGAGGTTTATAGCAAAGAAAATTCAGGAAAAATTTCAACAGAAAAGCGGGAAAGTCTTTTTTCACATACAGAACTTTGAGGCGGTACGAAGTTCGCCGGGTCAGCTAGTAGCACTATAAATATCAATGTTTGTGTCAATAGATGTAAGAATGTTTGTTTATACTCATTGAAGTTAAAATACTGAACAGGAATTTGCACGACAGAATACAGATAGGTAAGTAGGCTATATTATTTTAAGATCTTATACAGGGTGTAACAGAAAGGGTATATGAAGCCGAAACACAGCGATAGTCCTCATGAAACTGAACAACTTTCCCCAAGGAACATGGGTCGTAACTCGAAAAAAACTTTTGGATCGCCCATACTTACTCGATCAGCTGATCGGGCATTTTGTATGGGGAGGCGAAATTTTTTTTCGAGTTACGACCCATTTTCCTTGGGGAAAGTTGTTCAGGTTCATGAGGACTGTCGTTGTGTTTCGGCTATATATACTCTTTCTGTTACACCCTGTATAATTACTAGCTGTACCCGCGACTTCGTCCGCGTGGAATACTGAGTTTTGTTTATCTCACGAGACTGCCCGTTCGGGTAAAAAAAGTAGCCTATGTCCTTTCTCAGGCTATAGCCTATCTGTGTGCCAAATTTCGTTTTAATCGGTTCAGACGTTTTAGCGTGAAAGCGAGACAGACAGAGTTACTTTCGCATTTATAATATTAAGTAAGTATGGATTCCAAGATATGACGTTAATTACGTAGAGAGTAGTCTCTTCAAGCAAACAATATAGATTTTCTTGCTTATGCTTCGTCCTCTTAGCACATTTAACTACACAAAACTTCAGTATTGAAAACGGGAAGCCTTTGAAAGAAATTAATTGAGCTGCAAGCCGAAGTTCTCAAAGAAAACCAACTTTTACGTTACCTTGAAACTTACTCTACAAGATTTAAAGTACAATTTTGTTTGGGCGCATTTGTTTGAATGCGTTTTGGAGGATGCAGTTTTGCGTTTCACGTCGATTGAGGCTTTGATCTTTGGAGTTTAAGGTTTTATGATTTGCAGACGGAATGTTGAAAAGGATAACGATGTTTGGGACATTTTTAATTGTTGCATAAAAGATCTTTAAGCTAACGCCTCATTACTTTGTCATTATAAGAAAAGAAAAGAATTTGTTGCGATAAAATGAATAAATTATGCAGTCATTTTTTGCAAACAAGAAAAAAGTAAGAGTATTTTAAAATATGTCTTTTTACTAGTTTCTGATTTTCAGAATAACTCTTAGGTAGGTACTTAAACAATACAAAATATACACCAAAAAATACATAATGTAAACATAAAATATCCTAGGTCCTAATAATACCTATATAATTCAATATAATTCAATATAATTCAATGTCATCTATTTTTGTTACTCTTTCACACAAAAACTAATAAACAGATTTTAGTGAAACTTAACAAGATTATAGTTTGCACATCAGAATAACAAGGCTGTATTATTTTAAGATAACATGTACCTACATTTTCAAATATATGACTATAAATGCGTACGAAATCTCAAGCAGCCTCTACTTTAGTATAAACAGTTTAAAATAAAAAAATCATCCTAATCCTACTAATATTATAAATGTCAATGTTTGTGCCGATGGATGAATGTTTGTTACTTCATCACGTAAAAACCACTGAACAGATTTTTATGAAATTTTACAATAACTAGCTTGGGCATCAGAATAACACATACGCTGTATTATGTATTTTAAGGTAACATGTAAATTTTTTCGAAGATATGACTATTAAACGCGTAGGTACATACGAAGTCGCGGGCAGCCTCTACCTAATGCTGTCTACACACCAAAGCCGCCAGCATGCCGTCAGGCTAGGCTGCCGGCTTTACGTCATAAGAATGGTAGCTGTCAAAAAGCCGGCGGCGATATGTAGGTACCATTAGTATAAACAGTTTAAAATAATATATACATATATACCTAAAACAGAACATTAATTATAGTGCGTTAAAAAACACTTTTTCCAGTATACATCGTTTTCAAAGAGTCTACTTTAGTTTGAACGAACATCCGTACACAAATCCTCTCTGAGATCTGTTAATGTGTATAGAGGATTACTGTTTGGTTTCAAATAAGGTTTAGGTTAGAATATAGGAAGAAATATTTCGATGATGTGGTATCTACACACCAAAGCCGCCGGCTTTTTTGACAGCTGCCATTCGTATGACTTAAAGCCGCCGGCTTAGCCCGGCGTCATGCCGGCGGTTTTGGTGTGTAGATAGCTATAGGGGTAATGTTGGGGATGTTGGGGATATATGGATTGGGGACATAAAATTAGTTAACAATGACCTTCTGTCATTGATTTGAGTTGACAGGCCGATTGTTTTTTTTTTTTTGCGTGTGTACCTAACTGTTATTTCTACATATATGTGCTGTATACGTACGTGGTATTTATTTTTAGTTGGATGTTATAATGAAGTAACAAAATCATTCTTAATTTTATATATTAAAAGCAATGTTCCTTCAATATAACAAAATGTCTATTTATTTCTTATTTCTTTTTAACCTTCATAGGTAACATTTTGCGCTAATTATTTTATCTGTAATGTTTAGCTAAGTGAAATGAACAAATAATTTTTCAGTTTTTACAAAAATATACTATTTAATTTAAATTTATCAGATTTTACAAAAATATACTATTTAATTTAAATTTATCAGTTTTTACAAAAATATACTATTTAATTTAAATTTATCAGTTTTTACAAAAATATACTATTTAATTTAAATTTATCAGTTTTTACAAATATATACTATTTAATTTAAATTTATCAGTTTTTACAAAAAATATACTATTTAATTGAGGTACTTACTACTATTTAGGTACGTAACGTTTAATACCTATTACTTAAAATTAATACAAAATACTCCAAACATGAATCCTCAGCTTTATTCAAGTTTGCTCAATGCTACACTGCTAAATTCAGATGGTATATTCGCATGTATTTTTCGTCTGAAGCTTATGGCTTTTAGATTATTCGCATAGCTTTTATCTCTAAATACGTTGGATATTAAGGATTAAATAGTTCCTACATAGAAATGTTTATTAAATATTTGCATCATTTTTGCTTTGAATAAAAAGGGTATTTTATAATTAATCCTTTTCTATTAAAATAAGAGAGCTGAGATTTTAATGAAAGTTAACAATATTGTTTTTGTAGCTTATATAAAATAACACATTGATTATTATATTTTAAGACACACATAGCACAAACAGTGTTATTGTGTTATTGTGTGTGCTACGACACACAATAACATATAGCCTTTCGCTTAGCTTAGCGTCTGTTTATAGCTTGGATATTATAATAAGTAGATATAATGATTGTACAATGTTAGTGTTTATTATTTCTTTGGATTTTTAAGTAACACCTTGCTTACTGCAGTCACAAATTTGCACGTCAAATAGATTTTTTCTCGCGTTTTATGTCAGATTTTATTAAAATTGAAATAAAAGGTTTTTATGTCGAAGTTTTTTTTAATAGAAATAACATTTAAATTATTGAAAAAAACGGTGTCTTCTTTTGTTTTTTCTCATTTCGTATAAATAACTAAATATTTGTTTGTTTGTATATTTATTTAATCCAAGCAAAGCCACAAAACGTTAAGACACGGACAGATACCAAACGTAATCTTATTTATAGTAGGGGGATGTCCGGCGCAAATGGGATTCGATGAGCAAAGGAGCACTTAACGCTTTTGATGTCCACCCTGCCCCAGCCTCCCCTTTATTTGAGGAGGCGTGTGTTTAGTGGAAGAAGCAGCGGTTTTTATTGCCAATGAAGTAATTATTTGGAATACTTTTATGATTTCTTATGTCTGTCAATTTTTAATTTTTTGTGCCAAAAAATTACAAAAACACATCTAGATTACCTAATTTATCGGGATACCTTAAAGAAAAAGAAATAAACTTTGTAGTTATTGCTTGTGCATGTTTTATAGTAACATGTTTTATAACAACTTAAAAAACATGTCCTACTCGCGGTCACATGTGCCCGCTATGGCACCATAAGAACCATAATGGAAGGCCATATATGTGACCGCTATGGTATTTAACGTGTAAATATTGTACTTACTAAAACATTTAATAAAACGCTCTCGCTACCTCCTATCGCTCAGTTTACCAACATAACTCAACCCTAATTATCACGTGTGGCGACACCGAATTTTCTTTCTTTGATTACAAGTCCGCCATTAGACTTATTTGCCGCTAATATATGATTTACGGCCAAATGCGGTTTTATGAGCTTAATACTGTAATGCAGGAAGTATTAAGTTTTGGAAAATAAGATTTTCTGTCGTAGATAGGATAATTAAATAATATATGTCGACGAGGACGAGTCATCAGAAGTGGTGTTTAAGCTTTTAGTTAAAATAAGACAGTGGGCGTGTACCAAACAAACTGGCTTTATTGTGTAGTTTGCAATCACGTTATAAAGTAACAGGGTATACGTGATGTCTTCCCATATCTTGTCTCCATCGATATCCAAACAATAATCCATCATACATGACAGCGACTCAAATATGAAAGCGCCAAAGTGACAACCAGTCCGAAACATGCCAGTTCTTGCATTTTAGCAGTAAAGAGTTTGCAAATGGTTCCAAAATAGCCTTCATGAACGTAATCTCCGACATATATGTGTAGATAGATTAAAACATCTTTTCTTTATTTTCTTCTTTTATTGGAAAACTCTCGTTACAGCTCCGCCATCATCATCATTGTTATCTTGTTGCTAAGTAACGCTTAAACTCACTCACTCCTTACCATGCATCCCTTTCACTCATCCAGAACTTCCGTTTCCCACATAAGTATATTGCAAAATGAAGAAGAATGAAAGAGCTGGCGGTGACGCGCTGAATGCCCTTTTCTTTTTATAATTGTTTTTATTTTTAATGTAAGTATTTCATTTATCGAGTATACCTTTATCAGTTTGATGCACATTTTAGTTTTAGATGAATGAACGAAGATGTGGTTGAAAAGGAAAGAAGTGTGTTTGGATCGTAGCAAGTGGAGGGAAGTGGTTTCTGTCTACATCGATGGGAGAGAGGCATAACAGACTTATAAACTTGATTATAGAGGTAAAAAGGATTTATTTAGATTAGGTAACATTTAGAGATGCGCCGAATATTCGTTTACTATTCGGTATTCGGCATATTCGGCACCCCAACCGAATATTGTATTCGGCCGAATATTCGGTTAAAATGACCATTTATTCGTTTATTTTGTTTAGTAATAATTTGCTTGATAAAACAATATATTAACCTCATATTCAATTATTTTAAACCAAGGAGCAGTCAATCTTATATCCTCATTTTCACATCTAGGTATTACAAGAGTTATTAGGAGATGATAAAATAAAGATAAGTTAATAAGTGACACTTAAAGATAGAATTTAGAAACCTAGACATTCTGCTCTATCTAGTGACAGTCAAAGGCGCTTTTCTTTATAAACTTTACCTATTTGTTGTATCAAAATTAGTGTGAAAGAACAACAAACCGAATAGTATTCGGTATTCGTTATTCGGCAAAACCCATATTCGGCGCATCTCTAGTAACATTAAAAAGAATTATCACTTTTTTAGGGGTAGCCAAGACCTCTTCTTTTCATTAACTTGGATCCAAATACACTTCCATCGCCTGCCTACCTCGGTGGGAAAGTGTCATGACGGATATGGTACGTATGTATCATTTTATATTATTATTATACAGTTGCGGTGGTAGCCCAGTTGGTAGAACGTTTGCCTCGAACTCCGAGGGCGCGGGTTCGAATCCTGGTGCGGGCACGTACCTCTGAGTTTATTTCTCATGTAAGGATCAATTTATTCGATTACCACTTGCTAACGGTGAAGGAAAACATCGTGAGGAAACCTGCATACACCAGAGAAGAAATTCGAAGGTGTATGTGAAATCCATCAACCCGCACTTGGCCAGCGTGGTGGATTACGGCCTAATCACTCTCTGTATGAGAGTAGGCTCGTGCCCCTCGGTGGGGACATATATGGGCTGCTATAGATATAGATTATACAGTTCTTTGTCAGCCAAACAAAGTAGCAAACAAAGTAATTATAAATAGGTAGCAATTCACCCCACCCTCCTCTACCAAATATCGTTAACGCGAAGGAATCGAAGTCCCGACCTTCGAAACAAACAGACAGCAAACTGGCATGCTGATTGGGATACAGGACTTATTGTTTAGTGATGGGAAGTGGATGTCGATATCGATACTTTTATTTCACATAGGAAACAAGGAAACTAGCAGATTTGTTGATCAAAGTATAAGCTTAGAAATTCAAAGGGGAAATGCGACCAGACTTTTGAGTATTTTGTCTTGTTGGGACGCAATGTATGATTTATTTTTAGTAATTTTTGAGTTTATATTTGTTTGATGGAATTAATGAAGTAGGTACCTACATATTATAATTGTTTGATTAACTACTTCATTTAAATAAGAAGTTGACTGATAAATATTGATAAAAAGCAAAATATGTTTGGATGTTAACAGATGGAGGGTAATGTTTACCTTCCCCAATATGAAAGAGCCATGACAGTTATGTATGTTTGCAAATAATTTTAACTTTAAAATGTCTTTTAAATAAATTATCGATATTTTAATATAAAGTTGATTGTACAACACTAACGTCTAAAAACCTTTCAGTTCAGAAATCGATGCGGCATTTAATTAAATTCAAATCAAATTATCCGCAGAAACGTCTTGGCTGCCGATTTGCTGGTATTTATATAGAGCTGTTACAATTTCTATTCATTTATTTAACAGTTTATCGTAAGATGATAGTACATAGAGACAGAAAAAAAAGAAGTTATACAAAATGTACAGGATATTTCTAAAAGAAATTTCTTCCTGCAGACCCCACAGAGAGAGAAATGAAAGCAAGAAGGCAGGATTGACACTTCACCTCCAATAAACAATAAATATATTATTCTATTTGTGTTTCTGTTTTTAAATTGTGACTTGAAAGCTATTGTGATTAGAGTGTACTTATTTATTGATTTATTTGAAAACTAACAGCTACAATATATGGTTAAGGAGGAAACAGTTGCTCAGTCGGGTACAGTGACTCACCATCGTTTTGTAAAGAAGTAAAAGTGATACGTTCATCCCTTTTGCACTTGCGCGTGCGCATGCTAAAAGCTTCCAAAAAGTGCAAAAGAGATGAACGTATCTCTTTTCCTTCTTTACAAACCGGTGGTGAGTCACTGTACCCGACTGAGCAACTGTTTCCTCCTTAACCCTACCTACATGTAAGAAAATTATGAAATACCTAACAAACACGCCAATTACAGGTCTTCGCTAATCTAAGATACCTATTTAATTTATTTGTTGTTCAATAAATATCACTATCTTAATTATTGGCAGTTTTTTCAAGGACTCATTAAGAATTTGTCAGTAACCAATTGTCTTATCATTTGTCGTTAATTGATAAATCCTATTAGACTACTTTTGTTTAACTTTACAGAATTCTTCCACCCAGTAATATAAACACCCAACATTTTTTTAAAGAACATGCCTGAAAACATTGCATATATTGCACACTAAAAAACTACAACCTAAATTCCAACTTACCCCAAAAACTCGCAGCTCTATATAAATCCGTCCCCAATCAACCAGTAGTGGGTTCCAATCACTGACAGTTGCTGAGTGACGTTACACGTTCGATTTAAGACGACGCGCGTCTAATTTGTTAACGCATACCGAGGAGTGAGACTTCCCCTTAATACTTAAAGATTTACTGAAAAATAAAACTTAATTTATTTATTTATGTTTTGTTTTTATTTGCCACGGTGTCCTGATATTAATTACCATGCTATCTATTAGGTTAATCTTACTAAAGACTACCCCCGACTTCGTGCGCATTTATCGTCATATCTTGAATAACTTACACAATATCTAATAATGAAATAGCTTTTGTGTTATTCTGATGGGCAAGCTATAATATTGCCAAGTTTCATCAAAATCTGTTCAGTAGTTTTTGCGTGAAAGAGTAACAAACATCTCTGAATAAATCGGCACAAATTTCGACATTTATAAAATAAGTAAAACTTGGAAAAAAAAATGCTATCTTAAAATTACATAGTTTGTGTGTTATTTTGATGTATAAGTTACAATATTGGCAAGTTTCATCAAATTCTGTTTATTAGTTTTTACGTGAAAGAGTAGCAGACATCCATCGGCACAAATATTGACAAGTACCTAGGATAGAAGGATGTCATTCTTATGCTGTCTTCACACCAAAGCCGCCGGTTTTTTTGACAGCTGCCATTCGTATGACGTAAAGCCTTTGGTGTGTAGATAGCATTAAGACTACCACCATTCACGACTAGTAGAAAGACAGAAACTTACATTATTTCTTGTTCTTCCGAATCATTACCTTCCCCCTATTGGAAAAGATGCTTATTATCTTATTAGAAATTACTGCAACGGCGGCTCAGCGATTGTGGCACTTAATGTTTAAGTTCCTGAGGGAATTGGGGTGAAAATCCTTTGTTTGGTAACGCCAAGTTTATGTAGCACGCTTTTGTTATTACTCGTATTGGTTTGTGTTATTTGCTGGATGTGATATAAAAAATCCTACTAATATTATAAATGTCAATGTTTGTGTCGATGAACGGATGTGAGGATGTTTGTTACTCTTTCGTGTGAAAACCACTGGACAAATATTAATTAAACTTTACAAAATTGTATCTTGAACATCAGAATAACGATAAAGCTACATAATGATATTGTGTAAATTCAACACTATACAAGATATAACGATAAATGCGTCTAAAAATAAGTATAGTTATAATTTGTTTTCAAATATTCAAATGCTACAGGGTTAAACATGTATGGAGTATATTTTACACCTGTTAAGAATATAAAATCTTTTTTTCATCATCTCTTCTGTTCTCTTAACCTTTCTTTAGTGTATCTCACAGCTGTGTCTTCAATTTTGCTAAAGTTAAGTCTCTTTTGCCTATCTCTTAACATCCACTCTCATCCTACTTATTTATTTTATTAATAATCTCTTTTCAGCCTTTCTACATGTTAATCATGGACATATAAAAACATTCAAGAATTTTACATGCCATAGGTACATATTATCTGTTACGCCTCTCTCATCAGGTTAGGTAGACTTCCCTCCACTCGCTTCACGCATTACATGCCATATCCAGCAAAATGCCTCTCCTATTCCATCTCCGTTATTACTAGCTATCTCGACTCCACACGCACTTCCATCGATGGCCCTTTATGGGAGACATGTGTTGCTTCCAACGATACACTATTTAATATATCTGCTGATTTCTGTTAGCCTGGTACCCTGGTGTTATTATCGGTAATTTTGTGCGCGTTGTCAATAGTGTTTTTTTATAATTACTAGAGGCTTACTTGGGCTTACTAGAGGTTGTATGTGACTTCGTAAGCATTTATCATTATATCTTGGGAAAAAATCATGATATCTCCAAATAATATAGCCTATGTGTGATTCTGATGTGCATGCGACAGTATTGCCAAATTTCATTAAAATCTGATCAGTGAAAGTGTAACAAACATCTTGACATCTTTGACATCATTAATTTAGCGGAATTGCTACCCAGGGTAGCAATTCCGCTAAATTAAGTTAAGCGACCAAACTATAGCCAACAGATAAACATTCGACAGCAATATGTCACTTTGGTATTCTCTTAAGTGCCACGATTAATAGTCGATTAATAGTCGATTAGTAGTCTCTAGAGGGTTTTGTCTACTGTCAAATAGCGAAGAGAATACCGTTTGGAACTGACACTCATGTGACATTGCGGAGTAGAATACCGATTATAGCGTAAAGTAATAAAATGTACGGCCGATCGCTGTCCACTGTCAACTTATCTGTTAAGAGAATACCAAAATGTGTCAATTCATACAATTCACATTCTAGAGAGACACCATTTTTCATTTGGTAATTAGAAGAATACGGCCCCTGGATGAATGTCAAGACGTTTGCGCCTATCTATGGATGGATACCCAAAGAAAAAACAAAGTTATTTAAACAACTATTCAAACAATACCGAAGAAAACTTCGCATTTCCTTCCATCTTCGTTTTCTTAACCCCTAAACCAATAACGGAACCAATACTGCCCCTTATTAGGGTTCCCTTCGCCATAAACCCACGGAAGCAAGGAAACTCATATTAATTTATGTTAGCGGCAGACAGTAATGATCGGTCGTCGATTACTTGGTGTTATTGGGAAATATTGGTGTGGTCTGCCCTAGGGGATTGTGAAAGACTTTGTGCGAAATGTTTGTCTAAGACCCAGAACACACGGTGAAACGCAAATGCAACGCAACTGAAACCTAGTTACTTTTTGAGTCTGCTAGTTACACACGACGCAACTGAAACGAAACGTTTCAAACTAGTTGCGTCGTGTGTCGTTTTCTAAGGAAGTCTATAGCAGAAACTGCGATGCAACTCAAAAGTAACTAGCAGTTTCAGTTGCGTTGCAGTTGCGTTTCACCGTGTGTTTTGGCGCTTAGAGAATCCTATATTGTCATAAGACGCATATTCGTTGTCGAGCTTCTGTAACCAAAAAGATACAGTAACGAGGTTCTAGTGTGTACGCGTGTTGCAGTTACCTTTTGATATGCGGCTAAAACCTACAATCGTCGCCTTGTGTCTTGTTGTTTTTTGTTACAGTCCATGCAACGGTACAGCTTACCAATGAATACGCGGCTATAGACAAAAATCATAGATCGTCAGTTTTGTACTAATGTGAGGATTTTTTACCTACTCTTTCACGCAAAAACAACTTAACAGATTTTAATGAAACTTTATAACACTGCACGTCAGAATAACACATAAGCTGTTTTGCTTTTAAATATTGCGTAAGTTTTCCAAGACATAATCATAAATGCGTACGAAGCAGGCAGCCTTTATTATTCCATAATTCTACAGCACCTTTAAAAGAAAAATGATTTCCAATATCTCTCAAAAATTGATAACGAAAATGTCCTTATAAGATTCGAAATCAGCTTTTAATTAAGGGAGGTTTAATGATCACCCCCTACTGGGACACATTTAGCTAAACTCGCACAGTAGGGTGGTTCCGTCATTTTATTTTTAATGTTTATTACTTTTTGCCAGATAAATTCGGACTGAGGGGGTGAGACGAAGAAATCAATGTGGTTAGGAATGGGTCTTACGATTGGAATAGCAGTAGTATTAGTATGGTTGTGTTGGTGAGTATCGAGTGAGATTTTGTCGAGTTTTAGATGGTTACTGTAGTCGTTAGCTGAAGTTTATCAAAATGTTAAGTAGATCAAACGCAAATACTATGACATAAGGTTATGTATTAAATACTCAATGACTAATATAATAACTTATATGGTCGCTATCATCTCTCTGTCTTTTCTATTTTTTTTTCTTAGCTTAGATACTAAAATGTACAACCTCATGCTATTTTTTTTTATTTTTCTCATACAAGGCTATCATACTTTCCATTATTAAATGTAATCTTTCTAATTGCTTTTAAAATACAGAAAGACAGCACAATATGTAAAATTTTCAATCACTGTATGCATAAAAAAGTGATTCATATTATTGGCCTTGAAGACAAGACTGAAACTGGCATTTTTAAGTCGAACGAAACTCGAAAACATTTCACTCGTTTATATATCTCATTCCTATAGTAGTGGTCACATCAGTATTTTAAGGCACAGATGTTTTCTATGTTAATTCTATTGTTTTTTTGTTAATTTTTATCGTTTCTTTCATGGTCGATTTAGTCCGTTCGCCGTTCGTTTCAGGATTAATGTTAATTTCGCCCGAAATCTTTGCAATTTCCTTCTCATTTGGAGATTACGTCTCTCATTCTATAATGAGGAAGCCTATGAGGCTTAAAATTTTATGTGTCTATGCGTAAGGCGGTTCTTTTTTCGTCTGAAAAGCTTTTTTATAAAATACTTTTTCGAAAAAGATTTTATGTAAAAGCTACGACTTCTAAAAAAATGCTCGTAGTTATCATTCCTTTTTTCTTTGGTATCACTATTACTTATACAAATAGTTCTTTTTCTATCATTTTTATTTATTATAATGTATTCTTGTGGATAAAATGTAATGTAATGTAATGTAATGTAATGTAATGTAATGTAATGTATTCTTTTTGTTCTAAGCGGTGGTAGCCCAGTTGGTAGAACGCTTGCCTCGAACTCCGAGGGCGCGGGTTCGAATCCTGGTGCGGGCACGTACCTCTGAGTTTATTTCTCATGTACGGATCAATTTATTCGATTACCACTTGCTAACGGTGAAGGAAAACATCGTGAGGAAACCTGCATACACCAAAGAAGAAATTCTAAGGTGTATGTGAAATCCGCCAACCCGCACTTGGCCAGCGTGGTGGATTACGGCCTAATCACTCTCTGTATGAGAGTAGGCTCGTGCCCCTCGATGGGGACATATATGGGCTGATAACGAACGATTCTTGTGGATGAGCTGTTGAGCTACTTCACTTCAAGATGAAGAACGAAATGTTTTAGTTCTACTTAGAGTCATTTTTGGTTAATGGTGTTGGCGATATGAGTATTTTAGTAGTAAGACATATTGTATTGCTGTTTATTGACCCAAATAAATAAATAAAAAAGTCATATCTTAAAAAAGGTGTCTTTAAAAAAATATAGCCTAAGTTAGTACCTATGTGTTATTCTGATGTGCAGTTTTTCAGGTTTCATTGATATAGTGATTGTAGGTAACAAACATCCTCACTATTTCGAATATACCCACATGGATTGCTTAACACGTTAGCGCGCGGTAGGTTTTCGTACTTTGGCAGTAGAAATAATTGATCCCGTTCTGTTTATTTTATGATACATCAAAACACTACATAACAATAATAACAGCTATAGCAGTAATCGCTGCAACGACGGACTGACGCACTCTTCGAACAAAGTCCCATACAACTATTACTGTCATTACCGTAGTGATGATTTGTGAGTATGGGCTTATGGTTCAAAGAAGCATACATTTTATTTAATTTTGACAGTAGCAACAAAAGAGTTTGTTTCTAGAAAATAAGTGGGTGTGGCCTAAATGTTTTTTTAATGGAAACTTAGCAGCAGTGACCGTAGTAATGGTCATAAGCTTTACTACAATTTACGGAAAGGACCGTACCGTCCTATTTTGAGTCTTAATTTCACGGTTATAGCCGGTACCGCGCGCTAACGTGTTAAGGAAATATTATTTAAAGATATTGCGCAGGTAGATTTTTCAAGATACCTATTATGATAAATTCGTACGAAGTCGCGGACGGCCATTAGTCAGTCATAATCTTCTCAACCATAAAAAAAAAAAAAACTAAATAACATAGTAATCATGCAAATTCATACCTACCAGTAACGCAGAAAAAACAAGCAGCTATTTATCACGAAAACGATAATCCTAAGCGAAATATTTACATTTGGAAAGCATTGAAAAAGATGACAGTCGTTCTGATAATACCTCCCTTCTGGAAATATTCTTGGGTTCCGTATCTATTTACAGCTGTGAGTTCGACGGTGAAAGACATTTAAAGACAAAACAAAGGAAAAAAAAAGAAGAAAAACAAAAGAAAGAAAGATGAAAATCAGAAGAAAGCAAAAAAAGAAAAGATGAAACATTGAATGATTGATTGAAGTTGATTGATTGATAGAAAGATTTAAAGTTATTGCAATGCCGGACCAAGACATGTGCATATCTTTAAGGGAGTTCTATGACCCCAGTAGCAGAATGTCCTACGGTTTATTGAATAGAAAGAAAAATAGATAGAAAGTGTAAAGAAGTTGATTAATTTGTCATGATTGCACTGGACCTAGTAGCTTTTTTCACAAATTATATATAACACAACTACTTATACTTGCTTACTACTTGCTATACTTGCTTTTTTTTTAATAAATCACAGCTGTAACCACAAAAAGAATAACCCATCAGATAATGCGACCCCCCCTTACGTTTCACCCGCTGACACCCCAAAATCCATCTGCCGAATTAATGTTCGAAAAAACTTGCATAAATAGCAAAGTACCAAAATATGCCGCTTTGGGAATGCCTTGTTGTTGAACGTTCATTTCAATTCGAAATTCGAACGATGCTTCGCGGCTAATTTCTGAAAACGACCGCCGTTTTTTGAACTTCGATTCTTTTCGATGTTCATTTGTTTTTGCTGGTAGTTTTGGAAAGGTTTTTCTTTTCGGAGTAAATATTCGGTTTTTCTTTTTTTTTCTTTTTAATAAGTTTTAAAGTACCAGAGCTAATTTCAATTTGATTTCATTTTTTATTTGTTTTGTCTACATAGGTAGTTGTGAAAATGTCGATTGCAAGAGAACTGTTTTGTTTATTTTGTAAAAGTTTTTCAATATCCTTATTTTAATATTTAACTACTTAAATATGAGTATTTTAATTAGTAATCCAATACTAAAGCTTCTTTGCTTCTTTATTACCAACTCACTATCTACTTCGATTCAACTAAAAAACTCTCGCTAACAAAATTTGCATATTTTCAAGAGCTCATCAAATATTGGTGCATCTTTCGCTTGAGGGCTTAATTTTTTTTTAACTGTCATTAATCCGAAGTAAAATTGCGCCCCTCCAAACTTCTTGTGGGACTGCTAAGGGGCGATTAATCCTTGTTTAATGTCGCCCCCCGAAAAATATAAAAAGTAGCTAATCAACAGATTGGCTCAGATTTTTTCGAGTGTTTTACTCGAGACGAGGGTTTAATCGTATTCGAATATATAGAAATAGTACTCGAGATATGCAGTCATGTTTTTGAAGTTTGTGATCCCTTGTGGGATAAAAATAAAAATAAACTGATTTGATGTTGCAACGTAGGTACTACTGATATTTTATGTAATACAAGTCAAGTCAAGAGTACAATTAACCGACTTGTTAAAGAAAAGCCAAGTCAGGAGTACTCTAAACCGATGTGCATGTATGAGGCGACTGATGAATATCAAAACAAAAGTCTTTGGATCGTAGCAAGTCCTCCACTTGCTACGAAGTTGTCTTTCTACGGATGGATTTCTATGGAAAGAGGCATGGCAGATATGTACCTACGTTGTTACCAAAAATTGTTATTCTGTTTCTGAATTTTAAGTTATTCAAAGTTCTGTAAGTATTAGGCAACTGTTTTGATCTCATTATTTGTAATTGTTCTTTTATTGTTATTATTAAGTACCTATGATGATCTCCTTTAGACTTAAGTATTTTATTTAATTGTTATATTTTATAATTTAATTTTGATAAAATTTTCGCACACAGTGTAATGTACTGTTTTTAGAAAATAAACTACTTACTTACCTACTTACGTATGTATTTATTACAGCCTAAATTCCTGTAAGTTCGGAGGTATTATTGTCCCAAATAATGAGTTTTCTGACAAAAGGTTGGCAGGTCATTGATAAGTTTGGCTAACAGTGACAATAAAAAGTCTCTTACTAAATAAATACTATACTTATACCAAAATAATAAAAAGACAGTATCAATAGAACGGTTAAATATTTATCAGCGGCGTCTAAAATTTTACGAAACACAGTCGAATGGAAAAAATTAAATTTGCCAAGTCGATTTCATTTTTCATTAATTCATCTTCTAGGGTCGCGGGTTTGGATATAAAAATGTATTTGCAAGAAGTGACTGGAGAAAAAATAAATACTTAATGTTAAAAAAAATGTCGATGGGGTAGAAGTCACGAAGACAGTAGCCAGTTGGTCACTTTTGCCATGTCATAATAGGTCGTGAGTTCGATTCCGACTAGAGATAATCATTGTTGTGATATAGAATCTTTGTCTTGAGTCTGGGTGTTTGTACGTAAAGAAATGCAGGTACCTACGAAGGTACCTTTAGTTTTAGTTTTTAGTTTTTACTTTCAGATCTTTAGTTTTTTTTTTTTATAGAAATATGGTATTTACTTGGTTTGTCGTTCCTTCAAAACAATCAATGTGTTCAGAAAATCAACTTTGTTTTATTTAACTTTTGGGTTTGACATGTAATGTTAGCTTAATTGTTCTTGAACTGTTTCTAATGCATTTGATCCTTTGCTAAACCGTAAGTCCTTACCATTTCCAATAATGTTACATCTTTGTATCCCCAACCGATACTAAGACAACCTATATAGAATTTCCCTTAGGGTTGCCAATGAAAAAAAAAAGTACTTTTTCCTTGCCTTGTTTAACAAAAATGGTGGCTAATTTCACAAGGAATAGCTAATAAAATATTGATGGCGCTTTTGATCTGAACTGTTTGTTTTCATGTTAATTTCTTTTTTTATTTTTAATCCCTCCCGAAGTATGATTTATTAATGAAGGATGATTTTTGTCTTGTTTCGGTTGGGGTTAAGATTGGTTAATTTTGAATGTCTTATATTCGTTTTTTATTTAAATAAAACGTACCTAGATGTTCTTCGGAAAGTCTGAAAGTGATGACAAGTTTATTTTCTCGTTTACCCGTTCTCCTGTTTACCCGTTATCCGTCACACGCGTGCTGCCTAGGATGATGGATTGCCTAGGTTTGTCTAGGTTAAGTTAGGATTTCTTGATTTAGGTTTTGGATTGAGATGACGGTGGACAAGTTATTACTTGTTAATGTGCTGAAAATAAAAATGGCTAAATACTCATAAATACCTACTCTGTCTCAATGTTTATTCTTTTTGATGACACTTTTGTTTTTGATGTTACCCGTTACCCGTTTTCCGTTACCCATTACCCGTTTACTTATTTACTTATCTTCTTATAGGTATAAGGTCACCATAAAAAAGTACATTGTAGTAGAATTTACCCATTTTTATTGTTATTTTTAGCACATTAACAAACAACAAACTTATTCAGAGTCATCTCAATCCAAAACCTAAATCAAGAAAGCCTAACTTAACCTAGACAAACCTAGGCAATCCACCAAACACTGGAAACAAAAACAGCACTAACATACTTCTTGCTTAGCAGTAGTTGCATGTTTTAAAGTCTCGTACAGATTTATAACTATTCTAGAACTAACCATTGATGTAAGTCTGTGTACATAGTAGGTTACTGTTGTATTTTGGTGTAAGTAGCCATTTTATATTAGGTGTAACTGAAAGGGGGTATAAAGCCGAAACATACAAAATGTCCCTAATAGCTGATCGAGTAAGTATGGGCGATCCAAATTTTTTTTTCGAGTTACGATCCATGCTCCTTGGGTAAAGTTGTTCGGTTTCATGGGGATTATTACTGTGTTTCAGCTTTATACCCCTATTACACTCCATTACACTCTGTAGAATAATAAAGGCGGCATGTATGAGGCGATTGATGAATTTGGATGAAGCGAAAGAAGTGTGTTTGGATCGTAGGAAGTGGAAAGAAGTTGTTTCTGTCTACCCGGATGGTAAAGAGGCGTGACAGATATGTATGTATGTACGTCTAAACGCTGCCAGCTACGTACGCAACTATGTTCGCAAATAATATAGGTACATATCATCGAAAGAATATAGGTATGAAATAAAATAATTTTGATTTTGATAACTTACTCGTTAATAAATACATTTTTGGAAAACTTACATAATATTATTTTAAAATACTATAGTCTACTTAGCCTATTTGTTATTTTGATGTGCAAACTACAATACAGTAAAGTTTCATTAAAATCTGTTTAGTGGTTTAAAATATGTCTATTATCACAAGTTTTATTACCCTTTTATATTACTTGTATCTAATTAGACGACACTTTTTATAAACTCATAGTAAAACTCACTAAAACATACTTCTAAAAACATTTGCCAGTAACCAAGTATGAACAAATGATGCATACGGGCGGTCTCACACTGGTGGTGATGCAATCGCGGCACTAAGGCCACCTTAGACACCATACTTTATCCGCACTCACAATTAGTTGCCGCGAGATCCCAGGTAAAACTACACTACAGGGGTGGTGTGGAGTCGGTTTGTGCTAAAATAGTATTTTTTTCAGAAATAAGATTTTTTTAAGACATGAATAATATAAGTTTGTTTTTGTGATTCTACCAAAAGTAAGATAAAATAGAGATTTATATGATTTACGTAAACTGTCAAAATAAGATTGATTGTGTATAGGTACATTAAAATTTGTACAGAATTTCTACATTCTCGCTAATTTTGAAAACTTTTCTTGAACTATCAATATCCACAATCCTAGATTGGCCAGTTTGCGTATTTGATTGCCAGCCTTCCATGCCGTAGGTAGTAGGTTCAATTCCTACTACAGGCAAACTTTTAAGTTAGTAATAAGTCGTTTCTTTTTATACGCAAAACAATAAATTAACTAGTTTATATTTTGTTGTAAATCACATAGAACACTACATAAATGGGCCTGAATTTTTTGTACTTCTGAAGCAGCTAGCGAAAAACGAGTCTTTGATTCAGATAGACCTCGTTTCAAGGATTCCAAATAGGTGTGTATTTTTTTTTAATTTTCATATTGCTTTGTTTATGTTTTGTGCGGCAGAACTGTTCTTAGAACTTTATTGTTCTTACAAGTTGTAACAAAAACATTAAAATAAAATCAATAGCGACTCCACCCCACTTGTATCCATCGTCTAAAGCGCTTCAGCACTGAAGTCGTTAGTAACAAACTCCACACATTTGTGTCACCGGATACAATCCCATTATAATTTTAAATTTTAAGACCATTTATTTATGTTTTCACCCAATCTGACGCCAGAGTAATCTTTGATGCGTTTTTAATATTTTGCGGCGTGGTGTACGGTAGGCTCTTTAAAATAAAAAAAATAAGTACCTATAGGTATTTAGGTAAGTTCTTGTTTCAAATGATCGTTGATCAATAATGAATATGATAATAGTAATAATGGGTGAAAAAAATCTATTTGAATTTGATGTATAATTAAATCGATCGTTTTGCTTGCTATATTTATATTTGACGGTAAAAAAAAATATATATTTTACTTTTTAAACATATGTAGGTAGGTACTCCAAAATTATCGTAGGTATTGATAAATTGTTTTTTTCAATTCAATTCAATTCAAATTCAAAAATAATTTATTCGTAGGTAACATTAAATTTACACTTGAATTCGTCACAAAGTAAAAAATAAAATAAAATAAAAAACATAATAATGAATTTAAACAACCAAAAAAAGAAAAACATTAAAGGAGGGAAGCTACGCTGACTTCGGAAGGCAGATTCCCCAGAGAAGAAGCCAGCAAGAAACTCTAGAGGTTGCTCTTTTTAAAAATATTGTTAACAATCATTTGTTTACAAAGAACAACTTATGTAGTATAATCGTGTGGAGCTAGAGCATTAACACACCATGCCCTATTGTCATTAATAAAATCGTTAAAACTATAATACGCTCTTTGTAAAAGAGTCCTCTTGATACAACGTTTAAACTTGGTTTCCGTTAAAATTAGTACATTATCAGGCAGTTTGTTGTAAAACCGTATACAGTTCCCTTCAAATGAATTATTGATCTTAGCTAGTCTACTACCAGGCAAAACAAGTTTATTATTATTTCTAGTATTAAATTTATGTACATCACTATTTTTCTTAAATTTAGATAGATTTTTTCTTACAAACATTATATTTTCATATATGTATTGACTTGGAACTGTTAAAATATTTATTTCTTTGAACAGTTCTCTCAGGGAATCACGACTATTTAGATGGTAAATGGCTCGAACAGCTCTTTTCTGCAAAACAAATACTGCATGAATGTCAGCGGCATGACCCCATAAAAGAATACCATAAGACATAATACTATGAAAGTAGCTGAAGTATACAAGTCTCGCTGTAGGTATGTCTGTGAGCTGTCTGATTTTTCTGACAGCGTAGGCGGCGGAACTTAGCCGTCCACACAGTTTATCAATATGGGGTCCCCATTGTAGTTTCGAGTCTAGTGTCATCCCCAAGAAAACAGTGTCATTAACAAAGTTTAATATTTCATCATTAATATTGCTTACATTATTGACTACATTACAAAGCGAAAATTTAATACATTTGGTTTTTTTCGCGTTTAACGCTAAATTATTTGTACTAAACCAATCATGAATTTGTTTCAGGGTACTATTTACTTTGAAAATATCTAAATCTTGACGTTTTCTATCTACTTTAAAGAGAAGAGATGTGTCATCGGCAAACAAAACAATTTGCGATAGACTTTCTATCATAAATGGCAAATCATTTATGTAAACTAGAAAAAGGAAAGGACCTAATATCGATCCTTGGGGCACGCCAATTTCTACCTGCGATCCCTGTGACGTTATTTCATTGACTTGAACCTTTTGAATTCTGTCCGTTAAATAAGATTTAATAAGATTAAGAGATTCATTTTGTACACCGTAATGATTCAGTTTATTTAATAGTATTTCATGATGAACACAATCGAATGCTTTCGATAAGTCGCAGAATATGCCAATGGCATCTTGCGAGTGTTCCCATGCATCAAATATATGTTTAATTAAAGCAACACCAGCGTCCGTAGTGGAACGACCTTTGATAAACCCAAATTGCTGATTGTGTAGCAATTTATTTAAATTAAAATGATAAAGAAGCTGGTTAAGTATTAGTTTTTCAAAAATTTTACTAAGTACAGGGAGTACAGAAATTGGCCTGTAATTACTAGGGTCGTTTTCATCACCGGCCTTGAAAAGAGGTATGACTTTACTATATTTCATGAGATCAGGAAATATTCCTTGATCTACACAGCTATTAAAAATTTGAGCTAAATGATATGATATAGTATTAATAATAGATGCGCAGACTTTGACCGACATTCCCCAAAGATCTTCGGTTGCTTTTAAATTAATTTCTTTAAACGTTTTAATAATGCAATTGGGACCAACATGATGAAATCTGAATTCATCCCGGCATGCGGGTACGTTGGCTTTGAGTAGAGAGAGTGAGACTGAAGGTGAGGAATTTAGATGGTCAGTTGTTTTGAAAGGTACATTAGAAAAAAAGGTTTCAAATTCATGAGCCACTTCAGAATCAGAAGAGCACATTGTGCCCTGTTCATTGCGCAAAGCAAAACTACTTTGACGGTTTTTACATTTACCTGATTCGGTGTTAATAACATTCCAAACTGCTTTAATTTTGTTATCAGCTGACTTAATTTTATTACTCAAAAAAAATGATTTAGCACAAATACAAACCTTTTTAAAAACTTTTGAATAATTTTTGACATAGTTCTGAAAGCTATCCGTGTGATTATAATTTTTAAGGTCATAAAGTTCAAAAAGTCTCTCCCTACTTTTGCGAATGCCCTGAGTTGCCCAGTCACTAAATTCAAACTTCATAGTAATTTCCCTTTTTTTTACTTTAAAGATATTATCAAATTGTGTATGTAATAAGTTAAATAATTCTTTATATAAATTATTTGGATTCGATGAAACTGCAAAATTAACGTACGACAGGTTGTCAACCAATACATTATTTAAATTATCTAATCTACTAGCCGTGATGGGTCTAGATTTAATTTTAATTTTAGTAACTTGTTTTTTGGCAATAATGCTAATTACTTGACCCGTGTGATCTGATTGAATCGCATTAAGGATAGATTTTTCCAAATAATCTAGGTTACAAAAAAAATTGTCAATACAAGTAGCTGTGTTTGGCGTTATCCTGGTAGGTTCTAAAAATACGTTTATCAAATTGTAAGCTTTGAACTGATATAAAAGTTTTCTCGAAAGACAATTATTTACTAATAAATCGACATTAAAATCACCGCAAATTATTATAAATTTTCTCTTATTAAAAGCTAATTTTAACACGTCTTCCATAACTGACTCATAAACAGGGAAGTCCGTGCTGTTAGGGGATCTATATACGCATACAACAATGTGCTGCTCCAGCTCAACACACGATAGTTCAACTTTCTTCTCAACCGACAATCTCACCACATCGGTTCGTTCCTTAGACTTGATGTTATTTCTAAGCAAAATTAAAGATCCCCCTCCCGTGTGAGATTTTCGACTGAAAGCACTGGCAATATAATAATTTTTATAGTTTAACAATAATTCATTTTCTTTATGCCAGTGTTCCGTTAGACAAACAATATCATATTTATGTTTTTCAAGAAATAATTCCATCTCTAAGTGCTTTTTAGTAAAACTTTGAACATTTTGATGGAATATTTTTACAATATCATGGTTATGTTTTTTATTACAACGAATTCTGAGATCATCACATTGTGCCTGATGAGTCACACTGCTGGGACCAACGCTGGGCCTACTTAAATTCACATATTGTGAATTCAGAGTGCCGGTGTCGACCACATTTACACTAAAATTGGTCGAGACTGTTGTCTTACATACTAGTTTAAAAAATGATTGTAAATTGATTCTATATTATACGCTACTAAAGTAGCGATACGTCTTTTAGACAATAAAGACAGATACATAGTATCCTGTTGTAAAGTAAAATCATGAATAAACTTATTCATGTCAAAAAAATAAATAGCATCGCTATGACGACACGTCAAATTATAAAATTGCAAATTATATCTATGTATACGATTATTTACCGTCGTGGATAAGTTGCTGCAAAAGGGCAGCGCACAGATAATCAATTTACAACCATATTTTTCTACTATATTGACTAGAATATTAAGGCACCTATCCACATCAGACTGACTAATATTAACACTATTTCCTACCATAATGACTAGAGTTTTATTGCAATCTAGGCTGTGTGTATCAATTTTATCTATAATTTTGAGCAATGACATTTCTGGATAACAATAATTAGTTACCTTATGATCAATTTTGTTACATAATAGAGGTCCAAATTGAGTGCCTAGCCTATCCGAGTATACTAAAGTTTCCCTAGCAGATACTAAATGACTAGAAACTAAGTGACTAGAGCGGGGAGACGGAATGGACGAGTTAGCGAAGGCAGCAACCGATTTCGTAGTACTACTCGATGAAACAGAGCGGGCCGCGGTGGCGGGGGCGGCGGGGGTGGGGGGCGGCCTCTTGACCGCACTCGCGTACGACATCCTGGTCGGTCGCACGACAGTGGGTGCGGGAGCAACCGCGGGCTTCGTGCATTCAGCGCGACCCGAGGTGACGACGGGTATCTTCGCTGCTACTTGTCTTCTATCTGCAGCTGATGTTGTGGCTGATGCTGAACCTCTGGCTACTGCAGGTCCACTGGACGCGACTGGTCTCGCACGAGCGGCAGGTCTTGAGGCAACCCCAGCTCTGGTTTTGTTGGCGGGCGTGTTATTAATGGCTGTGGGCGGCAAGCGCACTTTAGCCGTGGCTGGTCCCCGCGCAGGCAGCACCGGGCTCATCGGTGCGGCAAAGTTGCAGGAGTCGGCGACAATGGGAGTATCCGAATCCTCCAACAGCACATTCGCAAGCTCTTCATCATCGGCTAGAATAACTTTTATGAGTCGACGATACTCTGCTGCCTCCTTCTTCCAGGTATAAACTTCTGCTCGAGATTGCACGAGTTGTTGGTAGCAAGCTAGGTATTCTTCTCTAGTAGCCTTGCAGGTCGCAGTGATGTTATCTAAACCTAGCTGAAGATCTTGGGCTCTCTTTATTAATCTTACTCGTCCTACCCTCTTAGAGTGTCCTTTCAAATACGTTTTAAATAGCTTTAAATTATGTCTTGATTTCTTCAATATGTTCTTCATTCTGCAATACTTAATTATTTTCCTCGATGAAACTGGCATCTTCTTCTGCGTCGGTGTGTTTGATAGTTCATCGAGCAGTGAGACTGCATGGGCATTCTGGGCACTTTCTATCTCACATTGGACAAATGAGATTTGACCACGTGCTTCCATCAGCAGATCTTCTAGGTGTCTTATTCTGTCCTTAGCACCATCCAACTCCAGCCATTGGGACTCTAAGGAATCGACTTGGTGTTGTAGTCGCTCAATTTCGATCTGGTCCTCATCTCTCGTTGTCCTAAGTAATGAGATTTTGTTATCTTGAAGGGTCAATTTCGCCTTTAGATTTCTTATTTCAATCTCATTCTCATCTCTGTCGCAGAGAAGACGGTTGTTGAGCTCATCGGCCCTCCTCAGGTCATCCTGGGTCTTCTGGAGCTTCTGCTGTAATGCCATGCTACTGCGTGTATTCATCTTGGTTGAATAGGCTGAAAAGACAAATAGAAAAGCTAAATATATGTATAGAGGAAGAGTAATTATAATTATTTAAGAATTATAATGTAATTGTAGGTAGGTAATAAAATAAATATAGTAATGTATTTAGAACAAGTCAACTGATGTATAGTATGTGCTAAAGACACATTAAGTAGAAACTATTGTCAAGTAATTGTGTAACTTAAGGTCACCCAAACATGAACAAAGTATCTCTGAACCTGGAAATAAAGTAGGTAGGTATATGATTTGAATTAAGAGAAAAAAAGAGATAAGTTAAATATGTATATAAGATGCAGTTATTAATTGTGTCAGTTACATACAGATACCTACACAAGTCAGTAGTTAATAGTATGTGAGTATTTATAAAGTATAGGTCACTATAATTACTTGTAAATTCAAATTTAATTTAAGTTCAAATAAGTATAGTTTCCTTAAGAAATAGTACTCAATATCTGCTTCCACAAGTATGTCAAGCAAACAGAGACTAGATATAGTTAGGTCTAAACAGGCAACTAATGTAAGTCAGCTGTTAGTCTTCAAATTCGCTTCCACAGTTCGTCAAGCAAACTGAGACAAAGGCGACCTTGACCATCAACTTTCTCGAGGAAACAATCAGATGTTTACCAAATTATATACTTTAAGTACTGACACTAATTATATAGTGTTTGTTAATAAGATGGTATATAAATATAGGTGGTAAATTAGGTAAAACAAAAGAAATACTCCCCCGGTTTATCCGTTAGAATTCAATTCTATTGTTCAGTTGACAGCTGAGCCGGCCGGTGTGAAGCGATGATTGTCGAGTTGTTTTATGGTTGAAAACACAATTGTTACACTAAACTTTTTAGTTAAACACTTAATTTTACTTAAATACTACACTTTACACATGTAAATTTATCGAAATTAACTTATTAACGAATTAAAAACTAATTAAATACAGCACAGCTGATTTTTATGACCTATTTTTATGATTATTTTAAAATTGTATTGCATTTGCACCTAAAATAAATGATTTAAGTATGTATATTTTATGGTATCTAAACACCAAAGCCGCCGGCTTTTTTGGCATCTGCCATTCGTATGACGCAAAGCCGCCGGCCTAGCCCAGCATTCCATCATTTCGAAATTGCGTTAAATCAAATAAAGTTAATGAAACCATTCTAAAAATCAAACCTATCATCCGCCATCGACTCAAAAGTCACCCTTCTTAAATATCCCTTAATTTGTCAATCCCAATCACTAATTAAGTTCGCATCAAACTGACAGCACTTTAAAGACTTGAGGCCGCCATTAATTTATCTCTTACTAGCTGTCCCGGCGAACTTCGTCCCGCCTTAGAATGAACTTTATTGTGTAGGAATAAAGTTCAAATTGACTCTACATTTTAGTAAGAAAACATTTGTATGGGAAAAAGAAAAGGTCTGTTTTAGGGCTTTCCCGGCAATTATTCGAATTTTTCTCACCGTAAGAACCATCCTTGGACTTCGATGAACATTTAAAAAAAAGAATTAGCGAAATCGGTCCAGCCGTTCAGGTGTGATGCCGTGACAACGGAAAACGGGTTTCATTTTTATATATATATAGATTTATTACTAGTGGCTGCCCGCGACTTCGTACGCATTTTTCGCCATATCTTAAAAAAAAAACATGCTATCTTAAAATTATATAGCCTATGTGTTATTCTGATGTATAAGCTACAATATTGCCAAGTTTAATTAAAATCTGTTCAGTAGTTTTTGCGTGATGAAGTAACAAACATCCATCCATCCATCGGCACAAACATTGACAAATCTATTCAGTAGTTTTTGCGTGAAAGAGTAACAAACATCAATCCATCCGTCGGCACAAACATTGACATTTATAATATTAATAGGATATTGTGAGCGCCGTTACATTAGCAATTTTTACCAATAACCCCAAGTAATTGCTTTAACCGAATACCATTTCTCACTCAATCAACTTCTTCGGTCTTTATGACTTCCTTTAGGGAAGTGCTGTGATTACATGTTATCCGAAAAAAATTTTTAGTGTGCGAGTGTCTTTTGTTTCAAAAAAATTTGTGTCAATTCATGCTGTAAAGTGAACTGCTAGATTTTATGCAAGTTTGATTTATCATTCGGACATATTCCTTCTAATATTGTATGATATGTATTAATTATTAATATTACGATATGTATCAATTATTAAATTATTTTGTCCCATATATTGTATTCTCCCATAATAATAATGACAATTTATGATTCTGATTGCATTCTTTATCTATGTAGGTACCTAAAATAGAAAGTCTTCTGAACTTTTTAAATCATCAATCGTGTTGAGCAACTATATCATATCCGAAAAAAATAAAGGTAGAAATAGACTGTCAGACGCAAAGCAACGCTGTCCGACGTTGCATTGCGTGTGACAAGTATGCTTCTTATAATAATATTTCTTTAAAGCAGATGTGATAATGAATTGCGTACGTTATAAACTTCGGACCACTTTGTCTCTAGCTTTAAGGATATTCAATAATATCCGTAAACTCACTCTACACACATCACTACACCACCCAAGTCCAACTCGCTCACTTCAAGCGATTTATTTCTGAAACGTCTAACCTTATTAAAAGAGGGTGTGGATATTGAAGCGCTGAAAGCGTCGTCATTCGCTTTAGAATCAAAAATTTAAATGGAGCACATTCTTCACTTGTTATTTACTTGAGTTAACTTGAGTCTCGATTTATATGACCACCGATGCTAGTAAAGTGGCAAGTTAACGCTTGTGAGTTGTATTAGGAATTCGAATCGAAAATTGTGGTTTGAAGGCAAATGGTTTCGTTTTAGAATGAAAGATTTATCTCTTTTTCTTTTGAAAATTAAAAAACTGAAATGGAAATTGGTGGATTCTTAAGGATCCCACTGCTGGGTGGAAAAATATTTTTTTCTAATATTATGCCTATTGCCTTTGCCCAGAAGTGGGACAACAACGGCTAGATAAGATAAGATATGCCTATTAAGAGAATTTCAATATTTTCTAAGACATGTTAAGAAACAAAATGTTCGTAGTAATAAAGGCGCACACATCCTATTGTACCATCCTACAAATGTCAATTTTTGTACCAATGGATGTAAGGATGTTTGTTACTCAAAACCACTGAACAGATTTTAATGATGAATGAAATGTTGTTATTGACAAGGTGCTATGGGGACAATTGCCTCGTTGTTGTTGGCAATGCTAATTTGTACTTTTTGTGTATCATTAAGTATTTTGTTGATTGTCCTCTAGTATCACATTAGTCCCATTTTGCATTACCCTATAGTCCCTTTTTGCAAGCAAATTGGCGGTGGGGAGTTTCAGAAGCTACTAAAGTATCTTAATTATTTGGAGCAAGTGTGTTTGAATCGTAGCAAGTGGAAGGAAGTGGTCTCTGTCTACCCCAACGGGAGAGAGGCGTGAGGGATATGTATCATCATCATGTCAGCTTATGGACGTCTACTGCTGGACAACGATCGGTCTTGCGCTGCCCACATCCAACGGTTTCCAGCGACTTTGACCAAGTCGTCAGTCCACCTTGTTGGAGGTCTTCCCACACTGCGTCGGATATGTATGTAGGTATGTATGTATGTATGTTATAGTGCAATTATATTTAAACCAAGATACGTGTCACGGGAAAGGAAAAAACACCACCTGCCCGTACTTTACAATTTGTTTCAACTAAAATTATTTGGTATTTACCCGCAGCTGGCCAACCCTTATATTTTCTAAAATCTCGACAAAGGAATCCTGTGCTTTTATAAAATTAAAAACGTAGAGCTTGTAATGATATTAAAATTCAACGCTTACGGTGCAGGCAGACATAATATTTGCTTTAAGCAGATACAGGGCCTGATTTGGGAATGGGGCGACGAATTGTAATGATATGCAATGATGAATCACGTTGGAGGAGATATTGGTAAGGCAGTGCTCAGCTCTGGTTATGCTTAGCAGTGGGCAGTTATAGGCTGTAATGATGATTATTATAATGATGAGGGTAGGACTTGCATCTACACAATAAGCACGACAATGTAACATAGCTGAATAAAAATACGCAGATTTTTTTTTTTAAATTAAAATAAAAAAAACTCTAAAAAGTGTTACAGAAAGAAAAGGTACATTAATAAATATTCTGTTAAGCTACTTTCTTTATATAAAATTGACAACAATGCTACGAGTTAAACTACTACGGGGTAGACATTTATGATTTTAAATTTTATTTATCTTCTTGGAGCTTAAAAAAAACAGAATTTAGTAAGTTGAAAAAAATTATCGCCCCAATTTTTCCCAAACTACATCCCTTTTCATAACCAGCGTACCTTCATAAACTTATTAAAATATTTCTCGGTATATTTAATTAGTGTTTCTGGCCCATTTGTCCCCGCGTTCCTCTAAGCCCAGGTGTGTTGTTTGTAAGAGACATTAGTACCATCAGATTTGGTTTGTAACCTTATTTTATGTATTTCTCTATGTATAATTAGCTGGATACTAAGGCCTAGAACACACGAAAAAAACAACTGCAACGCAACTGCAACTGCTGAAAAAACAACTGAAACGAAAGGTTTCAAACTAGTTGCGTCGTGTGTGGTTTTCTAAAGGAGTCTATAGCAGAAACTTAGATGCAACTCAAAAGTAACTAGCAATTTTAGTTGTGTTGCAGTTGCGTTTCCCCGTGTGTTTTGGCGCTTATTTGTAACTTATTTGACTGGAAATTTATTGTCATATCTTGGAAAAATATACAATTTCCAAAAAAACTGTAGCCTAATGGGTTCTCGGAAAACTTACATAATACCTTATAATTATATAGTCCATGTTCTGATATATTTGATGTGCAAGTTTCATTAAAAACTGTTCAGTAGTTTTTTTCGTAAAAGAGTAAAAAATAATACCTAAAAATAAACATCCTTACATCACGTGAAGATGGATGCATCGGCACAAACATTAACATTAATAATATTTACAGAAATGATTACAATTCTTAGTCTCAAAAAAAGGGGAAGCCCGGGTCAATTGCTCTACACACAAAAATCACTAACAACATAAAGCAGTTAGAAAATCGTTTGTTCGCACGCAGTTTTTTCCCGAAAAATGTAAAAAGAAAAAGTTCGCGGCACACCTGTGTAAAGACATTATTTTATAATTTAGTACGGAACTGAGAGCGTAATGACAATTTCATGACGCATTTTTGTAAGGTAGTAACAAATTGAGTGTGGATACTTTTTTCAGGTTAATTTTGCTAATAGGTAGATTTTGTATAAGTAGGTATTTGATTTAAAATTTGTGGTCTGAATAGTTATATTTCTAACCACCCCCTCCCCTTTAGACTCGAACACATGGTGAAACGCAACTGCAACGCAACTGAAACTGCTAGTTACTTTTGAGTTGCATCAAGTTTCTGCTATAGACTTCCTTAGAAAACACCACGCGACGCAACTAGTTTGAAACGTTTCGTTTCAGTTGCGTCGTGTGTGGTTGTGTTGCAGTTGCGTTTCACCGTGTGTTTTGGCGCTTAATTGTAACTTATTTGACTGGAAAATTGATTATTTTAATAGAAATTTGATTTGACATGGACAAAGTCGCCAATATGAGATGTAATTTAAAAAAACTAATCAAATATTTTTACCACTATAACTACGATTTGCTTAGTAATTTAGATATAATAGAAATCTCATTATTGGTACGCGGAAATAAGAAAAAAAAAACAAGAATTATTTCTAAAATAAAAGTAATAAATCAATGTCAACTTAAATTAAATTTTAAAGTAGGCGGAGCTACAAATCACAGCAAAATTACTAAAACAATAAAACAAAAGACAAAATAGTGTTCGAATATCAAAACTTTTAAACGGTCAACTCTTTCAACCACTGAGGGGTTGAGAATTATAGACAGTTTTATTGGGGAAAACTTGTAACACAAACCGAAGGGGAGGCTCGGGTTAAGTGGCGATTTTTTCCCTATTTTTCTTTAGAGTAACAGATTCACACAGTGCCCAAGGCGAACGGATAGCAAATACATGCTGTATCTTTATTGTTTATCGCAATTTATGGTAAACATATATTTTAGGTTTTTTTTGAAGATAGTTGTGTTTTGTTTCAGTGTTGTTTTGTTTTTGGACAGGTAGTGTTATGATATTAGTTTTTTGGGGATTTCTTCATAGATGTTGTAATTGGACAATTTTTAAATTAATTGAATTATTTGATATTGTATTTTGTTGCATTGTTGAATTACTTACCTACAATATATCAATGAAATTTTCTAATTTGGAAAGTTTTTTTTTAAAGATATTTGTATTTGTTTCAACTAAGTTTACATTTAGGAACATAACATACTTTTTAATTCGATCTCCTTGAACTTCTTTATCAAACCTAAATAAAAGTAGAAATAGTGTGTTTCTAATTATTATTATTTCTATGGAGCAGATTTCATAATGAATTGTGCGAGGTTCCGTCTGTTTCTACCTTTTAACCCTTAAATTAAAAACCAAAAAGAAAACTCTACCTAACGGAACACCCTATCTATCTCCAATAAATAAAAGTAGACGTGAAAAAAAAACATCCGACCGCTAACAGAGCAACTTCCGAAGCAGGATATTTATGGACAGGAGGGTTTATTGTGGACCGGTCCAGTTTAACCCACTCGCCCCTGGCTATCCGCACTTTATAGGGGTTATGTTACACTTATACGATTTTCTATTGGTTTTTATTGAAATTCAAAAGTTTGTGGTGTTCATGGATTTGCAGATGTTTTTCTTTTTTTAATAAATGACGTAGTACGTCATTCAAATGTCTTTGCTGAAACTTTTTTGGTTTACAGGACTGCAGATTGATAAAAAAGATGTTTTCCATAATAACAGCGTTTTTGTGTTGAGGAAAATGTATTGACAGTTTTTCCGAATGAAACAATATGAGTATATTATTACATACATTATTTGTCACGCGTCTCTCCCTTTGGGGTAGGCAGAGACCACTTCCTTGCACTTGTCAAGATACTAACTCACTTATCTCGCTTCATCCACATTCAGAATTATTTAATTTAAAAGGAACTGCAAAAAAAAACAAGTGAACAATTCGCCTTCTAATTCTGAATTTGAAATTACGCATCGGTGTAACGTATCCATTCGACGTTCGGAAAAATAACTTTATTTTTATCTGTATATTTATTTGGACCCTCAAGGAGTCCCGATAAGCAGATTTCCGTGATACCCCTCAGCTTGGAGTACTCCGTTTGACAGGTCATTCTACGAAATGGCGGAACGTTTGATTTGTGACAGCTGTTACTATCACAGATACACCGTAATAGGCAAATTGGCAGGATGTACGATTGTGTTTTGTTTTTTTGGGGGGTTTCCGAAGATAGTGTTTTGTTTTTAGTGAAAGGTGGTGTGATTTGATAGTGTTTTCTTTTGTAAGGTAATTGGTTGTGAAAATGGATTAAGTGAAACTTAACGGTTGGTCTAAAATGTTTGCTTTTTAAAGGGTTTTCATGTTCTTTTGATGATTTTATGGGAGTAAGTATCAGTACTTATTCATTTCTTCATAATATTGAAACATCGTGATTCTCGTGTTTTTTTTTTCTTTCCCCATATTTAAAAGTTTTTATAACTGAACTAAGCCTTTCTCACTATAAAGTCCATTACGCCTAATCCTGTCAATATTATAAAAATATTTTAATGATTGTGTCGGTTGATGGATGGTTGATTATTAAAACAAAAATAAAGCTATTTTTTTAAAATCTTATTAAATTAAGCTAATAACAAACCACAAACCCCTTCATCAATAAATAACCCCCACTTTTCCAACACAAACCTATTTACCCATCCATCCAATGTTCTTTATAAAAAATCTCCGGAACGACCCAACAATCAATTTACTGGTCCCTAAGCAGAAGCTATTCCACAGGATTGAAGCTTATAAGTTTTTCGTCTTGTTTTATACAGGGTGTTTTTGTATTTGGTCGAAAAATTCACGGATCGCTATTTGACAAAAAACCTGTTTTTTTGCAAGAAACATTAATAAAACAGTATCTATTTTTCAAGTTTCTTACAAAATGCACAATTAATGGACACTATGCATTATGAAGAATTTTTCTCAGTGTCGATATTAGGTCGACATAAAAATATGTACTTACCTGTTTTATTTCACTTTTTATGTAAAATTTTCCGTAGTTTATCAAAGTGTTAGGGCTACAAAATCCTTTCGTTATTCACCCATGCTTCTTTTCTTGTTCAGTTGGAGTAAGTAAAAGTAAATGAATAAAATAGTATGGAAATCTTGAAAATCTTAAAAAGCTACAATTTAAATACAAAAATTTAAAACCCCACTATGGTTACGTAGAATTTGCCAGCATCACACTGGTCTCATAACACTCTATAAAAAAACACCCTGTATTGCAAGTCCAGCCACGAAGGCCCCATGGGTCAGATTTTCCCATAAATTGGGAAGCTAAGTGATTCCACCCTTTCAATCTTTCGATGCTCGTCGACTATTTTTTATGGTGTAACCTCGTTTATTATTTAGACTGTATTAGGAATTGTGGTTTTGTGTAAGTACTTATGTGATTTTTTCATGGGATTTTTAAAATATGCGGTACTTAGGATGTTTACGTACTTACAGCGTGATTGCAGTATTTACAGTAACGCATAGCAGTAAGATGTTTTATACCCAAATATATGATGAGGTGCTTAAAAGTAAGGTAGGTATTTTATACCTATGTATTTACAAACTCTGATTACGCTGATTTCTATGATGCTCAGCTAGCTTAGCATGCACTCCGTGACAAGACGTTGTCATGGGTTTGTCACGCTTACGTCTCTGTCTCTGTATTAAATGTGATAAGGACAGCATGACGTGAGATAATTGTCGCGGCATGCCATGCTAAGCCCCCAGGCTGATTTTTTAGGTCTCGATTGAAATCATTCAACTGTACTTATAACCCAACAAAAAAAAAAACAATGTATATAGTAAATATACCGATACTTTATAATCATTCAGACATAACATTTTGGCGGCATTCTTTACATTGAAGTTATCTCATTGAACTCATATTTTAAGGCATATGTTAGTCTGAGTGACTATAAAATCTGAGTAACTATAAAAATAAGCAATACTAGATCGTGGGCCTTTAAAGGCTATTCTTCTTATCTCATCTTATCTAACCACCAATGTTCCACTGCTGGACAAAGACCTCCTCTTTCTCCACTATTCTCTATCCTACACAGCCTCTACCCAGACATCCACAAAGATGTCTAGAAACAATCCAAAATAAAAAAAATAACATTACTAAAAAAACAATCCCCCTTTTAACTACAAAACATTTTTCACGTCAATATGTCAGTCTGTCCGATAGGGGCTGGCAAATCGCTGGCTATTGACAAGGTTGGCCAACCCACAAAGTTAGTTCCCTCAAGGGGTTGGATTTTATTGCCGATTTGAGAACTTGTTACAGATTTGGCATAAGTTATTTTGAAGATGTTCTTTTGTTTTTATTTGGATTTATTTTGATAAGATAGCGTCTCTTTTGTTTTTATTCGTGAGAGATTTATGGATTTTGATTTAAGAACATTTAAAGGTTTTTGTGAATTTGTTTCATACGGATTTATTTTGATTTTAGAATATGGCAAGTTTTTTCTGTGAGTTTTTTTATGTAAACTCTTTAATTATATTTGGAGAATACAATAACAAAAAAAAAACAAGGTCGCACTTATTTGCGTAGTTTGACTAATCTCCCAACTGAACGTAGGTAAATGTTCATGTCTGAAAGAGCCAAAGATGTGACAATTTAAAATATCATACATACATACATATTCGTCACGCTTCTCTCCCATTGGGGTAGGCAGAGACCACTTCCTTCTACCAATTTAAAGAATTGCTTAAAAAAACATTTTTATAAAAAAATCTATGACTAATTAAAATTTTTCAGATTCAGTTATCCCTATGATTTCTACTAATTATAAAAACAGAAATAGGTAGGTTATTATTAAAAAAAAAACCATGAAATCCTGTTATGGAAAACTTCTCAAGCAATTACAACTACTTAACTGACCGCAATGAAATCAAGAGACGAAACCCAATAGTTCCTATTGTATGGTGTTGTATGAATTGTATGGACGTACTTAATGAGTGTATGAATGGGTGCTCCGATGTATGACCGATACGGCGCGTGCCTTCTTCTATTCAATCGGTGGCTAGATTGCTCTTGTCTAGGTTTGTCCAGGGTGTTTGTTTTAGAAACTAGAGGCTGCGAATTCGCATTTACCGACATATCTTCGAAAATATACATAATAACCTACTAATATAAAACGAAAGAAAAGAAAACGAAATTTCTTTTAGAAATATGCTGTACCTTTTTTATAACTTCTCTTTTTTTTCTGTCTCTATGTACTATCATCTTACAATAAACTCTTTAATTATATATAACTTGATTTCGGCCATGGTGTCGCTTAATACAATTACGCCGTCAACCCTCGATATTATCTTACAATAAATAAATAAAAATATAAATTTGACATGTTTGTGCCGATAGATGGATGGACGTATGGACTTTTGTTACTCTTTCACGCAAAAACTACTGAATAGCTTTTGATGAAATTTTGTAATATTGTATCTTATACATCGGGGCAGCCTCTAGTCTTAAAATAAAAGAAGAAGTCAAATTGTTGACTGAAGAGAGGCAAAGATGGCGTTTACTCCATCGACAAAAGCCTGGCTCTTAAATATATGAATGAATTAATGATCTTTAAAAAATGATGTAGCTTATCTTATGTTTATGTTTTGTTGATGTGCAATATTGTATTTTTTTATTTAAATCTGTTCAGGCTTGATACTAATGTTTTATGTATAGAGTGAAATCTATGTTTTATTATAATACTAATTTTAATTTTGATTAATAATTTTAGATAACATTTTTAAGCAAGTTAATCGTTTCAACCAGTAAATCAAAAAGATTCTGTAATTACTTTCAATTTTAGAACACCCTATATAGTTGTAATTGTCACCGCGACACTTGAGCTCTGGCTATTGTCATACTATTGTCCGATTGTCAGCGTCGCGGCGTCACCGAGCCACGGCGACATGTCACCTGTCATGTCACAGTTCCGGATACTTTATTGTCATTATAGATAGGGATAGACGTGTACCTACTTATGTAATGTTTTAAATTCATAACTTTTTTTATATTTTCGTAATTTTTGAGGAAAAACAACTCACCGCCAAAATGCGAAATGCAATGGCAGACCATGGTAAAGGTGGTGGAATGATCTAGGCACTTTCATGGGTGTCTGAGTAGAGACGGCTCCGGATAAAGAATTGTGGACAAAGAGGGGAGAGGCCTTTGCCCAGCAATTGGACAGAGACGGCTCATTAAAATTTAAAAAAAAACTTTTCAGAATAAACAACATTTATCGATCTTTATCTCTATTTATGTTAATTTTGCATACCTATTTGTATCTTATTTATTTATCTTCCCATTGTAGTAGACAGAGACTACTTCCCTACACTAGCTACGATCCAAATAAACTTGCTTCTTCTTGTATAAGTCTGTTCATTTAAAAAAAAAAAGATATATTGGACATAACGTAGGGCCCTGTGCCGAAGGTTTCTTGCCGTTTTCTTCCTCTCGGCTATACAGGTAGTGAATCGGCAGTAGTTTTAGATCAAAAAAGTGACATCAAAAAAGTGTAATGAATTTTGCCTATTTTTGAATATTTAAACACTTTTCAATTTCATTTTCTTCCTTCTTTATGATCATTTTACTCTCAAATTAATAGACAAAACTCAATAACAGTTCAACACACGGCGCAAAGCTGTATCAAACAAATAGCACCGTCATCTGTTCGAATGATTCCGACTGACCGGTACCGCTTTACGGTTGAACACCCTGCCAAATTGGAACGTAGCATCAGTGTAGGTATTCGATACAATATGTAGACTTGTGAATATTGTAGGGTTATTCATAGATGTTTGGATTGTTTGTCGGAAGATGAATAAAGATTTGCAGTTGGTCTTTTTTAGATAATTTTGAGTCTTTTTTTATAAAATAGAAAAAAAATGGTAGTTTAAAAAGCTTAAACACGCTTTAGCTCGCACAAAACATGCTACATTATCAGATCAGTTCGAAAGTACCATATTATTGTATTGTCATCAGAACTCAGAGCGTGTGCAAAATTTCATCCTATTCGAAGACCGGGAAGTGGGTCAAATTTAGATTCCAAGATTTGTTTATATACATAGTTACTTAAAAGTGAAGCTTATATAAAGCGTGTAAAAAGCGCTTTTGCATCGTTATAAATTAATAGATATTCTCCTTAAGAGGGCTCCAAATCTGCTAATTTGCAATATCCTCAGTTGTGTGTCGGCAAAGTGTCAATGAGAGTGTCAATGTAATTTCTTGACACATTTAGTCGCAATCAGTGTAAGCTATTGTTTAACAGAATACCAAATGTGTCAAAAATGCCATTGACTTTCTGCCGACATAAAACTATAGCTATTTTTAATTAGCAGACTTGGGCTCCAATTTAACGTCCCCAATACAGGGGCAGAAGTCTACTTTCGTATGAGAATTAGGCCGTAGGTCGTTACCCACTAAATGCAGATTGGAATAGTTACATACATACATATCTGTTATGTCTCTCTCCCATCGAGGTAGGCAGAGACCACTTTGCTCTTCTAGCTACGATCCAAACATACTTGGAATAGTAAGCGGCTGATTTACTATCTAGAGATAAAATGTAACTGACAGATAAACCTATGTCTATTTCCTAAAACATGACGTTTTAGACAGAGACAAGTATAAAATATCTGTCAGGTAAATTTTATCTGTAAGATGGAGAAACAATCCCTTAGAATAGATTACAATCATGTTTATTTTAAACCCACGTTATAAAGTCTGCTAAAACAATTGCAAATCACAAAACCATCCCCACTCCAAAAGTTTGCAAAGATAGATAAAAACAAAAGAATCGCCTCCCAAAGTAACTGCTAGTAACTGCTATAACGTTGGCAATGCCGTATAGAGCGCAGTCGATAGTATGGCAATAAATAATAACTAGCGTAAATAAGTACAAAGAATTTGGCAGTAACTGTGTCCAGTATTGTTGAATTAGAGATTTGCTGGATGTGTTATCTTATCGATTAAATGAAAATGTAGGTATGTAGTTTGTTCTAAGTATGAAACCAACTTACCTAAGTACTTCATATGTATTTGGCGTACTTTAATATTTTCATAAGTGCATTTAAGTTTTAAATGATGAATCGCCTTCATGCTTTGACGTTTCATATGAAAAACGCAAAACGCGACAGGAGTGTCGTTCGGTTTTTTCGTCGTTCCATACTACACGTCAAACCGCATCCACGCCCCAAACGCAGGTACGTGAGCGCCCTATGGGTTGACTTTGATAAGTACCTTTCTTTTATCATTCTACTAAACTATCCAGTAAATATGCATATTATTTATAAAATAAATAAACATAATGGGAGTAAATAGGAAGTATACTTAAATACTTTAAGGATCATACAGACATAGAAAACAAAAAATGTCTCTCCTGTTCCCGAAAGTTAAGGACACTGAAAGCTAATTTCTAAACTTAATGCATATCCGCATAATCTGTGTCCAATGTAGTTTTGGCCTGTATAAACATTTTAAGGATTAGATGCTCCAATATCCTTAATCATCAGGAACAGGAAACACAATTTTGAACCTCATTCTGTGTATGACTCTTAAACAGCCACATCCAGTAAACCTATCCCGAAACAAAGTCCAGTTCGTTTGCACAAAACTTGGACAATAATCGCTAATGGAGCGATGCAGTGCTACATTTCATGTTACCGTCAACCTACCGCGCTTTTATTGCCTAATGGATACGTCTGTATTGCCTCTTTAGGGGTTATAATGATAATTAGATATATAATTTAAGAAATTAATTTAAAATTAGCAATAGGAATGATGACTACATACAAAATTACAAAAAATAATTAGTCCGTCTTTTATGCTATCTACACACCAAAGCCTGGCATGCCGCCGGGCTAGGCTGGCGGCTTTACGTCATACGAATGGCAGCTGTCAAAAAAGCCGGCGGCTTTGGTGTGTAGATACCATTAGGCTATTAAAAATATTTAAAACACATTTTTACCTGTTCAAATACATAAATAAATACAAAGATTCGGATCAAAGTTACGGAATGGGGGGTATTGACGTCGCTCCTAGGTAAAAATCTTACTTAGGCGTGACGTCACCAGCAACTTTAACCCAGCGTATTTTTGTCATTTTTAGTTTATGAGAAAAAAGAAAAAAATCGTGTCGAATATTTTAAAATAATCTATGTGATGGAGTAAAACAAATTTAGTCATCATGCCTATTAGTGGAAGTGATCTATGCGTACTTCGATGGGAGAGAGGCGTGACATATATATACCTATATATATATATATATATGTAGCCACGAGTTTGTATGTAAGCAATTTAAAATGAAATTATACCTAAAAATCAGTGAGAGTAATATTTGAAGGATGATGTACATGTATTAGGCGACTGATGAATGTGGATGAAGCGAAAGAGGCGTGTTTGGATCGTGGCAAGTAGAGGGAATTGGTCTCTACCTACTTCGACAGTTGTGACAGATACTCGCAGGTATTTTCGCGACATTCCAAAATCTATGATCCAAACAAGTGCATAACTCGAAAGGAAGGAGTGACGATGAGTCATATTTTCTAAAAAGTTACTACAAGTATTTTTAAAGAAGAAGACTTTAAATATTTTGATAATATCAGTAATAAATAGTGTCTTTTTGCTTGGTTACTAATGCATAGCTGCCATTCGTATGACAAAAAGCCGCCAAGCTAGCCCGGCGGCATGCCGGTGGCTTTGGTGTGTAAATAGTATTATGAGAAACAAGTACACTTTCTTTGCGTTTTTAACATCACAAAAACAACACACTTATCAAAAACACATCAACAACGCCAAAAAGGATTATCCACACGTGCGATCTAACACCCAAAACTTTGTCCCGTTGACAAATAGTGTTGTCATTTTAGAGAAGTATCCATCAATCGTGGCCTATCTTAGCAACCTGTATTGTGACCCGCTGGCCTTAAGTCCGGTTCTCATTTATCACATCCCGATTACAACCCTTCCGGACAACGGGTACGGTAATGTCACTACTCGGGATTTGGTTGAGAAAAATGAATTGGCCTTTTTACGAGTAGACGTAGCTTGGGAAGTTTTGGTAGGGTGATTGTGTTGGAAATGTTTTCTTTGATTTGTTTACTTAAAATTTAAATGTTTTAATTAGTTTATGGGAAATTAAAATAAAAAATCATTAACAACACAATCTTAGCCTATAGCTGCCCACTACTGAGCAGCTTCTCGGTTCATTGCTACCTGCAACCAACGAGACACCGCGGTTTTCACTATTTATCGAAATACTTAAGAAGACATTATTTACTAAAATATTTCTATCTATCTATCTATCAACATATTTACATTTTAGTTAATGATATCTACAAACCAAAGCCGCTGGCATGTCGCCGGGCTAGGCCGGCGGCTTTACGTCATACGAATGACAGCTGTAAAAAAAGCCAGCGGCTTTGGTGTGTAGACAGTATTTTTATAATATAAAAAGATAGGTATAAAAAATGAGATACCTACATAAAAAAATAACCTGAATGCAAAAATATTTAGAAATAAATATCACAGTGACACCAAATTATAATTCGTACTTAAACTTGATTTATAAATAGGTTATACCCACACATCATATCATTTAAAAACACAACTAGAACCCTCATAAATTCCAAGCCATCAAGAGAACAATTTTTCAAAAAGCACATTCACGAAGACACCCCAAAATTTCATCACAGAACTAATATTAAATGGAATTACTACACTGTAATGCTATTCACCTATCTTTGATATCATAAATCGCAGTTATGGAAGCCCCCATGCAAATCGGGGACGCTGTACTCAAAGTATGTTATTTATGTGCCTCAGTGATATTGTCAAATGTTATGAGACTGTCGGATTTGAAGATTTTCTCTTATGGTTAATAGAATTGGTTGTGGTTTCATTTGAAGTATTGCAAACAGTGCTTTGTTGTGAGTTTTTACTGATTTATCGAAGTTGTAGATTCTACCAACATGTAATTGTATAAGTGTCTCGATTTAAAAAAAAAAGATATATTGGACATAACGTAGGGCCCTGTGCCGAAGGTTTCTTGCCTTTTCCTCTCGGCTATACAGGTAGTGAACCGGCAGTAGTTTTAGATCAAAAAAGTGACATCAAAAAAGTGTAATGAATTTTGCCTATTTTTGAATAAAACAATTTTCATTTACATTTACCTACGCCTATACCCCCTTATTACAAAACGAGTTTTATTTATAATTCTAGAGCTAACTCAGATAAATAACGTTTCGGCTAAAGACGAATCGTCAAAAATTACATTTAGTCCTAAAACTATATTTAACACTCAATTCAATTCAATTCAATTCAATTCAATTCAATTCAAAAATAATTTATTCGTAGGTAACATTAAATTTACACTTGAATTCGTCACAAAGTAAAAAATAAAATAAAATAAAAAACATAATAATGAATTTAAACAACCAAAAAAAGAAAAACATTAAAGGAGGGAAGCTACGCTGACTTCGGAAGGCAGATTCCCCAGAGAAGAAGCCAGCAAGAAACTCTAGAGGTTGCTCTTTTTAAAAATATTGTTAACAATCATTTGTTTACAAAGAACAACTTATGTAGTATAATCGTGTGGAGCTAGAGCATTAACACACCATGCCCTATTGTCATTAATAAAATCGTTAAAACTATAATACGCTCTTTGTAAAAGAGTCCTCTTGATACAACGTTTAAACTTGGTTTCCGTTAAAATTAGTACATTATCAGGCAGTTTGTTGTAAAACCGTATACAGTTCCCTTCAAATGAATTATTGATCTTAGCTAGTCTACTACCAGGCAAAACAAGTTTATTATTATTTCTAGTATTAAATTTATGTACATCACTATTTTTCTTAAATTTAGATAGATTTTTTCTTACAAACATTATATTTTCATATATGTATTGACTTGGAACTGTTAAAATATTTATTTCTTTGAACAGTTCTCTCAGGGAATCACGACTATTTAGATGGTAAATGGCTCGAACAGCTCTTTTCTGCAAAACAAATACTGCATGAATGTCAGCGGCATGACCCCATAAAAGAATACCATAAGACATAATACTATGAAAGTAGCTGAAGTATACAAGTCTCGCTGTAGGTATGTCTGTGAGCTGTCTGATTTTTCTGACAGCGTAGGCGGCGGAACTTAGCCGTCCACACAGTTTATCAATATGGGGTCCCCATTGTAGTTTCGAGTCTAGTGTCATCCCCAAGAAAACAGTGTCATTAACAAAGTTTAATATTTCATCATTAATATATATATTGCTTACATTATTGACTACATTACAAAGCGAAAATTTAATACATTTGGTTTTTTTCGCGTTTAACGCTAAATTATTTGTACTAAACCAATCATGAATTTGTTTCAGGGTACTATTTACTTTGAAAATATCTAAATCTTGACGTTTTCTATCTACTTTAAAGAGAAGAGATGTGTCATCGGCAAACAAAACAATTTGCGATAGACTTTCTATCATAAATGGCAAATCATTTATGTAAACTAGAAAAAGGAAAGGACCTAATATCGATCCTTGGGGCACGCCAATTTCTACCTGCGATCCCTGTGACGTTATTTCATTGACTTGAACCTTTTGAATTCTGTCCGTTAAATAAGATTTAATAAGATTAAGAGATTCATTTTGTACACCGTAATGATTCAGTTTATTTAATAGTATTTCATGATGAACACAATCGAATGCTTTCGATAAGTCGCAGAATATGCCAATGGCATCTTGCGAGTGTTCCCATGCATCAAATATATGTTTAATTAAAGCAACACCAGCGTCCGTAGTGGAACGACCTTTGGTAAACCCAAATTGCTGATTGTGTAGCAATTTATTTAAATTAAAATGATAAAGAAGCTGGTTAAGTATTAGTTTTTCAAAAATTTTACTAAGTACAGGGAGTACAGAAATTGGCCTGTAATTACTAGGGTCGTTTTCATCACCGGCCTTGAAAAGAGGTATGACTTTACTATATTTCATGAGATCAGGAAATATTCCTTGATCTACACAGCTATTAAAAATTTGAGCTAAATGATATGATATAGTATTAATAATAGATGCGCAGACTTTGACCGACATTCCCCAAAGATCTTCGGTTGCTTTTAAATTAATTTCTTTAAACGTTTTAATAATGCAATTGGGACCAACATGATGAAATCTGAATTCATCCCGGCATGCGGGTACGTTGGCTTTGAGTAGAGAGAGTGAGACTGAAGGTGAGGAATTTAGATGGTCAGTTGTTTTGAAAGGTACATTAGAAAAAAAGGTTTCAAATTCATGAGCCACTTCAGAATCAGAAGAGCACATTGTGCCCTGTTCATTGCGCAAAGCAAAACTACTTTGACGGTTTTTACATTTACCTGATTCGGTGTTAATAACATTCCAAACTGCTTTAATTTTGTTATCAGCTGACTTAATTTTATTACACAAAAAAAATGATTTAGCACAAATACAAACCTTTTTAAAAACTTTTGAATAATTTTTGACATAGTTCTGAAAGCTATCCGTGTGATTATAATCTTAATTAACTCGTTTTGTAATAACGGGGATAGGTCTTAGGAGTAACTCAAACCAACATGTATGAGGCGAATGATTAATGTGGATGAAGCGAAAGAATTGTTTGAATCGTAGCAAGTAGAGAGAAGTGGTCTCTGCCTACCCCAATGTGAAAGTGACGTGACAGATAGGTATGTAAAAATAGCCTCAGTTGTGTGTCGGCAGAGTGTCGATGGCATTTTTTGACACATTTGACACCCTCATTGAAACTCTGCCGACACACAACAGCTGAGATTATTCTAAATTAGAAAACTTGAGCCCCTGCACAGTGGGACCTCTTTAACCTCTCACACCGCAATGACCTATTATAAACACAGACACAATCGATTTTCTATTGTTATTTTTTTCTGGGATGCGAAAGATTAATCAGTTTTAAGAACAACATTAAAAAAGTCGTTCAATCTCACAATAAATTTTAAATCACGCCTCAAACATCATCCAAATTCATTCCTACATACATCGCGATGTAACTCTCAACTTTGACACATCACAAATTAGAATTCAGAGCAAAATCTCAAGCATTTCCTTTGGCCATTATTCATGTGTGACCCATTACCAAATAGGGTGTTAATACGGACTGAATTATTGGCTCCATCTTTCATTTTGGACCCTTAGCCCTTTACATTTCGCGCTAAGCCTGCTTTTAAGGTTTTGCCTTTTGATTATCGGCTTGTCTTTTACTTATATTTATGTCATAATAATAAGTTTATTTATTTCTTCTTAATCTAACAACATAGGTAACATGATTGTATATACTATATTGTAGCAGGTTAAGTACTCGTAAGTCAGTAAATACTTGTTGCCTGTTCAAGGAAAAAATATAATTAAACTTAAACTGAACACAAAATTAAATGTAATGGTATTTACACACCAAAGCCGCCGGCTTTTTTGATAGTTGCCATTCGTATGACGTAAAGCCGCCAGCCTAGCCTGGCGGCATGCCGGCGGCTTTGGTGTGTAGATAGCATAATACAAGGGTTTCTTAAAAGAATTTGTTATAAAATAGGATAAATATTAGATATGAATAGCACTACGTCACTTTATTTTATAATTAAAAGTAGATTTTTATTATTTTACTTATACAATATTATTTGTTTCATTCAAATGTTTTATAAGAAACGCATTTGCACACTTAAAGAAAACACCAATTAAGCATGCGGTAATCAAGTATAAACACAACAAAATAAAACCACAATCAATCAGAGTACTAATCTGGTAATCCACATCGGTCTTCGGAACCTTACGGTCTACCCCTTCTGTCCATCTCGTGTCATTTGTTATATCCAAAATCCGCTACGCACGACGTATAGAACCCTACTACAGAACCCTGTTGTGGAGTTTTAATTTGTAGTCAAAATTAGAGATGTTTTTTAAGTAAATAAGTAAATATTTAATTAAAACTATAAAATATATTCGGCGATTTATTTTTAGTATTTAATTTAAAAAAAAAAAACTATTTATTTAACAAAGGTGGCTGAACGAAATGAAATGAAATGATCATTTAATCCTGTAGGTTTTTGACAACACTTAGGACGGGTCATTTTTTAAAATTAATGCTAGATTCGCAAGAGTGCAGTTTTCCCCAGAGAAGAACCTAGCAAGAAACTCTGTAGGGTTGCTCTTTTCAATTTAAGTTTTACAAATCTCAGGCATAAACACAAACATATACCTAATAAAATTAATATTTCAAAAGAGCTATCCATAAATAAAAAATTGACACCAACGAGCTGGACACCTTCAATATCTGGGGCCCAAGTCTGCTTTTTTAAAATAGCCTAAATTGTATGTCGGCAGAGTGTCAAAGGCATTTTTGACAGATTTGGTATTCTGCTAAACAATGCTCTACACTGATTGCGATCTAAAGTGTCAAAAAATGACATTGACACTCTGGTTGCCATTTCGCTAAACAATGGACACTGATTGCGACTAAATGTGTCAAAAAATAACATTGACACTCTGCCTTAATACAACTGTAAGGATATTTCAAATAAGCAGACTTGGTCCCTAGTAGTAAAGTATGCCACTTGTGATAGGGTTACAGGGCAGGGTACCTCTGTACAGTTTCCTTGATATCAACCTTATTTATTGTCAGAATGCCAGCTAGGATAGGGTGAAGACTATTTGTCATTGACAAAGCTTTTTGGATACGTATTCGTTGGTTGAGAGGTGTACAGTAGAGTTACTACACATAATTTTTGCCACTATTGCTTATTTATCGAAATAATGTTTATAAGAATTGTAAAAGTTTGTTTGATGAAAAGAACAACCCAATAGTTTCTTGCTAGATTCTTCTCTGGGGAAAACTGCACTCTTGCGAATCTAGCTTTAGTTTTAAAATAATATACAGGTTGTTAGGAAAAGTATCACTTTCCTTTTAACCAGGTATAGTGTTAGTGATGTAGTGGAATGTGTTCTACATGTTTCCTGACACCCTGTATAGTTTTTTCAATAGAGCAAATGTCATTATGCATTAAATGCGTTACGCACGGAGAACCAGTCCGTTTCTAACGCTGTTTTGTCATTGTAATGCTATCTACACACCAAAGCCGCCGGCTTTACGTCATACGAATGGCAGCTGTCAAAAAAGCCGGCGGCTTTGGTGTGTAGATGCCATAAAGAATCAGAAAAAGACAATATGATATAATTGGTTAGTAACTTTAACAGCAATAAATTTTTAATAATTTAAATTTTTAGGTAGTGGTCTTTGCTTTCCCTAATGGGAGAGACGCGTGATGGATATGTATGAATTTTTTGTAAGTATTATTTGTTTTATCGATGATATTAACTTAATATACCTATTATTATTTTGTGCCTGTCCATGTCACTATACTATCAAATCTCTTCACTTTGTATTTCTACATCCTTTTCGCAAACTAACCCTTAAGGGTATCGGGATGAATATGAGATGAATGTTTGTATGTAAGTATGCAAATTGTCCCTATTTTTGTGTGGACGATATTTGGCGTTATTGTGGCGGATTTAGGAGCACTGCCGGTATTGGGGGCTTGTCAATATTCGTAAGTGGTTAGAATGATTTGTGTATGTAATAAAATTGTTGTTTTTTTTTGGGAATATTTTTGATCTTCTCTTTGTACTTGTTTATCTTAATTGTCAATTTTGCTTCAATAACAAAACAAGGTAATAAAATATTTACTGACTTAACGTTAGATACGATTATACATCTTTCACTACACCCATATTATTTATCAGTCACCTGTGCCACCTGTGACATGCACGTCTGTTTAGGATACTCTTGACTTGGCCTTACATGAACCACATTTTCCTACTTCAATAAAAGGACCACCAAAACCCACGAAATTGTACAATAACTATAGATTACGTTCTACACTCTAGAGCAATGAATCCGGGTCACTTATGAATCCAAAAAACTCGCGATCCAAGAACGTTAGTTTAATGAAATAAATTGTGTTTAATAGACCATTTTATACTTCTTCGATGTAAGTAATAACAGTTATGAGTTACAACATTTTAATAATAGAATATTACGTTAAGAAAATAACTGATGATCTAACTTTAAAACTTAAATGTAAAACAATATAATTTTTTAAACAATATAATCATATTCTTGAATTTTAACATCTTGCATTGCCTCCTCGTGTTTCTATTCGATATTTAGCATGCTATATACCAAAATCCGCAAACGAATTTAGAAATAACTCAGAAGTTTTATATTTTCACTTAACAAGTGTTTATTGTTCTCTCAAACTTATTTTATTTCATAATTAATTCTTAGTTTTTGAGATTTTCTAGTTTTTTGTTTACCCGACCCGGATTCATTGCTCTCGAGTGTATTTTGGTACTGTAAAGTCGATTATTCTAGTCTTCATAATCACTAAAAAACCTAAAGTCACTTTATCTAAGTTTGATATATCCATAATCACCTTTGCTTTCTACAAATTCTACCATGTTAGACTATTCCTAAAGACAAATAAGATATCAAATAGCAACATAGTCACATATTGGCGAACAAAACAAACCACATTATAATAATTTAACAAAACGTATAGACGATATGGTGTCCCAGATCTGTCACCTTCTAACAGGGAGGTATTCAGTTAAACATTGTAATAAATATCAGGAAGGAGGGGGAGGGATGACCGGAGGGCTTGGACATTGTGGTAGGGATGGCACTTTAATGATTGGCTAATATTTACTTATTTACTTGTCTAAATATGAGTTAAGTAAGAGAGAATGTATCGGTTAATTGTTTTACAATGAATTCCTACTAATATTATAAATGCCAATGTTTGTGGCGATGGAATGATGGCTGGGTGTGAGGATAATTGTTTCTATTTCACGCACAAACTACCAAACATATTTCAATGGAACTATACAATATAGACACTTACACATCAGAATAATATGAAATGAAATGATCATTTAATCCTGTAGGTTTTTTGACAACACTTAGGACGGGTCATTTTTTAAAGTTAATGCTAGATTCGCAAGAGTGCAGTTTTCCCCAGAGAAGAACCTAGCAAGAAACTCTGTAGGGTTGCTCTTTTCAATTTAAGTTTTAAATACAAATCTCAGGCATAAACACAAACATATACCTAATAAAATTAATATTTCAAAAGAGCTATCCATAGATAAAAATTTGACCCCGCAATATCCAGGAAAAAGTAAGGTAATAAATGGGAAACAGAGAAGTGAAAGGCTTAGTTTCATAGGATCCGCATGACATGCTGAATAAACAGGTAGGCTAATGCTGCCTACACACCATAACCGCCGGTATGCCGCCGGGCTAGGCCGGCGGCTTTTCGTCATACCACCCAGCTGTCAAAAAAGCCGGCGGCTTTGGTGTGTAGATACCATAAGACATAATGTATATAATTTCAAAATATTGCGTAAGTTGTCTAAGATATGACGATAAATGTTTTTTTTTAAATAGCTTATTGTGTTCCACTGCTGGGCAAAGGCCTCCATAGCATTCTTCCATGCTTCCTTAGTTAGGAGTTACACATCTTTTACTTTAAGAAAAACTTAATCATTTGAAAATAGATTAAAAACATAATGAAAGATGTGTAACTGCATTTCCATGTTATTTAAAAGTAACTAGCCTTACAAGATGTGCCAGCCCTGAAACGTCATTCGAAGATGACAATCATTCAAAAAGCGGGCGTGGCGCGTCCCGGGCGTGATGTCCAATATCCCTTTGTGACTGTTCCATTAGCTATGACATCTTATCGCCGACGTCACGAGGACAACTACGATTTCTATGGAAATTCCTTCTATTGGGACGTAGAGGGTATTTTAGACTGCAGTTTTTTCGTGTTTCTACGTTATGTTCTATTAATATTATGATATTTTTGTGCTGGTCTATGAATGAATGGATAGATTTTTAGAATTAGAATTAGAATTTGTTTATTGCAAGTCACATGGGGGATTAGCACGGCGTGCCGCGAAAATTATCTCACGTATGCTGTCCTTATCACATTTAAAACTATAGACAGAGACGTAAGCGTGATAAACGCATGACAACGTCACGGAGTGCCATGCTAAACTAGATGTTGGGTAAGGTGTTACAAAGTCATTATGTACATGTGACGCTCTGCAAGGGTACAAAATCAAACGTCAAATCGCCGGTGCGGTCTCTGCTAATGCTTACGTAGTAACTATTTAGTAATCTGTGTGAATACTTTCATATGTATCTGTCAAGCCTCTCTTCCATCGGGATAAGCAGAGACCACTTCTCCCACCTACTACGATTCAAACAGACCTCGCTTCATCCACATTCTTCAGTCACCTCTCTACCACACAATTATGTACATAAAAAATTCTAGCAATAATAACAGTTTTCTTATATTTGTAACTTCATTCGACGTGATGAAGCGAAAAAGTGTTTGGATCGTAGCAAGTGGAGAGAAAAGAAGGAAAAAGGCGTGACAGCTGTGTATGTACCTATGTAACTTTATAAAGCGTTCAATATAACAACAAAGTCTCAGAAATCTCACTCAAAACTAACCTAACACCCCAAACAAACCAATACAAATTGTCTTAAGTAAATACACATTAACTAGACACACGTTGTACAAGAAATCGATCGTTTATGCATAATAAAGCATCGGTTTAGCGCCAAAGGGAGAATCACGGCGAAAGATTAAACATTCGCGCAGCACTATTAATCAGATAGCCGATTGCACTGACTAAACATCAGATTAGAGATGAGACATTGTCGTCTTAAGTTTTAAACGATATCGATATCGCCAGTAAGGTTTTATTTATATATTTTTTTGCAAGAAATATCATTTTTTCTAGGAACAAGTTCTAATCTTGAAATAAAAAAAACTTGGTCTGTTTTTACCTAATCATTACCTGTATATAAAAACTGTAAAAAAATGATTACCATTGTATGATTAATATCTTTATTTTGTATTTAATGAGAAAAAAAAAAGATAATAGTCCGAAATCAAATTACCTATCTATGTAGCTATCTTTACATATTCAAAGGCAATGTATTGCACTTGAACATGTCGACAATATAGGTAGGCAAAGGAATACATTTGAAAGATAACGTTAGATTCGCAAGTTAGCAGTTTTCCTCAGAGAAGAAACTTTGTCGGGTTATTATTTTCAAAATTAAGTTTTGCCGTTGTTATAAACACATACAATTCTTATAGATACAATATTATTCCACAAACATCGACAAACCCATCACCAATATTACACATCCCTATTTCAACCCAAAGGGACCTCTCTCCGGTTAGTGTGAACTAAATGAATCATTAATAATGCAAAGTTAACACGCAGCAACCCAACTATGTCGATGGATCGGTACATCACTAATGTTTTACTAAATTATTTATAGTGCTACCAATGTATTTTGGTTATTGGAGAATGTGTTGTTTTGGGGATGAAGATTTTGTTGTAAAAACTTAATAATAAATATTTGGGACATAGCACACACGGTCACCTAACCCCAAACTAGGCAAATCCTGTACTATGGGTATCAGAGACTGATAAACATACATATATATATAGATAAATATATAACACCCAGACACAGAATATACATTTATGCTCATCACATAAATGTTTGTGACCGTAAAAAAAATTGCTTAGTATCTGTGTTATCCTATAATAGCTGTTACCTTATAATTTTTGATATGCACTAAAGGGTGATAGAGTCTGCCCGCGTCTTCGTACGCATTTCTCGTCATAACTTCAAAAACTGTACTTATTGTGTACTTATTTGGGTATTTTTTTACACTTATCTTTTTTGCCATTTACTTATCACATATAGGTCCATAGTACTTTCTTAAATCCTTTTATTTTAACTATTAAATAACAAATTAATTACAACTTATATCTTAAACTTCACAATAAACAATCTAAGTAGGTACTTAAAAAAATATAAAGATTATTCGGCTTCTCGTAATGGTGGTAATTCAAACTTTAAAACATCTAATTGGATTAAGTACCTATATTTAACGACTAGATAGGTATTTTTTTAAATAACAGACACAAAATATAAACACATACAACACAAAAAAAAACTATTTAAATACTTACCTATTTCTCTTTACCAAAATCTCGCCCCAAAAAAAAAACAAACCACCCACCGAATTCAATATAGAACTACATAATTTATCAAAGAACGCACCAATACGAGTTAATATCCATACATCTCAGTGGAGTTACAGTATGGAAAATATTCCAATATTATGATTTATAGCATTGTGCAAATAGTATGGAGGGATGGACCAGGATAAGTTGGTCTTTGCTTGGTTGAGAAGAGAATCTATACTCGAGATTTATATGCATTTATCGTCAAATCTTACAGCCATTCCCAATATTTTGTCAAAGTATAAATATATCTAAGTTCTATATATCTATGTATCTAAGTATACATATATAAGAGATACTTAGACAAAATATTGGGAATGGCTGTAAGATTTATATAAATAGTTATCTATTTAGAACTTTCGTCCAAACCTACCGGTGTCCAAAAAATCTATGGGATGCTTCTGAAGGGTAGATCAAAAGTGACAGATACATATTACCGATCTCGGATAGCTCTGTCTTTGAATATTGGGAACGACCGATAGAAAGTTTGTGAATGAATGTGTTAAGTATTCTGATGTGCAGACTACAATACTGTAAAGTTTTATTAAAATCAGTTCTGTGGTTTTTGAGTGTAAATGTAAGAGTGTAGATTGCAACAAATTTAGCTTATAAATACCAGCTGAATTATTACGAGTATTTATTAATTGTCAAACACAATCTTTTTCTTAAATTTTTTTAATATATACACGTTTAAAACTTACAAAAAACCTTAATTTTTTATTCAAAATTCAAAATATAAAAATAATTTATTCGTAGGTAACATTAAATTTACACTTGAATTCGTCACAAAGTAAAAAATAAAATAAAAAACATTAAAGAACCAAAAAAAGAAAAACATTAAAGCTACGCTGACTTCGGAAGGCAGATTCAAAATATTTCCTTCTTAAAATAGTGTCACTAAAAAATCAAGAGGTCTTCTTAACTTGGCGACTGATATATAAATATTTGGCTTCCCCTAAGGTATGCAAAAATATCGCCGAGATAATGCTGTATAGTGGAGACGTTTTTGTTCAAATAAATCTTGTATAGAGTTAATATACTTAAGTGTTTTGATATATGATTTGTTAATGTAATCAGAATAACTATTAAACTCGTACCTAAGTACCTACAAGTATATTGCACTCTTATTTAAATAGCGACAAAATCCAAAATTTTTTTTTTTAATAATCGGCAAATAGGCATGATGACAAAAAAAAAACACCCATCACATTATTATTTTAAAATATTCGACACGTATTTTTTCTTTTTTCTCTTAAACTAAAAATGACACAGATACACTGCGGTAAAGTTACTCGTGACGTCACGCCTAAGTAGGATTTTTACCTAGGAGTGACGTCAATACCCCCACTCCGTATCTTTGATGCTCTGTATCTTTGTATTTATTTATGTATTTGATCAGATAAATGTGTTTCAAATATTTTTTTAATAGCCTAAAAGCGGACGAATTATTTTTTGAATTTTTGAATGTAGTCATCTTCTCTATTGGCATTATTTGTTAATGGCATTTTATTTGTTTTTGGCATTATTTTATTCATATTTGACATTATTTGCAAATTGGCATTATAATGGTATTATTTTATAAATGACTGTAAAATCTAAATTTAGGGTCACACACAACTAAAAAATAAAAATACCTCACGAAAAAGTGCTACCCAGTCTTGTATTTTCAATGTCCACGTTAATTCATTAAACAAACACATACAAGAAAAGAGCACTTATTACGAAATAAACTATATCTCTCAAACACAAAGCCAACAAAGAATTATATAGAGCTGCAATCACCCCTTCTCAATCAGGCGGCGGCAGAATCTTAATATCAGTTAAAACAAAGATGCTTCCTCAAATGATTAAACAATGAAACCGGAGGAAAGTCTTGTGGCAACATTGTAAATCGGTAAAATACCGACTTTGCAAACATGGGGATTCGAATTTTGCTTCCCTATTGTTTTGGGCGGCTAAGATTGCGCTTTTTACACGCTTTATACTTATTAGCTTCACTTGTAAGTAACTATGTATGTAAACAAATCTTGGAATATTAATTTGACCCACTTCCCGGTTTTCGAATAGGATGAAATTTTGCACACGCTCTGAGTTCTGATGACAATACATTATGGTAGGTACTTTGGAACTGATCTGATGATGGAGCATGTTCAGTGCGAGCTAAAGCGTGTTTTAGTTTTTTAAACTACCTATTATTACTTACAATATCTTTTAAGTTCATTATTAGGTAAGTAGGTAGCATGGGAGCGGCTTTTGCCCAGCAGTGGGACGAAAAAGGCTAATAAAAAGTAGATACCTTAAGAACTAGTAAGTGAAAGAAATCAAGCAACCAAATTATTGGCAGAAGAGAGACAAGGATGGCTTTTATTCATTCGACAAGAGCCTGGCTCTTAAATATGTGTTGATAAATATTTTCAATAATTATAAATTACTTATTAACGAGACTCTTTAATTTTATCAAAAGAATATTAAGACATAACCCCTTTTTTACCCGACTGCGCCAGAAGAAGTGTTATGTTTTTTGAGAGTATGTATGTATGTTTGTTTGTATAATTCTTTGACACGCCCTACAGCCTTGATTGTTTTTAGCTTGAGAGGTGTCATTACATTTGTATTTACAGTGAGAGTGACACTGGTACATAAAAAAAAATGCGTTTTTTTAACGCAGGCAGGTTTTTTTTAAATAAAAAGGTTAGGTTATTATTTTCCCGGTTTGAAAAAGTGATTTGTTGTTTCTGAGCACCATTTTACCGCCCCGATTTCCTCAAGACAGCACCCTAGCATGTTTTCTTTGTTCGAAGCAGCTCCAATATTTGGCCTAATTATACACTTGATTTCACACTTACACTGAAGCCAAACGTTTATCTTTCAAACCTTTTCGTCTTGTTAGGGGAGTAAGCGATTTTATCCGCTTTTGTTTTATAATTGAGTTTATACTCCAATATTTCAATAAAACCTGAGACTTTTTAAAGAAATGCCAAGTTAAGAGTATCTTAAACCGACGTGCATGTATGAGGTGACTGATGAATGTGGATGAAGCGAAAGAGGTGTGTTTGGATCATAGCAAGTGGAGGGAAATGGTTTCTGTCTACGGCATCGATAAAAGAGAGGCGTGTCAGATATTTATTTATAATTAAGTACCGGATTTAGCATAACGTCGAAGTTTTATTATTAATATAATTTTTATTCTAATTATCATCATGTCAGCTTATGGACGTCCACTGCTAGACAAAAGCCTCCTCCAAGGATCTCCACAACGACCGGTCTTGCGCTGCCCACATCCAACGGTTTCCAGCGTCTTTAACTTCCCACACTGCGTCATGCGGTGCGTGGTCACCACTCGAGAACCTTTCTGCCCCATCGTCCATCGGTTCTGCTAATATTATTTCTTATTCTAATTATATAATCTCAAAAAAGGATCGACTTTTTTTAAAATAGAACCCACGAAAACCTAACACAATTTTCCATACAAAATATCTCTTATACCTACACCCAACAACAGAACCACCCAAAACAAAACAATATCACCTCCCGAAATCCTTGATCGCACACGTATTTCACACTCGCATAACTGGTTATTTATTAGGTGAGAAATTCTTTGATAAATCACCACCTTACTGCCTACCTCCCACCCTAAGGGTGTATGTATATTTCTCGCGGTTTGATAAGTAGCTGCTATCGATTGAGAGAAGGGATTTTCGGTGTTTTATGAGAAATGTAGTAAGTGTTCATTTATTCTCAGTTCAAAATTTATTTCAAAATAGACGAAATAACATAAGCGGTGGTAGCCCAGTTGGTAGAACGCTTGCCTCGAACTCCGAGGGCGCGGGTTCGAATCCTGGTGCGGGCACGTACCTCTGAGTTTATTTCTCATGTACGGATCAATTTATTCGATTACCACTTGCTAACGGTGAAGGAAAACATCGTGAGGAAACCTGCATACACCAAAGATGAAATTCTACGGTGTATGTGAAATCCGCCAACCCGCACTTGGCCAGCGTGGTGGATTACGGCCTAATCACTCTCTGAATGAGAGTAGGCTCGTGCCCCTCGGTGGGGACATATATGGGCTGATAACGACGAGACGAAATAAAAACTTTAAATACAGACATAAAACAGCACTATGAGTAATGAGTAATTTAATTATAAGTAACTACAGACTGCCCGCGACTTCAAAAGTATTTGTGGTCATATCCTGATGAAAAAATCATCATATTTTAAAACAGCCTACGTCTGATTCTGATGTATAGGTAAGCTACAATATTGCAAAGTTTCATCAAAATCTGTTCAGTAGTTTTTGCGTGATAGAGTATAATGGTATCTACACACCGAAGCCGCCGGCTTTTTTGACAGCTGCCATTCGTATGGCGTTAAGCCGCCGGCCTAGCCCGGCGGCTTGCCGGCGGCTTTGGTGTGTAGATAGCATTACAAACTCGATACGATAGACGATAAATTCGTACAAAGAAGCGGACTGTCTCTAGTACTTTTATTTATTTATTTATTTATTTATTTAACAGTTTATTGTAAGATGATAGTATACAGGGTGTAACAGAAAGGGTATATAAAGCCGAAACACAGCGATAGTCCTCATGAAACTGAACAACTTCACCCAAGGAACATGGATCGTAACTCGAAAAAAAATTTTGGATCGCCCATACTTACTCGATCAGCTGATCGGGCATTTTGTATGGGGAGGCGAAATTTTTTTTTCGAGTTACGACCCATGTTCCTTGGGGAAAGTTGTTCAGTTTCTTGAGGACTATCGCTGTGTTTCGGCTTTATATACCCTTTTTGTTACACCCTGAATAGATACAGAAAAAAAGAGAAGTTATACAAAAGGTACAGCATATTTCTAAAAGAAATTTCTTCCTGCAGATGCAGACCCCACAGACTTTTCTAATCCCTTGCAAATCATACAATTCTTAAACCATTCCATCACAACAAAGTTTTCTTAAACATATGTATAGAGCTGTTGAACCCCCCCAAAATTACATCCAATTACAAAACACATTGTAAAATCGATTGAAAGACAATAAAACTCAATACGAAACAATGATATCTAAACAACACGAGGGGGTGCGGTTACCCCCCCTATGAGACAAGGGGGGTAAGAATAAATGCCCTACATAACGCGGGAGTGCTAGAAAATGTACGTGAGCGTCTTAGCACCCCATGTGTGGGGATTTTTATAGAGCTGATAAAACCACCTCAAGTAAAAAGTTATTATAGTTTTATGAATAAAAAAAACTGAATGAATGTTTTACTTGTAGGCCTGTCATCAAAATATTACAAGTTTTTTTTACTACTAATTGTGAATTCTATCTATCAAGTGAGGTAGAGCCACGTATAGAGCTTACAAAAAATAGATAATGGCTAGTAATATTTGTTTTCGCTACTTGACAGACGATAAAATGTTTATTTAATTTTGTAAGATATCCCAGCATTGGGATCTTAATGGATAACAAATGAAAATTATATTTAATTAAGTAGATACTGATGAGGTCGTGGACGGAAAGACTGATTATTAAGGCAAAATTTTATTTATGAATAAAATTGTGTTACACGCTGCAGTGGTGGTAAAGAGGAAGTGACAACGAATGAATGAATTGGACTGTATATAATAACGGTGTTGCCACAAACAGAAAACAATCATTATCTCCAACAGATACCAGATAGAACAGATCATCATCATCATTAAAAAGAGCTTCGCTCTTTTCGGTTGAGTCTACGCCACTCTGTTCTATTTTCTGCCGTCCTTTTGAGTACCTGTAGATAGGACAGATGTATTCCCCAATAACAACTCTCAACTCTCTACTCTATAGGTAATAACAACTCTGTAAATTCCAGTAACAAGTCGTTACGTTACCCCGCGAATACAGTATCGCATTATATCATTTATAAACAAAATGTGTTAAAATAAATCGCGACGCGGAAGGCACCACTGATACGGAACCCCCTTTATAAATACGTCGTATTATTTTACGACCACGTACCTTGAGTTTAAAATTGGAATAAAAGAATCGTTAAATTTTGAATTTCAGATTGTTTGTTTTCGAAAATGTTTTTTAGAAATAGGCTGAGATTATTACAAAAATAGTATTTAAAGAAAATGAACACAGTTTTTTTTCTGATTTCTCTTAAAATAAAAATGACAACGATACAGTGTGTAAAAGTTCCTCGTGACGATTATTACCCAGTTATAACCCACTGACGGGCAAAAGCCAATAACCAATTATAAAAACATAAAAAAATTCAAAGCAGAAGATATTATGTTCCATGGAGAAAGTTCTTCAGTTAGAGCGGCTGTACACGAAATGCTTGAAGCTACAATCGCATGGTAAGGTATTGAAGCGGTCACGACTGCTCGAGCAGTCGCGTGTTCAGCAGGGAATACATGTCTGTAGGTCAGCGGGCGATCGCAGCTTGAAGCAGTCCCGTATCAACTGATTGAAGCTGTCTTTGTTTGACAGCCCTTTAAGGTCGATTGCCATGACGACGTATTTTTTTCTCTCCTGACGGCTCCGTCACGTCCCGGGCACGGCCTGGATGTGTAAAGATAGACCTTTAGCAAATTTTCGTCATGAAACAACATCTACATAACACACAATATGTCGTCTTATACGAAATGTACGATAAATCTACATAAAATTAAGCCTTCCTCAGTTTATTTTCACAGTGGATTGATTACTTACAATCCATTAGGCTGGTTTCATGGTAGAAGCTCATTATCAGCGCTGAAAAGCAAATTGTTAAAGAGTCCAAGTCAAGAGTAAGTACCCTAAATCAACGTGCATGTATAAGCCGACTGATGAATGTGGATGGAGTGAAGGAAGTGTGTTTGGGTTGTAGCAAGTGGTTGAAAGTGATACCTATCTACCCCGATGTGATGGCGGCGTGATAGATATGTACCTATGTACCTATAACACTACAGGTGGCTAGAAACATCCTGGCCCCACGTACGTAATGCCCGAAACGCATTATGACATCTGCTTAATTGAAATAAACTAGAAGGACACATTGTCACACGCAACGCTATCCCTCGTGTGCATGTGAAAATGTGTTCCTTAACTTAATTATTTCTATCGAACACACTCTCATAAATGTGTTTCATATATGGTATCAGTCTGTTACCTTAGCCTATTTAACAATTGATTGAACAAAGTACACAGTTAATCGCACATCTCCATTGTCAGATAAGAGACTGTCTAAACATTATACCTATATGGAGAGTAGTGCATGCTTTTGGAAATTGCGCGCGATGGGATTTGCTAGTCGTGTGCCCAGCTGAGGCGTGAGGAAAGGGTATTGGGGATACGGCTTTATTTATTATGATCATCATCATTATCAACATTTCAGCGTATACCTTAACATAATTCAAGAACTACGTACAGTGCTACAAGGATCTATTGGCACTTAAGTGACATTGTCAGAGGGCGTGAGTGGTGAATAAATAACTCAAAATAATGACAATTTACAAGATGATATAGTTTGTTCCCATTTCCGCCACGTGCCAAAAGATCCTTGTAGTACTGTGATTAGCCTTGACAGGAATCGCTGACGTGGGCAACGAAGCTGTCTATCAAAATGAAGTTGGGCCGGTCATTTTTCTAGAATGCATCAAATCGTTGGGCCAAAATAACAACTGAATGGGCGCCACTAGATGGTCACAGACGCCGAGGTAGGCCTCAAAGGAGATGGGGAGACGATCTGGATGCATTTCAACTGAAATGGCGAGGCGTTACTGAAAACCGTGTTGAATGGAAAGTCGCGGGGAAGGCCTTTGCCCAGCAGTGGGATCTTGGATAACAAAAAAAAAATTAGCCTACGAAATAAAGGAGTCTGTCATAATCTCATATAAGTAGGTTTTTTTAGATACTTCGTCACTTAGGGCTCCCATACATAAATGGCGTCGCGTCGTCTAAATATATGACACATATGTATAGATAGAATCTTATTAAAAAGTTATGGTGTTTATTATGGTTCTATCGATATGTGTCGTAGATTTCCAAGACGCAACGTCATGTCGTGTTTATATGTGGGAGCCCTGAAGTACCAACAATCAATGATATTTTTCATTACAGTTCACATCCACCCAAATCCAACCTAAAATTCAGAGACCTCCTATTACAGGGTAGCACTCGGACATTCTATTGAATATCGGACAAAGCGCTCTAATTGTTCGTGCTGCCTCTGAATGCGGGCCTGGACTCAGTTCCGCGTTAATTCCCCTGAATAGGGACCTGTGCTCGAAATAACACGGAGAATTGGTTTATTCGCATAGTTTATGATGTTTTGGGCAACTGAAGTTTTTTTACGGGCAAAGAATTTCTTGAAATAGAGAAAATTGTCAATTTTAAGTAAAAAAGTTGTTCGAAATGTAGTTAGAATGCTGATTGCTGAATTCAAGTTGAAACTAACATTGTTTTTGCTAGGAGTCTAAAATATTAAAAACTCATGAAATGAAAACATGCTACCTGTTGTATTGCTTCAAATGAAATGTCCAGCAAAGATGCTATTGATGCATACATAATAACCTACATAACTTTAAAACCAAGCACATAAACAGATACAGCTAATTTGTCAAATCCCACGGCTGGGCAAAGGCCTCCTTATTAGTTCTACCAAGAAAATTAACCTAATTTTACCTAATTATGTTTCTAATCTACATAACTATACAATTAATTTCTAATCTAATCTAATTTAGCCATTTGTGTCCCACTGCTGGGCAAAGGCCTCTCTCCTCATCCGCCATGACTTTCTGTCTTGAGCTTCCTCCGCCCAGCTACTTAAGAAGGTGTCCAGCTCGTCCCGCCACCTTTTCCGTGGTCTGCCGCGACGCTGTTTCATTTCTATAGTATGAAAATCTAGTAACTCTAAAATATCTATAGGATACCTAAGTAAATCTAACTATGTAACCTACATAGCTATACATAAGCACAATGTCCATGCTCACCTCAACTATTCCTTTACGAAACTGCTTTGAGAACAATCATCTTTCAGGTATTTGATAGTTGCGCGAGAGTTGATCGCGGTACGGTTTTTAGGTTTGATACTGATTTTGGTTATTTTCTTTTTGTTAAAAGTTGAGCGAATATTGTGCAAAAAGATTTTAATGCGGAAAATTATAACGAATCTTTTTTAAGTACATACCTATTTAAAAAATTAACTTAAAAAAAATTGTACAATTTAAAAAAAAGAATAGGTTTTAATTTTTAAAAAACAGAACTCATTATTCTAGGCTTCAAAACCTTTATGTTTACACGCATACATACATACTTATCTGTTACGTGTTACTTCTATCGTTGTAGGCAGAAACCACTTGCTGCGATCCTAATATCCACATACGTTAGATTTATCATAAAAAAAATGAAGTGCTAAAAGAAAAGCTCCAAACGCACCTTGAGTACCAGGAGTACATAGAAAGTTATGTGAACTATCGTCCAATGTCCGCCAAAGAAGTTCGCCACACATCACTTAGCATAATAGTGAGATCAAACGAGCGCAGACTTTTCTATCTACTAGAGTCCTACTAATATTATAAATGTCAATGTTTGTGCCTATGGATAGAAGTAAGGATGTTTGTTGTTTATTCTTTCACGAAAAATCAAGTTTTAAAGAAACTTCAAAGTATTGTAGCTTCACAAATTTTCGTCTATCCAGTATCGTAACAAGTTCGCACGAGTTGTATGACGTTAGGCCGTGGCCCCAGTAGGTAAACTGTTAGCGGCCGACTGAGTGAGCCGCAAAGTGGCGAACTGAAAATTGAGTTAGCTGCAAACTCAAATCAATGAAATCACCGGTTTTGGTGGGAGTTGGCAGCTGTCTGAGATAGTCAGCGCGCGTAACGCTGGAAACTGCGTATAGTGAGCGAAAACTAGCTGACTGTGGACACTCCATTTCAAATATATGGAAGGGCGTACTAAATCGATACGCTGCAAACTAGTCAGCCGCTAATAGTTTGCCTACTGGGGCCACGGCCTTAAAGTCTCCCCAAATGCGCAAATATTCGACGGGTTTTAAATTAGAAAAACTTAAATTAGGCTATATTATTTTAAGATGTCTTGACTTTTTCCAACGTGGACTGTAATCCAAAATAAAACCTTAATACAGTGAGACTTAAAAAACGTTATTTTAAAGGTTTTTTTTTAAGATCATGGCGCACGTATATTTTTTTCAGATCTATTTCTTTCCTAAGTCTATATGACCTAGAAGGCATTTTGTCTGACTAGGTGTACTCAAAGGTTACCTACGTGTCGACATTGGTAGACCATCGAATTTTAGCTCTAGGTATTATCTATAGTGACCGGCCAGTTGGCGTGGTTGGTAGTGACTCTGTTTGCCACGCAAAACTCGGGGGTTCGATTTCCATTATGGTATCTACACACCAAAGCCGCCGGCTTTTTTGACAGCTCCCATTCGTATGACGTCAAACCGCCGGCCCAGCCCGGCGGCATGCCGGCGGCTTTGGTGTGTAGATACCAAGAGACAAACTGTGATGTACAGAAACTTTTGTCTTCAGTCTCGGTGTTTGTTTGTATAATACATTTATAGTAAACTTTTCTTATAATATTGAAAGATAAAAATTTCGCTTTAAACAAAAACCTTTTTAACATTCAAAACTTATTCATTCACTACTTTCTCTTCACATTTCCTTATCTAAGTACATACCGGAGATAGTTAGGTACCTATACCTAGGTAACCTGCGCTATGCCCTAGGTTCTATCCGATTTCACCGGCCATAACCTAGTCCTTTCATTACAAGATTGCTTACACCTGCGTGGTAATATATTAAATTATCGATTGGCTATGCCATATCGATGGCTGTATTTATTAATAATATGATCATAGGCTTAGATTAAGGATCTTTTGAGATGATGTTGTGATGCATTTTTTTAAAACGAAGTTGTACTTATTTATTTTAATATTTAATTATAAACTGGAAGGTTGCCTGGTAGATATTGCTACCTAGCAATAAGGCTGCTTGTTGCTTCTTATATTCTTGTTTGTGTCTGTATCTTATATCTTAGTGTGCAGTAAAGAATATTGGTATTGTATTGTATGGTAAACTATTAATTTTTAAATTAGATGCCTTATATGTTGTGCATAAATTGTCTTAAAGTTTAAGTTTTCATGTGTTTAATACGTAGACCTATACATTCAACAAAAAAAAAACAAATTTCACTACGGCGCCATAAATTTAAAAAAAATCTTAACAATTCTTTTTTTATCCTATATTCTTTTCTTTTTTTGTGAATTAATTAGGTTAACATTGTTTTTTTTTTTGCGAAGTCAAATTGATTATAGAGAAGATTGTTATTGATGAATTTACTTTTCAAAACAAAAAATAAGATTATTGTTTTTATATTATAGTTGGAACTACCTTTATAATAATATGTAATTTAAAACCTCAAACTAAGCAAGTAGATATTGAGCCAGGTATCATCTAGACTCATCCACATCTATGGTATTACTAAAATTGTGGCCCTAAAGCAATATTATTGTGCGTGTAATGTGAAGAATTGAGATAATACGAATAAACTTATGGCTATCATAATATTACCATGGTATAGTATGAGGATACCTGTGTAACTGTTTATAAGAATTGTAAAACTTTATTTGAAAAGAGCAACCCATAAGAGCTTGCTAGGTTCTTCTCTGGGGGAAACTGCACCTTGCGAATCTAGCGCTAGCTTTAAAAAATACCTGTTAATAATGTAACGGTTTCAAGAGCATTTTTTGTGCCTATGAAATAAATATATTTTTGACTTTGCTTTGACTTTGGAGTACCGAAGGTATAGATCTTATAATATTAACTTATTACCTAAAGATTAGCTTGTCGGTATCACTGAATGTTTATTAAAATATCTTCCAATATTTGATTTTAAAATTAATGTAAAAAAATAAAACTTGAATGTGACAACAGATAAAAATATTTTTCAATTTATTTTCATTATTTTTTCTTACCGGTGTTATTTGTAACCCTCAAGATTAAAAACAAATTATTTTTAGACGTAAATGTTGGAATAAGGAAATTTGAAAATAACTTCTATGATGTTTCGAATTAAGATGTCATTGTCCTAACAGGTGGTTTAGTATCTTTGCCCTTATGACAACAATAGGGATGATGACTACATTCAAAAATTCAAAAAATAATTAGTCCGTCTTTTAGGCTATAAAAAAATATTTGAAACACATTTTTTACCGAATCAAATACATTTATAAGATACAGAGCATCAAAGTTACGGAGTGGGTGGTATTGTATCCTAGGTAAAAATCGTACCTAGGCGTGACGTCACGAGCAACTTTAACCCAGTGTATCTTTGTCATTTATAGTTTAAGAGAAAAAAGAAAAAAATACGTGTCGAATATTTTAAAATAATCTATGCGATGGACTTAAAAATTTTTTTTTAGTCATCATGCCTATTGTTTAAAATGGCTCTCTTATATCAACTGAATTGTTATTAACTTGTTTTCCAATTTCAACAGCTTAACACCAAACACTTAACCTACCTAACCAATAATTAATTCATCAATACCCACTTCATCGAGATTCACGATCGACCTTTGACCTTAGAAAGTTGACCCTCATAAATCTACCCTTGTTCGATTTGACCTTGAAAACTTACATCAGTTTGACCGGTGACCTTCGGGGAGAGTTTCCTTGTAAGGGTCGAAATGGGGGTGAATGTTTGAGTGAAAATGATTTTTGTTTAAGTGATAGGTACTCAAAAGAAATTATGTGTAAGGAAAATATTGTAAAAGAATGAATTCTGTCGATTCAAATATGCAAAAGTTTAACTATGTTTATGTGGAGCGAAGTGGACACTGCCTACCCCGATGGGAGAGAGGCGTTACAGATATGTTTGTATGTATGTAATTTACATAATTATGTAAAGAAATTACTGATAATTTTATCGTACGTAACAATTTGAGTACTCATTTTTATAAGGATTCAAAAAGTATAAAAAAAATCATTTATCTCATTTTAAAATTGCTACTAATTACCCTTCAACTAGATTAATTATATAGATGGTCAATTAGATAAAAATAAATACATACATACCTACATAATATGCACCTATAATTATAGTCGTACATAGTATCTATCACAAATCTGGGAAGCGAAACCCAGCTTCTTTCCATCAATCTCTCTGCGCCATAAAAAGTACATTTTCATCCTTCGCAAAAACATTAAAAACAATCCTCATATAACCGCTCAATCATCCAACAAAGACACTTAATATACCTCCACCATCATAGACCAAAGACTGAACTGTCTAGTGCAGTTAACCCCTTAAAGGCCGTTTACCCCCTATTACACTGGCACCGCTATCAATACACCGATATCCCGTGTTGGGAACGACGTGAAAAACGATAAGTTGGTATAGGGCTGTGCTTTGGTAAAACTTGTTGGAATTATTGTAGGAATTAATATTAAAATGCAAGTGGAAGGAAGTGGTTTCTGCCTACCCCAATGCGAGAGAGGCGTGACGGATATGTATGTAATATTAAAATTAATTAAAAAATACATTTATTCACAGTCCAAAAGGTTCTAATCTAAATGAAACAGTGTCTTTAGCTGGAAAATGGCTTAGGGCTCAACTTACTCCTGTTTTTTTAGCCTACGCCTTCAATTTGGATGTGTTGGTTGTCTATCACAGGTATTTCCTCCAAGTATAGAGAGAGATAGAGATAATATACCTACAAGGAGTGGAAGGAATACAACGCCATTATCCCCAGAAAATAATAAGCATTTTACTTGGCTTACTTTACTTACTTTAACATTGGCTGAATAATGAATATGTCCTTGTGATGTAATTGTAGTTATTACGTACCTTGATCAAATCGGGGACTTACTCAAGAAAGGCCATGTCAGGGGCCCGATTCTGTAATTTAAAATGCCTGTCGATATCCTGTCGATGGCAATTTTTGACACATTTGGTATTCTGTTAAAAAATGGCTTGGCGGTGATTGGGATCAATGGCGCCACCATGACGCCACTGAGGCATCGTTGCAAATTTTGGTATTCCGCTAATCGCGTTTCAGGAGTACCCTAACTAAACCGACGAGCTTGTATGTGACTTATGAAAGTGGTTAAAGCGAAGAAAGTGTGGATCGTAGCAAGAAGAGGGTGGTCTCCGCCTACCCCGGTGGAAGAAAGACGTGACAGATATGTATGTATTATTTGATACCTTATTGTATAAGTTTTACAAGATTTGACGATAAAATGCAAGACTTTTCATTTAATAATGAAAACCAATCAAAATGCCAACCCTAAATCAACCAATACAACCTGTTGCATCGAACCTTCGATATCTTTCGATGCCATGAGGGAAAAGGACACCATTATACAATATTAAACGTATCAGAGCAGGACATATCACATGAGGGGTCCCATACGGGCACGTTTGAATGGTTTCAGCGATCTATGAATATACTGAAGTTAAGCTTCAGGAGTGTGACTTGAACGTTGCTCTACTTGGTTTTAAAGTTGTGAATTCATTTGGTACACGCTCGTATTAGTGATTAGTTATTGGGAGGTTGCAAAGTGAGTAGTTACATATGTATTCAAAGTCATTTAATTTCAAATAAATACATACATACATAGCCGTCACGCCTCTCTCCCATTGGGGTAGGCAGAGACCACTTCCTTCCACTTGCTTCGATCTAAACACACCTCTTTCGCTTCATCCACACTCATCAGTCGCCTCATTCATGCCCGTCGGTTTAGGGTACTCTTGATTTGGCCTTTCTTTAGTAAGTCCCCGATTTAATCGAGGTAAATAAATATTTTCATTTTAAGTGGATGTTCGAATCCGATCGGATCTTTACACCTCAAAAACTCGCATCGCTGATGTAGGGGTGAAGACCGCAAAATTAAAATGGAACTGGGCTGGACATGTTTGCCGTATGCACCCGGATCGATGGGCCAAGATATCTACCAACTGGTTGCCGCTAGACGGCCTCTAGAGGTAGAGGTCGGCCTAAGAGGAGATGGCGCGACGATCTGGATGTATACTTGGCAAGCTGGTCAGAGGTTGCCGGAGATAGGGAGGCATGGAAGAGTGCGGGGGAGGCCTTTGCCCAGCAGTGGGACACATTAGGCTAATAAAAAAAAAGTGGATGTTCAACTATAATTAAAAATACGCCATTTACTAGGATCTCTACTATTAAAACAGTAATTTGTACATTCTGTACATACATATGTGTCACGTCTCTTTCCCATCAGGGTCCTATATTCTGTTAGATAAATATTTTTAACAACGTGAAGGAGGTTGATGATTGTTGTTGAAGCGAAAGAAGTATGTTTAGATCCAAGCAAGTGAAACAAAGTTGTCACTACCTACCCTGATGGGAGAGAGACGTGACAGATACATAAGTATGTACAAAAAAATCCTACAAACAACCAAAACAGAGCACCATTTCACCCCAAACCTGAAATTCCTTGCAATAAAAAAAAGCCACGAAGCCCCCGTCCATTCCGTTACCTATCAATAGACATTTCCCACGGGGTATCCCGGAACGGGCCGATCCGTTGCCATTTGCATATTGAAACCCGGAGGTGTAAACCGGGCTTTCAGTAATTGAAAATCGGTTTTTATCGGTTATTTTTACACCGGTTTTTCGTTGTGATTTAAACGGGATTTTGGATGTAAGCTGATTGGTTTTTGGATGATTGGTTTGACTTTGTTCAAATAGATTTTGTTTGATGCAGTTGGTTATTTGTTTCTACGTAATTGTTGTTCCGAGAAAAAGGTAAATAAAGCCATATTAAAGGAACTTTTGTCCATTGCTTAATCAAAAAAATATTTGATTTTACTTATATTCAAATAAATCTATAATATAAAAATGAATCGCAAAATGTGTTGGTAAGCGCATAACTCAACAACGCCTGGACCAATTTGGCCAATTCTTTTTTTTAAATGTTCGTACAGACTTTTCTTTTTCCCAAACAAATGTTTTCTTACTAAAATGTAGAGTCAATTTGAACTTTATTCCTACACAATAAAGTTCATTCTTAGGCGGGACAAAGTTCGCCGGGACAGCTATATTAAATAAATATACTATTAATAATATACAAATAAATATAAATATTCAATTATCTTATCTTATCTAGCCATCGGTGTACCACTGCTGGGCAAAGGCCTCTCACTCTTCTTCCATGATTCCCTATCCTGGGCCGCCTCTGCCCAGATATCCAGGAAGGCGTCCAGCTCATCTCGCCACCTTTTTCGTGGTCTGCCGCGGTGTCTTTTGGCTGTTGATTGCCAAATAATATTCAATTATTATTTATTAAATAAAATATAAATACTAACTTCAATATTAATACATCCTACGTACCTACCTGTCACGCCTCTCTACGAGGTAGACAGAGATCACTTCCCTCCACGTGCTACGATACAAACACACTTTCTTCACTATTCTTCTCTACATTCATCAGTCGCCTCATACATGCACATTAATCTTTTAATCAAATACTCTATATACTTTCAAATATGTTACTTACACATATTATAACAATCAGCAAAAATATCACCGAAATAGCCTAATAATAATAAAATATAACTAGTAATACCATGTCTGGTGGACTATTAAATGAATTAAGATATCTGAAGTAATGGTCATCTGGAATGTATCCAACTGGCGACTGTGTACGGTTACCCTATAGGGGGTAAACCTCCCCATTTTTGGGGAAAATCTGCTGTTATTGTAATTTAGATTAATTGGCTAAGTCTTTAAGTTTAGGTGTTATATGTAACTAGTGTTATTTAAATATAATTAATAAATTCTATTTTTACTAAATATGAAATAAAAAAGAAATGATTTTATTTTCTGACAGCATCTTACAGGTTATAAATGGTAACGATTTATTAAACTTTATAGCTAATATTTTATCATTGTCAAAATTTTGGATTTTCATATTCCAATTGTAAGAAAAATCTTTTCTTTTTACTATATTCATTGCTTAATTAATTTATAAGTAGGTACCAGCTACTTTTAGTTTAACTAAAAAAATATATGTCTTTTATTTTTATAGTGAGACTAGTTTTAATAATGCTATGTAAACTGCATAATGTAACCTTTAATCTATACAATAAAGACTATTTTCATATCTATTCTAAAAATATCAGGTTGACATAATCTTCATAATATCGTAATATCCAATTTTATTTTACAGAAAAACCTTAAAAATTACTTATTTTCAAAATTTTCAAAAAGACAACAAAAAAAAAATCTATACATATAATACTTATCTATAATCCTCCAATATCTATTAAATATAAACGCACGTCAAAACCCAAACACCGGAAAAACGCTTCAAACGTCTACAAAAAAAAAAACCGCAAACGAAAATTAAATAATGAAAAAATATATCCTCTCTCTTCCCTTGTCGAGGCGAAATTTGATTAAAAAATCACGATTATTACAAACCCCTGTATGGAATTCGACAATTTTATTTTACCTTCACATTTCTCCTTTACTTTCCCTTTCCAATCCAAAATCGTCTTTAACTCTTTTTACCAAAGACTACTAGGTATTAAAGTATCTAGTCAAATGAAAAGATTTTTATGTAATTCTGACCGCACTCATAACGACACTAGTATTTTTGATTATAAAGTTTTATACTTACGCATTTATAAGAAAGTTTTAAGACAGGCTAAAACTTTATCCCTTCAAAGAAAAATTACAGGTTGTAAAAATAGGTCTAAAGGTATTTGGAATGTTGTAAATGATTACAGAGGCAAAAAAAGTGATAGTAAATGTACCAATATATTACTTAAGATAGAAGATAAAATAATAGAGGATCCTGTTGAAATAGCTGAAATTTTTTCCAATCAGTTTGACCATGGAAGACGGCCTTCTATTGGTAATGTTAATTTGGCTTTAAATTTTATAAACAAACACACTTGTAGAGTTCATAATGACATGGATTTCAGGGAAGTTACACCGAATGAAATTACCAAAATTGTGATGGCTATGGAAAATAAAGTTTCATGTGGATATGATGATATGCCAATATCAATTATTAAAGACAATATTGATATTATAGCTCAAGGATTGGCAATTTTTTATAATCAGTGTATAGATAGCGGAGTGTTTCCTGATCAACTTAAAATAGCTAAGATAATACCTGTGTACAAAAAGACATGTAAACTTGATCCTAATAATTATCGTCCAATCTCATTATTGCCAGTCTTATCAAAAATACTAGAGAAACTAATAAAAAATAGATTAATTGAACATTTAAATAATAATAACATTTTAAGCAGTAGTCAATTTGGTTATCAAGCTAAACTTGGAACATCAGATGCAATTGATAGTTTAATAGATAAGGTTGTTTGCAATTTAAATGAAAAGCTTAAGGTAGCTGGGATTTTCTTAGATTTAAGTTCAGCTTTTGATACAGTAAATCATTTAATTTTAATAAATAAACTAGAATATTATGGAGTTAGAGGCAAATTTTTTAAGTTATTTGAATCTTATCTTAAAAATCGAAAGCAGTATGTAGAAATAAGGAATACTGGAGAACATGGATGTGAAATGACATATACTTCGAGTCTAGTTAATATAACAAAAGGGGTCCCACAAGGCTCCATACTAGGTCCAGTTCTATTTATAATATTTATCAATGATTTAACAGATTATATTAGTTTTAAAGTGCCACGAGCAAATTTAGTACTGTTTGCTGATGACTCCAATGCTATATTAGCATCACCTTGTATTGATGAGTTAAATATGCTAGGAAATGGAATTATGGAGGCGTTTAATGCTTGGTTTACTGCTAATGATCTACTATTAAATAGCAGTAAAACAAGTGCCATTCTTTTTAATACTACTGCAAGAAATAGAGATAGTGTTGACATAGGTTTAAATGATGAAAAGGTTACATTCGTACAACACACAAAGTTTCTTGGTATCCATGTTGACAATAGCTTAAATTGGAAGGCAGAATTAAATTATTTAGATGGCAAAATCAGTTCTTCCTGTTATGCTATTAGGAGCCTTAGAGATTATCTGACGATAGAGCAGTTGCGGACAGTCTATTTTGCGCTAGTAGAATCTAAACTTCGGTATAGTATTAAATATTGGGGTGGTAGTTATAAGTATAATTTGAATAGTGCGTTTATATTACAAAAACGTGCTGTCAGAATGATGGCGGGTATCCCTCCTTGGGAGTCATGCAGGGAATACTTTGTAAAATTTAAAATTTTAACTGTTCCTAGTTTGTTCATTCTCATTTTGTTACTCGATTTTGTAAAAAATAGAACTTGTTTTGAAACAGCGGATGAAAGGAACAATAGACTTAATACGAGACGAAAAGACCTACAAATAAAAGTTCATCCAAATCTAGAAGTCTATAAGCACAGCCACATGTACCAAACTATACTATTATTTAACAGATTGCCGAACGAGATAAAACAAATAGATAATGTTCATATATTTAAGAGTAAATTAAAGATATTATTATTAACCAAAAATTGTTATTCTGTTTCTGAATTTTAAGTTATTCAAAGTTTTGTAAGTATTAAGCAACTGTTTTGATCTCATTATTTGTAATTGTTCTTTTATTGTTATTATTAAGTACCTATGATGATCTCCTTTAGACTTAAGTATTTTATTTAATTGTTATATTTTATAATTTAATTTTGATAAAATTTTCGCACACAGTGTAATGTACTGTTTTTAGAAAATAAACTACTTACTTACTTACTTACTTACTTACTTACGCCCAAAATATATTTTTTCGAGCGGTAAAATAAAGTTGGTTTTTTTGAAACAGTCGATGCCCCCCCTAAATCCCCCCTTTCAATATTTTTTCACGGTTCCGAACCACTTTCTTTGTGGTCCAACCTTCGTACTTAGATTAACAAAGTTTTAAATTAAAATTGGTAGATCGTCGTTCGTTTGTTTATTTTGTGGTATTCGTTTTATTGGTTCTTTTGAAGGATTTGGGTTAGGGGTTGTAATTTTTTTTTATAACAGGAAGTGATTGAGGCTTGTTTACTTTTTAATTTTTTGTAAGGAGGTTTCTATGACTATCTTAATTATGTATTATAAAAAAAATGGTAGTAAATGAAAATGAAATATGCACTTCATTTTTAATGCAGTGATTACCTGAATACTAATTATAATATTAATATAATTATTTTCACTTAGCTCTCTCTGTGGGGTCTGCAGGAAGAAATTTCTTTTAGAGATATGCTGTACCTTTTGTATAACTTCTCTTTTTTTCTGTCTCTATGTACTATCATCCTAAATAATAAACTGTTAAATAAATGAATAATAGATTTTTTTGAGATAAATCTATGTAGTGCAAAGATCGATGATGAATTTTAGTCATTGACTAAAATTTTTATTTGTTTGACTTTTTGCTCATATTTATTTATCGTAAACACAATTTTAGACCATTATTTAAAAAAAAATGTATGGTCTGTTCTAGACCAGTCATTTGGTGAATTTTTATTTTGGAGTGAATGTTGTGATTTCTGGTTTTTATCTATGTTCTATAGAAGACTTTTGTCAAAAAAACAAAATCAGAAACCACAACATCCACTACAAACAAAAAAAAAATCACCATGTTAACAAAAGAAAAAAAAACCGACGACCTAATAAAAAAACCCGTAATAAACCTACTAAAAAGCCGATGTAACCCCGAAACCACTTGTTAAGATCAAAGGCTATCGGTGCATATATGCATGCGTCATGCGACAATGCACGCATATGCATCGCTGCATCCTACGCGATTGAATATGGATGACAGATGGGGGATAGTGAACATTTTAGGTTAAGTAAGTTTTTTTTTGAAAATTTTGTTGCTTTAACAGTATTTTTATAAAGTTTTTCTTTTGGAAAATTCGTTGTTTTAACAAATTCCTTGAATTTCGCTATTTATATTTCGCAATTTCGCTATTCTAATTTGTTTACAAGAACTTTATTAAGTTGTATTTAAATTATAAAGAGCTAAATTATTATTTCTCATTTATCTAAAGTCCCTTAAATTAATTAGCCAAAATTATTTTTTATTATTTCCTTTTAAACTACTCAAATATATTTGTATATTTGTAAGTAAATGTAAATTAAAAAAAAAACAAGACTACATAAGACTTGACTTTTCAAAACTACAATTAAAAAAAAAAACAAATTATCACTTCCCACTCTCTCCTTCTAACGCCACAAATAAAAAAACAACTCTTTGATCTGATGATTACTAATGACAATTGACAATCGGAGCTCTACAACCCGTCCGATTTAAATTGTCACTTCACCCTCATACAGAATGTATGCAAACGAAGTGCCTATTTAACTTGTACGGGTAATGTTTTCATAATCAATGAGAGTTTTGAATATGGAAATCTTTGTTATTGCTTGTTATGCTTTTGTTTTTTGCGATCGTAGCTTTTAGCTTAGACCCAGAACACAAGGTGAAACGCAACTGAAACTAAACGTTTCAAACTAGTTGCGTCGTGTGTGGTTTTCTAAGGAAGTCTATAAGTAGCAGAAACTTCGATGCAACTCAAAAGTAACTAGCAGTTTCAGTTGCTTTGTTGGGAGAGTTGGGAGAGCAGATTCTTGATGTAAGTGACGTGGGTTCGATTCTTTATTAATGCAAATTGTTCAATTATTTATTTTTGTAGTTACAGCTGTTTTTATGTAGATATTATAGTTTTCCTACAGTAATAAATATTTTGTTTGTTCACCCATACATTTTATCAGAAGCCCAAGTCTGCTATATTGTCAATTGTGTTTCGGCAGAGTGTCAATGGCATTTTATCTATTGGATATCTATTTGTTTATTTTTATTATAGGTACTATCTATTTTTGGTATGTATATGTAGTTATGTATGTATTCTGTATTATTTGCACAACCCGCAACCATTATTACCTCTTTCTCGCTATTTCTTACCCTAAGGTTGCCTGGAAGATATTGCTACCTAGCAATAAGGCCGCCTGTTGCTTCTTATATTCTTGTTTGTATCTGTACCTTATATCTTTTGTACAATAAAGAATATTTGTATTGTATTGTATTTTTTGTCAAATTTGCAGTGTAAACCATTGTTTAGCAGAATACTTTCATTTACTACTCTCATTGACATTCTGCCGACACACAACTAGAACATTCTAAAAATGCTTGTTGGTCACTATTAAATCGTTGTTTTTTTTAAAGATTATACAGGGTGTAACAGAAAGGGGGTATCAAGCCGAAGCACAGTGATAGTCCTCATGAAACTAAACAACTTTCCCCAAAGAACATGGGTCGTAACTCGAATAAAAAAATTCGCCTCCCTATATAAAATGTCCGATCAGCTGATCGAGCAAGTATGGGCAATCCAAAAAAATTTTGCGAGTTACGTATGACCCATGTTCCTCGGGGAAAGTTGTTCAGTTTCATAAGGACTATCGCTGTGTTTCGGCTTCATACTCCCGTCCTGTTACACCCTGTAGTAGGTAATAACAATTATGATTTCTATAAAAAACAATGAACCGACAATTTCAAACTAAACAGGTCCATTTACCATACAAGAATTTGTATGGTTTCACTCTATAAATGCGTCATGACCATTCAAAACTTGTATGACGAATAAATAATACATAAAAGTAAAGTTTTATGTCCGTTTGTTTGCTAAATCCGGGTTTTTATCGAGATCTACAAAATGTAATCGCTTGTTGAATATTTTATTGTTTAAAACATGTTTTTATAGGTTATTATTTAAAAAAAACTACTTAGAAATCTAGCTATAACATACATTTCTACATACATATCTGTCACGTCTCTTTCCCATCGGGGTAAGCAGAGACCACTTGCAATCCAAACACGACCTTTCCTTAAAAAAATCCGATTTGATCGAGATTCGCCCTGGCTTTCCCCTCTCAACCTTTTGCTTCCATTCTCGCCTTATATCTCTCTTTGCACTCACTTTTCCACTATCATCAGCTTGTGGATATCGACTGCTGTTTTTGTCTGTTTTAAGTTTTATTTGTATTTCTTTGTGTGCAATAAAGAATTTCTATATATCTATCTATCTATCGACTGCTAGAAAAAAGTCTCCCCCAAGGATCTCCACAACGACCGGTCTTGCGCTGCCAGCCTCCAACAGTTTTCCGCGACTTTCACCAGGGGCCCAAGGCTGCTAGTTTCAAATAGTCTCAGTTTTGTGTCAGCACAGTGTCTATGGTATTTTTTGACACATTTGGTATTCTGCTAAACAATGGCTTACACTGATTGCGACCTAATGTATCAAAAAATGACATTGACACTCTGCCGATACTCAAATGAAAATACTGTAATTTAGCAGACTAGGGCCCCAGGTCGTCGATCCACCTTGTTGGAGGTCTTCCCACACTGCGTCGCCCACACTTCACTCTTCGACTCTTTCACTCTATAAACTTCACCAAGAAAAAAAGGGAAAATTCAATAAACTCTCAAAAAGACTGAAATTGACACCCCAAACTTACGTAATCCAAGAACCATCGATTATAATATAAATCGACGAATTTAAATTCTCTCGCTATTCAAAGGAAATACGACAAACGCAATAAAAAGTAATAAAAGGGGTTCATAAAGCTCTGAACGCGTTGTCGATATGAAACTTGGAGGAAATATATTTTTCGAAGTGAGACGTCTTGGCTCCCGGCGTGTTGAAATGTTTTGTAGGCTTTAGAATGGTTTAGAGGCGGTTTTATTTAGTTTTTAGGACTGCGTACCCAAATGGTAAAAACGGGACCCTATAACTGAGACTTGGCTGTCCGTCTGTCTGTCTTTCCGTGCGTCCATCTGTCACCAGGCTATATATCACTATATCTCATGAACCGTTATAGTGATATTTTGCCTTTTTTGCGCGATATCATTAGTGAATTGTATGGAACCCTTCCTGCGCGAATCCGACTCGCCCTTGGCCGGTTTTTTACACATACATATTTGTTACAACACTATCGACTGATGTAATGTTTTTGGATCGTAGCAAGTGGAAGGAAGTGGTCAGTTGGCGTAGTTGCTAGTACCTACGTAACTCTATTTGCCATGCCTCAGGTAGTGCATTCCATTTCCACTAGAAACATATTTCTGTGATGTACAGAGATGGTACCTAGTCTTTAGTCTTAATATTTAGGTATTATTTATTGTTTTTTATTAATTTATCACAACAGCTTACAATCATTCTTAAAACTAGGTAACAACATAAAAGTTATGCTCCACACTGTAAAGCCAAAAAAGTGTAGGTACAGCATGACTGAAATTAACTTGGTTGTGTTTTCTTTTGTTTTTATTGTAACCTATAGGTAGGTACTTATTATAATATTGAGCTTTACTTCACATTGGCAAAAGTCACAAATATGTAGTTGCCATAAAAAATATATATATCTTGCCAATTGCCAGCTCTACAACTTCAAAACTCAATATTTCAAAGGCAAAGCAGCACAGATATTGCACAGCAATGGCTCAGCCCCATTTGTCACTAGCCGAGTATCGCCTACAAAGCTTTCTGGTCTAGATTACTTTGATCCACTACTGTTTTACTAGGTTTTGTGGCCACTGAAAGGCATAGGTTCTGTTGGTGAAATGCATAGGTTCTGTTGGAGAAATGCATAGGTTCTGTTGGTGAAATGCATAGGTTCTGTTGGAGAAATGCATAGGTTCTGTTGGTGAAATGCATAGGTTCTGTTGGTGAAATGCATAGGTTCTGTTGGTGAAATGCATAGGTTCTGTTGGTGAAATGCATAGGTACTGTTGGAGAAATGCATAGGTTCTGTTGGTGAAATGCATAGGTTCTGTTGGTGAAATGCATAGGTTCTGTTGGTGAAATGCATAGGTTCTGTTGGTGAAATGCATAGGTTCTGCTGGTGAAATGCATAGGTTCTGTCGGTGAAATGCATAGGTTCTGTTGGTGAAATGCATAGGTTCTGTTGGTGAATTACATAGGTTCTGTTGGTGAAATGCATAGGTTCTGTTGGTGAAATGCATAGGTTCTGTTGGTGAAATGCATAGGTTCTGTCGGTGAAATGCATAGGTTCTGTTGGTGAAATGCATAGGTTCTGTTGGTGAAATGCATAGGTTCTGTCGGTGAAATGCATAGGTTCTGTTGGTGAAATGCATAGGTTCTGTTGGTGAAATGCATAGGTTCTGTTGGTGAAATGCATAGGTTCTGTTGGTGAATTACATAGGTTCTGTTGGTGAAATGCATAGGTTCTGTTGGTGAATTACATAGGTTCTGTTGGTGAAATGCATAGGTTCTGTTAGAGAAATGCATAGGTTCTGTTGGTTCACTAGATGTTGTTGCATTTTATGCCAAAAAAAAGGTAATCTGCACCTGGCATTGGAAAAGTTTCCCCAAGAAAGAATAATCGATATCCTACTAATTCTACTTATATTAAAATGTTGATGTACCACTAAAAGGCATAGGTTTTGTTTTACAAGGTTCTGTTGCATTCTATGCTAAAAAGAAAGGGAATCTGCACTTGGAATTGGACAAGTTTCCCCAAGAAAGAATCAGAATCCTACTAATTATTCTACTAATATTAAAAATGCCGTAAAAACAACTGAACCGTCTTTTAAACCTTACTATATTGTAGCTTATTACATTAGATCACATAATATTTTAAGATTATCATGATTATTTCCAAGATATTAGGAAAACGCGTACAAAGTCGAGGGCAGCTTCTATATTACACAGTCAATGGTTCAGCCAATCGAATGGTTGTGAGGATGTTTGTTACCCTTTCACGCAAAAACTAATGAACAGATTTTAATGCAACTTTACAATATTGTAGCTTACACATCAGAGTAACACATAGGCTATATTATTTTCAGATATTGCATACATTTTCCAAGATATGACGACAAATGCGTACAAAATCGCAAGCAGCCTACTAAATCATATTTTCACCAAAAAAAAGCCTCCACGAAAATATCAAAACACATCCATTGAGGGAATTATTGAAATGTGTCGCGTTTTCCCTCCAAAAATAGAGGGAATGAATACAAATAGCTTAGCCGGCTGCTTCAACTGAAATATGTTTACAATAATAAACACTATGTGATCTACGGTGGGGGTAGGGTTTTAGTATTGTGTTACTTAGATTCGGTAACATTACTAGACGATACAAGTGTGAATGATGCAACCTTGTGAATCACGTGATTGCTGATGTAACAGAATAATATCGATACAAGAATATCTTCACGTATGGATACTCCAAACCACAGTACGAACACCCTAAGGTTACACAATTAGAAAAAGATGAAGACCCCGCAAAAAAAACGTTGTGTCAGTTAAAGTAAGGTAGAGATCAGCTTAAGAGGAGATGGCATGACAATCTGGATGCATACTTGGCAAACTGGCCAGAAGTTGCCGAAGATAGGTTCTTCTCTGGGGGAAACTGCACCTTGCGAATCTAGCGCTAAAATTACTTATATAATAATCTAACGGTTTCAAGAGCATTTTTTGTGCCTATGGAATAAATATATTTTTGACTTTAACTTTGATAGGGACAGGTGGAGGGATGCGGGGCAGGCCGTGGCCCAGCAGTGGGACACAATAGGCTATTAAAAAAAATAGCAGGTACCTGCATCATCTAGTAACATTTTATAATCTATGGTATCAATGTTCTAAGCAATCGTTTAGAGCGAGAGGGGGAACGTTTTTGGAAAATTGGAGGAAAATGCATAAATTTTGAGGGTAGTATTGAATACAAAGTTGTCATAAATATGAAAGGATAAGCTTATCTTACATCGCTTCTCACATCAGGGTAGGCAGAGACTACTTCCTTTCACTTGCTATGATCCAAACACACTTCTTTCGCTTCATCCACATTCATCACCTACCTCATACTCTTATTAATTTATTTATTATTGGTTTATTTTCTAAAGATTTACTAAAGAAAGTCCAAGTCAAGAGTACCTACCCTAAACTGACATGTAAGAATGTCGATGAAGCGGAAGAAGTGTGTTTGGATCGTAACAAGTGGGGCGAAGTCATCACTGTCTACCTCGATGAGAGAAAAAAAAAATTCAAAGTACACTCAAAGGATAAAAAATCTCATTTTTTAAAAAACTACAATTTAAACAAGTTTGTCTGTACAAACAATCCGGAGTACACTCAGCGAAAGATTTCGCCTCCAGTCAATGTGAGACAATACCACCCTCTTTTGTTAATTCCAAATATCATTGGCAATGTGTGTATGGATCTGATGTTACCGGGAAAGTGGGAACTTGGGTTATTTTTGGAAGTGACTAGGTTAAAGTCGTAATACCAAATATAGTGCTTTAATGAAAAGTAAACGTATTAATCATTAAATTAGTAAATATATTTTTTTTATGAAAATTTTTAAAATTCTCTTAATTTTTTTTTTGTTTTTGAAACACGAATAATATAGTTTCAGATAAATACAAATTCTGTTATTTTATAATAACAAATGTGTAAATAATTTATTTATTTAATCGAACGCATAAATATTTTTAAAATCTCAAAATACAAGAAAACATAAAAAAATCAATGTCCAAGCACCACATAGCATTCCACGTTTTAGTAATTACATAAATCCTCTGATTCATTAAAAACCTAGCCAATTACCAAACAACCTAATTTTCCAATTCGCACACTTTTTCGTACTTTAACGACGACATCCGCTAATAACCCCTTATGTTTGTGTGTGTATAAAAGGGGGTAGTCCCCCCATCGCGAGAAATCTTCTCGTTGCTGGATGGATGTTCTAATATTCAAATGGGATCCGGAACTATTATTGTTGGAGCTACTGTCGATATGTAGTAAGATTTAGTGGTGTTGATCGTTGGTTAAAAGAGTATGTATTTGAAAAGTATCTAGTAGCGAAAAATGGGACCTTTTTATTAAAAAAAAATATAAATTCATAAATGTCCTACTTAAATTAGAAAATGTCAATATTCGTGTCGATGGAAGAGGATGTTTGTTACTCTTTCAAGCAAAAACTACATAACAGATTTTTATTCAATGAAACTTGGCAATATTGTAACTTAAACATCGTAATTATCTTTATTTTTTTATTATCTTTATCTTTATTTATTTTTTTACAATAAATTATATACTTTACTATTAAGTACATTAATATTATGCACACAAAACTATAAACTTAAGATAAACAAATCTGTACAACACAATAATATTCGTCTTTAGTGGGAATCGAACCCACGACCTGCAGTATGCCAAGCAAGGTCACTAACAACCACATAAACTGGTCATTATTTATCAATGAGGAAGGAATATGAAGAATGGCCCCTTTTTTCATATAAAAATGAGTTTATGACAGCGTGCCAAGGTTGCGCCAAGTTTTCTCATAGTTTTCTTGCTATATGACCTATCAAACGTAAAGTAGTACCATACAAAAAGTAGCTATTATGCGCCAGACCAGGCACGCAGATTCAGACGGTATGGTTCCTCCTTATTTATTCTAAAATTCTTTATTATATAAGCTTTCATTCAGTTGCCATTAGCAGAATGCCCAATGACAGTCGCTTTAAAAAAAAAACACCTGCCAAAAGGACCTGTCAAAACTCCAAACCCCACACAAGATACAAGTGGAAAGTATCAAGACGTCTCGCGTCGCGGCAACTTCTTTGCATACTTCCAGCGAACGGGTGTCAGTGTGCGATACGTCACTTAGATTGTACGAGTGTGTATTGTGTGCTAGGGATGGGGGGTGTCGATAAATTATGACGATAAATTATCGATAAAATAAAAAAGGTAGATATTTAAAAGTAAGACATATTAATAGCCAAAGTCTTATAATCTTTAAAAGAAAATGTCAAAGTCAAGACAAACTTAGACAAAAAGAAAACGAAGAAGTGGGTACTCCTTTCATAAAGAAATATGCTCAGCTCAACAATCTTTATTTTGTACTAAGGAAAACTTCAGAACTTTAAATATATCAATGAACTTAAAACAAATGAAGGTTCTATGAAAAAAAAAACAAAGATCAACATAACAAATCACAAAATAAGTAATAACAATGATCGTTAATTCAAATCCTCCACATTCTTCTTATTTTTTAATTATTACAATCCTCAAATCCTGATCAACCTCTAATAACCCTCCATTTCCCTCCATTTTACTCGCCTAAACCACATATCGACATCCCACCCCTAAACCAAGATATCAGCTCACTTCATTTATTTCTACGCCCGTATCTTTTGTTTGCTATATTTTTGACAAGTACAAAGCAAAATCTGGCGCTGTCATATGTTTGACAGACGACTAAGGGTGGGAAAGGGTTGAAAAGAGGTGAGAGGGGGTGAAAGAGGCTGAAAAGGGGGTGAAAGGGGGTGATAAGTTGTTATTAAGCTCTGCACTTGATGTGTGGTGGATTTTTAAAGGTTGTATTGAAGTATTAGTTGTTAGTGTTCCTTGTTTGAAAAGAGTAAGCGCCAAAACACACGGTGAAACGCAACTGCAACGCAACTGAAACTGCTAGTTACTTTTCAACTCAACTCAACTAGTTGCGTCGTGTGTGGTTTTCTAAAGAAGTCTATAGCAGAAACTGCGATGCAACTCAAAAGTTTCAGTTGCGTTGCAGTTGCGTTTCATCGTGTGTTTTGGCGCTAAAACAACTTAAAATAATATACCCCATGTGTTGTTATTTTGATCTGCAAGCTACAATATTGCCAATTTTCATAAAAATCTGTTCAGTAGTTTTTGCGTGAAAGATGAATAAACATCCATCCATCCATCGGCACAAACATTGTCATTTATAATATTACTAGGATACCAAGATATAAAAGATAATACATACATACATACATATCCGTCACGCCACTCTCCTATTTGTGTAGGCAGAGACCACTTCCTTAGAGATAATGAGTAGGTACTTACAAATTAACTAAGTAGTTACTTAATATACAAAATATAATAGACAATGAATATAAGTGTGTCATACAGGGTGTCAGCAATTGGAAATGTTTAAGTTATATGATACAGGGTAGAAAGTGTAAGTGTCTCGATAGGAGGTGTCACTCTCTTAAATATACGTTGATGTGGATGGTGTTATGCTGTAGTGGAAATTATTTAAAGTTCTTTATGTAGTATTTGGCAAGGTAGGTTAGATTAACACTAATAAAAAAAGTGAACATGGATTTTTTATTTAAAAAAAAAATATTTTTTTCTTCTATATTTCTCAGTTGCCCCATACAATCATACAATATGCACGTCTCGGATTTGAGTACCTACCCTTGAATTGGCGAAATAATTATGTTTGGATCGTAGATCATAGTTAGCTTGGTAGGAATCTCTCTGTCTAGAGACTTGATAGATATGTGTAATACCTTCCGTAACACGTAAAAAAGTGAAATCAGTCGAATTGAGATACAGATACAGTCAGCCTATCACGTCCCACTGCTGGGCAAAGGCCTACTTGATCATCATCTACTTCTGCTGTGCATCAAGACCTCAAATAGACCTTATTCAAATTGAGAGCCACCAGATTTTTTTATATCTGATGTGGGTTAAAGAATACAATTTGCAAAAATAGTTTCTAAAACAAACTATTTATTAGTACTTACCTCTCGCATACAACCATCTCTCACCCCATCATATACATATATAATTTGATTAATTTTCGACTTCGCGCGAAATGAGTTCTAATTAAAACTAGTGTAAGTGGCTGGCGCGATAAGAGAACAGTTACCAAGTGCTGTATCGGCTTGCGTTTAGGGTTATATCACTGCTGAATTACAGTGCGATGATCTCATGAGGGAAGGTATATTGAAGGAGAAAGAGCAGTTCAGAGCTGTTGTTGCAATTTTTTATTGCTTAAGAAAATATATTATTAGGTACAGAAAAATACGAAAATCAATAACCTAAAGTTTTTCTTGAAAAGACAATGTCAGATGTAATTTTTACAAGCTTTTTTTACAAGCTTTTATTTACTTTCACCTGTCCCGTTGTCGTTCTGTAATCAAATCTTGCAACTTAAATTTGATCCACTTCCCGGTTTCCGATTGAGCTGAAATTTTGCATGCTTATGGAGATGAAAGCGTGTTACATTGTGATAGCCTGAGGAAAATGTTGTGATGTATTAATTAAATACAACTTATATGTTGTATTTAACAAATTAAAAAGAAAAATGTTGTGTTGTATTAATTAAATACTCATTTTCCTCAAGCTATCACAATGTAACACGCTTTCATTTATAAATGGGGACTATGATAAAGAGGGGGGACGAGATTGAATAATTATGTATGGTGAAAAGTTTTAGTGTTAAAATTAAATAAATTTGTACAATATGGAATTATTTTGTCCTAGACGAAGACGCTTATTTGTCGTTAAAGGTTACAATCAAGTTACAAAGTGTTATATTTCTTTTTAGAGTTAATTTATTTTTAACTTTTTAGTTCATTTTATAAACAAATAATAAAAGCTTGTTTTTAAAAAGGTTTTTTTTTCTTTAATTTTTTAAATAGATAAAAGTATTAATTTTTGTATGGAATAAAAACTACGCTACAATCTTTCTTGTCATTTCTTCCTGTCGGATAAAGACTATTGGGCTCGGGCCCAAGTCTGCTAATTTAAAATAGCCTCAGTTGTGTGTCGGTAGAGTGTCAATGGCATTTTATGACACATTTGGTATTCTGCTTAACAAAAAAAAAATCGTACTCAAACGTGACGTCACGAGGAACGTTAACGCAGTGTATCTTTATCATTTTTGGTTTAAGAGAAAAAAGAAAAAATACTTGTCGAATATTTTAAAATAATCATCACATAGATTTATTTTAAAACTAAAAGGACTAAACATTTTTTTTAGTCATCATGCCTATTTGGTATCTAATAAATTAATCATTTTCCCAAAACTCGCACCTAAATTTGTCTACCCCACAACCTTCACCACGCAACTACATTTTCCTTTCAACTACATGTCTATATGAAGTTTGACTTTGACAAGAAATAACAGACTTAACAACCAACATATCTAATTTTGATGAAACTTTTCACGCGGTTAAACTAAAACCAAGCTACAATATTTAGTTTGTGTTAATATTAGCTGTCTTGGCTTAGTTGGAGTGACTTTTCGGGGGTCTAGGGTTTGGTTGATTTTTGGTATTATAGTTTTTTTTGATTTTGATGAATATTGGTAGCCAAAAGAAGAAGGTGGCGAGATGACCTGGACACCATCTTGTATGTCTGGGCAGAGGCGGCCCAGGATAATGAATCGTGAAAGAAGAGGAGAGAGGCCTTTTGCCCAGCAGTGGGACACAGATGAGGCGTCTAATGAATACAAATGAAGGGACAAAATTGTGGACCGTTGCAAGTGGAGGGAAGTGGTCTCTGCCTACTCCAATTAGGAGCGTGGCGTGACAGATATTTGTGTATGTATGTACCTTCGAGCTAAGGTCTTATCTTATGAAGTGCTATAGTATGTCACTATGGTGACATCACTAAGTTGCTGTAGTGACGTACCATAGATAGTGTCTTGTTAGGCATCCAAGCGTTAGGCTTTAAAAATGAATTTGGTTATAGTTTTAGATAAAAAAACAACATTTAAAAAGTGAACACATATGGCAATTTTGAAAAAAAAAAACATTTTTGATTTTAATTTTGGACATCGTGAAGTATGAGTGAGTATGTAAAGCATCCATAGTTAAAAATCATATCAAATGATTTACAGAAAATCCATTACCATTGAAACAAAGTACTTGTCGCATTTGTCGTCAATAAAGGATGACATAATTATGACACTAGAAAAAAGAGGGGATATGACACATCAAACACTCAAAAAGACAAAGGATCAGACAAAGGGGGTATAGAAAATTGGGAAGGGTGTTTCTTAGACTGATCAAGGATTTGACTCCTTTTACAGACTTGTGCAATGTGCACATAGTTACTTTTAACAGTTTTCTAAAAAAATAAAATTTTTAAACACCTATATAATATAGTTTCATATAATTTATTAAGCATTTATTCAGTACGGACATAGTCTAAGTACAAAAAAGGAACCTATATTTTTTTTATGAGATTAATTTATTTAAACAATACACTTTATTTGTATAACTAACATGGCCACATTTATAATCAATAAATAATCTAGTAAGATGACAAAGAAAAAAATATATATTAAAAATAAAAAAAAATCATGATAATGAAAAAGTTTAATAGAAAATGTTTATCAATACCACAACACTTTACAGATATCTTTGCAGGAGTCTTAAACAGTGTTACTCTATGGTTGAATCCAATAGGGTACTCAGACATTGTCCATTAGATGTTATTGAAGATTTTAATATCTAGAGTTATAAAGAAAGAGCTCGATTGATAAAAAGCTTTGGAGATTAAAATTGCGGTTGAAAGGGAATCGAGAAAAGTTAAAAAAGAAATTTTAAACTAACGGTCTGTTTCAGCATCTGCAGATTAAATTTATCTGACAGATATGTCGGGGAACATCTGAGACTACGTTCATGAGGGCTATTTTGGAACCATTTGCAAACTCCTTGCTGCTAAAACGCAAGAACTGGCTCGTTTTCTAACGGGTTGTCAAGTTGGCGCTTTCATATTTGAAGAGGCTGTCATGATGGATGATTGTTTGGATTATTGATTTGAAGAGTTATCGGAAAACATCACGTTCACCTTATTATTTGATAACGTGATTGCAAACTACGTAATAAAGCCAGTTTGTTCGTTACACGCCCACTGTCTTATTTTAACTAAAAGCTTAAACACCACTTCTGATGACTCCTCGCCGACATATATGTTATACCTGTCTCTGTCTGAAACGTTATAGTTTCATGAAATAGACATAGGTTTATCTGTCAGTTTTTTATCAGTAGTTGGTAAAGCACGTATACTTGTCTTAAACATTAATCGAAGCATTTTGTAATCATCTATTAATCATCGTGCTGTCATATTGTGATTTTTGGCAGTGACAGTGACAGCTATAGGTGTAATAGAGCATTAACTTTAATTTACCTTTTTTGCAACTAGCTGTAATACATAGACCTACCTAAATAACTGTCAAGACTCTTTCCCATCGGGGTAGGCAGACACAACTTCCCTCCGCTTGCTACGATCCAAACATTTCTTTCGCTTCATCCAAATTCATCAGTGATCTCACACATAAGTACATTAGCAGACACAACTTCCATCCGCTTGCTACGATCCGCTCTTTCACTTCATCCACATTCATCAGTCGCCTCATACATGCACGTCGGTTTAGGGTCCTCTGGTATTTTAAACTAGGCCTTCCTTTAAGAACTTAACTTTTTTGGCCCTAAAAATCATACCAACCAATAAAACCTAATAGGACGGAGCATAATACGTCCAAAAAAAGATTGACAACACTCCCTCAATAAAATACGTCTCGAAACCCCATAAAACTATAAGAAAGAAATATAGCCTCTGGAATTTCTACGCTATAACCGTGTCCATTCGGCAAAACCCCAAATGTCATACCAATGAATTCATGTCCGTCGTTTTTTTGGTCGCTTTATCGCATTTCTTTATTACGGTCGACCGTTTTGCTTTGGAGCTTGGGTAGGTTATGGGAGGAAGTATTTGAGTGTATAAAGTCAATCTTTGGATAGTTTTTTTGTAATTAAAGATAAGTTATACAACTTAGTTATACAACAAGCTTACTTTCTTTTTCTCTATTATTGTGTTCAAAAAATAAAATATCATATAGATTTTTAACCTCAGCTAATCATTTCGTATTTAAATTACGAGGTACATTCTTGTATTCAAATTATATTGTATTCTTTATAGGTATTCTTGTACATCTGTTATTCTTGTACATCTGTTATTTCTATCATGAGATGTATTTTTTAAAATAATCATGATCATGTAACCCTTTGGCTAGAACTTTTCAAGGTTTCCCTAAAGATATTTCTAATCAGTCCTTTTAACGCCCCCTCTACAGAAGCACGAGCCTGCTCTTATACGAGAGTTATTAGGCCCCAAAGATGTAGGTATCCAATTTAAGAACATCTGATGATCTTTAGCGAATTAATAGTTTAGACCGAATACATACAAAGATAATTCGATTTTAAAACTTATTGTGCTAGCGCGCGGAGACCAATTATTCAAACTCGGTCCAATAACCTTTCTTAGCCCCAAAATTTTCCGAGTATAGGGATATTTCGGTATATATTTTTATAGGAGCATTCGAGGGTAGAACAAAATACGGTTTTGAGGGTTTTGCGAATAATTTGTTTATGACCGTCATATTGGTTTCGGCAGTTCGCGCGTTTAATAAAGGGACCTTTTATTCCTTAATAATCGGCTTCTATAGGCACTCTTTATTTATTTTATTAAGATTAAAGTATTAGGAGTTATTACTGTCAAAGGTTCAGTGGCCTACCAATGTTCTCGTAAAACATCACTTTTATAGATTGAAACATTAGCACACTTTTTAAAACGTTATACTTTTGTTTCACTGGATCAAACTCAAATTCAAATAATATTTATTTCATATGCAAATATACACTATCTTTCTTGGCAATGTTATTTTTAAGTGAGGTAATACTAGATTCGCAAGTAAGCAGTTTCCCCAGAGAAGAACTAGCAAAAAGGCCATCCAACCTAATTGGTATATAGTACAAATTTTCGGTATCACTTAAAACTAAAACACATACTACTCACACTTACACACTTTTTCATTTTTAAAGTTCTTTATCTCGGAAAGTATACCACTTTTGACAAATTATCCAAAATACTATCGTCTTATAATATTTTTCTCTATCGATTGACGTCAGTTTTATCAGTGGCCGCCAATTTTTTTTTCCATACTAACTCTAATATGGAATGTTTCGCCTAATTGATACCGATTTTTTCACTATAACCAGGCTCCATACAAATATGTTAGATGCCATTTATCCCGACTATGGACAAAACCTCAAAAAACGGAAATTAGTCCTAGTACTATCTTCAAAGCTCGTTTTATAATAAGGGGGTTTTGGTTTACTGTTTACAAATAAAGTATTGCAATTCTAAAACACACAGATGCATGTATTCACATATCCGTGGAGCGATTACTCTAGAATTATCTACGTAACTTCAAAAACGTCTTTTACAAAAACTTCCTTCACTACCAAACAAACCCTAGCCTAAACAAATCAGTCAAACCAAAATAATTAATGAGCCACTCCCAACGCGTATTAACGCGATCAAAGCGACATGATTGATACAACATAATATGTAGCGTTACAGAACAGAATGCGCAATTACAAACACCTATTCCGAATTCATCATACGCCACAGAGCACGCAAATGACACGATAGAACGTATAACCACTTGTTATTCAATAACCACCTTCCCCCATGTATCAATTTATCATGGATTCAATGAAGGCGAAACTATATTTCATTGGTGAACAACCTGACATTGAGTTTTGGGGGCACAGATTAGTTATATCAGTAGGTAAAGTTGGTTAAGAAGTATTGTTATGTTAAGATTAGTAATAATGGCTAATAAGACTAATAACACTACCAAAGTATTGTTTTTTAAATGATTTATTATAATGAAACTGTATTCTGAAAAATACCTAATTCACTTTTTACTTTTATGCTTTCACTGCGAAGACTTCACCCATTTCCATAAATTCTATTGGAAAATTTTCATGAATACCTACTCTGATTAATTTAAATTTAGTTATAAGAGATTAACCGTAACTTCGTTCGCATTTATCAACATAACTCGGAAAATGAATGCAATAACTTAAATAATTATAGCCTATGTGTTTTTCTAGTGTGCTACAAATTTTCAGTGCCATGAAAGAGTGACAAACATCTTGACATCCATCCATCATAGGCTCAAACTTTAACATTTATAATATTATTAGAACGTAGGGTATTACATTAATTTAAAAAAGTCTGATGTATTTTAGTAAGTTATCACTTTAACAAAATAACAACAATTGCTGCAACGTAAGCCTCCTAAAATAAAACATCTGATATAATTTTACTACACGAAAAACAGATTTCCTGCTACGATTTTCAACAATAACCCAAATCACAATTCAATACACAACAATATAAGGCTCCAATTAGCGTATCACGTCTGAGATATAGTACATTTTGTATCAACTTCGAATGTTGCATATTGACGTCATCTAAAAGGGAGTTGCAATCGAATGCAAAATAGCTTGGCCATGGATTTGGCATATGTTATGGGGTGGAAACTATCCACTGGACATACAGGACTTAAAAACTCTAGTACTTTTTGCACAAAGACACAAAATGGCCAGGTAAATAAATGAAGTGGCAATAGACGACATTATTGCTATGTAGCAATATCTTTCAGGCTAGGTAGCAATACCTTTCAGGCTTAGAATACAAATAAACATTCTGATTGCTGTTTTTTTTGCTTCGACATTTTGTATCGAGATTTTTAATATTTCAGAAACTAGTTCAGAATTCATAGAAAAACTCAAATGTCTTTTTATAAGTCAGTTCAGTTGCCAAGCCTACAAGTGTGAATAACTTTATACAATATATTCTGCCACTGAAGCTCACGAGAAAAATACGTGAAATATCGACAAATGGGATCATAGACTATTCTTGCAATATTAAAGAGCGCCTCTCATGCCGGTGAAGTCTACGCAACTCAGGGGCCTAAGTCAGCTATTTTGCAAAATTCACAGTTGTGTTTCGCCAAAGTGTCAATGTCATTTTTTGACACATTTGGCCGCAATCAAAGCCATTGTTTAGCAGAATACCAAATGTGTCAAAAAATTACATTGACACTGCCGAAAACAACTGAGGCTATTTTAAATTAGCAGACTTAGGACCCTGCTTTATTCTCTGCCCTGATACGACATAACTTCTAAATAGCTTGTATATCCCATATATGCCCAGAATTATTTTTGTCTCCGATTTCTATCATTTTTGGATATGTTAGTGTTAGAAAGGTTCCTAGCAAAACTCTTAAGGGGTGATATGAGGTAGGAGGGGGGGAAGACTATATTTTTTAATGGGTCGTAAACGACCCTAGGGTCATATGTGAGTAAAAATACCGTTTATTTATTGTGTTCAATTTATTGAAAAAATCTTCAATTATGTAACTTGGAGAAGAATTTTGCATGAAAATTATCAATTTTGCACATTCGCTGTATGCTGTTTTACTTTTATTTTTACATAAAACTGTTACAGATAAATAAGGATACCAATAAAGTAGTACATTTCATTACCAGACAAAGAGAAATTCATATTTCCCGATTGAACAGCGTACATACTCATAACTGTTTCATGATTGAATAACAGCTGAAAGAATGTAACAGGGTCAGTATCTTCGGATAAGGTTGTAACTGACGTAGGTTGCAGTGGTCTCCACTCTTGATTATTCAGAAGCAGATCTTTCTTCACCCAAGTTCGCACTCCATCCGGTTGCTGTTGATTACCTGTTACATGACTCCTTCCACGATTTCTTCCACCACTCCTTCCACGCCCCCTTCCACGAACCCCTCCGCGTCCATTTTCCTCTCCTACAGATTCACCAAAATTACCAAAAGCTCCACGACTCCTTTCTCGTCCAACCCTCCCCCTTCTTCCGCGTCCTCTTATGCTTGCTCTTCCACGTCTGCTTTGTTCTGGCGGCGAGGGCGATACACCTTCAATTCCTTCATCCTCTTCAAGAAAGGGACGCCTTCCAACGACAGCTACTCGCGCCTGATGGTCTTACAAGCTGGCGCGAGGAGTTGTCGTCGGGATAAAAGCTGAAGATAAGTAAACACCGTCAGATACCCTTCCATCGCCGGGTGGGTCAATAAAAATATCAGCACCTTGTATCTCAGCATATCTGTGAAAGCTGTCCAGCACTTCAACTACTTATTTTGTTTGTTGTAAACCGTTTTTGTGACCTGAATATACAAATAGTAAATAAATAATAATGTACGACCCAAGACCCAAGGGGTCAATATCGACCCATCAAAGTTTGGATACCAATTTTAGTAATAAAAAACATGTTTTCCCGAACACTTTTACAAATATAAGATAGATAGACTATCTAATTTTACTAAAACAATAACAAAAGAAGCACATTCTCACATAAAAAAATATTACTTACATTTTTTTCAGCAAAGACCAACTTTTTCGTCATCTCATATTATAAGTCAATTTGAACTGTCAGAAATAATATCGAAATTACCCGCTAAACAAAAATCGGTTATTTGTTTACTTAGATTATACCCTTACCATCCAATAAATGTCCCTAGGTATCACAATTTAGCGATAACGTTCATAACATAGCATTTTTGCTAAAACTAGTGTATCAGGACAAAAACGACCCGATGGGCATATATGGGATATAGTCAAAACATCACTACCCCAAAACAGTATTCGATTCAACCCGTCCGTATGTCACCCTAATCTATATGTCTTAGTTGATCCACCGTGGCAGTATTTCATATCGGAATGGGAACTAATTGTTGGGGCGGCGTATTCGTGTCGTGTCTGCTTTGATAGTCGTTTTGACCATTTGTTATCTATTGAAGTTTAGCTTGGGGTCCGGTGATATGCGATTGGAAATATTTAACATGTAAGTTTTGGAACTGTTCAAGTACACGAAGTGGCAAGGTGTAGGTTAGTTTGCAAGTTTTATGAAAATATGTTTTTTTAAAGTAAATAAATATGGATGTAAATGTTAGGAGGGAAAGGCCAAAGTGAACGAATCTCGATCAAATCAGGGACTTGCTAATAAGGTTAAGTCAAGAGTACCCTAAACAGACGTGCATGTACGAAGCGACTGATGAATGTGGATGAAGCGAAATAAGTTTTTGTATTGTAACTAGTGGAGGGAAGTGGGTTTGGGAAAGAAGCGTGGCAGATATGTAGGTATGTATGTATGAATAGCTACCCGCGTTTCGACCACTCAATCACCACTCGTACGTAGGTACGAAAGCGGCCTATAGTAAATAAACAAAAAAAAAATACTGCTAATCATCAACTTATTTTAGGCTTTTACTCACACTAACGATTAAGGTCTATCTATACAGATCTGGGCCGTGCTAGGGACGTGTCCGGGCCTTGGCCCATCAGGAGGGAAAACAATACATCGTCATGACAACGTGTGTGAACGAATCCATAGAAAATGTATGGAATGATATTTTTTCCCTGACACGTCCCGGACACGGCCCGGATGTTTGTAGATAGACCATTATAGGTTGTATATTTCTTTTGATTCTTTTGATTTTTTGATTTTCTAAATAAAAAATCAAAAGAAATTAAACACAGATACAATTAACTACATGAACAAATGCTACAGTGATTGTGCGAATCCCGAAATTCAAATTGGGACAAGATTTACGTGCCAAAACCCATTAGGTATAACTGCTTGTATATAGTTCAGTGGTTCACAAAGTTTTTGAGTGGGTTATGAAATACCTACAGTGCGTTTACGCACTACCAAACAATGAAAGAACGAGTTTCTAATCATGACATTGAAAAATTTAAATATCTACCTATTTTTTTACCCGATTACGCCAGAAGGAGGGTTATGTTTTCGAGAGTATGTACGAGTATGTAGGTATGTTTGTATGTATAATTCTTTGCCATGTTCTACAGCCTTTACAGCTTGATAGATTTTAGCTTGAGGAGTGTCGTTAGATTCGTATTTACAGTGAGAGTGACACTGGGTACATAAAAAAGGCATTTTTTAAACGCAGTAGGGATTTTTTTACAAGAAAAAGTTTGGTTATTTGACGTTTTGTCCATAGCAGAAACGTCAAAAAATAACATTAATTCTAGAACAATCTTTGAAACTCGTTTTGTAATGCCGCCGTAAAGCCGCCCGCATGCCGCCGGGCTAGGCCGGCGGCTTTATGTCACACGAATGGCAGCTGTCAAAAAAGCCGGCGGCTTTATGTCATACGAATGGCAGCTGTCAAAAAAGCCGGCGGCTTTATGTCATACGAGTGGCAGCTGTCAAAAAAGCCGGCGGCTTTGGTGTGTAGTTACCATAATAAGGGGGTAGGTATTTTATCGAATATCAAACCCAACTTTGCGAACCACAATCCCAGTGCATACAAGACCATATCATTCGGGTACTATCTTCAATCTTGGTCCGCGTGGCCACTAACAAACAACTACTGCGTTCGGACATTAACGTGGAAAGCGTAACACTCGTGACATCTAAATTTCGGGTAGCCGCATGGTACGGGGATGAGCTAGGAAATTTGGAGCTGGTATTTCTAGTCACGGAGGACTTGTTGTGTTGTTGTTAGCCCGTATAATAATATGTCCCCACCGAGGGGCACGAGCCTACTCTTATACAGAGAGTGATAACACCTTCGAATTTCTTCTTTGGTGTATGCAGGTTTCCTCACGATGTTTTCCTTCACCGTTAGCATCTGGTGATGGACTGTGATGACTTACATACACCTAATAAAAGAGGGAATAGAAGTTGTGTCATATCAGGTACTCTAACGGGCGGCAGAGAATAGAGAAGAGTGACGCAGACTTCACCGACAAGAGCGACGCTCTTAAATTTATGATGATGATTTCTTGCACAGTTTCCTGAAAAGCTTATTTTTTGTAAAAATGGTGACTAACATTGTGGATTTTGCCAATGTATGAAACTTTTTGCCTTTAGTTACGATCCTTCTTTAAAACCACATTTACAACAAAAAAATATAACATTTCGTTCGTTTCGGTCATTTCGTTCTATTCGTTCATTTCACGTATTTCATTACATTTTGTTAATTTCATTTATTTCGGTCATTTTATTCATTTCGTTCATTTCATTCATTCCGGTCATTTCATCCATTCCGGGCATTTCATTCTTTTCGTTCATTTTATTCATTTCATTCATTACGTTCACTTCACTCATTTCTTTCATGCACCGTTAGGTTAGGGTAATCTTGACTTGGCCTTTAGCAAGTTCCCTATTGCAATGAATTTATTAAAACAGTCTCCAAACCTTCCTACCTCATAGTCCACAGAACGGCGCTGACCACGATCTGCTAGGCGACAAAACATATCGGCTTCATGTCTACTGTACACCTCTACGCAAATACATTGTACCCACGATGGATGTACCATTGCGAAGGTAGCTTTTGTGTAGCGAGGAATAGATATTTTAGTAAGGCCTGATTTAGATCGTCTAAAACCAGGTCCGCTTCTCATGTTTTGAATGAATATTTTGTTCAAATTGAATGATTTGCTGACAAAACAAAGGAAAATTTCATTCATTTCGTTCAAAATCATTCAATTCGAACAAATATTTGTTCAAAACCTTGAGCAGTGGAGTCTTTAGTGTTAAGCAGAGTATTTTAAAACAACTTGAAAGGCAAGTTCTAAGTTTTAGTTTAAGTAGAACCGCACTAAAGCAAGTAGGTAAACGCTACTAAAGTAGTACTACTTATTTTTTAAAGCACTTTGCTTAACACTAGACTAGATAAAGCATATCAACAATACTATTCGTTTTCAAAAAACTCAACTTTTTGAATGAACCCTTATCAACTTTCGTATTTTAGCTTCCCACATTCTCAATGGTCTTTAAAAGCATCGCTTTTGTCGGTGGAGTCTTCGACACTCTGTTTTATCCTCTTTCTCGCTCTCTATCCACAAGCTGTTACATTTCTTTTGTTTTCTACTAGTGACCCTTCTAAAACTTTCTAGAACATTCTAGAACCTTCTAAAACAAAAGCTAGCCCCCCAAAAAGCAAGTTTCCTGTCCCGTTGTCTCTCTGATTGATTTACGCCATCGCTGTCGTCCGTCCGGCCTTTGTGCCGCCGCCATTTCCCTATGTCGCTTCTAATTGCAACCATAATTCATGTCTAGTAATAATCTTGTGTGTTATTATCGGATAGCAGGTGAGACTATTGTTGGGCCTAGGAAATTAGGTAGTTCAAAGGAAATTAAGTGTGTGCTAAGCTGGTAATTGTCTAGAAAAAAAAAACTGGTTCAATCGGCCAATCGTGGTTGTATTTTCCCCCGCCATTTTTTTTCGACGTTTGGTTTGACTCCCAGCTAAAGGCCAAAACACACCGGATGCGTATGCGTACCTCTGAGTTGTAATGTATGGAACTGTATTGGACAGGACACACCGCTTGCGTAACGTAGACGTAAACGTCGACGTGACGCGTAGACCGATGTCACATCGGGTTACACCGTAACTGTGATAACAAGTTAAGTCAACATGTAATTGTATATAAAAGTCTCGATTTAAAAAAAAGATATATTGCACATAACGTAGGGCCCTGTGCCGAAGGTTTCTTGCCGTCTTCTTCCTCTCGGCTCAGGTAGTGAACCGGCAGTAGTTTTAGATTAAAAAAGTGACATCAAAAAAGTGTAATGAATTTTGCCTATTTTTGAATAAAACACTTTTCATTTTCATTTTCAACTACGCGCGTGGCTACGCCGTGCGTAAGCACGTAGACGTACGCATACGCATCCGGTGTGTTTCAGCCTTAATACCACCAGTCTATCTAGCACAATTCATGTTTCTAATATAAAATCGAACTGCGATAAACACGTCATCTTATTTAAGATTATTGTGCCCTCATGCTTTATTCATACACATAAGCGAAATGCTTCAGAGCGCACAAAGACTTGTGTTTTGAAAACAGCACCGTAATGATTTTCAGAATAAACCAAACAAAAATATTAAAGAAAATTGAAATTCGCGTATGTATTTTGACAGTTACTACATTGGTCCTCATGCTGTCTTGCCTTCTCCCAGTAAATCGTTATAAAAAACCCTCAAAGAGGATATAAAGTGATAAAAATATAAGTCAGTACCTGTTGCACTATCTACGACATTACACTATCTATGAAATAGCACCTTAGTTGACTAACCTGGCTGTATTTTTAAAACACTTCACCCAACTTGTGACTTGCAATAAACAAATTCTAATTCTAATTCATTTAAATGCTAGCTTTTTTAAAACCAAAAACATAGCTTCAATAATAACATAGACTTAAACCAAAAGACAATAAACGTCACAATAACAGATCGCTCAGATTATCACCAGTGTACCCCGAACTAATGACAATTGTGTTTCAATCGGAATCCGAAGCGAAGGGTAATTAATCATGAGTACATTTGGTACATCGTACATCCGACGTGACATAATCAATAAGCTATCAGCGTTTGGGTTGTTCTAGGGATGTATTCCGAGATTCTGTAATGTTAAAGAGAAGATAGGTTTGGTATGGATAAATGAACACACGTTTTTACAAAATATATACACACTGCAAGAGTGGATGGAAATGCTGGGAGGGAAAGGCCAAGATGAACGTACCTCGATCAAATCGGGGACTTACTAAAGAAAGGCCAAATCAAGAGTACCCTAAACCGACGGGCATGTATGAGGCGACTGATGAGTGTGGATGAAGCGAAAGAGGTGTGTTTGGATCGAAGCAAGTGGAAGGAAGTGGTCTCTGCCTACCCCAATGGGAGAGATGCGTGACGGATATGTATGTATGTATGTATACACACAGACACACATAATAAGTATACACGCGTATATATGCATATTAGAATTCCCAAGGTTAGGTTTAGGTTATTTTTTTTATGATAACCCAGAAAATAGGTCTGTGACAGACGGGATGAAGAGCGGAAGGGAAGGGGTAACAACTTGTTGAAGCATATTTACTACTTTAGCTAGTTTGGGCCGGATATTATGAATAATGACTGGTTAAAGTTATTAATTAATTAATAACTTTATCTGGTCAATTTGATTATTATGTAATGACCGGTTATTATGTATAATAGCTAATTAATCACTTTGGCTGTAACATATACACAACACATATTTTGATCGTAATGACTCAGAAATGGTGGGTCATAGGAAAAAAAGTATCGATACATTTTTTTGCAGAAAATTTTCCGATCTACAATATTGGTCGTGGGTGTTTTTATGACAGGTAATGTAACGTTTCATTGAAACTCGCAAAAAAACTCATTTTAGGACGTCTTGATCTTGAATATAAAACAAAACCTGAACTGTGGGGAACCTCACCATTTTATTTCAAATTATAATTTGAACAATGTCTGTAATTTTCTACTTGATGTTCATTTGTGTATCATCAAATGTTCGTCATTGGATTTAAAAGCCGACTAAATACAAATCAATACTAGCCATACGCGAATTAAGCTATCAACAGGCGTTCATTAAAAAAGTTGGGTTATACAGTCAGAATTGGCCGCTTTATGTTATCTACACACCAAAGCCGCCGGCTTTTTTGACAGCTGCCATTCGTATGAGGAAAAGCCGCTGGCTGGCCTAGCCCGGCAGCATGCCGACGGCTTTGGTGTGTAGATAACTTAATGCTGTCTACACACCAAAGCCGCCGGCTTTTTTGACAGCTGCCATTCGTATGACGTAAAGCCACCGGCCTAGCCCGGCGACATGCCGGCGGCTTTGGTGTGTAGATACCATAAACCGACATTTCCGCATCGTATTCTTCCCAAACAAACCCCTAACGTGTATACGTCATGCGATTATCCAACTGTCGTCCAACACGAAGCAGATTTATGATAGCATATATCACTATTTCAATATTAAACTCGAGGGGAACTGGCTGGTAATTAGAAGGTTTAGAGAGAAAGAAGGTTCATTGACGTATGTACTTAGCGCTTGAATGTGAAAAATTTTAGGTTTTTAAGTGATGTCAAAAGAGATTTGTGTATCCTTTGTAGATAGATTTTTCTTTTTTTAATGTTTCAGTCATCTGAATGAATTATGCATAAGAAGGATGTTAGCCTGATGAATATAAGTCAAGCTTTCCTACCGTAATTAGACACCGCAATGAGAAAACAAAAAAACAATGACAACTGCCTTTACTGCCATTTTTATTTGGTTATCAAATCAGCCAATTTTTAGATAGGTACCTAACGTTTAGTCTAGTTGATCATCTTAAAGGAGCGTCGTTCTGGTCAGTAGAGTCTACGTCAATATATGCTCTATTCTCTGCCGTCCGTTTGAACGCATACGACACATCTTCTATTCCCTTTTTTATTTCTATTTAAGTCCGTCGTGGTCTTCCTGATCTGGTTACTCCAATCCAAAGAAAACATAGAACATAGATATCTATAGTATATAAAGATGTAGTATAGAGGCTAGTTGAGGTAGGTGGCGGTGTCAGGCACCCTTTAGCGACACACGTCGCTCCACTATCCGCACGCCGCGTGAAGCCTTCTGCATATTTTAGAGCTTAGGCTAACTTAGAATGGAGATGAACTTTTGGATTTTAGGGGTTGAAATTTCTTAAAGGCTTAAAAGGGTAATTAATTATAAAAAGAACCAAATCATTACGACCTGGCAATTATTCTTATTAAAAATACTTAAGTATACACACACCATTAACAAATTAATACTCAATCTATCTGCAAATATAAACAAATCAATGTCAGTAGTTAGTATAAAAATGAAAGCGTTGTCGGGCTTCCTTCAAAAAGTCTGGGTCAAAGTCTGCAAATTTAAAATAGCCTCACAGTTGTATGACGGCAGAGTGTCAATAGCATTTTTTACACTTTTGGCATTCTACTAAACAATGGTTTACACTAGTTGCGGCCAAATGTGTCAAAAAATGACATTGACAGTCTGCCGAAACACAACCGATACGATTGTAAACTAGAAGATTTGGGCCCAAATACAGGTCCTGTAAATAGTTTTGTTAACTTCATCGAGTTTCTAGCTGGATACTAAAGGTATTAACTATATTTTAAATCTTGCATTTACTTCTAAAATAACATCTATTAACAATAAATTCTGAGAATTTCCACAAAATAAAGTTTTCCACACTAACTTAACCTAGTCAGAGCATACTATTTATATCACGACACGCTCTGACCAATCACCGTGGTGCGATAGGCAGCAATTTGAATTCAGAATTACTCCACGACACCACCTTACATTCTGCTGTTACTAAACACGATCTTGTTTCAAACCACCCTTATTTATTTAACTATAAGACTGAAGTTTGGGTGTCGAAGTGTTGGAGACTGTAATTTAGTGTGGTAGTAAGTATTGCAGTTGATTTATGCATTTGTTCGATGAATTATACTTGGTCGTATGTCGTTGACTTGTTTGAAGATAAGTTGAGATGTCGCTTTGTTGAAATGTGGATAGAATCGAGTGAATCTTAGCTCGAGTTTGGACGAAAATTGGCCTTTATGCTAACGCTCAGTAGGTACTATAAATAGCGATATAGAATGCTCATCGGCAATCATCGTATTCCCGAATACAAAACGAATGCTAATTGCCAAATAGGTACATCAATTATTAGATTAATTTTTCACCGTAATTTGAATTTAGAACTAAGTATTTTTTTGTTCTATCATTTTGTGAACCACGACTTATTAGGTCGTATCAGAAAATTATTTTTTATTTACATTATTTTCGTCTTTCATTTGGTAACTTTTAAGTGGCGCAACTGAACACAAAATGAAACAAGTGCTAAATGAACGAACTAGTGAACCGATCCAACATTTTTGGGCGTCTTAATGCGTTCCATACGTTGGGCACGTGGGTCCGTTTTTGCCTAAAGGTGCGTACAGACCATGTCACATAACATGTTATTTAACATTGTTATATAACATGTTTTACATAATGTGGACACTGAATGTTATAAAACAATGTTATTGATATGTACAACAATGTTATATAACTTTGATCGCGTGGAGGTGCGTACAGACCATGTAACATGTTATTTAACTTGTGTTTTATAACACGTCCACACTATGACCTTGTGATTCAACATTGCAACATAAAAATATAACAATGTTATATAACATTACAAAAAACAACAATAAACAACAACAATGTTAACAATTAACAATGCAATACATTGTTATTCTAATGTGTACAGTATTATTTTATGTTGCAATGTTGAATAACAAGGTTACATAGTGTGGACGTGTTATATAACATGTTACATGGTCTGTACGCACCGTTAGGGATCTAACTCATAAGGTCTGCAAAACCCAAGTCTTTTAATTTACAATAATCTCAGTTGTGTGTCGGCAGAGTGTCAATGTCATTTTTGACACATTTGGTCGCAATCAGTGTAAGCCATTGTTTAGCAGAACACCAAATGTGTCAAAAAATGCCATTGACACTGCCGATACACAACTGAGGCTAATTTAATGCTGTCTACACACTAAAACCGCTGACACGCCGCCGGCTTTTTGACAGCTGCCATTAGTATGACGTAAAGCCGCCAGCTTAGCCCGGCGGCTTTGGTGTGTAGATAGCATATTATATTAGCAGATTTGCGCCCCAGGTTTTCAAGAGTTCCATAACCACCAATGCGTAAGAATGTCAACCATCAAAATCTTTGTCGGCACTTAAATATTTAACACATCTGTTACACCAAATGCTGATCAAAATGATTTAAAAAAACGATTAAAAAACACCTTTTGCTATGGATTTCATATAATCGAGATCAAGCGCTTGAGTGGGCGAACACAATGACGTATTAGGCTTGGAAGTAACTTTAGATCGATTTAGAGATCCTCAAGTTGAGTGAAAACCTTGTAAATGTGGTAAAATTACTCCCCTGTCTTTTTCTTTGAACTTAAACTTGAACTTGAATGGGCGGAAAATATCAAAAGTAAATGAATTGAATTTATTTGACTTATTATAACTATATATTTAGTGATAGTGATATCAACGCGGTCTCGTTGGCGAGAATCATCACAACGAGACCGCTTATTTAATTAGACCTTTCCAATGGTTTGGACCACAGCAGTGGGCGCACAAATAAATTATGTACCTACACACACAACAATTAGATATTATTAGTTATTATTTTTTAAATTTTTATTGTTTATTTTACTATTTTTATTTATTTAGATATTTGTTTACAATTGATAAGTGTGCCACTCACTGCCACTGACACAAAATGGAATGACTGAAAATGAAGTAGGTATCCCCTTTCTGTTTAAAATAAAGCAAATTGCGTAATACGAATACTTACGGAACTCAAAGCTGTATTAATTTACTCACCTTCCTTGCTTCGTTAAAAAAAAAGTCTTTCGCGATCGGGACCTGTGTTTAACCGCTGTCAGGGGTTGTCAATCAAGGCCCGCTCCGCCTGCAGGCCGGCGTTTGACAGCCCTGAACTTATTTATTATTTTCGTTTATTCATTTTTATTATTTCTATAATACTTATTTTTATTTATGATTTTGATTAAAAACGTTCGATTTTCCTATTAGGTACAAATATTCAGGAAAAAGCATTTTTGATATTTTTAATTGATTTAACATTGTTTCTTTGTACCTACTTATATGTTAATAAAGTTAAAAATAATGTTTCACATTGTAGGTACCATATAGGTCGATTATTATTCATCAGTTATATAAATCATTATATCAATTAATGTTATATAAATTAATTAGCAAATATGGTTGTAAAAAACCATTATTTTAAGTTTATTTTTGCAGAGTTCCTATATTTAAAAACCATTTTTTTATTAAATAATATTTAATAAAACTTTTTGGTTACGACATTATTAAAAATAATATTTATTAATTAACAAAAGAAGTTTTTTTTTATTACGACCACATACTATCATCTAAGTCATACGTACCATTTTTCTGCACACATGATTTTGAAAAATAATCATAATAAGAATTTTCTGGACAATTTTTCGTAACAAATACGTCACCTAGTACATTTTCACTTTCTTCCATAAAAGGGGCTAATATAGCAGAGTACATAAGTAATAAGCATTTAGTATTATGTTTTACATTAGAATTGAACTGATGAAGTGTATTGGCATTATTGGCAGCATTGGCACTGTGAACTTCTGGATTGGCATCAGTAATCACTGTAGATATGTGATTGGCAAATGTAATCAAAGCGACGAATGAAAGGAGATTGATGGTATTCATGGTTGTTTGTCTGAAAAAAGAAATACATATTAATTCTGGAGAGTTTGGTCTACTCGACACCCTTTCAGTATTCAAAACCCTCAAAAACAAAAAGACCTAGAACTAAAACTTTATAAACCTATCATTATTTTTCGGTTTAGCGGACGTAAAGTTATTATATTGTTTTAACCTCTCACATCCCACTGACCCATTATAAACCCAATCACAATAGATTTTCTATTGTCCTTTTTTTCTAGGATGTGAAAGACTAATTTAATGTTTTTTAATTAATGCCTTTCCACGCATCATGCCAATTTGATGTTGATTTTACGTTTGTCATTTTAATAGCATGAAGCCAAGATCAAATGATAATTTTTAAAGTTTTTAAACTTATAATTTTGAAAAACATTCAAATATAATTTACTTTTGTAATTCAATATCGAACACCAATGAAACATTAGTACTATGCCTCTTATTTAAGGTAAAATTAAAAATTTTTGCACTTACCTCTGATAACATCCACAAAATCGTAAAAACAAATAATTTCTTTAATTTTCAAATTTTAATATTAATTATTTTGTTATATTAATTTCAGACGTCTCTCTCTTCATAAGTTTGTGTTGAAAATACATTATATTTAAATATTTTATATGCTAAGGACTTATTTGATGACGCATTAAGGTTTTTCCTCATTTAACTTTCCTTATGCACAACAATTGTATATTTTATTATTTGTAATGGACAATCGATGTTTTGATTCAAGTTAAGTAATTGTAGTTTCCATCATTTTGTTAGACAAAGATAAAATTTACATCAAGAAGCTCAATAAATAATACTTTTATCCAATAAATCTCAATAAATAAGTATTACCATAACCTATTAAGTGTTGAGCAGATAAAGAAAAACCAAAATCTTCAGTAAATCACTTTTATTACGTTCCTTCACTTTTCACTTCAATGACAAGGACAACTGTCTTTCAAATTCGTCCGACCAAGACGATCGTTTTTAATCGAATGGCTTACTGTTCAAAAATGAATACCGGGTGGGGTAGTTAGGGGTAGATTTGTGGAGGGGTTGACTCAGTATTGCCAGTGCAAAGTACGTAAAACTACAATTTGTAACAGCTCGGCCATCCGATCATCAACGAGTGCCTTCGTTGCAGTAATTAACAATCATCATCATTAAATATACATTTTCTAATACAATCACTATTATATATTTTTTAAAACTTACAATATTAACAAATCTTATCTATATGAATCAGCACTTAACACAGTTATCAATATCAAAAATACCTATATTTAAAACGATTGTTCATTTAAAAAAATAAAAAAAAACATCATTCTAGTTTTAATACTTAAGTACTTATATAATCAATTTCGCTAATACATACAAAAAAAAAACAACATTCCATTCTTTTCAGGAGTCATCTCTTTATCACATCTCTTTCACTCTTTGTACTTTGTGAGTCATTCACTCAGCACAGATCGCTTTACGAACTGTATATTGTTTCTCCTTGGGCGGCACATCATTGTGCCCAGCCTGCCCACAATATACTGTCGTCTTGCCCCATGGTTACAGCCTATGAGAATCCTTTCACATATACTGTAACCACGAGGACTTTTAATCACTCGATTCACAATATATACATACATTCCTTTTTCTTTAATTCCACAAACTAAGACAATATCAGTGAGAAGTTTCCATCAATTCTAATTCGCTATTGGACTATTATCTGTACTACGAGTGCTACTCTCAGAGTCGTTATCAGATTCACTATTAGCTCCGGTGAAACTTAGCCACGGGTGTATTTTATCAGCCGCTACAATAGCCTCATATCGTCTACCCTTACGAGATAGAGGAGTGTCCTCTACCAAATATCGGTCATTTGGTAGAACCTTTAAAATCCTATAAGGTCCCTGAAGTTTCGGCTCAAGTTTTCTGGATTGCCCGTTACCTGATGCAACAGCTCTCATAATCCGAACTAAGTCGCCTTCCTTATACTGCTTGGCAGGCTTTCTGTGTTTATCATATCTACTTTTACTTATTTCGTTTTGCTTTTGCATCAAACAACCGGCATCCGCTCTAACTTCCTCTAAATCACCTTCAACCAAGCCGTCCCCAACATCGGAAATAACCTCGCTCATTATTCCTTGGGAAGGGTTAGTCAACCTACGGCCAAATAATAACTCAGTGGGTGTCTTTTTTGTAACAGCGTGCATTGAGGTGTTAATTCCCAACTGAACATCTGGTAGGTATTGGTCCCACGATCTAGGGTCTTTACCGTGGGTCATCGCACCTAATGATGCCAGAATTGTTCTGTTCGATCGTTCGACCTGCCCGTTAGCGCGGGGTGTCGCTACTGCATTGAGAATATGCTTAATACCGAGAGATTGTGTGAAAGCCTTGAATTTCTTACTTGTAAAGCAGCTACCCCTGTCAGTGATCAAACGCGTAGGTGTGCCAAAGAATCCTATGTGACTTTTTATAACCTTAATAGTTTCGGATGCTTTTGTACTTTTGACCGCTGTTAAATTTATAAATTTGGTAAAAGCATCAATTATTACTAAGATGTAACTGTTTTTCTTTTTACTTTTGTTGAAGGGGCCTAAATGATCCGCATGAACGGTATGAAATGGAATTTCTATTTTTTCTATTGGATTAAGATGACCCTGTTGTGCTCCATTAGGTAGTTTGTGGTGTGCGCACTCTAAACATGACCTAATGTACTTTTTCAAAAATGTTCTCATCTTAGGAAACCAATATAGAGCACGAACACGTTCTAAGGTCTTCTCTAAACCGAAATGTCCTACGTCATCGTGATTCGCTTTTGCTATCTGCCACCGAGACCCCCTTGGTACTACCCACCTTAACGTGTTTTCCGCTACTATCCTAAATACCCTGCCATTTTTCAATTTGTAATTCTTACAGATATCTGCAACATTTACTGATTCTGGGTCTAATAGTACATCTCTAATACGCCTAATTTCGTCATCCGATGATTGTACGGTAACGATCCAATCATCTTCCGTGATATTAAGCACGTCAATTACATGTAGAGCATCCGAATTCGTATCTGTCGGACCGCGACTGAGCGCGTCGACGTGCGCCATCTTTTCACCAGGTCTGTATTCAAATTCACAGTCAAACTCCTGTAATTGTACCCACCACCTGGCAATGCGTGGAATTAAATCTCTTTTAGTTAAGGCGGTGCGCAACGAATTACAGTCTGTTACTATTTTGAATCGCAGGCCCAACAGATACACCCTAAATTTATTAAGCGATGCTATTACGGCTAACGTCTCTAACTCGAAAGAGTGTAGTTTTTGCTCGTCTATTGATGTTTGGCGACTATAGTACGCTACTGCTCTCCATAAACCCTGATTATCCTTTTGAAGGAGTATTCCCGCAATCCCGATTTTAGACGCGTCAGTATGTAATTGTGTTTCTAAATTTTTGTCGTATAATGCTAAAATAGGTCTACTGACTAACCGCTCTTTAATCAGATCAAACGCACTCATTTCCTCATTACCCCACTTCCACGGTGCATTCTTCTTCAAGAGTCCCGTCAATGGTTTCACTATAATAGCAAAATCCTTGACGAACCTCCTGAAGAAACCTGCCAAGCCTAAAAATCTCCTAACATCGTGTTGATTTACGGGAGTAGGAAATTTCGAAACGGCCTGAGTTTTATGAGACCCAGGTTGAATACCTAAACCACTTATCTCAAAACCGAGAAAATCTAGTTTGTCAAACATGAATTTACATTTATTTAATTTAAGAGTCAATCCTCCTTCCTTTAGGAGATTAAGAACTTCATCTAATCTGTGTAAGGCCTCCTCAAATGATCTCGCCGGAATTAATACATCGTCCATATAAACTATTACATAATCTACTTTGGATTTATTAAGAATTTTGTGCATAGCCCTCTGAAATACTGAAGGCGCGTTTGCCAAACCGAACGGCATCCTAGTATATTCATACTGGCCGTCCGGTGTGACAAACGCAGTCTTCTCTTGAGAATCCTCAGCGATGGGAATCTGATAGTATCCCGAGGCGAGATCAAGAGAAATAAATAGAGTGTTGCCAGATAATTGATCAAGAAGGTCCTCGACTCGAGGAAGTGGGTAGTGGTCGCGCTTTGTTCTACTATTTAGAGCCCGGTAATCAACACAAAGCCGTTTCTCTCCGTTTTTCTTTTTAACTATAACAATAGGGCTAGCATAAGGAGAAGAAGATTCTTTAATTATTCCGCAATCAAGCATTTCCGAGATCATACGTCTAACATCTTCGCGCTCAACGTGAGAGAGCCGGTAGGGCCTGTATACAACGGGGTTCTTATCGTTAAGCTGAATGTCCATTTCAGTAACAGTGGTGAAACCAAGATCCTTCAAGCAGGTAGAAAAACATTCTTTATATTTTAGTAACAAATTTGTGAGTTGCAGTTTTTGATCGGGATTTAGTTGCGGACCTACTTCTGGTTTAAATGAATCAATAGTGTCTTCAGTTGAATTAATGCTATACACTGTTTGACACTCTGCATGAAAAATACCACGGGTAAGTAATTGGTTATTGTCAAAAACTATATCCTTGAGTCCTAAATTATGTACAATTAGACGTCCTTTACTATGTTCAATATCATATTCTCCGGGAAACAAATAGTATTCAGCGCCTACTCGGCCTCGAATACCACCATGTACATATACTTTTCCAGAAAAATCATGTTTAGAATTTACTTGTATTGGCTTAATCTCACTCGGTTTCACCACAACAAGCTCACTACACATTAAATGTACTCTAAACTGATCATTCACAAGAAACTGTATTTTATCTGCAGTTTTAAGTATTTTTAAGTAAGGTCGCTCTGTAAATGTATGGCCTAGTAATACTGGACAGTTAATTAAATCATCATTAACAATTAATGTCTCAACGTTGCTCTCGGTAATGCCTTGTAACTCAACTGTGACATGCGTTTTACCTATTGGCTGGTAGGGTACGTTGCCAAGTCCTCTCAGAAATGGTAAATCACTATTTGAATCCCATTCCAACCCTAATTATAACGCGTTTGATAACCGGATTAACGTGCATTCACTGCCTAAATCAAGGTGACATTGCACTGAAGTGCCGTTAATTTTTATGGGAAACACGTATATACTAGATGTAACTTCGCTAGAAACTTTCATGACAGTTTTATCTTTGTCAGATTTTTGTGCTACATCAGTCTTATTGCAAGTGTTGGCCAGGTGTCCCAATAGATTACAGCGTGTACATTTTAATAAAGGCTTCGGGCATCGGAAGCTAGGGTGACCAATCTCATTGCAATTAAAACATTTTATACTATCAGTTTTATTCTGATTGGTTCCCTTATTGGCAGTGGATGGACGTTTATCTTTTTCTTTTGTATTCTTATCTGCATCCCTAGCCACGCCTGGCTTAATTGTTTTGAAAAATTTTAGTAAGTGTTCGGGCTCGGTAAATTGAGCAGCCTGCGCCCCTAATCTTATACTTCTATCTTCTATCCCAAAAAGAAGACAATCAACAGCCTCTTTACCACGGATCTTACAGCGATTCAGAAGGTTTATTTTAGAATAATAGTAGAGCTCGGGTGATTCGCCAAAACGTAGCTTCTTATTTAACATTTCTGTTAGTAATTCACCATAGTTTTGAGTCGAAGGGAAAGATTCAATTAATTTGGCTTTCCATTCTTCCCATGTATATAACATTGTGGGTAAACTCTGATACCACGCTTTGGCAACTCCACCAAGCTTTGGCAATGCAAAGTGAATGACCTGTTTTTCAGACCATTCATAAATTTGTCTACACTCCTCTACTTTCGACAACCAGACATCAATAGTTTGCTCTCGGATCATTGGATCAAATTCAGGAATAACATTGTTAAGCGAATTAGATGGAAACCTCTCACTCGCATTGGACTTTAATGATTTGATAGCATCAACAAAAGAATTAATCAAATAAGAACTAGATCGCTCATTCACTGTTTTTGTTCGGCTTCGTTTCGCTCTTCGTCGGCTACTGTCAGAAACGCTGCGTCTATCTGCACTATTGCTGCTACGACGCCGCTTCCGACCCTGCTCGTAGTTGCACTCGCTGTTGTCGAGACGGCTGCCACGACGGTTGCGCTGTGGGCTTCGACTGTAGCTACGACGTTCGCCGCGGCGCTCACTGCGGCGTTCGACATCGCGTCGGCTTAGATGTCCACCAGAACTTCGATCACGGACTCGCTGGCTACGCCAGCTAAGACGGCGTGGACTTCGATGTCTGTCGGGACGCACATGGCTTCTTTCGCTGCGCCGTTCTGATTCACGCCTGCTGACATGGCTGCCTTTGCTGGTTCGGCGTTCAGCATTTCCCACTGGTGTTTGTAGTCGTCTAGTGGTATCACTGTTTCTTTCCATGTTCGAGCTGAAATTAGATTTAAAAGGACGTAAATGTTCTACATAACATTTGTACTAAAGTACCTACATATTATTTATTATTATTTAGCAATTTTATAAAATTGAGGGTATTCTTAAAGAAAACCAAATATTTTCCTTGCTTTATTCCACTATTAGAAGATGACAGTGCAGCTAGAGTGTTCATGTACATAGAGTATATAGCTTGTTACTCATATGAGATCATTTGAGATCATTATTATCAGGGTGTGCCTTAATCAAATAAATAGCACGCATCGGCCACTACTCATGACTCATAACCACTAAACCGGGAAGTTATTTCATTGTAATTAATTGAAATAATATCACTTTGCACTTACATTAAACTACAAATAAAATGAAAACCTCCTCAGACTGCCAAACTATCGGGGAGTACCCCGACCGAATTCAACAGAATTCAAAGGTTAACTTCTTAATCATGTAGTAATATTATCGGGGTGTGCCCCGATCAAACATCAGCATCGATTGTCTCAGAATAAGCCTTCTCACATAACCAAACTATCAGGGAGTACCCTGATCAAATCTAGCTATAATTAAAGGCTATAAGAGCACGTGCCGTTACTATCGAGGAGTACCCCGACCACGTATCAGCACATACCTCTATTGAAACAATTTTGTGAGCGCACGGTAGGTAAAAAAAAATAACCATGCATGATTTTCTACAATAAAATAATGCAAAATGTTACTTTACCTTAGATCCCGCTTCTGAAGCTGTTGAGCAGATAAAGAAAAACCAAAATCTTCAGTAAATCACTTTTATTACGTTCCTTCACTTTTCACTTCAATGACAAGGAAAACTGTCTTTCAAATTCGTCCGACCAAGACGATCGTTTTTAATCGAATGGCTTACTGTTCAAAAATGAATACCGGGTGGGGTAGTTAGGGGTAGATTTGTGGAGGGGTTGACTCAGTATTGCCAGTGCAAAGTACGTAAAACTACAATTTGTAACATAAGTTACTGAAAGTACACGTATATAAAAAACGGTATTAAAAATAATTTAAAAACCCAACTGTATTGTAATGTATAGGTACTTACAGTTAGCCCTTCACGTCTCACTGCTAAGCAAAAGCTTCTGTCTTGCTCTATAAACAATTTTACTATGCGCCAGAATTTCCAATCTCCACAGAATGAGTCAAAATTGTCTCGCCACCTTAACATGCTGTTTTTCGTTTTGAGGTAGCCAGTCGATGGATTGTAGTATTTTTAATATGAAAATAAGAAGTGGTCTCTCTCTACCTATCCCGATAAGTGGGACGGAGATTGCTGCAACAACTTAGGTCAATATTGCCCGTCACTTCTATAAATGAAATATTATACTAACTACCATAGATTTTTTTGGCCAGAGGCAGCCGGAGATAGGGAGGCATGGAAGAATGCGAGGGACGCCTTTGCCCAGCAGTGGGACACAATAGGCTACTTAAAAAAAATGATTTTTTCCTTTTATTAAAATTTTCAAGCACACTTACAATTTTAAGTAGGTATTACCATTTTAAAATTTAAAAAAACTTAGTAACTTTGATTGTCGTTATAGATTTTTCACCAAAGTTATATTATTTAGCTTTATATTTTTTTATAGGAAGATTAAAATAATTTCAATAATAATATATCATATTTTCATTTCATTTTCTAAAACAATGACTTATTCCTCATCAATTTTTATTTAGGTAAACAATATGATAAAAAAAAGTGAACTATGCAAATATTATGTTTAAAATACACCATACAAAACATTATAAGTAAATAAATTATATAGTCTATCCTTAAAACAAAAACTGTGATTCTTTTCTTATTACTCTGACCACATATTACTATCTATATCAACCGGACCATTTTTCTTTGCACAAGAATTTGTAAATGTATCATAATACGAACCGGCGGGACAATTCTTTGTAACAAAATTGCCATTGCCTAGCACATTTTCACTTTCTTCCATAAAAGGGGCTAATATGGTTGAATACATTAGAAGTAAGCTGTTACTATTATACTTCATAGGTGAAATGAAGTGATGAAGTGTATTGGCAGCATTGGCACCGTGAATTTCTGGATTGGCATCAGTAATCATCGTAGTTACTTGATTGGCAAATGTAATCAAAATCACGATTGATAAAGTATTGATGATGTTCATGATTGGTTATCTGAAACAAATAATATATTGAGTGTTGGAGATAATGTTTTATTTATATACAAAAGAAAGAAGAAATGATTATGATTTAATTACAGATATACAATTTCAAAAAGGTTAGTTTTTAGAATAGTTATTTTGTAGAATGATTTTAAATAAAAAAAAATAAAAGACATATGAGACGACTTTTAATTAGTGAACGATAGAAAAGGATATGCAATGCATGTACTCGTGATAACAAACATCTTTTACTATGGGACCAAGTTAAAAATCATTCTAGAAAATTGTTCTCTCATATATTTAACACTATCAGCTGGTGCATTTTGTATGGGGAATTGGGGAGTTTAAAAAATCAATGATTTCGAACTTGATCCCATAGTAAAAGTTGTTTGTTATCTCAAGATCTTGTTTGTAATGTAAATTTTAAACAATTTATATAAAATAAGGATACAGTGCTATGATATACTGAATATACATACAGGTACCTCTAATGAATATTTAATAAAAAAATGGACATTTACCTTTGAGAGTGATTTTCACAAAATTTAAATAACACAGTTTTATGAAATAAAATAATTAAACACTTTTCATTATCATGTTCAGACGTGTTTCCCTCAATAAATATGTGTTGGAAATACCTAAAATCTATAATAATTACTAATATTATACTTAGTTCGTTTAAATCAATGACGCAATAACGTTTTTCCTTATTTAAATTTCCTTATAAAGTAATGAGCTGTTGGAAATTTCTGTGATGTCTGTTTCAAATATTTAGGGCCTTTTATTTATTGATTTGCATTTTGAAATAAAACGATAACCATTAGCTAGGCATAGAGCCTTTATTTATGGTTTATCTTTACACATCCGGGCCGTGTCCGGGACGTGTCAGGGAAAAAATATCATTCCAAACATTTTCTATGGATTCGTTCACCCACATTGTCATGACGACGTATTTTTTTCCCTCCTGATAGGCCACGGCCCGGTCACGTTCCGGGAACGGCCCGGATGTGTGTGGATAGACCTTCAGTGTTTTTTTTTTTTTTTTGTTTGGGGCCCAACTCTGATAATCAACAATATTCTCAGTTGTGTGTCGGCAATGATCAATGAGAGTGTCAATGTCATTTTTTGACACATTTGGTCGCAATCAGTGTAAGCTATTGTTTAGCAGAATACCAACTGTCAAAAAATGCTGCGACCTTTAAGTCAAAGTTTGGTTTTGCGAGTCACAGTAGAGCGCGCCACCCTACCAACCCGGATTAGAAGACACTGTAGGAGTCGCCGTCACCGGATACGGTGTGGATTGTATATATATACAACAGAGGCTATTTTAAATAAGCAGACTTGACTAGACAAATTAAAAATATTAGTTTATGTTATTCAGATACGTAACCATCAGTTAATGCTACAAAAAAAAAAGATTAGAAAAAAATATACCTACTTAGATTTTTTATACCTAAATGACATAGGTAATGATTCAGGGAAGATTGGTGTGAAGCAGCTAATAACAGGAGTGTTTGGAGAGGCATGGGAGAGGCTTTTGCCCAGCAGTGGGACGAAAGAGGCTTAAAAAAAATACATTTCACCTGACGTAAACTCTGTGCTTTTAATTAGAAAAAGTAAAAATGACTAATTTTCCATTTAAGTCCGATGAGAAGAATTTTGCTAAACAAAGATACCTCACAAATAAAGCTATCTTATTTTCTTGATGCGATTACTAGTAGAAATTATAATTATTCAAAGCGGACTTAAGGACTTAAGGCTTGTTCATACAGAGAGTTTTCTCTTACTCCCAATAGAAATGACGACTATTAAAAAAGAACCTACCTTATTTATTTTGAAAAAAAAGTAGGACCTATATGCCGCAGGTTTTTGATAAAAGTAGGTTTTTCATCAAATAACGGAAGATGGCATAAATTTTAAACTCAATTTTATATTTTATTAAAAACTTGCGACATTATACACTTATAACGTATTCAAGTATGAAAGTAAAACCATATGTTTTAATGAAATGACGATTTTTCATTTGACATCAAAAAGTGAATGACCAAAGATGGCGATTTACGATTTTTTTCCTGTTAAACATCATCATTGTGGTTTATGTATATTTTTTTCACTTACGTTGGTACTTATATCTGCCACGCATTTTCCTATCAGGATAGGCAGAGATCAATTCCCACCATTTTCTATGATTCATCAGTCTTCTCATACATACATGTCGGTTTAAAATCTCTTGAGCTGGCTTTTGTAGACATAATTAAAGTCTGGCTTAAATGTGTAGAAATTCAATAGTAACAGCACTCTAGCATCGTCCTTTTTAAATCAGTCGCAGAAAAACGGGACAACACTACAGTGTTACCACTTTTAACCCGACTGCATGAGATGAGCATGAAGAGTTATGTTTTTCGAGAGAATGTATGTATGTATGTATGTTTGTATTTATAATTTTTGGCATGCCCTACACAGCCCAAAAGGCTTGATGGATTTTAGCTTGAGAGGTGTCGTTAGATTCGTATTTACAGAGAGAGAGGCACTGGGTGTATCAAAATAAAAAAAAATGTATTTACGAGACGCATGCGGGTTTTTTTAAATAAAAAGGTTAAAGGCCAAAACACACCGGTTGCGCATGCGTTGCGTATGCGTAGACGCATGCGTGCGTACCTCTTAGTAGTAATGTATGGAACTGTCACCGCATGCGTCTACGTCAACGCATACGCAACGCATACGCATCCGGTGTATTTTGGCCTTTAGTTGTTATTTTATCTTTATTGCCAGACTGAAGTTATCATGTGGGCTTTTCTTGCTACTTTCTGCACGCGCCCTTACCTAGTATAGCATGGTCCCGCCAATGTTTATTTACATCTGCACAATGGCTGCCTAATTTGAATACCATCCTTATTGCTACAGACTAAAAAATGTTAACAATATACCAGACTTGTCAAATCTGAAGATAGGGCTGTGCTAATAAGTACCTAGTTATCATAGTTAAAATTGACTAAACTGGCCAGTTGACATGGTTGGTAGTGGCTCTACCATGCCGTAGATCGTGGGTTTGATTCCCACTAGAAACAAATATTACCGTGATGTATAAAGATGTTTGTCTCAAATCTGAGTAAGTATATAAATATACTACAATAAATAATTATAGCAGGTTTTACTTCATTTCACATTGGCAGAATCCACAAGGGTAGTTGCCATAAAAAAAAATATTTCGAAAGAGGCAGTCAAGCATTGTTTATTATTCCAGCAAGAATCGCAGGATAAAACATCTATCAGAAGATGGATATGTGTGTTTTAATTCCTGGAATATAAGAACATACATACATACATATCCGTTACGCCTCTCTCCCATAGGGGCAGGCAAAGACCACTCCCCTCCACTTGCTACAATCCAAAATACTTCTTTCGCTTCATCCACATTCATCAATCGCCTCATACATGTTCGTTATTTTATAATATTAATTTCAATATAACTATGTATTTTGTATTATTTTTAGTTTATCAATCTATTACTCTAGTATTCTATCTAATACTCTACAGTCTTCCTAAACTGGTCCTGCTCCTAAGGTTGTCTGGAAGAGATCACTTTTAGTGATAAAGCCGCCTTTGCGCACAATGTTTTAGTTTTAAGTTTTATTTGTATTTCTTTGTGTGCAATAAAGTATTTCTATCTATCTATCTTTTTGTTATCATGAAATTTGATTAAACAAAATAAGATTCGCGCAACCCTGTAAGGATCGCCATAAACAATATTCTGGTCGACAAATATGAAAATAAGGTCTACCGCACACGTATCGGCATCGGCACAACTCATTTGCCTACCACTGTTGGAACTGGCGATAGGAAAAGTGTTTTGTAATAATAGCATTTTTATTTATTTATAAATAAATTTGCCTAGTACTTGTAGTAGAAAAAAATGTCAAGATAAGATAAAAAATACGAGTATAATATTTTTAAAAGTTAGGCTCATTTGATTGGTAAGCAAAGCAACTGGGTAAGCATCCTAATTATTAAAAGATTGTTAAACTAATGACAAAAACATGAAGTACCCTTAACCGACGTGTATGTATGAAGCGACTGATGAATGTGTAATTGTGGATGAAGCGAAAGAGGTGTTTTTGGATCGTAACAAATGGAGCGAAGTAGTCTTTGCCTATCCTGATGGGAAAGAGGTGTGATAGATATGTATATCTATGTATTTTTTAAATAATAGTGTTTGTAAAATGCATCCAGCTAGCTTAGCATACACTCCGTGACAAGACGTTGTCATGGGTTTGTCACGCTTACGTCTCTGTCCCTAGTTTTAAATGTGATAATGACAGCATGACGTGAGATAATTGTCGCGGCACGTATGCTAAGCCTCCAGATCGTTGGGCAAAAATAACAACTGAACGGGCGCCAGTAGATGGTCACAGACGCCGAGGTAGACTTCAAAAAAGATGGAGAGACGATCTAGATGCATTTTCATGGGAATGGCGGGACCTACCGGAGACCGTGTTAAATGGAAAGTCGTGGGAAGCCTTTGCCCAGCAGTGGGATCTTATTGGCTAACAAAAAAAAATTGGTTGTCTGTAAAGTAGGTTTACTGACGATAGTTGAACGTGACAACGGATGTCGAACGCTGCCGAACGCAAAGGCCGATTGTGCTTCTTTGTCGCTCGTTCCGCGCTCTCGCTTGCACTTCAAGCCTTACATGGAACGCCTCAGAGCGAGGTAACGCCGCATGAGTCATGTTTTTTCGTGCGTGCAGCCGGCTCTATCGAATTATAAGACGTTGTCACGTCAAAAGAAAATAAGTAAACACTTTTGCTCTCAACAGTACAATTGGACGATTCAATACAATAAACAATCACGGTGGTACTTTTTGTTTGCTACCATAAAACAGAAGCAATGGTATCGGCAAGCAAACGTTCATATCTTTACCTCCCAAACTCGAAGCTCTACTATAAGTTGCTGGTTTTTGTAGCTTGTTTTAAACTAGAGGTTGCCCGCGGCTTCGTACAAATTTATTGTCTTAACTTAAAAAATATGCAAGATCTTAAATCATGTAGCCTATATGATGTGTTGTCTGCTGTATTGGAAAGTTGCATAAAAATCTGTTCAGTGTTTTTTTGCGTGTAATAGTAACAAACATCATCACATCACATTTATCCCTCGATCTCCTGATATTTTTAATATCATTAGGATAGGTATAGCAATGGGTTCTCAAAATACTTTATTCCTATTAAAATTATAAATGTCAATGTTGGTGCGTATAGAGTAAAAACCACTGAACAGATTTTAATGAGACTTAACAATATTGTACCTTGCACATCAGAATAACACACTTTGTCCTTGGCGGTCGGGCTGCGTTTAGGTCTGAAGCTCAGCGAGCCCCACCAGTGCGTGTGTGGTGAGATGGTGGGTGAATTGGGACAACACGGCCTTTCCTGCCAAAGGAGCGCAGGGCGATTGTCACGTCATGCTGCCATCAATGACATTATCCGCAGGGCATTGGTTTCCGCTGGTGTTCCTTCAGCGCTGGAGCCCACTGGCTTAATGCGCTCCGATGGCAAAAGACCAGACGGTCTCACTTTGATGCCGTGGAAGATAGGAAAGTGCCTTGTATGGGACGCTACCTGCGTGGATACATTAGCTCCATCTCACCTGCCATCTACGTCACTGAGTGCTGGCGCGGCTGCAGCGGCAGCTGAAGGGCTCAAACGTCGCAAGTATGACGATATTACGCGCAACTATATCTTCGTGCCCTTCGCTGTCGAAACGCTTGGCCCCTGGGGCCATGAGGCAAAGTCCTTCCTGTCCGATATCTCGACGCGTCTCCGTGAAGCATCAGGCGATCCGAGAGCTGGCAGCTTTTTTGCTCAAAGAATAAGCATAGCTATTCAAAGAGGAAATGCTGCCAGCCTCTTGGGTACCATGAATCCCGGAGACGCTCTCGATGATATCTTCCTATTATAAGTGGGGTATCTATGAGGTTACCTATGTATAAATATTTATATAAATATGTATATAGTAGGTAATTAAGTAGCATAAGTTTGTATTATATTGTATTGTATTTATTTATTGTGTTGTACATTATGTAAATATTATAATGTTGCCATTTATTTTATTTGGGAAACAACTATTGAAATCAGAAATTGTCATTTTGATAATGAAAAAACACATAGGCTATAATTATTTTAAAATATTGTGTAAATTTTCCAAGATTTCACGATAAATGCGTAATGCTATCTACACACCAAAGCCGCCGGCATTAGCAGCTAGGCCGGCGGCTTTTCGTCATAAGAACAGCTGTCAAAAAAGCCGGCGGCTTTGGTGTGTAGATACCATAAGAAGTCGCTAGTGGCTTGTAATTAGGTATTCATCAAACTCATAGTAGTCAATATGCAAAATAAACAGGCCAATCGCCTTGTATTGATACTTAATAGCAAGATCTTATAAGGCAACTGATTCAATATTACCGAAAAAAAAACACATTCGCATAATTTCTACGCTCTGCCTTTCTTTTGAAAAATCTTTGAGACGGTAAATGAATAATTGTTCCTTAAATACGTAGTTGCAAAAAGCGTCATTATTTTTAATGGCTTTTTGGAAGTTGCCGTTAATTTGTAGCCATATATAATAAGTTCTAAATAAAATAACTATGTACTACTTAGATAATTATGTAAAGAAAATACTAAATATGACTAAACCTACCTATAGATAAATAATAAATTAGATTTAAGATGTTAAGATTGTAATTGCCGTGCCCTATTCAGGGTCCATGAAAGGTACTGTCAACTATTTGTAATAACATCATGTAAAACCTATCATATGGTGTGCTAATCTAATCTAATTTAGCGATTTGTGTCCCACTGCTAGGCAAAGGCCTCTCTCCTCATCCGCCATTACTTTCTGTCTCGAGCTTCCTCCGCCCAGCTACTTAAGAAGGTGTCCAGATCTTCCCGCCACCTTTTCCGTGGTCTGCCGCAACGCCGTTTGGCAGTTGGTAGCCATTGGGTAGCTGTTTTAGCCCATAAGTCTTCTGGCATGCGGCAGGCGTGGCCGGCTCAATCCAATGTGCAAAATAAAGAATTTGAATTGGAATTTAAACTAGAGAAAACACAATACTAACATAGCTTATCTTTGATAGATATCTAGCCGTCAGTGTCCAACTGCTGGGCATAATATGCCTCTCTCCTTTTTCACCACAAATCTCTATCCTGACTCGCCTCTACCCAGACATCCAACTAACACATAGTTTTTTTTTGCAGATATCGATGAATCTACCTATGTCGTCACATGCCACAAACATCCTCATGTTTGTGGCTTTTTCTTACAAAAACTACTGAATAGATTTCAATGAAACTTTCTAATACTGTAGACCACATATTAGAAAAACACATAGGCAATTTTAAAATAATGCATAAATAAGATATGACGTTATGGTATCTACACACCAAAGCCGCCGGCATGCCGCCGAGCTAAGCTGGCGGCTTTACGTCATACGAATGGCAGCTGTCAAAAAAGCCGGCGGCTTTGGTGTGTAGACACCATCAAACTCACGGGCCGCCCATAAATGTTTCACGTATAAATATATCAAAATAAGTTCGTATAGATACAAAACAATCTCCATATTGGCTCTAAGTTATTCAAAACTGCGATATGTCGGTTATTCTCAGTGTTTTATTTGCTCATCGAGATGCGATACTCTTTCTTTGCGGGTTAAGTTATGAACTTTTATATTAAACTAGCTGTCCCGGCGAACTTCGTCCCGCCTTAGAATTAACTTTATTGTGTAGGAATAAAGTTCAAATTGACTCTATATTTTAGTAAGAAAACATTTGTATGGGAAAAAGAAAAGGTCTGTTTTAGGACTTTCCCGGCAATTATTCGAATTTTTCTCACCGTAAGAACCATCCTTGGACTTCAATGAACATTTTAAAAAAAGAATTAGCGAAATCGGTCTAGCCGTTCAGGCGTGATGCCGTGACAACGGAAAACGGGTTTCATTTTTATATATATAGATAGATGAAAGTAATTGTAATGGTATCTACACACCAAAGCCGCTAGGTTTTTTGACAGCTGCCTTTCGTATGACGTAAAGCCGCCACCCTAGACTGGCGGCATGCCGGCGGTCATAATTAGGTACATAAAGTTAAAAGATAAGCCTATACAATACATATTTCTTCAATTTAACTGTAGAATTGAAAGTTTAGCCACGGCCCAAAAAAATTTTTTTAGCAAGACTAAAAGTTAAAAAAAAAACAATCTTTTTTTTCTCTTTCTCACTTACCGAGTATTAACAACCATAAAAATTCTCTGAATTGCACCACAACCAAAAGGGGGATGTCAGACTGCACGTCAAACGTCATCGGCCTGAAGACGGCTCTACGGTTTGATACGTCTTATAAATATTACAACCAGTGTACACGCGCCTTAACATTTACAAACCTCCCATCAATATTAACCTTAGTAAAATTATAATAAAGTTTAAATTTAATTGGCAAAATAATGAAATAAAGGTACGTTTTTAGCAACCAATTATATTAGAGTTTGATTTCAACTTTAGAATTTTGATTTTTCGATCGTTTTTTGAAATTTGACGTGAGAGAGGTTGTTTATAATTAAAATGGCGATTCGATATTTTTTTTTGTTTTTAATTCGATGTCGATCAAAGGCTTGGGCTTGTATTAAAGTGTGAGTTTTAACTTTTTTTATATAGTTTTTGATTTTGCTAAAATGTTAGAGTTAGATTAAGATTTTTGTTTTTTTTTTGTTTTTTTTTCTAAGTTGTTTTCTTTGAATATGTGAAATAGTTTCTAAAGGTAAATCCTGCACTTATTTTTTTATCAATTTAAATCTTTTATAACTAGATATTCTCACATAAATTAAGTATAACTAGATTTTTTAAGCAATTTAAAATTGAATGATTTCCAACACGTCGAGACAGAAATAAAAAAAACAGAAATAACAATGTCAAAAAAAGTGTTATGCTAAAAATTTATTATCATGCTAGTATTTCGGTTTCATTTTCGAAATCAAAAAATACTAGGTTCTTATCCTAAAAAATAAAATAAAATAAATATATTAAAACTGCGTGTGGTACATCACCGACACGTCAAAACCTACCTTACTATAACCTAATCGATAAGTCTTACTCGTTTTAGTTTAGCAGTTACCGCTTCACTGCGCAACTGACTCAACCAATAACCTGTAGTTGCCTGGAGCCTTACGAGCAATAAGACCGCCTATCATGACCACCTTGCGGGCAGATCAACTCGATACTTATGATTTGATCGCGTTGGATTAATGTGGATAAGAAAAAAAAGGTATTAATATGATATTATAATATTTCAGTTTTATCAATATTTAATAGGTAGGTAATCTTCTTCTTCTTATTTAAGAGCTAAGCTCTTGTCGATGGAGCCTCTTCCATCCCTCCCTATTTTCTGCCTTCTTTTTAACATCTTGATACGACATGACACCCGCCTTTTCCTTCACCTGTTCTAGGAACGTCCGTCTGGGTCTTCCTCTCTTCCTTTTTCCTTCAATTTTTCCTTCTATGATGTTTTTTATGAAGGAATTATGTCGTATCAAATGTCCTAGCATCTTTCCTCTTCTGTTCTCAATAGATTTTAGTAAACTTCTCTTTTCTCCCACAATCTGTAATACCTCCTCATTTCTCTTCTTTTCAGTCCAACTTATCCTCTCCATTCTTCGCCAACACCACATCTCAAATGCCTCCAGTCTTTCTCTATCCTTTTTATTCATTGTCCACGTTTCGCTGCCATATAGAGCGATACTCCAGATATACACCTTTATAAGCTTTTTTCGGATTGTTCTTGCTATGCGGGCTTTAAAAAGGTACTTTTTATTATTAAAAGCTTGCTTGGCCATCGCTATCCTAGCAATTATATCAGGTGTACATCTTGAGTCGCTGGTAATAAGACTGCCCAGATATTTAAATTGTTTAACCTGCTCTAATACTGTGGAATTTATTTTAATCTGTCTATGCCTGGCTATTGATTTTGACGCTACAAGTGTTTTGGTTTTTGCCACATTGATTTTCAAACCAAATTCCTCAAAAACCTGGTTCATGTCCGCGGTAGGTAGGTAATAGCGATTGATAATTAGGTTATCTATGTATATGTATAAATATGTATATAGTAGGTAGGTACTTAAGTAGAATAAGTTTGTATTATATTGTATTGTATTTATTTAAGGTAAAATCATGTATATTTATTTATTGGAAATTTATATATTAAATAATTATTCACTAAAATAAACGCGAAAAATTACATGAAATATAATTTATAAATCTAGAACGTCAAATAGTTATTTTTATATCTCAATATCATGTGCAAACTAAGCTAACTTATTTAAGTTCGCCAATGTATACATAAAAATAATAATTTGACGTACATTATCTGTCACGTCTCCCCCCGATCGGGCAGGTAACAAGTTTCCATAAAATCTGTTCAGTAATTTTCACGTGAAAGAGTACAGTAACAAACTTCTTCACATCCATTCATAGCCCCAAATATTGATATTTATTATATTTGTATGATTCAGATTATATTTACGATAACGAAGTAATATAGTAGGTATATATTTGAGTAAATTAAATCATCAAAATATACATTTCTTATAAATAAGGTACAGCAAGTTGACTATAATGCTGTCTACACACCAAAGCCGCCGGCATGCCGCCGGGCCAGCGGCTTTACGTCATAGGAATGGTAGCTGTCAAAAAAGCCGGGGCTTTGGTGTGTAGATACCATAAGAAGTAATATTAATAAAATAAAAGTCACATCCACACAAAACCAACTCACCAAGTGTATCACTGTCATTCACACATCGCCGCTCCTTTTCGCTTCTCAATGCTGGTCCATGATAAAAGTCGTAAAAAAACTCAGGTCAAATAGGGTAACCCGCTGAGATACACCCATGTCAATTGGTGTCTAACTATTGAGCCGTGGCACTACTATGAGTGTGTATTCGGTTTATGGTAGAGCTAAAAAAATGTATTGTCGGTGTTTTTTGAAGTGTTAGAGGTATTTAACATTTAAAAAAAATAGTTCACAAGGATTTTCATTAAAAAAAAACACTTAAGATACCAAAGAATTTGTCTAACAAGACATCGATTTTATTTTAGTCGATTTTAATGCTATCTACACACCAAAGCCGCTGACATGCCGCCGGGCTAGGCTGGCGGCTTGACGTCATACGAATGGCAGCAGTCAAAAAAGCCGGCGGCTTTGGTGTGTAGATAACATAAGATAGATAGATAGAAATACTTTTTTGCTCACAAATAGATACAAACAAAATTTTACCCACTTTTTTTAAACTTTTTTTTATGAAAATTATTCTTCAGACTTAATGTAGACTAAAGTCATTCAGTAAGTACCTAAAAAAATATGGATATTTTAAAAATTATAACTTGTCTTTAGTGGAAATGTATATTGATAAACAAAATCTTTCAGATTTTCGAATTAAAAACTCATTTTCAAAACTGTCAATCAAATGCTTTCACCTACTAATTTAAAAACAACAAAAATATAGCACCATTGATAAATAAAAAACAAAAGACGAAACGGATTCGCAATTTTTTTCCCGTACTCAAATAAAACATGGCGGTTATAACAACAAGGCTCTGTACAAAGCAACCTTTTCTTACCGCAAAAAAAGTTTTCCTCGGCCCAACCGACATTTTTCCCTTTTCCCGTACAAACGGACCGCAAAAAAAGTTGCCCCGTACAAAAGGGGATTTTTATTTTATATTTTCAAATATTAAGCGACATCGTTAGTGGTTAGCATTTGTTAAATATCTGAAATATTTTTGTGAGGTTTTAGTACCCTGTTTTTTGGGTACCGCTGGCTTGATTGTCATTCTATCGACATAAATTTACTGATTTTGTGCCGATGGACGGATGGATATGACGAAGTTTGTTACTTCTTTCACGCAAAAATAAACAAATTATAAGTAATTAAATAAACTTATAATATACTTATTAGTTTGCACATCAGAATTCATTTTGTATTGTCTGTGTTGTATGAATAATTATATCAATTGTGATATTTTACGTTTGAATAACACAAAGGGATATTATTTTAAAATATTGGCAATCAAGATATCACAATAAGCAAGTACGAGGTCGCAGGGAGCCTTGCATAATAAACAAAAATACCTACAGAACCTTTCACCAAACCCAACAATCAAACTTAGCGAAATTTTTGAAGCCCGAACGAGTTGTCTTGTTAAGTGTTGTTTAAAAAATAAGTTCTTTTTTTTCGGTAGATATTATTGCAAAGTTGCCTTTTATTACAAAGAGTGTTACCAACTTCTAAAAGAAAAGTTTTGGGATCTTAAGACTGAGTTTGATCCGGTTAGGTTTTTAGGCATTCTTTGATTTAAAAAAAGTCTATTTCATGATCTAATAGTATCTGCACACCAAAGCCGCCGGCTTTTTTGACAGCTGCCATTCGTATGACGTAAAGCCGCTGGCCTAGCCCGGCGGCATGCCGGCGTCTTTGATGTGTAGATAGAATAACCGGATCAAATTAGTGGGGGAGATCCTTGGGGGAGCTTTTGTCCAGCAGTGGACGTTCATAAGCTGACATACTGCTGCTACTGCTGGGTGTTATATATATATATTTATCTATGTATGTTTATCAGTCTCAGTATCAGTTTGGGGTCAGATGACCGTGTGTGAAATGTCCCCCAATATTTAATTATTTTTTATTTACTACAACTATAACCTAAGAAGTATTCTATTGACCTACCTACTTATTGTCGACACCCAAAAAAAAGTCTTCTAACTCACATTTCTATGTAAAATATAGTGACTTTAAATTAGTGAACGATAGAAAAGGATATGCATGTGGATAACAAACAACTTTTACTATGGGACCAAGGTGGAAATAAAATAAAAAAAAATTGATCCCCCATACTATCAGCTGATGCATTTTGTATGGGGAGTTCAAAAATTTTTGAATGATTTCGACCTTGGTTCCATAGTAAAAGTTGTTTGTTATCACGAGTACATGCATATCCTTTTCTATCGTTCACTAATTAAAAAGTCACCATATATTCAATATTCAAATCACTCAACAATTCAACCTCTACTTGAACGAACACTAAACTACTAAACCTTAATACTAACCTAACTTGAAACTTGCAAGTTCTAAACTGCAGTACTTGAAGTGTGTCTGCTGGGAGCAAATATTACAGATTTGTTGACAACTTACACTTAACTATTTAACAACAGGTGGGATAGGTAATGTTCAATGGAGGAGCGTTTAGATTTGGCAAGTAATCAAGTGAGTAAGTAGCTGAGGGAATTGGATAGTATGGATGTAAAAAAAATACGTACTCAAATTAAGAAACGAACCATCTTCCAATTTTTCTCTGATTGTTTTTTTAGTTTGCAGTCGCTTAAAAAAATGAATTCATTCTATCTACCTAAATTTCAATCGATAATAATTCTGTTTACCTAGGTACTTAGTTTTGATTTAATGGAACGGTCAGTCTTTCCTTTTTGGATTTCCCAACCTCTAAAAATATGTATTTCAAAAAAAGAACAGAATAGTATCTTCAAACTATGATGAGAAATGAAAAAAAAAAGAAAAAAAAAAAAGTAAAAAAAAAAAGCAAGCAGTATATTATTGAAATCATCATAGTTCATAAATATAAATAAAATATTCACGAAATTACTTGATTCTATCATTATACTCCTTATACCTTTGTCGATGGTGCGTCCGTTAATTAGGCCTTTTATAAGCTATTTTATATTCTTCTTTCTTCTTTTATTAATTACTTGGTCAATTAATTAATGAATTGAATAAATATTTATAAAAAAGTCAACTTACCAACCAACTTAACTACTTGCCTAAAAACTGCATTCAACGAAACCCCATCTAAACGAACCTCGGTGACAAAATCCAGAGGTTGCAACCCTCTAAGGAAATAGATCAACGACAGTTGGATTGTTAAATGGAATCTCTAATCGGGTTTGATTTGTCTTCACTAATGTATTACCAGTTTAAAACGTCTTTTGTGAATTGTGGATTTTTGAAGGTGTGTTTTCATTAAGGTAAGTGTTTAGTCGAGTTGATGTTTGGGACAGAAAAGAACTTTTATTGGCTGTTTTTAGTGACTATTTGATTGACTTAAGAATATGGTGATTTATTTGAATTTCTTGTTTGATAAAGAAATGTAATCAATAAAAAAATTAAATAACTTGAATATTAAATACATTAAATAATTAATAATTAAATAAAATTTATATTCTAGCAAAATAATGTATGGAACTGTCACCGCTTGCTGACGTAGACGTAGACGCAAGCGGTGACAGTTCCATACATTACAACTCAGAGGTACGTCTACGCATATGCATCCGGTGTCTTTTGGCCTTAAAACAGATTTTTTGTATACCTTCTTATATTTGCAATAACAAAGAAAGTGCACCAACATATTCAATACTCAATTGTTTATTGCATCTCAAAGTTTACCCTAATGGTATCTACACACCAAAGCCGCCGATTTTTTTGACAGCTGCCATTCGTATGACGTAAAGCCGTCGGCCTAGCCCGGCGGCATGCTGGCGGCTTTGGTGTGTAAATAGCATAACACATAAGTAATTTAAATAGTTATACTTAATCGATTTTCACCTTCTGTCTCTCATTAAACTTGAAAATAACTCAAATATCCGTAAAAACTTCTCGCTTCAAACATTAGCAAAACTACCACAAAGCATAAAACATCGATTAACACGGATCATCTAGCTAGAAAAACCGCTAAAAATTCAAAAAAAGAACTCAAAACGCCACGTGGACTTTTTAAAATTAATAAACATCTTATGGCAATTAAAAAAAGGTTTTTTTTTGTTTTTTTTTTTAAGGGTACAGAGCGAAGCCCGCGGGCTCATCAGCTAGAGCCCACAAAAGCGTATCTAAATAATTATATGGCGTAAACGAATAATGATTGAAAGGTCTTCTCTTTGGATATAAAATGGACAGAGTAGTGGATTGACAGAGACGTTTGACGTGTTTTCGTTTCTGTCTGGTTTTGATGGGTTAAATTGCTGGGTTAGGCAATCTGAGTTGATATCGATATTAGTAATTATATATTTAGTTATTTGTTAGTGATGTTTGATTGGGGAATTTTGTGTTTATATTTTGCTGAGGAGGAGATCAACAAGAAAAGGTCAAGTGATTTATTGATATTTTATGGTATCTATGTTACAGTCAAAACTCATTGCCAGTCAAAACCACTTTTATGTATATATGATGACTGAAAACATTAGTCAAAACCACTTTTGATTGATTTTGGCAGTCAAAAAGGGTTTTGACTGACAATGAGTTTTGACTGTAACATCTACACACCAAAGCCTCCGGCTTTTTTGACAGCTGCCATTCGTATGACGTAAAGCCGCTGGCTTAGCACGGCGGCATGCCGGCGGCTTTGGTGTGTAGACAGCATTAGAATAGGTACTTACTAACATACCTTATCACTTGAAGGCTTTTACCCAGCAGTAGGACACTGGCAGCTAAACAGGGATAGGAATAGGAACTTCGTTACTATCCTGAAGTATCTCATGAAACAGCTGATAAAAATGCTATTAGTCGTTAATTAAAGCTCAACCTTTCCATAATATACCTCTATTTAGAACAACCACAAACACTAAAAAGTTATCTATCTAAAGATATCTGAAATCAAAAACTACTCTACATTTAAAATAAGAGATCGCCTGAAGCAAACCATCTGAAACATATGGACGGAGGTATGTCGAACAAAAGCGAAAAAACAGCTGTTATTAAATCCTCATTAGGTGTGCGACAACAAACTTAAACCAAACCCAACAAATCTGATAACCACTCTTATGCCAAAGTCTTTAAAGACGAGGATAACCGCAAAAGCAATCTCGGTGATGGTCTCAAATAAATTGATCAGGTATTTGCAGTTGGTGAAGAAGAATTTCGAAGTAAAATCAAGGTTGTAGAGTTGGAAACGACTGCAAATAAATTTGGTGAATCGTCATGCAAGGAGCAAGTAGTTATTTGGGTAATAAAACCGATTTATACAAATGAATTAATGAGTACTTTCGTTCTTCGATTCTGTTTTTGTTTTGAATTTGGAATACTTTGATGGGCGAGTCATGATATATTAATGATAGTATAGATTTGGTTAGATTAGCTTCATCACGAAATGTCTAAATTTATTTTGAGTTTCTCAAAATCACACACAATTTTAGAAGCATATTTTTAATAGGCTGACACAAGTTATGTTGTAGGTACCGAATAAATAAGTACATTTCAATATTTATGACGTTTTAAAGACTGTGTTATAAAAAAAATCTAAATATTTAACAGAATTTAATAGCTAATCCTTTGGCTACTTATTACAAGACTTGTTTCACTTACAGATAAAATTTAACTGACAAACAAACCTACTTATGTCTATTTCATTTTTTATTTATGGATAGCTCTTTTGAAATATTAATTTTATTAGGTATATGTTTGTGTTTATGCCTGAGATTTGTAAAACTTAAATTGAAAAGAGCAACCCTACAGAGTTTCTTGCTAGGTTCTTCTCTGGGGAAAACTGCACTCTTGCGAATCTAGCATTAACTTTAAAAAATGACCCGTCGTAAGTGTTGTCAAAAACCTACAAGATTAAATGATCATTTTATTTCATTTCATTAAACATGACGTTTTAGACAGAGACAGGTATAAAATATCTGTCAGATAAATTTTATCTTTAGATGGTGAAACAAGCGGTAAGTAATAGAACATTCATTTAACAATCATCAAAACAATTGCAAACCCTTATTCAGCTTTGAGTTCTAGTAAAGTATCACATCAACCCTAAACCCAGAAATCCAGTGACGTCACAGATGGGTTGTCGCGCGTAATTTTTATCGTCCTACACATCTGAAAGTCAAGGATTAATGATCCACAACGTCTAGTCATACGGTTCCGCCGAATGCCGTAAAAACGCTATGCGCAATTCAGTTTCGGTACCTCATGGTGTTTGTCATTTTGGAGGCGGTAGTTTTTTTCAAAAAAATCATGACATTTACATAAAATTAGTTTCGGCAGACCACAGTAAAGGTGGACGAGCTAGACACATTGTTAAATAGCTGTGTGGACGTAGCTCGAGACCGAATGTCATGGCGGGTGAGGAATTAAGCCTTTGCCCAGCTGTGGGATACAATGACTAGATCAGATTAGTTCGTTTTTTATATTTCCACTCTTGGTGACATTAGAGTTTTACTTTGATTGAGATAAACATTCAATAGTAAAGGACCTAGTACAGATCCCTGAGGAACACCATGAAAAGCTTAAAAGTCAACAAATCTTATCAATATTAAGAACCAGATGAGTAAATATAGACGAATAGAACCAGAGGCAAATCAACTTTTTGATATCAAATACAATAAATTGGATCATAGAATTATTGTTACATTACGCACTGAAACTTAATTATTTATAGCTTTTAGAAAATCATAATCTTCACCTACATTTAATATATTATGTCCTTTACAAACATAGCTATCAGTTTATTTTATTTTATTTATTTATTAGACGTACACAACAGTTCACAATTACAATTATAATGTATTTACATACTGGGTGCATCAATAGGTACAGTTCCTAATTGCAAACCACTAAGGTGAACGTACAACATGATTAAGCAAATAGGCTAATGATAGTTTCTATATCTATATTATTACACAATTAAAAAGTTTAATGCAGAACAATAACATGCATATTACCACAGATTAGAAAACACTATATTACCTATATAAGAACAAAATATTGACAGTTCAAAGCTATCAGTATTCTCTTACCCATTGGGGAACGGAAAGACCCCTTCCACTTCACCCTTTGCCATATCCAACTCTTCAGCACTCATCCCCATCCAACCTTTAATTGCTGCCATCTTGATACGGCTGGTATATCGAGCGGCAAAATGGGTTTTTCGCGGACGGTAAACGATAGCAACTTTGTACACCGACATTATCGGATTTGTACCGCGGGCACTGAAATAGTTTTGTGATAAAAATGTTGCAAATAATGTGTGCTTTTTGATTGGATGTGTTGGAAAGAGATGTTGTTTTGATATAATACAATACAATGTTGTTATAGTGGTCTTTGCCTACTCTAAACTGAGAGAGGCCGCCTAAGTCTGCTTATTTAAAATAGCCTCAGTTGTGTGTCGGCAGAGTGTCAATGGTTTTTTTTGACACATTTGGTATTGTGCTAAACAATGGCATACACTGATTGCGATCAAATGTGGCGAAAATGCCATTGAAACTCTGCCAACACACAACTCAAAATATTGTAAATAAGCAGACTTGGGCCCCTGGAATAGTTTTGTGATAAAAATGTTGCAAATAATGTGTGGTTTTTGATTGTATGAGATGGAAAGAGATGTTATTTTGATATAACCAGTCATCTGTGGCGCGTCCCACCACAGGACTTGACAGCTTACTGTCAAATATGCCCTATCTATTGGAGTCCCATGACAGGACACTTGACAGTTTTTATGTTATAGTGGTCTCTGTCTACTCGATGGGAGAGAATAGTGATAGATATATGTTTCTAGGTATTTAAGTTATTATGCTGTTATTTAAATTTCAATTCTCTCTTTGTGAGGTTTGCAGACTATGATATTCTGTGCGCGGCTTTTCGTCATACGAATGGCTGCTGTCAAAAAGCCAGCGGCATGCCGGCAGCTTTGGTGTGTAGACAGCATTACACGATAAAATGAATAAATGTAACCGATGATTGGTTCAACTTTTCTATTACGTTCTCATTGCATAAAAGGCTGTAAAGTATCATAAACCAAATTCATTGCTTATTATTTTTAAGGCTAGAGAATTTTAAAACATACATAGGTACATATCCGTCACGCCTCTCTCCCATTGGGGTAGGCAGAGACCACTACAAAAAAGCTAAAGTAAAAAAGCTTTTTAGCTAAAAAGCTTAAGTCAATTCAGTTATTTTTAATCTTTTCACTATCGACCATATTCCAGAATTATATTTTGCATCTTCAAGAATATCTTATACCTATTTATCAGTGAGGTTTTAATCTTCACCACTTTTGTACAATTTATTTTAGCGAGTACTTCATTTTTACCACTCTTCACAATTTATTTTTAAACAATCTCGCAATATCTTTATCCAAGTGTTAAAACTAGAAATAAGGACCCAAACGAGTACTTAAAACTATTTTAAAACAATTTATTTTTATTTTTCACTCTCCAGCAATCGCTTTTTTTTCGTAGTTCAAAAACAAGTCTTGCCAAACTAACGGCCGGATGAGTTATTGCTTATAACTATTATTTAATCGCTGTTACCAAATGTAACCAATATATTAAGATTCAATCGGATTAAAGTAACAGTTATTTAGAAAGTTATTTTTATTTAGTTTATATTATTTAAAAATATTATATAGTTAACACAAGTAATACCGAGTAATAAATTAAAAATATTATAAAGTCAACGACACTACGTACATCAAAGATCACGTAAAAACGTTAAATCGTGAATAATTATGAGTCATTCAGCTATAAACGTTTTAAGGAAGAGTTAAAGCAATGCTCCCACGGTTTGCTTATAAAGATAATTTTAATATTCATATCTTACTAGCTTTGTTTTGTTGGTTTTCTTGTTATTTTGTTATTATTCGCGGTTAGGTTATGAATCTACTTAGTCTACCTAATTAATTATGTCTACCTGAAGAAACTGTTTTTATTAATAAAATAAATAAAAAATCTTTGTTGTTTCTCTTTTCTTTCGTGTTTTTTAATTATTCTGTAAAGGAATAAGGAAAGAGCAATAAAAATTGACAAACGAAGTCAAATCATCAAATGCCATAAAAATATTGCCAGTAACAAAATGATTTCTACCATTGGAAGCAGTTTTGCTTGAATGAGAAGAACAGAAATGGAGCAAAAAGTATTATTTGATATTTTTTTCTGTAATTGTTGTTATTAATTTGTGCTGTATGATGTGTGTCTATTTCTTGTCTATGATCTGTAATTGATCAGTCAACAGTTTGTTGCAAGAAAAGTCAGTAAAATTAATACTCAAGTCATTGTCAAAAATTAGGATTAGTACATGTTTAATGCATGATTGACTTATTATTTATTTAACAGTTTATTGTAAGATAATAGTACATAGAGACAGAAAAAAAGAGAAGTTATACAAAAGGTACAGCATATTTCTAAAAGAAATTTCTTCCTGCAGACTTAATGAGCTGTTTGTTTATGCAACGGAGGATTTAAACTAGGTACTTTTTTAACTCTTCATTATCATGATTTAAGTACTTACTTACCGAAGATTCCACAAGCTATATTAAGTAGCAACTCGCACTTACCTGTAAAAAAAAAGAAGTTATCTAAAGGACAAACAAATTAAATTGTGTTATTATATTCTTAAAAAGGCAAAGAGCATGCGCAGAGACATGACCAGATTGAAATCTTGCGCAGCTCGTTTCATTTCTTTATCAGATCGATTGAGGGGGCGTGGCGTCGACTACCTGTCCTTTTCTAATCATTCTTACGCTTGAAAGGATGTATCAATAAGAGAGAGATGACAGTATTCGTGTCCTATCGATTTTATTGATGGTTATGTACTTATTGTTAGTGTTTGGTGTGAGTAGGTGTGTAATGAAAATTGTTGTGCGTTTTGAGTTTTTTATTGTTGTTAATTTAAAGGTACCTACCTACTTACCAACAATTTTTTAAATTCAGTAAGGGCTATGTCATAAATAGTTAGAAACCATGTTATAGATAGATATAGCATAAGTATATAAATAATTTATTTTTCTATGCAATTGTTATTAAAAAGAAAATTAACAACATTGATTTTCATAATTACTTAAATACCTTTAAAATTAGATCAATTTATTCTGAAATACTACATCGTCACAAGTATTAACTACGAATCATTATCTTACTTAAGTCTACCTACTTTATTAATAAAAATTTGATTTTCCTAAATATTCCTCCAAAGATAACACTATTAAAAATCTGTGCTTTTGCTACTCAACGATAGATGTCGCTACAATCCACGAATCTAGAAAATCAACTCCTGCGCAACGAACACTAGCGCCATCTTGCGTCATCACAAAACAACTTCCATCGATTTACCAACCAAATAACATAGACCTCTAATACTTAATAAAAGTAAGAACAGAAGAGGTCTTGAAAATTGGTTTTCAATAATTCGATTTTAATGACACCTAGTGCTTTGATACACGATTGGAGATATTTTATATTACAGTTATAAAGGCGAGATTACATGAGTGATGTCCGATAATTCGTATGATATAGTGTAATGTTGCATTTTGAATTTTGATTTGAACTTTGCGTTGAATTATTTAGGCATTTACTTGTGGCAAAGGAGAATGTATACCTGTTGTAGTTATATTCTTGGTAGATAGATAGATAGATAGAAATTCTTTATTGCACACAAAGAAATACAACTTAAAACTAAAACATTGTGCGCAAAGGCGGCCTTATCACTAAAAGTGATCTCTTCCAGACAACCTTTGGAGTAGGACTAGTTTAGGAAGACTGTAGAGTAGAGCAGGGCAATAAATAAATACTGTAATTTACTACTTATTACTTGGTATTTGCGACATTATTATTAAGCTAGTTAGTTATTAATTATTATTATTATTATTTCATTTGGTATTTTCCTTTTGGAAGATTATTTTTTCACATATCTTCATCTGAGATTTTTTCTGCCATAGTTGTTTCAAAATGTGTGCCTATCGATGGATGCACGTGAACGTGGATGTTTGTTAACACTTCACACAAAAACCATTCAACCGATTTTGATGGAACTTTACAATATTGTAGTTACTACATCAGAATAGCACATAGTCCATATTATACTGATATTGCTTAAATTTACCGTACCTACCAAAAATATGACAACAAGAAATGCTTACGAAATCGCGGACACCCTCTCTACTAAAACGTTCTTTAATCCATTTTAAAACTGTCAAACATTCCTCTATCACTCAAATACTAAAATAACAGATTTCTCACATCCAAAAGGTCGTAACCACCACTGATGAAAGCATGAATCCATTCTAAAGAGTAAAAGAGACAAATAAGAGTATATTATCGACGTGTTTACATGCAACTCGCATGTAATCGACTGGTATGTAATGGCTATCATTTTTATTGGTCAACCAGATGTGGTTGGACTGTAGAAGCTGTAGCTGACTGGGAATTCCTTTAATGTACCTATGATGCTATCTACACACCAAAGCCGCCAGCATGCCGGTGGACCAGACCGGCGGCTTTACGTCATACGAATACTTAATAAATGAAATTATTATCGATTTAAAAGAGTGAAATGAATTAATTTGAATTTATTTAATAATTAGACATATTGTTATAAAGCTGTATAGAAGGAGAGAAAAAAGTGTTGCCACACTAAAGAATGAAATTATTTCTAAAGAATGAAATTATTTATGTCTTGTACATAATCTGCCGGGGCAGGATGACTAAGATATTTAAACATAAACTTAAAACAAAATGACTTCCAACTTATGAAATACATATTTGACCAACATGCTTTTTATTTTATTATCTAACAAATTAAGTATACTTTGAGCCTATAAAACAGCATTTTAACAGTCTTATTTTATAACATAAAACCAAATAACAAAGAAATGAATCACATTACTCTTTTTTAAACTTATACACTTTTGGTGAAAAAGAAAACTTTGGTGTGTAGATACCATAACCGGACCCAAGTCTACTAATTTACAACATTCTCAGTTGTATGTCGGCAGAGTGTCAATGAGAGTATCAATGTCATTTTTTGACACATTCACGCCCGTTATTAATAACCTATCCTGATCCGTTTTTTACCAAATCGAGATTGAAAAAACAAAACACAATTGTGTTCTTGACATGTTTTTGGTACACAAGTGACAATTGTGTTTTGTTTTTTCAATCTCGATTTGGTAAAAACGGATCAGGATAGGTTATTAATAACGGGCGTTAGTCGCAATCAGTGTACAGAGCTACCAAGTTATCTGTAAAACGGCCGTCATTGCAACTACGGCCACTAATACGGAAATGTCAAATTGCTGAAATGCTGTGATTGGTAAAAATACAATTTTGTGTTACTACTAGCGCCTCCGTTCATTTCACAGATATGTTGGTCTCACTGTAAGCCATTGTTTAGTGGAATGCCAAATGAGTCAAAAAATGCCATTGACACTCTGCCGACATACAAACCTACTACCAAATATGAAGTACTTATATAGAAACTAAGTACGAAAACAGAATACTCAAACTTTTATAGCACAGCCTAGGTATATGTCAGGGATCATTATTAACTAGTCAAGATACAAGAGATCAGCCATCGTTATCGTAAACCGGTTTATAATTTTCCCAATTTATACTACTTTAGAACAGTGGTGCTCAAACTGTAGGACATTGTAAGAGAGAGAAAAGATCCCACATTAGGCGAGCGCGCTGCTCAAAATGTCAAACTGCTAGAAGGAATATAAGAATCTAAAGTGCTTTTATTTGAGGAGAATTTTCTTGTATCTATCTTAAATAGATAGAATGCCTTAAAAGAATATGTACATAAATACATATTCGTTACGCATCTCTCCCATTCGGGTAGGCAAAGACCACAGAATAGAATATGTTCTTGGATTAAATAGATAGAATAACTTGATAACTTATGGTATCTACACACCAAAGACGCCGGCTTTTTTGACAGCTGCCATTCATATGACGTAAAGCCGCCGGCCTAGACCGGCGGCATGCCGCATGCCGGCGCCTTTGGTGTGTAGATAGCATTACATAGAATTATATTGAATGGGTGCAGACCTTGCAATTTTCAAAGTTAAACTTTGAGCATCACTGTTTTAGACGATAGTTATGATCGTGTCACGAATCGATTTTATTTTGAAACGATTATAATCGAATTTGTGTTGTTAAGGGTTGTTTTTTACTCGATTTCTGATGATGATGATAGACTTGTTCAATTAGGATACTCATTACGAATTTAATTCGTATTTTTGTGAAATGTTAAGAAAGAAGAAGTTTGTTTATTAATTAGTTACTTTTTAAATCAGTATGAAATAACAACATTTTAATTTTTTTAACATAGTTCTATGGCATAGGTATGGTATGGCATGCCAGAATTTGATAAAAATTACACGATATTTTATTGAATACTTTAACTTAAATATGGGTGTTCAATTAAGTTAGTTGATTTTAACAGATGTATTTTATTTATTTATTATAAAGGTTAAAGACAGTTACAGATTAATATAATGTGTAATACGTACCTACCTAAGTAAATGCTCAAACGAACGGCAGATAATAATGAAATGAAATGAAAAATAATTTAATCCTGTAGGTTTTGACAACACTGAGGACGTGTCATTTTTTAAAGTTAATGCTAGATTCGCAAGAGTGCAGTTTTTCCAGAGAAGAACCTAGCAAAAAACACTGTAGGGCTGCTGTTTTCAATTTAAGTTTTACAAATCTCAGGCATAAACACAGAAGCATATAATAAAATTAATATTTCAAAAGAGCTATCCATAAACAAATAATAAAACAGAAGAGTGGCGAATACTCCACCGATAAGAATGTAAACATACTTACATTCAAATGAAATCGCCAGAAAGCTATATTTTATTTAAAAAAAGAAATAAAAATATTATCAAAATAACTTTCACACTGATTTCCGTTTTTTCTCAAACCTTTCGAAAAAAGGCCACGTTTTTACTTTATCCCGTTTTGTCCTAATGTGGGATAGCAACGCCCACTTTTTGACGCTGATTTGGGATCAAAAGATCTCTAATTTCTATTGAAATTAGTTTAAAAACTTTTTAATTTATTAGTATGAAGCACAAAAGGTGAGAAGTTTGATTTAAAATAACTCTTTCTGATTTTTTTAAACTGTGGTTTCTTGTTCGACGAGTTAAGAGATATTTTTTATATATAAGTGGGTATTTTTAATATTTAGAGCATTTTTAGTGACTCATATTAGCTAGGAATAATTCTTAATTATTCCTGTGTATTTTTTGATCAACTTATTAGAACTAAATTATTTACCAGTTACCCCATGATATTTTAACAAAACTCTTAATAAGTAATTTAGAAGTGATGAGAGAACTGATGAACATACATTTTTACATACCTACCTATATAAAAACAAACATTGCGGTTAAAAACATAATATTATTATAATCCTTTTGGCTTTACAATTTTCGGGTAAAAACTAAAGAATACTTAAAAAAGGCATCTCTATGGTAAAACCTATAAAAAAAAGTCATGACAGCATTTATGAAACATCAAAACAACACGATAATCCATCTAATTAGCTTCCAGATCATCTGTTCATTCATTTGACTTTGATCATCAATATCTTCATCTTCACTAAACATCGTAACTCCTTATTACATCCAGTGCACTTAAAACTTCATCTCTTTGAAATACGAGTGATTTTAGAGTGGTAAATATGGTGTTTGTGCCGTTATAGAATGAGTTATTAAGGTGTTAGTTAATTGTCAGTACATGACATCCGTTTCATGGGTTGAGTCAACGACTTTTAGAATGGACTATGGTTAATTCTTGTTTTTAATTATTGGTGCATTGTTGGTTCGAAATGTAAATAGTTTGGTTAAGTTTGTGCTAATTGATGAATGTGGATGATGTGAAAGAAGTGTGTTCGGATTGTTGTAAGTGGAGGGAAGTGGTCTCTGCCTTCTCCGATGGGAAGAGGCGTGACAGATATGTATGTATGTACCTATGGAGACAATGGGAAGGCAAACGGCCTCAGGGTAGGCCACAAATGCGCTGGAAGGATGATGTGAGAAAGGTTGCTGGCTCGAACTGGATTAAGAAGGCTCAATGCCGTGAGGAGTGGAAACAGTCGAAGGAGGCCTACACCAAGTTGGAAGAAAAAGGCTGAAGAAGTAGAAGAAGGGACCTATGTATGTTTATTCACGCGTTAGTTTTTTTTTTTTAATGGCAACTAAGATTAGTATAATAATATATTATACACCCAAAGACCTGTAGCGGTCCTATCTTGTATGTGTGTTATCTTGTATATGATTTAGACGTGGTGGCCCGAACGGAGATAGTACTCGTTCGGGCGATTAGGTTTGTCGCGGTACTCGGTAGCATAGTATTTAAGGTTTGGCTCTACTTCATTAAATCACTCCACTGTTAACTACTCAAGTGTTATTATTAGGTGCTCGGAGTCTAGCTTCGGCTAAGTAGCACCTCACCCTGTCAGTCGCCATCGGTAAAGACCCAAACACCCAGACTTAAGACAAATATCCTCACCTCCATCCATCAGCACAAACATTAACATATGCTACTAATATTATCTATATATATAAAAATGAAACCCGTTTTCCGTTGTCACGGCATCACGCCTGAACGGCTGGACCGATTTCGCTAATTCTTTTTTTGTTCTGTTCGTTATTATCAGGAGAAGGTTCTTACGGTGAGAAAAATTCGAATAATTGCCGGGAAAGCTCTAAAACAGACCTTTTCTTTTTCCCATACAAATGTTTTCTTACTAAAATGTAGAGTCAATTTGAACTTTATTCCTACACAATAAAGTTCATTCTAAGGCGGGACGAAGTTCGCCGGGACAGCTAGTAATATTATAAATATGTACTTAATGTCTAAAGTATCTATTCAGTTATACAATAAATAGAACTCATATACTTTTTTTATACATACATATCCGTCACGCCTCTCTCCCACTGGGGTAGGCAGAGACCACTTCCTTCCACTTGCTTCGATCCAAACACACCTCTTTCGCTTCACCCACACTCATCAGTCGCCTTAAACATGCCCGTCGGTTTAGGGTACTTTTTTTTATAATAGCCTTATACTTAATTCAATACAAAGATTAAAAATATTATAGACCGTAATTAGATATAACATTTTGAGGTATGAATGCTCATTCAAAATCCCTTGACATATTCAAATAATTAACCATACATTTAAAAATTCAATTGAAGCACTCTTATCCATATTAATTATATTCTTTATTAAGAAATTAATTAATAACTACTATTATAAATTTTATCTAATAAATCATGTTGAATTGTTTGTCAGTTTGTCTGTTTGTCTATACAAAAGTCCTCAATCTGTTGTTGCAACAAAAACTATAGTAAATCTTCAATACAAAAAGGTGGGCGTGAAATTGTATAGATACTACAGGTAGGTACTTGAATGTATGGAGACTCGAATTAAAAAGATCAGTTATTAAGCTTTCTTTTTTTTAATAACTAACAATGGCTTGGATTAGAGTAGGTATTTGTGATATAGATGAGCCAAATTGTGTTTCTGCTGGGCCAGACAACTTTTTTTTTTTTAATGGCGCTCAATATACCTAGTAATCTAATAAGCTTACTATAAATACAGCAGGTATATTTTATTAATAGAAATACTTTATAAGATAAAGATATACAGACAAAACTTAGAACTATAACATCGTACGCAAAGGCGGCCTTATTACTAATCTCTTTATGATGATCTCTTCCAGACAACCTTTGGAGTAAAAATAGTTTAAGAAGACTGTGTAGAGGTACATATTTCAAACACAAACACTCAGACTAAAGACATCGCGAAAAGGTACATCGCAGCAATTTTAGTGTCTACCGGGAATCAAGCCCACGACCTGCGGTATGGCAAGAACAGCACTACCAGCCAAGCCAACTGGCCAGTCAAAAAAAAAGGTTTCACCCCTAAATCATTTACCGTGTCAATGTCCGAACTCCTTAAGGCTCGCCATTCACGGATCGCCCACACAACTCACAACAAAGTCACGTCTGTGGGCAGCTTTATATTGTGTTCAATAATTTATGAGATTATGATGAGATGGGTTATAATTGCTCTATTTATTATTGTGGCCATGAATATTGGAAATTGAAACCTACTTATATTGTAACTGTCAATGTTTGTGCCGATGGATATCAGGATGTTTGTTATTCTTTCACGCAAAAGATATTGTTTTGATGAAACTTTAAAATATGATACCTTTCAAAATAGAAGAGTGTTTGACGGTCTTTTAAGGTGAAAAAATTTAACTATATTTTAAACAAAAAGTATTTTGAAGTTACAAATGCAAAGTCCTTCCACTTTTGCGAAAGTCAGGAAGATAAACACTTATCAAATATTTATAATTCCTTCAAAACCGTCTCTTTTTTTAAAGTCGGCTTAAAATCAAGTACTTATATCTTATCAAAGAGAATCCTCTATCTTATAGCCCATAAGAACCCACAAAAAAACCTTAATAAAAAGATGATTAAAAAATTATGAAAGCCGACTATTTGTCACGTGTTAAATGTGGTTAAAGAAATGAAAGATGATGGATGAAATCAGATGACACAAAGGAAAACTCTTCATTGACGGTTAGTGACGAACTGTGACACAAAATAAACATACTTCTTTTTTCTTGAGTAAGATGTAGTATCTTTGAAATTTTGAGATAAAACATTTAGTGTCCGACCGAAACTTCGGCTTCGGCCACCTTCGGCCAAAAAAACCACCTTCGGCGAAACCTTCGGCTTCGGCTCAAAACCCGGCCGAAGCCGAAGGTTTCGCCGAAGATGGTTTTTTGATGAATTACTTAATAAATAAATGATTATTTTTTACGAATAAATCACAAACTTTTTTTATCATCTTTGAATCCACTTCCATATGAGACAGTCAATATAAACCTTCAATATTGAAGTTTCGAAATATCTATAATATTCGGCTTCTGCCGAAGATTGTGGCGATTGCCGATTAATCGGCTTCGGCTTCGGCCGAAAATAGACCTTCGGTCGGACACTAAAAACATTTAAGGTATACCTACACATATCCGGGCCGTGCCGGTTGCCATGACGACGAATTGTCTACCCTCCTGACGGACCACGGCCCGGACACGTCCCGGGCACGGCACGGATATGTAGACAGACCATTAGTTCCCCTTTCATCATCTACAGAAAAAAAACTGACAGATATTTTATAGCTGTCTCTGTCTAAAACGTCATGTTTTATGAAATAGATGATTTATCTGTCACTTAAATTTTATCTTTGGGTGTGAAACAGACCCTTTCTTACCTTAAACCGACGTTCATGAGGTGACTGATGAATGTCGATTAAGCGAAGAAAGTGTGTTTGGATCGTAGCAAGTAGAGGAAAGGGGTTAGTGCTCGCCCTGATGGGAAAGAAGCATGACAGATGTGCATGTACTTTCTGTCTGAATAGACCTAGGACCTTAGGGCCTATGACTAATGGCAAGACTAGATTAGACCAAGGCGAAGATGGCGAGACAGCTCGACTCATTCAGTAAAGAATTGTAAATTCTGACGCACAGCAGAACTGTGGTCCAAATCTTCAAATTTAAAATAGCCTCGGTTGTGTATCAGCAGATTGGTTATTGGTATTTTGACACATATGGTATTCTGGTAAACAATGACTTACACTGATTGTGACCAAATGTGTCAAAAATGACATTGACACTCTGCCGACACACAACTGAGATTATTGTAAATTAGCAAACTTGGGCCCCAGGATGGAGAGCAAAGAGGCCTTTGCGCAGCAGTGAGACGTGACAGGCTGACTATAATCTGCATCTGAAATCTCTAAATATACTACAAATAAGACTAAAATAAAATAAAAGGATTAGAAGCGGTGACAGAGCCTTTCCACATAAAAGTGGGCCTTTTGAATTGATTTATGATTTCATGCAAATAAAAGCACGCTTACTTATTTGTAAAATAGTTATTTCTTGGTTTTGAATTGAAACTTTAAGACGGATGTGTGCGTAGGAGTTTGTATACGAAACTTAGTACAATAAGTATTTATTTATTTGTTTGAGGGTTTATATCAAAACAATAAGCTGATTTAAGTAAATAAATACTATCTTGACAAAAGATAATATAGGCCTGTGTTTAATAAAAAAAACATTCTTGGAGGTACGTACATATCCATCAGGCACGCTTCTCTCCCATCGGTGGAGGCAGAGACCACTCCCTCTACTAACTGCGATCAAAACACACTTCCTTCGCTTCATCTACATTCATCAAAGGCCTCATACATTTACGTGTGTTTAAAATTATAATAATTACTCATTTAAAGTCTATCGACATACATACGGGCCGTGCCCGGGACGTGTCCGGGCCGCTGCCCGTTAGGAGGGAAAACAATACGTCGTCATGACAACGTGCGTGAACGAATCCTTAGAAAATGTATGGAATGATATTTTTTCTCTGACACGTCTCGGACACGGCCTGCATGTGTATAGTAGATAGACCATTATTCATAATTCAAAAAGAATAACAAAAAGTTATTATTATCGAAATAATTAATTGAAATATTTAAGCTTTTAATAGACAATTATAGACAATTCAAAACTTAGTGAAAACTATTTGTAATGCAACCAGGAAGTATTTCAACTCAGTGATACATAAGTATGTTCTATGAGTCACTAATTATGGGCAATCGACGCCTTGCGCGTCTCACAGCCATTAAGACCAATCTAATCTTGTTAATTTAATCCGATATGCCACCTTTGTACAGCTAAAAGCGCTGTAACAGTTTTAAAGAGGGCTTTAGGCAGCTTGTGTACATTGTTTTGGTATTTATAAGTAATTCTGTATTTGTAAGCCATACTATTTAATATTATATAAATATGTCAATGTTTATGTCGGATGCTAGAATGTTTTTTTTTTATTCTTTCACGGAAAAACCACTGAACTTTTAATGATACTTTAAAATTATTGTATGTTAAGTACATAAAAGTCATACCTTAACATCCGACAAAAACTTTTTTTCTTTTCGTTGTCACACACATAGACATAGGTATACCTACTTGGTTCTTTTTTTGTCCCAAAGTAAGCAAATCTAATCATTCTTTTTTTTGAGAAATGTAAAAAAAATAACTACAAAAGTAGAGCGCTTATCTAGCGCTATAACAGCTGTATAAAAGCGATCCCGATACGTCCTACGCTAAGGAAGTCAATCATCAGTGTTTTAAAAGCGACGTTACGTTATTGGCTTTTCTGGAATTAGGATGTCTAACATTTAAATTTATGACCTATTTGTGGTGTTATAAAGTCGGTTACAATGAAACGTTAAAAATTTAAATTGATTCTTTGACTTAGTAACGCGTCGTTTTGAAAATAATACAAAATATACATGCAAAGTTTTGTAAAAACATCTTAATGATATTGGAAATAGATATAGAAACTGATATAAAAAATACTAAATATGATACGCACCCATAGATAAATAATAAATTAGATATAAGATGTTAATTTATTTATTTATTTATTTCAACATACATAACAGATTACAGTCATACAGGAGTTACATAATTTAACAATAGTTGGGACTAGACTATAATCCACTGAAAATGTATGCTAGTCGATACAAAACGTGGTGGAACAAGACAGTGTAGGTACTTAAAAAAGTTGAATAAAAAAAAAGTTAAATATAAAGGAATAAAGAAATAAAGAAATGCAACAATCAGTCAATGTTTGCTAAATTAATTACTTCTAGATGTTTTCGAAACAATCTGAAATTACCGTTGAAGATATCTACTTGTAGTGACAAATTACTACTAGTAATGGCGTTGTACTGACGGCACATGCGCGTACTAATGGACTATAGTAGCCTGTGTTATTTGAATAAATACCTAATGCAAAAGGTTTAGGGTTACGAAAGCGATAATTAATATTAATGTCAATCTGAGAAACCAGGGAAGGAGAATCAATGTAGCCATGTAAAATTTTGTGTAGTGTGAGCAGATTATGAAGCTTTCTTCTATCCTCAAGGTTATGGTTAAGGTTAAGATTGTAATTGCCGTGCCCTATTCAGGGTCCATAAAAGGTACTGTCAACTATTGTAATAACATCTTGTAAAACCTATGGTGTGCAAAATAAAGAATTTGAATTTGAAATCTTATTTGCACAAAATAAAATTTATTTTAATATTCTAATTTAATTAGAATCTAATGAAATAAATACGGGACTTGTCAAAGAAAGGGCAAGTCAAGAAACTTAAACTGACTAGCATGTATGAGGCGATTGATGAACTTGGATGAAGTGAAAGAAGTGTGTTTGGACCGTAATAAGTTTAAAAAAGTGGTCTCTGCCTACCTCGATGTGGGAGAGGCGTGACAGATATGCATGTATGCACGAACATTTGCATAATATTAGAAAATAGGTCTATAAAATCTACATTTGTCTACATATATTAGGGCCGTGCCCGGGACGTGGCCGGGCCGTGGCAGTGTCCGGGACGTGGCCGGGCCGTGGCTGAGCCGAAACCGAGCTTCCGTGTCCCGTCAGGGAAGAAAAAGAGCTGCAAAGAAGAAACAAATGTAAGCCACATTTATATGTAAAACAAAATCATCATAATCATAACGCGACATAATATTAACACACATGTTAAAAACTCAAAAAGAATACAAAACAATTAACAAGCCAGGAGCCAGGACGTATCCCAATTTCCGCCACCTTGTCGCCCTTTGTGCTCTAACTGCTTCGTGTTTACATACAATGAGGGCTTGAATTGGTGTCGGTACCCTATCTGATGCATCTTGGGTATTATTGATCATTCTAAAGGATTAACGCTGTGTTAAATTTGAATTTTTTACCCGACTACGGCAAAGACAAATGGAAGGGTAATGTATTTGGCAGTCTATGTATGTATGTATGTATTTATTTTAAGCTTTATTTTTGGTTGATGAAGTTTTTGGTAAAATAGATGAAATAAAAAATTGGTCGATTGAGAACCACTTCATTTTTTAGCTTGGATTGTTTTTAGTTAGAAGTCGGTTAAAAACAGTGTTCTCTTTCGGGTGGCTTTTGCCACAGACTAAAAATATTTTGTAGCTGTCTGTTTCCCACTGCTGGGCAAAAACCTCTTCTCTATCTTCAAGATATTGGACCCTGAGCTGCTTCTGCATAGCTATAACTAGACTTACAAAAAAAACTTTTATGTCTTTATTTTTTAAGTTAAGTTTCAAACAGAATTTGACAGTATCAAAATTACTAACATAATTCTAAAATTTATCATAATTTCTTAACCAAGTTTATTTCACGTGATATTTTTGATGCCAAATTGATAATCTACTTTTTGTCAGTCGGTTAAAATATTCGGTAGCTCTCAACCCGTCATCGCATTCAAAATTTAACATTAATCTTATTGAACACTGACAGTAACAGCTACTTAATCACATTTCATATGTTTTATGGTTCCGTTGGTCAAAATTTAAAATCCAAAAATGTTTTTCAAAGTGAATAATAAAGGTAACTCGTAAGCACCTACTTTTTTTTATTATACACCTATTTTTTTATCCAACATGTTTTTTTGTGTTTCTTATATCCCATTTATGGGCAAAGACCCATCCTTCCATTTTTCCTTATCCCCGGCAATTTCTGTACGGTTTGCCAAGTATGCATCCACGTTGCGCCATCTCCTTTCTTTTTAAATCAATATATAACTCATAATTAATTTTATGGATTATCAAAGCTTTGTTACTAATATCGTAATAAAAACCTATTAAAAATCCAATAGCCGAGAAAGATAAGCAATACATACAGAACCGCAAAGCTGTAATTCAGGCACACGCTTAAGAATTTGGTACCTTTATTTAAATTTTGTCATCTCATGATTGGGTTTTGATCCGTGATTGGTTAAAAGAGTTGTCGAATTAAAGTTTTTATTGCTTTTATTAATATCACTTCTGACTTCTTTTGACTTCTGTTTTTTTTTTAAATGGAAACTAACATTATTGATTCTGCCAATGTTAAGCATACTTTAGTTACTACCTGGCTATATAGCTGTTTTAGCTTTTTTTACAATACAATACAAATCGACGCCCCCCGCGAATAATCCGGTAATAGAAAAATCCAAATTTTACAGGAGAAGCAAAAAACCTATTTTTGTTAATAACTCAATAACAAAATAAGTCTCCATAGACATTTATACATCAAATTAAAGCTAATTTTTGTCGCTATCTGTTTATAATATTCACTTGTACTTATCTATAACAGCTTTTTAATAAATTAGCTTCAAAGATTTTACAATATTAAACTGAAGTTCCTCAGATCGGTAATGATGCTTTACGATATTATTCGTGTAAATTTTCATTTTTGCTTTCAACAATAATATTATATTACTTGATTATTCCATGATTTTTTATGTTTTATTAAATCCAGCAATACGCAAGTGCAGTGTTATTCGTCTCGATTAGATAGATTACATTTTTCAGCATTGCTTATTAGTATACTTTAATAAAAATATATGATTTGTATTATGGTATTGCTTTATTGTTATGTTGTCATAAGATTGTACTCTAAAAGTGTTATTTTGTTAAATATTACAAGACTTACATATTTTAATAAAAATAATAGTAATATACTTTAAATTTACAGCTAATTAAACTATAATACTAAAAATTAATTAACATCCATCAACAGAATCAGTCAAAAAGACCATCCTGCATAGCAACCGGGACAAACGAAGGTACCCATAACGCTAGCAATATTCCCCTGCTGTTAAGTTAAGCAATGCGTTGCACCAGGTACGATGCGAGTTGGCCATCTTCTCCATTAGTTATCAGGCGTTTGCCGAACTCACCCACGAATCCATTTACCTCTAATTAAATCCATTCACCATACTCCACAGACCTCCACCGCGAATGGCACAAAGGAATAGGTCTGCAGAAGGGGAACATACTTTGTTTGCTTGTTTTTGGGATGCCGTCGACTCCGCTATCGACCCGGCCGCACGCAAATGTGTGACAGGTGGGAAAAAGCAAATTTGATGACACATGTTGCTTCCTATACCAAGCAACGTGACCTTTCCATGGCCCGAGAGTTAACCCATCCGGCCTTTCTCCGTCTGTCTGGAACAGACCAGGGGGCTCGAGAATACACGACACTGAGATAGACTTCAAAGCCCGTCTGATGACTTCGTTGAGCAAATGGTGGCACGGAAACCGTCCAGCTGATTTCCTGCAACCCAGTCCGTGATACTCTTTGCTGTCTGCCTGTGCCCCACAAACACAAATATTTGGCTCTCAAACATCACATCCGAGGCTCAGAGTCACAGCTGTTCTTATAGATGAGTAATCTAAAGCAGAAGGGCATGGAGCCAAGCTCCTGATTCAGTAGATGCTGCTTTTAGACGCGCGACATCACCTCCAACAGCATCCTCAATCAACCACTCATTACACCACGGATCGTACCCACTGGCGTTGCACAGCTTTACTTTCACGATGCACGAAGTTGTGGCACATAGAAGTCCAGACGCTCAAGGCCTTTAGGAGATCACTAGATTGTCACCATGAAGTTTAAGTATGTTAGCAACTAATCTGTGTACCCTTTTGGAAGAAGTCAAGAACGTCCATACACCGGTGTCCGCCATTCGCTTAAAACCTCCTCCACCATAACGTATCGGCAACGACGACGCTTGCACCCAATGCGCTTCATCAAGACGTACGTTCAAAATATTGGTGGTTATTTTGAACGTACGACGTGATGTTGACTTCCACCTGGCATATTTTCTCAAGAAACAACTATGTTGGAGAAGTTCTCAAGGTGTAAGTCAATTTGGGGACTGAGAAACAACTGCGAAAAAGAGTGAGAGCCACATGAGCTGACAACTGCTGTAGATGTTGACGACCCCGGGTAAGCATCAATATTTTATGCTCCAAGGCAAAAATGCCCGCCAGTCCAAGGTTTTCACATCCTGCAGTAATTTCTGGAAAAATGACAAGTACTGGTCGATTCCGTTTTCACACGAATACAACTCACACTTTGCGTCGTTGATAACGAAGCCCAACTCCAGCAATTTGGGTACCAATCTCTCATGGTCTCTGGCAAAAACCTCCGGGGGCTCACCGGTCGTGCCATCATCCAAATACGACAAATTGATCGGCGCCTCCAAAGAAGTTATTAAGTAATTGGTTTATAATTAAGCTGAACAATAGTCGCCCAAGAGGATCGCCCTGTTGTGCTCCAACGTGCTCTAGACGCAATTTTGTCTCAATTGTAATAAAGATAAGTGAGGGAGATGTAACATTGTGCAAGAAAAAGGCTTGATAAAGAAATTTTATCCTTCGCCTCGGTCAATGTTGACACTATTAAATGCGTTTTTAATAATTACATCCCAGTCATCCAACGTGTAAGTACGAGTAGCAACGACTAGTGGCCTTACATCACGCGGTGGTGTGCCAAAAAAACTGGCATAGGACAAAAAAGTCTACCATACAGCAGAACAACCAAGCTTTGCCACCAGCCGGCGTATTTGTAATAGGATATGATATTTATGATATGAAATTAAGATGATACAGAATAATATACATCGATTAACTATTAATACGGTTTGATTATTAAAATAAAAAAGCGTAGGTACTAACTACAACCATAAACAACCTGTATGCTCTTATTATAGTAATATTATATTACTCGCCAATACTTATAAAACTTTTACACGAATAATATCGTAATTAGCGTTTACCGTACAAGTCCCATTGAACTTTTTACTAGAAAAATATCGTTATGACTTTTACTGTCCTCAACTTTGTAGAGATGTTATAGTAACATACGATTATATTTTTATTCGTGTAAAAATCGTTATCATTGTTGGAATAGAATATACCCGTAAGTTTTTATATCTCCGTAAATAACAATAGGAAAAATCTGAAAAAAATTTACAAGGTGTAATACGGTCTCAGGATTCAGAAAAACGCATAACACGAAAAACTCCATAATAGCCTATTACCGGATTATTCTTGGGGGGCGTCGAAATATTCTTTATTGCACAAAAGATTATAAGGAAAAAAAAAAAAAAAATAAATAAATATAAAGATATAAGATATATTTTTTAGTTATACTTATATTTTAATTTTTTTTTCTATTTTATTTATGGACGGTACGTAATTTCCATTAATTTTTTTTTTTTTTATTTATACTACGTAATTAAAGTATAAAATTGGCAGAATCCACCAAAGATAGCTGCCATTAAAAAAAAGTGTGTAAGTATGTCTGTTACTTTCTGTCGCAAATACGACTCAATAGATTTGAATGAAACTTTACAATTATGTAGATTACACATCAGAATAACACATAATCTGTATTATTTTGAAATGAAATGAAATGAAAATCATTTAATCTTGTAGGTTTGACAACACTTAAGACGGGTCATTTTTTAAAATTAATGCTAGATTCGCAAGAGTGCAGTTTTCCCCAGAGAAGAATCTAGCAAGAAACTCTGTAGGGTTGCTCTTATTTTAAGATAATTTAAGATTGTAACACTACGCATTAGTGTTTGTAAAAGAGTTTTTATCTGTTTTGTATTTTTTGTCTTTGGTTTTGTTATGAATTTTAAAAAGTGTCATTCCAATAAAAGGTGTTCGTTTGTGTGACTCGTTTTGTTTTGTTGTTCGCTTAGCTTCACAAGATATTGTATAAGTTTTTCAAGATATAACGAGAAATGCGTACGTGGTCACGGTAAGCCGCTAGTATTTCATAAATAGGCATTACTAAAAAAAATATTTGTGTCCATCACATAGATTATTTTAAAATATTCGACACGTATTTTTTCTTTTTTCTCTTAAACTAAAAATAACAAAAATACACACGGTTAAAGTTACTCGTGACGTCACGCCTAAGTACGATTTTTACCGAGACGTCAATACCCCCCACTCCGTAACTCTGATGCTCTGTATCTTTGTATTTATTTATGTATTTGATCAGGTAAAAAATGTGTTTCCAATATTTTTAATAGCCTAAAAGGCGGACTAATTAAATTTTAAATTTTTGAATGTAGTCATCATCCCTATTATAACCTAAAATTTTGACAGCTATCTATCATTCCACAGCCAATAAGATTAAGTCACCTGTTAATGACCTAATCCCTAAATATTGATTGTCTTTTGTCTCATTCTTTACCGTTGATCGGTTGATACATCTATTCCTTTCTAGCGCAAAGCCATTGCTGTCAAAACGTCAAATAAAATTAAGTTTGTGACATTTTGATTGGCAAAGATTATGAAATGCAGAGGTGATAGTGTTTTCAATGATACTTACCTACCTACCTATATATTTTTAATTATAGAAAAACATGTAAATCCTATAATCTTTCTAATTTTATAAATTTCAATGTTTGTGCCGATGCATGGTTGAGAGGATGTTTGTTAGTCTTTCTCGCGAAAACTACGAAACAGATTTTCATGAAACTTTACAATATTGTACCTATTATATTAGTTCAGCAAATAGGCTTTATAATTTTAGGATATCATGTATTTTTTGCAAGCTATTACCATAAAATGCGTATGAGGTCGCAGGCAGTAATGCACATAAAGGGTTATTTACACAGATCCCGGCAGTGGCGGTACGTCCATACAAGCCCAAAAGCCGGGCTTGCCTTACAAAAATATCACATCACCCAATACAAATTGATTTCACAATTTACTCTTATAAAATATTCAAAAATTTTATATTTACGACGCGAAGCCAAAAATAAACAACAAAAATCCGTGCATTTATAACCGCCAAAAAACTCAAGCATCTATGAACATGCTACAAGTACAGCCCCGACGAAGTACGATTACGTCTATATTCTGTTTCGCTCGCACTCATTGGCTTCTTATGTGGCTTGCTGTTGTACTACTCTAATGTATGCGAAATTACCTAAAAACCATCGTAATTTGTTCGGCTAATGTCATCAGTTTGTATGAAAACTTAAGCCGGGTTTGCCTATGAGTATAGTTACTGCGAGACGAATTTAGCCAATCAGAACGCGTTGTGGTATGCGACTCGTTCACTCTCTCGTTCACTCGTTCGCGTCACTGAGGGACTGCGACCAACTTCAAATTTATTTATCAGTGGCCGGCCGGTTGTTGTTTTTTTTTGTGTTTATGAAAAGTTTTGCTCTAGTCATAGTTTTATTGTAGTAAATTGACTTTCTTTACGAAAATGAACAGTGATAGTGAGGCCGGGGTGCCTTGTGAAGGTTTGAAATGTGTTAATAACTTTGATCAACGACGCAAAGTGAATTCATTGACTTTTATGAAAAGAAGCAGCTCATTGTTTTGGAAAAGCCAACCCCGGATTTAAATATTTCGTTTTTCAGTAAGTCACCAATTTTTTACGATAACGTAATTAAATCTCCGCACTTTCTTTCATATGTGGTTTTCGTGCATTTCAAACCAGCGCAAGAGTGAGGTTATGTTATCTATTCATCCGCACAATCAAACAACCGCTTTTGTCAATGACTTGTATTTGATTCTGTCTAGAGTTAGTATACTTTTCGTGTGCTTTGATATATCTACTCAACGTAATCGTATTTCCGACCGCCTAAAAAGAACATACTTAGTGCTAAAAGAAGAAAGGACAAATGTTGAAAACGCAACTCAGTAGGTAGGTACGAAAACACTTTTTTACAATCGGTTATGAAGTCGAGTAAAAAAGTTAATTTTAGGATCTCTGGCTTGCCCTGTCCTTAGGTCCTAGGCACGCCACTGGATCCCGGCCGTGGTCTGTCTTCAGGAAGGAAAACAATACATCGTCATGACAACGTGTGTGAACGAATCCATAGAAAATGTATGGAATGATATTTTTTCCCTGACACGTCCCGGACACGGCCCTGATGTGTGTAGTTAGACAATAAAAATACATGTAGTAGGTATACACACAAATATACCTACCTATCTATCTATACTGGGTGTAACAGAAAGGGTATATAAAGCCGAAACACAGCGATAGTCTTCATGAAACTGAAAAACTTTCCCCAAGGAACATGGGTCGTAACTCGAAAAATTTTTTTGGGTCGCCCATACTTACTCGATCAGCTGATCGGGCATTTTGTATGGGGAGGCGAAATTTTTTTTTCGAGTTACCACCCATGTTCCTTGGGGAACGTTGTTCAGTTTCATGAGGACTATCGCTGTGTTTCGGCTTTATATACCCTTTCTGTTACACCCTGTATATATATAAAAATGAAACCCGTTTTCCGTTTTCGCGACATAACATGAAAACGGCTTGACCGATTTGGCGGATTTTTTTTTATATGTTCATTGAAGTCCAAGGATGGTTTTTACGGTGAGAAAAATTCGAATAATTGCCGGGAAAGCCATAAAACAGTCCTTTTCTTTTTCCCATAGAAATGTTTTCTTACTAAAATGTAGAGTCAATTTGAACTTTATTCCTACATAATAAAGATCATTCTAAGGCGGGACAAAGTTCGCCGGGACAGCTAGTAATACATAAGATGTATGATCTTTGTCATATAATAGGTATAAGTAGTAGGTACCTATGTATGTAAGCAGAAAGCTCTTCTTCCAATCACCTTACTTAATCTATGCCAAACTGATCGAGAAATCACCCAACAAGAAATTCTGTTGACAAACTTAATATTTTGATATTTTCCCTACTAAACGCTCAATTAGTAACTCTTCAACCTGATTGAGGGGTGCTTAAATTGTTTACGGATTGATAAATCTTTTAATTTTAAAGGCTTTACCGTTGATTGAAGATTGATTGAAAGAAGTGAAGTGGGTTCAACACTGTTCATTCAAAGTGGTCGATATTTTTTCTTTATGATAATCTTGTTTAAAATAATATGACATTGTCCATCCAAAATTAATTAGTATATGTGTACTAGAAGCGACTCGAACAATTGTACACATTATCGTAAAATAATATACCCCAAATGATATTCTAATGTTTAAGCTACAATTCTGCAAAGGTTTATCAAAATGTGTTTAGTAATTTTTACACGAAAGAGTAACAAACATCCTTACATCCATCCATCGGCACAAACATTGTCATTTATAATATTAGTAGGACACTAGATCGGGGTAAGCAAAGACCACTTTTTTCGCGGTTACATTTCAAAGGTCATTCATAATTTTAACTTTCTTATTTATTTTACAACTAGTGGCTGCCCGCGCATTCGTGAGCATTTATCGTCATATCTTAAAAAATACACAAAATATCTACAAATATAGCCTATTCTGATGCCCAAGCCAAGTTATTGTAAAATTTCATTAAAATCTGTTCAGTGGTTTTTACGTAATGAAGTAACAAACATTCATCCATCCATCGGCACAAACATTGACATTTATAATATTAGTAAGATAGTTTTAGTTAAATTAATTAATTAACTTAACAACCTTAACTTAAACAAAACACAATCACAAGGTAATTTTCAGTTCGTCAACCCGATTATAGTCTAGGAGCCGGCGTATTTTTACGACAGATCTGTCAGACACCACTCATCATTCGATGCCAGCCAATCTAACTTTTCTGAGACATAGCAACACGTAAATAGCGTTTACATGAGTTGCAGGCATTGTGGGATTTCGGTTCTTTTTGGAAAGTCTAGATTATTAAAAAAAATTAAAAAAAATGTGTTTTTTATGAATTATTTTTTTGGTCATAATGTCATATTCTTTCTTTATCAGCCCATATATGTCCCCACCGAGGGGCACGAGCCTACTCTCATACACAGAGTGATTAGGCCGTAATCCACCACGCTGGCCAAGTGCGGGTTGGCGGATTTCACATACACCTTTGAATTTCTTCTCTGGTGTATGCAGGTTTCCTCACGATGTTTTCCTTTACCGTTAGCAAGTGGTAATCGAATAAATTTAAAAACAAATAATGTCATATAAAAATTTTTAAACAGTCACTTAACAGACTGTTATTCTGTTAGCAGTCTGTTATGTGACTGTTTAAAATTTTTATATGACATTATTTTTAAAGTATCCAAAGTGAATTGTCATCAAAAAACAGTTTTTTTATAAAAGACAAATATCTACATACATATCTGTTACGCCTCTCTCCCATCGGGGTAGGCACAGATCACTTACCTCCACTTGCTACGATCCAAATACACCTCTTTCGCCTCATCCACATTGATCCTCATACATGTACAAATATAATACTTTTTACAAATCTGAAAACATCCAACATTGCAAAACTGACTGTAACACAGTACAGCTACAACTTATTTTAAGTTTTTAATGAAATATCCTTTGGCGGAGTTGATCTTGCGAGAGAAAGAATAATTCAGTGAGTTTCACTGAGCCCGAACCGATTCCCCGAGATTAGATTAAGTTTTGGAACTTAACTCTTGTACTATAATGTTCTTTGTTTAAAAAATAACGGTTGTCATATTTTGTTTCGTGAACTTGTGATTTTTTTTACAACTAAATATAGCAAAAGCTCTTAAATAGAGCTTAGAGCGAAGCTGTTTTTATGATGATAAAATATAGGTAGCAGAACAGTGAAAATAAAAAAAAAAACAGTGGAAATAATTTTAGCATTTAAAAAAAAGTAAGGCTGCTACACAAGTAGGTAGTAGTTAATATGACTAAAACATGGCATATTATTTTTTTTTTAAGTTGGATCTATACAAAATCTTTTAGTTAGCTTCAGTCATTGCTTACATAATTTATCAAATAAATTGTACTAAACAAACTAATTTCGTACAAAAACTTCCAATCTCAAATACTAAATCAAAAGACAATATTTCCTTACAATAAAATTACCCATTAAAACCCTACGAAATTGGAAAGAACTCATAATTACAAAGAACTAGTAGGAAGAACCTTCCATCTTAACTTTGCCGGGCATCCAATAAAAGTATTATATTGCAAAATAAAAAGGCGATAACACAAAACGAAATTATTGCTAGAGGAAAAAATGGGGACGTTAGAGTTTGTGTGGAAGTGTAAGGGTTCCGTAAGGGCCGGCGCAGAGCATTTTTCGTTGTCATATCAATATCGACATTGTTTAATTTAACTATTATAATACTATTCAAAATCAACAACAAATGAGCATCAAAGCGACAAAGTTTTAGTGTTGAGTCAATTGATTTTGAATTTTATTCTGATGAGAACAATGTCAATAATAATATGACAATCAAAAATCCTCTGCGCTGCGCCTAATTTTTACTTTATTAATGTTTTATACGTAAAGAAAACATCTTATTGACAAATTATAACTACCCCATTGTCAGTTTAAAATGAAGACCACCCTTGTCGATGGAGTTTCTGCCATTTCATTCTATTTTTCGCCATCTTTTTATTTACTTACCTTTTGATATGACACTATCTATGCCTATTACTACCCGGTAAAAATGAATCTTTTAATACCTTTTACACAAAAGAAAAAATAAAGATAGAGCTTTATTCTATTGATATTAGCAAAATTCACAATATTTGCCATTAAAAAAATCATACTAGTTAGTTTTTAAAGAGGCCTTTGCCCAGCAGTGGGACACAAGTGCCTAGATTAAATTAGTTTGCTTTTCAAAACGCTGACAAACCACAGATATCAATATAAATTTTCTTACAGCCCCAAAGGAACCCTAAAACAGGAAATATGACATTCCGAGGGGCGCAAAGGCGGAACATTTAAAAAAGTTTGATTGAGATAGGACAGAAACTTTTGATTGTATCCCGAAGATTCGCGAATAAAAACAACAAATAAATAACGTCGAACAAAACAAGGGAATGTACGAGTATTTGGAGGGGAATAAGTTACGTGGGTTTTAAAAATGCGGTAAGTACCTACCTAGTTGTTTTTTTTCTATTTTTTTTTTTTTTATAGAGGCCTTTGCTTAATAGTGAGATAGTTACGGCTAGATAAGATAAAATAGACTTTTTTTAGCTTTATCAATGGGTTTTTGAATGATTGAAAATAAATATGCAGTTTTCTATTTTAAAATAACTTAAAAATGTAGAATTTTCCGTATTTTTTAATTTAAAATTCCTACTTACCTACACAAGACTCGTACTGCTCTACCATTTTCCTGAGAACAGAACTATTAAATGTGCAGATCGACTTTGTAACTGCTTTTAAATAAATAAAATTTAAAAACCTATTTAAACTTTAATAAAAGCCTATTTTTGTTAATAGCTCCCAAACTATCTTAAAAACAAATCAATATCTCAAACGTGTCAAAATCGAATAAGTTCTTAATTCAAATATGATTATTTCGAACGCAAAAACAAAAGACAACACAATTAAAAAACAAAACACGATCGAACGGAAGAAAAGACAAAAACGGTCATTAAAATAATCGTTGTATTTGTAAAAAAGTTATTCGGAAACATAACTCGTTGATTCTTTTTTCGAATTTAAAAAAAAAAACAAATTGCAAAATACAAATTGGCGAATGCAACATCAGTATTGCATTCAGGCAATAATCGTCAGTCTGTTACTTAAATGACCTTTAGGGTATGGTATAAGTGATAGAAATCATACAATACCTTCGTATCCATCACGCCTTTGTCTTTCCCATCGGGGTAAGCAGAGACCACTTCGAAGAAATGATAGACGTAAAAATCAGTACGCTACGAGTAGTATTCTAATGATTGGGTAGTTTGCGTGGTTGATTCTGCCTGCCATGCCACAGGTGATAAGTTCGATTCCCACAAGAAACAAATAATACTTTGATAAACCGAGATGTACATAATATGTTTGCCTTATATCTGTGTGTTTGTGTGTAAAATATATACCTATGTATGTAGGTACTTAGAAAAATCTGGGTATAATGTTATGATTATAGTAAGCTTTACTTCAACTTGACATTGGTAGAAAATGGTGGGTGCCATTTAAAAAACAATAAGACCCAGAACACACGGTGAAACGCAACTGCAACGCAACGGAAACTGCTAGTTACTTTTGAGTTGCGTCATAAGTTTTAGTTGCGTTGCAGTTGCGTTTCACCGTGTGTTTTGGTGCTAAGTGGTTTTGATAGTGACTATAAAGTAGAAAAATCGACACGCTTTAAATCTCTTTGTTTAGGCAGCTGGTAGTTTATGTAGTTGAAGGAAAGAAGAATATGAAGAGAAAACTCCACTATTATGGTTTGAATTGTAGTATACCTACTATTAGAACTGTTCAATAAAAAAAAAATTACAATTAAAGAACACTTTAGGTCGGTCGGATCCAAGTTGGTAAGAAAGTGAATTTTGAAGTATGAAACAGAAAGTAAAACTTTCCATAGACAAAAATAAATTCTATCTTTGTTAGTGTTGCCAACACTCGTTTCTCTTTTCGCTTGGACCACACCCATTATTGTAATGTCCACTTTGAATTATAATTATGGCGCGTTTAATGTATGTCTTCTTCAGTTAACCCTTTGGGTGTCCTTATTTTTGTTGTCAAGTGTTGTTTGTGCGGCTTCCCGCTGCTTCAGATCGAAATATATTTGCAAAGTTGGTGGTGTTTAACGTGGCATCGATATGCAATCTCTTTTTTGTCGATTAATTGATTTAATGACTGTTCAAAGAAAGTCCAAGTCAAGAGTAACTATCCTAACGGCTGTTCCCAATATTCAAAGACAGATAACTGTCTGAAATCGGCATGTCACGGTTGTCACTTCACTGACCTTCAGAAGAACCCCACAGACTTTTTGACACCGGTAGGTTTATAGGAACGAAAAATTCTAAGAGAGATAACTATATTATCTATCTCCAAGCAAAAACAGAGATAGATAGATTATTGGAAACGGACGTAATTGTTTTAATGGTGATTTAAAGAAAGGCCAAGCCGAGATTAACCCTAAATCGACGAGCATGTATGAGGCGAATGATAAATGTGGATGAAGCTAAAGAAGTGTGTTTGGATCGTAGAGATCGGCTATATTTGTCACACCTCTTTCCCATCGGAGTAGGCAGAGACCACTTCTCTCCACTTGCTAGTTGCTATGATCCAAACACAATAATAAACAAATAAATACTTATTTCAAAATATAGGGTGACTTTAAATTAGTGAACGATAGAAAAGGATACTCGTGATAACAAACAACTTTTACTATGGGACCAAGGTCGAAATCGTTAAAAAAAATTTGAACTCCACATACAAAATGCACCAGCTGGGTATGGGGAACAATTTTTATTTGTGATTTCGAATTTGGTCCATTAGTAAAAGTTGTTGGTTATCACGAGTACATGCATATTCTTTTCTATCTTTCACTAATTTAAAGTCACCTTGTATACCAACCATACCCAATTATTAACAAAAAAATATATACTCGACATAATTGAATTTCTACGAAATTACAACGGCCATTTTAAAAAGCGCGGCAAATAATCCCCAATAAAGATTGATCTGTAAGTAATTTAGTTACTGGCCAGTTCTAAAATTAAGCTGCCGAATTTATTTTTTATTCGAAAATAATCTCCCATTCCAATCTTCTTATTAAGTGTTGAATTGACATGTTTGAATTTAAATTTCGAATTCGATTGACGCGTTCCATACACGGATGGTAGCACACATGCGCGTTCAATCGGAACTAACATTATAATCGAAAATAAATTATTCGCATCGATAATCGAAATATTTACAAACTTAACTTTGCAGTTGTTTTTAAACTGGAATGATACGAAAATTAAGTTAGTAGTGGTAAATGTAAGTTGGTTTTGAAGGGACCAGTAGCAATGATCAGTCGATTGGAAAGATGGATAAAACATTCCGATGAAACAACGTGGGTACAAATGTTTTTGAAGGGCAAATAAAAATAGTATTGGAATCTTTTGTTTTGTACTTTTTAACCCATGACCTAAGTTATTGGTAGGTAAGTACTTATAGGTACTCTTTTTTTTAATTCAGTGAATTATATTTAGAATCTTAACGTGACGTGACCAGGCTGTGGCCTGTCAGGAGGGAAAACATACGTCGTCATGGCAACGGGTATGAACGAATCCATAGAAAATCTATGGAATGATATTATTTTTTCCTTGACATGTCCTTAACACGTCCTGGACACGGCCCGGATGTGTGTAGTAATGGTCTATTACTCACTGTGGCTATGATTTGACGCTTGAGAATGTAAAACGTGCTTTTGTCTTGCACTTTTTCCGCGGTTTTATAAACTTACCTTAACTCTACTCAACTCTACTTAAGTAGAGCTAAGTTGACTGATATTAAATTTAATTTGACTTAAAATAAACCTGAAATAACTTTGAAAACTTATAATCCCAATTAAAATATTCTAGGCTATACAAACTCTTTTCTTCCAACTCTTTTTTAAACTTTTAAAAAACATTATTATCTTAGCAGACGTTAACAAAACAACAACCATCCCTTTCGCACCTCCACGAATTACACATAAAACAATTGGAGATAGTAATAAAATATTAAAATGCGCGGTAACGAGTGTGTATACGTGACCATTGCGTCGAGATGGACTATCTTTGTCTGGTCGTTCACTTCTGAGAAACGGATTGAGTTAGGTTTCTTAGAACATAGAGTTTTGTTTTGGGTGTGTGACCATGGGTATCGATGAAAATCGCTTATTTTTATAAAAATAATTATGTTAATATATAAATAAGCTCAGGAGTCCAAGTCTGATAATTCACAATAAAATTATGTTTCGGCAGAGTGTCATCGACACTCATTTTTGACACATTTGGTCGTGTATGTAAGCCATTGTTTAGCAGAATACCAAATGTGTCAAAAAATGCAATTGACACTCTGCCGACTATAAATTAGCTGCCTATTTTAAATTAGCAGACTTGGGCCCCAGGATAGAGAGTCGGGGAAAATGAAGAGAGAAGTCTTCGCCCAACAGGGTAAACTGACGACGGCTAGAGAAGATAAATAAGCTAAATTGAAAATTTTGAAGAGAAATGGCATATCTTTCTTATAAATATGGGTGAAATCTTACTAATAGGTAAATTAAATGTTTGTGCCGATGAATGGATGGATGAATAGAGATTTGTTTATCTTTCACGCAAAAACTACCAAACAGATTTTAATAAAACTTTACAATGTTGTAGATTATTCATCAGAACAACACACAGGTTTCATTATTTTTAAATTTTGCGTAAATTTTGCAAAATATAAACGATATACGCAAACAAACTCATGGACAGTCTTTAACAAACAAATAAAAAACTAGGTGTTGCCCTTAGCTAGGTAAAGCCTTTGAGTATAGAATTTATAAGGAGGTGCCATATCGCCTGGATCTGCGTGCCTGGTCTGGCGCAAAATGGCTACCTTTTTGTATGGAATTTCTTATCGTTTGACAGGTCATCTACCAAGAAAACTATGAAAAACTTTCGCCAGCCTTGGCACGCTGTTATAAACTCATTTGTATATGAAAAAAAAAGTGGCACCTCCTTATATATTCTATACTCAAAGGTGTTGCCAGCCTTCTTACCAACTTAATTCATATGAGTTTAAAACGTATTTAAATGTCGCAGAACCGTTTGAAAAATGGCGATCCTACCTCTTTGGAGCACAAAGGCTAATACGGAATGGACAATAAGGCTTTAGTGGAGAATAAAAGGACATCTTTGGTTGTATTCATATGGTGGAAAGTTGGTTTATGGAATTAGGGTTTCTAGAAATGTTAATAATTAATATTTTTTTGTTGTTTAAAGAAATACAGGTACATCCAGGTAGTAATACTAGTAGTGAAACGGTAGTAGTTAAGAGGCTGTTTCATGATCTACAGATAAAATTTATCTGACAGATATATTATACCTGTCTCTGTCTAAAATGTCATGTTTTATGAAATAGACATAGGTTTATCTGTCAGTTACATTTTATCTATAGCTTGCGAAAAGGGCAATTAGATTTAAAAAAAACCTATTTATTATACAGGGTGTAACAGAAAGGGTATATAAAGCCGAAACACAGCGATAGTCCTCATGAAACTGAACAACTTTCCCCAAGGAACATGGGTCGTAACTCGAAAAAAAAAATTCGCCTCCCCATACAAAATGCCCGATCAGCTGATCGAGTAAGTATGGGCGATCCAAAATTTTTTTTCGAGTTACGACCCATGTTCCTTGGGGAAAGTTGTTCAGTTTCATGATGACTATCGCTGTGTTTCGGCTTTATATACCCTTTCTGTTACACCCTGTATATATTAGGAAACATACACAATATCTAAAAATAATATAGTTTTTGTGTTATTCCAATGTGCAAGCTACAACATTCTATCATTTCATGAAAATCTGTTCAGTGGTTTTTGCGTGAAAAACAGTAACATCTCACATCTCTCAATGGGCACAAACATTGACATTTTATAATATTAGTAACAATCTTCATGGACATATCCAGCAAAAAAAATTGCAACTATTCACATGTAAGTCAGATAGTCACGTGTGGGTGTTTCTAGGACCCGAGCAAAGCCAGGCGTAAATAATAACTTGTCAGGTCCACGCGATACAAGTTGCACTATAAATTGATATACAAAGCTGATTTATTTATTTCTTGATAAAATGTTATATTGGGATAGTGTATTGATAAGTTTTAGGATCTATCGGCAGATTTGTTTAGTATTTTATCTGAAGTTTAAGCCATTATATTCATTTATCTACTGGTAAAATTCAATACTTAATCTTTATTACACAATGGGCATGATGACTAAAAAAAATTTTTAGTCCATCACATAGATTATTTAAAAATATTCGACACGTATATTTTTCTTTTTTCTCTTAAACTAAAAATGACACAGATACACTGGGTTAAAGTTGCTCGTGACGTCACTCCTCATTAAGATTTTTACGTAGGAGTGACGTAAATACCCCCCACTCCGTAACTTTGATCCTTTGTATCTTTGTATTTATTCGTGTATTTGATCAGGTAAAAATGTGTTTCAAATATTTTTAAACAGCCTAAAAGACAGACTAATTATTTTTTGAATTTTTGAATGTAGTCATCATCCCCATTTTAATCCATTATTACGTTTACCTTCAATAATATAATACAAATATAATCATTATAGCATACGAACACAAAAACAGTAAAACAAAGTAAACAATTAGAAGCTGCAGACGGCCTTATTGCTTTGTAAAAATATCTTCCAGAAAATCTTAGGGCTTGAACAATAATCAATCATTATGATGTTAAGGAGATGCTTGTTATGTAGGTCTACTTATAAACTAGACTAAATCGCAAGTGCGTAAGAACCTATGGAATTAAAACCGATTTTTGATAATAAAAAACGAATTTCAATAAAAATGATATCGGAAACCATTCTTAAATATATCGATGATTCACTATTCACTCCTTCAATCAATTTTGAACCTTGTTTCAAATACAATAAACACTCTTCTTCTGTAACAGATCCGATCACGCGTAGGGTCGGCAATAAATTAAATATCCGTGCCACTGACAAATGAGCTGACACTACTTTTTTGTTGGCGGTACCTGTGACTTTAAAGGTGTCTTGTAAAAAATATATTGGGGGTATCGTTTTGCTATTGCATTGTTTTGATGATATTTTAAAGATACTTTTGGATTTTATTTTTTTTTGAAATATATATTTATATCTATAGATCTCTTTAAAAAAAACTACTAATATTATACCTATTATATGAAAATATTTGTGTCTATGGATGGATGTAAAAATGTTTGTTACTCGGTGACGCTAATAGGTACTACATAACAGATTTGGGTTAGATTTGGCAATATTGTACCTTATACATCAGAATAACACATAAGTTTTATTCTAAAATGATTATGAAATACTGTAACGTTTTTCCAAGACACGACGATAAATGCATACGAAGTTGCGGCCAGCCACTATAATTACAGAAAATATAGGTAAAACACAATAATTCAAAATCATATATCAACTAATAGACATTAAGGCATCACAAAAAACTAAACACAGCTAGCAATAAAGCATAAAATATCAAAAAACCAAGGCAACACGACCAGAATTCATATTAGCTGATTAATTTATTCCAAGAAATGAAATTGAAACATAAATTTTGTTTAAACACACATTATCGGAGATCTTAAGTGGTGGTAGTCGTGTTTCGTGTATTGTTTTTAGTTGAGATAAAAGATTGACTTCGTGATGGTGAGCTGTTGAGTTTCCATGTCATTTTATTGAAGGTCGATGAACTCGTCGAAGGTCTGAGTCGGTTTTTGGAATTATGCAGCTTTGGGGTTAAGGGAACGTATTTAACAGTCAAAATGTCTGTTATGTTAGTTTGATGACATTTTGTGAGGCAAAAATATAATTGACATACATACATGTGGGAAGGAGACGGGAGAAGGAAACGGAAGTGACGAAAGAAGAAAACAGAAGTGCTAAGGAGTAAGAGAGTGAGTGTTTTTGCTTGGTGACTGAGCAACGGGGACGAATAGCGGATCTGGTTGTGCGTTTAGGTTTTTTTTTTTCAAAAGATAAATTTCAATAAATAATTTAACAGTATTTTTACTTATTTAAAACTACGTGAGTTACATACATATATCTGTCACGCCTCTGTCCCATTTACTTCCCTCCATTTGGTTCGATCCAAACACACAAAAAACAAACAATTTTATTCAATTCTACGACAAGTCATTTTGTACAATACATGCTATTAAAAAAGAATAGCTAACACAATATATATTGGCTTTCCAAAAAACTGACATTAATTTAAAAAATATGGATAGTTAATTAAAATATGTGTATAAGTAAGCATTATCAAAAAATCATATCTACAGTTAAAACGTACGTAGTCGAATAAATAAACTATCACCGAATCTAAAATTCACAGATGGTCATTGAAATCGCGAAATCGCTGCATAAAATGAAACCAAAAACAACAAAAAAATGTCCACAAGCGATTACCGTCGGCGTTCACAATAGGAAATAAAATAACTTAAATAACAAGCCGAAGGAAATCTCACAATTATCGAAGTTGATTAGTGAACGCATCATAACATAATCAAAGTAATAACAACACGGGACCACCGCATTTTGATTCAACTCTAATTAATGCTTTGGTTGTACGTAGATTGTGATACAGGAAGACTCCTGTATTGCAAATTTTTTTGGCTATGTCTCTTTGTCAAGACGACTCAAGACTCTTAAAATGTTGTTTAAATATAATAAGGAAGAAGATGAAAGACAGAGAATGGCATCTCGTAACCAACTCGAAGCTTACATACTACATATACACATCTGTCACGTCTCTCTCCCATCGAGGTAAGCAGAGACCACTTCGCTTCAAGTGTTACGATCTAAACACTCTTCTTTTGATTCCAAATGGCAAAATATTGTGGCAAATTCTTGTTGGTCATTATGTTTATGAACACTTTAGTGGGTTGGTGGGTTAAACTGTTGGCTAAAAGATTGGCTCAAGATCAGTTTAGTGTCAGTTTTTCAGCACAGATCAAAGGGTTATGGAGTGATTGAGACCACAGCGTCCCCAAGTTGGCCACACGTAAGTAGAGTAGAGCCAATTTCAGGCCTGTTCAAAAACTGTCGTCTTCAGTGTCAATATTGTAGGAATGAGAGCCCACCACCCACTTCAACAACAATCGTAAATGTAAACCTTTCTGGTGTCGCCGTCGCCGGACACGGTGTGGACGACATGATGATGTAGGAATGATCTTTTCAGTAGTTAATCCTTGTGAAGTATTTACGGTTAATATTAAAAAGCTTATTTTTTTTGGATTTTGTGAAGATTTTTTGCTTCTCATTAGCAAGGATCTGTCTTACAATGGTAGTCTAAGCTTTTATTGGTCTGCAGATAGAATAAAACGTAGCAAAATTACGAATCCGAGCCCAAATCACTGTGAAATCATGCCAGGTAATTGTTTCACTACTGGTCTTACGCCGCGGCGACATCGTTCTCACTTTCACTCTCATCTACATCCCTATATGCCTCTCTTTCTATTTTTTAGATTTATAAATTTATTTCATCTTCCAAAACAGCTTATGTGTCTGCTGTTATTTGAGGAATTTAAATTCTATTGTCAATGATTAAGTTTGTTTTTGTGAAGTTAGGGTGGAACAGTTGACACGGATGTCATGAATGCACCGAAGATGATTGCTTAAGGCCTGGTACACACTTTATTGTATTTGCAAAAAGTGCAAAATTTTGATATCTTAATCTTTAATTTTAAAATATCTCTATTAAGTTTCAACTGGTATGTACAAGTTTAAGAAAATAACTTCATGAACTAAATGTCGAATTTCAACTTTCAGGTACCTAGTAAAGGTAATTAATAAATTATTAATTATATTGACCTAAAAAAGATAATTACGAACTTCTATGGCTCAAAATACCTAATCGTAGTTTTAGATAGACAGTCTTTAATAAAATTGGTTTTAATTTTAAAACAATAGACAATCAAACAGATCGCAATTTTCACAAAATTATCCTTTTACACTCTATCTAAAGCCACAAAAATCACCAACCAAAATGTAACCCAACCTCAAACTAAAATCACTGAAGAATCCACTGATTTCTTTCGTACATCAAAGAGGCCGCTTTCGGTCAGTATCGTAATTACGTTATATCCATTTTATTTTATTTGATTCCTCTTATTTGAGGTCGATGCTACCGTAGCATGTTAATCTGTTTGTGGATAAATATTGTTGATTTAATACCAGGGAATTTTGTGTTTTGTTTAATTTTTGTCGCTGACAACTTTGACAGATCGTATTTGTTAGTTTTGTTACTACAGTCTGGGAGTAGAGGGCGTTTTAAAGAATACTTCTTATGCCGCCGCCATGTTGGCAGTATTGAAAATTTGAACTGCAAAATAGAATGAGGGTAATGTAGGAGTACAAATTCTCATTGCTACCAACTAAAATGGCGGCATAGGAAGTATTCTATGAAACGTACTATATGAGATACAAATTCTAAATAGATTTTTGATCACTAGGATGACGATGTGTGTGGTTATTATTCAGCCAAGTCAGGTAGATCTGATTCATTTAAGAGCTGTTAAATGAAAAAAAAGTTAGCTAAGTATCTTACGACCCTAAGAACTTAGAGCGTTTCATGTTGCTGTGCTTGCAGCTCAGTTGCTATTTCACGTTTAATATGACAATGCTTGATCCGCGGTTTAACTTTTAAATTTAAAAATTGTATTCGATTCTAATAAGAAATCCAAAAAATAACATTATTCCGAAAAAAGAACTAAACAAAAACAAAAGATACATGCCAGAAATTAAAAACAGCCAGTAACAAATTTTCAAGAACAGAACACAAGAAATCAAAACCGAATATTTCAAAAAGAGAACCAAAAAACAAAAGAATAGTGAAATGAAAACAGTAGCCGGTAGCCGCCGACTGATCAGTGCTGTAATAGATGGCGCTTCGCGGTTCAATTTACAAATTAAAGAGCGGCTGAGATGCGGTGGCGCCGTGTTGGGCGACGGGAGTATTGTGGAGGCTTTGCAGGCTGTGATTCTGATAGCTCAGAAATGAATTTTGATTAATGTATGGTGAATTTTTTTTCTCATCTTATCTAGCCCTCAGTGTCCCACTGTTGGTAAAATAATGAGCCAAAACTTGCTTGATATTTTTATAGAGTATATGTCAGAAATAAAAATTAAGTCTTACTCAAAGTATGAAGTTCAATCCAGCATCATTATTAGCATTAGTATTTTTAGCAGCAGGATGATCTCGTTTCGTCGGTTTTTGAAAATGTCTTTAACTTGTATTTTATCCAAGGTACCTACTTTATTTTTCTAAGTTTTGATATTCAAAAGGATTTATTTGTAATAAGTCTTTACCAAACTCTATGTCATACTTTATGTAATTTACTGATCTGAAACACTAAGTTAAAATCCTATTTCCTGCTTATAGGAACATTTTCTTTTTATAAAAAATATATTTCATCGCATTTGTTTCAACCATTTCTCCAACATCGCCTTCCTTAACCAGAATAAGTCTCCCATCCACAGATTGAACTTTTATTACGAACCAAAGTACATTACAGTCGATTGCATACAATATTGATTTTATGTCATCTTTTTGTGGCAAATCAAAGGTCTCAATCATAATAATTGTGGTTTGTTGAAAGTTGAAATGTATTGTGTTAACGCTGAGTGGATTTCGGATTGGGTTCTTCGTATTGATGAGTAATACGGTGTCCATTAAAAAATAAATTAATCAAATTTTGCTCGTTTCTTTAATTTCTAGTTAAGTAGAGGCTTGTATTACTTTATTATACTTAATGTACCCAGAAATTAAAATATCCTTAGACGAACGAAAGTCGTAGATATAGGACAGGTTAGGATTTGTCGTAGGATTAGCTATCTAAAGTGGAAAAGGGCAGGCCATATAGCATGATATATGGACGGCCGATGTTGCAAAAGAGTTCTGAAGAGGAGGTTAAGCACTACAAAGTGCAGCATGGGACGGCCACCTGCCAGATAGATAGACGATTTTTATACTCATCACCATTTTATCAGCCTATAGCTGCCCACTGCTGAGCATAGGCCTCTACAATGACGAGACCGGTTCATTTCCAGCAGCATTAATTAAAGTAATTCCACAGACACTTCAGAAGGAAACCAATAAACATTTAATTCCCTTAAACGACTACATAGGAAATAATAAAAAGCTACTTAACAACAAAAAAACAACCAACCACAAATTTCCCATAATCGAGGACACCCAAGCAATTCAAATAAAACGATTAATGACTTCTTTAAACAACCTTTTTTTGTTTACACCAACCACGATTTACTGTATGCACCTTAAAGATTTATTTGATACGCACGCGTGCTATAAATTATCACTTTTGGTCCTCTCTGTAATACTTGGAAATTGATCTAGCGAGCGTCAAGTGTGATAGCAAACAGGAACTCTTGATGATTTCTTATGAAAATCTTTTTGAAGATTTCATGATGTAACGTATTTAAAAACAATTTGATTGACATTAGTTTGGGGTGTTTTGATTATGTTCTCGTTACTGTGAACTGCGGTTCTGAGATTCGATGGTTCTTATTAAAAGTACAGTGTATGTTATGTAATGTGTGTAAATTATTGGTTAAATATTGCTGAAAGGAGAGAAAAGATGCTTGGTTACCTGATACGACACGACAATTTTGTAAAGAAACAACATAGAAGGAAAAGAAAGGGCAAACGGAGACCACAGAGGACTTACATAGATCAAAATAAACTGAATTTAGGAAGCTTTACAATATTGCAGGTAACAACTGAAGTGAAAATTTATTTAATCTTGTAGGACGAGTTTGACATCACATAAGACGGGTCATTTTTTAAAGTCAATGCTAGATTCGGAAGAGTGCAGTTTTCCCCAGAAAAGAATCTAGCAAGAAACTCTGTGGGGTTATTCTTTTCATTCAACACATCAGAATAACTTAAGGGCAATTACTATTTTATTATATGTACAAAGTATCCTGTTTTTTTGTCGCTCTGCTATGGCGTGTCCTAACGCAGTGATTCATAGGAGGATCCTGAAAATCAGCATTGATGCTGAGGATTTTTCTCCTTTTCCTCAAACTATGTATGGTTAAGTCATAAGTTGTATTAACACTATAGGTATCTGAATCTCATTTGCACTGTACATTTTTTTGATGAATAAAGTTCTTTTATTATTATTAATATGATATTGCGCAAATTGAAGATATAACGACAAATGCGTACGAGATCACAACCTCTAGTAATAATAATGCTAATCAGCAAAAACCGTCACACAAAAACCTACGATGCACAGCACGCATCACCAGCCAATTCCCTCCACTCGAAATCATAAAAAAACGGATATAAAAATCGACACAAAGCAATAAAAGTCACTCGCGTCGATACCTGTTATTTATAACTCCCACGATACCAACGTCAATAGGGATTGTCAACCTTTGGCTCTTTATAAAAAACAATCTATTGTGACCCACCTTTTGTGATCCCTGGATTTCTTTTAAGAGGATTATCGAGATCGTCGAGGTCTCATTGAGAATTGGTGGACGAGAAATGTTTGATACCGTTGTTGGTGTGCGGTAAAAAACTGGAAAGTATCTACCTGTGATTCTGAGTCGATTACTTGTTGATAGTTTTGGTGATATGTTGTGGATAATTTTTAGATGTACTAGGTTAAATAATGATTTGTGTACCTCCGAATTAAGATTTTATAAATAGCCTTACTACAGCCATATTATTGCAAAGCATTTATAAATACATACAAGTATAGTGTGTAAAAGAACAAACCAATAGCTGAGTTGATAAATATTTTCTAACCCAGAGGGAATGCTATGCATGACATCAATAAAACACTTGCTTTTTTAAGATTTCAAACAAAACATTTATAATTAATATAGGTATTAAGCGATGGTTAGGTCCCAAAATGTCAAAATACAGATTCCACTTAGGACCTACATTGTGAACCCTTTTGCAATTAGAACTATGAAAAGTCAATTCCAATACCACTATATCTTTTTATTTGTCAATAATCAAAAAACCTTTTCTGTCAATATTTTCCACCAATTCATCCTTTTAAAAACCTTACAATACACGGTTTCCATTAACCTAAGTGACTCTCTGTTCGATATGCGTAGCTTTTTGTCTGTCTACGTGATTGATAAACAAATGCTAGGGATACGACACTCTTTCAAATTCACCATCTTTATTTACAGTCAGCATTTCATCTTTCAAATCAATTCCGACTTTGAGGGGTTGAAATAGTGGAGCCACAAATTTTCTGGCACGCAAATTTAAGTTTGCAAGCCCTTCAGTCTTTTCATAGGCAAAGTTTGGATTTGCGTGTTCGAAATTGTAAAAACGAAAGGGTGATTTTTAAGCTTTTGCAATAGAGGTTAAAATAGTTTTGTGTTGAGTTGAAGGTGGAAAGTTTAAGTTGGTTGATGAGTGAAATCATTTCTGTGGTTCATAGTGAGCGTTCACGAAATTGGTTTGCAAGTGTCTTGTCGTTTAATCTGCAAAAATGGATCCGAAATGGATCCACAATGGATAGATTTCTGTAGGATCGTGAATGAGAGACATTAGGGTGATCGTTTCTCTTTGAAAAAAATCTGTTCGGTCGGACATTTTTTTCTGCCATTTTAATGGATTGTTTTAATGTTTTACTTAGCATTTGTTTTTGTTTTTGAGAAAATAATTTTTGAACAGTTTTATTTGAAGTGATTTTGTCCTGTTATTGTAACAAGTTTAATTTTCGAAAGTCGCTCAATCATCATCATCAGTTTATTGACGTCCATAGCTGGACAAAAGCCTCCCCCAAGGATCTCCACAACGACCGGTCTTGCGCTGCCCACATCCAACGGCTTCCAGCGACTTTAACCAAGTCGTCAGTCAGCCTTCAGACCGTCGCTCAATAGATTGAGATAATTTTAAAGCCGGATATTAGTCTTTGTTGTATCCAAAAACGGTGTGATTGAAAAATTACTATCAAAATTTAATTCACAAGTCAAAGAATACCGCCAAAACCAAAACGGGACAACTCAATCATAATACAGATTAATACGTTTGCATATTTCACTTCAAAAGTCGGAAAAAAGCACCAATGATGTAACACAACCACTATTAGTAACTTAAAATCGATTCTATGCGATTTGGACGCCTATTTCTCAATATCAGTACAACAAAGTTAACATTCTTATAATACTGCTTCAAAAAATATGTTTAGAGCATTTTAGATCGTAAGTCTATGAGATAAGGGAGGTTAAAGTATTGGTAATGGTAAATATATGTTTTAATAAGGTGTGTCGTCCGTCACAATCGATTTGTATCGACGGAACAGCGAGTGTGAACCGACAAAAAAGTGATTCGAAGCTCTCAATCAAAATAATGACTTTATTTAAGATTGACAATAATATATCGCACGGGCCATTGTGTTTTATAAATAGATAGTTGAAAAAATGTAGGGTTGAGGTCACTGTCTTGGACTTAAGACGGCATCTTGAGTTGTTTTGGACAAAGTTGTCCACTTCATCTTATTTTGGCCAGCTGTCTGTGTCCCACAGCTGGGCAAAAGCCTATTTTATCTTTCTTTGCAATTCGAAAATCTTTACAATCTCATCTAATTGTACTGGTGTTTTGCCCACTTGCCCAGTCAAAAAAAAAATCTTCACAAAATTGCTCTATAAGTTAAGGTAGTTCAGATTTGTTACATAGTTATAAAAAGTAATTATTGACAATTTCGTACACATAAGGATTTTTTCCAAGAGAAACATTACATCACTTTCCATTTTGTATGTTTCAGAAACCACATTTAAAACGAATTGAGGAATAGTTAGCCTTAAAAAGGCTCCAACAACCTTCATGCTATCTACACACCAAAGCCGTCAGCATGCCGCCGGGCTGGGCCAGCGGCTTTACGTCATACGAATGTCAGCTGTCAAAAAAGCCGGTGGCTGGTAGACACCATAATAAGAATAGTTGAAAAATATATCGATCGTCCAAAACAGCCAACCCTACCCTATCCAATACAAAGCCTTATCCAGATGGCCTAAGCCGACAATACTGATTGGCCCCAATAAAGCGATGTATTGAGATATCTGTCATTGCCGAAACAATGGCTCGGGTTCGATCCCGTCCATGGTCACAGATGACGCGCTCTTAGTTGCTGCATATTAATGAAGGTAAATCGAGTTGGTATGTTTTTGAATGGGAGTGGTAGTTTTTTAGTTGTTTGTGTTTCTGCTATAGACTAAGGAAGTCTATAGCAGTAACTGCGATGCAACTATAAAATAACTAGCAGTTTCAGTTGCGTTGTAGTTGCGTTTCACCGTGTGTTCTGGGCCTTTGTCTTTGAATTGGCCTTGACACGCTGCCGGCGTGTCTCGATCGACACTACCTACACCATTCATTTACATCCAAAGTCTATTAATCGCTTTAATTTCAGACTGAGAAACAATCTTTCAAGTCAAGACTTCATTGTGCTCAAATAAGAAATTCTTCCTGATTTGTATTATGAAACTTACACAATGGTCCAGTGACCCAATGGTCTCTGCCTACCCCAATATTAAGACCAAACTCAACTCATAACCCCTCCATCTCCGACAATCGGTAAAACTCTGACCTTGAGAAGATCGAAGCGCTAGTTTAAAGTGTGTGGTATTATAATTTATTATTACGGCTATAGATTAATGTCGCGACAGGCAGTGGCGGCCGTCGAACGCTGTTCGATGCCAAAGATTATCTATCAAAGAGACAGTATCGGGAGTAGAGATCTTTTCAAACTCGTGGTGGTATTGTACAGGGGGATTTCAGATTTTATAGGGTCCAAATATTTGTTTTATTGGTATGTTGTATCCCACTGCTGAGCAAAGGCCTCTCCTGTATCCTTCGTATCCCCTGCGTCTACGTCTACGTTACGCAAGCGGTGACAGTTCCATACATTATAACTCAGAGGTACGCATACGTCTACGCATACGCATCCGGTGTGTTTTGGCCTTTAGCTTGAAAATCTGCAAAGATATGTTTTAAGAATTTTTATAAAGCCGGTTAATCCATCTTCGTCTCAGTTGTTATAAGTTGCTCGGAGTCTAGCTTCAGCTAAAACTAGGGTCTGGTGATCATGATGTATTACAACGCTGCGGTACGCGGCTCAACGCAGCATCACGCAGGACACAGTACTTCATCGCCGACGCATACTGCGAAGGAACAAAATAACATTCTCGACGGTTTTCATATGATTGAGTAACCGGCATAGCATACCGCACACCACAGCGTTGTGCGTCATGATCATCAGGCCATAGCTTTAGCAGTACCTATCATTCTCTCTTTCTCCTTTCTCTGGCTCCACTGAAAATCAGCGTCATGTCTCTGGTATCCATTGACAATCCAATGACACTATGCTGAGAGGAGACCATTTTCTAGTCCATACCTATCTCCCCCTGCTAGTTCGCTATTATTAAAAATTCAAAGCCTCAGACTTTCCAGCACCCTATACACTCTAAGAAGTCAGTGGCACCCGATCAACTGATCACATCATCTATCGCCCAATACCGTATCTTGATCGAAGCCGAGTAATCAGAGGATCGCTGGCGGAAGTACAACATTGATCGATAGCTATCGACCTCTCAGATTTGTCATCATCTTGTAAGGTTTGAGGTAATTGGTTAGCTTTGCTATTGATTTTTGGGGCTTAGATATAGTATTATTGTGTGAAAACCGCGTCTCTTTGGATGCAGGTATCAATGAACCGGTCGTGCTGGAGAATAATTGGAGAGGATTATGCCCAGCAGTGGGCAGCAGCAACTATAGGCTGAAAAGATTATGATGATGTGTATGAGAAGAATCAATCTTATCCTGTATTAATCCAGATATTAATCGGGTCGATCGATTTCGATCAAATCGAGTACTTATTAAAGAAACGCCAAGTCAAGAGTACCCTAAACCAACGTGCATGTATGAAGCGACTGATGAATGTGGATGATGCGAAAGAGGTGTGTTTGGATCGTAGTAAATGGTGGAAAATCGCTGCCTACCCCAATGGGAAAGAGGCGTATCAGATATTTATGTATGTAGGTATATTTCTCCCGATATTTGAATGTGAGGATGTTGTTACTCCTATAAGCAAAAACCACTGAACAGATTTTAATGAAACTTTACAATATTGCAGCTTTGATATCAAAATAACTCATAAGCAATATTATTTATAGACATAGTGTAGTAACACGTAGTCAATCCTATTTATAAGTATTTTTTCCAAAACATAACAATAAACGGAGTCACGGGCAGTCTATAGTTAAAAATAAATATTTCCCAACAGCATATTGGCAAAGACTAAAGAGCACCACGATATGTCATGTGGAAGTGAACAGAAGTGCAATTATAAGGACAGAGCGTCCATCAATTGATTTACGTTCTGTCTTTCATTTATTGCCTTTAAATATTATGTGTAGGTAGAACGTAAAATGGTGTAACTTTAATTTATTAAAAATTTTGTTATTGTTATTTTGGAGTAGACAGAAATATTAATTTTTATATGAAAAACGCATTAAAAAAAGGTAAATGTAATTGGATTCTGCCAATATCAAGCGAAGGAGAAGCGAAAAGAAGTAAGTGAAGAGAAGCTTACTATAATGATATGCCTATAAGGATGATGACTACATTTGAAAAATGGCATTATAATTTGTCCGTCTTTTAGGCTTTTAAAAAATAAGTATTAGCAAATGTTTTTTACCTAATCAAATACATAAAGAAATACAAAGATACAGAGCATCAACGTTACGGAGTGGGGGGTATTGACGTCACTCCTAGGTAAAAATCGTACTTAGGCGTGACGTCACGAGCAACTTTAACCCAGTGTATCTTTTCCTTTCTAGCTTAAGAGAAAAAAGAAAAAATACGTGTCGTGTCGAATATTTTAAAATAATCTATGTGATGGACTAAAAATTGTTTTTGAGTCATCATGCCAATCGTACTATGGGTACATACATATTACATACACAAACACCCAGACTTAAGACAAACGTCCCTGTATATCACAGTTGTGCTATTTTTGCAAAGAGAAAAAAATTTGAGTTACAACACTTCACAAAATGAACTTCCAATATTATTTATACGGACACCGAATCCATCCCTGGCGTCGCAATGAATCTCCGACATCCGCCAGGGACGCACTCAATTACTCATCTCTGTCAAAATAACGTGTAACTCTCGAAATATCTTGAAATCGTAAGATTTAGTCCGGCCAATGTATCGAATATTGGGATTTTGGCATCGATTTTCGAAGATGTCAACAAGCCAACATTTTGGAGGATTTTGTAATTCTTTGTAGCTTAAGGACTAGAACACACGGGGAAATACAACTGCAACTGCTAGTTACTTTTGAGTTGCATCTAAGTTTCTGCTATAGACTCCTTTAGAAAACCACACACGACGCAACTAGTTTGAAACGTTTCAGGTTAGTTGCATCGTGTGTAGTTTTCTAAAGGAGTCATAGTAGAAACTTAGATGCAACTCAAAATTAACTAGCAGTTGTAGTTGCGTTGCAGTTACGTTTCCCCGTGTGTTCTGGGTCTTTACCTCTTCTCGTTAGACCCAGAATTTTTGATCCGCGAAATGGCAAGCAGCCACTACCAGTTATGCAAACAATTGCCAGTCAAATATTATTCTACTAACTTATTTCAAAAATATTATTCCTTAATATTCAAATCGAAGAATCAAAATCACGTCAACGATAAAAAATCTTAACTTATCAATGGGCAACGGAAGTTTTAACTTAAAACAAACTTATCTTTGCATCTTCGAAAATCTTTTTCTTTACAAAAATCTATAAAACGCTCTTCGATCAACTGCATAATAAATTTGTCGATTTCGAAACTAGCAAAGTTAACTTCGCAGTTCTAAAACTGTTTTATTCATACTTTTGAGGAGAGTATTTGAGAATTGTAACAGCAAAATTAACTTTGTCGATTTACCAAAGAGTTTTGATTAATAGTTTCGCCTGCCAGTAGCATCGAAGTTTTTTCTTTTTTTTCTCAACGTCCGGCAGTGCCCAGTCTTTTATTATTCGATTCATTTGTCAAAATGTTTCATTAATGTCCTATCGAATCGAAAATAATATCGATTCTTTGACTGTTCGAATTGGAATGTCCGTTTTTGTTCAATGCTACTGGTTATTTTGAATTTGAATTTATTTTGCCGTTCGAATTATTCGATTTTGGAATTGAGTATTTTTTTTCAGTCAGACTTATTTATTTTAAAATAAGAACTATAATAAGTAGGTATATTAGAGGCCGCCTGCGACTTGATTTGTCATATCATATCATAATAACATTAATTTCGTAATTCGTTAAATATTAAAAAAAAATACACGTTATCACAGAAAAATATAGCCATGTATAAATTTTTAATGTGCTGTTAAAGTTTTCAAGATTGTTAAGTTTCATTAAAATCTGTTCAGTGGTTTTTGCGTCAAAAAGCAAACCTCACATTCAACCATAGTAAAATACACTACATTAGCCTGAATAGGTCATTAAACAAATATTTTAGAAAAAAAATCCGAATCCACATAAATAACACATTCCCGTCGCATATTGAATCGAGAGTTATTGATTTAAATCGAAATCAGAATCACAATCGACTTGGACTCCCACGCGTGATCCAATAATGCGATACCAATAAGCAAAGAAAAAGTAAAGTTCGATTGAGAGCGGTAAAATGCTGCTGCGAAAATTTAGTGATATTAAAATGAGTGAAAGCATCATTTTATTTTCGTTCATTTTTTAAAAAAGATATCGTTAAGTATTGTGGTTACTCAAAGTATTTATAATACTGTAAATATTTACAAAAAAAAAAAATGTTTTTTACAGCACCTTTCACACTCCAAATCTCTGCTAAAGATGGCAATTCATTTAAGACATTAGAGTTTCTAATTTGTTAACAGTTAATTAACAGTTTGTTGAACGCGAAATAGATATGCATGACAAACTGCATAATACCTACTTTATAAAGTAACATAGCTACATAATATCCTCTTTTATTTTCTTAAATCTGAGGCCCAAGTCTGTTAATTTAAAATAGCCTCAGTTGTGTGTCAGCAGAGAGTCAATGGCATTGTTTTGAGACATTTGGTATTCTGATAAACAATGGCTTACACTGAATGCGACAAAATATGTCAAAAATGCCATTGACACTCTGCTGACACACTACTGAGACTATTGTAAATTAGTAGACTTGGGCCCCGATATCTTGACATTTTAAACAAAGAACGCAAAAAGAAACAGAAGAAGGATTTTTTTTTCTACTTTTTCTCTATGCCCCAAAAAGCAGCACTTATACAGGGTGTAACAGAAAGGGTATATAAAGCCGAAACACAGCGATAGTCCTCATGAAACTGAACAACTTTTCCCAAGGAACATGGGGCGTAACTCGAAAAAAAAATTTCGCCTCCCCATACAAAATGCCCGATCAGCTGATCGAGTAAGTATGGGCGATCCAAATTTTTTTTTCGAGTTACGCCCCATGTTCCTTGGGGAAAGTTGTTCAGTTTCATGAGGACTATCGCTGTGTTTCGGCTTTATATACCCTTTCTGTTACACCCTGTATAGGTATTTATTGTCTATAGTAGGTTAAGTAACTATCCAGCCTTCTTGTTTTCATTTCTCTCTCTGTAGGGTCTGCAGGATGAAATTTCTTTTAGAAATATGCTGTGCTTTTTGTTCTATTTTTTTCTGTCTCTATGTACTATCATCTAACAATAAACTGTTAAATAAATAAATAAGCAGCATCTTATACGGCCCATTTTGAAAACCGATAAAATATGCATGTCAAGTCAAAGGTGGAGACCGGAGGCGCGGATTACGTCACTACCACCCGTTGACAGGTCTAAACTAATTATGATTTACGATCATGGGTTCGATTCTCGGTCAGGTCAGGTTAGATGACGGGTTTATTTTTTATTTTAAGGCTTTTTTTTTTAGTATTGATGGGTGTTGAAAATGTTTGTGTTTAAAAATATAAGGTTTTGTGAATTTGTATATGTAAGGAAATGCTATACTACTTACATTACTTTAAAAGTAGATTCCATAACCCATTATACAGCTTATGTGTGGATTCCTAGCTTAAAAGAACTTTTTTAAATCTATTTATTAACGTTAACTTTTTTTTTTGTAGCCTATTGTGTCCCACTGCTGGGCAAAGGCCTCCCCCGCATTCTTCCATGCCTCCCTATCTCCGGCCGCCTCTGGCCAGTTTGCCAACGTTAACTATAAAAAATAAAAATACCCGTAAAAACTTTTATAAAACCCAAACCAAAGGGAATAAACCAAACAAAGTTTGAAGAAAATCCAATGAAAAATTACCTTTAAAAGAAAAACTATGATCCGACAGCCATTTTTCATTTTTCGCGCCAAATAATAGCAGTATTAACGTTTGGTTAGTGCTACTCGGTTGCGCATAAATCATGCGCCCACGCTCCTCGCCGCAGACCGCAACAACGAAACGCAGAAATATTTTGAAATTTGAAATTGGAACTTTTAGATTATTTTGCGTTTTTCGATCAACCGTAATTATTGTCATTTTTTTTTCAGTTGACACTTTGGTTAGTCGTTTTGTTTTAGTATTTGTGGCTTTGTTTACTTTTCTTCTTTGTTTAAAATAGCATGATACTAGTAAGTAGAGGACGACCAACAGTGCCCTTGTGATAGGTACCTCCTTCTTCTTCTTTTTATTTAAGAGCTTAGCTCTTGTCGGTGGAGCCTCTTCCATCCCTCCCTATTCTCTGCCTTCTTTTTAAAATCTTGATACTACATGACACCCGCCTTTTTCTTCACCTGTTCTAGGAACGTCCGTCTGGGTCTTCCTCACTTCCCTTTCCCTTCAATTTTTCCTTCTATGATGTTTTTATGGGTACATAGGTACCGTTCTACTTAATATTAAAAGCAACAAAGCATTTACGAGAGGCTAGTGTATATTTTTACACATATTTTTGTACCCCATGATAGGGACGAAACGTCACAAGACCAAACTCCTTTTGTATTTAAAGATTAAAAAAAAAAGACAATCGATTCCTAAAAAGAAAACGCAATAGAGATTTCCTTGTTCTAGAATTTAGGAAAACAAAACTTTTCGCAAAATTACAAAAAAGGAATACTAAACAAATCTAAAGATTTAACACTTACTAAATCAACATCACACTGCCATCATGGGTGGCACCGGATCAAAGCCGAGACATAATACTGTCGGGATATAATACTGTCTTGTTAGATCGCCACCCATTATCACTGTAAACTACTAATATGACAGCACTTGCTAATGCATAAGTTAAATTAATAAGTGCTACTACTAGAACTCGGATGTAAGTTGATAAAGTGAGATTTTAGTGAGTTCTGATGAAACATCGTAAATTACTATTTTTAAAACGTTTTGTCAAACAAAAGACAAGCTCTTCATATCCAATACAATGAAAGTAATACATACAATACATATCTGTCACGCCTCTCTTCCGAAGGGGTAGGCAGAGCCACTTCCGCTACGATCCAAACATAATTCTTTCGCTTAATCCACGTTCATCGGTCGCCTCATCTATGCCCGTTGGTTTAGACTGTGGCGATATTCTAGCTCAAAAAATAACGTAGGAATCCTTAAAAGTCCCATCCATATGTACGTTACACAGTAAAAAGTAAATCATCCAAGAAGAGTGTACATACATTTCTGTCAAGCTTCTTTTCCATCGGGAAAGAAGAGTAGGATTTGCTTCAATTTATTTTTGCATTGATCAAATAAAATAGATATACAAAAAGTACAAAAATATTAATTTTAAATGTAATTATTCTGATTCGAGTTCCAATAGTAACAACCTCTGGACGTATTCCAAAATGACCGAACAGTTTTCTTAAAGCGAACTCTAATTTTAGTCCTAAATTGAGATTTGAGCGGCTAATTAAAAGCCACGGCCACGAATTAAACTATATTTGTAGTAATTTATTAAACCGGTGCCTGGATTTGTCATAATTCCTGAATGAATATAGGTGTACTTGTTTGACGATTTGTCGAGCAACATGTTTTAGTGTTGCAATAAATAGTAAGCTTTGTGATAAATTTGGTTTTAATTAGTGTTGTTTGTACTAAGCATAAAAGATATTATCTAGGTACTCAAAAATTGAGTTGTAAGAATCTATGCAAACAAAAGAAATTAATGAAGTCAACTGAATGAACGAAATTAACGAAATGAATGGAATGAATGAATGTCTATAATATAATATATGTCTATAATGGCATTTAGTGAGCGATGCATTGACAGTGATATTTTCTGCGTATTTCCAGTTTTCCAGAGGGGATGAAGCGAGGGAAGAGTAATATCGAGCGTTAGATCGTAGCAAGTGAAGAAAACTAATCTCTGTTTACCCGAATGCGAAAGAGGAGTGACAGATATGTATGTATGTACGTAAATCCTAGTTTTCGTGTCCTACTAATGTCCATAGTCAAGAGGCTTTCTTTCTCATTATTCTCCATTCAGTTCTACTACAAACTGTTTGCCTCTACTCAATGAGCCATCTCACCATCTTCGCTTAAGCTTCAGAATTCTATTTTAACTCATTCCAAGATATCAGCCCAATCAAAATTTTCTACGAAACCGAAACAAAACAAAAGACAAACCATAAAGTACAGTTCGCAGCGAGCGCTATCTCGCGTCTTAATTTGTACGGTGCGCAAAACAATATAAATAATGTAAAAACAATGACACCGGCTGACACTACCGACTATATTGTTAGCGGGTGTATGGGGGCTTTGGAAAGGTGTAGAGGCGGTAGTAGTAATATTTATTTGTAAAAAATATATACAGATAAAAAATTTTTTTTTGGTTGATTATAAATTGACTATAATAATCTTTCTATATCTTGAAATGCTAAAAACCCATTCACACGGGCCGGGCGTTGCTCTGCGGTGACAAGCTTCACAGTTATTCAAAGCCACGTAGTGATATTTTTTAAAATATGGCAATTTCCATTAGTTAAGGATTCGGCCAATATTTTTTATATCTTTGCTGTATATTTTTTTTTTTTTATCTTTGTTATATTTTGTGGTACAAATAAAAAAAAGAAGTTATCGCTACAGATAATTTTCTTAACTGCCACCTCTACCTGTTTCCCAACCCTGCGTACACGCATCCAGCGGCCGCTTTGACGGTTAACAGAAAAATCTAAAACCATAAACCACAGTCGCATCGGATCAAGTTGCGTTTACCGGGTTGAATGCTAATCTATCGTCGTCTTCTTCACTCTATAGGCTGCATTATTGCTGTCCTTGTCTTCGGCAGTAGCATCTGTTGTTATAATTGGTACTGTATAGTGTTGTTGTGAATTTTGATACTTTGTTGAAAAGTTCATAATGTTTTTGTTGTGAGATGACCGCTTGCAGTTTAGAATTTTGATGAAGATTAGTAAGAATAAGAAATATATATTTTTTTGTAGACTATTGTGTCTAACAGCTGGGCAAAGGCCTCCCCCGCATTCTTCCATGCCTTCCTATCTCCGGCCGTCTCTGGCCAGTTTGCCAAGTATGCATCCAGAATCTGGAGAAGGCGCGACGATCTGGATTCCAGATCGTCGCGCCTTCTCCTCTTAGGCCGACCTCTACCTCTGTGGCCGTCGAATAATCTTAAAATATCTGATTACCTTTAATAATCTTAATTATAAGAGAATTTTACCTAAGCAATCTAGTTTTCATAGAATACCTACTAGAGGCTGTCCACAATTTCGTACGCATTTATCGTCATATCTAGGAAAACTTACATAATATTTTGAAATAATATTGCCTATGTGTCTAATGTGCAAGCTACTATATTGTGAAGTTATATAAAAATCTGTTTTGTACATACATACATACATACATATCCGTCACGCCTCTCTCCCATTGGGGTAGGCAGAGACCACTTCCTTCCACTTGTACATACATACATACATATCCATCACGCCTCTCTCCCATTGGGGTAGGCAGAGACCACTTCCTTCCACTTGTACATACATACATACATATCCATCACGCCTCTCTCCCATTGGGGTAGGCAGAGACCACTTCCTTCCACTTGTACATACATACATACATATCCGTCACGCCTCTCTCCCATTGGGGTAGGCAGAGACCACTTCCTTCCACTTGTACATACATACATACATATCCGTCAGGCCTCTCTCCCATTTGGGTAGGTAGAGACCACTTCCTTCCACTTGCTTCAATCCAAACACACCTCTTTCGTTTCATCCACACTCATCAACACATCACTCATCTTCTCTCTCATCTGTTTTGTAGTTTTACGTAAAAGTAAACATTCCCACATCCATCTATCGGCACAAACATTGACATTTATAATATTATTAGGATATTTATAGAAAATGGCTTAGGATTAAATAAATATAGAGCAAATATCTGAAAAAAAAAAGCAACCGAACCTTTTTTTTAAAAAAAAAAGCCATCAGCGTTCAAAAAATACAATTATTATTATTTTGATGTACCCAGTGTCACTCTCACTGTAAATACGAATCTAACGACACCTCTCAACCTAAAATCCATCAAGCCGTTTAGGCTGTAGAACGTGCCAAAGTATTATACATACATACTCTCAAAAAACATAACCCTCCTTTTGGCGCGGTCGGGTAAAAATAATGAAATAAATAAATAATAATGTTATATTCTAAAGTCACTTTTAAAACCCGACTACGCCTCACTAGAAACATACTCTCGAAAAACATAACCCTTCTTCTGGCGCAGTCGGGTAAAAATGATGAAAATAAAATCTTTTATTCTAAAGCGACTCATAAAACCCGACCATGCCTCACCCGGGATCGAACCTGAACCCGCAATAAACAATAACTTTATGTAACTTAATCCGAACTGAGTAAGACATAAATATTGAATTTATGTGACCCTGGTACTTCTGTACGTGGATCTTTGGTACACCAGTTTTTTTTTTGTTTTTTTTTCTTGATGAGCTGAACACCTTCATTGATGGGTAGAGGTGGCTCTGGGGAATCGTGGTGAAAGAACCTTTGCCCAGCAGTGGGACACTGTCGGTTAGGGATAAGATTAAACTTACTTTTTTTAACTTTTTTATACTTAGTTATAAAAATAATATGTCATATTTTTCAGTTTTTTTGTTAATCGCCTGAAAACACTTTTTTAAGGAGATTGTGAAAAATTATATTTAAATGTAGAATTTTAAATTCATTCAAAAGCTACACAATAGCCAAGTTTCACCAAAATCGGTTCAGTAGTTTTTGCATGAAAGGATCCATAGACAAACATTAATTCAACCAGCAAAATGAAGTGCCCCGCTCCTATGGCTGTATGGACACTATGAACCATAAAAAAAAAACTTTTTTTTATTAGACTTTCTCATAAACACAACGTTATCTATGTCACGAGCCAACTAAACCCAAATTATGAGAACACCACGCTACTGCGTAACGGCATGGCCATAACGACCATTATTTCTTTGAACTCGTAAACTAACCAATAGACCAGGAGCGGCGTTTCCAAAAATCTCCAAAAATTTTTTTTTTTAATATCTTCCATCAAAAAACATTCAAAATGGTTATTTTGATTCTATCTCAGTTTTTACAAATTTTATTTGCGGTTGGATTCGTAAAAGCTTCTAACAAAATGTATGAAAGTTCTGTTTTTTCAACAGCAAAATTAAGTTGGTCAAAACATTTGAATATTACTTTTATTACAATGTTAATTTTCTGTTGAATTGAATGAAAGAGCGAACAAAATGTATAGAGAGTGATGTTTTAGGACGGCAAATGTAAGTTTGTTCGAAGTTAGTATGGTCACGGATGAAAAGGCTAGTATTGTTTAACTTTACTGTTGACATTTAAAAAGTAAAAAAAAGAAAAAAAAATCTGGACAAGTAGATTTTAAAAAAAAAGAACTTGTTTAGGTAGGTTTACCTATTTATTTATTTTTTAATTCACGATATAAAAACAGTTTAGTTAGGTACCTACACTTTTTGATCTCAAAAGCTACCTACTATAAAAAAAAAACAATTCCATAAAAATTCCCAAACTTCTAACACAGACTAATTTGTGAAAAATAAAATGAAAAATTGGCAGCTACATAGAAAAAAAAAGTACCGACAGCAAAAAAATGCTTAATCAAACTTTTTGTGTAAAAAACTCAACCATCTGAATACTTTCCGACGATCCTGATCAAAGGCGAAAATAACGTAACTGTGAAAATAAAAAATGGCGACCGAAGAGTGTTTTTGTTTTTTGAAAAAGGGTTCTTTTATTTGTAGGACCTATTTTTTTTATAAAAATTGTTAATACCTATTTATGAAAATCTAATTAAATCATTTACTAAGTAGGTAATTAAGTTTCATTAGTTCATAGAAATTGTAATTAGTTTTTAAGTCGATTTGTAAAAAGATGTAAAAGTATGTTAATAAATTTAATACCTATAAATTATTAAATTTATTTATAACGATTCTGATCTTCACACTAAAATTAATATCACCAAATTGCGATGTCGACTATTTTTGACATAAGTACTTCATTTTTAATACCCACAGGGTATAAAAAAAAACAAATACCAGCTAAAAAAAAAGAAAACCCTTCAAACCTAGATGAATAGCCCCCAAAAATAAAAAAAGTAATAACTGAACAAAACACGAATTCTTTCATTCGAGTTGAAATTTTTCTTCGGCTGTTTTAACCCCTTGTTTTAGAACAATCTGAAAACGATACGGAACTTTTAGTTTTTTTTTTTTTTTGGGAAAAGAGTTGATTTTCGTGTTGAAAGAGCTTCTATTGCTTGTACACTATATCAATACGAATAGCTATGTATTTTGTGGTTCTATCTATGTTCCTATGGATACCTCAAAGTCTATCTACACAGATCCGGGCCGTGGCCCGTCAGGAGGGAAAACAATACGTCGTCGTCATGACAACGAGTGTGAACGAATCCATATAAAATGTATGGAATGATATTTTTTCCCTGACACGTCCCGGACACGGCCCGGATATGTGTAGTTAGACCATCAGACGGCGAAGGAAAACAACGTGAGCAAACCTGCATACACCAGAGAAGAAATTCGAAGATGTATGTGAAATCCGACAACACGCAAAAACAACATTAAGATTATTATATTTTATAACAATGTTATTCCATTATGTAAAGCGGGCCTTACACGCTAGGTTATGCCTGACGGTTATGCTTGAACAGTTGAACTGTGCAAGCATAACTGAACGTGTGTATGATAAATTTTTTGCCTGCACAAGAAAAATTTTGGTACACACGTTCAGTTAAATGCTTGCACAGTTCAACTGTGCAAGCATAACCTAGCGTGTGTGGCCCGCTTTATACCTATATTGAAATGTCTCTACCACCTTTATTATTATGATTACAATATATTTATCACATTGTATATTTACCTATATAGAATTGTCTCTAGCACCTTAATAGAATTTTTCAATTTTTCAACCCCCTAGAGGTCAACCAAGAAAAAAACAAGCGCCTATAGCCCGCAGTCCACGTGTTAATTGTTTGTTGTTCATTATTTTCGCCTTCAATTGCCCTATTGTCTCCATTCTCTCCGCATTATTTGGAAGGCTTCCCCGAGAACCGTTCCGTTCATTTTTTTTTAGACTTTTCACTGCCTTTTGTATGATTTAGTGATGGGAAAAGTGATGATTTTAACTGGTATTGTATTAGGTCAAAATTGCAAAGGATAATTAATTTTAATGCATTTTTTATGAAAAACTAAAGTACTTTTTTCTTAATGATTAATTTTAAGTTATTTAAAGGTATGTTGTTCTATGTAAAGTCCACCGACAATAGCGTAGCACTTAAATGACCGATGTAAATCGTTTAAAAAAGCAGTCTATTATTTTTATATTTTATAAAAAATAAGATAATATGTTTGCTTCAATTTCTGAGTAATAACTGCATATTTAGTATCCATAAAAGACAAACACTTTAACTATTACTGTTAAATATGAATATTTTTTTCCCAATTTTTATAAAGGTATTTTATGAAGTACAATATACTAGTTACAATATACAACGCTACTCATACCTACTGAATTGTTCGGGTGTCATCATTAACTTGCTGAAATTTTTTCGCGTTTTGTTAACCTCTTTTGTCAGTCATTCTTTAACGTACAATAAAAAATTTGGCAGAGGGATGTACTATGATGAGTTTTGTCTATTTATTTAATAAAAATATATCTTAATTGCTTATAACCATTATATCTTTAAATAATATGTGTTATTCTGATGTACAAGCTGCAATATTGCTAAGTTTCATCAAAATCTGTTCAGTGTTTTTTACGTGATGAAGTAACAAACATCCATCCATCCATCGGCACAAACATTGACATTTATAATATTAGAATTTGTTTATTGCAAGTCACAGGTTGGGTAAGGTGTTACAAAGTCATAATGTACATGTGACGTCCTGCAAGGGCACAACAAACACGAGGGCAAGTAGTCGCCAGTTACTTCTATCTATCTATAGCAGCCCATATATGTCCCCACCGAGGGGCACGAGCCTACTCTCATACAGAGAGTGATTAGGCCGTAATCCACCACGCTGGCCAAGCGGTTGTAGCCCAGTTGGTAGAACGCTTGCCTCGAACTCCGAGGGCGCGGGTTCGAATCCTGGTGTGGGCACGTACCTCTGAGTTTATTTCTCATGTACGGATCAATTTATTCGATTATCACTTGCTAACGGTGAAGGAAAACATCGTGAGGAAACCTGCATACACCAGAGAAGAAATTCGAAGGTGTATGTGAAATCCGCCAACCCGCCAGTTACTTAAAAACTTAAAAATTAGGATGACATGACCTCATAACTCAGTAAGTACCAATTTCTTCCATAACATTTTCCCTACCTAATAAAAAAAAATAAAATAATAATAACTAATTTAAAAAGGAAAACAACGAATGATTGAAGCGTGACAAAACGACTTGGCAGCATTACCTTTATTGTTGTAGAACAGACATTAAGTACGTCCCTAAAGACCGAATTTGGCATTTGGAAAAATTGCGAAAAAACAAAATGGAGGACTGACTAATCTTAATTAGTATGGTTGACATAAAAATTGGAAAATTTTTATGTTAGTTTTTTGTTACAGATACATTTATTTTAAATTTACGTAAGTACCTAAATTTTTATTTTATTTTTGTTAATATTATTGATACCGAACTGTAATTTGAAGTACTTATGCAACAATTTTATGATCAAAAAAATGTTGAAAAAATTTCATTCATTTTTTTATTTTTATTTTTTCAATTTCTTCTCTTGAAATTATTTACAATATTAAACAAGTTATATTTTTTATGGTGTCTACAAAAACGTAACAAAAAAATCTTCCGAATTTTAGCAACCTTTGTTTTTTGCTGACGCTTCTATAATCGGAACCAATACTTGACTTTTTTGTACATCTTCCTTAGTAATTAGTATTACTGTGACGGATCCATTAAGATTACAACGACTTTAAAGGTACAATGATTTTTTTTTTTTAATTTTAACCGACTCGGAGGGCAGAGGAGGTTATAAATACAATTTGAATTAATTGTTATCAGCCCATATAATTATGTCTCCACCGAGGGGCACGAGCCTACTCTCAAATAGAGAGTGATTAGGCCGTAATCCACCACGCTGGCCAAGTGCGGGTGGGCGGATTTCACATACACCTTCGAATTTCTTCTCTGGTGATGCAGGATTCTTTATTTTTTTTTTTAATTATATATGAAACTTTTTTGTTAGAGACTTCAATCATCGTACAATATTCTATTATTTAATACTAGAGGCTGCTAACGACTACGCACACATTTAATTCCAAATCTTGGAATGAAATATTCTAATGCGTAAACCACAATAATGCTAAGTTTTATCATAATCTGTTCAGTAGTTTTGGCGTGAATGAGTTACAAAGCAAAGATCCTCACATTTACTATCACAAACATTGGCAAATATAATATTAGTAGGTTTATTTAATATACTAAAAAAGTTAATTTCCAATAAAATTTGAAGCATCCTGCATCATCAATATTGTCTTCAAGACGTGATCGACAGCCCGCCTCGAAAGTAACAGCGTGAAGGGCCCTCAAGGTCCTCAGGGAAAGTCGTCGGGAAATCAGACGGAAAACACTTGTACTTTTGAAAAACAAACGTCTGTTTTATTGAATGGAGGTTATTACGTGTTTTGATGGCAATTGATTGCTATTAGAGTTATACCATTTTCATTGTCAACATTTTTTTTTGTTAGCCAATAAGATGCCACTGTTGGGCAAAGGCCTGCCCGCGACTTTCCATTTAACACGGTCTCCGGTGGCGTCCCGCCGTTCGCGTGAAAATCCATTAAGATCGTCTCTCCATCTTTTTCGAGGTCTACCTCGGCGTCTGTGACCATCTAGTGGCGCCCATTCAGTTGTTATTTTGGCCCATCGATCCGGATGCATTCTACAAACATGACCGGCCCAACTCCATTTTAATTTTGCAGCTTTGATGCCTATGTCCGCGATTCCCATCAAGGAATTTAAATAAATAAATTAATTAATTAATAGCCACAAATTGGGTGCCAGACGGCCAACGTCGCCGAGGTAGGCCCAAGAAACGATGGAGCGACGACCTACGCTCATTCAGGGAAGATTGGTGGGAAGCAGCTAATAACAGGAGTGTTTGGAGAGGCATGGGAGAGGCTTTTGCCCAGCAGTGGGACGAAATAGGCTAAAAAATAATAATAATAATAATAATAATAATTCATATTTTGTATAACCTACCTTCTTAAAAATCCAATGAATGCAGAAAATTTTGAGTGCTGCTTAAATATAGGTTACAGTTATTTAATAACTTGTTAAGTAATTAAAATAACAGTTGTTATGAACTGAAAATATTAAAATAATCTCACAATATCCACAGACACACGTAATTGAACCCACTAGAGTTGCCAATCACAAAATACGAAATTATTTGTTATTTCCGAGTCAACCCTTTGTTAAAGAGCCCTTCCATCGGATCGAGAGCCCTTAGGATTGTTTCAAACTGTACTGTCATAGGACTTTTGGTGTTTGTAACGGGACAGACTAAACGAGCTTTGATTTTGGGAAATTGTTTGATAGAATTTTTAGTAACTGTGTCTATGATTTTCCGGGATCATAATAGTTTTAATCTAAGTCATTGTGGACTTGTCAAACAAAGGCCAAGACAAGAGTAGCCTAATGCTATCTACACACCAAAGCCGCCGGCAAGCCGCCGGGCTAGGCTGGCGGCTTTACGTCATACGAATGGCAGCTGTCTAAAAATCCGGCAGCTTTGGTGTGTAGATACCATAAACCGATGTTCATGTATGAAGCAACTGCTAATGTAGATGAAGCACGTTATATATTGAATAGACCATTTTGGAGTCTATCAATATCAATAAAGCTAATTAGTAGTAGCATGAAATGAAATGAAATGAAAATCATTTAATCTTGTAGGTTTGACAACACTTAAGACGGGTCATTTTTTAAAGTTAATGCTAGATTCGCAAGAGTGCAGTTTTCCCCAGAGAAGAACCTAGCAAGAAACTCTGTAGGGTTGCTCTTTTTAATTTAAGTTTTACAAATCTCAGGCATACACAGAAACATATAATAAAATTAATATTTCAAAACAGCTATCCATAAATAAATAATAAAAATTTGACCCCGCAATATCCAGGAAAAAGTAGGGCAAGTAAATGGGAAACAGAGAAGTGAAAGGCTTAGTTTGATGGGTTCCGCATGACATGACCGGCCATGATACTAATATAATACTTAAAGTAAGCTTTTCTTTACTTGACATTGACAGAATCCAATATGGTCCATTCAACATAATTAAGTGATTCAACCACATTTATCAGCTGCCTCATACATAGGTAAATAATAATTATATAAGCACTTCATCGCAAAAATACATGTGAATATGTTATTAAAAATATTACACTCCAATAAATAAAATATAACCGCTAAACTAAACTAAACTTAACCTAACTAACACTAATCCGGGAATAATCCGCCCCTGGTCTCTCCTGGTGCAAACGTGCCCATCACCCCAGCTGCGTTTCCACGCTGGATAGCGATAGACAACCGCTGCAGCAGAAAAGACCCGGCGCGGGGATCACAGGTCCTCTCCCTCAGTCTACCAGCTAGCTCTTTGGTAAACATTTTGGCTTCCTTACCAAAGCACCCGGTCGTTTCCACTGCAAAAGGGACGAAAACATATTGGCGAGAGAGGTCCGCGTACTTTTCGCATTTTACAAGAGCCGCGGCATCAGCCGCTGCAAAACCCTAGTCAAGCACTTCATCTACATTCAACAAAAAAATAAATGGAATTTGTTTATGAAAGTCACCACCAACAAGTGAAAACTTTTAAAAAACCATCCCAAATCTTAATCTTAATTTGATTTCAATCCAAAGATATTTTAAGACGAAATTTTGAAATCGCAATCCCATCCTCCCCTAAATCACCCAAAATTGCAACCGAACTCAAATACCCAAAGCAGACTGATTACTGCACTTTTTCTTAGTTTTCGATATGACAAAAAAAATGCAATTCAATGACCGCGGGCGGCGACATCAAAGGGATCACAAAGTAACGATACGACTGCGCTATCTCGCTCTTATAACTTAATGTGGGACAGAGATAGATATATTATTGTGACGATAAAAAATGTCTTGATTCTCTATGAAGTTAGCCGCTATAGTTTTGAAATGTCATAATTGTGTGTGCATATTTTGATAATTTTGTACACTAGGGCGACTTCAAAGTTCGACTCATTCAGCGAAGAATGCTTAATTCTGGCGCATAGCAGAACTGGTTGGAGAGATGATGACTAAATTTTTTTTTAGTCCATCACATAGATTATTTTAAAATATTCGACATGTATTTTTTCTTTTTTCTCTTAAACTAAAAATGACACAGATACACTGGGTTAAAGTTGCTCGTGACGTTACTCCTTAGTACGATTTTTACCGAGGAGTGACGTCAATACCCCCACTCCGTAACTTTGATGCTCTGTATCTTTGTATTTATTTAAGTATTTGATTAGGTAAAAAACATTTTTAGAAAAAAAAAATAAAAAATAAAATAAAACTAAAAACTATTTATTTCGGACAACATAATCCATAGTGTGTTAGTAGCAAACCTTAAAAACTACGTTAGTAATTTATAACTAAAACAGATAAGCACTTCTTTATTTATCATAGCGCCGACCAGTGGACAATTTCCACTGTCGGCTATCGCACTGAGCACACTGTTGCTGCTGGCGCGCACTCTGTGCAGCATGGACGCAGTTTTTTTGCGCATGATGGCTTCGAAACCATCAACGTCTGCCAGCGCAAACATTGCTGAAGCGCTACAGAATCGCGGCAGCCGCAACAGCGCCCTGAACGCGTTATTATATTGAATACGAAGGGCATTGTAGGCTTTTTTGGTATAATTGACCCACAGACTGCTAGAATAAAAAGACGGCCTAATTATTTTTTGAATTTTCGAATGTAGTCATCATCCCCATTTGATAGAGACACGTCGTTTATGAAAATAAACTATATATAACAATAAAGTTCTCCAGACTAAACAGTTAACAAGGTAATGAAAAACAAACGGCAATGTAACAAGTATTTAAACTAAACGGGGTATACGACACCGTAGACAAAGTAAAGAGATTCCTTCACGACTTTGCCCCTTCAACATAAAAAGGTTTTACAGGAAAAGTTTTAATCAGGGTCCATCTATTGGTACTAAGGGTTCTCGGGTTTAAGTGAGTTTTGTGTGAGATTCGAGTGAGATATTTTGTAGGTAAGTTTGTATTTTAAATAAGATTTTTTGAGACAACTTCAAAGTACCAACCATGAGCGTAGGCATCAATGAGCAAACTGCATGACATAGTGGTTTGACGTTTAACATAAAATCCGGATTATGCATAAACATAAGAAGTTCACATACCTAGAAAGTAAAGTGAATTTGTCCAAATTGCAGCGGTGCCGCTATTTAATATCTGATTATTGAAAATCTGTGTGTCACTAGACAATTGTTCAATAGCACAATAGTCTCATTCAGTTATAAATTCGTCAAACATCTTAACGCCTTATTCTTAATTTAGACAACGAAAGCTGAAAGCCTGCAGTAACAACATTAAATACAGATACACGATACAGTCATCCCACGAGTGGGACTTGGCATCCCACTTCTGGCCAAAGTACCTCTCCGTACTCTTCATTCAGGACTATAATGCCAAAAATCAATTTTAAATATTCAACCGACTTCGAAACGAGAACTCATAGTATAGGCCAGCTCTAGGGGACATCGAGCTTAAAAATGAAAGCATAAATCACGATCTTCGGCCCTAATTAATTCCTCCAGGCTTCGTTAAGGGTGCATAAGGGGGGTGAGAGGGGGGAGTGGATTTATTTGAAAAAGTTTCACCTCTTCCGAACCCTTTCATTATCTTTATTCACCTGTGTACGATGATTGCTTGCTTCTGACTCAGATTCGTTGGAAATGCATCTTGGGTAAGATTCATATTTCGAATTTTCTTTTATTCATAATTATTTGCAATGTTTATGCCAGTGTTAGGTACTTGAATAGGGAAATAGTAATCTTACCTACAAATCTTACTAGTATTATTCATAAATGGCAATGTTGGTACCGATTGATGGATGTTTGTCTGTCGCGCAAAAAACTACTGAACATATTAAAATTATAATGAAACTTTACAAAATTGTAGATTACACATCAAAATTACACGAAGGCTATAATATAGGTATTAAGATATCATAATATTTTTCCAAGATATGAAAATGAAAAATCATTTAATCCTGTAGGTTTTGACAACACATAGGACGGGTCATTTTTAAACGGTTTTTTAAACGGTTTTATTTAGCTCACCCCGTTTGTTTTATTTTTTATTCTTGGGTCAAATTTAGTAATTCAAATTTCACCCTCTTCCTGTCAACCGATTAATCTGAAATTTTGTATACACTTTGGATTTTGGTGACAATACAATTATGTTTATTCATTATCATTATAAATTCAAGATGGCCGCCGCTACAAAATGGCGGATAATTTAGGTTTTATTAATCCCATCAATATGGGTATCAAATGAAAGGGCTCAACCAGTAGAATACAATGTACTATATAAAATTAAAATCCAAGATGGCCGCCGCTACAAAATGGCGAATAATTTAGGTTTTATTAATCCCATCAATATGGGTATCAAATGAAAGGGCTCAACCAGTAGAATACAATGTACTATATAAAATTAAAATCCAAGATGGCGGCCGCTACAAAATGGCGGATAACTTAGGTTTTATCAATCCTATCAATATGGGTATCAAATGAAAGTGCTCAACCAGTAGAATACAATGTACTATATAAAATTAAAATCCAAGATGGCGGCCGCTACAAAATGGCGGTTAACTTAGGTTTTATCAATCCCATCAATATGGGTATCAAATGAAAGGTCTCAACAAGTAGAATACAATTTACTATGCAAAATTGAAATCTAAGATGGCCGCCGCTACCAAATGGCTGATAACAATTTTTTATCAATCCCACCAATATGGGTATCAAATAAAAGGGCTTGCCAAGAAGAATACAGTGCACTGTACTATACAACTACAATATTTAAGATGGGCGCAGCCACTAAATGGCGTATAATAATAAGATTTAAATTTAGAAATTGAATCTGTAATTTAGGTATCTGATTAATCCAGCCTGAATCCACCACCCAAGTCAAGATTTATGCAGGGCAGCACTGTGGATCACGCAGTCGTATACTTAGGTGCGAAACTGTTTGAAGAAGGTCAAGCCTACGTGGCTCTTTGTAGAGTAAGAGCTTTGCAGGGACTACGTATAGAGGAGTTGGACTGCAATAAACTAACGGGCAAGAAACCTTGCAATAATGAAGCACTAAATGAATTAAACAGAATGCGAAATAAAAACTAAAAACTAGAAAATAAAAATAGGTAAAAAAACTTTTTAAGTTAAACGGTTTTATGTTAAACATACATTGCAATGTTTAAGATAAATGTACTAAAAACCAAAAAATAATAAAATAGAATACAGTCGTGGGAATTATAAACATATGCATAGACTAGACTAAAATAAAACCGTGGGGCACGTCAATTGTCTACAATCGTTGATTAAAATGTTTGTTTTGTAATGTTACACTATAATTAGGCAGTGTGATAAGTAGGGCTAGAATGTGGAAACAAGCTAGCAAGCTCGATTATAAGCGAGTTTTAGGGTTTCATAGTGTTGAGCGAGTAGTACTTTTATCATATGTTTTGTCGATTAAAGACAAACTACGAGCAGTGAAACGATTCTTCGCCAGCCAGCAGTGTGAATGTCCAACGATAAACTAGTTGAAACATCTCTTTTATTTACATGGAGTGTATAACTATTGGAATTTCCATGAGCAAGAAAATAGTAAGTAATTTCCTCACCGTCTGCGGGCCAACTGCCTAACGACGAATTAAACGATTCTTCTATCGCACATTAAGTCGATAATTTGTAGACAATTGACGTGCCCCACGGTTTTATTTTAGTCTAGTCTATGCATATGTTTATAATTCCCACGACTGTATTCTATTTTATTATTTTTTGGTTTTTAGTACATTTATCTTAAACATTGCAATGTATGTTTAACATAAAACCGTTTAACTTAAAAAGTTTTTTTACCTATTTTTTTAAAGTTAATGCTAGATTCCGAAGAGTGCAGTTTCCCCCAGAGAAGAACCAAGCAAGAAACTCTGTAGGGTTGCTCTTTTCAATTTCAATTTGACAATAAGCGTACACAGTCGCAGACAGCCTCCAATCGTATTAATAAAATATTTCCTTTCCCAGAACTTAAAAATAAATAACCAAAAATTCAATTTCAATTGTCATTCTATAAATCGAAGCAATACTCGAAATTTGACCCACAAAAAGTTAATCCAATGTCGAATCAACACAAAACATCGATGGGAACTGATCTTAGAACTTTTTATAACAACTTTTAATAGAAAATTATACTCTATGACTACAAACTTTTATTTACCGCTGTGAAAACTTCAAATCTTTACAATTTACTCTAAAATTTTATTCACCAACTGCATTTGTTACTTTGTCGATGCAACTTCGAAATATATTGAAGGGTAATTGATATTTAGACTTGTATAATACGTGATAGAGTCGAAGATGGTGTGATAGGAAGCTAAGAGGACAATGAATAAAGAATCGATGAGTTTTAAAATTGATTTCAATCAGTTGGTCGGTAGGTGGCAACTGTATTACGGAGTAATTGTAACATTTGTACCAGTACAGTGTCGGCGTGGATTGATGCTCTATCAATTTTATATATTTTTTAAGTTAGATATTTTTGGAAGACGTTGGGTTCTACGCATAAAGGTCTAACTACACAAATCCGGGCTGTGTCCGGGACGTGTCAGGGAAAAAATATCATTCCATACATTTTCTATGGATTCGTTCACACACGTTGTCATGACGACGTATTGTTTTCCCTCCTGACGGGCCACGGCCCGGATCTGTGTAGATAGACCTTAAAAATCATATTAAGTATTATAAAATATCAATGTTTGTACTGATGGATGTTTGTTACTCTTTCACGCAAAAACTACTGAATAGATTTTGATGAAATTGTGCAATATTGTAGCTTATATGTCAGAATAACACTAGGCTATATTATTTTTGGATATATTGTTTTTTTTCCAAGATACGAAGATAAATGCGTACGAAGTTGCGGGCAGCTTCTATTTCATTTATATTATTTTAAGAGCCAGGCTCTTGTCGGTGAAGTAATTGCCATCTTTGCCTTTCTTCTGCCAACAATTTGACTTCATGATACTTACGATATTAATTCATCATAACTAATCTAATTTAGCCACTTTTGTCCCACTGCTGTGCTGGGCAAAGGCCTCTCTCATCATCCGCCAAAACTTCCTGTCTCGAGCTTCCTTCGCCCAGGTAGTCAAGAAGGTGTCATAACTATACGTGTAATGTAATCAGCCTATATATGTCCCCACCAAGGGGCACGAGCCTACTCTCTTACAGAGAGTGATTAGGCCGTAACCACGCTGGCCAAGAAAAGAAACCAGGGAAGAAATTCGAAGATGTATGTGAAATCCGCCAACCCGCAACTATATATAGCAAAAAGAAATATTGTACAGTACATTGACACACAACTTTGTCAAAGTGGACCCAATATCTACAATTAAGCAAAGGAAGTCACTGGGTGAAGGAATGACATCGCAATTGGAAGACCAATTTTGATGCAACTGCTCTCTACGGATATCCTTACAAATAAAGTTTTGTAGAAAGATAAGTACAGATAAGTTTGTTACTGGATGAATTACTTTTTTTAATTGAAATTCTTAATAAAGTAATACACCTCTACTATACTGGGTGTAACATAAAGGGGGTATAAAGCCAAAACACAGCGATGGTCCTCATGAAACTGAATAACTTTCCCCAAGGTACATGGGACATAACTTTAAAATTTTTAATGAAAAATGGAGACTGGTAAATGATCTCCACTCAGCTTAGTATCATGTCAATGGTTGCACAGAGACATGACGCTGACTTTCAGTACATTGCTATAAGTCATATCCACAAACCTCCTTTCGCATACAAAACCAAGCAGGTGATCGGACACTGCGCATACCGCCATCTTCCATAACTGTATACTTTGATACCTTTGTAAGCAAGCACGCGACTTCATAGTACGTCAATAGTTAATTGTATTGAACTTTAGAAAATATAGAATTGACGTGGTATATTTTGAGTAGTCTTAGAAGCTGCCGGCGACTTCGTAAACATTTATCGGCATATCTCGGAAAAGTTAAGCAATATTTTGATATAATATAGCCTATGTGTTATTTTGATGTGTAAGCCATTATATTGCCAAGTTTCATCAAAATCTGCTCAATGATTTTTGCGTAAAAGAGGTAACAAACATCCTCCCATAGACCCATCTATGCATCGTCACAAACATTGTCATTTATAATATTAGTACAAACAAACTAGTCGGCTTTCATTCCGATATTATTCCGATAAAAAAGTAAATGAAATATTGTTTGATCCTGCAAAAAAAAAGCCAGATGTATATTGAGATATGCCATGTGGTGTCAATGTAGTATTTATTAGCTATGTTGCATATTATGTAGTCATATTCTTTGATGTCATACATATTCTAAGTAGATCATGTTCTGCTAGCTTAGCATGGCACTCCGTGACAAGACGTTGTCATGCGTTTGTCACGCTTACGTCTCTATAGTTTTAAATGTGATAAGGACAGCATGACGTGAGATAATTGTCGCGGCACCCATGCTAAGCCCCATAGTCATTATGCTTTATCCAACCCTGTCTACGACTTCGAAACTCAAACGTGTAAACTATCATTGAATTTCCGAGGTAATTACTTTAATTAGTCTCAAAAACTATTAACGATGGAAATATCACCGATGTCCTCTTCCCGGATACCGGTGTTGTACAACGATCATTTAATTCAATGGTCACTGCGTGCTGTGGATGCTTGCAACCATTCTTTTTGGGGTTTAATTTTTAATTGGTACAGTTTTTTTAATTGCAGTGGAAACGACCGGGTGCTTTGGTAAGGAAGCCAAAATGTTTACCAAAGAGCTAGCTGGTAGACTGAGGGAGAGGACCTGTGATCCCCGCGCCGGGTCTTTTCTGCTGCAGCGGTTGTCTATCGCTATCCAGCGTGGAAACGCAGCTGGAGTGATGGGCACGTTTGCACCAGGAGAGACCAGGGGCGGATTATTCCCGGATTAGTGTTAGTTAGGTTAAGTTAAGTTTAGTTTAGCGGTTATATTTTTTTTTTAATAGAGTGTAATATTTTTAATAACATATTCACATGTATTTTTGCAATAAATAATTATTGGTACATACTTGTAGGTATATAAAGATACTAGAGGCTGCCCGCGACTCCGTACGCATTTATCGTCATATCTTAGAAAAAACACTAAATATCTACAAATTATATAGCCTATGTGTTATTCTGATGTCCAAGCTAAGTTATTATAAAATTTCATTTAAATCTGTTCAGTGGTTTTTACGTGATGAAGTAACAAACATCCATCCATTCATCGGCACAAACACTGACATTTATAATATTGTTAGGGTTAGGATAGGTAGTTCAGACTCTACCAATACCAGGGGCCCAAGTCTGCTAATTTAAAATAGCCTCAGTTGTATGTCGGCAGAGTTTCAATGGCATTTTTTACAAATTTGATGTACACACTGATTGCGACCAAAAGTGTCAAAAAATGACATTGACACTCTGCCCAACTGAGAGAACACAACTGAGGCGATTTTAAAGCAGGCTTGTGCTCCTGACTGGGTACTTTTTTCGCTATATATAAAAAAAATATTTTAACTGTTTTACTATCATATGTCGCGTCACTTACGCCCGTTTTATAATGAAACAATAAACTATTTTATTTTTCTATATTTATTTCTGTTTTAAATAAGAAGAAGCTATAAGCAAAATATGTAGTTCCTTTATCGTTCCTTTAACTCATTAAATAATATGTTTCCTTCTGCACATCAAAATATAAAGAAATAAGAAAGTCAAAGTAAGTTTCATTGGAGTGCAAAATGAATAACGCATTTCTTATCCAATAATATTGATTTCTTCCCTTTTAAAACAAACCATTCAATATCTTAACCCGAAGGTGGTCTCATAAGTAACTTAAAGAAACACGTATTTAAAAGATTTAACTTAATGTAGTATTGGAAAGATATTATGTTATTTAATTGGTATTGTTAATTAAGTACGACATGGCGATTAGTTATCATGGCGGTTGGTATTAATCTGATAGAAACTGGTTGCTATCGGGGTTTTTTTGTAAATTGTTTTTGATCTGATTTTTGTTTTTGTTTTGTCGATGGTGTGTTTAATGGCTTGTTTTTACTTGTACTGTAAAAAAAACAATAAAATAAATAATTCTACTAATATTATAAATGTAAATGTTTGTAAGTACCTAAAGATGGATGTTAGGATGTTTGTTACTCGTTCACGCAAAAACCACCAAACAGATTTTGATGAAACTTTACAATATTGTAGCTTGCACATCAGAATAACACATCATTATCATCATGTCAGCTTATGGACGTCCACTGCTGGACAAAAGCCTCCCCCAAGGATCTCCACAACGACCGGTCCTGCGCTGCCCACATCCAACGTTTTCCAGCAACTTTAACCAAATCGTCGTCGTCCTAACACATAGGCTATATTATTTTAAGATATAGTTTTTACAAGATATGACGATAAAATCGAACGAAGTCGCAGGCAAGTACTAGTAAATACTCATAAATATCACCGTTATTAATTAATATCAAGTCATTAAAGTGGCTTCCTGCTATCAAAACGATCGAGCGTGAATCGAGATCGTTATAAAATCGATACTTAAATCGAATTACCATAATCGCATGATACTGTACACCTGCCCTAATACATCACTTTGATAGAATAAATAATTGTTTCTTTTCAGAACGGTTAAGTAGGTAAAGTAATGAAAATGTAGCAAGAATTATAATATCCTTTTTTAGGTATTTTTAACGGAATATCTGCATTCTTTCCGATTAAAAAAATGGCAGCTACCATTTTAAATTTTACAAAGCACAGCTTACTATAATTATAGTATACTTTACTATAAGTAAAATTAGGTATAGACACAGAATACCTAATACCTACTGAAATATCCAGACTTAAGACAAACATCTCGGCCATCACAGCAACGTTTGTTTCTAGTGGGAATCGAACTCACTACCTGTCGCATGGTAAACAGAGTCCCTACCAACCACGTCAAGTGCCCAGTCTCATTTTAACCTATCACTTATTAACCCACATGACCTTGAAACCGATCTTAAAAAAACATACCTTCTGTATTTCCTTATTTAATTGATCTATGACAAAGCCCCTTATCTAAAATCGATGGCCATTAAACTGAAGTCACATTATAAATCTATAGAGCTCTTACAATCAGTCACATTGGAGACTCTTGCGCATAATAAATCGTGTCTTTAATTTAATTAAATGTCAAATGATACTGTTTAACCAGACTTTCAGGGCTTGTTTTTTTTTTATTTTGCTAATTAATGTTTGTTTGTTAGAAGGTTTTTTTTGTATTTATGTAAGGTTATATATAATTTTAATTAGTAAATAGGTATAGGTATATGTATTATAAGGTGACTTTAAATTAGTGAACGATATAAAAGGATATATGTATGTACTCGTGATAACAAACAACTTTTACTATGGGACCAAGTACGAAATCATAAAAAAAATGTTCCTCCATAGTACTATCAGCTGATGTATTTTGTATGGGGGTTCAAAATTTTTTGAATGATATCAACCTTGGTCCGATAGTAAAAATTGTTTGTTATCACGAGTACATGCAAATCCTTTCCTATCGTTCACTAATTTAAAGTCACCCTATATATATTGTACCTAATAACAGTTGAAAAATCATAGTTTTAATATGCTGGCACAAGATAATATTTTTAAATAACTAAGTAGGTAGGTATTTAAAAAAAACCACACGTTCCCTTTTTTAACCGACTTCAACCTAAAAACCAGAAAAAGTGGTGATTCTCAATTTGGCTTTTTTTTTTAAAATAAACCGTCTACGTAATACACAAAGTAACCAAACAGCATTTTATAGCATTTAACACAATTACACATCAACCCAAAAAAAATGTGTCATCTCTATCTATCTAAAAATTCCATACGATTACACTGGCGATCAGAATTAGTAATAAACAGGTCTGTGGGCGTTTGCTTTGCAGGATACGGCGTTTGCGGCCAATCAATTTTATAACCAACTGGTATTCGCTCTTTATCGCTACACTGACGAGAATGGTCATTTGATGCTGAATTCTTATATACGGTACCTTTACAATACAATATAAAAAACTTACTTTTTAATGCACAAACGACACAATACAATACAAGTCTGCTGCAGTTGTATGTCGGCGGAGTGTCAATGTCATTTTTTGACACATTTGGTATTTTGCTAAACAATGGCTTTCACTGATTGCGACCAAATGTGTCAAAAACTGCCTTTGACAGTCTCATTGATACTCTACCGTTACATAACTAAAAATATTGTAAATTAGAAGACTTGGGCTTCAGAAATTTAAGTGCCAACAGGCAGCCTTATTGCTAGATAGCAAACAAAATAATTTAGTAACATTTGGTTTGTATTTATAAAATAATACTCTAACGTCAATTATGATAAGTCAGAGAAATCAAAAATCTTTTGTTTCTATTTTTTTTTGTGTATTATGCTATCTACACCCCAAAGCCGGCGGCTTTTTTGACAGCTGCTATTCGTAGGACGTAAAGCCGCCGGTCTAGCCCGGCGGCATGCCGGTGGCTTTGGTGTGTAGACAGCATTATGATAATCCTTGTTAGTTAGTCGTATTCATGATTGAATAACGTGACCCGTTATTCTCGGCCAGCAGTGTATTTAACCTCCAAAAATACGCGCAAATAAGCTATGACAATTGATACCGGAAAGCAGACTAATGTTAAATTGTCTGTCTGTCTGTAATACGTACTATTTGGTACAGTCATTTCCTATATTCTGAATTAACAGCACAAAGCAATAGCAAATGGTAATACCTACTTGTTCTATAACAATGTTTGTTGACGATTCTTTGACGCTGCGCATGGGTTTTTACTAATTATGAATATAAGAGACCACTTCCTTCCACTTGCTACGATCCAAACACACCTCTCACCACCACCTCAGGAAGTGGTCTCTGCCTACCCTAATGGGAGAGAGCCGTGACGGATATGTATGTATGTGTATGAATATAATTATTTATCTCTATAATTTATTGTTTTTTTCAAGCAGCACATCTATGTTGGTTGTTGCTCGACGGTGGACGATCGACGATGGAAGAAGAAGAAACATTGATATTTTCATTAAATTAATTACTTTTTGTAAATACTCATTTCGCACCTGAATTCGCAATCAGTTCACACCGATCACGATTTTAAAAAGAAGTGCGTTCTTGACAAATAGCCGACTGATAAGTATCGTGCGAATACCGATTTCGGAGCAGATTTCGAAGATTTCCACCCGAAACGGTATTAAATACCTGATGAATTGTATAAGATACTGTAAAGCAGAGTACTCATAAGCGAACTGTAACCGTAAAAGCTCGTTGATTGGCGAACTGTTACTGTAACCGAACAAATACAGAAACGAGGTTCTAGTGTGTACGGGTGTTACAGTTACCCTTTGATATTGTAAAAACCAACAATGAAATGAAATGAAAAGTATATTCAAAAATAGGCAAAATTAATTACACTTTTTTGATGTCACTTTTTTGATCTAAAACTACTGCTGGCAATCAAATTCAAATTCAAATTTAAAATGTTTATAAGCACACCATTATTATAATCGTCAGCTTGATGCGAACCGCTCGTGTCGTGTTCGTTGCAGGCATGCAAACAACGTACCTACAGCCTGTGTGTTTTGGTTCAGTGAAAGGTTATGGTTAGAACGGTTATGGTTACAGCTTGCTAATAAATATGATCCTCAACCTTTCCATATTTTGTAACCAAAAACATAGTGTGTACACTCGCAGCAGGTCCACGAACCATTAGCGAACAACGTACACACAATTTTTTTGGTTACAGAGCATGCAACGATTATGGTTACAGCTCGCTTACGTATACCAAGCCTAAAGTATTGCCGACACCTTTTCTCTATCAGATCTTGGATTACTTAAACGCTTTTTAACACTTTTGAGTACGAATTAAATTTTTTTTTTGGTGGTCGGGTAAATAAGTGTATTGGCAAAAGAGCCTGAGTTAAAAAATTCTTACTTATGTTGTTTGAAATATAATATTGATCGAAAAATAAGTTTTAAACAGGCTTTTGTTATGTATCAATTACACATAAACTAAGGCGCATACGGATATGACGTTGCAGTTATATTTTTAATTTAAAAATGCGAAAAAAAACGTGAAAAATGCCACCAACGAATCGTTTTTTTTTATATCTTACTATAAACTACAACCACAAGTCTGTTAGTCTTGTGCCCTAATTAATTTAGGTACAAGATTTTGTATGAATCAACCTAACTAGCGTTTCTCCTTCACTCAAACAATAATTTGTAATATTTCTATTACCTGTCTTCCTATTCAATCTCGCTAATTTGCGCAATAAATAAACATTGTAATATTCATTACTTGCACCGTGACATAAAGGCATGAGCACACTGCACGCGTATTGTAAGGGTGAGCGCACACCGCCCACAGTAGCGGCCCACGATCGGCTGGCTAGATCGGCCCGCCCGCGAGATGACCGCTCGGGTAGGTTAGTGTGGATGCAGCTTTACTTATTAGTAAATAATAGTCAATTGATTAGCGCCCGTTATTAATAACCTATCCTGATCCGTTTTTACCAAATCGAGATTGAAAAAACAAAACACAATTGTCACTTGTGTACCAAAAACATGTCAAGAACACAATTGTGTTTTGTTTTTTCAATCTCGATTTGGTAAAAAACGGATCAGGATAGGTTATTAATAACGGGCGTAAGAAAACACAAAAAAGAAAGGCCAAGTCAAGTGTACCCTATACCGTGCATGTATGACACGACTGATGAATGTAGATAAAGCGAAAGAAGTGTGTTTGGATCGTAACAAGTGGATGGAAGTGACATCTGTCTACGCCAATGGGAAAGAGGTGTGATAGATATGTATATATGTACTACATACATATTAGGCCACTATACTATATCAAGCAATTCATGATGCAGCTTGAGAAGTTGCCGTTTTTCGTGACTGAAAATACGGATGTAATGGTATCTACACACCAAAGCCGTCGGCTTTTTTGACAGCTGCCATTTGCATGACGTAAAGCGGCGGCTTTGGTGTATAGATACCATAAGAGCGACAAATCTAAAGCTTCATTTTTAAAGAAGCCATCTCCACATTAACTTTCCCTACGCGACACAAACATAGGACAAAGTAAAACCACCGACTAACAAATAACACAACATCCATTCAAGCATTGTACACGTTTTAAATAATAATAATTGAATCACTGTACCTGATTAATACGGCCAAGTTTGATGTACCTTTGTTACCTCGATACGCTGTGAGTTATAGGGCCTCTTTTATTCAATCGGGTTATTTATTGAATGTGGGTGGCTGATCGGATATTTGTTAAATGGGGAATTTGTTTGTAATCTATGTGTTTTATTTGAATAGTTAGAGTTTAGTCGTAGTTGTGTCGTATCAGGTGCTTAAAAGAACGGCAGAAAACAGAGCAGAGTGGCGTAGACTTCACCGACAAGAGTGAAGCTCTTAAATATAATGATGATGACGAGTCTAGTACTTACGCACTTGTTATTGAACCGCCGCCTCTGCGATTTAAGCACTCAGTAAAAATGACAAATCTTAATAACAAATGTCAAATTTCGTGGCCAGTTGGCACACCTCAGATGCATAGGGGTCTTCAAAAAGAAATTACAATACATACGTATCCGTCACGCCTTTTTCACAATTTGCGTCAATTTCATGTAGGTACAGATTTGTACAATAAAATTCTTGATCTTTCTTTTCATTCACATTCATCAGTCGCCTCATACATGCACTTACAAATTGTTTGAATAAATATGAACATTACATAAAATTAGTATTGCACTAAGCAAGCATTTATTTGCTACGACCCAAACACACTTCTTTCGCTTCATCCACATTCATCAGTCCTTACAATTATTCATCATCAGTACTTACAATTATTTGTATAATATGATCTCAGTATTGCACTGAGCATGAATTTCGAAGTAACCCTTTGTCACCTTAGAATAGAACATGTTAGTAGGAGATTAATTGCCAATACGCTGGCAACACAGCGAAGAGAGACAAATAAAGGAATTTGCGACACGATACTCCAATACGGGCTATAATTTTAGCATTTTCTGTTACACCTACGTCTTGGAAAGGATTATTCTGGTGTTGTATTTGTAATTTATAGGTTTTATTAAACTGGCGATTATTTACAACATGCTAATATATTTAAAAAAAAATAAGTAGGTACATTTAAGACATGTTTCGAGTAAATAGCATGTTCTGGTGACAATTTTCAATTTAACAATTTGACTCGAGATGGGGATATTTTTTACGATTGTGTGGCCTGATTTTGTGTATTTTTTCTTTATTTATCATAAATTTTAGTCGTTATTTTTTAATCCTGAGATTTTAATCATTTGTGCAATTTGAAATCAAATACAATCAATAAACATTAAAAAAAAGGACATATAGGACATGTTTCCAGTAGATAGCATGTTCTGGTGACAATATTCAATGCGTTTACATCAAAAATTAAATGAATACTTAGGTATATTTAGGACATGTTTTGAGTAGATAGCATTCAAATATCGAACTTCCTAGATTTTCCATATTTTGTCGATATAACAAAATAAAATGTATGTTTGTGTGTGTTGTAGATGTTAGTTTTCTAATAAATAAGTATGAAAGTATTCAATTTTGAACACAAAGTTTTAAATACTTTTTTTTCATTTCATTCGTAATTTAGGCCTACCCTCTGCCAGTGCTTTAAATACTTAAGTAACCCAAAACTGCGAATTATTAATTAATTAGTACATGATTAAGCGAAAATTTGTCGAGACAACTTTTTTAAATATCCATTTTTGTTTAGAAAAGTAAATAAACTAGTAATTTACGCATAAGTATGCACCTCCTATCTATTTTTATACCAAAAAATATGCATTTACATGCATGCCTATGCAAATCGAAGCCAGAATAGTGTTGTGGCATCACGTCGTATCGACTTGAGGGATTGGCTTGCCCTCGCGCACTAAATCAAACAGTCGATAAAAAGCTAAATGTTGCCCGATTGCGGACCAACTCTTGCGCATAAATTTGTACAACTCTGATAAATTGGCGCTTCGTCTCTGTGAGTTATGGACTACAATGTTTGTTTGTAGGCATATTTAATTGAATATTAATGGGGTTTTTCTTCTTTCTTTTAATTCGATTTGTCATCATTGATTTATTTAACTGTTTCAGATATTTTTGCTGAATTAATTGAATACTACTCAAATTTTTGTTTTCATTTTACAGTATGATTAACATTATGTTTATTACCATTTTTATATTAACCCATACATGACGACTTAACGACGACATAATATTCAGATGGCGGGGGCTTAGACCGGCCCCCATCCGCCTAGCTCCTCGTTGATTTATCTTATTGATTCTGATATTTTTGATGGTAGAAATGGAATACTTTAAACAATACTTAGCCTAGCTCCTTTGTAGATGGTCATTTGTTTGTTCTGTCAATAAAACAATTGAATGCCAATACAGTCAATTTTAAACAAATATCTCACTTTTCGTTTAATGATTTTTTGAGTATTATTTTGTTATAGCTAAGTTAGGTTCGTTCGACAATATCTAACAATACCTAGACATAATTATCAGTACCTAGATATGTAGATGATTTCGATTAGGATTTGCAACTGTTAGCAAAAAAAAATTGTAAATGACTTTTTTCACCTCAAAAAAAAACTTAAATCAATTTATTCTCAGAAAAGGTTTACGTTACGTTAAAAAGAAGAAGACATCAAAATGCCAAAATGAAAATTGCTAAGCCGGTAATTTCAGAATTTACACGAATTGTATAAAATATAGTCGCCCATGACTAGGTTAACTTAAGTCCCAATTTACCAATAACCAGCGACCACATCAAAAACATATCTCAAAGCAATTAACGATGAAAATAACAATAAATCTCATCCAAAACACATGTTTGAAATGCCTTACGTTCTTCGAGCCGCGTGACGGATGGAGGCACCAAACACGTCGTAATTCTTCCTATATCAATACCATCCGACAGACAAACACTTACTCTTTGATTCATATGAGAAACCTTAATTTTTTTCTAAACAATTTTAAACTATAAAGCTTTCAGATTGAGTTTAAAGTTGCTTAAAACCTATTGAGAGATTTTGAGGTAGTCCGTTGAAGGGATTTAAGTTGTGTTTTAAGGGAGTAAGAGTAGTTTTTGTTTGTGAAAGTTATACCACCAAAGTTGAAAATGTCAGTAGAGAGTGATTTATCCCCGATACGCCATATTAAAAGTTTTGTTTTTTAAGGTTTTTTTAAAAATGTAAAAATCGGTTATTTACGACCAGAATCGAATGTTCCGATTAATGTCTGATACTATTTAAATTTATTGTGTCAAGTTTTGTTGTTATTTGTCTGTTTTATCGTTAATGCTCTTTGTTGGGTTTAGTTTGATTTGATTTTATAGAAAATTCGGGAGCTGAGTAATGAGGGAATAAAATTAACTTTATTTTTCAAGTTTAGATCGAGTCAAAAGTACTCTAAACCGACGTGCATAACCTTTATGTAATTCTGAACTGCAAGCTCCAATATTGTAAAGTTTCATTACAATATGTTCAGTAGTTTTTGCGTGAAAGGGTAACAAACAACCTCACATCTATCGGCACAAATATTTATAATATTATAAATGTCAATGTTTACTTATAAGTAGGAAGTAAGATTTTGCAACTACATAAGTAAGGTACTTATTTCTGGAATCCTGTAGTTAAGATATCCTATCAATAGGACTTGTATCTAATATACAGGGTGTAACGGAAAGGGGGTGTAATGCCGAAACACAGCGATAGTTCTCATGAAACTGAACAACTTTCCCCAAGGAACACGGGTCGTAACTCGATCAGCAGCTGGTCGGGCATTTTGTATGAGGAGGAGATTTTTTTTTTCGAGCTACGACCCATGTTCCTTGGGGAAAGTTGTTCAGTTTCATGAGGACTATCGCCGTGTTTCGGCATTATACCCCCTTTCTGTTACATCCTGTAGGGTAGAACAGGTAGGCTTCGTACAGCAGGAGCATTCGTACAGTAGTCATATTTCCACTATCAAATACATTGGTTCGTTTAGTGTCTGTGTGTTTAATGGCCACTCATACGCACTGGCTCGACGTGTAGTGCGGCGACAATGCTTCCATTGGGTTCACCACTATAGGCCAATGTGTGTTTTCGCTCCGCGTAAATTATTTTTGGATATCCATTTAAAATAGTCTTATTCAATAAGTAATGGTCAAATTGTTTATGTTCTATAATATGTATGATGAAATAATGTCATAGTTTGCTAATTTAACATGAGTTTTGCGATAAGTTAATGGATGATATTTATTTTGGTTTAAATGTTTGAAAATTTAGATTGGGGTACTTTCGTACAGTTATAGGTGGGGTAGATTCGTACAGTATAAATGTACCCCAACCCAACTTGATAAACAAGAAGGGGTTAATTGTTACCTAGGTAGGTATGTTTATTTGCTAATACACACATTATTGAATAATTTTAAAACTGAAGTCTGAAACTTCTGAAAAAAATAGGGTAGAAGATGTAGAAATAAGCTAGTGGATGTAGAAAATGAAGAAGCAAGAGCAAGAAATATAACAGAAGGCTAAGTAAATGAAACAAACGTTAAAGTTGGTGTCAGAAACAACAGGAAGGAAAAGAATACAAAAAAATGAAAGTGACCATAGAAAACTATTAAGACTGATAGTGACAATGAAGACGATTTATTGAGTATAAGAGAAATGTCTTGTTCTTATTTTGATGTTTTGCTTCTCATATATCTCAATAAATGTTGAACACTATTGGTTTTACTGGTTTTTAATTTATTTTACCTAGATTCTCACTATGTACGAATCTACCTCACCTTATGTACGAAGCTACCCCGCCTGTGGGGAGCTTTCGTACGAATTCCATATTTTGGTAAAATCGTTATAACTCGGAAATGTAGCTTCATATCCAAATAGAACTACACTACATATAAAGCCAAATAGTGTGGCTGTATGACAGCATTAAATTCATTTCGCCATAGTTATCCGTTTTTCTTTTACAAGCTATAAAATAAAAAGTGTACGAATCCTACCTGCTCTCCCCTATAGGTCGCGCCACGTAAAAAGAACTTTAGAAACAAATGAAAATCACGTGTTCGCGCATAGGTACACTTACGCTCGAATGTGCTAGGGCTATTTATCGTTTCATTCTTGTAAGAGTCTTTCGCACGCGGTTACGTATGTTGACATATAGACTATACGTAGGGGATGATTAGTCTGATTCCAAAGGTCATGAAAGTGACGACAACGATGATAATAAAATGGCCACTTCTGAAATCAACACCGCGTCCTCATCTGGTTTTCGCACCACCCATGAAGACTTAATGGAAGAACAATATGTTTTTTTCTTTAATTTTTGAATATTTTTTTACATTTTTACACATTTTACACTAAATCCAAAATTGATTGGTAGTTGTGTATTTTTTTTTTATTTATATCCTACCTTACTAATACTACTAATAATATTTTTCTTTCCTTTGTGCGTAAAACTATGACTGTAATTAAACACTTTTGTGCGCGATGGTATTTTAAAACAAATGTTAAACGTCAGATTCAAAAATCGTCTAATGCGCATCTGTCAGCTAAGGTTAATTTTACGTGGCGTGGCCTATACCTATATGTACTGTTAATTATAAAAATTTATATGTTGGCGATTGCTGTTGATTGAAAATAATTTGTAAACAATTTTATCATTTTGTGTTCACTGTTGCCAATTTCATAAACCTTTTGTTATAATCTCTGACGACAAAAGTGGTCGGATAGATTGATTGATGAAATTGGCAACACCGACAAAATATATTATTTTTATGAACTTGGTGTTTTGACACTCTGTGGAAAATATGTTCGGTGATTAATTCAATTTTGACGACTGAAGGTGAATAAACATGTTGTTAGATTATTCCATCTTTTATTATATTTTACAGTACATACAAAATTTACATACATACATACATACATATCTACCTGTAATCCACTTAAAATGTATGCTAGTCGATACAAAACGTGTTGGAACAAGACAGTGTACGTTCTAGTAAATACAAGAATTCGTTCACGAACTCATAGCACAAATATTCTAAATGCAAGTCCATTCTAAACAGCATAAAGGACATCGACACGAGCATCCTTATTACAAGCTAATGTCGTGTTGGTTATTAATTAAAAATAATTACGATTACGACCATATTCAATGACTCTGGTGTTACAGCTATTAACACCTTAGGGATGGGAATGTGAGTGCGTTTTATCGATTGAATTTTTAATTTTAATTTGTAATTAAAACATAGCATAGCAAGAGGGCAAAGTAATTTTTTAAAGGAATTTTTTTTTAGGAAATACAAAGTCATTATTTGTGTAGTAAATTTTTGTCTTGATAAAAACTGAAATAAGTTAAAAAGTTCACTAACTAATAGTTAAGTTGTGAGTTAGTGTAGTATTATTAAAATACACTCGAGAGCAATGAATCCGGGTCACAAAAAAATCCAAAAAACTCGCGATCTATAATCAATTAAATTGTGTTTAATAGACTTACACTCCATATTTAAGTAATAACATTCATGAATCACAACATTTTAAGAATAGAATATTATGTAAAGAAAAAACTAATGATCTAACTTTTAAACTTTCATAAGGCTAGGATTTTTAGTTTACAAGATGTTTTTTGTTTACCCGACCCGGATTCATTGCTCTCTAGGGTAGTACAATAAAAAAAATAATTAATCAAACTAAATCAAAATTTGAAAACAGATATACATTTCAATGAATAATTGTGAAATTATTGAATTATTATTTTGAAATAATGGATTTTCTATCATTTCTATGCTTCTTAATTTACTGGCAAATGTAAAATATAACAAAATTATATTAAGCTATTAAATTACTGAAATCATCAAAAACTATAAGACCTGATTAAAATTTAATTTAAAAAAAGACTACCTTTTTTCAATATCGATAAATACCTAATACATCGATATCAATCATCGACACGTCCCACCGCTAAACTGAGTTCTAATTAATACATCGGTACTCCGAACGAATGTTTAATCAAGCCTGGAGCCGCTTGTTTGCTTTGTAGTTATGATGCGCGCACGCATGTGCTCTTTATTACCTATATAGCATTCGTCATAATGCGTTAATGCACTTGGAACTATCACTTTGAGGTAATACTAGGGCCTAAGTCTGCTAATTTACAAAATTCCCAGTTGTGTGTCAGCAGAGTGTCAATGTAATTTTTTGACACATTTGGTCGCAATCAGTGTAAGCCATTGTTTAGCAGAATACCATTGACACTCTGCCGACACACACCTGAGGCTATTTTAAATTAGCAGACTTGGGTCCCCGATCAAAAATAAAATACAAATTATACTCCTAGTTGCATAAATGATATAGAAATAAAAATAAAAAAGTCAATACAGCAAAATAAGTGGCACTAGGCCGCCTTGTTGCTAGTTAGTAATATCTTCCAGGGAACAGTAGAGTAACAATGGTGAAAAAAATAAAAAGATGTTCATGACTTTTGCTCTTTTGCATTAGCTTTTGACGTTGGATATGCAGAAACCACTTCCCTCCACTTGCTACGATCCAAAAATACTTCCTCCACTTCATCCACATTCACCAGTCGCCTCATACATGCACGTTGGTTTAGGATATGAATGAGAAGAAACAAACTTTAAAAAATGTCAATCCAACGATATCGTAATCTTGATGGACCTTTGACTATTTGCCTAAAAAACTTCTTAGTTTTTCCACTTTTGCAGTCAAAATATGTATAACATAATGCTATCTACACACCAAAACCGCCGGCGGATTTACGTCATATGAATGGCAGCTGTCAAAAAAGCCGGCGGTTTTGGTGTGTAGATAATGGTATTATGGTAATAGGTACCAAAAATATAGTTATACATCATTGCAAAGCTTAATTTAGATTCAAATACTGAAGGAAGCCGATAAATTGTGATGAAAAAAAAAAAAAGTGATGAAATAGGTAAAAATATGGGTTGCCACCTTAGCCAATATTATAATGATAATAATGTAATAAATAATTGTATGCCAGGAGCGGATTGTTCTCGGATTTTGGAGACAATTTTGTCATCAAAGTTTGAGAATAGTTCAGTACTGGTAATTTTAATAGGTAAACCTGGAAATGTAAACAGAGAGGACCTAGCGACATATGTTTCAAGATTAGACGCGATTACTAACATTAAAAAAATAATTTTGTTTACATTTCCATTTTGCAATAATGCTAGTTATGATAATAATAGTATAAGACATAATCAGAACATGATGCTACATAATTTGACATGTTATAATAATAAATTTCATTGTATAGATTTTAATTCGATTATTAAGAAATATTATTCAATTAGAGGAAGGTTCTATCTTAATCAATTCAATCGAAGACAGATAGCATTGTCGCTGTCCTATTACTTAAATTCTGCCAATCTATTGGTAAATTTGACGACTGCTTCTATTGAGCAGAGAAACAGAAATGACATTATTTATATACACCCCTCCTGTAATTCTAGTCATAATTATTCTAGTCATACTCATTCTAGTCAACACCAACCATCCGCTCTTTTGGCGGATTTGACTGCTCCTATAGAGCATTTAAATTAAGTGACCAGACAACAGAGACAGTTGTCTCTCGCAAATCTGCTATAGACATGCCCATAATAAATACTAAATCTTTAAATACTAAGAAATATGATTATAATTTAAAACTTATTTCTCAAAATATTCAGGGCATGTTAAGTAAAATCCATGAGTTGGAACTTCTCTTGAGTTGTGACAAAATTGACATTATTTGTATTACTGAACACTGGCTCAACAACAACCAACTCATGTTTAGTTTTGACAATCACCATGTTTGCAGTTCGTTCATAAGAAATAGTGCGGTTAGAGACTCTGGAGGTTCTTTAATTATTATTAAAAATTCTTTAAAATACAAGGAACGCACTGATATTGTAAATCTATCGGTTGAACGTACCGTTGAGATAGCTTGTATAGAATTGGAGCGGCTTGTTGTAATAAGCGTATATAGAAATCCTAACGGTTCCTATGATATTTTTGAGGAAATTATGGAGACTGTTCTTCAAAAATTAAATAACACAAATAAGGGTATTATTGTCTGTGGAGACTTTAATATTGATCTTTTAGTGATGTCGACCCTTTCGAAAAAGATTTTAACATTCTTCAAATGTTACAATCTAATTAATCTTTTTTTTGAACCTACTAGAATTACTGCTAGTTCGAAGACCTGTATTGATAATATATTTACCAACATAGAATCAACAAACTTGAGTGTAATAAATAAGTTAAGGTCTGATCATTGCGGGTTGAGGGCAGATTTTAACATTAATATTAATAAAACAATAAAAAATATTAAATACATCCCAGTCACTGAGGCTAGATTAAATAAATTTAATAATAACGTTACCACAAAAATCTCAAATCTTGAATTTTGTGATGATGCAAATTTGTTATACAATAGGGTATTTAATGCCACTAAAATAGAATATGATAATATTTTTAAACCAAAAATACTAAAGGTTAACGATTGTCTCAAATTTAATGATTGGGCAACGACAGGAATATTAATTAGTAGAAATAAACTATACAGCCTTTATGATGAAAAAACGGTGAATAATAGTGAGTCTTTCGTTGAATATGTGCGTAATTATTCTAAATTATTTAAACGTGTATGTAACGAGGCCAAATCTAGATTCATAAAAAATAGGATTGTAAATAGTAAGAATATTGCAAAGTCAACTTGGCAAGTTATTAACCACGAGACTGGAAGAGTCAAACCACGCAACCTCGATTTTAAATTGAATATTGATGGTAACTGTATCAGTACAGACGCCGAGGTTGCCGAAGCTTTTGTTAAATTCTTCTCCGACATTCCAGTCTCGACTACCAAGGACCTGGATTCTTCTCCCACGCTTGCTGAATCTTTGTTGAAGCAGAACGTGGCTGAGTCCAACCAAGTCTTTGCATTTCGTCATGTCAATGCATATTCAATAATAAAGGCCTTTAAATCGTTATCTATTAAAAAAACCGCTGATCTGCATGGCCTTTCCGTTACAATAGTTAACTCCATCATAGACTGCGTAGCACCCCATCTAGCTATGGTTTTTAATAAATGTATAGATGAGGGCATTTTTCCTGACCTAATGAAACACAGTAAAGTCATACCTTTGTTTAAAGCAGGCAGTAAGACTGACCCCACCAATTTTAAACCTATATCTATATTGCCAACCTTAAGTAAAATATTTGAAAAACTAATCTTAGATCAACTGCAATTTCACTTCTACTCCAATAAACTAATGCACCTGAAACAATTTGGTTTTACTAGGGGTCGCTCAACAACCGACGCAGGTGTTGATTTAATAAAGTGTATATTTGATGCCTGGGAGAAGTCGCACGACGCCTTGGGTGTCTTTTGCGATTTATCCAAGGCTTTCGATTGCGTTGATCATCGTACTATGGTCAGGAAACTTCATTATTACGGTGTAAAGGACAACGCACTCAGCCTATTAGAATCTTACTTACATGGACGTGTACAGAGGGTTGATGTAAACGGTAAAGTGTCGAGTGGATCTGCGGTTAGCATGGGTGTCCCACAGGGCTCAATTCTCGGTCCTTTTCTCTTCCTAATTTATATAAATGATCTGCCAAGTCTTGTAAATAACAGTCATGATATAGTATTGTTTGCTGATGATACTTCTTTACTTTTTAAAGTTAGACGACAACAGAATTTATATGACGACGTAAACAATGCTATCAATAAAGTAGTCGAGTGGTTTACTGCCAATAATCTAGTGCTCAATGAAAAGAAAACTAAATGTATTAAATTTACTTTGCCCAATGTTGGACAAGTAACTACAGATATTAAGATGAAGGGACAGAGTTTGTGTCTTGTGGAAACAACCATTTTCCTTGGTATTACTCTGGATTCTAAATTACAATGGGGCCCCCATATTGACAAGTTAGCGGATAAGCTCAGTTCTGCAGCTTATGCAGTTAAAAAAATAAGAAACCTGACAGATGTTCAAACTGCCAGACTAGTTTACTTCAGCTACTTCCATAGTCTTATGTCCTACGGCATTCTGCTGTGGGGTCATGCCGCCGACTCTGAGCGCATCTTTGTCCTGCAGAAGCGAGCTATTCGATCGATTTATAAACTAGGTCCCAGGGAATCTCTTAGGGATGTTTTTAAAGATATTGACATATTAACACTAGCATCGCAATACATCTTCACTAATGTAATGTTTACACAAAAAAATATACATCAATTTAAACAACTAAGTGATATACATACTGTTAATACTAGAAATAGGGATAAATTATTGCCCCATGCTAGTCGACTAAACAAAGTAAATAAGTCGTTTGTAGGTCAATGTATACGCTTTTACAACAAGATCCCTACCAGTATACGCGAACTACCCCTTAATAAATTCAAGGTTATTGTTAAACAAAACCTTAGCAAAAAGGGATATTATAAAATTAACGATTATTTAGATGACTCAAATCCATGGGATTGACCTGCTCTTCTATCGAGCTTTCTTTATACGGCATAACTGTTCATACTTATACAATTGTGAATTTCTTACATTCCTTAAATTAAGTATATGAATGTTATTGTGTATTAAAAATGTTGCCTCTGCAGTATCTTGGTAGGTATGGTATCTGTAATAGCTAAGATTTTTTATGAATAAGGCGAAACGTGTGACATGTCATGCTCGCTTACGCCGTTGCAGTGGTGGCGCTGTGTGTCGGGTCTCCTACTTCCCTAAAATATGTGGAAGGGGTTGATGGCTGGCACATGCGTTGAGACCTGTGTGAAGGTGCTGCTGTGATGGCCGGTCATGTCATGCGGATCCTATGAAACTAAGCCTTTCACTTCTCTGTTTCCCATTTATTACCTTACTTTTCCTGGATATTGCGGGGTCAAATTTTTATTTATGGATAGCTCTTTTGAAATATTAATTTTATTAGGTATATGTTTGTGTTTATGCCTGAGATTTGTAAAACTTAAATTGAAAAGAGCAACCCTACAGAGTTTCTTGCTAGGTTCTTCTCTGGGGAAAACTGCACTTTTGCGAATCTAGCATTAACTTTAAAAAATGACCCGTCCTAAGTGTTGTCAAAACCTACAGGATTAAATGATCATTTCATTTCATTTCAAATACGATTAACGATTATATTTCTGTTCTTTCGATCGTTAATTCCGATATAACGACCGATAATAACGATAACGATAAATACGCCAGTACAGAGTCACCGATGTGATGGTCTTAATGTGGATAAGACATCTTAAATTAATCTTTCACATCCCAGAAAAAAAAGAACAATAGAAAATATATTGTGTCTGGGTTTATAATGGGTCAGTGGGATGTGAGAGGTTAATTCACGTGGAAGTGGTCTCTGCCTACCCCAATGGGAGAGAGGCGTGACGGATATGTATGTACGTATGGTAAATTAATTCAATAAATAATCAACAAAGGTTCATACCTATTATGAAAACTATTTTAAATAAATGCAAACTTAAATATTTTTTATTTCAAAGGCAAATTTACATAGCGCTTGAAATATGTATTTTTTTAAACCTAATGCTAGATACCAATTTGCAATTACTATAAGCAACACAAAAGAAATATTCCACTTACAAAGAATTTTGACACTAAAAAAAAATAATACAAAATCATGAAAAACTAATTAAAAAAAATTGCTACAGATGAACCTGTCACGTCACGTCCGACTGCTGGGCAAAGACCTTATTTACGCTCCATGCAGCCTCGCTTTGGCCTGAATCTAAAAATCAATCTAAAAACAAATAACTAAAATGAAATTAGGATACCTATACAAAAACCATCAAAATGACGAGTACAAGATTAGCATTCGAATTATCCACACAATTCCAACCTTTACATCTTAATCGGCCGTACCTTGAGTTACAACACTAATAACTATAAACCAAATCAATCGCTTTACAAAACAATACTTTCGGTATTCCGAGGCCGAAAAAAATATCGATATTTATCGAAAACGACCCTTTTCGGCCCATAAAGGTACTTTATAGAGGTGTTTATCTGTGGACACCGAAATTCTTAAATTAAATTGCCTTTGACCAATCTTTATGACGGACACACGTCATTTGGGTTATTTTTATTTGTTTGATTATTTGGGTTTTATTGGTATATCCATATTTTTGATTATGTTGCTTCTTCTTTTGGTTGGTTTTTGTTAAGTTTTTGATACTGTTTAAAGCTTCAAGACTTTAGAAAACAGCGCGGAATTAGCAAAAGGAACTTTTTTTTCTTTTATTCGATTTATCTTTAATTCGATTATTATCGATTTTTTTCGTTCTCAGATTTAAAAGAGCATCTCTTTAAAAGTTTGCTCACAAAAAACATAACTTATCGTTGATCTATTTGAGTATACAGTGCTCTTATTGTAAATAAACTTTTAGTACACAGTAATGTGGCTGTAGACGTCCTACTATTGATTATGACAACAATTATGATAATACTTTCAGTTGCATAAAAAGATATACCAACACTAAAATAACAATTAATTGAAGATTTAAACTAAAAATCACTAATCAACTTACTTTAATTATAAATTACCATTGAAATACAAAATATTACAAAAAGATATTATGCATGTAAGTACTCGTGATAACAAAGAACTTTTACTATGGGACCAAGGTCGAAATCATTCAAAAATTTTGAACTCTGCATACGAAATACGTGTACTTACATCAGCTGATAGTATGGAGGAACCTTTTTTAATGATTTCGATCTCGGCCCCATAGTAAAAGTTGTTTGTTATCACGACTACATACATATCCTTTTCTATCGTTCACTAAATTAAAGTCACCCTTTATACCTAGGTACTGATAATGTCTTAATTACCTACTTTTTATCTAAGTTCACAAAGTATTCCTCACACCTCTGAAGCCTTTCAACATTAAGCAACCAAACAGTATTTTCCCAAAAAGTTCATTATCTTAACGGTTAATTTATTTCCAGAAATTTCCATACTTCAATAGGGCTGTGTGCATATTGGCAACAAAGACGCCATTAAGGGGTGTCCAAACGGGAGATTTATGTAGAAAAGGGTGTGAGTGTTTACCGTTTAGTCTTTGGGTTTCTATACTTGCTATTTATTTCTATAGAATATGGTTTTATTTAAAGATTTATTCATATAGTAACCTTTTCTATACCTATTTTTGTGTTTATATTTTTTATCTTATCTTATCTAGACATCAATGTCCCACTGCAGGGCAAAGGCCACTCTCCTCCTTCTCCACGATTCTCTATCCTGAGCCACCTCTAACCCTGAATATCCATGTAGGTGTCCAGCTCATCTCGCCACCTTTTTTCGTGGTCTACCGCGAGGTCTTTTGGCGGTTGGTTGCCATTGGGTTGTTGTGATAGCACAGAAATCGTTCGGCATGCGGCAGACGTGACCAGCCCAATCCCATTTTACTTACAATTTTACTTTTTTACCCATTTTACAAGACTTATATAAATTCCGTCACACCTCTCACCACAGACAGAGACCACTTTCTTACACCTGCACATTTCTTAGTCTTCCAGTCAATATTTTTAAAAATCAGGCAATATTACGAGTATATTGAATCTTTTAAGATCTTTAAAAATCATACTTTACTTACTTTATAGTTTATTTCCACAAACCATCACTGACACTACATGAAGCGTAAAACGCGCTATGGCACAGTAGACGCCATGTAGGATATGTTCGTCAGCAGATCTTATGCACGGGTAATTCTATTGGTAGGTAAAAAGAATTAGGTACCTATATTTTGCATTTTAATTCGAAATCGAAACAATCGATGCGTGACGCTTTTTTAATATCATAATTTCGATTGTCTCCGAGATAACGTATTGAATATTAAATATGCATAAATTATCTTTAGAGGTCTTGTTATTAGGGTTCGATTATCAAATATTGTCATTATTCTCTAAAACAGGCTAAAAATATACAAATAATGTCAAAAATAAGCAGTAACAGCAGGTAATTGGCCAGCGTGGTGGATTACGGCCTAATCACTCTTCGTTTGAGAGTAGGCTCGTGCCTCTCGGCGGGGACATATAATATGGGCACAACAACAACAACAACAACAACAACAGGGAATTGGCTTGATGATGGAATCGTAATATCGTAAATACATACATACATACATACATATCTGTCACGCTTCTTTCTCATCGGGGTAGGTAGAGACCACTTCCCTCCACTTGCTACGATCCAATCTTACATTCATCAGTCGCCTCATACATGCACGTCGGTTTAGGGTAGGTACTCTTGACTTGGAATATAGTATGGTGCTAAAATTGCACTATTATTATCAGGATATATTATCAGGATATTGAAAAACTAACACATTAATATTAATAATGTGAAATACAAAAGGTATATGAAAATACAAAATTAAACAGTTTATTACTACGGAACCATTCTTATTAAAACACTATCGTCCTTAACTGAAATATTAAAATTGTCACATTTAAAAGTTTTTATTCGACAGTGTATGCAATAATTTTGTAAGATGTTTAAAATAATGTCGATTTTGACTGTTTTATAGCTTTAACTCGTTTGTAATGAGATTTTTATATACAATTCAACTTTTTTTATTTATTTCTGTGTTTTTTATTAAGTGGTGTTTTGTTTTGTTGGTTTTATAAGGTGATAATTGTTTTTGTTTCAGTTTTTTATTGTCTATATGACTCAAATAGACAATAAAAAACTAAAAAACTCATATAATATGAGTCCCACTGCTGGGGAAAAGTCAGTTTCAAAGCAAAGGCTCCCAAGTTTATTACTTAGAATGAAGGAGTATTAAATTGTCTATTAAACACAATTTATTTCATTGAGCTAGCATTCCTGGATCGAGAGATTTTTGGATTCTTAGAAACCCACCTTCTTAAGTAGCTGGACGGAAGAAGCTCGAGACAGAAGGTCATGGCGGATGAGGAGAGAGGCCTTTGCCCAGCAGTGGGACACAAATGGCTAAATTAGATTAGATTAGAGACCCGGATTCATTGCTCTCGAGTGTATGTCATATTCGATGAATCGATCGTCGTGTTTGTTCGGTCGTGCGTGTGCGATTGATTTAATAAATTATTTATTATATTTTTTATTTTATAAACTTACTAAATACAAATCAATGTAGGTAGTACGGAAATAATGATTTTAACAGGCATTTATTTAAAATTGTTTAGTGACAATTCATTGATGAAGAGAATTTAAAGAAAAAAAAATTTACATTCTTATATTTGGTCCTATAGTTAACTATTTAAAGTGACCCCTAAAAGCCCCTACCATTAGTAAAAGTCATTAGAATACTAGTGACAATAAAACGAGTAGCGTTCGAGAAATTATGCGTTAATAGCGATACGGTACGAATTAACTGCGAAAGGGTTCATACTAATTACTTTTTGGATTCCGATCGAGGACAATTGCTAACAGGAATTAGGAATTAAGGGGACTTAGTGAGTTATGGGTTATAGGATGTGTGGGTTCGGAGTAGGGGATGCGTTTGGGTTGAAGACAATAAAAACAAAGAAAACTGAAGTTCATTTCGCAATTTTGTCCAGTTGGCGTTGTTGATAGTGACCCGGTTTGCCATGCGGCAGATCGTGGGTTCGATTACCGATACAAATATTGCTGTGATGAATAGAGATGTTTGAGTAATAGTATAGGAAGGTATAATACCTAATGCTGTCTACACACCAAAGCCGCTGGCATTTTGAAAGCTGCCATTCGTATGACGTAAAGCCGCCGGCCTAGCCCAGCGACATGCCGGCGGCTTTGGTGTGTAGATAGCATAATTATGAACTTAGGGCGTCCGTACACTAACAAGCTGCGACCGCGCGGTGAAGTATAGAAATACATTCGCTGCCGCACACACGACGGCTCGAGCAGTCGCGAAGGCTCCAATACCGGGTTTACAAGCAGTCCTTGTACGGCCGCAATTAGTAATTATAGAAAGCTCATCACTTTTCACTAGCAAAATCGACAATAATACTTCCCATTTCTTAAGGTGCTCCTATACTGGTAACTGGTACTGACGTGTGTAAACATTTTATAAGTAAAAACCTTTTAGCATAGGTAAGTAGCTACGTAATTTTTAAAATAAAATGTTTACAAATGTTTCTAAACAAGCAATATAGGAGCACCATTATAGAATACATTTAAACCATGTAAACAGATTCCCCATTGCACAGACGCCTTAACGCAAAAAAAAACAAACACTAAACCCTAAAAACCTTATCTTAGCATACCTAGCAAACCTATACCTATCAGTATCATCGTCTCGTAGAACCCCAGACTTATAAATAAAAGGGGTCTGATATTTATCGCTGGGTGTTTATTACTACGAAAATTATACCCCTAATGACTTCCCGAATTCACCCTGCTGCTGGGTTGAAAAGGGGGTAAGGTAAGATTTGAGAATTTTGAGATTTACAATATATACTTTTTAAACAGATTGATGTATGTGGATAAAGGGAAAGAAGTGTGTTTAGATTGTAGCAAGAGGAGAGAAGTGATCTCTGCCTATCCCGATGGGAGAGAGGCATGATAGATATGTATGTACCTACTGAGTAAAGGCGTCTCTGTTTGCTTTCCTTAGTTTGTTTTGCTTACAGTATTAATGAGTGAAATTTAATATATACAGTAATTAATAAGACCTTCTTAACCTTTCATTATTTAAAAATAAAATAATAATCATGATAGTCAAATATTTAAAAAAAAACATTTACTAACACCATATTGCTATGTTATGTTACTAAATTCCACATAAAAACCAAATTACAATATTTTACTTTTCTGACAGTAAGAAAACATCAACGTAAATCCAAAATTTCACCTTATACCGTTTTACAACACACTCAAACCTAGAAGTTAGGAAGCGAGAACAGAAAATCCTATCGGCTATTAACAGTCAAGAAGTGGTAAATTATTGTCGCAGGCTCCGAAGTTACGCCGCAAAGTCCTTATGTTAATACCATAGTATTTTGTTGTATCTAATGGTCGCTTTTTGTTTGTTTTGTTGCGTGTTTGTTTTTGAAGAGTTTTGAGTTATGACGTTTTTGATTGGGTGGGATTTTTCAGTGATTTGATTGCTTTGACATTTTAGAAAAATAACTTTAGATAAGTTTAGTTACCTATATATAGTTTTTTTTTATAATTTCAAAAAATGTTTCAATCTGGTCCCAATGCTGGTCGAAGGCCTTCCACTTGAAAATCACATAATATGGAGCAAAAATAACATTTTAAATTCCATAAAAATAATGTTATTATGATACAACTTTTTAGGAATTCGTAAAATAAAATTTGTGGTGCAGCCACCTAAATTAAAATTACTATAAATGACTCACTTTACTTTTACCTGAATATTATCAGTCAGTACATACCTAACACAAAAAAAATACGAATTTATAGTATAAGTACCTTTATGTTTTACATGAATAAAAATGACTAGAAATGACAACCTACTTCACTTTACCAAAAGGTAAAAACTGGTAAAAACCAGTCTATATCATAGAAAAATAAGCTAGCCCCCCATCTCCTTCAACCAAACAAAACTAACCAAACAAAAGAACAAATAATTCCGTTGCTCAAACATCGGTAGCCATTATTTAATATAATTTTTATTAAAGAATGTGTTCAGAAGAGCGGCGCTATCTACAAACTAATCGTCGCCACTAATGATAGAAGTCTTCCGTAATTATTTCAAGCGACTGCTTGTCTTTGCGTGGATACACTTGGACTAGATGTGGTATGGACAGATATACGTATGTACCTACGACCCAGCTGGCGCAATGGTTACCATGCCAAACCATCGTAGAAGTTCCTGGGTTCAAATCTCAGCTGGGTAGCTATTTAAATAACGAATTCCCTTTAATTTCTCCTTTAATATGTTTATTTATAACTTGTAATTTTTACTTCGCGACTAATTCAAGTGTAAATTTAAGTAACTTACGAATAAATTATGTTTTATTGATTTTGATTGACATATCCTCCCATTGACATTTTTCTACTATCCAACCTATTCTATTTGATCCTTATCCTACCTTATATAAACAATGACATTTAAGGACTATCTACGCAGATCCGGGCCGTGTCCGGTTGTCATGACAACGTATTGTTTTCCTCCTGACGGGCCACGGCTCGGACACGGCCCGGATCTGTGTAAACAGACCTTTATATCAGTATGAGTAAGTTATTATCAAAGATATGTTTTTATCAAGTATCGACAGTTGCCACTTCCAGTAGACTCCACCTCGCCACTATTTCATTACGGTAATCGTAATTTTTACGTAATGGCGGGCACAGCGTGATCCTATCTTATGATTGCGAATGCTGGTTGATTGCTACACTAAACGTTCTGTGGCTTGCTGTACCCACGCTCCTTCGAAGTTTACTCACTCACTACTGTCAATCATTTATTAAATTTTTAAATACCTAAAATCGTAAAGAATATCAAAATATTGGGATAATTCAATTTCGTACCATAAAGCTACTTACTGAACTATTGTTTTTTTAATATTATGTCCCATTGCTGGACAAAAGCCTACAAAAATCCCTAGCATTCTTCCATGCTTCCCTATCTTTGGCAACTTCTGGCCAGCTTGGCAAGTACGAGTATGTATCCAGATTGTTACAGAATCTTTTAGGCCGACCTCTACCTCTGTGGCCGTTGAGCGACAATCAGTTAGAATCTTGGCACATCGATCCAAATTTACAATCAGGAAAACCAATAATCAATATTTTTATTAATAAGTACCTATCTTCTCTCTTGCTCACTGTATAATATAGGTATAGGGTATGTAGGTTGCCCGGAAGATATTGTTACCTAGCATTAAGGCCGCCTGTTGCTTTTCATATACTTGTTTGTGTCTGTGCCTTATATCTTTGTGTGCAATAAAGAATATTTGTATTGTATTTGTAATATTTGATGTTTGATGCAGCACATGACCGGTCGTTGTGGAGATCCTTGGGGTTTGTCCAGCAGTGGACGTCTACGAGCTGACATGATGATGATGATAAAGAACCGCTGCGCAAACACAAACTTGGTGTTTTTTAATCAAAATGTACAAGACGTTTTTAGCATTTCATTAGAAGGATAGTTTTTTTAAACCTAATGCTGTCTACACACCAAAGCCGCCGGCATGCCGCCGGGCAAGGTTTGCGGCTTTACGTCATACGAATGGCAGCTGTCAAAAAAGCCGGCGGCTTTGGTGTGTAGATACCATAATGGTTGCCTACTAGGATTTAAAATACCCGCAAAGTCTTTGATGTTTGCTCTTTCCGCCACACGATAAAGTTCACTCAAAATAAACTCGTCTAAAGTATCCAAGATAAACAATATTTATTAGGTGTAAAAATTAAAATGTAACTTAATCCTGTAATAAAAATACCGAGCAGGTGAATCATTTAATTTATTCGCATTATCATACTTATAATAAATGTCAATGTTTGTGCCGATGGATAGATAGATGGATGTTTGCTACTCTTTCACGCAAAAACTACTGAATAGATTTTAATGAAATTTGGAAATATTGTAGCTTTTCTCTCGCTGTTTCTTACCCTAAGGTTGCCTGGAAGATATTGCTACCTAGCAATAAGGCCGCCTGTTGCTTCTTATATTCTTGTTTGTGTGTGTACCTTATATCTTTTTGTGCAATAAAGAGTATTTGTATTGTATTGTATTTAACAGAATAACAAATATAGGCTATATCATTTTTGTATATGATGTTTTTTTTTCTCCAAGACTTGACGATAAATATGTACGAAGTCGCCGGCAGCCTCTAGTAATTTGAATAAAACAAGAACATAGTAAACGAACAAGTGTCGATTATTTCGAGATTATACCGATATGACGACGATATTATATCGATAAAACAACCTGTCAGATGTCAACGGCATGGACAACTGTTATATAAATAAATCAACGTTTTCGTATTTTATGTAAGACGAGATTTTATAAAAATAATGCTTCGTTTCTCGGAACAGTTGGTTATGGAGGAGTTTGGACTGGTGCGTGGAAAAATGTTACTTGCTATGATTTTTAAACTCGAAACTCAAAATCATTTTTTTAATTGCCAAGTTAACTGAATCTTGAAATATAAATGACCGACAGAATCCTACTATTTACCTACCTCTGTAGATGGACGGATGTGAGGTACTTTGTTACTCGTTCACGTGAAAACCACTTAACAGATTAAAAAACACTTTAATAAAACATAGGCTAAATTATTTTAAGATATTACTTGTATATAAATTGTCCCAGATATGTCAAAAATTCGTACAAAGCTTAAACAGCCACCAACTTAGGACTGGGAATAAATATTTACTTACTGACTTAACTACAACTTTGTCAAAAACATATTGGAAGGGAAAGTAAAAGGAAATCGGAATAGAGAAAGACCACGGAGGATAAATAAAAGAGGGAATAGAAGTTGTGTCGTATCAGGGGCTTAAACGGACGGCAGAGAATAGAGCAGAGTGACGAAGGTCACTAGACTCTAATAACAAGAATTACGCTCTTTAATAAGATGATGATAACCAACTTAATGAACCTTTTCTACACTTTTCTATCTCTGCATTCGTTTCATCTTTGGACTGCGCAAATTCGATCACGTGTCTGAATACAGGAGGAAATTGAAGTGGCTTCCCATTCGTTTGCGTCGCGATGAACATGTCCTCAGCCTGCTCTTTAACATCCTATATGATCCTCGATCCCCTCCCTATCTTAAGGAACGTTTCCAATGGCTTGCTGGTAGCCACAACCGTCACCTTCGCTCCGACTCGGACAATAAACTGTTGGCTCCATTTACAAGATCTGGCTATTACTTTCACTCCTTCACCGTGCGCTCCATCTCTCTCTGGAATGACCTCCCAGCTGAAGTTCGTGGCTCGGAGTCGCTGGCAGTCTTCAAGAGAAGATTGCATTCACATCTCCTCTCTAAGGCTTATGGCAACTAATACATTAGGTCGCTTCTATGTGTATTTTATATATTTATGTATACTATTTATATATATTTATATATATATTTTTTGTATTATTATCTATATTTGTACACTTTATTTATTTAATAAGTAGTAAATTACAGTATTTATTTATTGCCCTGCTCTACTCTACAGTCTTCCTAAAGTAGTCCTACTCCAAAGGTTGTCTGGAAGAGATCACTTTTAGTGATAAGGCCGCCTTTGCGCACAATGTTTTAGTTTTAAGTTGTATTTGTATTTCTTTGTGTGCAATAAAGAATTTCTATCTATCTATCTATCTGAGTGTTAACACTTGTGTACCCACCAGTCAAAAGCCCATCGACACGTCCACAGCAACTTTCAAGATGCCGCTAAGCGATAGCAACGCACTCATACACTCATACAACTGTAACTGCCATACAACTCATACAACCCATACGACACGGCCACTGTGAAATTGAGCATGACTATTGCTTTCGTGAATATCGTCATTTGTTTTTTTTATGTATTTTGTCTTGCTTATGTTTTAAATGTGGAAGTTTGTGTGGATGTGAGGTTGTTTTGATGTGGCAACAACTACTGAACAGATTTTAATGAAACTTTACCAAATTGTAGTTTACATGTTATAACAATCCATAACCGAATCTAGTGGTCACTTTAAAAGATGTAAAAAAATACATTTTTAGATTATTAGAAAAACATGTTTCGAGTACTAAAGTGCTTAATTCCCTATGAAAAAATATTGTATACTTATTATATGATATTTCTAAGATTCGACGATCAAATCTGAAGTAGGAATATACTACGCATACAAAGTCGCGGGCTACCACTAGTTATGCTATTAACTTCAAAAGTTTACTTGATATCCGATTTTTATAAACCCTCATATAACACAAGCCTCAAATTAAATTTTGCGAAGTATTCTTGATACTGGTTACTTTTGTATCCGGGTTACGAAAAGATACAAGATTCAAGTTTTGAATGATTATGAGAAAGGAGACATTTTGCGTCAATAAAAGTTTATGTGTTAAGCTGAATTGCGAATAATCAGAAAATGTTTTGTATAACTTAATAAAACTCATTCTTTGTTTTAAAATAATTTAAAACCGTAATGTTTTTGATGTAAATGTGTGTACCTTAAATAAATATTTTTTTTTACTAGTTTAGCTTACAATACAATACAATATTCTTTATTGCACAAAAGATATAAGGTACAGACACAAACAAGAATGTAAGAAGCAACAGGCGGCCTTATTGCTAGGTAGCAATATCTTCCAGGCAACCTTAGGGTAAGAAATAACGAGAAAGAGGTAATAATGGTTTGGTTAGCTTAGTATACAACCTGACAATTTCTTTAGTTAAAAATTACTTTCAAAAACACTCAACTATATCTACATACAAACATATCTGTTGCGCCTCTTTCCCATTGGGATAGGCAGACACTTCCCTCCACTTGCTACGATCTAAACACACTTCTTTCGCTTCATCCACATTCGTCAGTCACCTCATAGTTGCACGTCGTTTTAGGTCCCATCAGCATAGGCAGAGACTACTTACCTCCACTTGCTACGATCCAAAACACACTTCTTTCACTTCATCCACATTCATCAGTCACCTCATACATACACGTCGGTATAAGGTACTCTTGACCGTATTTAAAGCATTTTGGTCTCTAATGTTGTCTACACACCAAAGCCGCCGGCAGCTTTACGTCATACAAATGGCAGCTGTCAGAAAAGCCGGCGGCTTTGGTGTGTAGATACCATAATATCTTTTCTCTAAAACTACAAATCCTTAGGTACCAAATATTTCTATCACATCAAACAACCGATTTTTCCATAGATAAGTCTATAAACTTATTTGATGGCTTGTTAACTTGTAGAGCTAACTTAATTAGATCTTTCGATGTGTTGGATAGATTTCGAAGACGACTTACTACTCGATAGATAATATCGATGTTATGTTACTAAGAAATCGTAACGGCTTTACTAATTTTGTTTTTGGATGTTGGTAGTTGAAAAAAGGTTGCATAGTTGTAATAAGGTTGCATCATAAATGAATTAAATTATATCAATTACTTATCTAGCCATCAGTGCCCCACTGCTGGGCAAAGGCCTCTCTCCTCCTTCTCCACGACTTTGCATCCTGAGCCGCCTCTGCCCAGTCATTTGTGAAGGAGTCCAGCTCATTCCGCCACCTTTTTCGTGGTCTTCCTCGAGGTCTTTTGGCGGTTGGTTGTCATTGGGTCGCTGTGATAGCCCAGATATCGTACGCGTACGGCATGCGGCTGACTACCTATTACTACATAATTACAGAACAAAAACATATACGGATAACTTGTCCCTCATTAGTAACTTCGATACAACTGTCACGAACATCAGAATCAATTACTAAAGCAATAACATAGTTTATAAACATCTCTTTATATTCAAAACTAAACAGTTTCCCAGAATAAAACGTGCGTGCATCGGTTTTAACCGATTTTTATCAAAATCGAAACAAGTTTGGGTCGAAACTATTAAAAATCTCGTCGATTTCTTTGAAATAATAAAATTTTATGTCTCTATCTGAACTCGTGTGATCGAACGCGATAAAAATATAGCCCGATAACTTTTTTTTGTGACATTTCTTCACGTGAAAGCTAATAGAAACACGATTTGATCATGTCAGCTGAATTTTTAATGAGGCACGGGTTGGAAGCAACCGAATGGATACCAGGGGGCTTAGCACGGCGTGCCGCGACAATTATCTCACGCATGCTGTCCTTATCACATTTAATACTATAGACAGAGATGTAAGCGTGACAAACGCATGACAACGTCTTGTCACGGAGTGCCATGCTAAGCTAGCAGTAGTCTTGTGTCGTGGTAAAGTGTTATAGGAAGATGAAATTGAACTAGTTTTTGGAAATCATAGGAGACTTTTTTAAATATTTTCCGACATACCAGGCAGGGGCGTCTCATCCCAAGTCCTGCTTATATACCTACCATAATCTCAGTTGCGTGTCGGCAGAGTGTCAATGTAATTTTTTGACAAATTTGATCGCAATCAGTGTAAGCCAATGTTGAGCAGAATAATGAGGCTATTTTAAATTAGCAGACTTACGGCCGAATACTGAAACGTCTCTCAAATATTTAGGTCCAACTCAGGACTACTGAGCAGTGCTTAAATATGAAAATGTCATTTTCAAACGTCTAATTTAAGCATGTGCTCAATTTGAGTAATGCTTAAATTAAGTCCCACTCAAACCCCACTCAATGTAAAATTCGTATACTGGGCACCCGTATTTCAAGTGATTTATATTATAATGAGTTTGAGTTAGTTAAACAAACAATAAAAACCTTTACGCATTAGCTACTGAACCACGTCCGTAATTTCAAAATTAAAGTTGCTACTACCCATGTCTAATACTGCCTACACATCAAAGCCGCCGGCTTTTTGACAGCTGCCATTCGTATGACGTAAAGCCGCCGGCCTAGCCCGTCGGCATGCGGGCGGCTTTGTGGTGTAGATAGCATATGAAACAAAACAGGTCACGTATAGAAATCCTTTTCTTTCTGTAATGATAAGACTCAGACAAGCTAGTCTGATAACAAAAAGTCTTTAACACTGCCTCCAGTACCTACATAGTACAACCGTTGAAAAAATAGTACCGATATTTGAATTTTCGAATGCAAAAATATTCCTACCTTCTCTGGCTAGTCTATCAAAATGTGTTCTAATTACGGTGCGTTTACGCATCGCTTGTGACACCGGTGTTGGGGTAGATATAGATCTAAACAGCTTTATGTATCGAACCAGCTTGTCGAAGGGACTTCGGAAATAGTCTAATTAACATTTTGGTTCCAAGTTTGTTGGGTTATTAATATTTTTAAAATTGAAGTTCGTTGGGGGCCTTTTATTGGAAAAAGACGTTGAGAACTTGAGAGATAAGGTTGCCTGGAAGATATTGCTACCTAGCAATATGGCCGCCTGTTGCTTCTTATATTCTTGTTTGTGTCTGTACCTTATATCTTTGTGTGCAATAAAGAATATTTGTATTGAGATAGTTGAATGTACCTCGATCAAATCGGGGACTTGTTCAAGAAAGGCCAAGTCAAGAGTACCCTAAACCGACGGGTATGTATGAGGCGATGAGTGTGGATGAAGCGAAAGAAGTGTGTTTGTATCGTAATAAGTGGAAGGAAGTGGTCTCTGCCTACCGCAATGGGAGAGAGGCGTGAGGTAAATAGTTGATTGTAGAGTGTAGGCTTAAAGCATCATTGGTTTATTATCACTTGCATTCAGCCAAGGTCAAATTTAGACCTTGGCTGAATGCAAGTGGCAACAAACCAATGATCCTAGAAAATCATTAGAGATAAGCTGCAATGATTATGACGATAAAGTATATAGGTAATTGTATGATTACACATCAGAAAACTACGAAATTAAATGTATTACAAATTATTTAGACAACTGCAATAAAGGGATCAGATTTAGCTGAAAAGACAAAAATTTCGATCAATCTTACACAAGTAGGTGTCATGGCAATAAAGAGGTTTCTAAAGAAAGGAAGAAATTACAAAGAAATGAAGAAAAAAAACAGGTTTAAAATAACATAAATCTAACATCTAAAGAGCATAAATCTAACATCTAACAAAAAATACTTAATATACTTAATACTTTATGTTGTCACAGATCCCTTCCTATTTAAACCAGATCAAAATCAGTATGTCCCAAGAAATAATGATAGTTTTGCAATGATATACTTAAATCCGAACAATAGTCGAAGTTGCTGTGACACCAAACATGCGTATGCGCTGACGGAATTATGAAATACAGTGATTATCTTCTAACAATGGATTTCATTGTCAGTTTCCTTTGAAGTAGTGATTTTATTTGCGTCATTTTAATATTCTTCGTGATTTCCATTTTAAATTATTTCAAGTAAGAATGTGTTTGACCGTGGTGATTGCAATTGTCAGATTACTTTAAAAATCTGAAAAAAAAACGAAGACGACGTAATATAGAGTGAAATTATGGAAGTACGAGTTTATTAAAAAAGATTTGTCTAGCTAGACTCTATTAGTAATTAAGTTAGAGAAAAACTTGAACAGCAAAAAAAATCGTAAGTATATAAGAATCCGTAGCATCACATTTTTATAAAAGTCGAAAGAAACCACCCCAAAAAGAAATTTGCAAATTGATTCTACACGATGACAAAGTATAAAGTAAGATAAAGGACCGTTAGACCCAGAACACACGGTGAAACGCAACTGCAACGCAACTGAAACTGCTAGTTACTTTTAAGTTGCATCGAAGTTTCTGCTATAGACTTCCTTAGAAAACCACAGATGACGCAACTGAAACGAAACGTTTCAATTGTGTTGCAGTTGCGTTTCACCGTGTGTTTTGGCGCTTATGCTGTCTACACACCAAAGCCGGCGGCATGGCGCCGGCTTTTTGACAGCTGCCATTCGTGTGACGTAAAGCCGCCGGCCTAACCCGGCGGCATGCCGGCGGCTTTGGTGTGTAGATAGCATTACATAAAAAGAATCATGAAGCTAAAGAACATTTAACAACAAAATTAACATATAAAAACACCAATACACAAGCCACAACCGAATTGATAGATAAATATCTAATGATAAGGAAACCGATAGAATACAAAACAGGCGCCAAATGAGGATTGGAATTGTTAAATTTAAAGTTACCACGTTCGGAATCAGGCGATACGCACGAGTGGCGCAGGGCAGTCGTTTGGGTCCGACAATCTAAATTATATATGTGAATAAGTACTTGACGTATGAGTACTTACTATTAACGAGTTGTGGATTTTTCCAAGATTTGTTTATGAGGTTATAGATTTATTAAAGACTGCCGGAGGCTTTGTACTGTACGCATTTATCGTCATGTCTTAGAAAAATGTCATGATATCTTTTGTTGAGGCAGCTGGCAGTGTAGTCAAGAAGGAGCGAAGAGAAGAATAGAAAAACTGCACTTAGATATGGTTTTAATTGACTATATTGGTACGGTAGAAATATTACAATAGAGAACACTGTAGGTCGGTCGAGTCCAAGTTAGTAAGTAATTAATTTGAAATATGAAACAGGAAGTACAACTTTCCATAGACAAAAATTATAGACAAACTAAATTTTATCTTTGTTGGTGTTGCCAACATCTTTAAATGACATAGCCTAATTATTATTCTGATATGCAAGCTACAATATTGCCAGGTTTCATCAAAATCTGTCCAGTAGTTTTTGCGTGAAAGAGTAACAAACATTCTTATATTCCATCTATTCTATGTCGACTCAATTTAATGGCTGGTTTGTCAATTAAAATAGGAATAGCAAAAACTATTGTTCATCTCAAACATTTATATTTAGACAAGAAATTTTAATAATAGTCTTTATTAATTAAGTTGTTTGAGCACGAGCGTTTCATATCAAATGCGATTCGATCGCTGGTGCGTAAGCGCATTAAAAAACGGAGAAAAAGACATAACTGTAAATAGATTCATTCAAGTCACCAATCGAAACGGTCGCGACGTAATTTATTATGATGTAATCTTATGACACATCAGAACGCAAAGTAATTATTTAGCTTAACGTTCGGTGACGAACATTCAGTTGGTGAACATGAATTGACGATAGTATACTTACATACATACATACATATACATACATATACACTTTCTATAGGCTGCAAGCGACTTTGCAAACATTTATCGACATAACTTAGAAAATTATCATGATATCTAAAAATAATATAGCTTATGTGTTATTCTGATGTCTAAGTTTCAGTATTGCAAAGTTTTATCAAAATCTATTCAGTAGTTTCTGCGTGAAAGGGTAACAAACGTCTTCACATTCGTCTATCGACACAAGCATTGACATTTTATCATATTAGCAGGTTTTATATTACTGAAGAAGTGAAATGTTACCTTTGAAGTGGTCTCTGCCTACCTCAATAGAAGAGAGACGTGACGGATATGTATGTATGTTATATTACCGCATCAAGACCAAGGGCCCAAGTCTGCTAAATGCTAAGGCCTCAGTTGTGTATCTGCAGAGTGTCATTGGCATTTTTTGACACATTTGGTATTCTGACAAACAATCACTTACACTGATTGCGATCAAATGTATCAAAAATGACATTGACACTCTGCCACACAACTGAGGATATTGTTTAGATAACTTGGGCCCTAGAATTTCCAAAAGGTATTTTCTTTCAAATAACACACGAGTGCTTGCACCCTGTCAATCAGTTTACAATTATTGGCGGTCATCGGAGCGTGGCTAACCACTGCCTCGTGGTGAATTCATTGTTATGTACAGAATGGACAGTCCTTTGATTGTATAACTCATTTTTACAGTCGTTATTAGTACATTTTGTGATTGATTTGGACTACTTTCCTTGTTTATTCGATAGCTGTTTGTATTTTTATAGCATTTGTAGTAAGATCATCAATTGATTTTCTTTGCCTGACATTGAATTAAAATTGTGGATATTGTTTTTTTTTGTCACGGTTATTTTCGTTTATATTTATATTTCCCTTGAGGCAATAGTTATTTTAAAGCTTTTGCACACTTAAAAGTGCTTATATTTTATATTAACATAGATACTTTGAAATTTTTAAGATATTTATTACTGAATTGTTAGATTTAAAAATAACATAATATATTTTTACGTACTTTTTGTACTGACATTCTTGTATTTTCTGCTTCTGTATATTCGAAGTGGTCTCTGCCTATCCCTATTGTAGAGAAGCGTTACCGATATATTTGTATACACTTCAGCAATAAATGTATGTATCTAGCCTCTTACTTACACTAATCAAGCAATAGTATCATACCTAACACCACTTCTGCATATCTCTACTCTTTGCCCGAATCAGCGCGGTCTCGGTTGACAAATCCCCATTGAAACCCCGCATTGTATCGATGATGATGGTGCTGACGAATTGATTGATGTCCTAACCTGCGCGTACGCCGGTTGTGGTCACTTAAATACCACCGTTCGGTTTTTGTTTCCTCTCTTTTGTTGTTTTGATGGGAAGGTTTTATGAATGATTTTTTGGTTTTGAATGATTTTCATATTTTCAAAGTCAAAGCTAAATAAATCTTTATTTGGAATATTTACAATCGCCTGGAGTCCTAGTTAGCTAATTTAAAATAGCCTCAGTTGTGTGTCAGCAGAGTGTCAATGGCATTTTTTGACACATTTTGTATTCTGCTAAACAATAGCTTACACTGATTGCGAAATTTGTAAATATGACATTGACATTGACAAGTATGTCAAAAATGACATTGACACTAAACCGACACAACTGAGAATATTGTAAATTAGCATACTTGGGACCCAAGTGCGCAGATATTTTCGACGAGTTCTACCAACAATGTCTAAGTTTCATAACCCAACCTACTTAAATGTTACAAGTAACCTATTTTCTTCAATTTGAGTCAAATCAGCATCAGTAGCGCCGTGACAGTAATAATGTTACAGGCTAACAATACACGACGTCACATTTTTCTCAATAGAGAATTCAATAAGGCGCCTTTGTCATATAAAAACCTTCAAGTCAAATGACCGTAGCTTACAATGTAGTGTAATTTGGAATTATTTTATTTTTTGTCAAAGTACTTAACTATCTTTATTTCATAGGCAAATCTTTTGCACTTGAACATGTTGTTAATAAAACATATTTTTATGGTCTATTTACACAGATCCGGGCCGTGTCCGGGGCGTGTCAGGGAAAAAATATCATTCCATACATTTTCTATGGATTCGTTCACACACGTTGTCATGACGACGTATTTTTTTCCCTCCTGACAGGCCACGGCCCGGTCACGTCCCGAGCACGGCCCGGATGTGTGTAGATATACGTTAAAAGGTAACGCTGAATTCGCAAGCTAGCAGTTTTTCCCTGAGAAGAATCTAGCAAGAAACTCTTTTGGGTTGCTGTTATCATTATAATTATTATCATCTAAAAAAGCAAGCAAAAATTGAATTAAAAATGGCGTATAAAAGTAGTTTTTGTTCACACACTTCAATTTTGTTACTTCACTTTAGAAAAAATCAATTGAATATTGCCATTTCTTGATCGTCATTTGTTTTTTGTAACATTGAATGTTACATTCCGGTGTAACACACACCCTTTTACATTTAATAGCTCCTATTGTAACACAAAATGCAAACGACAGGAAGGTAACATCTAATTTGACGTTTGACATAATTCTGACAGCCATTATATTGGGACGGAGATACCTATTTTTTTAATAACCTACGACCTTATTGTAAGGAAGTAGGATTGATTATTTGATAGTAGGAATTGTTTTCCGATATTTTTTTAAAGTTTTGTTTTCTTAAATAAGGAACATTAATTAAAAATTGTAGACTACAGTTACGTGAATCATTCTAGTAATATTATAAATGTCAATGTTTGTGTCGATGGATGGATGTGAAGATATTAGTTGCTCTTTCACGTAAAAACAATAGAACAGATTATGCATGAAACTTTACAATTTTGCGGTTTACACTTCAGGATAATACATAAATGAAAATGAAAAGTGTTTTATTCAAAAATAGGCAAAATTCATTACACTTTTTTGATGTCACTTTTTTTTATCTAAAACTACTGCCGGTTCACTACCTGTATAGCCGAGAGGAAGAAGACGGCAAGAAACCTGCGGCACAGGGCCCTACGTTATGTGCAATATATATATTTTTTTAAATCAAGACTCTTATATACAATTACATGTTGACTTAACTTGTTATCACAGTAAATTTTCTAAGATATAACGATAAATGCATACGAAGTCGTGGGCAGCTTCTTTTCGCTACAACCTACTTATATCTAAGTTGCAATCTAAAAAAACTCGTCAAATGTCGTCCTTTGTTCGTTTTTTAAATCTTGAGCGCCACGAGTTGATACTGGATCCGGCAATCCATAGTATTTGAGATAAGTGACGCACAACAGGCGAAGAGAAACATTTGACAGTCTTCCACAAGAAAGTCTATCGTCTTTTGTTTTGTATTTTCCAAAAACAAAAGAAACCTCATACTTATAGAGATGCCAAGAGAATGAATGTAGAGTGTTCATTATGGTAGCAATCCACACAGAGCGATAGTTCAGCTCGACTACGAGCGAGACATGTCTCAAGACAAATTACGTTAATTTAATCATAGCGAGACTCAATTTGGTACATCTGCAGCGTAGATTAGATGAGTGTAGACGCTAGGTAGATAGGATGAATATTGTTTATTATCATCATCCTAACGTAATCCATACTAATATTATAAATGCGAAAGTAACTCTGTCTGTCTCGCTTTCACGCTAAAACGGCTGAACCGATTAAAACGAAATTTGGCACACAGATAGGCTATAGCCTGAGAAAGGTCATAGGCTACTTTTTTTACCCGAACGGGCAGACACGTGAGATAAACTAAACTCAGTATTCTACGCGGACGAAGTCGCGGATACAACTAGTCTATTAATATTGTAAATGTCAATTTTTGTGCCGATGGATGAATGTACGTACATGTACAAGTATGTGAGGAAAAACTACTGAATAGATTTTGATGAAACTTTTCAGTATTGTAGGTTATAGCTACATAAGAATAACACATTCATTTATTAATTTAGACTACATAGACTACATTTTGCTTTTTTTTTAAAGATATAACGATGAATGCGTAAGAAGTAGCTGGCAGCTAGTTAGACCAGGACAGAAATGTCTGAATAAGACGGTTTTTTTCTATCCCTAGCTTACCTTCTATAATAAATTCATGGCTAGATTGAATTCAAGAACAGCCTTTCTCCTAAACCTTTTTTGTATAAAGCATCTTGACTAGACTGCTTAGCTCTAGATCATTCTTCCTCAGTTAGTTTAGTAGTATTTAACTAGATTTCTAGACAGTTAGCGTCTAGATGTAAAAGTCTGTGCTTTTCACTAATAGACGTGTAAACTCCCCGAGCTGTGCGGTTGGCGGGATTGGCCGCGGAAATAGAGTCGCGGGTTCGACTTCCCACGGTGCAATCCACGTGGTGTAATGTTATTACTTCACTTGGTAGGTTTAACTGACCAGTAGATTTACGTAGTTGCAAAAAAATTTTATGATAATTTATTTTTCTATTATGTTGCCTAATGGTATCTACACACCAAAGCCGCCGGCTTTTTTGACAGCTGCCATTCGTATGACGTAAAGCCGCCGGCCTAGCCTGGCGGCATGCCGGTGGCTTTGGTGTGTAGATAGCTTATTACAATAAAATGTACTCTGTAAAAATACTTAAAGATTTGAAAATAAAATTGCACTTTTTAAGCACTCATGCACTTTGTTATGAATACCCACAAAATTCGCAAGTTAAGTATTCCAATCAAACGTCAAACAACCACATCAAAAACACAAATTTTTGCAAGTGCAAGAAAATAAGTAAGTAGGTATAAAAAGAGGGTAAGAGAGGAAGAGGAAGACCAAGACGTACTTACTTCACTCAAGTGAAAGAGAGGATTGGCGTCGTGTCGTATCAGGAAGTGAAATTACTGGCAGAGGAAAGGCAAAGATGGCGTTTACTCCACCGACAAGAGCCTGGCTTAAATAAATGATGATGATGAGGTATAAAAAAACAATTCTTACTTAATTTTATTTATTATTATTTATTTATCGTCAATTTTTTTTTTTTTTTTTTCATTTTATTGTCAATACAATTTTTTTTCAACCAGTACGTACATTACTTACAATAGTTAATGTACCTACTCAAAAAACTACATAAAACCAGTACCTATTTATCCAATCCTATGTAACCTATACTTCCACTGACAATTACTTGTCGTTGCAGAAAACTCCATTTAACATAACTATCAATTAAACAACACACCTTGCTCTTCTGCGTTTCGACTAAAAAAGTGACAGCTATAGGTGTAATGTAGCGTCAGTTTAATGGACATATCTTGCAACTAGTTGTAACACAAATTGAGTGACTAATCCTGATCCATTGTTTAAAATTGTTAGTTCCGTTCGAAACGGCCATTTGCATTAAGAATGCTGTTTAACACGTGGTTTGAAGTGTCATCGTCTTATTGACCGACTTTCAAATTGGATGTTCCTTTAGTTATTAGGTAAATTAAGTTTTTATTGAGAGAAGAGGAGAGAGGAGCATGAGCAACAAGACTTGTCGTTATCAGCCCATATATGTCCCCACCGAGGGGCTCGGAGATTCTCTGCGTGATCACATCAGAAATGATGAGACCCGCAGCAGAACCAAGGTTACTGACATAGCTCAAAGAATCGCTAATCTTAAGTGGCAGGCAGGGCACATTGCTCGTAGAACCGATGGACGATGGAGCAGAAAGGTTCTCGAGTGGCGACCACGCACCGGACACCGGAAGGCCTCCAACAAGGTGGACTGATGACTTGGTTAAAGTCGCTGGAAACCATTGGATGTGGGCAGCGCAAGACCGGTCGTTGTGGAGATCCTTGGGGGAGGCTTTTGTCCAGAGGTGGACGTCCATCATAGGCTGACATGATGAGGGGCACGAGCCTACTTTCATACAGAGAGTGATTAGTAACAAGACTAAAAAGTATTAACCATTGCATGTACTTTAACAAAAAACATAGTGTGTGTGTACCTACGTAAAATTTCATTTAATACAAATTACACACATCATTTAAAAAAAAATGTCTTCACGGAATCAGAAATTTAATAAACTTTCTACAAAACCATGACTCACCAAATCTATCGTACGTAATATTTTGCTTCAAAATGCTTCCACGAAAATCAAAGGCGCAAGCGTAACTATAAAATTCGGCAATTATAACCATACAGCCATACGAAACTGGGTAAAGACCACGATGATGATGATGATAAGGCCTTCGGTGATGACGCACCGTTTGATGATTTTGATATAATTTAAATTATGACAATCAAAACTACATTTCGTGTGAGAACTAATTCAACCCGACTTTATGTTAATTTTAACGATTTCACACAAGTGCTAATCTCGACACTTAATAACCTGTAATTATGAGACAACAAACTTACAAATCACAGTTACACAATCACAATTCACACGAAATTATGCTTTAAATTCTTGACGATAAAACTGATGGAGGTGAAGAAAATGTTAAAGTAGCAGTAAAAAGAACATGGTTGATAGATGACAGTGTTTATAAAAAACATGAGATTATAAATAATGATAAAGCCATCGAAGTTCAAGGGAAATCATGAACATACGTAAATAAGGTGAATGTAAACATTAAATTAATTTAATTACTTGGTGACTCATATTAAAGAACAGACTGTTTGACGCTAAGAAATATTATTAGTAAGCGTGTTATTAATGTAAAAGATGCTATTTGTAGACGGAGTAACGAGTTTTATTGCTTATTGCAAGATACTGTGTATCATTTTGATGTGTCATACTAACTGTCTATTAAAATGACTTAGGTAAGGTAACTCGTAAACGATCAAAGTAATAGGCATGATGACAAAAAAATTTTGTTAGTCCATCACATAGATTATTTCAAAATATTAGACACATATTTTCTCTTTTTTCTTTTTAACCAAAAATGACAAAGATACACTGGGCTAAAGTTCCTTGTGACGACACTTTCGAGTACGATTTTTACTCAAAAGTGACGTCAAAACCCCCTACTACGTAACTTTGATGCTCTGTATCTTTGTATTTATTTATGTATTTGATCCGGTAAAAAATGTGTTTCAAATATTTTTTGATAGCCTAAAATACGAACTAATTATAATGCTATTTTTTGAATGTAGTCATCATCCCAATTGATGAGTGTCTCTACAAGTAAAAAACCCAAAGCTATAATTGTATTTGCAAATAAATTTCAGGATAAAAACTGCTCAGAATATATATTTATACCTACATATATACATACATATCTGACACGCCTCTTTCTCATCGGGATAGGCGGATATATTTTCAATTTTTTTGCGATCTACACATTCATCTGTCTCCTCATACATACCTACGAAGAAATGTTATAAACAATTTTAAGGAACTACAAATATTAATAAATACTATTCCATGTCAATAAAACAGCTGTTCAAATGAAAATAACTACATCAAACTGAAATACTAAAGTAATGACACGACCCTATTTCGTAATGATGCCAAATTATACAAACAGACTGACCACAACGATAAATTTTAAAATCAATGCTATTGTGCAACAAATAGATTTCAATATCCGCTGAATTGAAATGAAAAAGCTGCAAATATTAATTTTGTTGTCACAGGGGTAACAACTGAAAATATTCCATAGTCTGAAATTACTAAGAGCTTTAAATTTACTGCAATAGAATTGAAATTGGTGGAGATATCTGTGCAAACGAAGCAAAATTAAATTGGCATGTCTGTCACAAAGCAATATGCAAATAAAAGCAGGTTCACATGGTCTCAATTGTTTCGTATAGATGTCGATAGTCGGACTGCATTGCGAAATGGCTTTTTGCCCACAAACCTAGTAGCATAGACCGGTGCAACGATGCATAATTAGACTTGCAGAAATGCAGTGCAATTTTGTATTGAGAAAGATGAAGTGGTGAAAGATTTGCAGCATCAATCTAGATTAGATGGAATTCATTTGCGGTTGTAAGACGCACGACAGAAAATTCTCGCCATACAAATCATTGCTATATTTTTTTGTGTAATAAATGTGCTGGTTCTGTTTGTAGGATAATACAGGCTGTAACAGAAAGGGGGTATAACGCCGAAACACAGCGATAGTCCTCGTGAAACTGAATAACTTTCCCCCAAGGAACATGGGTCGTAACTCGAAAAAAAATTTTGGATCGCCCATACTTACTCAATCAGCTGATCGGACATTTTGTAGGGGGAGGCGAAATTTTTTTTTCGATGCGACCTACTCCTTGGGGAAAGTTGTTCAGTTTCATGAGGATTATTGCTGTGTTTCGGCGTTATACCCCCTTTCTGTTACACCCAATATTCCTAATAGTGAAAGTTGTTGAATAAATAAGTAAAGACAAAAAGTAGTAGAAATTACAAAGCGGCAACACTGACGTCTCTTTCAAATCAATAAAAAAACGGGATGACACTACAGTGATGCCACTTTTTTAATTTCTTCTCTTTTTTGCCAGACTCTTGGTATATTTTTGAATGAACTTAACTAACTTGGTAAAATTAACTAGCATTTTTTTTTGCAATTTTATGATTCATTTTCAATTGAAAAAAGAACAAAAGTCAACCTAATGTCACTAACCTACAAATACATACCTACTTTTATATTCAAACCTCCAGCACATTCTTCCAATTTCTTTTAAATGTAGTTCACAAATCAGTTTCTGGTTGGTTGGTCACCGTAACAAGGAGGCTTCTTCAATTATATCCACACTTCGACTGAGGCCTTGAATCCTACGTATTGTGGCTACAAGTAGGGTTTTAAGAATACCAGCGGCCCAAGTCTGATAATTTACTATTTTCTCAGGTTGTGTGTCGGTAGTGTCAATAGTATTTTTGACACATTTGGTCGCAATCACTGTAAGTCATTTTAGCAGAATACCATTGGGTCGAAAGTGTCATTGACACTCTGCCGACACACAAATGAGGCTACTTTTTTGCAGACTTGTGTCCTAGGTAAAATATGTATAATATGTAGGTACATAACTTACATTGACAGGAGGAGGATACGGAGAATGGGGATGATGACTACATTCGAAAATTCAAAAAATAATTAGACCGTCTTTTAGGCTATTAAAAAATATTTCAAACACGTTTTTTACCTGATCAAATACATAAATAAATACAAAGATACAGAGCATCAAAGATACGGAGTGGGGGGTATTGACGTCACTCTTACGTAAAAATCGTACTAAGGCGTGACGTCATGAGTAACTTTAACCCAGTTTTTTCGTGTCATTTTTAGTTTAAGAGAAAAAAGAACAAAATACGTGTTGAATATTTTAAAATAATCTATGTGATGGACTAAAAAAATTTTTTAGTCATCACGCCTATTGTCTACAGTGTCTTATGTTTTGGTGTGTAGATACCATTAGCATGTATTAAAATTCTCGTACCTATTTGAGAATATTTTTAACCGAATTAAAAAAAAAATACCAAGATGTACTTTTTTACTTCGTTCGATTGAAAGAAAAAGTTAACGTCATATTCGTATTAAGAAGTCAAATAATTGGAGGAAGAAAGGTTACGATGGTTATAGCTCCACCCATAAGAGCCTGGCTCTTAAGTGACAAAGAACTTGAATTTAATAAATTTAATCAAAGTTCCTTGCAGCAAACGTTTTTTAATGATTACTTATAAATAAAATTAATTAACAAGTACTTTTTTTTTCTTTTTTTTAGCCTATTTCGTCCCACTGCTGGGCAAAAGCCTCTCCCATGCCTCTTCAAACACTCCTGTTATTAGCTGCTTCCCATCAAGTACTTATACCACCATACTTAGTACTTGCCGTACTTAACCAATTAGTTTTGGTTTGATTTTAATACCATTTTTACAAGCTTTTATATTTACTTTCACCTGTCCCGTTGTCTGTCGTTCTGTAATCAAATCTTGCAACTTAAATTTGATCCACTTCCCGGTTTCCGATTGAGCTGAAATTTTGCATGCTTATGTATATCGCGTGACAATGCAATATTATGGTAACATGGAGCTGATCTGATGATGGAGCTGGAAGGTGGCCATAGGAACTCCGTAATTAAATGATGCAACCCTATCGAGTTTGGGCTCATTAGATTCGTCTTGACAAGTACTTTGATACTATATGGTAACCAGGATCTGATGATGGAGCCGGAAGGTGGCCATAGGAACTCCGTAATTAAACGATGCAACCCTATCGAGTTTGGGCTCATTGGATTAGTCTTGACGAGTACTTTGATACTATATGGTAACCAGGGTCTGATGATGGAACTGGAAGGTGTCCATAGGAACTCCGTAATTAAAGATGCAACCCTATCGAGTTTGGGCTCATTGGATTAGTCTTGACGAGTACTTTGATACTATATGGTAACCAGGGTCTGATGATGGAGCCGGAAGGTGGCCATAGGAACTCCGTAATTAAACGATGCAACCCTATCGAGTTTGGGCTCATTGGATTAGTCTTGACGAGTACTTTGATACTATATGGTAACCAGGGTCTGATGATGGAACTGGAAGGTGGCCATAGGAACTCCGTAATTAAACGATGCAACCCTATCGAGTTTGGGCTCATTGGATTAGTCTTGACGAGTACTTTGATACTATATGGTAACCAGGGTCTGATGATGGAACTGGAAGGTGGCCATAGTAACTCCGTAATTAAACGATGCAACCCTATCGAGTTTGGGCTCATTGGATTAGTCTTGACGAGTACTTTGATACTATATGGTAACCAGGGTCTGATGATGGAACTGGAAGGTGGCCATAGGAACTCCGTAATTAAACGATGCAACCGTATCGAGTTTGGGCTCATTGGATTAGTCTTGACGAGTACTTTGATACTATATGGTAACCAGGGTCTGATGATGGAGCCGGTAGGTAGAAATAGGAACTCCGTAATTAAACGACGCAACCCCATCTAGTTTGGGCTCATTGGATTAGTCTTGACGAGTACTTTGATACTATATGGTAACCAGGGTCTGATGTTGGAGCCGGAAGGTGGCCATAGGAACTCCGTAATTAAACGACGCAACCTCAACTACGGACTTCATAACGGAATAACGCTGCTACGCGCTGCGAACTACGTCGTAGTAAATCTCGAATTAAAAATAGAGGTACTAAAAAGTTAAAAATAAAATTAAAGAAAAAAAAACCTTTTTAAAAACAAGCTTTTATTATTTGTTTATAAAATGAACTAAAAAGTTAAAAATAAATTAACTCTAAAAAGAAATATAACACTTTGTAACTTGATTGTAACCTTTAACGACAAATAAGCGTCTTCGTCTAGGACAAAATAATTCCATATTGTACAAATTTATTTAATTTTAACACTAAAACTTTTCACCATACATAATTATTCAATCTCGTCCCCCCTCTTTATCATAGTCCCCATTTATAAATGAAAGCGTGTTACATTGTGATAGCCTGAGGAAAATGTTGTGATGTATTAATTAAATACAACTTATATGTTGTATTTAACAAATTAAAAAGAAAAATGTTGTGTTGTATTAATTAAATACTCATTTTCCTCAAGCTATCACAATGTAACACGCTTTCATTTATAAATGGGGACTATGATAAAGAGGGGGGACGAGATTGAATAATTATGTATGGTGAAAAGTTTTAGTGTTAAAATTAAATAAATTTGTACAATATGGAATTATTTTGTCCTAGACGAAGACGCTTATTTGTCGTTAAAGGTTACAATCAAGTTACAAAGTGTTATATTTCTTTTTAGAGTTAATTTATTTTTAACTTTTTAGTTCATTTTATAAACAAATAATAAAAGCTTGTTTTTAAAAAGGTTTTTTTTCTTTAATTTTTTAATAATTCATTCAACCCATAACTACCATAAACACAAAAAAAATAACAAAAAAAATCATTGATAACACCAACACTCAAGAAGGCAATAAAATCTTTGCAAAAGTACATCGAAACGCCATTACTATTCTCGAATATAATACTGAAGCAATCTTTTATCTTTTTAAAGATACAGACAGGAAGGAAGAGCATTTGAGTGGCGCGACAATCGGAGTTATATGATCGTGGTAGGCAGCGACGCGTGTCGCCCTAGCACTTTAACCATACTCGATTGAGGCACGTTTGTGGCACGTTCGTCTTTTATTTTGTAGCCTGTGTATGTTTTTTAAAGCTAGGAATAGAGTGATTCTATGTACGGTACGCAATGTGTTATGAAATCTGCTCTTAGAAACAAACATTGTGATTTGAAGCTGTTTGAAGTACCTACACTTGTTGAAGCGGTCTTATTTCGATTAGGTGGACTGTAGATTTAAATAAAAGTACGGGAACTTGTACTCGACCGTGCTTTATTGAAGCACACGCTAAAGAGAAAGTGAATATTAGTAAAAATCAGTATTGTCACATTTAAGACACAAAAATAATTAATGTCGCAGACACTTGTAACATACAACGTGGTATAGCGTGGCTTGTGACAAGTGTGCTTCTTATATAGATAGATAGATAGAAATTCTTTATTGCACACAAAGAAATACAGATACAAACTTAAAACTAAAACATTGTGCGCAAAGGCGGCCTTATCACTAAAAGTGATCTCTTCCAGACAACCTTTAACCTTTTATCATATTATTATTATTTCTATGAAGCAGATGTCATAATGCGTTGCGTACGTGGGATAAGTCTATCTCTAGCGTTGAAGTAATATTGACTATTTCGGACTCTGTCAATGTCAAAAAACGGATGTAAATAAATAAAAAGATGAATTAGATAAGAAATACCTATTAGTTTTCTGCATTTAGGGACTGTGTCGCCATCTACTGATAAATTTCATCGTACAGATAAATTTATACCTGTCTCTGTCTAGAATGTCATGTTTTATGAAATAGACATAGTTTAATCTGTCAGTTAAATTTTATCTGTGGTGAAACGGGCACTTAGAGGGGAAAAAAGAAAATATATCTGAAAAATATAGAAGACATAGGTAACATTTTGGTGGATATTGGTAGAGAAACTTTTAACTTTTATTTTGCATTCCTTAACCGAATCATCATAAAACCAAAACATCATAGAAGGAAAAATTGAAGGGAAAAGGAAGAGAGGAAGACCCAGACGGACGTTCCTAGAACAGGTGAAGGAAAAGGCGGGTGTCATGTCGTATCAAGATGTTAAAAAGAAGGCAGAAAATAGGGAGGGATGGAAGAGGCTCCACCGACAAAAGCTTAGCTCTTAAATAAGAAGAAGAAGAACCGAATCATGCAACTGAAAAACCAATTAAATAAAACATCATTCTAAATCTCACAACTTCAGTTAATAGGTATGAATACAAAATTACTGATATTAAGATAAATGTTAAGACTCACTATGCGTGTTTTTTTTTAATGACCAAAGATGCGATCACAATAGATGAAATGGTTTAAGCGCAAGGAATTACTGCTAAGCATTAAAAACGTGACGAAGTAGATATTGTTCACGAAGATGCTATGCTTTTATTATCTATTCATTTCTAGATTAATGTATGTAGAGATATTTTATTCTTTGATTTTCTTATTACTTATGAATCTATTTATAAATTCATCGTCATTTCATTAAGAGCACCGAGCGTCTCTTTTATCGACGGAGTCTTTGCCACTCTGCTCTATTCTCTGCCGTCCGTTTCAGCACTTGATAGGTACCTATGAAACATCTTCTATTCCCTCTTTTGTTTTATCTGCTCGTACATAAGTCTTTCTTGGTCTCACTCTTTTTCGTTTACCTTCTACTATCCCTTACTTACGTAGAAATTAATAATTCCTACCAAACTAGGACACATCACCCTCCAAAAACAAGAGCTATTATAAAAATGTCTTCAACGCTCGGTTGCACAACTAAATGACGATCATTTGAAATCAATCAAACGGCCACCTTTTGGTTAAACGTAATGATCTGGAACACCGCATAGTTTTGGTTAGTTTAACATCATTGTTGGCCATAGGTGCTGGTGCAACCGACCGTGTTAGAAAGTATGATAAACAGGTTCATTGGATACGTGTTTTGAGACTTCTGTTTTCGGTTGGGTTGTTTTTTGTTAGGGTCGAATGTTGGTATAATTTATTGATGATAGGCTTAGTTTCACTTCGGTATCTGGTGATCTTTTGATTGACATGTAAAATAGTGGTTCGAAGTTGGACATTTGCTAGCCAATGTTATATCAGTTGATGTTACAGTTATTCAAACTGCTTGAAAAGTCGTGTTAAAGGCCAAAACACACCGGATGCGTATGCGTAGACGTATGCGTACCTCTGAGTTGTAATGTATGTAACTGTCACCGCTTGCATAACGTACACGTCGACGTGACGCGTAACCTGGTGTCACATCAAGTTACACCGTAACTACGCACGTGGCTACGCCGTGCTTACGTCTACGTTACGCATACGCATTCGGTGTGTTTCAGCTTCTATCGAAATAAAGACATTTATGAGAATAGTGTAAAGGTCTTGGATGGAAAGACTTGATTTTAGGCAAAAATATATTTATTAATTAAATGGTTGTTACACGTTGCAATGGTGGTAAAGAGAAAGTGAAGTGACAACGAACGAATGAAGTGGACTGTATATAATAATAGTGTTGCCACAAATAAAACCAATCATTATCTCCAACAAATAGTTATGGTGATAGGTGAAGCTCAAGGGCTCATAAGTAAAAGTGATTGCAGTGTAGTCGTTGCTGTCACGATTGATAGAGACAATGCGAAGTGCAGTAAGCGTTGATATAGTTCATACCAAATACCAAACAGCAACCACAATACGACCAAAATTGAAAAAAGATTTATTAAAAGCCAAAAGTAACGTAGACGAAATAAAAATGATCAATACAAAAAAAGAAACTAAATAAATAAATGCAATTAACACAAACATGGAAGTTTTCCAAGACAGACAAAGCAATAAAAAAGTCTTAACTGAAGACCAAGGATCAAACCAATTTAAGAACTAACACAATAGCAAAGACAATTAAACATACATGAATCGTGACTAGCAAAAGGCCATACAAAATTACTTGCCATTAAAGGTTATTAGAAAGACCGTCCAGGTGTGAGCGGGGACTGATATAAAAATGAGATAAGAAGCATTGTCAACGTATAGATCTTTAGATATACGTAATTATGTAGTTATATTGTTAAATCGGTTGAGACAGATAGATATAACAAGAATGTTGAGGTTGAGTGAGAAGGTATTTCTATTTATATACCTACTTGTGTATGTGTTATTTTGTTGGAACAAAGAGTTGCTGTGACTACTCATCATCATCTCCTAAGCCATACATACATACTCGTCAGGCTTCTTTCCCATCAGGGTAGATAAATAACACTTCCCTCCACTTGCTATGATCCACAATTCCTTCGCTTCAACCACATTCTTTCCCATTGAAATAAAGACCACTTCCCTCCATTTGTTACAATTCCATCGCTTTATCCACATTCATCAGTCGCCTTATATATGCACGTCGGTTTAGGGTACTCTTGACTTGGCTTTTCTTTAACAAGTCCCCGATTTAATCGAGATACATTCGCTTTAGCGCCCCTTTGCACTATGCGGCCAGCTAATGCAGTCAGCCGTTCGGTTAACCGGGTATCAGCGGCATCCGCATAGCAGTGCGCATGAAAACTACTTTATCGTACAATTTTTTGAACAATAAACGCATCCTGGATGGCTGCATAGTGCTTTGCCTCACTTAGCCATCACCTCCCGACATTTCCATCCTCTTTCATCATCATAAAAACTGAATTATGCAAATACATCAACTACTTCCTTCAGTCTAGATAATTCTATAATCTAGATGTATAACTCCAGATTTACAAGAGTTATAAACTTCAATAGTTTACTTTGTAAAGCTTTCATCACAATAGGATCCATGGGAGGTCATTGCAACGCTACTTTCCACGCCACTAACATCAGATAAATTCAACAATATAATCGTTTTAGAACATGCATTAATAACGCCAATAGTTCTTTAGTTGCTATCGTCTGTGTTGGTTAGAATCTAAATGACGTATGTAAGTTTTAGGTTCTTTGTTAACTTGCGACAATGTGGCTTAATTTGTTACGTTTTGAGTTTGATTGAGACTTTTGTCTTCGGAATCTAAATCATTCTCAATTGATTGAGCAAATGCTACTTATTCCACTTTTCTTTTAAAAAAATAAAAATATATCGAATTAAAGTAACTTTCAGTCATTTTTGCAAGTAAATATATTTGAAATCAGTAATATGAATGACCAAAGAACACGTGTTTTAAAACCACAAGAAATTCTAAAAGATAAAATTGTCAACTTGATTCACAAATAGAAATACCACACTAAACTCAAATCTATAGACCATGAACAAGAAATAGCGGACAAAAGCACTAAAAAAGATAAACAGAATAACGTCGTGTCATATTAAATTCATAAAAGTCACTCATAAAAACTTTATAATTAAAAACTTAATGACATATACTGAGTATTACCTCTGTGTCTTTTACGACGTTTCGATTCTGAGTGTTCGGCTCTAATTGCTTATTCGAAAGTGCGTCGACGCACTCTCACGCAACCATTGTAGTCGGATTTATCATTTGTATCTAACTTCACATAAACTGTCGTTATTTCACTATAGAGTTCGTAATTAAACAGCTATTTAAGTGTCTTGACCGATTTTGTTACGAAAGATTTATTAGTAATGATTAGATCTGGAAAAGCTTCTTTGTTTTAAGTGAGGTTTTAATCTAAATATCTGAGTCATAGAAACGTTTTTGTTTCTCCATTTTTTAACTTTGAAGATTTTTTACAAATTATAGGTTGTACTTACTCGTATTGCGTCAATATTAGTAAAATCTGGATGTTTTATATCATCAGCTTAAATAATATTTTCGCATACTTTTAAGCATCTATACAGGTCGTTACAGAAAGGGGGTATAACGCCGACACAGCAATAGTCCTTATGAAACTGAACAACTTCCTTTAACAACTTCCCCTTTGATCGCCCATACTTACTCGATCAGCTAATCGGACATTTTGTATTGGGAGGCTAAATTTTTTTTCTCGACTTACGACCCATGTTCCTTGGGGAAAGTTGTTTAGTTTCATGAGAACTATCACTGTGTTTCGGCATTATACCCCCTTTCTGTTGCACCCTGTATAGATGCTTAAAAGTATGCGAAAAATATTATTTTAGCTGATGATATTAAACCTGTATAATTCCTAAATTCATTAACTGAGTCATCACGATTTAGCAATATAACTACCCTACCAGTATGATGATTGATTTGGTCAGTATCATTTACTGATCTACTGATCCATTGGTCTGCCATAATTTTATATTAAACATCAAAGACCCTAATGCACTCGTCAATATTTAATATCAATCGATTTTTTCTCAATTCTTTTTTTTCCTCGATCAAATCGGGGACTTGCTCAAAAAAGGCCAAATCAAGAGTATCCTAAACCGACGGGCAAGTGATGCACTGATGAGTGTGGATGAAGCGAAAGAGGTGTGTTTGGAACGTAGCAAGTGGAAGGAAGTGGTCTCTGCCTACCCCAATGGGAGAGAGGCGTGATGGATATGTATGTATATTTTCTCAATTTCAGTCCTAAAAACATATAGCCTTTTAAAGTAATACCTACTTCATTTTATCCACGCTAAACGCTTTCCTCAAACCAACCAACTATCAAAACGTTTCTAGCAAAGTGCATATCAATCTTCAAGGAAATATATCAACAAACAAACATACAGAAAACCTGCCGGTAGTCGTGATGCATGACTAGAAACTATGTGTTTGCATAAAATAGTCGGGATTTAGGATATTTGCTCAGAAGTGGCTCAGAGACTCGGTCGATGGATTTATACGGACAAATTCTTGTTTGGTGAATCTGTAATTAATGTAGAAGGAAGTGACTGTAGGAGTTAAATGCTGAGGTGTGAGTGAGACAAATAAATAGGTAGCAATTAATTTGTATGAGTTTATTGATGAACTAGAAGCTGCCCGCTATTTATCTTTATATCTTGATCTTAAGATAATAGAAGTTACAGCCTTAAATATTGTAATGTATAAATTACAATATTGAAAAGTTTCATCAGAATCTGTTCAGTGGTTTTTGCGTGGTAGAATAACAAAGATCCTCAGATCCATTCATCGATCGGCACAATAATTGACAGTTATAAGACATATTAGTGGAGTAAAATTGTAGAAAACTATTATCGTCTTTTGTTTTTGCTGAATTCATAATGATGCAGTCAAATGTATTTCTTCACACATTATACTATTTTTACCTAGCTCCAATAGAAAATAGCCCACGATAATTTCCTTACTAATCACCATCCAAGTCAAGCTACAATTGAACAGCAGATTAAACAAACCACCTTTAAAGATAACAACGAACCAAACACAATGCTCGGAAACTCACGCACCGATGCGTTTGCGCACAATCTTTTAGTATCAACTGAAGCCATTGATCAGCAAGAATCTAGTCTATCTAATGAATATCTGGAATAGAATTTATGCTAGTACACTTCCCTGGGTGAGTTCTATAAAGAAATTTGCATATAGGTTTAAGTGTATATAATTTGCGTATTCCATAGACATTATAGATGGTAAATAGAGAGACGATAAAGATGAATGTGAAAAAATAATAGAAAACTGTGAATATAATGAATTTGACTTTATAAACGATAATAAAGTTAATTTTAAAGAAACTAATTATGAAATAAATACAATGAAACATAACAGAAACTGATTTATGTGTTTATATTTTATCATCGTTAAATAACACTTTATTTAAGTACATAAAAAAACAAATAAGTACGTAAATATATGCTCAATTATATCATATTTTAATGTGTCTTTAATATTAACATACATGTCAATTTTAGAAAATCAGAAATCGTTTAAAATCCCATCATAGTTCGGTTTCACCATAAGCTGCTTGAAATGAACGTTTATCATTTACCATAGTTTATGGAAAACAAAAACCTATTGTCACCTCTTTGGAAACCATCGAGCGATTCTTTTGATCACATTTTGATAAACTAACTTATCTTTGCATTCATCTTTAACATTTCCTTCTTCAGTTTCTGCTTTATTATTACTTATGATGACAGTATTTTCAGTTTTACAAACGCAATTGTAAGTTTGTATTCAAGTAACACATTTGATAAGTCATTTTGTTCTTTATTCTATTGTTATAGTGTTACAATTTGAAATTCTTCTTCTTTATTTTCGTTTAGATCGACAACAGGTTCGTTTTCCGTTCCGCAACCTTCTTCGTCTTCAAAATTGGACTTTGTGTCTTTTGTGTTAAAATCTATAGGGTTATTTTCGATGGTTGTTTTTAAATTGGTTTTGGTAGTGTACTGGAAGTTAATGACGTCACGCTGTAAGATTACGGAGGTATTAAAATGACATTACTAGTGTACAGAACAGTTACGTATTCACGCCTCAGAACTATGGATATTAGATTTGTTATTTAAAGTTGTTAAGTACTTGATGCAAGTGGAGCGAAGTCTCTGTCTACCCCGATGGGAGAAAGGCGTGACAGATATGTATGTATAAAAGTATTTAATGATGAAGCACATTTACATACATACATATCCGTCACGCCTCTCCCGTGACAGAGACCACCTCCTTCGATCCAAACACACCTTTTTCGCTTCATCCACACTCATGATGAAGGACTTTTAGCAGCAAAAAACCGATATCACTGGCTAATATTAATCATTTTGCAATCACTTTCAGCATGATTTAATGAATCAAAGAGATTTAGCTGATTAATTAAAACTTGAAAACAATTTACGGACTTGACAATCACTTCCTTATAAATAACTAAATAGTTATTGTTATCAGCCCATATATGTCCCCACCGAGGGGCACGAGCCTACTCTCATACAGAGAGTGATTAGGCCGTAATCCACCAAATAAATAAATAAATAACTAAATAGTATAAATAAAATAAAGGAACTTGACTACAGTAATGTCAAATGGACATTATTATGATTACTTTAATATAACTATTTAGCATTAGACTCCCATTATACCATTTCTAACTATAATAACTGACTTCCTCAAGCACTTTGTAGACACCTAACTAATTAAATCAATTCAAAACCCTTTTGTTTCACAAATCGCAGAATTAATATACACCGTTATTCAAAACGACACGTGACAAAAACGACACGTCATTATGACAAACGCATCTAAAGTGTTTAAACAAAACAAAGATAGAAAACTCTTGCGCATCAATATCTTAGAATGTGCTAGCGATGAGTTAAATATAGTAAATCAATGAGGCATCAACTATATACGCGCAAGCGATGATTTGTGCCAAACAGCTGGACCATTATCATCAATATCTGTCAGTGTGTCTCAGGAAATAGATGTAGATAGCGTATCGATGGGAAGAGATGATACAATTATGTTCGGTGAATCAAATTTAGTTGCTGTCGTGGTTCGTTAGTTGGTCAACATTGTAGCAATGATGCGTGGTGTTGCATTAATAATAGTTCTTTTATAACTTTTTCAATTTGGATTTTGTACCAATTTACGTATTTACACTAGAATAGATTCATCTGTCTGACTAGTTAGGCGTGGTTGGTTGGTAGTAGCTGCTTGCCTTGTCGTAGGTCGTGTGTTCGATTCCCACTAGAGACAAACATGGCTGTGATGTACGAAGGTAGTTGTCTGTAGTCTGGAAATATTTGTGTATAATATTTACCGACTTTCTTAAATGAAACTATATAATTATGTTTCAAAATAAAATTATAGCACGCTTTACTTCACATGACATTAGCAGAATCCAAAAAGATAGTTGCCATTAAAAAAAAACTTTATATTTGTAATGCTATCTACATAACACACCAAAGCCGCCGGCTTACCATCAGGCTAGGCCGGCGGCTTTACGTCATATGAATGGCAGCTGTCAAAAATCCGGCGGCTTTGGTGTGTAGATACCACTAACGTACGTCTTTAAATTACAACAATAACTCATCACCTAATTCGTCTCCAACACAAACCATTGTCTACCAATCAATTGTTTCCAAATACCACGCCGAGCTTTCAGCAGCTAATAATACGTGGCAAACTTGGATCGATGATATATCGACTTGGTCGCAATATGCAATATACGACGGTCCAATGATTTGTGCATGGACAGGTGTTGGCCGCAAATACTCGGGGCTGTTCGGTTTCTGTCGCGATTGGCATTTGATTGTGGATGTCAAAGTTTTGGAGGTTATGAAGGTTAAGGGCTAGAAATAGTACAGACGATGGAGAATCATTTTAGCGGTGAAAATATGGCTATAACAAACAAGTCATGATGTAGCTGTCGCAAAGGTTTCAATATCATGGGAATATTTGAGCCACTAAGCTTGAACACACTGATGTCTTAATTTATTAAATGTTTAAAATATTCAAAATGCAACGAGAAAAATAAAAGTGAAATAGGTTTATTCTTTAGAATTACTCTTTTATCAGTGTTAAAAATATTTTGAAAATAAATGTCTTACGTCCTTAAATAAAGGCTGTCATCATCCAACATTTGCTTGCATTGATAGTTTTAGAATAAACCTTTGAACTTTGAGAACCGTAGGTCGTAAGTCGAGTCCGTCGATAAATCTATGAAAATGAACGCGCTTTAATGTCACAGGAATGCTTTCATGATCTGAGTGGTGCAGGGACGACAATTTTATTTATAAACTATATACGACAATTTTATTTATAAACTATAAGTACTTATAATAGTAACCGGAAATGACGAACGGTTGCTTTTACTTTTTATTTTTATTTATTTATTTATTCATTTTTATTTTTTATTTACGTACTTTTTGCATATTTTCTTAATACATAAACTAGGCCAAAATGGGCTTTAAAGGACACCATTTTTTTTTGGTCTCTGCCTACCCCAATGGGAGAGAGGCGTGACGGATATGTATGTGATTTGACAATTCAGTTTACAAGTTTTAATTATTTAAAAAAATCATAATAAATTGAAATACATAAAGAATTAGAACTGCCACAAACAAAACATCATTGACATATACAAACAACAATAACAGCCCGAAGGCACTACCTTGGGGTACACCCATAGTAACCTCATACATTTCTTCCTAAAATCGTGTCACACACTACCGAATGCGTCCCTCAAGTCATAACTAACCCGAGTGACGGTGAGATCGAAGTGCACGTTATATTTGCATCCAGGATTTCATCGGTCGTTCGCAGAAACACATCAATGTAAGACATATTAATGTTCTAGACTATCATTGACATTTTGAATACTAATCTGATTGCTATTTCTTGCTTAATGATGTTTATTGGGTTCTGTGTTCTATTTTGTTGCTGTGACTAAATTGTGAGTTATTTTAGATTTACTTAGTCAATTTTCAATATTATGTTTGGACAGACGTTTGAGTATCTAGATACCTACTAATCGTGTAATCTAAAGATTTATGACTTTAAATTTTTTCTACACACAGTACTAAGTATATTATTATATAAGTTGACTTTAAATTAGTGAACGATAGAAAAAGATAAGCATGTACTGGTGATAACAAACAACTTTTACTATGAGGCCAAATAAGAAACCATAAAAAAAATAGTTCCCCATACTATCAACTGGTGCATTTTGTATGGAGAGTTCTAAAATTTTTGGATGATTTCGAGCTTAGCCCATAGTAAAAGTTGTTTGTTATTACGAGTACATGCATATTCTTTTCTATCGTTAACTAATTTAAAGTCACCCTATATGTATAATGTGTATTGTGTGTGTATAGAAGCCTGATAGATATGAACACACAATCAGTGTATTCAGGGTAGAAAAGATCACTTCCATCCACTCGCTAGCTTTCTTATAAAACTATAAAAACACTTTCATAAAATAAACCTTAAAATACTGGCACTATAAGATTATTTATAAGTACAAACAAACCATCTTTGAAAGTAACAAAAAAAAAGCAACGCAAAGAATTCCAACACCTTTTAATGGAAGCGACACTACGACACTACTTCGTGATGAAAGTAACAAAACTGAAACACCAATATCTATAAACACCCCCCTACCAGTGGGGGGACGTTAAAAAGCAATCTACTTAATGGAATTTCAATTTCCACTGCAAAGTTAACTAGAAATCCTAGTACGGGCGCAATATCGTCTTACTTGAAAGCAGCGATGGAATGAAAAAAAATGTTGTGTAGATGGAGTTTGTTAAATAAGGCCTGGCCAAAGTCTGCTAATTTAAAATAGCCTCAGTTGTGTGTCGACAGAGTGTCAATGGTTTTGACACATTTGGTTTTCTGCTAAACAATGGCTTTATTGCGACCAAATGTGTCAAAAAATTACATTGACACTCTCATTGACTCGCTGCCGACACACAATTTAGAATATTGTAAATTAGTAGACTTGGACCCTTGGCTATAAACTTAAATATACCTAAATTAAGTATATTGCAATAAGAGATGATACCGAAAATACCTATAACCAAGATGTTACAAAACATTCCCGCATAGGGACATATCTGTCATCGGTCGTGGTAGGCAGAGACCACTTCCCTCCACTTTACGATATGTCAATGTTTATGCTTATCCTACGGATAGATTTATGTATGTAAGGATATTTGTCAATCTTTCACGCAAAAACTATTGAACAGATTTTGATGAAACTTGGTAATATTGTAGCATAAACATCAATATAGCACATAGGCAATATTATTTTAAGTTATTGTTTAAGTTTTCTGAGATATTACGAGAAATGCTTACGAAGTTGTTAGACAGCCTCGTAGTATCGAATATTTTTATCCTAGATGACTTAGAGTTCCCTAATGCTATCTGCACACCACACCGAACACCGTCATACGAATGGCAGCTGTCAAAAAGCCGGCGGCATGCCGGCGGCTTTGGTGTGTAGATAGTATTAAACGACATGTACCTATGAGGCGACTGATGAAGCAAAAGAAGTGTGTTTAGATCGTAGCAAGTGGAAGGAAGTGGTCTCTGCCTACCCCAATGGGAGAGAGGCGTGACGGATATGTTTTATGTATGTAAATGACTTTTGAACTAAAAAAAAACCCGAACCTAAACACCTACAACACCAACAACCCATATAAAAATCACGCCGAACTCAAAAACCGTATTAAAATTCCATATAAACGAGGTGTTTCTAGCTCAAACTAGTCCTTAATATCGGCACAGAAGCCCGGCAAAAAGAAAAATCTATACGGAGCGACAAGGGTGGGGGGTGGCCCCCACTCCACCCCCCTCCCCCGATCTATCCGACGTCTTGGGAGACGTTTTTCAACTAGCTATAAGAGTTGGCACGGACCATGGAGATTATATGCTAGCGGTTTTTTTTTTTAATGGTATGTTGTCAGGTGATAAGGTTTTTTAGGTTAGGGATTGGGAGGTTGAATATTTAAGCCGTATTTGATAATGATAAGCAGTTTCATGTTTTTTTTATTGGAATATAGTTATAAAAAAAGATATTAAATATTTATTTCGATACTTATTGAATATCATGTCCATAATTAACAAAATATCTGCCATACCCTCGGAATTCCATATATACTTACATAACCGTCACGCCTCTTCCCCATCGAAGCATACAGAGACTTCTCTCCACTTGCTACGATCCAAACACACTTCTTTTGTTTCATCCACATTCATCAGTCACCTCAAAAATGCACATCGGTTTAGGATACTCTTGACTTGGCCTTTCCTTAACTCCATACGACTACTTAGGTACAATATAAACTGCATGATATTCATATATACAACTACGACATAAACAGCATGATGTTTTAACCTAAAGTTTAGGCCCTTATGCCTGTTTCTGTTTAAACGCTGTTTAAACGCACAGAATAGTGTCAAGGCAGTTGAAGACAGTACCTACTATTCTGTTCGTTTAAAAAGTGGCAGTACTGTGCTGCCCACTGTTCTGCCTCACTGTTCTGCCCTCGTGTGAAACCGGCATAAGGGCGATTGTCATTTCTTTACATAGTAATAGTTTTTTTTTTTGTCTAAAAGTAGCAAAGAAGGGGTTTGGTCCTTTGATACCTACAAGACAACTCTATACACATACCTAGTAACAGTATTCTATGGTCAACACTCTCCCGCGGCGTTTATCAGACATAGTCTGTTTGATATCTGGGATCCTATGCAATATACTCGGCTACATGGCAATTCAGATACCTATATAGTATCGCTAGGTATTTCTTTAATACTGACTGACGTTCTTTCCATCACGATTTGTGAACTATTCCAAGAGGTTTTGCATGCTTTTTTACGCAGACTACTTAAATTTAGTTTAATGATTGGATTATAGAGACATTAGAAATACTTATGTAGTTTTATTAAGATATTGGCCTTTTTCTCTTTTTAGTCAAGTTAAGCTTGAACACAAGTCACACTAAAACCACATTTGGCATAGTTCAGGTAGTTGAAAATATTAGAATTGTCTTTTTTTAGTTCATAACAATCGGATCTTTACTTATTGATAAGTTAAGTAAAATATGATCACAATATCAAAAATAATTCCTACTTAACTTTAGTCTCAATAATAACTTAAAATGCATAAAGGTACTAAAAACAACACATTAAAAAAACACAAAATTTCTTGGATTTTATTACATTCATAATAAAAAAAGTATTAAGCATCAAGCAAAATTCTAACCTTAACACTTAACTCTACAAAAACTGTGATTTAATAACAAATCTATCAAAAAAACAATTTCCCACACTAAACGTAAAAGTACATAACCCTTATATCCGTAAATACACTCCCATCTACGTAAAAAAACGTAGAAAATCTACGTCACGTGAATCGTATAGCCAATAGCGTATCGAACCTTCGACGTGAACAAAACCAGTTACAAAAACCTACCTGCCTCCCCGTAGTCCATACAAAATGAACTGCAGCAAAGGTAAATGTATAAGGCATCGGAGGTCACGATAAAATGGCGTGTTTCTATCGAAGAAATGCAAGCTTCCCATTGGTTGATTGGTTCTACACGATTGGTTCCCATTGCGCACACTCGAACTGATAGCGTTCGACATTTGAATTTTATTGCTGTGTGTGCGTGCTGAAACCGCCTTCGTATCGATAGGTATTTTATGAGGCAACGATTCGTATTGATGCGTGTGTGATGGATAACCAATCGGTTGATTGGAAAACACCTACGTGTTACTGGCCAGTCGACGCGTGATTTATTTTAAAATTTGGAATACTCAGTTCGAGAATCTCAGCTAAAAACAAAAGAAAATTTTGATTCTTTATTTAAAGTGGGAAATATAAAATCTTCGATATTAAAATTACAACATTCATTAAAAAGGTAGCTAATGAAAATTCAGTTTCATTATTTTAAGCGATACTAACTAATTAAACCTATGCACCGTTCCATTCCATTTCGCTGTGAAAAGTAAAAAAAAAACGTAGAAAAAAAAACTCTGTCTGATTCAAGCAAACATTCTCATCAACGGCGGGCTATTAATAAAAAAAAGTGCAATCCCAGTTCAGTTCCGACTAATATTTAACGAACTCTAGATAACACAAATATATGCGCTTTTCCGTGTACTTATTTAAAATAGAAAAATATTTTTCCTACGTCGCCGGCTCGGCATCGGCGGAGAAGTCTGTTAATGCGTTTTTTGCATTTTATATACATTTTTTGAAAATGGAACAAGTTTCTAGAACAGTCTTATTCGATAGATTTGTGTTTTATATCATTGATTGGCAAGTCTTATATTGATTGTTTTCGACAAATATTTGAGAAGGTAACCATAAAAACGTATTTTTTTGTAATGTAAGTATTTATATTACTAAACTGTGCTTATACCAACAAACACAAAGAAATCAGCAAATCCAATGCTCAGACAAGTAAAAGAAACATGAATTGATACTATATTAAACAAAAACTGAAATTAAAGTAAACTATCAGAACATTCAGTAGCACCTATCTGAGATCCAGCAATCGTAGAGCGGTAGATATTCGCCGTTCGGTCGGTCGAGGCATCGCACGTCGTACGCTACAGGGGTCTTGATACACTGGGCGCATTTTATTTAAAGCCAAGTATTGCAAATATTGTATGAAGTATGGACAATACAGTGGAAAGACCTCCAACAAGGTGGACCGATGATCTGGGGCCTAAATCTGCTAATCTAATCTAATCTAATTTAACCATTTGCATCCCACTGCTGGGCAAAGGCCTCTCTCCTCATCCGCCATCACTTTCTGTGTCGAGCTTCCTCCGCCCAGGTACTCAAGAAGGTGTCCAGCCCGTCCCCCCACCTTTTCCATAGTCAGCCGCGACGCTGCTTGGCAGTTGGTAGTCATTGGGTAGCTGTTTTAGCCCTACTAATTTACAATATTCACAGAGTGTCAATGGGAGTGTCAATGTAATTTTTTGATACATTTGATCGCAATCAGTGTAAGCCATTGTTTAGCAAAATACCATGTGTCCAAAAATGCCATTGACACTGCCAACATACACTATTGAGGCTATTTTAAATTAGCAGCCGGGCCCCTGTTGAAAGTCGTCTAGGCCGATGGATGTAGGCAGCGCAGGACCGGTCGTTAAAGTGATCTTTGAGGGAGGCTTTTGTCCAGCAGTGGACGTCTACAAGCTGACACATACACATACGCATACATTGCAAATTTCGTATTTATTCATCATTTCAGCCTATAGCTGCCCACTGCTGAGCATAGTCCTATAACTCTCCATCGCGACCTGCTCATTGCCTCCTGCATCCAACAGAGTCTCAATAGTCACGCCTCTCTCCCATTGGGGTAGGCAGAAACTAATCTCCACTTGTTTCGATCCAAAAACACATCTTTTACTTCATCTACATTCATCAGTCACCTCATACATGCCCATCGGTTTAGGGTACTTTTGGCTTTCACATACATACATATCCGTTACGCCTCTCTCCCATTGGGGTAGTCAGAGACCACTTCCTTCCACTTGATAAGATCCAAACACACATCTTTCGCTTCATCTACATTCATCAGTTGCCTCATACTTGCCCATCGGTATTATGTACTCTTGATTTCCGTTCATGTGTGAAAAAAAAAGAATTTTGTAAATAAAAATCTCCCATTGTACCCTCAACCGTACATAGCCCAGGTTTCATATATGACGTTCGCTGCAGTCGGAATATGGTCGATATATGGCACGTCGCCTCCACTCGATCCCTATGAAACATCGCACCACTAGTGCTGGGACATATCGATACTTTCACACCGACTCACATCGACTGAATAGCTGGTAAGCCTGCGACTGTCTTTTGTTTTGAATGTGTTCTAAAAATGCCTACTATTTTGAAAGAAGCATTTAAAACGTTTGTCTTTTGTTTATGTTTTAAAGACTTTTGTCATATGAGTTATTTGCTTTACTCAATACTCAGTCATTTATTGCAAATTTTGTGGTTTCAGGAAATAGGACTGTTGTATGAAAAAAAAATTGAAAATCCGACAAAACAGATTTCTTAAGTGAAATCGAGTTAGCAAATCTATAATTACTTTAAAAACTCATATTTTACTTATTTAACATGCTTTTCAAATAAACGAATAAAAAACATGTTAATCCACAATATCCATCGATATCAAATCATCGATATTTTTCACTAATAAAAAATCTAATTAAAATAAATCGATAACATTATTCCCATCACTAAACTACTTCCGATATAATATTTTACGTATACTACAATAGTGATGTGTTGAAAAATCCAAAGCAGATGGCTTTTAGTTTGTAAAGAGGTTTAGTTTTGGTATTTTGGGTATAAACATACATACATACATATCTATCACGCTTCTTACCCATCGAGGTATACAGAGACCACTTCCCTCCAACTAAAATCCAAACATACTTCTTTCGCTTCATCCACATTCATCAGTCGCCTCATACATGCACGTCGGTTTAGGCTACTCTAGAGTTGGTCTTTTTTAGCAACTCCTCGATTAAAAAAGCCGATAAACGTTAGCTAAATATTTTATCGTGTCATTTTGAGAATTTTATATAAAGAAGTAGGTATAAATATTTGTGCACAAAACATTTATGACCTTTGTGCATAAATGACTTAATCGACGAATCTTTAATATTATCATGGAAAATCCGCCGATCGATTAAGTACATACCCAGCTGTTGACATTATCTAAGTCAAATGTCAAGACGGTTTAGCGGTACAAACGCTAATGCGCAAGGGCCCTTAAACTTTTAAATTTATCAGAATAATGTGAACAGTCAACTTTTATACGAAACAAAATATCAATTTGAAAATGAAACCAAAAATGCGCGCCAAATATCCTTTTCATATAACATATCAGAGTTGCTTCAAAAAGGTATAACCCTGTCAAAACTAATAGCACCAACTTTATAACCGGCTTCATTTTAGTTTCGCTACCATTTCATTTTGCCGTTTTATAAATTTTTCAATAACCTCCCCCGCTTCGTAACTGAAAGTTATTCTCACGTTTTTAAATAAAATCAAAGTACATTGTAAGTTTACTTTGTGGAAGACTTAACTTGGGGCTTGACCGGTATAAACATTGTGTACTCGTTGGGTGTCGAGTAAATTCTTGCGTGTTTTACTTTACTGCGTTCATAAAAATAGCTATATTTATGTGTTTCTTGGGTGTAATACTAATGGATCTCGAACGAAGTTACTATTGTGTTTCTTTTATGAGAAATTGATCGAGATTAATACGAGAAGAAGCAATTTTGAATTTATGAGTGTTTATTTATTGAGTGCAGAAAATCCTGGCGCACGGCAGAACTGGATGGAAAGTATTGGAAAGCGAGAAGCCTTTGCCTAGCAGTGGGATGTGAAAGGCTGGCTGTATCTGTTATTGAGTGCTATTGTAGATAATTGACAAATATATTTAGGATGAAATAAGTAAATTACAAAAAAAAAAACAATCTAATGCTGTCTACACACCAAAGCCGGCGGTTTTTTTGACAGCTGCCATTCGTATGACGTAATGCCACCGGTCTAACCCGGCGGCATGCTGGGGGCTTTGGTGTGTCTAGTAGGGATTTGATAAATAGACAGTATCTATCAAATCCCTAGAAACTAATTAAAAAAAAAATAATAATTAATATAATAATATTAATTAATTAATTTATAATTATTTTTTTTATTTTTTTTTTATTATTATTATTTTTTTTTTTAATAATTTTATCTTTATCTTCTTATCTTAGAATTTTTCGTCCCTAAAGTTTTTGTCCGTAAGTAATCTACCAGTGTCAAAAAATCTATGGCATTCTTCTAAAGGATAGATCTCGGGTAGCTATCTGTCTTTGAATATTAGAAACGGCTGTTAGAGTAGGTACCTGGCTTCGCTTTTTTTACTCAAAATATATAAATTCTAAAATGAGTTTTTAAACATTCCTCCTATCAGACGCTACATAAATACTTTAACACCTTCACAAAGGTAAGAAAATGTATTAAATAACCCCTTTGATACCATCAAGTTTCAGCCTGGTCCGGAATACGTTGCATTTTAACAAGTTTAAAATACTTTATGCATAGACATTACGAGAAGCTTTCTCTACTTAACAAGGAGGTAAGACGCCATATTGGATCACGCGTCAAATTCACTCGTGAACGAAAAAAAAACTTTTAATTTTCATTGTCATTATCACTCAATTGTATAACTAAACTAAATGGAGGTAGGACGCCATATTGGATTACGTGTCAATTTCTCTCGTATAATAATGGTATCTACACACCAAAGCCGCCGGCTTTTTTGACAGCTGCTATTCGTATGACGTAAAGCCGCCGGCCTAGCCCAGCGGCATGCCGGCGACTTTGGTGTGTAGACAGCACAATACATACATACATATCTGTTTGTGGTATGAAGTGGTCTCTACCTACCCCAATGGGAGAGAGGCGTGACGGATATGTATGTATGTGGAACCTATCCTTGCTTCTCGTTTAATATCAGTGTCAAAATTACTCTACTTCATAACCCGATTAAATGATTGGCCAGTTGATATGTTTGGTGGCCCTACTTTTCATGTCGCAGGTGGTGGGTTTGATTCTAGACACAGATAATGCTGTGATGTACAAAAATTTTTGATATTACCAGAAGACAGGCCTAAAAGTCTAACTCGCAAATGTAATAATGATGATGAAAGAATCCAAAACTAATCTACATTTACATGTTTTCTCATCACACAACAAATATTTCGCATTACTAACTCCTTGACTTCAACAAAATTTCATCCGATGTAAAATACCGCCAGGCGGCAGCCAATAGCGTCGGCCAATTTGAATATAGAACGTGCGCACGGAATTTATAACGGACATGCGGAACTTAAATGTTCGAATTTTAAATTCTGAGCTTAGTTCTAAATTTTGAATTCGGAACAGATGTGTGAGCAAAGAGGTTTTATGCGGCAATTGTTTTCGGTTTGAAATTCGAACGGAAGAAAGGAGATTTGAATTTATGGTGACAGTTATACTCGTAGTGGGAAAATACGATGTCGAAATTTTCATTTAAATATGCGAGTAAATATAAAACTTAGATATTTATCTTTATTAACAGCTAAGAGTTAGTATATAGTTTGCATATACATAGGTATGAACATGTTGATAATAAAAAAAATACCTATCACAAAATAAAGCTTCTGATATATTAAGTTAACTTGACTATTTACAAAAGGTTTTAATGGACCTTCTTAGACCTACAGCTTCCTCATTCTTTATTAGGAATCGAAAGAAAATGGAAAATTAAATGTCAATAAAACTTCATTTGAAACTATCTACTTAAGTACCTACTTTTAAAAAGTATAATAACTAATGAAATAATGTAAGAAATAATCACTGTTTCAATAGCGTTCCTAACACATTTAATATTAAAACAGAACCTTAATAAACAATATTGAAGCACGAAATTCCCGCAACACAGTAAACATTGAGCCAGGAAAGGCGCTTTCCTAGAAATTCCTAGTAAATTTCCAGCACTGCCAATCTGCAGTACAGAGAACTAATAAATGCAACATAGAATAGATTGCTCCAATACCGAGCACCTGGCCGTGGGGGGTATGGGCAGCTCTAGGGGTGACAGAACTAGAGCCACTCCCCCCCTATCCTGGAGGGTGGTTCAACGTGTGAAGCGAATTTTAAAATATATTTAATGTTAGTTTTTCGAAAGGCAGGATTTTATGTGATCGTTATTAAAGTGAGATTTTGAATTTTATGCTGTATACACACCAAAGCCGCCGGCATGTCACTGGGTTAGGCCGGCGGCTTTACGTCATACGAATGGCAGCTGTCAAAAAAGCCGGCGGCTTTGGTGTGTAGATACCATTAGATTTATCTTGCGATTAGTTGGTCAATTTATCGCAATATTATTAAGAAACATTATTACCATATATCTTGTCCTTGATAGAAAATACGCAAAATTAGTCTCTTAAACGTGACTCAAATAATATCCTACTGATTCTTAAAGTAGGCAGTGGTCTCTGCCTACCCCGATGGGACAAAGGCGTAATAGATAGCTTCTGTGAAGGAGTTCAAGCTAACAAGGTATTGGAAAAAACTCACGAATGTTTTATAGATAAATAATAATATAATAAATCATTGATGCCTGATTGTCACTGGTAAATATTATTAACCAGTTTTGATTAAAAATGTTTCAAGACAGACATTCAGAAACTAAATACCAAAAAATCATAATCAAAAATCATTCCTTAATATACTCAAAAACCGGCCAACCAGTCCAAAAACCTCCATTTAAAAACAGAAACTAATAAAATTGACAAGAGTAACGAAAACAATGTTGCTAGAGCAAAAAACTTCAAGCCCAGTGGCGTTCGAAGCAGCTGACGCTGGGATCATAAGGCATTTTTCCGAACACATACGAGAGTGGGGGGATCTCCTACCCCCACCCTTGATCTGGCAGCGCACAGAGTAATGGAAGAGGGGGGTGTTATTGGAAAAATGTGTTATAGAGGTTTCTTGGGTTTGTAGTCGGTTTTTTTTGGTTGAATTTTTTTTTTATTAGATTTTTTGTTGTTTGGTTTTGAATGGTGTTTTGTAACAAGTTTAAAGAAGTTATTTTCAGTGGGAATAGTAGGAATCCGGCAAAATATATTTGTATGTGATAGATATAGAATGGGTAATGTAATGATATGACAATTGTCGTTAAATTGTCATAAAGTACAAAAAAGACATAACTCATTTTTATAATATGACCACGACATGTCAGCTTATAAAAATGATTACTTTTAAATTGCATACAAATTCATATTTCGAAGGATTTTAAAGTTTTCTTTTCAAACATCTCCATCTATTCCATCAACAGTAAAACGCCATTAGATAAGGCTAGATAAGATAAGATAAGATAAGATGTTTGTTTTAGGAATCTAATAAAATACAAGCCAAAATCTCTGAATCAAAACTACACTACCCTACTCTTTGCTTCTTCGTCTCGCCGATACCTACCGATGTGTGCGGCTTCGGAACGTTGAAAGACACGCTGCGACGCTACAGCCTTCCTGAAAATGTATGCTCCCCCTCCAACACCCCCCAAAACGCACACATCGAGAAAAAACGCCAGTGTCCGCATTCGAAAGGCTTTCGCTCGTGTGCACTCTCTGACGGTGAAAGATTACTCTATATAGCGTTTATATATATTCTTTAAGCGAAAGGTTTTGTGTATGTGTGTGTGTTGTATCTTTGTGTGGGGGTGTGTGTTTTGTATTTTTCGTAAAGCGTTTTCGTAGTGTGTTCTTATTGACATTTTTATACATGAATTTTATGTGCTCGATTTAGATGCTTTATTTGGTGTGTGTGTGTGTTACTGATGTTCTCAGAATACTGAATGTGTGTAATTAATTCGTTTCAAATGCTATTCGTGAAAGTGCTAGGTTTTCAGTACTGGGAAACTTGTTTTGATTTATATATTCGTTTAATTTGTTTGGGGTTTGAGTTTTGCGTGTTTGAGGGTTGATTTTTGATGAATTTTGATGGTATTATATGAATATTTTGTAATTGATTCATAGATTGCAAAACATCATCTTATGGATGGATGGAAGATGGATGTGAGCTAACAAATTTAGTCTTTCACTTAAGCCGCGTACAGTTCGGTAGCCCGTTCGGTATATATGGATGCAGCTTTAAAGAACTACTGAACAGTTTTTAATGAAACTTTACAATTTTGTAGCTTGCATCGCTTATCATAATGACAAAAAGGCAATATGCTTTTAAGATATCCAATTGATATGATGAGATTAGGCATGATGACTAAAAAAATTTTTTTAGTCCATCACATAGATTATTTTAAAATATTCGACACGTATTTTTTCTTTTTTCTCTTAAATTAAACATGACAAAGATACACTGGGTTAAAGTTCCTCGTGACGTCACGTTTGAGTACGATTTTTACTCAAAAGTGACGTAAAAATCCCCCACTCCGTAACTTTGATGCTCTGTATCTTTGTATTTATTTATGTATTTGATCAGGTAAAAAATGTGTTTCAAATATTTTTTAATAGCCTAAAAGACGGGCTAATTATTTTTTGAATTTTTGAATGTAGTCATCATCCCTATTGTTTATGTAATTTTTTTGTATTCTTAAACTACGTACAATCTCAATCTACCTTAACCTAATACAAAAAAACACCTTTTATAAGACTATGTAAGTAAGTATATATATAAAAAAACCGCTCAGTCGGTCGGTTCGTTGGTGAATTTGCATAATTCCAATCGGCACACATGCAGAGTTTAATTTTCGCCTCTTCTACGAACTGTGGCATCGGATATTTTACAACTACCCGCTTTTGAAGATAGGATAGAATATTGCTGTATATTTTAATTTTAGTTTGAAATAAAATTGTATTTGTTGTCATAGGTTTAAGATAAAAATATGTCTAAAAGCGCATATACTATATGCTTACCTATTTTGAATTAACATAGAGGTTTAAAAGGTAATTCAAGCCCATTTTTGGGCTAAAATAGACATAAACATCATGGGTACTATGTATATAGGTAGGTCCCTAATAGTCGGTTACTTCAATTCCTTTTATCAATTTCGTAAAAAGAACGTACATTATGGTTAATGTTTTACGTTATTTAACTCTTTTAAGATTTTCGTAAATAGAACGTGTAAAATGGTACCTACAAGTTTTAGGTTACTTTTTTAAGAATTTATTTAAAAAAACAACGGACGGACGGATGGACAGACAGACAGACGGACAGTCAAGTCTCAGAAATAGGGTCCCGTTTTCACCCTTTGGGTACGGAACCCTAAAAAATGAATCTAAAAAAAGAAGAAAGAGGTAAACATTGAATCAAGGTAAACAATGAAACAGCCATCGCATCAACATTCAAAGAAATGTCGAACCCATGACCTACTTAAATAAAACTATATACAAATACGAATAAACTTCCACAAGTTTGTTCGTATGTACGTAACGTAGTTCAGTACGAGACAATAAACTGAGATCTATAAGCGAGTGAAACGTGGAGTTAAGAATGTATAGACAGCACAATTTTATAATCATTAATACATAGGTTCTATTTCTGTATTCTTCTTTTTATTCTGGTATTCGGGTATTTTCCAGTTTTCTTGGTTAACTGGTTTTTCTGGATTTCTGGTTTTTGGTTTTCTGGTTTCTGTTTTTACTGGTTTTGGTTTTTCTAGTTTTTGATTTAAAAACTAGTAGATATTTTATCCGATTTAACATACATACATATCCGTCACGCCTCTCTTCCATTGGGGTAGACAGAGACCACTTCCTTCCACTTGCTACGATCCAAACACATCTCTTTCGCGTCATCCACACTCATCAGTCGCCTGATGCACGTTGGTTTAGGGTATTCTTGACTTGGCCTTTCGAGGTGACTGATGAATGTGGACAAAACGAATGAAGTTTGTTTGAATCGTAGCTAGTGGGGGGAAGTGGTCTCTGTCTACTCCGAAGGGAGAGACGTGACAGATAAAGAGGTAAGTACGTACAATATCAGCTAGTTTTTAAATCCGAAAATATCACATCTGAGAGATTATGGGGCAGAGTTCTATATACGCGCAGAGCTAGCTGGTAAATAAATATCAGTATATAAGATCAAATAAAGGTATATTTTATAAAAAAAAAACGTTACATCACATTTGCAGTTCAAAACACAACAGACTCGTTTTGTTTGTTTATCAAAACATACTTGAAGGTGTCACTTGGCCAGCGTGGTGGATTACGACCTAATCACTCTCTGTATGAGAGTAGGCTCGTGTCCCTCGGTGGGGACATATATGAGTTGATAACGACGACTTGAACATGACGTGTGTTCTTTAACTAAGAAGTAACACACATCCAGCATTAATTTAGATTTATTAAAGAAGGATGACTGGGCTGGACATGTTTGCCATATGAACCCGGATCGATGGGCCAAGATATCTACCAACTGGTTGCCGCTAGACGGCCACAGAGCTAGAGGTCGGCCTAAGAGGAGATGGCGCGACGATCTAGATGCAAACTTGGCAAACTGACCAGGGGTTGCCGGAGATAGGGAGGCATGGAAGAATGCGGGGTAGGCCTTTGCCCAGCAGTGGGACACATTAGGCTAATAAAAAAAGAAGGATCTAAAACATTTTCTTCAACAATACCATACAATTCCAAGTTACTTCTAGAATCAACAAGTTACTAACTCTATGAAGAGTTTTCCCGAAGGATTTGTAGCGCGGTCTTTTTTATTTTTATTTCTTTGTATCTCTATGTTTTACTGCTTTCTTTATTATAGTTTAACGTATTGATTTTATAATATTAGATAACTTTGTAAATACATTGATACAGAACATATACTCGTTCACAAGTATTACATACATAGGTACATACCTATCTGTCACACCTCACATATCTGTCACGCCTATACATATCTGTCACACCTCATTCCCATCTCGGGCAGATACCACTTGCTACGATCCAAAAGTATACCTTCTCTAATTATAAAAAGAAATGCATAGGTATACAAAATTTCAGGCAGTTGCTAGTAAATCTTACTAATATTATTAATACGAATGTTTGTTACTTTTTAACGTAAAAACCACTGAACAGACTTAAATGAGACTTAACATTATTGCAACTGAAGAACATAGTTTTTTCAAGACACTTGTTAATGCTTATGGAGTCGCTATATACTGGGTGTAACAGAAAGGGTATATAAAGCCGAAACACAGCGATAGTCCTCATGAAACTGAACAACTTTCCCCAAGGAACATGGGTCGTAACTCGAAAAAAAATTTTGGGTCGCCCATACTTACTCGATCAGCTGATCGGGCATTTTGTATGGGGAGGCGAAATTTTTTTTTCGAGTTACGATTACGACTTGGGGAAAGTTGTTCAGTTTTATGAGTACTATCGCTGTGTTTCGGCTTTATATACCCTTTCTGTTACACTCTGTATATAAAAGTTTATAGCTATAAGGTATGGGAAAGACCTATGGGGAAAGATGGAAGAATGTGTGGGTGACCTTTGCCCAGCAGTGGGATAAAACAGACTTAAAAAAACTACTACCTATTACTTGCTCATAACTCTACCTAACAAATATCAATATCCCCATATAAAACCATTTCATTCGCTCTACCGTCGAGTACTCGAAAGTGGGTCGACCTCCGACCCCCCGAGAGTGGAGGGGGGTCTCTGTGACCCCCTCGTGCATCTCGATCCGTTGTAAAACGTGATAATTGAGAAATTCCATCGCTTTTTACATGAAACGTTTGGTTTATTGGTGTTGAATTCGTGTGATTGTATTTTTATAAATTTATTCGTTATTGATTCTTTATCTTTATCTTTATCAGCCCATATATGTCCCCACCGAGGGGCACGAGCCTACTCTCATTCAGAGAGTGATTAGGCCGTAATCCACCACGCTGGCCAAGTGCGGGTTGGCGGATTTCACATACACCTTCGAATTTCTTCTCTAGTGTATGCAGGTTTCCTCACGATGTTTTCCTTCACCGTTAGCAAGTGGTAATCGAATAAATTGAACCGTACATGAGAAATAAACTCAGAGGTACGTGCCCGCACCAGGATTCGAACCCGCGCTCTCGGAGTTCGAGGCAAGCGTTCTACCAACTGGGCTACCACCGCTTCATTTCATTGATTCTTTATAAATATGATTATTCTATGTTTTTTGGCATAAAAGCTTTATATATAGGTACCTACATAGAAATTTTCCATTGGGGTAGGCCGTTGAGTATAGAATATAAGGAGGTGCCATACCGTCTGGATCTGCGTGCCTGGTCTGGCGCAAAACGGCTACCTTTTTGTATAGAATTTCTTATCGATTGGCAGGTCATCTACCAAGAAAACTATGAAAAACTTATATGAAAAGCACGCTGTCATAAACTCATTTGTATCTGAAAAAAAATGTGGCACCTCCTTAATATTCTATACTCAAATGGGTAGGGAGCAACTACTTCCCTCCACTTGCTACGATCCAAACACACCACTTTCGTTTCATCCACATTCATCAGTCGCCTCATACATGCACGTCGGTATAGGGTAAAGATTTCTAATCTTAAAATATTTTAGGGGTATAAATCAATGAATAAGGAATACAAGGATTGGCTCCATTTTTTTTTCATATACAAATGAGTTTATGACAGCGTGCCAAGGTTGCGCCAAGTTTTCACATAGTTTTCTTGGTAGATGACCTGTCAAACGATAAGAAGTACAATACAAGAAGGTAGCCAATATGCGCCAGACCAGGGACGCAGATCCAGACGGTATGGCTCCTCCTATGTATAAATAGTCTATGGTTTGCTCATAGAAAATAATATAAATTCTTATAATTTCTAAAAATATATTGTAGGGTAGATTTAAAAAGATTTTTAAGCAAAATTGATTAGTTTCATACATAGATAACATCCCTTAACTTCCTACACAGAGTAAAACAACATTCTGTATAAAAATGACAAACAAAACCCGTCATCGCACGATACAGGATGATTTTTTCTCCGCTCGATTTCATTCAACAGCGACACTATTAATATTCATGTATCTAGATGACTCTTCATTAACATACAAACGATTGTATTAATGCCATTCAATTGTGTAAAACTACACCTTATTTTTTATGACACAAGAATTAGGATGTAGCAAATAATAAGTTTGTTCAACAACACGTATGGGAAGAAATTGTTTTTATTAGTTCTCGTATTAATTAAACACTGAATGATTGTGTTTTGTTTTTTTTATCGAGTGTGGTGAAAGTGGGTGTGGTTTGTCATTTGATGGGTAAGTGACATGTCACGTGACGCCATGTCATGTCACATTGACAGTGACATGTCAGTTTTATCTGTCAAACGTAGTGAATATTATAGTGTGATAATTGTCAATATGTTATACCTAGCCTAAGCACCACTGTCGTAAAAAAAAACAATACAATACAAATATTCTTTATTGCACACAAAGATATAAGGTACAGACACAAACAAGAATATAAGAAGCAACAGGTGGCCTTATTGCTAGGTAGCAATATCTTCCAGGCAACCTTAGGGTAGGAAATAGCGAGAAATAGATAATAATGGTTGCGGGTTGTGCAAACAATACAGCATACATAGGAACATAACTAAGTGCATAATATACTTACCAAAAATACCTAGTACCTATAATAAAAATAAAGTAATAGATATCTAATAGATAATATACATATAAAAAAATGTATTTACTTATTAATTTTCAACTTATTGGTTTAATTTGTTTTACAAAAACAATTTCTTTCTTAACCCTGCAGTATCTAACTCTTCTAATAATAGTTACTCACTGTTTGTGTTTATGTATGTGTGATACATATAAGTGCCTCCGGCGTTGGCTGCTGACTCAAGAGCCCTTCAGTCAGACAGACACTCTTAAGACTAGATTTTTATATACGTAGCACCTTGTGGAAAACTGCTTGAAAAAGTTGAAAATAGTCACATTTCTAAAGCCCTGTTTCACTATGTACAGATTAAATTTATCTGACAGATATTTTATACCTGTCTCTGTTAAAAACGTTACAATTTATGAAATAGACTTAGGTTTATCTGTCAGTTAAATTTTATTATATATTAGACGGGGGCTAAGTGTTCTGAATATGAATAAGTGGGAAGGTAAGATTTTTCACAGGTTTATCTGTCAGTTAAATTTTATTATATATTAGACGGGGGCTAAGTCGACGCCTCCTAAGAAAAACGTTCTATATTACCATAGAACGAAATCGTTTTTATTGCATGGGAATTCTGCTTACGTAGCAAGCTTTATGAAGAACAAATTTTTATTTTTCTATGACTTCTAATAGCCAAGATACTGAAATCGAATAACGTTCTATGTGATAGTAGGTACATGGAATAAAGACCGTTTTGTACATGCAACGTTTTACTTCGTCCTCATGACTCGCAATTTAGTGGCGCGGGCGGCGTTTCAAGATCACATCGACCGTTGTTTTACGGAATGTCAGTTTTTACGTCATAAGTCAGTTACCAAAATATTTTTCAGGTGAATAAGGATATTTTCTAAAAGTCTTAATTAAAGTGGTAACTCTATAAGAATATTTTGTGAACATTTTGTCGATTTGAATATTGTGAAAAAGTTCTGTTTATGTTTACTCAAATTAAGTCATAATTATTTTTTATTTTTGTATTTATATAACAAGGTTTGTCTGAAGTTGAGTAAGTAGATACGTATAGATGTTACAGATTTAACTAAGTACCTAAGTATTAACTAAAATTAACAAAATAGTTCTCCCCAACTCTTTGTAACTAAATCAGTGTATCTGATTAATTTGGTTTTGTTTTTGAACTTTTAAATTATTATAAGAGAATGCTTAGGTACCTACTGAGTCATAATATAAACTTTAATGCAAGTATTAAAGTAGCTATAGCAAAATTGAGACTATAACTACGTCGGATTATATTGATCTATTCAAAAATTTAATAATTTTATTAACTACAACATACAACAAAAAGTAAAGACTTAAAAAATATCAATTTAATATGGTTTTAATGATCTAGCACGTGATACATCAAACTATTCGTAAAACAACGTTCCACAATTAAATGTGACGCTTTTTTTAAAAGGTTTATCGTAAAACAATGTCAAATGATCATTATGTAACCTGTATTTTTTCTAGAGATTTTCGTAGAAAAAAGTCACATGTAAATATGTGACGCACATTTTTTTGTCAGTTTTCCTAGAATAATGACACATGAGCATATATGACCCACTAATTTTTAAATTAAAAGATTTAATAAACATGTTTTTAAGCTATTATGTAGTTTGTATCAACATTAATTTAATTGCTAAGTTTTGGCTTTCGCATATGAAGCATGTCCGACTTATGAGACAAAGTTCAAACTTGCAATCTTTGAGAGGCCGTCCTGAAAACCTCGAAAATTTCACATGGAACGTTTTTCTTGGGAGGCGTCGAAGTGTTCTGAATATGAATAAGTGGGAAGGTAAGATTTTTCACAGGTTTATCTGTCAGTTAAATTTTATCTGTTGGTGGTAAAATAAACCTAAGTGTTCTAAAAATTGATGAATGAGCATAAGATTGGGTTTTAACTACATGAATGCTGAAATACTTATAACACGTCGGAAATATCTGCGGACCTGGCTTGATGACGTCACGCAACTCGTACGTACTCGTCACGGTACTGGATAGGCGAAAACGGGGGAAGAGCGGGGGAAAGCGCATTCCAGCGAGGTCCGCAGATATTTCCGACGTGTTATACATATCTTTCACGCTTCTCTCCCGTCGAGGAAGAGACCATATCCCTCCACTCACTACGTACGATCCAAACACCAGCCATTCCCAATATTCAAAGACAGATAACTGTCTAAGATCGGCATGTCACGGATGTCACGTAGCTGTCACTTCTAATTTATCCTCCAGAAGAATCCTATAGACTTTTTGACAACGGTAGGTTTATAGGCACGAAAAATTATAAGACAGATAACTATTTCTAACTCCAGTAGGGCAAAACCAGAGATAAATAGAATATTGGGAACGGCCGTATAACCGATGTGCATTTCTTACCCTAATGTTGCCTGGAAGATATTGCTACCTAGCAATAAGGCCATCTGTTGCTTCTTATATTCTTGTTTGTGTCTGTACCATAAGTTTGTTGTGTTCAATAAAGAATATTTGTATTGTATTGTATTGTATTGTATGTAGGTATGAGGCTATTGATGAATGTGGATGAAGCGAAAGAAGTGAAGAAACACATAAACTTACAGTTTCCTTATTACAAAAGAAAACAATTAAGTATACCCCGTCAATTGTTAGCATAACATCAAGATAGTAATTCTCGCAACATTTCTATAAGATAACGACACACAGTATTGTTTTATGTTACACAACTATTAATTTCAGTATTGTTTGCTATTGTGTTGTACTGTGACAGTTTTTAGTCATTAGATATGTATGTCATTTTGAGATTTAAGAATTGCATATGTTTTGTGTTGGATCAGTTTTGGTGGGTGGATATTCTTAGAGTTCACATAGTAGCTTATCATGCATATTATTGTTATTTGGAATTTAGTAGCTACTAGAGGCAGCCCGTGACTTTGTACCCATTTACTGGCCATTTACTATCTTAGAAAGGTCACAATTATATTCTATGGCCCCTATATGTTGTTCTGATGTATAAGCTACAAAATTGCCAAGTTTTATAAAAATCTATTCAATGGTTTTTGCGTAAAAGAGTTACGGACTTCCTCACATCCATCTTTATGCTATAGGTATAGTCCAATAAAAAATAACGTACAAATATGTTTACAATATTCAATCGAATTCCATTTTTAATTGCTTCTATGGCAAATCAGCCAGTATCATCAATATTCCAAATTTGAATGAATGCATTTCATTCAAATCAGCACTAAGTATTTCTAATGTGGAACAAACGAAATTGGAATGAAACAAATTTCAAACTGACATCTAACAAACCAAACTTTAAAAAAGGAACACGACAAACGCCTAACACGACAATCTTTTCCATTTGAGAATCTCGACAATAGTTAGTAGCGAAACAAAACACGGCGCAGGCGAGAGACGTTCAAAGCGCGCGAAAGTACGAGCCCTCTTTATCTGCAGGGGGGGGACGAGTGCATCTCAAAGAAATGCAGATTTTACACGTCGCTACTCTTTGGGAGGCATGTATCGCGTTTCTGTATGGTCTGCAGAAACTTTACGTCTTAGTTCTGAAAGAAATGATAAACATATTTGGAGGAATATCTTAGTTTTTCTTTGAGCGAAAGAGGTGTAAACCCTAAACCAACGGGCATGTATGAGGCGACTGATGAGTGTGGATGAAGCGAAAGAGGTGTGTTTGGATCGAAGCAAATGGAAGGAATTGGTTTCTGCCTACCCCAATGGGAGACAAGCGTGACGGATATGTATGTATGAAAGAGGTGTGTTTGGATCGTAGCAAGTGGAAGGAAGTGGTTTTTGCCTACCCCAATATATGAGAGGCGTGACGAATATGTATGTATGTATTTTGATCACACATTGACTTGCCATATATTTCCTTGGAGGTTAGAAACGCAGCGTGGGACGGCTATCTGCTAGAAGGACCGACGACCTAGTGAAAATCGTAGGGTCTTATTGGATGCAGGTGGCAATAAACTGGTCGTGTTGGAAAATAATTAGGCTGAAATGATAAAAATGATGGAGACTCAGCAGTACCCTAAACTGACGTGCATGTATGAGCCGGCTTGTGGATATGGATGAAGCAAGGGAAATGTGTTTGGATTGCAGCAAGTGGAGAGAAGTGGTCTCTGTCTACTGCAATGAGAAACATGCGTGGCAGGGTATATATCTAATACCCACGACCTGCAATGCAAACACACTTCTTTTGCTTAATCTACATTCATCAGTTGTCTCATACATGCACGTCGGTTTAAGGTATAACCTTCTCTTAACTTGGCTTTTCTTTGACAAATTCCCAATTTGGCTATACGTTATATGCCATCAAAAGTCTTAGACCTTCCACCACGCTGGTGTTATACGGGTGACAAAAATGTAGTAGCTATCTAATGATATTTACATACATACATCCATATCTGTCACGCCTGTCTCCCATTGGGGTAGGCAGAGACCACTTCCTTCCACTTGCTACGAACCAAACACACCTCTTTCGCTTCATCCACACTCATCAGTCGCCTCATACATGCCCGTCGGTTTAGGGTACTCTTGACTTGGCCTTTCTTGAACAAGTCCCCGATTTGATCGAGGTGCATTTCAACTATCTCTTAACGTCTTTTTCCGATAAATAAAAAGGAATAAAAGGTTTAGGGTTTTAATGAATTTTATGTGTTAAAAACCACTTGACTATTTTGCTGTCCGTACCAAATATGAGACTCATTATAGCAAGACAGTGGAGGATTCCTCTAAAATATGTCAAACGTAAGTACAGGCGAGTAGTAACTATTCCTTTTGCACTAGTTTCGTATTAATGTGAGGATAAATTTTAAATACTTCATTTTATAAAGAGACAACTTTGTCTTGAGTGTGAGTGTTGCCTGTTTATGAACGTGTATCTTTTTTGAATTACTGTAAAGGATTATTTTTTAAACACGAGTGCCTAGTTCTATGAATTATAAATAAATTAGAGGCTGCCCGCGACTTCAAACGCATTTTTTGTCATATCTTGGACAAAATCATGATATCTCAAAATAATATAGCCTAAGTGTTATTCTGATGTGCAAGCTATAATATTGCCTTTCATCTAAATATATTCAGTAGTTTTTGCGTGAAAGAGTAGCAAATATTCATCCATCGGCAGAAACATTAACATTTATAATATTAGTAGGAAGTAGGAACATCGTGCCGTCTCATTCTGTTTTTGACAATGACAGTGACAGCTATGGTTGTAATAGAGCATTAGATTAATTGTTTAGCGCTTTTATTGCAAAAGAGTAACAAACAACCTCACTTCCATCGCCACAACCTACATTTATAATATTAGTTAGGTTAGTAGGATTGTCATTGATCTAATGAAACAATAAGATTTTCTTCACGTCCAAGGTACGTTAATATAAATAGTAACAAACACCCATCCATCGGCACAAATATTGTCATTTTTAAAATAATTAGGAGGATTGCTAGGTAGTTACTTATATCAAATACAAAAATTTTCTTCCATGGGTACTTTAATATAGTGTGATTTTAAATTAGTGAATGATAGAAAAGGATATGCATGTACTCGTGATAACAAACAATTTTTACTACGGGACCAAGGTCGAAATCATAAAAAAGAATTGTTCTCCCATACTATATATACCATACAGCTGATGCATTATGTATTCAAATTTTTTTTAACGATATCGACCTTGGTCCCATAGTAAAGAGTTGTTTGTTACCACGAGTACATGCATATCCTTTTCTATCGTTCACTAATTTAAAGTCACCTTATATAGCACGAGCCACACAGGCTGTACAGCTGAGTACCCTGCACTCATACAATTTACAGCACTACGCTATTTTCAATTAGACCCCTAATGGCTCACGGTCCACCGATGCGCCGATTGTCTCATTGGTGGATTTTATAGAGCTGTTAGTGCAAGTGTGATTACTTGGTTTTGGTATGATTTTGTGTGAACCCGTTTAAAAATTATGCTATTCTGTCTACTAAGCTTTCTTTTATAGGGCTACAGGTATCATCAAATATATTTGAATCATTTGGTGTGGGTTGTCAATGTTCAGATTGAACAACTGCATTGGTCTAACAAAGGAGTCTTGTTGAAAGAAAACTTAATAAACTCTTTACGCAAAATAACAAAAAGCATACCTTCTAATTCTACTCCTACTAGGGAAAGAGAAATAAAGAGAAATAATAAAGAGAAAACCTCATAGAAAGACAATTCACTGATCGGCTGAAACTACTTAGGTTTTATTCCAAAAATCTTACAGAAAAACAATTCACTGGAAAATAAATCAAAGGTAATAACAGCTCTATAAACTTCTCTAACCAACGATACAGGCACACCCTTTCGAAAAACTTTCCTTTTAATCGTTTTACATTACGATCGTAATGGTACAACTTCAGCTATTATTGTTATTGAAATTATTCCAATATGCCATTTTATTACCTATCAGAACATTGCAAGGAGGAACAACCCTTTGGGGATAAGAAATTATGGAGTTTTCGCGTTAATTTGTGTTCGGAAATTGAATTTCTGTTTTGTTTCTTTTGTTTTATTTATGTTTTACAGAATAGGCGCCACTAGATGGTCACAGACGCCGAGGTAGACCTCGAAAATAAGTCTGCTAATTTAAAAATAGCCTCAGTTGTATGTCAATGGAATTTTTGGCACATTTGGTATTCTGCTAAACAATGGCTTACATTGATTGCGACCAATTTTTGTTTTTGACACATTTGGTATTCTGCTAAACAATGGCTTACACTGCTTGCGACCAAATATGTCAAAAAAATGACATCGTCACTCTCACTGACACTCTGCCGACACACATCACACTTAACTGAGACTATTTTAAATTATCAGACTTGGGCCCCAGTATGCATTTTCAAGGAAATGGTGGGACGCTACCTGGAGACCTTTTTAAATGGAAAACAGAAGAGGCCTTTGTCTAGCAGTGGGATAAATACTCTCAAATCCTCTGTGCGAAATACATTAAAAAATAAAAAAAAAATCACGAATATTTTTAGAAAATCTCGGTTTAATTTCCACTCATCTTAATTTTAGATTAATTTTATCTTTAAGTACTCAGTGCTTTTTATAATCTCTAGCCAAGATGTGTTGCGGAGGTTGTTGCGGATGCGGGTGCTGCGGATGCGGCTGCCCTTGCATCACGATCCACACATGCTGTACAAAGATCTGCTGAAGAGCTGGTCTCCACAGCGCTGCGGCCACCGAGCTAGCCATGGCGCTCGGTTTGCTCGCCAGTGCATTTAGTTTCATGTGTATATAGGTTATGGCCATAGTGATGTTTTGTGGAAATAAACTATGAAAGTAAGAGTAAGACTATGTGAATAATTTTCTTAGCGGTTCAGCCGCATTTAGGTTTAATTTCGATCAACCGCTATTGCGAGTGACCCGTCAAACTGCTACCGCTAGTGTGGAAGCGTTCTAACAGCCGTTCCCAATATTCTATCTATCTCTGGTTTTGCCCTACTTAAGATCATCATCATCATTTATTTAAGAGCCAGGCTCTTGTCGGTGGAGTAAACGCCATCTTTGCCTTTCCTCTGCCAGCAATTTCACTTCCTGATACGACACGACGCCAATCCTCTCTTTCACTTGAGTGAAGTAAGTACGTCTTGGTCTTCCTCTTCCTCTCTTACCCTCAATCTTTCCTTCAATGATGTTCTTTAAAAAATCGTCGTGTCGTATCAAGTGCCCTATCATCTTTCCTCTTTTATTCTCTACTACTTAAGATAGAAATACTAAATTATCTATCTAAGAATTTATAGATCCCTATAAGCCTACCGCCGTCAAAAAATGTATGGGATTCTTCTGAAGGATAAATCAAAAGTGACAGCTCGGTGGCAGTTGAGTACTGACGGTCTCAGGTCTGTCTTTGAAGGTCGCAGGTGAAGAGGAGTGTCGGTATTCCGGAGGCCGCTCTCCCTATCCTCTGCGACCGTGTGGCAGGCAGCGAGGCCACAGATCTGGCTCGCTGCGGGGAGACCGTGGGTGGCGGAATCGGAGAGTCCGTCACTCACCACTGGTTGGTCTCCGAGGAGGTGCGGCTGACGTGTTTGGTGTTTTGACACGTTAGCCGCGGAGAGAGGATGGGCATTTGCTCGAGATGTATCTGCTTCGGCGGACACCGCCGACAGGGTTCGCGGACGTATGAGGAAGCTTTCCCGTGTCCCTGTCACTTGGCGAAGAGAAGAAACACCATGGGGTTTTAGTCGGTGCGAGTCCGACATAACCCTTCGTCTTTCTCCGAGACGAAGGGTATCCATAACGGATTTCCCCATGATAAAAAAAAAAGGTCTGTCTTTGAATATCAGTTGTTTGAATATAAGTTGATGCATAGTTGTGTTCTTCTAAATGCAAAAGTTGCTTCTGAAACCCCAAAAACTCTTAACCCAATATGCCTTAAACACATTTCCACAAAAAAGAGATCCTTAAAAAACCGACTACTTAATTTGAACCATTGGTTGTAATCGGGTCGTATCGCGGGATCGGGGGTTCGATTCCCGCGGGTTGTAATTACATTGTTAGTCGCATGCGATATTCATGTGTTATGAACGAGATTGAGTCGTCTTGATACTTGTTTTTTTCTATTTTGTGTATTTATTGGTTATTAGTTGCTATAAACATTGTCGACTATAGTGACAACAACTGGTGAATACCTAAAAATACAATAAGATATGTATCTGTCTAGGCAGAGACCACTTTCCTTTATTTGTTTCGATCCAAAAATGCTGTGCATGTATAAGGCAATAAATATGTTTTATTGCTTGATATCTATGTTTTAATCTGATACCTAAGCTACAACATAGCTTCATAAAAATCAGTCCCGTGATTTTTACGAGAAAGAGTAACAAACATCCTTACATCTGTCGCCATAAACAGTAAGTAGGTTACCTTATTCCATCTACAGTCAGCCCGTCACGTCCCACTGCTGGGCAAAGGCCTATCTTCTCTATTAGTAAGTCAGTCACATCCCACTACTGGGCAAAGGCCTTCTTGCTCTCCATCCAGTTGTATAATATATAATCTTTCAACAATCATTTATATTATCAAGTATCAAAACTACTTCACTATAGTATCCAATACATTTTGATACTTGCTGATAAGAAAGTCAGTTGAGTATTTAATATACATAATTTGTTTTAACGTACGTCTGAACGTACTAAACTGTACTTTTACTATAGTAACCAATTGTTATAATGATCATTGTGTAACGTGAATAAAGGTTTTTTTTTAAGTCACATTTTTTTTTTATGTTTTTATTTTTATTTTGGATTCTGCCAGAGTCAAGTGATGTATGTACTTAAAGCTTAATCTATCTATAATATAAAAATGAATCGCAAAATGTGTTGGTAAGCGTATAACTCAACAACGCCACGACCAATTTTATCAATTCTTTTTTATTAATGTTCATTGAAGTCCAAGAATGATTTTTATGGTGATAAAAATTCGAATAATTTCCGGAAAAGACCAAAAAAACCCCTTTTTTCATACAAATGTTTTTAACTAAAATGTAGGAAAAAAATGCTGAAAATTAATAGGGAGGTAGCTAAGAACCAGAAGAAGAACATAGAATTTAAAAAACTTCTGCTCATTTAAAAAACTCTAAGGCGGAACGAAGTTCGCCGGGACAGCTAGTTTAATAATATAATAATATAATTATTTTACTATAAACAGGTAAGTAAGTAATATTAGGTATATAATTTATGCAGACAAACATCTCTGAACATCGATGTCTTTAGTGGAAACCGAATCCATGACCTTTGGCATGGTAGTAGAGTCACCAACGATAATGTTGTAAAGTTTTCATTAAAATCTGTTCAGCGGTTTTTTGCGTAAAACATCCTAAAAACCATTCATGTGCCCTATCTTTGACATTTACAATTAGGATACACAAACACCCAGACTTGAGCCAAACACCATAATAATGTTTATTGCTAGTAGGAATACAAGCCACGACCTTCGTACCACCCACTTCTTCAGGGGTTCAAATCTGCTAATTTATTTACAATATTTCCAGTTGTGTGTCAGCAAAGTGTCAATGACATGAAATGAAAAGAATGAATGAAAAATCATTTAATCCTGTCGGTTTTGACAACACTTAGGACGAGTCATTTTTTGACACATCTGGTCGCAATCAGTGTAAGCCATTGTTTAGAAGAATACCAAATGTGTCAAAAAATGCCATTGACACTCTGCCGATACACCACTGAGACAATTTTAAATAAGCAGCTAGCTTAGCATGGCACTCCGTGACAAGACGTTGTCATGCGTTTGTCACGCTTACGTCTCTGTCTATAGTTTTAAATGTGATAAGGACAGGATGCGTGAGATAATTGTCGCGGCACGCCGTGCTAAGCCCCCTGGTCGCAATCAGTGTAAGCCATTATTCAGAACAATACCAAATGTGTTAAATATGCCATTGATACTCTGCATATACACAACTAAGACAATTTTAAATAAGCAGACTTGGGCCCAAGTTTATCCTATAGCATAACTATACCTATTACTTTCCCTCTTCACCTTTGAAAGGCCCGAATCTTGTCAGTTATCTAAAAGTAATAAATTACATGCAAGTTAATTGATTCCTTATATTGGGGGAGTCAGCGATGCGTCACTCTTATCAAAGACTTAATAAAAGCAGATGTATGTATGAGGGAAGGTTTGCTTGCTGTTCGTAAAGATAGATATTTTGTTAGTATTGAATGGTAGAAATATAGAAGGTTTGAATAAAGTGGTAGAATTTGAGACGATGGCTTACTTGTATTCAGTTTAGAGAATAAACAGATTAGCTATATCTTAGAAACTAATGAAAGATGACCAAAGCGGGAGTGGATGAAAATTTTGGGAAGTGAAGCTCAAGGAGAATATCATCATATCAGCGTAAAGCTGCCCACTGCTGAGCAAAGGCCTTTGGCAATAAACTATTCGGGTTGGAAAAGCAAAGACAATATACCTCGATCAAATTGGAGATATACTAAAAAGCCATGTCCAGCTAGCTTAGCATGGCACTCTGTGACAAGACGTTGTCGTGCGTTTGTCACGCTTACGTCTCTGTCTATAGTATTAAATGTGATAAGGACAGCATACGTGAGATAATTGTCGCGGCTCGCCATGCTAAGCCCCCTGAGTACCCTAACCGACGTGCATGTATGAAGCGAGTGATGAATGAGGATGAAGTGAAAGAAGAGTGTTCGGATCGTGGCGAGTGGAGGGAAGTGGTCTCTGGGAAAGAGGCGTGACAGATATGTATTTATGTGTAAATAGTCACCATGCATGTGGATGGAAGTGGTCTCTGCCTAACCCGATAGGAACTCCCACATGTCATGATGTATGTAGTATCCCTATGGAAGCGTGACAGATATGTATGTATATATATTTGATAGAAAAACAAAACTTTGCAAAAGCATCAGAACTCAAGCACTTAAAGCATTGTCCCCATACAATAGTGGAGTTATTTCATCGGATCGCCCCTTCAACCGAAACCGCTAACAAAGGACTTCCTACCGCACACTTTCTTACACATCATGTGTCTAATTACAATCGTATTGGTGGAGAGGATGTTACCAATAGAGGCAGCATACGTGGAATACAGGGGCTCAAATCTGCTAATTTAAAATAGCCGCAGTTGTGTGTTGGCAGAGTGGTAATGAAGCGGTGGTAGCCCAGTTGGTAGAACGCTTGCCTCGAATTCTGAGGGCGCGAGTTCGAATCCTGGTGTGGGCACGTACCTCTGAGTTTATTTCTCATGTACGGATCAATTTATTCGATTACCACTTGCTAACGGTGAAAGAAAACATCGTGAGGAAACCTGCATACACCAGAGAAGAAATTCGAAGGTGTATGTGAAATCCGCCAACCCGCACTTGGCCAGCGTGGTGGATTACGGCCTAATCACTCTCTGTACGAGAGTAGGCTCGTGCCCCTCGGTGGGGACATATATGGGCTGCTATAGATAGAGTGGCAATGGCATTTTTGACACATTTGGTAAATAATGGCTTACACTGATTGCGAGCAAAAGTGTCAAAAAAAATACATTGACACTCTTATTGACTCGCTGCCGACATACAACTGAGAATTTTGTAAAGTCTGCTAGACTTGGGACCCAGGACTGAGTTTATAATGAGGCGCTTAGATGCTGAGAGATATAAGTCGTGGTCTGAAGCCACTGTATGGTGGCTAATAAGATTACTATAGAAGACCACGGAGGACTAACGTAGATGGAATAAAAGAGGGAATAGAAGTTGTGTCGTATGAAGTCTAGATCAAATAAACAGCAGAGAATAGAGTAGAGTGGTGAAGATTCCACCGACTAGATAATATAATGATGATAATACTAAAATGAAATATTAATTTTATTATATGTTTCTGTGTTTATGCCTGAGATTTGTAAAACTTAAATTGAAAAGAGCAACCCTACAGAGTTTCTTGCTAGGTTCTTCTCTGGGGAAAACTGCACTCTTGCGAATCTAGCATTAACTTTTAAAAATGACCCGTCCTAAGTGTTGTCAAAACCTACAGGATTAAATGATTTTTCATTTCATTTCATTTTATTTCACCAAAGATTGTTATTGTTGACGTATGACAGATACTATTTTCAGTGGCAATAGTACCTATTAAGTAAAGGAGGTATATGAGTGACACTGTTTATTAATCACTTAACCAATAAATTTGTCACCTGGTACCTCTATAAGTTACATACTCGATGGTATAGATGACCAACAGGTGAACACCGAAGCATAACGGGTATCACTCATGCGGAAATTCTTACAAAAAATAACTTTAACACCCTCAATTTAAAGACGAAAGTACCTTGAATCGATTTCAAGGATATGGAAGATATAAAAGATACAAAAGTTATTGATCATCGATAGCTCTTGAGTGTGAAGATATAGGGTTTAATATTGGGTGTGCGGTTTAAACAATCGTTGGTATTGGAAAGGTCAATAGCAACAAATTCGGTTTTGTTAATTATAATTACGCAATCGGTGGGGTTTTTTGGGTGGAAAACGAATTATTTGAATTTGATGAGGTTTTGATGATTAGGTTAAGCAAAATATGTTTTTTTAACTAATTATGAAATATAATTAGCATTGGCATCATACATGAAACAAAATATACAAAACCAGACAGCAGACTGAAAAACAGCTAAGTAAAGAGAACCGTTGGATGTGGGCAGCGCAAGATCAGTCGTTGTGGAGATCCTTGGGGGAGGCTTTTGTCCAGCAGTGAACGTTCATAAGCTGACATGATGTTGATGATTAAAGAAAACAAGAGTATGCTAAATAGACATCGCCCTATCAGGGTCCATATCTATGCAAAACCTATGGATGAATTTGAAATAATGACAAAACGGAAACAAGTAGGCGGAGACCACTTCCTTCCACTTGCTACAATCCAAACATACTTCTTCATCAACCACATTCACCAGTCGCCTCATTCATTATCAGTTTATTAGGGGTGGTCTCCACCTACTCCGATGGGAAAGACACATGACAGATATGTATATATGTATGTAAAGCCAAGGTACCAAAAGATACAAAGCAAAAATATAAACAAAGTTAGCAAACAGGAAGAAATTCCATCTAGGAAAGAATTTCCATTATAAAAACATGAAGCGATTTAAAAGCCATTCAGAATATCAATTTATAGGAACATAGCATTTGTAATGAACTGTTTAATGACCTTATAAGTTCAATTGTATTGAAAACGATGATCTGTGAAACATAGGAAGTGAAATAATGGGGACTACGTTATTTTATTATCATACAGGGCGTTAAACAAAAAAATATTTAAAAATATAATTATCTATGTCTAAACTTACCATACTTGTATTTGAAAAGAGTAACCCAACAGACTTTCTAGCTAGATTCTGCTCAGAAGAAAACTGCTACTTTGCGAATCTTGCGTTAATTTTAAGAAATAACATTGACATATTTCTAGTTTTGACATTTTTTGACATGTTTTGGCAACGATAAATATCTTATGACATATTTCTAATGCTTTGGTTTCGATATACTTAAAGATAATTTGAGTTTAAGTTTATAGAAGTATCAATTAGGTTTAAAAATTAAACTTAGTCGTATTTCAATAAGATTGCTTAAAATTTTGACGTCATCTTCAATCGGCAATCTCGTTAAATCTTATGTGACAATAAAACATTCCGGGACATATTTTTTTTGTTAGGTATATTTACATGGATAAGAAAACTTCGAAATTATATCTAAATCTTTTTAAATGTCAAATCAAAATTGTCAATTTTTATTTTATTCTTGGGCAATAACTATGTCTCTGTGTTGTAATATTAATTCTACTTGCTGACAGCTGCTTTTTATCACCAGCTGTTTCCTATTCAATATCGTAACACCCTGTATCACCGATAATAAAATTATCGTCGTATTCAAGTAACGAGCATTGACTAATATAACTAAAAAGAACATCAGCGGCCCTAGAACAGCTCCTTGTGGAGCCTCGCGTGCGAAGCGGAATAATGTAACTAGTCAATACAAATGAGTCATAACGAGACAACGTACGGTGGTTAAATGAATAACTGACGGTTTTTTTTCTTTCATTTTTTAAAGGAAGTCAGTTTTATGAGGTAAATGGTATGATGGAAGAGGTCGAAAGCTTTCTATAAAACTTTTTTCTGTAGTTTCGTCGTTTGGAGTTGTTTTAATAAATCTGAATTTTCATTGTTTCGGAGATTCTAATTGGAATCGAATATTGTATTAAGGTACCTATTCTATAGGTAAATAAAGCTTATGTATACTAAACCTCATTTCAACGTTGAAATATAATTTGTCAATTTCTTAAATTTTTTGATAAATTACTTTATTTATTTATGATTTTTAATCTATTATGGCACAATAAAAACTATACTCTTACACTACATTATTATTTTTTATTTCAACTTACAAGACTAATATAAATATTACCAATTGGCAATAAAATCCTTAAAATATAAAAAAAAATCGCCATGAATTCATATTTAATTACTAACAAACACTAATTCTTTAATTATAACTGACCTTAAAACAAAAATTTATTATTATGAAGAAAAACATCGTAAAACGCAATCAAATAGAAAACAGATAAAAAAACAACTGCTACTCGATACCACTCGATGCCAAACAAATCGATAAAATCGATTCGTTAAAAACTCACAATAATTAACAGCTGATACCACATGTCATTCTAAACAAAAGCTTGGGTACATGTAAAACTAATTATTCTACCACAACAGAAAGAGAAGGAGATACAAATACTATAAAGAGAGACAAAGAGGTAAATATTTGAGATCGGAAGCAGATTACCACGCACCACTGACTACGACCGAATATGTTTTTTACTAATTAAAACTGCTAGTTGAAAAATTGTGTGTTGGTCAATTTATTTAAATGTTTGAGGTTAATGCGCATACGCAAGTCATTATGTAGGGGCGATGGACAATGGAATGATAGGACTTTTATAGGGCAATTTAATTATTATTCTATTTGATTCGAATTATTGAGTTAATTAGGCATTAGAAGAAGTCCTTTTCTATTTCTTGGCGTTACACGATATAGTTTATGCCTATATATGTGTATGTATACCAATGGCATCCTATTTATATTATTAGTTGATAGATATTTTTCGACGTTTTCCTCATACTATTAAGTGATCAACATCTTAAGCTCTATCGTTTGAGATAATAATAATAATAATAACTCTATATAAAATCTTGTACCCAGACTCCATACTCCCAGACCCATGGTCCTTTTAGGTAATGTTTGTGCCGATGGATGTTTGTTACCTACTCTTTCACCCAAAAACTACTGAATAGATTTTGATGAAACGTGGCAATATTGTAGCTTACACATCAGAATAACATACTATTTAAAGATATCATGATTTTTTCTTAAGATACGACCATAAATTCGTACGAAGTCGCTGGCAGCATCTAGTAAGCTATAAAACAGAGGCTCAAAAGGTCATTTTAGGAATGTATGAGGCGACTGATGAATGTGGATGATGCGAAAGAAGTTTGCTTGGATCGTAGCAAGTGAAAGGAAGTTTTTGCCTTCCCCGATGGGAGAGAGGCGTGATAGATATGTATGTCGGTAGATAAGTATAATCTTGAAGAGACTGTTCATTAGTATTCATAAAGCTTCAATATAAGAATTCACACAAATACACTGGCAAATTCTTTTGCAGTCATCATCTTCATCATCATGTCAGCTTATGGACGTCCACTGCTGGACAAAAGCCTCCACCAAGGATCTTCACAACGACCGGTCTTGCGCTGCTCACATCCGTCGGCTTCCAGCAACTTGCAGTTCTTTTGCAGTACTTTTAATTAATTCTTAAACTAATGCGTTTGTCATTCGATTCCCAAACGTTTTTTAACAAGGGTGGGAAAAAGTGTCCATGAAATAGATTCGTTCTGCTCATCCAAACTAGAGCAGTAATCTGATCTGACTGCAGTATGTTTTCTCTTGCATCTGTCATCGCTTCAACCCTATCTAAGAATTTGCATATGCCATTTATAGCCGTGGCATTATCATAGTTTTGCTATTTAGCTTCCACCGTTTCGTTTCTATCACTTATTATCATGGCACTTGAATCGATTTTGGTTTGACTGCAAAAATTTTGTAATGCAAATTTTTGTATGTTGCGTTTTTGATAGTTGCGTCATTGTTATTGGATTTATAGACTTTTGTTATAGATTTAAGGTTAGTTTTAGAGTGGGTTATAATCTGGGAATGTTATAGTTTAATGGTTTATGTAAATTTTTCGATAAGGAATAATTTTTGCTATCATTTTTCAATAGCTCATTAAAGCTTGCTTTAAGCTAGTCTTCCGTAAATGCTATTGGTTTTAAAGCCATATTGTGTGTAATCCTGAATGCATTTATTGTGCCAAGACCTATTTTATGGTGTTCATTTGAATTTCGATGGTGTTTTGAAGGGTTTATTTGCATGATTGTGATTTAGTGCCATTTTTGAGACGTCCACGATTTATGGGTTGAAAATAAATGCACTTTGCATGAATCGGGTCATTATAGGTTTCGTGCTACAATTGTATTTTGGGTTGTTGGTGTTTTCGAGTTTATTTGGAACCTTGATGTGCTTTTGTTTTTCCTTTTCAGATTCATTGGTAAACAAAACACTTAGACCCAGAACACACGGTGAAACGCAACTGTAACGCAATTGAAACTGCTAGTTACTTTTGAGTTGCATCGCAGTTTCTGCTATAGACTTCCTTAGAAAACCACACACGACGCAACTGAAACGAAACGTTTCAAACTAGTTGCATTGCAACTCAAAAGTAACAAGCAGTTTCAGTTGCGTTTCACCATGTGTTTTTGCGCTTACAGGTCCCAAATCTGCTAATTTACAATATTCTCAGTGGTGTGTCGGCAGAGTGTCAATGACATTTTTGGCACATTTGGTCGCAATTAGTGTAAGCCATTGTTTAGCAGGGGGCTTAGCATGGCGAGCCGCGACAATTATCTCACGTATGCTGTCCTTATCACATTTAATACTATAGACAGAGACGTAAGCATTACAAACGCACGACAACGTCTTGTCACAGAGTGCCATGCTAAGCTAGCAGAATACCAAATGTGTCAAAAATACCATCGACTACCGACACACAACTGAGGCTCTTCTAAATTAGCAGACTTGGCCCATGGTTTTGGAGAAGGTCAAAGTTAATTTTCCGTTAAAACTAAAGTTGTTATGTTCCGGAACCTATATCTTCAATCGTAAAAATCGATATTAATTCAACGCAATCTATATTATTATCTATAAAAGTAGTATTCCTCAATTATTAACGGACGATATTTTATACTATACTTTCATTTATTTTACTGATATGTTGATATAGAGACGGCTTTTATATTACAATCAGAAAACTGTAGTGTAGTAAAAGTTAGCTAATAATAAGGCCTAAAATTTGACATCTCGGTAGTGTGTCCTACTGTAACGGTGTCTATACACCAAAGCCACCAGCCAGGCGGCGGCTTACGTCATTTTCAAACATTTTCATTGAATTTTTTTGAATGATGCTGGCGGCAATGGATGTGTAGACAGATACCATAACGCATTATTTTTTAAAATCTGTACAGGTAGTTTCGGAGCAGTATTTTTTCTTAACAAATCTTTTATCTTTATAATATACCTAGTATAAGTATACTGAAACTGGAAGAAGTGAACTGAAGTGTACTATGTGGATGAAGCAAAAGAGGTGTGTTTGGATCGTAGCAAGTGGAAGGAAGTGGTCTCTGCCTACCCCAATGGGAGAGAGGCGTGACGGATATGTATGTATGTATAAGTATACTGGTATAGTTGTATATTATGTAGAAGTAAATAAGTGTATGTAACTGTAGAAGTGTAGAATGTAGATATAGCTGTAGAAATACACAAAAGTCTGTCTCCATACTATGAAACCGATACAAAAGAGATTGGCAGGTGTAGTTCGCTTCATTTAACACATGGCTGGTACCCGATAGACACGCATGAAGCGTCTTACTAACAACCAGCGTAACTTGACACGTAACACTCTTACTAAGTCTTCGGTGTGAAGAGTCAGGTTATATTGGATGGTAGCATGAACCGTCTTACTAACAACCAGCGTAACTTGACACGTAACACTCTTACTAAGTCTTTGGTGTGAAGGGTCATCTTAACTTGGACGGTAGCATTAGGCGCCAAACAGCTAAGGTAACCTGACACCTAGCTCTTTTACTAATCTTCGATGTGAAAGGTCAGCTTAACTTGGACGGTAGCATGAGGAGTCTTACATACAGCCAAGGTAAGTTGATACGTAGCAGTTTTATTAAGGCCTCAGTGTGAAAGGTCTGCTTAACTTGGTTGGTAAGTACAAAGTAACATGCAATAAATACATCGAATGTTATTAAACGGAGTAACTGATATCTAGAGGATTTTGTGTTTTGTTTAAAAAGCGCTTTTTGATCTAATTTAGGTTTTTTCCGATTCTTTATTTAAACATTTAAAAAGTGCCTTTTATATTGCTATTATCTTAAAAATCCGTTAAGTATATAAGTCAGCAAAATACAAAATAAATAATCACCAATCTAAATTGCTTCAGTATTATAAAAATATTCGATCGATTGAAGAAAAAATAATTATTACATCGGTACCTTTTTATTAAATCTTTATTTTAACGGTAATAGCGTTTGGAAAAGTGTCTTTTAAATTGCTATTTATCTTTAAAATCCGTTTCTTAAATCAGCTCAAAATATTTAAAAAAAGAAACAGCTTTAAATTCTATAACAATAATACTCTATGACACTCACCTTCTTTAAAAAACAAAACAAAACCGCCAGTTACTTATTCAAATAAAGAACACCAACGGCCATTATTCAAATGTGGAATTAGCGTTCGATATTTGAAATTGAATAAGGAATGATTATCGGTTTGGGATTGCTCCCCCGCGATGGTTTGGGTGGTCGGGGCTGTTTGTATACGAGTAAAATGGACTTTAAGAAGAAGGTAAATTCATACTGTCTCAAATTTCTGCTAAGTGGAAAAGAACATACATCAATCAATACATATCTGTCACGCCTCTTTCTCATCGAGGTAGGCAGAGACCACTTCCCTCCACTTAATATAATCCAACCAAACACACTTGAATATATTTTTTTAAAATAATGTCAAAATATTTCTTTTTTTATAAACTAAAAGCTTCTATTACCAAAAAATCTATCTCATATCGAACGCATAAAAACTTTCAATATTACAATCTTATTTTTATGCATTTTTTCGCCGAATTTAAAAAATTTCTAATTCTTAAAAGCTTAATTAATTTTAATTAATTTTAATAAACAAAGTTAAAGATTAGCTTAAAAAAATAATAGTTTTATTTCGCAGACTTAACCTACATAGCATTCGAAATGTCAATATTAAAATGTCCGACCACCTCTATAGCATCACAATCGAAATGCATTTGTGTCGTCTTTTCATTATCATGTTCCCTTGCATTTCCGGCGTGACGTAATAACAATATGGCGTCTTACATTTTATACTACTTTCGTTTTTAGTATCGTTATTTGAATATCGAAGATGGATTTTCGATATTTTTGAGTAGGTATATTTTTGGAGAGAAGTGGTCTCTGCCTATATCAAAGGGAGAGATATGTAAGTATGTAAGTATTTTTGACTAAGATCTGTTGATTTGGCAACAGTTATACCTATACATACCTAGGTACGTAAATTATGGCTAAAGGCAGGTCAACTACCTATAAATTGTATTGTATTGATCAACCACGTAACATTTTCAATATCCCAAGCATTCCAATCTATATCATACCTATCTAAGTATATTTACATTAAATAAATACATACATTATGTAATAAAATCTCATTCAATAATTATCTGCACGAAACCTCAGATTTCTAAGTTCAAAATCCTAATCTGTGAGTTTTTTTTTTATTCGTCCATTTAGCACAGGCAAAGATCAGAAACCATGCAACCTAGTCTTTAGTACTGTTAAGTTTCTTCCACAATTATTTAAATGCCTATATTTTTAATTCCATTATCGATCATTGCAAAAATACAAAACCCAACATCAACCCAATGCCCTCTATGCTCCACATAAAAAACGTAGCAACCGAAATCGCAAAAAATCTTGAACCCGTCAAAAACACAAAGAAACTTATTATAATAACATCAATTATTATATTCGCAATACCGAACGGGTTGTCCTCTAAATGTGGATTAATGATCCAAAATCGATACGGTTTGGCACTATAGATCATCAATATAGATTACACGGTACAGTTGCGAAGTCGTTATGCACAGAAATTGTATAAATCTTGGACACAAAAAATTATTATTTTTTCTTTCAGGTCTTCCGCTATAGTTTAATATGAAGATATTTGTTAAGAAATAGAAATAAAGGTTTTTAAATGGTTAATCAAACGCTACTGCGTTTTGTTTGAATAATTTCATACATAACATACATACAAATCCGTCACGCCTCTCTCTCATTGGTGTAGGCAGAGACCACTTCCTTCCACTTGCTTCGATACAAACACACCTCTTTCGCTTCATCCACACTCATCAGTCGCCTCATACATGCCTGTCGGTTTAGGGTTCTCTTGATTTGGCCTTTCTTTTATAATTTCATATAACTTAGTAAAAAAAAAAACGCGAGGGCGGTCCAAACGCTAGTATGTACCTAACTACCCTTTTCACAGTTACCTAACTATAAAATAAGCAGCAAATACGCTTATGCGAACGTACCTCGATCAAATCGGGGACTTACTCAAGAAAAGCCAAATCAAGAGTACCCTAAACCGACGGGCATGTATGAGGCGACTGAAGAGTGTGGATAAAGCGAAAGAGGTGTGTTTGGATCGAAGCAAGTTGAAGGAAGTGGTCTCTGTCTACCCCAATGGGAGAGAGGCGTGACGGATATGTATGTATGTATGTATGTAATACGCTTATTTTTACGCTATTCCACTATTTTAACGCATTTCTACTAAAGCCATAAAAAAATAAAACATAATAAAAACTGCACTTAACACTGGCCAGTAAAAAGCATCAACAAAAAAAGAACAACATTATTCCATATTCAAAAACGTACTTCCGATTCGAAAACCGAACGCCATCAATTAGAGTAACTCAATACTGTGTCACATTAAAATGACGAGCACTAATGGAATTCGAAATTTGAATTACAAATACGTTCGAATGGATCGGAAGGATCGGATTCTGTATCATTCATTCATTTCCATTCACTCGTTCGTTTGAACGGATGTTGCGGTTCGAACTCTTTGAGTGTTGATTTTGTATTTTGAATTTCGAATCGCTGTGCTTTAATAAAATTAATGGCATTTTGCATAACGGCTTAAGTGTTTGTTGCCAGTTTCAATTACATTTTTCAATCATAATTTATCTCTGTTTTTAAATTACTATCCTATAAATATTGTGAATATCAATGTTTGTGCCAATGTAGGTATGTGAAGATGTTTGTTACTCTTTCATATCAAAAACCACTGAACAGATTTTAATGAAACTTAGCAGTATTCTAGTTTACACATCAGGATAACACTGTAACTTGAACTCGTAAACATAGCTGGATTATGAGGTTGTTTGTTACTCTTTAACACCAAAACCACTGAACAGATTTTAGTAAAACTTTATAATATCGTAGCTTATACATCAAAATAACACATAGACTATCTAGACCTATATTATTTTCAAATTTAAATTCAAATGTTTATTAGCACACCTTAGGTATAACAAAGTAGTTTAAAAGTAAGTATCCAGTACGCGCCAAAACACACGGTGAAACGCAACTGCAACGCAACTGAAACTTTTGAGTTGCATCGAAGTTTCGTGTGTGGTTTTCTTAGGAAGTCTATAGCAGAAACAAAAGTAACTAGCAGTTTCAGTTGCGTTGCAGTTGCGTTTCATCGTGTGTTCTGGGTCTACCAGGTATGGACCCTGAATAGGGCACGGCTATGTAGCGCAGCTACGTTATAATATAAACTTATATCTAGTTTTTGTACCTAATGAGATCAAAGTTGTGTTCAATCAAATCAGCCCGTTTCTCCCCACTGCTGGGTATAGGCCTCCCTTTTTTCGCGCCATTCACTACGGTCCTGTGCCAATCTAACCCATAGCGGCCCTGTCGATCTGACGATGTCATCTGCCCAGCGAGCGGGTGTTCAGCCCACTGATCGACGTCCCTGTCTCGGCCACCACTGTGTCTGCTTTCGTCCATCGACCGTCTTTTCTCTTAGCCAGGTGTCCTGCCCATTGCCATTTTAGTGACAAGATCCGCGAAAGTTGTGTTATTGCAAAAAATTTCCAAGATATGCCGATAACGGACGAAGCCGCGGGCAGCCGCTAGTAAATAAGTACTGTAAACAAGCTAAGTAACAAATCAGTGTTGCCACAAAAAGAAAGATAATTGAGTCGACACGTTGGCAATAATTGGAATGCTATCGACTTCGCTTTGATTAGACACCGTGACTGCGCTACTGAATGCTTTGTTTTTGTGTTATGCGGTGTCTAGATGCATTTTAGGGATCCGTGTTTAGTTTCTGTAATTTAGAGACACCTAGAAAAAAACATTTGATAGAATCTTTTTTGTTGAAATAAAAAATACCTTATAAACAAATACTTTATAAAAAATGTCTACTCATAAAAAAACGAATTAACCTTTGTTAATTTTTATTTGTACGTAGATTACTGAATCTAAATAGAGAAATTATTTCAATATAGCAGGCAATAAGAATATTTTAAAATTAAATAGTCAATTAGGTAAGTAAATAAATAAATACCTACCTATTTATAAATTCTTAATAATTATGATAATTATAAAATATTTATTTGGACATACCTTCATTTATTTGACAAAACTGCAATAAATGTTTATACAGAACCCTACCGCTAAACACAAACTCACACTTGCCCATTTTTTTTTCTCTAATTGCCATAAAACCGCATATGTTCCAATTAGAAGCGCGAGTTAAGTATAATTGATTCAATGAAACTACACGATCGATATAAGAACTATACTGTTATTGATCAATCGAATTCGATCAATAATATTCAATTGGTATTTTAAGATCTATTGGTTTATGATGCGTGACGAAATTGACATTAAAAAATAGAAAAAAAAAAAGATTAATATCGTATGAGGAAGGTCTATCTACACAGATCCGGGCCGTGCCCGGGAAGTGTCCGGGCCTTGGCCCGTCAGGAGGGAAAACAATACGTCAATACGATTTCACTGAGACTGTTAGACGGATCCGTTTTTTAACCGTAACACCATTTTTACAACATCACAAACAGAAAACAAATACCAACGTAAAATTCTCAGCTACTAAAACTCTGGATAAATTCCCAGATCCGTCACCCAACAAATCTAGCGACCTCTTATCCAACCCAACATATCAAACAATCTAGTCTATCCTATCTCTCACACACGTGTCGATTGTCATTTGTCATGTCGCTAATGATGTAGGACTCGCAGATATGCAGCCAAAGGGTAAAATAAGCCTGGGTTTTAGCTAGGTTAGGATTTGGTAAACATATTTATTATTATTATTTAACAGTTTATTGTAAGATGATAGTACATAGTAGTGAAAGAAAAAAAAGAGAAGAAGGTACAGCATATTTCTAAAAGAAATTTCTTCCTGCAGATCCCACAAAGAGAGAAGTGAAAGCAAGAAGGCAGGATAGTCACTTAACCTACAATAAATATATAAGTATAAACCTACACATATATATTCGAAATACATACAAAAGTCGCGGAAAGCCGTTGGATGTGGGCAACGCAAGACCTGTCGTTGTAGAGATCGTTGGGGGCTTTTGTCCAGCAGTGGACATCCACAAACTGATACAACAAGAACATACACCTGTTACGCTTCTCTCCCCTCCTCCACTTGTTATATCTCCACTTGCTACGATCATAACAAACTTCTTTCGCTTCTTCCACATTCATCAGTTGTCTCTTATAATGTACGTCAGTCAGTTTAGGGTTCTTTTGACTTTGCCTTTCTTGAACAAGTCCCCGATTTGATAGAAATTCACTTTGGCTTTGGTCTTCCCCTCCCAACATTACAGTGTAAGTCCAATGTTTTTTTTAAGTTTAAGATAGTAATACCTAAATGGGACTAATATCAACCAATAATATATAAACAGAAGTCTCTAAATACAATGGTATTGCCAGCATAAAAAATATAATCAAAAGTAAAAGTAACACCTTTCCAAACAAACTTTTAAAAGAATGACAACACAAATCACTATATCGCTTCATAATCATCTGGGAGTTAAAGAATTGTTAAAAACTGGCCAAGTGCGAGTCGAACTCGCGCAAAAAAGGTTCCGTGCCATTCACTATAGATATCAAACAACAAAAGCAAAAAAATCACGTTTTTTATATGGGAATTAATATTATTAATCTATTTTTATTTGTTGTTATAGCGGCAACGGTAATACATCATTTGTGAAAATTTCAACGCTCTAGCCACAACGGTTCATGAGATACAGCCTGGTGACAGACAGACACACAGACAGACAGACGAACAGCCAAGTCTCAGTAATAAGGTCCCGTTTTTACCCTTTGGGTACGGAACCCTAAAAAAGAGAAACAGAGGTATACTTTTTAAACGAGTAAAAAAGGGATAAATACATGTGATGTCTCACCGGAAACGGTATAAAATATGATGCATTGTTAGTAATGAGATCGGTTTGTTGCTGTAGTGGGCGTTGGCCTTAAACAGCCTGATATTTGCCTTTTTTTTCGAAACTTACCAAGTAATGTGAAATTCTTTGCTTGATTTATATTGTTTTGTTGTCTAGTTTAGTGTTTGTTTTCGTATTGATTTATTTTTAGAATGAGGATGATGACTACATTCAAAATTTCAAAAAATAATTAGTGCGTCTTTTAGGCTATTAAAAAATATTTGAAACACATTTTTTACTTTATCAAATACATAAATAAATACAAAGATACAGAGCATCAAAGTTACGGAGTGGGGGGTATTGACGTCACTCCTCGGTTAATATCGTACTGAGGCGTGACATCACGAGCAACTTTAGCCCAGTGTATCTTTGACATTTTTAGTCTAAGAGAAAAATACGTGTCGAATATTTTAAAATAATCTATGTGATGGACTAAAAAAATTTTTTTAGTCATAATGCCCATTAGTGCATAGAGTCTGCCCGCGACTTCGAACGCGTTAATTGTCATATCTTAGAAAAGTTACGTAATATCTTATAATCATTATAGCCTATGTATTATAATGATATTAAGCTACAATAGTGTAAAGTTTCATTAAAATCTGTTCAGTGGTTTTTGAGTGGAAGGGTAACATTCTCACATCCATCTATAGACACTAACATAAGTACAAGATAAGTATTTGAAATCATATAGGCGGTCACCCGACTATTTTTTAAGGTCCTAAATAAACTGTAGGTTACTTAGAAAGTCCAAAAAAGAAAGCAGTTTTAAAAACAAGAAGGTCTTATTTCAAATTTTACAAAAATACCCACTTTAATTCGATAATTTAGAGAAAATGCAAAATGGCCTCCCAAAACCGCGGGAAAACATTCGCATCCCAAATAATCACTAACAACTGTCAAACGACGCGAAACGTCAAAAATAATTTATTATCTATCAAAAAATAATTGTTATAATTACTTATGCAAGAGTGAGCGGCGTATCTCCCCTATTTTTTTTTATTATTCAAATCTTTTAATGACTCGGGCCATTGTCAAGGGGCTGAATGATGTTTGATCGGACGAACCGATCGTGTTCCTTTGCCTGGTGTGCTTTTAAAAATAAAAAAAGTTGTGTTTGATGTTGCGAAGATGTTCGGTTTTTGAATTTGTAGATACGTTGGTAGCATTGATATAGATAGATATAATCATCGATTTGAAGATTGATAGGAATTTTAAAAAGGGAAAATCATTATTTTGACATAATTGGAAGGTAAAGACACACACAGCTGTGTTTGCAGCGATGTTAAAAATGAAAACGCATACGGAAAGTCGCGTTTAGCGCGGTTTCATATTAATCACAATCTTAGGTGCGTATGCGCCACACCAACATGACATAATCAAATATCTAATTTATGAGAATAAAGCTACTTAATTACTTCAGTTGACATTGGTCGAATTCACAATGGTTTTCGCCATTTTTTTAAAAATTATTTATTGAATTTCATGGTTTTTCTAAAGCACCACAAAAAAGATACCTACTTATTTAAATATGCCGTTTTTCTCACTTATAAACACTACATTTTTCAAATCAAAAACACAAGCAAACCCACGAAAAAAAACTACCACAAAAATATCAACATCAAAAATCAAATATTTAGATCGCATATTGTTTAAATATTTGAATGGTGTACCAAATGCGATCCATCTTTTATGGTTATGTCAAAAATTTTCGAATCTACTTTGCATATGAACGGGCTCACTTTTGTTCAATGTTTTCGATGTTTGGCTTTGGGGCTATGTTTTTTCAAAATATTTTTAGGGTTGCGTATCGAAAGGGTTAAGAATAAGGTCACTAGACTTTGTCATAAACAGTGATAGCACAGATTACTATCGGTAAATAGTTACTAAATTATTACAAGGTGATTTTTCAGGTCCAAGTCAATGTACCTTGCTTTATCTTAAAACAATAATAACCTATGTTGAGTTATTCTGATATGCAAGCTACAATGCTGCTTTTAATTAACATCTATTAAGTACATTTTTTTAACGCAAAAGAGTAACAAATATCCTCACATATATCCATCCATCGGTACAAACGTTGACATTTATACTATTTGTAGAATCCAGAAGTTATCTAGGAACTCATAACTAAAAGTTTTTTGTACGAAACCCTAGGAGCGCAACTCCGACACACACTTGGCCAGTTTTTTTTTTAATATTTTTATTATTATAACCAGTCAAAGTTTTGTTACGGTATGGCCGGTGTCACTAAACGTTTCACGCTTCTTTTTACGCATATTTTGTTTTCGAGAGAATGAATGAAATTTTCGAGTGAATGACAAGTTTTTGAATGAATGATTTCCGTTTTGTTCTTTTTATACTCTGTGGTGAGGTTTAAATAGGGTATTATGATGGATAATATTGATAATTATTAATAGATATTATTATAAAATTAAACCTACTTAGATTATAAATGTCAATGTTTGTGCTCATCGATGGATGTAAGGATGTTTGTTAAACTTTCACTTAAAAACTACTGAAGCAATTTTAATGAAACTTTGCCATTTTATAGTTTGCACATTTTAATAACGCACAGGCTATATTATTTCTCCAGATATGTTGTGGTTTTTCGAAGATATAACAATTACCTAAATGAATACAAGGTCACGGGCTGGCAGTCTCTAGTAAATAAGCTGGGCCCAAGTCTGCTTATTTAAAATAGCCTCAGTTGTGTGTCGGCAGAGTGTCAATGGCATTTTTTGACACATTTGGTATTCTGCTAAACAATGGTTAACACTGATTGCGACCAAATGTGTCAAAAAATTCCACTCTGCCGACACACAACTGAGGTTTTTTAAATGAGCAGACTTGGGCCCCTGATCAAATGTCAAAGAAATCAAAATATTTGTGTTTGGATTTAAAACTTTCGATTTAAATTAGAAAGTGAGTGTTGACATAAAAACTACAAGGTGCACAGGAAGGAAGCGTACAATGTATGGTATTTAGAGTTTTTTATTCGATATTGATAGGGGAATGTCATTCAAGGTGTAAAAAATATAGATTACTTATACTTGGGTCATACAGAAAACAAAAAAAAAAAAAAAATGTCTCTGCTGTTCCCGAAAGTTAAGGACACTGGGAGCTAATTTCTCAACTTAATGTATATCCGCATACTCTGTGCCCGATGCAGTTTTGGCCTGTATAAACATTTTGAGGATTGGCTGCTCCAGATCCTTAATCATCAGGAATAGGAAAGACAATTTTGAACTTAATTCTGTGTATGACTCACTTGTATGATTGAATTCAAATGTATTTTTGTATAATAGAAAAAGTACTTTTTTCTTGTCGTGTCCGGTAATTAATCGGAGATCCCAATGGCAGAGCACTTTAGGTCGGTATAAGTATGCTATAAAATAGAGCCTGTCTGAGACTTCATAGGTACGCATTTATAGTCAAATCTTGAAAAAATTACATGATATTTCAAAATACCGTACATACACGCATTAGATGTTTAAGCTTCAAAACTGTAAAGCTTAATTAACATTTGTCCAGTGGTTTTTTGCGTGAAAAAGTAACAAAGATCCTCACATTTATTCCATCCATCCATTTCCTCCTACCTTCTGCCTGGTGCTCGGGACGTGTCCGGGCCGTGGCCCGTCAGGAGGGAAAAAATACATCGTCATGACAACGTGTGTGAACGAATCCACAGAAAATGTATGGAATGATATTTTTCCCGGACACGTCCCGGACACGGATCGGATGTGTGTAGATAGGCTATAATACGACATGACACCAGCTATTTTCTTCACTTAATTGCTTTATACCTAAAAGGCTTTCCTAAGTTCCTTTTTTCCTTCCACCTTTCCTTAATCGATGTCAACACCAGATTTACGTAATCAATTCAAATTGTCTACCTATTTGCAATTACCAATGATATTGTTACATTCAAAAAGTCCCATACAAAACACCCCCATACACTTTTTATCACTTCCTCCCATACAATCCGGCAGATGGCGCCTTTCTCATTCAAATATAACTATGATTATATTTAGATCAGTTTTTTGTGGATCTTGCTTCTGGTCACAGCTGATTCCGATGACGGGTTCATAATGGGACGTAATGGGGTTTGAGATGTGACAATCTCCTTCTTTTTTTTATTTGGAGATTATTTTATAGGTGCGCACTGTAAGAGTGTTTTGATTTTTAAGTAATCCCTACTAATATTATAAATGTCAATGTTTGTGCTGGTGGATGGTTGTGAGATAATGTGGCTCTTTCACGCAAAAACCACTAAACAGATTTTAAGGAAGCAATTATTGTTGCTTTACATAAGAATAATATTACATATTTAATCAAGATAATTATGTTGTTTTTCCAAGATATGACGATAAAGCCTTTAGTTTTCAATATTTATTTTTGTTGAAAACATTAGTACAATTAACTGTAACAACATATAACGGTAACAACATACCTATTCTAAAAAGTATTTCAATACCTAGGTATATATATATTAATAGATATACTCCACAGAAATAAAAAGCCGGCCAAGTGCGAGTCGGACTCGCGCAGGAAGGGTTCCGTATCATTCACTATTGATATCAAGCAAAAGAAGCAAAAAAATCATGTTTGTTGTATGGGAGCCCCCAGTAATAATTATTATTATTCTATTTTTAGTATTTGTTGTTATAAGCGTCCAATGGTAATACATCATCTGCGATCAGACGGACGGACGGACAGACAGACAGACGGACAGCTAAGTCTCAGTAATAGGGTCCCGTTTTCACCCTTTTGAGTACGGAACCTTAAAAAAAGAACTTTTTAAACAGTGCCAATTTTTTTATTGCATCTCAATTCGTGGAAACAATAAAAATTAGCGCACTGCCCTCTCGAATTCAAAATTTCGTGTCCCAATATGGTAAGTATTGTGTTGATGCACATGCACATGCAGCTCGGTGCAGAGGATGCAATGGAAGAAACAGAGAGCCCGCATCATCAAGTTTTAATTGTAGCGACGCCATGCGTTTGGGGAGTTTGGAAATTTGTAGAAGTTCCATTATAAATTAAACTAAATTCTTTTTTTTAATAGTGCCTACCTTTGTACTATGGCACACCAAATTTATGGATACTTTAAAACTGCTTTAAAACATTAGAACTGAATAAATTTAAAAAGAATATAAGAATGGCTTGCCGAGAAATGTTTCTAGTGTTTTAGAGTTTATGAATTATAGATGTTAAGTTTTAGGTAATATTGTTGTAAAATAGTTAATTATTATACCTAGTTGTAGGATTTAGATTAAGTATAGAGATTTATTTCAATATATTTGAAAATGGTTTCATAACCACGTATAAGTATTGTAAATTGTATACGCCTGTAAAGGTAAGATTATAGTGAGACTAGTTTTAATAATGCTATGTAAACTGCATAATGTAACCTGTAATCTATACAATAAATCAAAATCAAAATCAAAATCAAAAATTATTTATTCGTAGGTAACATTAAATTTACACTTGAATTCGTCACAAAGTAAAAATTATAAAAAAAACATACTTAATGATTAATTAAAAGAACCAAAAAAAAAAGAGAAAAACAATAAAGGAGAGAAGCTACGCTGACTAAAGACTATTCTATTCTATTCTACATATGAATCAATGACGAAATTAAATAAAAGTAATTCTTTTTAAAAGACAGTAGATATGTACCTCTGTATTATGATACCCTAAACCGACTTGCATAGATGAAGCGACTGATGACTGAAGATGAAGCTAAAGAATTGTTTTATGCTGTCTACACAACAAAGCCGCCGGCATGCCGCCGGGCTAGGCCGCCGGCTTTACGTCATACTAATGGCAGTTGTCAAAAAAGCCGGCGGCTTTGGTGTGTAGATACCATTATGATACCTTAAACCGACTTGCATAGATGAAGCGACTGATGACTGTAGATGAAGTCAAAGAAGTGTTTTTAGAGGCAAGTGTTGTCTGTCTTCCACGATGGGAGAGATACGTAACAGATATGTAGGTAAGTATGTATGATGTAAATTTCATCTTTATCTTATTTCGAAATGAATATCACTTTACATGCACAAAAAAGTTTCAAAAAAAAAAAATTTTTTTTTTTTATAAATGCCAATGTTTGTGCCGATGCATGGATATAGGTGAAGAAGTTTGTTAGTCTTTCACGCCAAAACTATTAAATCGATTTTGATGAAATTTGGCAATATTGTAGCTTGCACATCAGAATAACACATAGCATATATAATTTTGTGATATCATGATTTTTTGCCAAGATATGACGATAAATGCTTACGAAGTCGCAGGCAGCAGAATAATAAAATTATCATCTCTAAACATTCCTAACTCTACATCACTGAGTATGGAAACATCAATTCGTAGCATTTTTTTGAAGAATATAATAAAGTTGAATGTTGATTAATTAATGACGGTTGATTGTGTATGAAACAATGAGGTGAACGACTTTTTGTATGGGGGCTGCAACTGTCACGAATTTGTATGGAGTTATGGACGCTCGATTACTGAGGTCGTATGGTCGTATGGTCGTTCTTCGAATAGGTATTTTTTTTTTTAGATGGGATGATATTGTTGAATGGAATTTCAGTTCGAGCGTTGATGGTGGCAGGTATTTGGGATCTATTTTTTTTTGCTAGTCATCATGATCCCACTGCTGGGCAAAGGCCCGCAACATTCCATTTAACACGGTCTCCAGTAGCGTCCCGCCATTCCTACAAAAAAAAAAAAAAAAAGTTTTCTTAAAAAAATACAGTAAGATAAAAGCGAAGGCAAAAAAGGTGGTTTTAACTGGAAATTCATAATATAGGTACTTGTTTTCTTATAAAAAAATAATATTTTGTCAAAAAAGGAGTTTAATAAGATTTTTTTTGATGTAGGACCTAAGTCTAAACAACAGTTTAAATAAAAAAATAAATTTCTTTTAGAAATATGCTGTACCTTTTGTATAACTTAGTTCTCTTTTTTTCTGTATCTATGTACTATCATCTTACAATAAACTGTTAAATAAATAAATAATAAATAAACAGTTGGTTTCTAGACTAGTGCTAGAAATAATTAAAATATAGGTAGGTTAGGTACCTACTAATATTTTTCTTAAGACCAAGATTATCAAAACAACAATACTACAAAACAGACAAACCCAAAGCAAAAAGCTATATCGATCTACAATTTCGGTAATGCTTCTTGTAATGTTTTACCAACTTAACTACACTTTCAAATAACCTATAACATACCTTATATCTATGGAAATAAGGGTTAAGATGATTGTAGAATATGTTTTTGTTTGTGGTGTAGAAAATATTCAACCCTTATTGTACTGGGATGTGCATTTCGATAATAGGGGATAGAGTGATGTGTGATGTAGAGACTTGCTACAAAGGGATTATTTAGAAAAAGTGTCTCAAGATAATATTTGCGTAGGTTTATACGAAAATATTTTCTAATTTCTATTTTTTAATGACAACTATCATTGTAGATTCTGCCATTTTCCCAATTTACAAACAGTGGGAATCGAAATCACGACCACCGCATAAAAAGAAATATCAATACCAACCACGCAAACTAGCCGTAATAAGCGTAAAACAAACTAGTCCCACGTACCTACGCAACGTATGCCATATGCATTATAATGCACTCTTATCGTATCTACGCAAATTTGCGTACTTATACAAAAATTTCCATAGTTCAGGGAGCTTAGCACGGCGTGCCGCGACAATTATCTCACGTCATGCTGTCCTTATCACATTTAAAACTATAGACAGAGACGTAAGCGTTACAAACGCATGACAACGTCTTGTCACGGAGTGTATGCTAAGCTAGCTAATGTCATAATGCAACATATGCATTTACTATATTCTCAGTTGTGTCTCGGCAGAGTGTCAATGAGAGTACCAATGTCATTTTTTGACACATTTTGTCGCAGTGTAAGCCATTGTTTATCAGAATACCAAATGTGTCAAAAATGACACTCTGCCGATACACAAATGAGGCTATTTTAGGGTGAATTTCAACAAGCGTATTTTTTTTATCATTTCGGTGGCAGATTTTTTTTTTACTATTTTCTTCCGTTTTTTTATGGCAAATTATACTTTTGGCTATCAAAAACAACATATGTTAAGGGGACAGATATCCCATGAAAGATGACTGAAATATAGGGGTTTGTTTTTTTCAGTGCCATTAAAATGATAATTCACCACCGGAATGAGAAAAATTCACCGGAATGACACATTTTCACCGAAATGACAAAAATATTCATTTCAAAGCGCGAGTTTTATTTGTACGTTGGTTCTGTATCTTGAGAAAAAATCATATACCTGTCTATAGGGTCTTATTGGATACAAAACTTAAATAGGTAATTAGACTCAATTTAACAAACTAAAAAAAAAATTAACAAACAAGGAGGGTTATGTTTTTTTAAAAGTAGGTATGTATGTTTGTATGTATAATTATTTGGCACGCCCTACAGCCTAAACGGCTTGATGGATTTTAGCTTGAGAGTGTCGTTTGATTTGTAATTACAGTAGGAATTACAATAGGTACATAAAAATAAAAAAGCGTTCTTTAAAAAGCAGTCGGGTATTTTTTTTAATGAAAGTATGGCTTATTTTGTCTTACATACTAAACCATTTCACACAACGGCATACAGTATCACCTAAATAGCATTCATACAACATCATACAGTATCACCTACCATAGCATTCTATACAACGTCATACAGTATCACCTGCAAAAGCATTCCATACAACGTCATACAGTATCACCTACAATAGCATTCCATACAACGTCATACAGTATCTCCTACAATAGCATTCTATACAACGTCATACAGTTTCAACTACAATAACATTCCATACAACGTCATATAGTATCACCTACAATAACATTCCATACAACGTCATATGTACAGTATCACCTACAAAAGCATTCCATACAACGTCATACAGTATCAACTACAATAACATTCCATACAACGTCATACAGTATCACCTACAATAGCATTCATACATCATCAAACAGTATCTCCTACCATAGCATTTCATACATACAACGTCATACAACTCATACAGTATCGCCTACCCTAACATCCAATTACATACCATACCATACAATATCACACTTATGCAGAACATTCAACAATAAAAAAAATTGGCAGGTACGTCGTTATGAAATATTCTTACTTTGGAAATTATTTTACAATACACATGTTCGTTCAATAAAGATGAAGAACCCTAAAAAAATTGACACAAAATGTCATTTTTCTCGTAAGTCTCATTGAGGTGGATATTTCTCATTCTGGTGTATCGGAATGAGACAGCCGAATGAGGAACCGGTAGGTTTTTTCTAAATAAAAACTGAGTCCTATGACTAATCAAAAAATCCTATGACATCTGAAAAGATAACCATAAAACACGTTATATATATCAAAATATCAAGTTCAAAAAGTTAACAATTTGGAAATAATAGCATACACTCAAATGATATTTTTTTTGTCCCCAACCACCATAATGATCCTATTTGCCTCTTTGGTGAGAAACTGAATCAAGCTGCGACACATCCGTTTATGCCAAATTATTTAGCGTTACTTATCCTACTAATTACGGTTTACCAGAAAAATCTATGTTCACTGTGGAATGTACTATGACAAAAAACAAAATCGCCACCGAAATGACTTGAGCTCGTTGGACACTTTTGTTTAAGCCTATCAAACTTCGTGTAGAGTAGTTAATTAAACATTAAGCATTGTTTATGATACCTTACACATTTGTCAACAAAATTAAGAAAGTCAAATAACTTAATAATAAATAGTATGCTTATGGCAAGCTTGAGAAGGTTTAAAAAAGGAGTTAGGACAGGTCACCGAAATGAAAAAATGAGCCTTTTATTGTCTTTTTCTTAATTAATTCGATTACTCAGCAAAATTATTTTTATTGCCCCAAGTAGATGGCCTTTTGAACTACCCAAAACAATTTTTTGTTACTAAATTGCATCAATTAAAACTATGATTTTCAGGCGCGCCACTCAAGATTTCGCGTTGGGAAAATCACCCTTTAAATTAGCAGACTTGGGGGCCTGGTATGCATCTACATTCAATGATAATTAAAAATATTTTATTCCAAATCGGTAATTACAAAACCTAAAGCCGCTATTTAAAAAAGAATCAGGGTCTGACACATGACAAGTGTCAAACTCATATGACACGTCTCTATATCAAAGCCTACTCTACACATATCGCGGCCATCAAAGATTCAAGACGTTACGCGTCGTGGATTATTGAACGCTGGCAACATTGTTTTTGTATCGCTTCACCAATGCGTACATTTTTAAACTGAGGTATGTAAAGTACTGCCATACTCTCTTCTAAGCTTTTGGGGTTGCCATTTAAATAAAAAAAAAACTTTTTGTCAAAAAGAAAACAATACGTCGTCATGACCACATGTCCGGGACGTGTCACGGGAAAAAATATCATTCCATACATTTTCTATGAATTCGTTCACACACGTTGTCATGACGACGTATTGTTTTCCCTCCTGACGGGTCACGGCCCGGACACGTCCCGGGCACGGCCCGGATCTGTGTAGATAGACCTCTATATTGATGGAGAGTATAATGTCATACTATGAAGACGTCCCCAACAAACATCAGAGAACCGCACCCAGCTCCCGTACTATATAATAACTGACGAATTTATTAATTTAATAAATAATTTATAAACTTTATAACCGTATGCTAATTCTTATTGAATGTTAAATTATTTTGATCGAACGTGTAGGTGGTTAATAAATAAATTTATAGAGTTGTATAAGTGTGTCAATTGTGGATTTAGTGTGACTGTTTCGACGAAGACATTTGTTAGTAGGTTCATATTATTTGGTATAAGATAATCAATAATAATTATTAATTCATATCATAAAAGCTCCTTAGCTCAACTAGGAAAAATCCAAATTCATCCAAAATCTTAAAAAATGCCAAACTACTCCTCCCCGAAAAAAAATGGTTTCTTTCTATAACTTAATACTCTATCAGTTTTATTTAGGTATACAAAACTTAAAAATCACCTTAAATAACTCAAAATTCTTCCTTCACACCGAAATCAACACAAAAAATAAAGTAAACTTTATCAAAACCTCTTTGTTAAAAAAAAGTCAATAAATCATAAAAAGGAAAATACACTCGAGCGAAAGTCCCCGGACCCTTTCACTAATTAATTCTATTCAAATAAAAAAAAAGAAAAACTCGATTCCATTGAATCCACGTTTGTATTACCAATTAACTTTTATACAATTTTCCATAACTCCTTTCGGGGATAAGACTTTCGAAAAAAAAAGAAAAAAAGGAAAAAAGTGTTAATAAATTGTAGGAAAATTAATAATTAATAGCGCGCCACGGCGAAGCGACGGTCCGTTAAAATCAAACGTAAATATTCGAAAGAAAAATTTGCATAAGAACGGATTGGGTTGACTTTTTTTTTCTTTTTAATTTTTTTACCCCGCTCCGCGATGGGGAAGGGTTTGTGTGGATAAGATTGTTATTAATAACTAGGTAGATTTTAATAAGCAAGCTCAGAGATATAAATTATGATAACTTAAGCAGAAATTAGTTATAACTTTCCAAATTTTTGTGGATCAAGACTCGAGACCTTTGCCCAACAGTAGAAAATGAACATCTAAGTAGAATAGAAATTGTAGTTCCATAAGTGAAGACGATACTTCAATATTTTTATCTGGCAGTACAAAAAAAGGGTTTTTGTTTTAGACATGTCACCTTTATTATGAAGCACTTAATATAAAAAATGTACGGAGGCTTCATAAGCCAAAATTCATCAATAAATTAATGTCATATCCACAAGTTTCTGTCTTCAACCCTTCTGTGTAGGAGACAGTAGATATCGGAGGATTGGAACAGATGTTTTTAATATCTAAGAAGGTTTAATGTTTGCATTGTTATTTAATATTTATTTTAAAAGGGAAAGCTTTGTTTGGGTGGCTTTGAACGGGTGTAGTATTAAAAAAAACAAGTAAGGTATGAATAAAATCGAAAACAATCAATATTAGGTTAGGTTTGAAAATATTAAAGGGATTGTGATTTTTTATATGAACTAGATGCAGCCCGCGACTTTGTAAGCATTTTATCGTCATTTCTTAGAAAGAAATCATGATATTATCGTAAAATAATCTAGCCTATATGTTATTCTGATACATAACCTAAAATATTTCCAAATATCATTAAAAAAACATATATATTCTGTAATTTTTGCGTGAAATAGTAACAAATATCTATCCATCTAAAAACTACTGAACAGATTTAAGTGAAACTTCACGCTTACAGATCCGAATAGCATACAGGCTATTGTGTAAGTTTTTCTAAAAAATGAAGATGAAGAGCGTACGAAGTCGCGGGCAGCCTCTAGTCTAAAATATTGCGAAAAATATTACCAAACTTCCCAACCAATTATCAAACGAGTTCATCAAAAAAAAATTCGTAGATTTTTTTAAAAACGGAAATTACTTCTGTTTCGTTAATTACTGATTTCTTTTGTTCTGATTGAACCGAATCAAATTGATACAACGGTTAATTTATCATTATTTGGTAATGACAGCTCTATGATTATATTTTTTAAATAATTGGGTCATGATATTTTTTACCCAACTGCGCAAGAAGGAGGGTTATTTTTTTCGAGAGTATGTGTGTATGTATGTTTAATTCTTGGCACGCCCTACACCCTAACGAATTGACAGATTTTAGCTTGAGAGGAGTCGTTCGTTAGATTCTTATAAATTTACAGTGAGAGTGACACTAGGTACATCAAAATAAAAAATTGCGTGTCTTATTCTATCTACACACCAAAGCCGCCGGTATGCCGCTGGGCTAGGCCGGCAGCTTTACGCCATACGAATGGCAGCTGTCAAAAAAGCCGGCGGCTTTGGTGTGTAGATACCATTAAACGCAGTTCGGTTTTTTTTTAATAAAAAGGTAAGGTTATTTTAAATTGGTTGCAGAATAGATATTTAAAGTTAACGCTTCATTAACATTCATCAGTCGCCTCATACAAGGTGACTTTAAATTAGTGAACGATAGAAAAGGATATGCATGTACTCGTGATAACAAACAACTTTTACTATGGGACCAAGGTCGAAATCACAAAAAAAGAATTGTTCTCCCCATACTATCAGCTGGTGCATTTTGTATGGGGAGTTCAAATTTTTTTGAATAATTTCGACCTTGATCCCATAGTAAAAGTTGTTTGTTATCACGAGTACATGCATATCCTTTTCTATCGTTCACTAATTTAAAGTCACCTTATATACGCAGGGGCCAAATTCTGCTAATTTAAAATAGCCTCAGTTGTGTGTCAGCAGAGTGTCAATAGCATTTTTTGACACATTTGGTATTCTGCTAAACAATGACTACGATCAAATGTGTCAAAAATGACATTGACAGTCTGCCGACACACAGCTGAGACTATTTTAAATTATCAGACTTGGGACCTGTAAGCACCAAAACACACGGTGAAACGCAACTGCAACGCCACTGACACTGCTAGTTACTTCTGAGTTGCAACTAGTTTGAAACGTTTCGTTTCAGTTGCGTCGTATGTGGTTTTCTAAGGAAGTCTATAGCAGAAACTGCGATGCAACTCAAAAGTAACTAGCAGTTTCAGTGTTTTGTTTATCAATGAATCAGAAAAGGAAAAACAAAAGCACATCAAGATTCGAATGAACTCGAAAATAATTAGTTTAAGTTACTCTTGACTTGGCTTTTCTTTAACAAGTCCCCGATTTGATCGAAAGTTGTATTTAGATCGTAGCAAATGGAGGTCTTTGCCTACCCCGATGGGAAAGAGGCGTGACAGATATGTATGTATGTATGTATGTAACGCTTTATTAAATCAAAGGTCCATCTAACCGTAAAACAAAACAACTTTTCCTAAGAGACAAAAATCGAAATGTGATTTTCAGTTGCAAGTGCCATCATTGTTTTGCAATTTCATTGTTTCTTTTAAACTCAGCATATAAGTAATTAATTATGTAATGGGCATGATGACAAAAAAAATTATTTAAGTCCATCACATAGATTATTTTAAAATATTCGACACGTATTTTTTCTTTTTTCTCTTAAACTAAAAATGACAAAGATACACTGGGTTAAAGTTGCTCGTGCCGACACGCCTAAGTACGATTTTAACCGAGGAGTGACGTCAATACCCCCCACTCCGTAACTTTGATGCTTTGTATCTTTGAATTTATTTATGTATTTGATCAGGTCAAAAATGTGTTTCAAATATTTTTTAATAGCCTAAAAGACGGACTAATTATTTTTTGAATTTTTGAATGTAGTCATCATCCCCATTATACAGAGTCGTTATTACCTTGTCAATGTTTTTTTTTTCTATTTTTATCACGTTGTCCTAGTACATATTCATTTGCATATTTTTTCTTCGAAAAGCGAGTTTCTTACACCTAATATAAGTAGTTAGGTACTAAGTAATCTGAGCTAGGCAGACCGGAACGTCTAGACTGCCTACTTGACCTAAATTACTAGAATTGATTTGATTTAGTGTCAACTTCCGAAATGTGATTCCTCATTCAAGATGACGTTGTAGCAGCTCTAGATAATTATTAGTGTAAGCAATCGTACATACATACATACATATCCATCACACCTCTTTCCCTTAAAGGTAGGCAGAGACCACTTCCCTCCACTTGCTACGATCAAAACACATCTCTTTCGCTTTATCCACATTCATCAGTCGCCTCATACATGCACGTCGGTTTAGGGTACTCTTGACTTGGCCTTTCTTTAACAAGTCCCCAATTTGATCGAGATATTAGTACCTACTTACGTCATTAATTAGCACAATTTTTTTTGTATGTTTTTGTATCAAAAAATATATAAAAGAGCATCCAACAAATTGGTATAGTAAAATTTTTCGGTACCTATCAATTACACAATTACGTGATAGAGAAACATATTATAAAACGATAGTATTTTGGACAAATGTCGAAAGTGATATACTTTCGGAGATATAGAATGCGGTACCAGGCTAAATACAAATATGTTCGATGCCATTTATATTATTTTTACATTTTACCTATACGTGTAACAATTCAGTACCAATCCTACTAATATTATAAATGTCAATGTTTGTGCCGATGGATGGATGTTTGTTACTCTTTTTTCACATAAACTACTGAATAAGTATATTTTGATCTGGTAATATTGTAGCTTTTTTATAAGAATAATACATAATATAATTTTTGTATACGTAGTTTTTTTTTTTTCAAGATGCGATGATAAATGCGTTCGAAGTCGCGGGCAGCCTTTAGTCAACCATAAATTCACATTTTAACCTCTTTTCCCTTCACAAAACACAACTTCAGACCAAACCTATACCACAAACTAACATTTTATATCACAAAGTATCGTTTTCCTTATGAAAAACTAGCGGAAAATGTGAAAACTCCCTCGTAACGCCATCTAGTGACGAGTGGCGTGGAACTTGGTACGGGGATGTTAGTACAAAATGGTAATAGAAGTTAGGTTGATGAATTCTTTTGTATTTTTTATTGTTTTCTTTGATAAATTCGTTTGGAAATTTGGTATTGATTATTATTTGATGAAAATGAGGTAGGTAGGTATTTGAAAAAAGAAGTGGTTCTAATTTTTTTTTTGTTAAAGCCGAAAATACCTCGTAAAAATAAAACAAGTATTTCTTTAACAGTTTTTTTCCATATCTGAATAGATGAGTCTTAATATTTCAAAAAACAATGTTTTAATACTTAATTGAATTTATTTTTTTATTTTCAATTCTTACTCGTACTTAGAAAATTTTTCGAGAGAATAATCTTTCAGTTTTGATAGCTTAATAATACGCAATTGACCAATTACAATCCAATTAATTAACAAGCATAGCAAAAACTAAGGTACAGCCCCCTGATAACGGCCAATAACCGAAAGTACGATCTCGCCCGAACCTAGTAACCGAATTTGGGCGCGAAACAAAAACTGACCTATATTTTGCGCCCTCGAGTTCAGCCACCCCTGGCGGAGGATAGCGCCCCTACGTCTTGCCCTTTGAGCAAGATGCACTTTTGAATCTAAGGAGATGCATTGCGAATTTCGCTTTGTTTTTTTTTTTGTAGTGTTATATTGATTTTTAGTGAAGTGATTGGTAAGGTGATATGGTTAATGGTTAATTTAATACAGGTTATGTTTAGAGTGTGTGATTGCTTTCATAAGTAGGTAAAGATAGATGCAAAAAAAATAAAAATAAAAAGATCAATAAGGTTTTAAAAGAAAAACCACAATGTAGGCGTGTTTGTTGTGGCCAAACCAGAACGGTTGCAATGTAAACAAATGCAGCAACGGGTTGCATCGAGCGTCCAAGGAGCGGACCGATCGCGCCGCAAAAAAGCGCATCCTATTATCGACTACAACAAAAGGACTTGTGCAGTGATACCTAAGTACACATCTCGATCGTCTCGACTCGATCCGAACCGATCCTATTGGCGCGCCCCACTGTCGCCGTGCGAGAGCAGGACGCAGCGCGCGATTCGGAAAGAGAGAGACGAGGAGGGAGACGGTCATCTTAGCTACCGAGTAGCGTCCCACTGGGCGGAGCCGCGTTAAGGAGCGAGCCTCAGATGCGCGTCGCGTTGGTGGGGCTCCGGCCGAAGGATCGCACTGCAGTCGAGAGTCGCGGACCCGACGCGCGCCCGCCGCCACGCGCCTCGACGCTCCGAGGATCACCTTACGTAATAACTAATAATCGGATCCGAATCGCTCATCCGATAATCGATTGTGAACAGTGAACTCTCTAAGTGATTTTTTAATTTTAAATTATTAATTTATTTTTTTTACAAAACAAATACTGTGGACTCCAGTTTATGTGTACTTTGTGTCATGTTTTTGTTTTGTTTTCGCTCGGGACTTGAGATTATTTTTGGGCGTAGCTGACTGTGTTTTCCTTTTATAATTTTGTAACAATTTCGAGACGTTTGTGAGTGAAGTCGAACGACATTATCAGGACTTTAGTTCTTGTGATTTGACTTAGCAGTGTCATGTGGACTTATGCGAATTTATTGTGATTGTTCAACTGTTATTTGAAAACAAAACGTAAGTGTTTTTAATTCAGTGTTTGCATCCGAAAAATCCAAGTGTGATATTTTTATGGTCATAATAAAAATTTTATATCGCAATTTAGATGAAATTTTCTGAAATTAAATCTGACAGGAAATCCGGCAAGGTACTCGTAAATACCAGCAAGTTTTATCGTAATGAGTGTTACAATTCCAATAAGAAAATTAATAAGATTTTGATCTTGTGTTTGAAAAAGTCATGTTTGCTTTACGTTAGTTCAAAGGCTCTAAATGCAAAGTGTCAAATGTAATAAGAAATTCAACAAACATCCATCATTTATCAACTTCCGGCAAAAATGTACTGCAAATATTTTAGCAGTTAGTGAGACGAGCAAATAGTCGAATTGAAACCGATCTTTGAATCGCTCGAATACGTTTGTGTAGAAAAATCGATAATAATTTCTCATTAGATATAGAATGTGACAGTTAGAAATCAAGTCGATCGATTACAGTGGAAGGAAAAAAGATTTAATTGCATTTGAATTTGGAACGCGAGATGTTTGCGGCGCGCGGTAATGTTCCGCCGGACACCGATCGGTAACAATCAAACGAAATGAATCATTAATTCGAAACTGAAACATTATTGGCAGTGTTACCCTTATTTTTAAATTGTGTGCCCATTTTTTTACACATTATGGCTGATTCTTTTTCAAATGATTTTGACTAGTAAAACGTAATTCAAATTAAATTCTTTTTGAATATTTTGTATCTATGGCGAAATTATTTGTCTATAAGTGATATATTTAAAAAAAAAATGTTGGTGTTACGGATGCAACAATTTCTCAAATCAAATTAGTAATTTTACGACAGGTGTTTTACAGAAAATGTTTAAGTCACGTTTAAGTACACTTATGAAAAAAACAGATTTCATTTGAGATAAAAAATTACAAACATTTTAATAACTAATAAGTATTATTTCGTGAAATTGGTCGATTTTTTAATATTTTGGACATTGATGCAGACTTTTCATAAAGATCAACAATATTTTATGAACTTAAAAATATAAAAAGTAGTTCCTTAATTCGTAACTAAAACCACAAAATTACATTTTAGTTTTACCCATTGTGTCTATTTACAAAAAAAAAGCTAATAGGAAATAAATTTAAAAAAAATCATAATTAACATAAAAACATAACGGTCTGATTTGAAATTCGAACTTTCCAAGGTAATTATTTAGATAATTGTTTATCCATTCGGCGTTTGAAATTAGGGTAGTTACTGTGAATTTGGGCAGAGGGCGCGACTGAAGGTTCTTGACCTTTGGGTGGCTGGTCGCGGATACACCTACTTAATTCAAATTCAGAACTTATCTGTTAAATTAATTGAATTTTGAATCATTCAAAATTTTCAAAAACAATTGCGAGTTGCGAGTAATGTTAGGAGTTTTTTATCGATTGAGGCATAATTTTTATAAAATACATTCATGAAGACGGTTACATTATGAAATTACAATTTTTTTAATAGTATTAGAAAAGTGGCAGCAGAATTTACTCTCATTTTTACGAAGTAAAATTGAAGTTGTGGTGTAGGTACCTAATAAGATTTTTTTAATAAAAAAATTTCATAATAGTTTGTGAATTTAAATTAGAGTAGATTTAGTCTAGCAGTGGAAAATGTATTATAAACTGATAAAAGTCAGTTCACTCGTCAATACAAAAGAAGTCAATAAAAATACTTCCTCGACATTTGTAAGCAAAATCATCGGCAAAAATCTCAAAGCAAATCCGAAATATAATAAAAATTCTTTCTTTTTTACTTAGTGAATGAAACCGGAAACAAGCGCAATTGAAAAAAATAGCTCAATAGCTAATTAAATTTCACACATCATTTGCTTGGAATTATTTCTATAACAACGTAGAATAAAATGCAGAGAAAGACGGGTTATTTTCATAATAATTGATACTATTTATTCATCTAATCTATTTAAAAAAAGATTTCTAAAAGAAATATGTATTCAATCACGTATATCGATTTTATCTTAAATCGAAATGTATTTTTAATCGAGTGGCCGACTACTAGATGATTTACCCTACATCGCATTACAGTTAGATATTCCAATTAGAATCGAGAATGAATCGAGTAGAATCGAGTTAAATCGAGCAGTATCGATATGAGCCGAGACGTTTATGATCGTGGGATAAATATGCTGACTATTCTTTTTTCAAATAACTTGGTATGTATGAATGAATGAGTTTTTGCGTGTAAAGGAATTTTCGGATGTTACTTTTGTAGTTTATGTTGAAGTTATAGTTTTATAGATTTTTATATAAACTGGGAATAAGTATGTACGTAAATTAAAAAATATATTTCTATTTTTTTAATCATAGCACCAAAAAATATCACACTTGGCTCTTTAAAAAAAAGTTAGGTACCCCTTTATCCAACCAGTAAAATTGACCATAGAGTAGTACCTATTTGTATATGTATTTTAAATGAAAAGATTATGAAAGATTTTTTATTTCAGTTACCGATTTTTAGTACTAACATTATTAAAATATAAAATAAAATCATGATTTTTATATATTTAAAAACCATAATTAACATTGGATAAAAATTATAAAAGTGTTAATATAATTAATTAATATTCTAAAGACCCATAAAACACTATTGAAGTTTATAGCGTGAAACGGAATTCATTTCATTTCAATATCGGATGTTTGTTACTCTCTCTCGCAAAAACCACTTAACAGATTTTGATGAAACTTTACAATATTGTAGCTTAAACATTATTAACATATAGGCTTTACAATTTTAGGATACTGTGTAAGTTTTCCAAGGTTTGACGGCAAAGGTAACCTGAAGTCGTGCGTCAAATTCAAAATCATGTAAGATTTTATCAAACTGCTTTTTTTAAAGCACAGTTTTACCCTAAACCGACGTGCATGTATGAGGCGACTGATGAATGTGGATGAAGTGAAAGAAGTGTGTTTGTATCGTAGCAAGTGGAGGGACATTGTCTCTGTCTACCCCGATGGGAGAGAGACGTGACAGATATGTACCTATGTATAAGTAGGTAAATACTTAGTTAAAAAATCATACATAAGGACAATATGAAAAAAAGATAAGTATGTATGTATGTAACAATGAATGACGTCACGATTTAATTCAACTGCGGATGTAATTAATTGGACGATCGTTTAAGTATAGTTCTGGTGATCTATTTAACACCATGTGCTATCGTCATTGATCCAGGATCTAAATATAGTTTTAAAATGGGAACTTGCACGTTGATTACTATGATATTGGTATAAAAATTCATGAATTAATAAAATTATACTAGAAATTAATAAAATAAAATCAATACTTAATTTCAATCTGTTTTTTTCTGTCAAATACTCAAAAATACAATTTTAGATCATATAATAAACACAGCTTCTTAAGTAGCTGGGCGGAGGAAGCTCGAGACAAAGTCATGGCGGATGAGAAGAGAGGCCTTTGCCCAGCAGTGGGACACGAGTGGCTAGATTAGATTAGATAAAAAAAACTCTTATATACAATCACATTAAAAATAGAGTACTTTTTTTAATTTAAAAAATATCTTCTTTTAAGATTTTTTCAATAAAAAAGCTTGGTCTTATTAGGACACTTCTTGCATGTTCCAATATTTTAGTAAGCTTTTCGTCGTATAGATGGCGCTGTGTGTTTTATAATAGATGCTTAGATGGTTTTTTAACCGACCTCAAAAAAAGATGGAGGTTTCTCAATTCGACCGTATATATTTTTTAATGTAGTGTAGTATAGTTTTTTTTTATTGTAATCAATAGTTATGTAGTAAGTACCTAAAGTATGGTGTTATTACATGTTTTAAAAGTAACTAAGTATTGGGTACTTTGCCTAGTGAGGACGCGTTGGAAGACATATTTTTCCTGTAAATATTTTATTATATGTTTATATTGTTTAAAATACATATAGAAGTTCAGTAAGTACTAGTATTATTCTTATTTAGCCACTCGTGTCCCACTGCTGGGCAATGGCCTCTCTCCCTCATCCGCCATGACTTTCTGTCTCGAGCTTCTTCCGCCCAGGTACCCAAGAAGGTATTCAGCTCGTCCCGCCACCTTTTCCGCGGTCTGCCGCGACTAGTATTATTATTGATTTTAAATATTTTCGATCGAAACTTGAGACATTCATCAAGTTAAGTTACGCAAAAAAAACATGACCCTTCTTTCGTCGCAAACCCAATTCACGTTTTTATAATCACGTGACTTGCATCAACAAGTGTAAAGTTTCTTTAATAATAATCAGAAAAAAACGCTTATCAACTAGTCTTAGTAATAAAATGTCAATGTTTGTGTCTATGGATGGGTGTATGGATGTTTGTTACTCTTTCGTGCAAAAACTACTGAACGGATTTTGATGAAACTTGGCAATGTTGTAGCTTAAACATCAGAATAACACATAGGTATGTTATTTTCTGATTATTGTGTTTTTCCAAGATATAACGATAAATGTGTACGAAATCGCAGGCAGCATCTAGTACTAGATACTAATATTATACATTTTTAACGACTTAATTGATTTTGATGAAATTTGGCAATATTGTAGCTTATATCAGAATAACAGGCTACATTTTTTGAGATATCATGTTTTTCCGAGATATGAAAATAAATGCGTACGAGTCGAAGTCGCGGGCAGCCTTTAGTTTTTTAATTAAAAAAAAAATCCCGCCAAAACAGCGGATGTCCAGTCAATCACAACAACTTGGACTTCTCAGAAAAAATAAAAATAAAAAAACAAAATGGCCGATCGTATTTCGCTATTCATTTGTTATCATTAGATTGAGAGCACGGGCATATTTTCTCACGGGGGCTGCAGCAAATATTGATCTTAATTGTAATGTAATAAGGTTTGATTTTGTTAAGTTTGTTTGTGCTAAGGTGTTGGTTGAGTTTAGGGGATTAGATGTAGCGATTTTTAATTATTATAATTATCAATTCTTTAATATAATTAGAGAACAAACCGACGTGCTTGTATGAGGCGACTGATGAATGTGGATACAGCGAAAGAAGTATTTTCGGATCGTAGCAAGTGGAGGGAAGTGGTCGAATTTACCCGAATAAAAGCTAGGAGACAAAAAATATATTCAGTTAATAACTTAGAATATTTAAAAAAATGGACACGCATTTTTTCTTTTTTCTCTCAAACTAAAAATGACACAGATACACTGGGTTAAAATTCCTCATGACGTCACGCTTCAGTACAATTTATACCTCTATAAGTAATGTCAATACCCGCCCACTCCGTAACTTTGATGCTCTGTATCTTTGTATTTATTTATTTGATCAAACGAAAAATTAATGAATATTTTCAAAAAGTCTGACTAAAGATAATGCTATTTTTTTTTAAATTTAGTCGTCAGCTAGTACATTATAACTAGTTACAGGGCCGGAGGTAGCTCAAGACCGAAAATCATGGCGGATGAGGAGAGAGGCTTTGTGGGACACAAATGGATATAGATATTAGATTAGTCTTCATCCCTATTAACATTGATATGCTAGCTTAGCATGCACTTCGTGACAAGACGTTGTCATGGGTTTGTCACGCTTACGTCTCTGTCCATAATTTTAAATGTGATAAGGACAGCATGACGTGAGATAATTGTGGCCTCTTTATCAAATAATTTCGCTAGCAACTTATACCACGCCACAGTATCATATCACAATATTGCTAAAGTAAACAATTCACAAGTAATATATCAATTAATGGTGTTCCATTACCACAACCGTCGCTTGAATGAGATCACGTGGTACGCACGCTATGGGAAAAGGAAGTCTCTTGATAAGCGCTTGATTGTTGCGGGAAGACTTGTAAAATTTAATGGTCCTTTAAATATAAGTGCCTATAGATGATTTGGTATATTTTTTAAATTATGTTAAGCAACGTTAAAATCAATCGACCGCCAAAAGACGTCGCGGTAGACCAGGGAAAAGGTGGCGAGATGAACTGGACACCTTCACGAACGACTGGGCAGAGGCGGCTCAGGATAGAGAATCATGGAGAAGGAGGAGAGAGGTCTTTGCCCAGCAGTGGGACATCATCGGCTAGATAAGATAAGATAACGTTTAAATCTCGAGACGATTTTGGTATATTTTTTAAGTCAAAAAAAGATGTAGTGTTTAATTGATGATTTATTTGCAAAGTATTATCTGAAAAAGTGACTGAAACAGATGAAGGCGATCAATAATGAATTCTTTTTTTTGACATGTGAAGAGAAGTGGCAACACTATGTTTTTTTAAATTATATTTGATCTTATTTGTTTCATTTGTAAACCAACCCTTTGCTTCAAGGTTAATGCCAAAAAAAAAAACAAATTTGAAAAACGAACCGCGTTCCAATAACCAACGTTTATTTGCTTATGAACGTAGTTACCAATTTTATAACCATCTATGTTGAACATGTGGCGAAATCGGTGCCTAAAGAAAAAAAAGAAAAATATACCACCGTCCCTTTTTACTCTATAGCCTCATCCCTCTCTAACGCCACATGTGTTTCCCGCCTGCGATCAATGGATATTGTTTTTTTTTTATAGTTTTTTTTTATTTATCAGCTTGGCTACCGAGAATCGATGTTTGGTCGATTATTGTTATGATTATCGCCAGCCAGTGTCGGTTTAATGTTTTAATTATAATTAAATTGAAATGGTATTATTCTGATGTGTAAAGCTTCAATATTGATATGTTTCATTGAAATCTGTTTTGTAGTTTTTGCGCGAAAAAGTATTTTTTTAAATGAGTTTTCGATATTATGCAATATTCTGCCTCAGATGGAAAAGTTAAGCAAAGGACAGTACCTAAATAAAAGAATATTGGAAAATAGGTACAGAGTTTTTTTTTTATTTATATCTTATATAAAGCTTATACACACATACATATCTGTCCCGCCTCTCTCCCATCGAGTTAGACAGAGACGAGGAGCCCAAGTCTACTAATTTAAAATAGCCTCAGTTGTGTGTCGGTACAGTGTCAATGGCATTTTTTGACACATATGATATTCTGCTAAACAATGGCTTACACTGATTGCGACCAAATGTGTCAAAAATTACATTGACACTCTCATAGACACTGTTGACACACAAACGAGAATATTATAAAGAAGAACAGTCAAAGTCCATAGAACAAATACCCAGACCCGACAGTCACGTAACCTATCTCATTTTTTTACTATCACTTATATAGGTACTCATATTACATATAGTGTTGAGCCTGAACAAAAACAAGGCAATATTTTGGTGTTAGCCACTGAAATTGAATAAAAAGAATATGTAATATGACTATATAAATGATAGTAAAAAAATTTAGATATGTCACGTGACTGTCGGGTCTGGGTATCGTTTGCCGGTTCTTCTTTACTACTTCCTTCCACTTGCTACAATCCAAACACACCTTCTTCTCTTCATTCTTCTTTTTTGATGTCTATGATTAATATACTCCAGTTTCCCCATTAAACTGCAGCCAGCAACCTAAAATTAGCAGCAAAACAATATTTCTATAGTTATGACTACGGTTGACATTTTGAAGTTTGGCAAACAGTCAAGATGATCGAATTCATTGGCATATGTCTTGTCTGAACGTAAATTTTGTCATAATTATTGTCAGAATTGTAAATAATTACCATAATTATTGCTGTAGACAATTATTTCGCGGATAATTATTGTCTAGTAAGGTAGTTATTTTTGTCCGTAAATAGATTTTGTTTTGTTTTCAAAGTTTTAGAATTTATGGTTTAGTTTGAAGAGGTGTTTGAAAGGTTGTAAGTGATATTTATGGTAGTCCGATTTTGAACTTTATTTTGTGTTGAAATGATTTGAAAGTCGAATGTTACAAGACACTTCTAAAAAAATATAGGTATCTATTTAAAAGACAAAATTCAAAAATAGATTCTCAGTTCTGTATTACGATCTTCGAAGTTATTAAATAAAAGATATTTTTTCTTAAATAAATTTAGTCGGCCTAGCTACTCAACATTTCCATACATTTTTTTTTTTTTAACACTACATCATTTTAGTCCATGGCAAAATGATATCTCTGAATAACTTGACGTAGTGAGTGATGATAAATTATAGCAACTGTTCATTATAATTTAGCTATTTTTATCGACGACTGATCCATTGGCACCCTTCTGGACATTAAATAGATCATAGCTTTTATACACTGTAATAGATCATTGGGACGTGTTTGAAATAAGGTTTTATCTTAGACTTATAATAAATATGGCAATTAAGTATAGAAATAAAGGAATAGATTTACAAATTTAATCAATATGATATATAAAAACAATAAAACTAATATTAATCCTTTACTTAAGGCAACACTGGCAATAGAGAAAAGTATCTTTAAAAAAAAAACGTTAATTCGAAATTCGAAATTCAAAAAACGAAATGAATCGAAAAACATTGCAACTTTTCTTTTCACGTAACATCAATCGAAATTCAAAAAACAAAAACCAAACGAAACGAAAAACATTGCAACTTTTCTTTTGCTCGTAACAAGTGACGTCACAAGTTCGATAGCGGTAGTAAAGTCAGTGTTGTCACTTTTGTAGTTTGTTTTTTATAACACCATATCGATAACTCATTCGGATCACTCCCGGAATAGCGGTCCCACGCGAGGGTGGCATGACTTACTGTCTTATGATTTGTAGGGTGAATATGACTTTCACTTTTTTTGGATATTTTTTTTTTTTTTATGTCAAAGTAACTAGTATTTTAGGTGAGTTGAGCAGATAGTAAAAATATTTGTTGTAATTTTGTTGAAAGTAAAGAAGTGATGAGTATTTTTTATACTACATTTAATTTAAGGTTTCAATCACAAAATATATATATATTTTTTTTTAGCCTATTTCGTCCCACTGCTGGGCGAAAGCCTCTCCCATGTCTCTCCAAACACTCCTGTTATTAGCTGCTTCCCACCAATCTTCCCTGAATGAGCGTAGGTCGTCGCTCCATCGTTTCTTGGGCCTACCTCGGCGACGTTGGCCGTCGTTAACAAAATATTTAAATACCAAAAAGATTTAAATACAATTTTCCATATATTATTTTTTTAATTTGACACAAATCTATTAACTCAAAAAATATAATATATCAAATTAAAATTACACTGAGCTTAACTTGATCTCAATGTATATAAAATGCGTATAAGAATCCTCTAAAAACCAAACTTCATGTCGACTCTACTCCAAAGGGGAACAAACATTCAAATGTCATATTTTGTTTCGGGACGTCTTTTTTGTGTCTCCCCTTTCTTACAGATAGTCAAATGGAAAAGGAAACAGCACAATCACGTCGTTTGTTATGCAATTTGAATTGACATCTGTATTCAAAAATGTAAAGAAATTGCCCTCTTCGAAATTGAAAATGGCAATTTTTTCTTAATTAACTTTGAATTGCTATTTTTTGAAACTTTTTAATGTACTAGAGGCTTCTCGCGACTTCGTACGCATATATCGTCATATCTTGCCAAAAAATCATCATATCATGAAATAATATAGCCTATGTATTATTCTGATGTGTAAGCTACAATATTGCTGAGTTTCATCAAAATCTGTTCAGTAGTTTTTGCGTGAAAGAGTAACAAACATCCAGCCATTTATCGGCACAAACATTATCATTTATAATATCAGTTGATTTTACAATTATCTAAACGCAGTAGGCTTTTTAATCTATTATTATTGTCACTAATGTGACTTCTATAATACAAATTTGAAAACAAAGCTCTAGTAGAATATTGTAGAAAAAGAAAAAAGTTGTTATTTATACCTTTACCTACAAAGAAGACAATATTAATAATTTATAAGCTTTTAACATGGTATGTAAGCTAAGTGAATTTGACTGCAACCTTTACATAAATTCAATTATGAGTAGTTTAATAATAGGTGATTAGTCCACAGCTATGCCCTAAATAATAAGGGCAGTCTTGGCTACTAAATATAGAAAAAATAAGGAAGAGTAATTAATTATACTATAATTTATAATTACACACTCATTAATTTTATAGAAAAAATTCATATTAATATGAAAATGCTTGATTAAATATTTATTTTGTAAATAGTCTGGGTTAGTAAAACATTAACTCTACTTAAGTCAAGGTGTGTTCTTATACAGCATGTTCGAAAATTGTTGTAACATAGCAATTGCAGTTATATTTTTTCTTTCAATCTAGGCGTGTTAGAAGAATAAACCTCCCCTATTGTAGAAAATCTTGCAAAGGTTTTTTTTTTTTTTCTAAAACTAAAGACACATAAACAACGGCCTTTTTTTCAATAAAATAAACAAAGCAATACTACTGAAACACTGTTATTTTTACATTGCATTTTAATGTTTTTAGAAGAACTAATTTCAGAATAAGCAAATAAAATTAAATCAACCTGTATAGCCCTCCTACACTGCACTTTTTACCCACATAATGATGTCAACCGAACTTTAAAATCCCTAATGAATTATATATTTTCTAATTATGATCCCCGCGAGGGCGATTTGATATATTAATGTTTGTTTTAAAAATAAACTATGCTTCATTGAAGTTTTGTTATGTTTCCGTCTTTTTATTATCCTGATGACAGATCAATGTACTTAGAATCGTTTTAACAGCACTCATAGTGTTACTGTTTTATAAAGTTACAATGTTATTCTAATCATTAATTTTCTTATGTTCATAATTCAAATTCAAAATTTTTCTTTTCTCATAATTTAGACAGTCATTTGTTTTGCTTCTTCATTAGTAAAATTAACCAAATAAATTCAAAAAAAAATTAAATTATGGATAGTTTTGATTCTTAAGACGTAATTGTAATTTGTGATAAAATAAATACAGCTCATTTTTAATAGCGTTGTTTTAACCAGTGTAGAAAGACCCGCAATAAAGAGAAGAGTTTAATCCTATGTAGGTCTATGATTTATGGTCTGCTTCCTAATCTATAACCGTCGCTATTAAAAAAAAGTAATAAAATTAAAAAGAAAGACAGGTGCTTCACAATCGAACATCGCCGCAAACATTTTTATCACTGTCATAAATATAACAAAACCGTAGGATTACTCGCGTGAAACTTTTTTAAAACACACCAAAGAAACAGTAAAACAAATACAATCTCTTTGGTAACAACACGACCTTAATCCAACAGAAAAGGTTGGGAATTCGAATGATTTTGAATTCGAAAAAGGAAAATAAAGTTGCCAATAGTTCGGCAGTAAAAATCTATCGTGCATCGAAAACAGTTTCGTGACGAAAGTTTCTTCAATCGATTACTTTTAGTTCAGCATTCCTTTTCACAACCTACTTCTCTAATTATTTATTCCCGTGCAAAGGAAACAAGGCTGAAAAAGAAACACTGAATAAATAAAAAAAGTAAAAAAAACATTGGCCGAAAAGAAAACTCAAATCTCAATTGTCAATAGGCAGTTTACGAAGAAAAAAGAAGATTCGAAATCCGAATTCGAAAATTGGAATTCATATTTCGAGTGCACCGGCGTTCTTTTTTCGAATTCCTTCCCCCATCTGTTCCTTCTTTTGTTTTGAGTAGGTTATCGACACGCTTGTGTCAGATATTGGAGCATTCATTGCTGTTTTATTTTAAGACTTTTGTAATGACTTTAGTACGGAACAAGCGATGTAACTCCAAACGAATTTGAATTTTTACTTTTTAGAACGTTTCATTTGCACTGTTTAAGGGTGTTGTACACTTTATGTATTGTATCCTATTAATATTATAAATGTCAATGTTTGTGCCGATGGATGGATGTTTGTTACTTCATCACGTAAAAACCACTGAACAGATTTTAATGAAATTTTACAGTAACTTAGCTTGCACATCAGAATAACACATAGGCTATATTAATTTAAGATATTGCATAAATTTTCCAAGATATGATGATAAATGAGTAAGAAGTCGCGGGCAACTTCTAATTCTTATACTGGGTGTAACAGAAAGGGTATATAAAGCCGAAACACAGCGACAGTCCTCATGAAACTGAACAACTTTCCCCAAGGAACATGGGTCGTAACTCGAAAAAAAAATTTCGCCTCCCCATACAAAATGCCCGATCAGCTGATCGAGTAAGTATGGGCGATCCAAAAATTTTTTTCAAGTTACGACCCATGTTCCTTGGGGAAAGTTGTTCAGTTTCATGAGGACTATCGCTGTGTTTCGGCTTTATATACCCTTTCTGTTACACCCTGTATAAAGTTCAATTGTTTTTGTTCGCGTAGACTATTTTTATCGTAGTTTACAATGAGTGATAACAAATAGGTTTAGGTATCAAGTGTATTGTTCCTGTAATCTTAAATAAAGAAAGACATTTCCTCTTTGTAGATGTCTATGAATTCTGATATAATTATCTAGGAAACACTCATTATAAAAACATATCTGTTACGCCTCTTTCCCATCGAGTTAGGCAGACAACTTCCCTCTACTTTCTATGATCCAAACATACAAACTTAAATAATAATCTAACTGCAATGTACAATAACCTTAAACAATTCCTATTTCAAAAAATCAAAAATCAGTTGCGGTCCGTCCATACTTTGACCGGCGCGCGTTCTGAAACTCGATTATTTCATCGCAATTCTTTGATTGATGGCTTTACCCGCTTGTTCTTTGTCCGTTGGTTTTTGAACGTGTGCTAAGTGCCTTTTTGTCTTCACTTGTTTCACCTCGGCGCGGTTTTTTAACGGATTCGAACGATTGAATTTGTTTCGATTTCGATTTTGGAAGCTTTCGACGGTTATTGAGTTTTTGAGGTTGCTTTTGTTTTGGTGTTCTGTTTTTAAATGATTTTAAGCGATAGCGATTGGTCCGTTGGAAGGAATGACTTTTAATTGATACTTTGTCAAAACTGCAGATTTACTTACTTAATCTTTAGAAGATTTAAAGTTTGCGTTTTTCATATAAAACGACAGCGGTACATGCAAACATACAAAACATTACCCTTCTTTTTGGCTTCGCCTTAATCGGGTAAAAAGTACCTACCTATACAAAAGTTGATAAATTTAAATGTAGGTAATAAATTAGGTCTTACACATTCTAGACAAGTTCTAGAAACCTTAAAAAAAACAACCGCCTGTCAACTTAACCAAATTGAATTTTTCAATTAGCGAACACAATAAAAGGAATGGAAAGTGACGTTTTTTTTTTAACGTCCACCTATCACGAATGACACTTACTCGATTAAAAGCTCTATTATCGATACAATTGATTCGAATGATCGCGTGACCGGGGCAGGTGCGTCCCTACTTTGTTTTTTTTTATGACAGTTTTAGGGATGTGACATTATTGATGATGTTAACTGATAGGCGATTTGGTTGGGATGGTAACTAGTATTTTTAACAGTTACATACTTACTATTTTTTCTGAAATCTTTAGAGTTAAATAGAAAAAAGACAAACAGATACCGAGTTATTTAAAAAAATACTATCAAATGAATGAAAGCTCTACTGAGTAACCAAGTATTAGTACCTACTTCTTTGGACTTGTTGATATCTTCATCCAATCACCAACAAGATTTTAGCAATTAATTGTAAACATTATTTAAAATATACTTGCCTGATCATTATGAGTACTTAAATAAGTAGTAATAATTAGAAGTAAAACCTGCCTCATAGTATTTTTATAATTAAATGTCTTATAGATATTTAGTAACAGTGACATAATAGTAGCTTATCATCCCATCTCTAGATATCAGTATTCAATGAACAATGCAAGAAGATATTTTTTTTAAATAAATTATCGCGTTTTATATTTGACAGTTGTCATGTTTGCCACATTTATAAAAATCTACTTTAGATGCAATAAATATTGCTTAATAAGTAAGTAAGTAAATATTTTTTTGTTGGAAATAAGTAAGTTTTTTTTACTACCTATTAAGAAAACTTTAACTGCATTCATAAGTATAAAATATATTCCCTAAAAGGTCGAAAACAGACATTTTTTATAGAAAATATGTCCAAAAAGATAGGTTTTAAGATACACTACACTATCTTAAAACTAGAAAAGGAGTTCCCCATACAAAGAGTTTTAATAAAAAATGGCGTTAATCAGTCTAAAATATCACACTACGGCACTGAAACTCTAGTTCAAAATGGGGTCAAATGACCTAAAATATGGCGTCAACTTTACGCCAATGAAACTCTGATCTAAAGAAACGTCAAAATAAACAATCTGATTAAGATTACCGTAATACCATGATTTAATGATTAACAGTACCAACGCTCGTTAGGTTTACGATCGATCGATAGATCATTAACCGATTAATTGGCGCGAACCTAATTATAATTCGTATTTGCTATGGTTTCCAATCACGCAGGGTTTTGGTTTTAAAAATGTGTGGGATTAAATATTAAAAACATAGTATGTATGTATATGTATAAAAAAATCGTAAAAAAATAGGTATATTTTATAAATAGGTAAAGTTACCTACCTATATAATATAAAATATTATAACTTTGATCATCTGTACAGGTCCTTATATTCTTATTCCAAGTTCAAATATAGCAAAAACAAAAGAATATCTACAAATTAAAACATGTTCTCTTTTATTCAAATTTCGAATTTCGTCTAGTTCCATTTTTAAAGCAATAACAGTTTCAATTGCGTATCACCAAGGCAATAGAGTACACGCCACTTAGTCGACACGGGACATTTACAATTCAAATCAAAAGGTAATAACGATTTATTTATATTTTATATTTCGAGACTTTTGCTCTGTCGATGTCGATAAAGTTGTTAGGGCCTTTTGAATAGGGTTGGTTAGTTTATAGTTTTAATTTTGTTTGATAAGGCTATTTAAATTTTTAAACTGTTTGCTTATAATTTGTTTAAAAAAAACAATAAGAAGATTTAAAAGAGTATTTTGACTTACCTACTCGCAGATAATTTTTGAAATTTTCCTTTGTAGAGTGACCTGAAAAAAAGTAAAACATAATAAACGATAAGTATATCCACAAAATAATAAAAAAATATACTTACTATTTCAAAATCAGAACTAAAATTAACAAGAACTCGATAAATCAAAATGTAATGACATAGAAAATGACAAAAAATCGTACCAACCCTATTTATGCAGAGCCCCCGTGTCGGTTAATAGAACGAGTGAACTGGCGACCCGCACGCGACCATCCGCAGATACCATCGATAACCAACTTACACTTACCGATCAACAACCAAACTTTACACCACATCTCCCCACAAACTCATTTACATAACCGCAAATACAACTTTGCCGATCACTATCGACGACAAACTTAAAATTGACAAAGCTAAACTATTAAAATCTACGAAGCTTGTGTCAAAATTTTGTTCGGTAACCGCAAATGTAACTTTGTCGTTTACCCCAAGACGTTCGATTTTGTAACTGCCCCCTTTGTGTTTTAATTAGAACGGCGTGTTCGATATTTGAATTTTTGGTTGTTCTAAATAAAATGTTTAATAGAGATGACTGTTCGATTTTGAAATAATTCAAAATAGACTGATTTGACGCAGCTGTCTTTTTTTTTTAAATAGACTACAGGCAAAGGAAACTTCATTCATTCAGCCTTGTTAGTGTTTTTTATTAATAGTATCGTTGCGTTGCCTTGCGGGTGCCAGTACTAGTTCTTATCTATAGCATCTTGCCTCCCCTAATGAATATTAACTAATATCAGACTGAAAGTGACTAAGTCAAGTGGGATTGGTTTGTGTGTATGTATGACTCATTCAAGATATTGATATAGTGGGTGTAAAAAGAATTCTTATGATTATTCATTGTTAGTTTTGTAATGACACAATGTAACTAGGTACTTAATCGTAATAATTTGACAACTCAATAATCAGAAAACAAAATCTTTATTTGTCACTTAAATATGTCATTTATGTGCTCATACATATCTGTCACACATCTTTCCCATCGGGGTAGGCAGCGACTACTTCCCTCCACTTCCTACGATCCAAATACACTTCATCTATATTCATTAATCACCTCCTACATACTTACTCATACTCTTTAGGCTACTCCCGTCTCAGCCGATCCAAACACACTTCCTTCTCTTCATCAATCGCTTCATACTCTTCAATTTAGGCTAATACCTCAGCCTTTCCTTAGCCTTTCCAAAATGTACCAAGTCAATATCAAAAAGAATTATGAGATCGAATCGGCCCCAAATCCGTCGCGTAGGAGGTAGCGGCGGCCCCAAAGAACGAACACCTAAAAACTAACTTATCGCCACCTAAAACAAAGAGCCGTAAACCGACGCTTGTAAATTTTAAAATGTGGTACAAGGTACAAGATTTAACGGAAAAATATTCAAATAAGGCCCAGAACACACGATGAAACGCAACTGCAACGCAACTGAAACTACTAGTTACTTTTGAGTTGCATCAAAGTTTCTACAATAGACTCCTTTAGAAAACCACACACGACGCAACTGAAGCGTTGCAGTCGCGTTTCACCGTGTGTTCTGGGTCTAAATAACCGTTAAAGTTTGTATTTAGAATAGTTAAATATCGAGCTATTCCAATATAAACATTTTTTAAATAAATTATGATCACAAAGTAATGTTATTAAAAATGTATACTTACTAGAAGCTGCCCGCGACTTCGTCCGCATTTATCATCGTTATCTTGAAAAACTTACACAATATCTTAAAATAATATAGCCTATGTATTATTCTGATGTATAAGCTACAATACTGAAAAGTTTCATTAAAATCTGTTAAATAGTTTTTGCATGAAAGAGCAACAAACATTCTTACATCCATCGGTACAAAGATTGACATTTACAATACCTATCGTTTTTTTTGTACCAGGATAACATGACGCTAGTGGTACCTACAGTGCTACAAGGATCTATTGGCACTTGAGTGACATTGTCAGGAGGGCGTGGATGGTGATTAAATAACTCAAATAATGACAATTTACAAGATGATGTCGTTAGTTTCGATTTCCGCCACGCTCCAAAAAATCCTCGTAGCACTATAATTAGCGGAACCTTGTACCCGCACTCTCTCATACCTTGTACGAGGTCCCGAAGGCGGTGGCCGGTGGGGTTGCAACCGGTGAATTACTGGCGTGTCAATCAATAAACATGATAAGTGCGGGACCTTCGTGCGCCGATATGCAAACAGGATTACACGCCGCACGGAACCCACATCGATTCTACTCGATAACAACACTAGGATCGATCGTTCGACCACTGGCCGGTCACACTTTTTCAAATTTTGAATCAAATTTCCCGTGGTAAATAAATACGGTAGTCTTTTATTTTGTAAACAGTTCTCTTTTCAAAATGCTTGTTTTGTCGAAATCACGTAATTAAGTCGAATACGAAAACGATAGTCTTTTGTTCTTTCAAATCGTTCCTAATTCAAATATTTGGATTAAAGTTTGTATTTATACAGGATGTTCGATGTTCACTAATGCCTAAGCTGTTCTTTTTCGTCGAACTTGTGAATTTTCTTTTTCCTATCGCACTGAACATCAGAACCTTGCATAACCAAATTAGTTTCGACACGAAAGCGCCGAGTGGCCGATTGTCTGCTTCACAATAAGAATCGATAGAAAAACTTCCCCTTTCAATACTTTTCTTTTTTCTGTTACAGGTCGAACGGGGGCGCAACACAATAAGAAACGTCGAATAGACAAAGAAAGTTCGGCACGCGATCGAGAAAATTCTAAAAGAACAATCGATTCGCCATTTCGACACTGGCAGCCGAGAAAAAAAGTTTGCAAACTTAAAACGAAGTAATGATGTGGGGTTCGAATTTTGAATTTGGCGCTCGCTGGACGGTGGGGTGAGCTATTTGGTCAGTATGCGCCGAGGCTGGTAGCACGGCGGACGTCCGGATGCACCCGACGGGCGCGGCCAGTCTGCCCGCCGCACCAGAGGCGGAGGTGCAAGCTATGCACTCGATGGACTGGCTCTTCAAGAAAGAGAGGATATATCTGCTAGCACAGTTCTGGCAACAGGTAAAAGAGAGATAGATGTATAAATGTTACTTGCAAATTAGTCTTGAACTTGGCACGTTGCTGAGCGGTTTTTCCCTAATGTTTTACTTGTATTACGTATTTATGTTACGTAAAATGTATGGAACGAAGAGCAGGAAGTATGAGAACATAATATAAACTGTTTTCTAAGAGTTAAAAAAAAAAATCGACTTTGACACATCTTTTGCAATAGAACATGCCGATAATTTTTCAAAAACATTATTAATCAGCAATTAACCTCAACCCTATACATACCAAAGACTTTAACCGTTAGTTAACCCCGTTTGTGGTACCGGACCAATACCCAATACAGAGACTAAAGCCACATTACGTTATCGTTTTATGACATTGTATCTCCGAACCCGAACATCCTTGGGGACAAATGGACGCAGCGTTATCTATCCATTCAACCATCTAGACAGGGGTTGGCAACCTTTGGTATCCTTTGGATAGGTCAAAACAGATTTCAATTATCGAAATACAACAAACATATTTACATATCTGTCACCTTTTTTCCCTTTGGGAGTGAGAGATCACTTCCCACCACTTGCTTCGATCCAAATACACTTCTTTAGCTTCATCCACATTCATCACTTTCCTCATACATATTTAACATGTCCTTTTAAAAAGACTTGGTCTTTCTTTAACAAGTCCCCTATTTGATGAAGATACAATACAATCCAAATTGCTCAAAATACAATTTGAAGAATTTCTAAAAACTTATATGATATCACAATGTTCAAATAGGTAAATAAAAAAATAGTCTATTTATAAAAAAAAATACCATCATCATCATAAAAAGAGCGCCACTCTTCTCTATTCTCTGCCGTCCGTTTGAGCACTTGATACGACACAACTTCTATTCCCTCTTTTATTTGGTCTATGTAAGTCCTTCGTGGTCTCCCTCTTTTTCGCCTTCCTTCTACTTTTCCTTCCAAGATGTTTTTTATAAATTCGTCGTGTCGTATCAGGTGACCCAACATCTTTCCTCTCCTTTCAGCAATGGTTTTTAAAATGCCTCTCTTCTCGCCCACTAAGTAATTGCAGAACCTCTTCATTACTGTTCTTTTCCTTCCAGCTAAACCGTTCCACAAGAAAATAATACCTACTCAAAACATTTTTTTTTACAAATTACCCAAAGTTGACAACCCCTGCCCTATACAATAACAAAATCAATTAACAGTTTCGCATTACACCACCGATTAACCCGAGATACTCGACTCGATCTCGATTCAACTATAATCGAGAGGTACCAATTATTTGCTATTGTTTTGTTACCATTGTTCCTTTGGTAATCTACTGATCGGTTAGAGGTTAGACCTTTATAATGGAGAGGAAGTGTAAATATGATTAGGTATTTAAAAAAATGGAAGGAAAAAATAAATATATACTTACGTACATACATATCCGTCACGCCTCTCTCCCATTGGGCTAGGCAGAGACCACTTCCTTCCACTTGCTACGATCCAAACACACCTCTTTCGCTTCATCCACACTTATCAGTCGCCTCATACATGCCCGTCGGTTTAGGGTTAAAAAATATAATTAAAAAAAAATTGGACCGTTTTTTGAAAATGGTAAAAATTATGAACACCCTGTATGTATAACTATTCATGTAAAGAGATAAGCTAAGATAAAAAATCACCCTGTATAAATTAAATACGGAAAATACTTAGCATTAATAAAAAAAACATACTAGACGCTGCCTGTGACTTCGTACACCTTTATCTTGAAGAACTTTTGTAATTTCTTAAAATAAAAGTTTTATTCTGGCAAGCTATAATATTGTTAAGTTTCATCAAAATCTGTTCAGTAGTTTTCGCTTAAAAGATCCTCACATCGTCACATCCATCCATCGACACGAACATTGACGTTTTATAATACTAGAAGATGCCCGCGACTTCGTACGCAGTTTTGGCCATATCTCGGGAAAAAAATCATAATATCTGAAAATAATATAGCCTATGTGTTATTCTATTTAAAAGTTACAATATTGTTAAGTTTCATCAAAATCTGTTCAGTAGTTTTCGCTTAAAAGATCCTCACGTCCTCACATCGTCCCATCCATCCATCGACACGAACATTGACATTTATAATACTATTAATATAACAAATTGACAAATGACAATCTGTCTGTCTGTTACACGTTTTCTAATCTACAATACACGTCTTTAGCCAATCATAGACAATTACTGGCAGCCATTGTCTGATATGCTAATATTAAATCAGCGGGATCTAATCGAGCCAAATCGCATTGTACGTTGCGACACTATGTGCTAATAAGAACAATTATTGGTTTGTCTGTTTGACTGTTTATTGGTGATTGCCCGCGACTTCGCATGCATTTATCGTCTTGTACAAAAACTTATGCAAATATCTTAAAATAATGTAATTGTATTTTTTTTTATATTTTGTATGCTTTCTTTGTGTTTGATTAAATGAATTTTTTAATATTCTTAACATATGCAAAAAAAATGTAGCATGTGTGTTTAATGTGTAAGCTAACTATAATTATACATATTATATTGTTTTATAATTAAATATTTCACTAAAAATACTTAGGTACATGCATATTACACAAAAGGATAGATAATTTAAATAATAAAAAAAGGGAACAAAAAAAAACAAAAAAAATCCAGCAAAACCCAGCTGCACCTACTAGTGTATCACATTTGTTATCTGTCTATTTGCTATTAACATCTGCGAGTGAGGTCATAGGATGTTACGAAATGAATTGCAGGCGGCCTTTGATTGGTCAGATCTTGCGCTGATTTGAGTGACGTCAGCGATATCCTTTTCAGACAGACTTACCTACTGATTTTTTATATTAGATATAATCTTTTTAATGTATTTTTCTAGATGTTAGCTTTGCTATGGTTAGTACCTACCTATTTTAGAAAAAGGAGGGTGTCCTAGAGGACATCATCCTTGAAAAACTTACTCGAAATCGTAAAATAATAAAACTCACGTGTTGCAAAGTTTTAACAAATCAGTTCAGTAGTTTTTGCGTGAAAGAGTAACAAGCATCCATCCATCGGCACAAACATTGACATTTATAATATTAGTACGATAAATCAGAAAATAGAAACCTTAACTAACTAAACTGAGAATATTATCTCACAAAACCACAAGAAAACCCACAGAAAGCAACAAGTTCACCCAATAAGGACTTACCTGTCAATATTATTCATGTGATAAGCATACGTAATGTAGTTTGATCTACGACAAATGTCGCGGTGTCAAGCTATAGCTTAATAACGGATTAATGACAGCACTTCGAATAATCGCATCGATTGTCGATTGTTAACACATTAACACACCCTGTATTGTTGTGTTTTGAATTTCGAATTTCGAATGTTGTTAGTAATACGATAAAAAATAAATAAGTGAATTTTAACAACACAGAATTCGAATTTCGAATTTCAATGAGTGCAGTCTAACAACTATGGAATTCCAATTTGGAATTGCTAGAAACTGTTCGAATTACAAACTTAAATAAGTCTTTTAATTTAAAATTTCAAAAAGAGAACCTATTCTAAATCGATAAATGTTAGCACAATTTATGAGCTTCAAATAGTCGTCGAAATAGAAATTAAATTCACAATTTTTGAAAAATAAATATTCATTTCTCAAGCACTAGTGATGGGACACAGCGATACAACCATACATTTGAATACTTTCGCTAACCGATAGTATTGTTCAAGCTCTAAGAATACTAAACCTACCTTTGATTAAGCATATTTACATATAAATTTACATATGCCGTGCCTTGAATTGCACTTATCGATTAGCTTTTTGTTTTAATTTCAAAGTAGAAATGCACGAATGTTTTAAGATCGATATTTTGCTACTAGGTTTTGATTGTTTCGTTGTTTTTAATTTTTGGCTTCGCGACTTTTATTTTAGGTTTGATTACGTAGTGATGATTTCAAACTGTTAAGTTTTTATTTCTTTAAATAAATTAATTATTTCATCATTTCACTTATATCGTCTGATTTAATTAAAAGTTTCTATTATTTATTTTAATATAGTTAACTTTTATATTAAAAGTTTATTATTCAGGATTTTTCAAAGAAAGACATAAAATTTTAAATATGTAGTTATCTGTTTCATTAAAAATTTAACACGACATTAAAATGCACGTATATGATCTCTGATTACCTCGGCTTGCAAATGCAAATAATCATTAACTTTATAGACAACGTTAAATAAATGAGTTACGATTTGATAAACATAAATATTTAAAAACTATTTTTATATCTCTTTTAAAACTGGCCACCGACAATTTCCTTTTCTAAATTGACCTTTCTCAGTAAATGAAATTATTTGAATTTCGAACGAGCTATCAATCGTATTTTGCGCGGTAAAAGTAAATACCACCTGGTTCACCTAATAGCCGTAAACGGGTCATTAGAGCCACCCATCTCGAAGGCGCCGCGTTTTAAAACTATATTTATTGAATTTTATTATATAAAACTACCGCGAAACGCAACATCAAAGGCTATGCAGGGTTGCCGAATAATTAACTACTATAAAATCGGAACGTCCAATAGCTCAGTTCAGGAGAATTTGCCTAATAGAATCGTAATCCCAAATCGATTTTTTATCATTTAAATCAATACCGATTGCACCTTGCATGTTTACATTCGTATCGACTTTTTTTTAACTGTCCCGCATCACTCACTGTCACCCGAAATCAGGAAAGGTATTGAAGATATTTTATTCGATTTAAAAATCGAATTTCGAAATCCTTTAATTAGGGTTGGCCGACGTCACCGCAAACATTCAAAATCGAGCCTGTAATTAATCGAGTCGATTCAGCCGATCGTATCGGTTCGGAAATGTAAAAAGATCGCATTTCCCTATAAGAAAGAATGCCATCGGTTCCCACAGAGCGTCCACAAATATTTTTGTCTCGTCGAGCAAAAAGCTGCGCTCTTTCCCATGCCAGTGTCAATGGGTCGAAGGACAGTGACGCAAGGACGTAGACAGACTATAAATAGTCTAACTTTTGTTCTCTGACGCGAATGAGTGAGTATTCCCCAGTTTTTGCATCGCAATTATCTTATTAGCACGCAAAAACACTTAACTTCACCGAAAATGGGGAATTTGGACGGCGCAAAACAAAAAGTCTTAACCTGTATTTAAAAATCGATTGCAACCAAAAAATTGTCACTGACAAATGATTCGAACGCCTTGCGGTTGAAATTACGAATTCAAATCTTCGAATTTCGAACAAAAACCGCCATTAACCGTCGGTTGTTACCTTTTTTCGGCAGTCGATGATTTTCGGGGCTAATCGTGTTTTTTGTCGATACGTTTTGAAGATAATCGATGCATCGGGCCGCACTAATTCGATTTGTGCCCCTCCCCTCGTCTATCGTAGGCGGGCCTTATCGATCGACTGGCTAGATCATTAGCATAGAGAAACTAACAATTTGTTTTTAATCAAAATTCTTACTTCAAAATAATTGAAGCACACTGGCAGTTTACAAAAAAAAGTAAAACTTAGCGACCTTAATCTCCTTACAAAAAAATTTAAATTCGCGAAGCCGGTAGCAGCACGCAATCGAACATCCAAAACCGCGACTAAACGAGACCTCACGACTACATCTCGATAATTTAATAATAAAGAAAAAAGAAACACGAAAAATTACAGAATCGATTGTGGTTGATGATGGCCACGATCTGTGGACTCGAATCATCAAGCGCTGATGGTTTTTTAATGATATTTTTCACAATCGGCCCGATCATTGATGGTTATTAGGTAGTATAGACGAGAGCCTCAAGACATGTACAGTACGCCACTTAAATCCCCACATGAGTTTATATAAACTTCGTAGAGCTGTTGACGATGCTGCGTTGGCTGGTGTACGAGACACATGACATTGTGGGAACTTGCGTATTCTAGACGGCAAGACAAATGTATGAAAATTATAGGCATTAACCACGCAACGAATATCAGTGGACATACGTTTTGTGATGTACGAAAGTTAGTGGTAGAGATAAAATAGGAATGCTTGTATTAAAAAATGAGCAAGAAAACAACACATTTTGGAAAGCTATATGTCATTAATAAAAGTGAAAAATTCTTAACATAATCGTAATTCATAAAGATTCTTTTTTTGATTTAGTTTGTCACTTTTTGACATACTAAAATAGATAGATATGTCAATCCGCCATATTTGAATTTAGAACGTTCGTCATTTGGTTTTTTAAACAAAATTATAGGCAAATTCACCGCGAACTATTCAGCCTTATCAATAATACATAATAACATTATTTCTAATAAAAATAAAGTGCATATTCGCTTGTTAAGCTTATTATTCTACTTAATAAAGACAACTCTCAAAACAGAACTTGAGACGTGTGCCGTTTGCATGCCGATAGAAATAAAGTCCCAATTAAACTGTTGTACGTTACACACACGTAGAAACTACCCTTTAGTGTTTGAGAGGCAATTAGCATAATCTTAACCGCTTATAACCAGTTTGAGCTAATTTTCTATTCGCTCGCGTGTTTCTGAGACTCCATCTTTGTTTGTAAACATTCGGTTTTTGAACGGGAGCGGGTGATGTTTGTTTTTTTTTCAGAAGGTATTTTTTAAGGCATCTGGCAAATTTTTCAAGGTCGGAAATTTATTGCGAAATAGTAAGATTTTTGAAAAGTTACATCTTTTTTTTTTGCAAGTCCATCTTTGTAGAAAAAAAATGTTGTAGTAAGTCATTTTAATTAGATTATGTAGGTAGGTATGTAAGACATCATAATAAGTGCGACTTAGATATTTTTTAGCTCAATTTGTTTTTTTTTTTTTAATACAAGAATATTAATTTCTAGAGCCATCAAATACGAGTCTCAAGTATATTCAATAAATATCGATCAATATTACTCATTACAAAACGATTTCTAGGTAGTCTAACAACAAAACATACATTTTAGTATCCCCATAAAAATAAACTATAATAAATTCATGGTAAACGGAACCATACAACCGTGAGCTGATTCACTGTAACACAGTAGTATACAATGAACCATAACTTTGCAACAAGAATTAAACTGACACCTGATCTGTATGACCACTCGTACAAATAAGGGCTCGGGTTTAGTCTTGTGAGTTCCAGTTGCCAATAACTAGACGGGCTATCTATCAAAACTGTCCTATAACATTGTCTTGTAATAGTTGTAGTTAGGGTTGCCATTACAAATTAAAAATAGCGAATTATTTATTTTGCATGAGACAAATTTTTCACCCATAAACTCTACATACTTACTGAATTTTGTCGAAAATAGAGTTAATCTTGGACATTTTTTAATAAATCTAATAACCAGCATGTACTGAACACAAACTTTTTCATTATCTTTATGTAACTAAACAAAGCAGAGGCAAATACAAGCTTTTATTTTATTGTAGATAATAAGTAATAATTATTAAGTAATATGATATCACAACTTTCATTTTTTACTGTGGCAACCCTAAACTAAAACTATAGGAATAGAGTCGGCACGCGATATATCGATACATCGTAATGATGACGGATCGCGACGGTTATCGAATTATTTTTCTTTTTTCTTTCTTGGCGGGAAAGGTCGCGTTTGTCTATGCCTTTGTTACTGGCTGGAAATGTAACCCGGCATTAACCAAAGAGTTTTTACTTACTTTTATTGCCTGTTATCCTTTGTCATAATATTTTCTTTTAGTATTTTTTGCGGATGATATGCGGACAGTGTTATGCGATAATAAGTCTTTAATTGCCAGTAAAATTCATTTATCAATACTTTTAGTATAAAAACTCTTATTTTATGATTTGTGAGCCAACAAGCTAGCAATTTTACAAACATTCAAACCAAATAGGTTTTATTATAGGTACCTTTTTTAGTGATAAAGCGTAAAAAGTATAAAAAACATGGATATATAAGTACACATAAAAACGAGGACACATTGACACATTAGCTAGTTAGCTCCACAGTGAATATGACAACTAATGAACGCAGTCTATTGAACATCGTAATGATACGTTCTGTGCCCTTGGACCAGTTGCCGCCTCTTTTGTACACCACTAACTACTTTTTGCTCCATACTCTTTGCTCAGCAAAAAAATAAACAAAAACGTCACTTTGACAGGCTGTTAATTGAATTTAAAAATAAAAATTTCGAACAGTGAATTTCGTTTTACAAATTCAATAATTTATTAATTTCGAATGAATTCTTAATTTGACAAAATTCGAAATTCAAACACACTATCCTTATTACGAGTAACAAAAGCGATTAATTACGAATCGATAGCGATTGCATTTGTACAGATACAAATGGCTTTCACGTTTTTGGAGATTTACGAGCGCATTATGCTAAGCGACATTAAAGATGGTAAGTTAAAAGGTCGATAGAATATTGTGGCACCGAAATAACTAATCGTAAAGTTTTATGAAAAGAGCTTTCATGGTGATTTCACTGGTTTACATAGATATAACAGGATGTCGGTACGTTATGGGATTTGGCGTCTATAAATCTATAAGTGATCTATAAAATGTCTGGTGACATGTCAAGATGGCTTCCACTTGTTACGATCCAAACACACCTCTTTCGCTTCATCCACACTCAATATTTAAATATACGTACTAGTTGATAATTGAAGTACTTTTTAAATAAGTTATTATTCATGTTTCATACGCGATACACAGAAACAATATGGCATAAAGTACATGATAACAGCTTCTTCTTAATAGCTGAATAGGTAATTGATAAAATCCTTTACCCTTCGTTCTGAAACGCGTTTTAAATGTGATACAATTTTTTTTTTGTCTATGGCATTTTACCAGTATATATATACCAGTATATATATATATATATATATACAGAGTAAGGAATGGCCTCTTTTTTCTAATTTGGAATCAAAAGTGTAAACGTAATTTTATCTCAAAAATACAACTTAAAGGGATCGTTTCACCACTCACAGATAAAATTAACTGACAGATAAACCTATGTCTATTTCATGAAACATGACGTTTTAGACAGTGACAGGTGTAAAATATCTGTCAGATAATTAAAAATCATCATAAAAACTTTTTTTTTAACACGACAGTTTTTCATATTTTTTTTTTCTAAATTTGAAATAGATACCTATCCATCCAGCCAGTGGCATTACGCTTCCACAGCCGCGTAGTCTTACTCGGCCACGGCTCGACAAGCGTGCGAGCAATTTCAGCCACGATGCGTATCGCCAGCACAATAGCCGATTCTACTCCAACCTCCCACAGTACCGACAGCAAAAACATTACACGCTCACTAACACGTTTTTTTATTTAAACACTACAGATTATGTGTAATATGTGCTAGAGTAATCCACTTTTTATGTGCTGAAGTGTTAATTTCATTCGGATTGTGTGAGATTGTGTTAAATCGGTGATTTTAAATTGAAAGAGAAATGGCGGTTTCGTTTTGGTTCGATTTTTAAATTATTTGTCGTAATTTAGCAGGTTATTTGTATCGCATGAAAGAATGTTCTTTCTATATTATTAAAATAGGTTTTTAAAATGTGATTCCTTATCAGCCCTTTTAACGTCTCCACTATAGGGACATGAGCCTACTTTCATACGAGAGTGATTAGACCGTAATCCACTACGCTGGATTCAAATGTGATTGCTTTTGTTTAAGCGTATTACTAATTAAAATAATGCATTTAAAACTAAATAAACCCAAATTTTGCATAAACTATAGGCACTATTTCCTAAAGCTAAATTTTTATTTTTAATATTTATTTGCATTAAAAAAGAAACCAGTCCCTAAATGAATTTGCTGACCATATTTCAGCATTTCGCAGTTCGATAGCGATCAGTCAAACAACATGTTGAATGACATTTTCGTTGTAACCACTACCGACTTACACACGTAACTGCACCCTTTATCCTCTTTAACCATAAACCCTATATTTATGGAGTAAGGTTTAGATTTGTATTACATGTGTTTTAGAGGTGTATGAGTAAGTTTGTTAAAGTATACAATGAGTTGGCTCTCACAACTCCGGAAACTTGTGTTTCTTTGAGTTTGAACTTTGATAGTGTTTAGAAATGCGCTTTCGAATAATGTTCAGTTTTTTAAGTAATCTAATCTTTCGTTAGGGTTTATTTTGTTTGTAGTTGGTCTAGCTAGTAGAGGCATTTCGTAAATAAATAATTATGATCATGTTTTGATACCTTAAAGCTATTTAATTAAAGAAGGAATGCGTTAATCGTAAAATATCGTGGTTCCGTGATTTGGCAACAAACCACACTATTTTACAACTTTTATTTAACAACTCCGAACTCAACCCATTCAAAACGCCTGTAAAATAAAACACAAAAGTTCAAACTAAACGTTTATAAAAATAAAAACCACAAAAGATTTCATAATTTCCCTCCATTTTTCACCACCCAATTGACAAGCACCGGCAGCCGTTCGAAAATCGAAAACATTTTCAAATTTAGAACGCGTATTCGAACTCTTTCAAAAGACGGTCTCGAATCGAAAACAGCGATTAGTTTTAAGTGTCGTCGTTCGAACTTTAAAAATATGTCGCTCGTTCAGTTTTAAATTTAAATCCGGGGGAATGCGTTCTATTTCGCTGCCACTTTACGATACGTTGTCATTTAATGATTTTCGTTAGTGAATTCGAAATATGAATTTATGGGCGGATTTATTTAATTTATATTTTTTGGTTTAAAAATTGTTTTAATTATCGAATTCTTGAGTACGGAAGTGGTAGCTTGGGTTTATTCGTCGACTATGTTTGGCATTTCCTTTGACATTTTAACTGGATTCTGACGTTGAGCTGTGGATTTGTATCGGTGACATTTCAGTAATCGGTTTGGACAGGTTATAAGTCCTGTAAGATGCTATCCACTTCATCCACCTGTCATGGCGCTATCTATTTCTATTACCTATTTAATTGCTTTTGCGGAAAATAGTCTTGCCCTCTACTCCACTCCTCACTAATGGTATCTACACACCAAAGCCGCCGGCTTTTTTGACAGCTGTCATTCGTATGGCGTAAAGCCGTCGGCCTAGCCCGGCGGCATGCCGGCGGCTTCGGTGTGTAGATACCATTAGTAGACTCTTCATGCTAATTTGAAAATTCTCAATAAGTATAAGTCCTAGGCGATACCTAGAAATTCCGACTTGTAAGACCCAGAAAAACTTGAAACGTTTCAAACTAGTTGAGTGTGTATGTGTGGTTTTCTAAGGAAGTCTATAGCAGAAACTGCGATGCAACTCAAAAGTAACTAGCAGTTTCAGTTGCGTTGCATTTGCGTTTCACCGTTTGTTTTGGCGCTAACTTGTAACCTAACTTTCCAATATGTTAGAGTACATTTTTGAAACTTTGCTAAACTCTTGTTACATTTTCTTCGATAGGAACTTTACAAAACGCGATATTTTTAATACTCATTTAATTACATAAAACGAACTAGTTAAGTAGTTTTTCCTTGATCCCGATATTTATAGAGAGCCCTACTAACAGAACATAAAATCAATGATTCACGACTAACTTTAAAATAACATTCTCAGAATTCGAACAAACAGTATAAATTTCGCTCATTTATAACAATCAGAAAAACAATGTCGTCCGATTGCAACATGGCGGCGTATAAATAATTCTTTGTCATCTTCCAAACTGGAATTCAGTTTCATAATACCTTTTAGAAAAAAACACGAGTTTCAGAACGCACCGTACACGAAAAAACCCAAAAATAATTGTTTTTGTTTTGTTTCATTGACACTCACCTACTTGGCACGCGTTTTGAAAGCAATTATAACGACGTTGTAAGTTCCAAAAACTTGGATGAATAATTTACTTGGCCTTTTTTTCGCGAGGATTAAAAAAATGAACTGGCTGATTGTTTTCGTGACAGTTACATATTACATGAAACAATCACAGTCATACGAGAAAATAAGATTTAATAAACTATTATTAGTTGCATTTGCATTATACTAAAACCTCCTTCCTACAGACTATGAAACATCATTAATAAAATTGACGTGGAAAATAGAAGAAAAAGAAATGTTCTAAATTTAAAATTGTGATTCCCCTCGTAGTTCGATGGCGTTCGATTTTCGAATGTTCTGAAATAGCGCGCGACAGCTGAGAGTCGACATCGGTTTTTTATTACCTCCTCGTGTTTATGAGCACTTTATGAGTTCATATAGATTTTATTTTTCGAATCTAATGAATGTCACTCCTCTGATCGGATACTCTTATATTTAGAACTTTACGGCCGTGTCTTACCAGATTTAAGCGAATGATGGCTGCTAAAACTTCTACACTACAACATATATTTTCTTCAGCTAAATGAAAACAGCAGCTAATTTCCCGAGTTATTACTGCAAAACATACCTCATTTTGATAACGGTCAATTATACTTATTAATAAAATCTCAGGATATAATATAATGACATAAAACGAACGTGAGCCAGCTTCCAAATCGGTTTAATTAAAACCGCTTCTGATTAGATCATTGAAATCAATAAAATAAGCGATATCCTTTACCCAAACGAGGTCACTTATCGAATGAATCTATAATCGAAATTCGAATCTCATTCAATGTCATCAAATCTCGAATTACCGATTGAGGCAGCACTTGAAAAAGTTCCCATTCAAATTTTTGATTGAGAAAAAATAATAAAGACGCTCTATTTGAATTAAGAACGGAAATCAACCGTCTCGGTCGTTTGTTCAAAGTGTGAAAGGATCGATTCGAAATTCAAATTTAAAAGGGGCATTTTAATCCAGCTCCTGTTTATTGACATGTTACGCGTTCTTAAAAAAAAGAATACGACGCGAGCTTTTGTTTTTAATTTGACGTTTGCGATTGCGTTCGGAAATCTAAATAAAGGTTTGCAGTGTTGGATTTATATTATAAAGCGAGTCGATTATATTTTTAACCGAAAAGAGATAAAATATAATTTTATTGTTTTCCGAGCACTTAATGAAGTCAAATTAGGCATTTTCGGCTTCCCATCAGCGGGTCGTAAAATAGTCATAAAAGGTTGGTATTGATCACGTCCAAGTAAACTATTTTATGTTACTTTTATTGTTATTTATAGTCGAATAAAATCTTTTTTTATTAAATGTCATCGGATCAGGACCGCAGAGGATTGTTATAGATAATTATTAAGCGTTCTTCAGGTAGGTCCAAAACCCTTAATCTACCTTAAATGGTCTCAGATATAGCTTAATTACAGTTAAATACATATTTGCTCATTTAAATCACAGATGTCATGTTTACGATTTGATCGGACATAATCAAAATGGCGCGCGATGGCACCACTCTATACTTTATTAGTTACTTTATTAAACATGTAATTTAAAGAAGGAAGTTAAAATCAGCATCATGACAGAAAATTCTCTTAAATTGAAGTTTTATGTAGTTATAAAATGATTACAAAGGTCATAAACTATTATTAATGTAAGATTAGCTTTTTATTTTATAGTTGCCCGCATTGTAGGGGGCGCTGTAATCCTTTGGAATACTATTAATATTAATTGGAGATAATGTCTAGGGATGAAGATTGAATTGAATGCATCCACCTGCAGATATTATACCCACATGTAATCTCACCAATACTGTTTTTTACAGGTAATTTAAACGTCATAGAAGCAAATAAATATTGTAAGTACCACTTTAACATGCGCTATCTCACAGCAATAATCTAATTAGGATGACAGTTTTTTTTCTAGATTAAAAACGACGTATAATTCCATGTCATTTAAGTGTCGGCGCTTCAGAACGCACCTGCCAAATGACAAGTCTGTCAATCGATACATCGCAACTTTCTAACTGGCTGGCGAGAAAAGAAAAACAAAAAACGTAAAGAGACAATTTTTTAACTTTAGAACTCCCCGGATGAATTTTGAATTTGGAACAAAACGAGATCGAACAAATGCCCCCAACTTTGGCGTGTGCTTCCCGCGTGAAAATTAATTATTAATTTGTTTCCATTGCGTCGTCTCTCGGGGACGACGTGTGCTGTATTGTCTATGCTTCTTTTTTTGCAATTTATTTTTTAACGCTCCAATGATCACAAAGGTAATTTGTATCAATTGCGTTTGCGAATTCATCTTCGTACAAAGAGTTTTATTGCGCGCGAATCTTTTACTTTTTTATTAAAATTGTCTTTCTGGCCAGTTCATATTACAAATGGCGATTCGAAAAAGAAGAAATGGAGTTTGTATTCCGAACGGTTTTTTTGTTTTATAATTTGTTGGCAACGACTGCAGTCATATTCATGCCAACTCATGATCTCTGCGATACACTCGCGTGAGATTTATTTACTTTTTATTTCGTATTAAGCTATCCGCCATCTTTTTGAGATTATGGAATCTATTTCAGGATCTATTGACACTTTGACACTGAAAATTGAAGTACATACATATCCGTCACGCCTCTCTCCCACTGGGGTAGGCAGAGACCACTTCCTTCCACAAAAAAAAATCCTTCAAAATTGAAGTAACATTACAATTTACTTGAAAACAAAACTATAGCAATATTTGTAAATAATAAACTACATAACATTAATTTATACAAGTGAACAAACTTGCTACATAAACAATGTCCGCAAAAATTAAAATACCGTACGAATAACAAAAAACAAATACTCGCAACGCAAAACAACAAAAATGGCGAAATTATCAAATTAAAAAACGTTTAAATATGACATTTAGTTTCGCATTACGCAACGAATTAAAAATCCAGCTGCGACCAATTAAATTCATATTAATTTTCAATTTTGAAAAAAGGAACATCCTCATTTTTCTTTTAAATTTAAAAAAGGAATGCTTTCTGTTAGCTAGCTTCTTTTTTTAAAATCAATTTTATTGACAACGCAAACACATTAAATGCTTTCAATAATCGATAAAACCTCATTACAGCACTCTGTCAATATTTTCGCCTAAAAACTTTTTGGACAAAAAGAAGCTAGAGTTTAAAAAAATAAAAATGTCAACGGGTAGTCATGGCAACGGATCGCCGAAAGAAATTCCCGAACAAAAAGAAAACAAGGGCGATCAGAGTTCGAAACCGCACGATTTCTTGACAACATCTTTTACCCGTGTTTACAAGATCTTTTCATGTAGGGTTACCATCAATTTTGGTGTTTTAAAAGTGTAAGCTTCAACAAGAGTTTTTAGTATTTTAAAAGTCCAAGCTTGATTAAGAATACAAAAATATTTGAGTGGCAGAATACAAATAAGTAGAGAAAATAAGACACTTGTTTTGTTTTAAAAATAATTTATAATTATTTACCTAGGTAGGTAAAATGTGTACTTAGTACTTACAATTATTTTCAAACGTATAACACGTCGGAAATATCTGCGGACCTCGCTGGAATGCGCTTTCCCCGTTTTCGCCTATCCAGTACCGTGACGAGTTCGTACGAGTTGCATGACGTCATCAAGCCAGGTCCGCAGATATTTCCGACGCGGACGTGTTATACCTAAATACTAACACGCTTCTTCGCCATTGGGCTAGGCAGAGACCACGAATAAATAAAATAAAATCAACTTTTTTTTAAATTAAGAGCATGATAAAGTCATCCGGTAAAATTCCAAAATCCCGTAGAATAATGGCAACCCTACATTCAAAAAGAGTTTTCCTTCACCCCTCGAAGGGTCCCGAACAGGTAAAGAGTACTTAAAGGTATTTTTTCGAACACAGATCACGTTCGATGTCTCCTTAAGTGAGATCTCTTTGTTTGAAGGCTCCCCCTTAAGCGATTTGCGCGTGTAGAAATTTTATTGGATCAAACCTGCTTTATTGATTCTTAAGATTTTGAATTTGTAACGTTGGACTGTTCAATTGTTTTTTTTTTTCGTTAATAAGTGATTTGATGACTATTGATGATGTTATTATTCTGCCAATGATAGAAAATAATTAGAATTAACTAGGTTAGTTCTAAATTCAAAAATATTTTTAAAGAGTTTTAAAGCTCTGCAGCTAATATTTCTGTAATTCTAGGATTATAAAAAGTTTCTCTTAAAATATTACTTTTCTATAAAACCAGCCAGAATTGAAATAACTTCGCTTGAAGTTCCTTGTTTAAAAATATAGGTACTTTTTAAATTTAGAAACCAAAGAGACTTTACTCGAATTTTCTTATTTGAAAATAATTTAAAAAATATATATTATAAAGAAGAAACCAAAGAGACTTTACACAAACTTCCTTATTTTTTTTTTCATAAACCAAAGAGATGTTATTGAATCTCCGATGTACGCATGCGTTACTGCCGTGATCTGTGCAGCGAGGTCCAATTGTTCGCCTATTACCAGATAATGCTGATCAATCCGTTCTGATTGAATAATCAATCGTTAGTCAATTGAACTCGATTGCCGGCCGAGTTGGACGATTGACATGTTGTTACGCTTTTATGAAGATCGTTTGGGATATTGAGAGACTAGTTTAGACTTAGAATCATGTTGACGTAATGAAATTGCTATTTTAATAGTACTTATTAATAGAAACACGATGAAGGAAAACATCGTGAGGAAACCTGCAAACACTAGAGAAGAAATTCGAAGGTGTATGTGAAATCAGCCGGCCTTGGGCCAGTGTGGTGGATTACGGCCTAATCACTCTCGTATGAGAGTAGGCTCGTGTGTCTGTAGTGGGGACGTTAAAAGGGCTGATAAGGAAAAGAAACACATAAACGTTAATAGAAACAGAAAAACAATAAATAGATGGATGTAAGAATAAATAATTATGGTAGAGACTAGACGCTTTATTGTATTTTTTGTCCCCGAGGATTTAATTTAGACAAAAAAAAACTAAAAAAAATATAATACCATCGAGTGCCAGTTTAAATACAGAACAGCTGTCGAATTCACTTCGATATTTAAATAGGTAATAAAATAAAAATGGCGTCCATTTTTGATAAAGCGTCGCGTCTCGCCGATTTATACCCACGTTCGATTCTCAGATTATATCTTTTAATTAGAATCTTAGAATGTTTCAAGTCGTAAACCCATATCAACTCCAATACAAGGTTCTTAAAATCGATCGTTTAACAGAATAGAGTCACCTACCGATGTGCTCTTAAAATTTTACGATCAATAAAAATGTGACTTATACCAAACCCACTTGGCACGCATCGAAATTTAAACATTAAAATTCGATATTACGACCGATAGCTCTAATTTTATGATCACAAACTAAACTCTAAAAATGGTCATTTAAGAAAAAAAATTGATGAAAACACTGGCCGGTAAGAAAATGAGAATTTAGTGAGGTCGAGAGAGCGCACTGCGACGAAATTAAAAATTAAACGCTACATAAACAAGGGTGTGTAAAAAACGGTTGAAGCGGGCACAAATCAAACCGGTTTCCAATTTTAAAAAGAAAAACGTTCTGTATTTGAAATTCCTGCCAAGGACACGCGGTCTTGAGAGACAATGTGCGCGATGCGCAGCGTTTTAATTGTCAAAATTGCGCTTCATTCGCTTTGATGTCGCCGCCGTCAGCGCGCAGCCGCAACAGACATGTCGTTCGGATTCCGAAGCGGGAATTCGATTTTCAATCGTATCGAACTGAGTTTTTCTGCCAATTACCTTTTAATTTAACCGGCCAGCTTTACTGATCTCGTTATTTTATAATTTCGAGATACAGACCAAAGATTGCTGCAATTTTCAAATATTTTTATATTCCATTTTATTGGACAATCTTTACTCTCAAATACTCTCAATGCAACCTCGTAACTGCATTTAAAAAAAAAAATCATCTCATGTTTTTATTGCACAAAAATTAATATAAGTACTTTCCTAGTCCGAAACTAAACAAAACTGCATAACCAGTGCATGCAGTTGATTGCAGTGGCTGCAACGTGTGCATCGCAGTGAAGTAGCCGACCCTGACCTCGGCGCGCGCGCAGGAAGTGGGGCTGCTTGATCGATCGCTGTCTCGGACCAATCATATGTGCTGCGGGTTTTTTTTAAATTTGCATGCGGTTTTGTAATAGTTGTTACTTGTTACTAAGAGTTTTTATGCGATTTTAAATAATGAAATCTTTTTAATCGAAATATGACGTAAAATACTTTTTATTAACAGGAAAAAAATCTAGAATTTAAATACAATTATAAGGTACATACAAAAGCATAATAAAAGTAACACCCTTAACATTTTTCTCGTGATACGATGAAAAATTTTCAACAAAAAAAGTTATTTTCAAACCTGTTTTAATTTGTCCAAGCAATGCCTTCAAACTGGTACTACTCGTACGAGCTTACGTTTAGCGTAAAGTGACGTACAGTGGCATCCAACAAAAAAAAACAACTCGAATGACGTCAAATAACTTTTTTAATCTCGATTTAACTTCGTTGCAATTGCCAGTTATAAATCCTGCGGCGATTATCGGCACCGTAGAAATATATATTTTAATAAGATACGAAAGAGTTGAAAATTAAACGTCAATCAAGTCGGACATTGGCGTATTAAAGGGTTTAAAACATCCGCAATAAAACCGCGATCGCTTTTTGTTCGGATACCAATTTCTACGTGACGTTCTCACGACGCTCACCCCCAACGGAATTAAGACGAATTCCTTTTTCGAATTAGCGAATCACCTGTCTAATTACGCGCTCCCGATCTCGAACCAAGAATCCAATCCTAAATGCCATTTATTTTTAAAAAGATCGAATTCGCCGAATTTGAAAAAAGAATCTTTTAAACCAATTTCACGGTGCAACGCGAAACGCGATAAGTCGCGAAAAAAAAGAATGAAGGAAAACAAATATTAGCATAACAAAAGTGTCGATGTTGAGAGCATTTGTGGCGGATTGTCAATCTGACAAATTTAGAGGCGATCGGTGGGTAGAGTATACAAAAGTGCCCTTTTGGAATGTAAATTTTGGGGGATTCTTTTCGCGGGTTTTTCCGTGACTTCCGCCTATTTTCCCGCTCGCCGCACATCCGTTGGGGGCGCGCAGGAACCATAGACACGGAAATCCAATGACGAGAGATACGTCTATTGGAAGTTTGGATCCCTCGCCCCATTGACTCCCGGCAAAGTGATCATATTTTCTATTTTTCATATTTTTATTGGTACCGAACAATGCTATTGTCGGGGTTATTTGACGTTTGAAATATTTTTAGTATTTTGGGCTCGGGAATAAAATGTTATGTTTGTAGGGCGAATTGAAATATACTTGAAATATTTTCGGGTTTCTTATTCTGATATTGAATTTGAATATTTCAATATTGTTTGTGTAACTTACATTCTAAAGAATATTCTAAGTTTCTATTTACAATAACTATCATTATTTTCTCGCACAGTGATCTCCATTTGTTTTTTTTTTTTTTTTTATTCTTATGACATGGATGGAACTTAACCAACCTATTTATTCCACGAAACATTTTTTATCTTAAGTAACTTAGAAAAACTTCAACTAAAAAAAACAAACTTAAACTCAAAAACCAATCCCCCTTAACCCCCCACTAAACATACGACTTAACCAAACTAATTACAGCTTAACAAACACCAGGATTCGAACCCCCGAACCCCGGACGCAGTAACCACAAATCTACCGGTCGTCGATGGCTAACTAAACGACGGGTTAACCTTAACCCGTTAGTTTAACCCGATGCTTACATTTCTAGCGTTCAATGGGTTACGTCGTTAATTTGTTAGTGTGGGGTTAACTGGAGATTTATAGATACTGGATCTATTTTAAAATTAAATTAAAAAAAAATGAAAATTGAGTAAGAAACAGAAACATGGAACAGAAAAAAACAAAATAAAAAAAAAATGGTGGTAAGTAATAAAACAGTCTACATTAAAAATTTCAAAAGAAAATTTCATTTTTATTTTTTCGTTATCTCATGATAAAACCGACACATTATAATCTTTCAATAATATAAATACTAAATATCAAAATTAAACAACACATTTATAAACATATGCAAAACTAAAATTTTATGACTTCGTCTGTATTTAAAAATCGAACACATTACGTGGGCGAATTTTATATCGACAAGAATAGCTTGTTTTTTTATCAAAATAGACTTAAAACTATTATTACTAAGCCTACTTTTATTATTAATGTCAATGTTTGTGCCGATGGATGCGAGGATGCTTGTTACTTTTCCACGCGAAAACCACTGAACAGATTTAAATGAATAACGGATTTACGATATTTGTTTTTAGGGTTCCGTACCCAAAGTGTGAAAACGGGACCCTATTACTGAGTCTTAGCTCTCCATCTGTCTGTCCGGACTAAAAATATGTTCCTATACAACAAACGTGATTTTTTGCCTTTTTCCGCAATATCAATAGTGCATGGTACGGAACTCTTCCTGCGCGAGTCCGACTCGCACTTGGCCGGTTTTTTTAAATCCATTCTAGATAAAGCTTTCTTCATACAAGCTATAACAATGTAACTACTGCATACATTATAATGATTTATATTAATAGATCATCTAAATTCGCTCGATCATACGCATTGCGTCTATTTTTGTCTGTCTGTCGTCTATAACCAACGAGGGTGTAACTTGTTGAGGCGTCTTCAATTTATCACTAAGATTTTTTTTCTTTATTTTTGAGCTTTTCATAAGTATAACACTTATTAGACGTTGCGGTGTCTTAGTATATTTAATTAGTCTAACTCCTATTACATTGCGCGGTACTCAGCTAAGACAGCTAAGACACCGCAAGGTCTAATAAGTGTTTGAAATGAATGAAAAGTGTTTTATTCAAAAATAGGCAAAATTCATTACACTTTTTTGATGTCACTTTTTTAATCTAAAACTAGTTTATGCTGGACGCAGAGCTAATGGCTGAGTAAGGTAGACATGTTACTATTAAATACATACATACAGGAATATCCGTCGCGACTCTCTATCTCTCTTCTCGTAGCAAGTGGAGGGATGTGGTCTCTGCTATACACGCTGGGAAACACGTTACGTACTAGGTACATAAAAAGAAAAAAAGACACAATTTTCCATAAGATTGCCTGATTAAATTACTACAAGGGTATTTTTTGCTATCAGTTTCTAATTACAATTCGTCTTTATTTAACAAATGATATAGACAAAATAATAACAACAAACGCCCTTATTGCTAGGTAACAATATCTTTCAGGCAACTTAAAATGATAAAAATAATATTTTTTCTTTTTTCTACATTAATGTGAAATCATTGTAAAGTAGGAAAAAAATATATTAATTTTTAATTTTCTATTATGTTTATTAAAGCTGTTTGTTTTCCAATAAATAAATAAATATTATGTATACGTATATTCTAGCTCCACAAATCACGTGCTCAGTACCTATAGCTCAGTAGACAGATGTGCTGCTTTAGTGTCTGTCGCGGGTTTGATTTCCGACACCTGTTGTTTTCAAACTCTTCGATTACGGGCCATTAGTGAGATATTTGATATCGATTCTATTTATAGATTGCTAAGAGATATATTTCAATGATTTTCATGTCGAGGATTTTTTTTCGGGCTTAAAAAAGAGACGGTAACGTCCATCCAGCTAATGGCTACCAACTGCCAAACGGCGTCGCGGCAGACCACGGAAAAGGTTGCGGGACGAGCTGGACACCTTCTTAAGTACCTGGGCGGAGGACGCTTGAGACAGAAAGTCATGGTGGATGAGGAGAGAGGCCTTTGCCCAGCAGTGGGACACAAATGGCTAAATTAGATCAGATTAGATAAGATTAACGTTCATCCATCAATCTCAGCCTATAGCTGGCCACTAACTTTATAATCCAATGAAAGTACTGATAATTGTAAAGCCCAAGTCTGCTAATTTAAAATAGCCTCAGTTGTGTCAATGGCATTTTTTGACACATTTAGTATTCTGCTAAACAATGGCGTGCACTGATTGCGATTTGCGACCAAATGAGTCAAAAGATGCCATTGACACTCTGTTGATTCAATACACAACTGAGGCTAGTTTAAATTAGTAGACTTGAGCCCCTAGTTACATTATAATATTTTAAAATATTAGCTCATGTTTTTTTTTTCTTTAACAATCACATGCAAATATCAATTTAAATAATTCATCGCCATCACCCCAAACAAAACGTTGTAACCCAAAAAGACAACAAAACTCGTTGTCCACTTTAACTCTAAAATTACTTTGCGACTAATTAATACTACGCCGCCGTCAAATAAGCACCCAACCAATATTTATTCCAAGTAACAAAGGCAAGTATTCAAATTATGTATGGGTTGTAACACTTATTTTGAGACATCGTTTGCATGCGCTTGCATATTGTAAAAGTGCCAAGTTAAGTAATGCAGCGGACACCAAAGATGTATGCGTTACAATAGTTATTTTGGAACATCGTTTGTATTAACTTGTATATTGTAAAGGTGTCGAGTTAAGTGGTGTTGCGGGCCCCAAAGGCTAGGGGCAGGAGATCGAAGGGCGGATGTCCGGTCAAGTCCCTTCGGTTGATCATAGGGTTGGGATTTTGAAACTATCGGAGTTTTTGGGATATTTCGTATCTACAGTTTAGGTAAAAGAAAAAAGTTATTGCGTAGTCATTATCGGTAAAGTGCTTTTTCGTTAATTAATAAGTAAATTGGGTCTTTGAAGAAACATAATTTCGAAATAAAATCAATCAAAAGCAGATTTTACTTCATCAATCTTCTTTTAATTAAAACATTTTTAACTAACATTTTTATTTCTTATTACTCTGACTTCTGACTTAAATCAAATGTCTCAATAACATTTTTGTTCGTCATACTTAAGTATCCATAAATTATAAGTTTTTCGAATATTTTCGATATTAACTAAAACACAAATATCCGAAACAAACATCAAATCCCAACCCTAACACAATGAAGTATTTATTGACTTGCGGCTGACCAAAAGTATTTTATTGTGGACTTACACCCTTTTACCTTTCCACCAACTTATTCCTTTACAATAAGGTTTATTTTGAACTAAACGGTTGGGTGTAAAAGGTGTTATCTCTGTAATTGTGCTTTTGGTAGTAAAATGAGGTAATTTTCTGTTTGGGGTAGACTTTTGACAGTTAGTCATTGGGTGTCTAACAAGTTTTTGATGTAATCGATTGCGTTTGATCTTTTTGAATGAAGTATTTACATTTATGTTAATGAACGTGTAATGGAACAGAGTATTTTAAATAAAAATATTTTTTTCAATATTTTGAATAAAATATTTTTGGCTTTTGTAATGCTCTTTTTGGCAAAGATTTCAGTTTTTTTAGCCAACTTAAAACAAAAAAAAGTTGGTTCTCATTTTGGTAGTGTTTTATTTACCATGATCGTGATTTCTGAAACTTTCGGTTGCCCAACAAACATTCGTGCAATTTTTTTTACGAGTTCTAGTACTAAATTTTTGATATAACCGTCAATTAGTATTAACTTATTAACAACATACATGCCTTAATACATTTTATTAATTACGTACTTAAAAAAAAACATTTTTTTTTTCTTTTTTATTGACTTACTTACTACTTTACCAATTTATACAATATTACAAAAGACCAAACAACTTCAGTTCAAACTAATTAGTTAAACAAAGTAGGGTTAAGTGAAGAACCGGTCAAGATCAGTTTTATCCGGATTACACCGGATTACACCAGACATGGGTCAACTAACTGTCGGTCAGTTTAACTATCGGTTCAACTTTAACTAACTTTTGGGGAAGGTGTTATAATATGGGGTTTATTAACACTTTTGTTATAAAAAACTACTGAATAAATTTTGATGAAATTTAGCAATATTGTAGCTTATTTATTATCACTTTTGTTATAATTTAAATATTGTTTTTTATTGCTTTTAACTAATTTTAACATAACATACCTAACATTTTAACTAAATAATTATAACCGATTGTTGTTTTCATAAAAAAAATAACTAGGTAGGTACAGTCAGCATCATAAGTCGATGAACACATTCAGATTTTCAAAAGTAATTTACACCATTATAGGACGTAAAACCTTACTTATTTTCCTTATTTTGCACCTTATTGGATGTTCATTTAACTCTGGAGTATTTTTTGCTAAGCGAGTTTCGTCTAATAATGGTTTATTTTACTTTTGAAAATCTGAATGTGTTAATCGACTTATGACGCTGACCGTACCTCTTGAAATTGGTACGGACATCTATACATTCTACCAAAAAATCTTAAGTAAGTACTTAAGTTAATTAAAATGGAGTAGGGCCGGTCATGTTTGTAGAATGCATCCAGATCGATGGGCTAAAATAACAACTGAATGGGCGCCACTAGATGGTCACAGACGCCGAGGTAGACCTAGAAAAAGATAGAGAGACGATCTGGATGCATTTTCACAGGAATGACGGGTCGCTACCAGAGATCGTGTTAAATGGAAAGTTGCGGGGGAGGCCTTTGCCCAGCAGTGGGATCTTAATGGCTAATAAAAAAGGTACTTACCTAATAAAACACACACAAGCCACCAAATAACACAAAAGCAACAATCTACAGTAAGAAAAAAAAAAGAAACTTAAACGTTTAAAAAAAACCCTCTTACATTATTCTATTGATCTCATTCGATCAGGACATTTTACTTCAATTGTAAAACATCCTAACTCAAAATCTCCAGATTTTATAAAACCAAGTCTATTTTCTGTGCATAAAGTTGATAGTCGAGTGTGGGTATAACATGTGCAAGAAAGGTTAGCGGATATTGCTTATTAATGTCTGAATCGGACTATTGCCAATAAAGATTATAGTCCAGTCGACGTGTAGCTTGTAGTCCAGTAGCTTAATGTTAATACGCCTTGTATTTGTGTCATGTTGCGGATTAACTTATTATAATTATGCAACTTGTAGCTAAGTACTTATAGTTTCGTTTGGAATTGATTAGTTAATTCGTATATCAATATCAATGTCTTTAGGAGTTTATAATACATACCTAGATATCTATCACGCCTCTTTCCCATTGGGGTACGCAAAGACCACTTCCCTCCATTTTCTACGAAACAAAACACCATCTCTTTCGCTTAATGTCTCGTCTTATATTTTATAAAGTAATCGGCATCAGCCCATATATGTCCCCACCGTGGGGCACGAGCCTACTCTCATAAAGAGAGTGATTAGGCCATAATCCACCACGCTGGCCAAATGCGGGTTGGCGGATTTCACATACACCTTCGAATTTCTTCTCTGGTGTATGCAGTTATCCTCACGATGTTTTCCTTCACCGTTAGCAAGTGGTAATCGAATAAATTGATCCGTACATGAGAAATAAGATCAGAGGAACAAAGTTAAAATAAAGTATTATGAAAGGTATTTTTGTTACAATCACTTACAACCCGTCGGAAATATCTGCGGACCTGGCTTAATGACGTCATGCAACTCGTACGTACTCGTCACGGTGGTCACGGAAGCGCGGGGGAAAGCGCATTCCAGCGAGGTCCGCAGATATTTCCGACGGGTTGTAGGATAATATCATTTCAAAGATTTAATTATGTTCAAAGACATGATAAAACAAAACAGGAAGTTTCGATCTTCCAGCAACCCTAAAAACCGAGTTGACGAAACCCAAACAAAATTATTTTATATCCAACATAAATAACAGTATAATCCCCATACTGATAACTAAATTACCATCACAACTTCCAAAATTATCCTTTAAATCATAACATAAATAAATCTACGGGTAAAAATCAAAACAAAACGACGATTGAGCTGCCACGTGTATCATATTTATGTTTTAAAAATTTATTTCCAGAACTAAAATAACATATAACTCGCTTAAACAAATATTCCCTCGAAATTAAGATAGCATAATAAAATAGTTAACAAGATGTCTTGAATTTTTCTATTTTTGGAGTTACTACGTTTTACCTTTGAAGCGAAAACAAAGATAGCTATACGAATTATTACTATCAACTTATCTCATTTCACGATAACCTAATAAAAAAATACAAAGTGAAAAAAAAAGTTTTTTATAATACACACTCTTTATAATCAACATCATACATTGTTAATAATTAATACCAGTTTATTCCTTACAAAACACTTATAACTGGCTGATAAGAAAAAGAAATGCGCAGACATTCGACAAAGAAGTCTTCATCTCTGCGCCGTAGAACAGGACGCGCATATATGGGAACCGTAAATCAGAACGAGACAAAACGATAGCCAATATCACGTCAATACATTGGGTCCACATACAAACGTGGCGCGTTCTCTTTTTGAAATAAAGTCGTGTTTCGTTTGCCGCGTTTAATGGAAAACCGATACCGCGTCAATATGTTTTACGAGACGCGTTCCAAAACTTGAGTCTTGTATCTTTTGTTTAAGGTTCATAACGTTTTTGGGTGTTTTTAAGAAGGCGTTTTCATATCTTGGAAGATAGTTCGAGGGCGTATGGAACCGATCGAATGCCGATATCGGGTATTGAAAAACACCTATTTGAAGGCGTGTCTCGTTGCGGCACGCCCATGTCTTATATATGGAAAAATACAATGATTTTCCTTTAGCTCGGTTATTAAATGTTATAGGTACTTATATCGTAGGTCGATTTATGTGTCTCTTTCTTACAACGGTTTGAAATCTTGATAGAAAGACGTATTTTGCTGAAATATCGTTACAAATTGGTTATGAAATGAGATTTACTGAAATTACTTTGACTTCTGCATTTGGTGAAGTGTCAAGATTATTAACAATCGCCTACTTAAGTAGATAACTTAATTTGGTAGTTTCTCAATTTTAAAATAATATTTCTAATGAACTTTGATACTTGCCAATATTTATATTTAGTTATACTCCTATCTATTATAAGTAGTCACTTAATAATAACATTGTTTTTTTTTTCAGGTACGTTCCGAAACCGAAGCTGAAGATGTTGTGTCTTTTTAAGGTAAATCCAACTTAAAACCTAAATAGGTCTTATTCAAGAACTAACTTTGAACACTAAATCCCTTGTGACTGTGAATGAGCTATTTCAAAGCTAAAAGCGTTAATTCGTATTGAGTTTCGTATTCACGAATAACCCTAAGTCTATGGAATAATCAAAACTAAATCAATGCAATTCTAGTTAGAATCGGATTTAAAACAATAAAATCCAAAAAACAAAAGACCAATAACAAATGAAGTGAAAGAACCCGATTAACGATTTCAAAAAAGGAACCTTCATTATGCGTTCGAATTTTAAAACAATACAGCTATTCAGGCATTGGCCCGTTTGAATATGGAATGTGACTGACAGCGGGAACGTTTTAACAGTTTATTTCGGGTGCGTTCGAAATTCGCAACCTACGTCAAGGATTCGTCAGTTTCATTATTTTTTTAAAAACGGATCGCGGCGGTCGTGGGAATCAACGCGTACAGCCAAAGTGTCTATCATTGTGACGTTTTATAAACTGTTCGGTATAAAAAATCGATATGAAAGGCTGGTTGTATCGAGTTATTTGTCGGCCTCGAATGAGATCCGATAGGCCGGCCGAGCCACAAAGAACAATTTAAGCTGTACAGTGATTGATTCGACCGATACATCACTAAAGGCGTTTTTCTATGAAAAATTGCTATAATCGACTTAAAAACTCATTAGGGTGAAGACAAAGAAATCGTCCGACCGCCATTCGTCTAATTTGAGTTTCTCGATCGAGACGAATTTCAGTTGTGATTATGAACGGTTTTTTGTTAAATAATGCCATCGAGGTATTTTGATTCCGGGATCCTAATGGCGGGAACATTTGGATATTTTAACTCACAACATCAAAATAGGTCGAGTTAAAGTAAAAAAATAGCCACATTAGTCAGTAAAAAAAATTAGTCGAAAAAGTTTTTATATTTATAATTAATTTAGTTAATGCAATAAAATGCAGCAGATTTATTAATAAATACAAAATAATAAAAGAAAAATCAAAATGCAAAAGGTACTTACCTAAATGTCAAAAAATGATAAGCTAGGTACTTCCAAACAAACAGCCAATCAGAACCCATAAAAATCACTTAATCCATTCAAAATCTCGAATTTAAATTCCGAATTACATTTAGTTTTAAACAATAGAGTTAACACGCGCTCACGTCAAAGTGTGACGTCATCAGAGCTACATTCATTAGTACTGACAGCAGGAAACGGGACACAATCATAAACAAAAATTAATAAATGATTTAAAAAAAAAGCATTCCGAATTTGAATACGGTTCAACGATTAAAGGTGCGTTCCGAAACCTTTGACGAGGGGAGCTAGTTCAAAAAGTTTTAAAAAAATGCACGCGTCAATAAGGGGTTATGATTATGAACGAGATTGAGAGTTTTGTTTGATAATCTGTTTAATTTTTGAGGATAGGAACGAATAGCTATCTTTTTAAAAATATCATATAATACCTATTAAATTAGTATTCTTAAATTAATTGATCTTATTGACTGACGAAATTTCAATAAGACTTTTTAAGCGACACCTAAATACCATAAAGGATATAAGAACTGAATGTATCACAAATTCTTAAAAAAGAAAAAAGACAATTTTGAATATGGATCGTTGTATTTGAATAAGTGTTACATTAATATTCTTTTGATAATTTCGAATTCGGTTCGCCTACGCGCCATTGTCTTGCAAGTTATTGGCTCATTAGGCAACATGTCGCTTTGTCTCGAACGATTTGAATTTTTGATTTTAGAATCGAACGCGATCGATTTGTTGACATCGAGATGAATCGAGACGCATTCTCATTTCAAAATTTGAATTTATTGTCTTGTTAGAATTTTAACGTGAAATAACAGTATCCAATTAGTTTTTTAAATTCTAATAAAGAGTTTGAATGAAAAATCGTTAGCATCTCAATTTAGTCGACAAAAATATCTTGAAACACAATCTTGTGCCGTCAAATTGTCAGTAGAAGCTACTGTACGAGAAAGAGCGAGTTATCTCGAATCAAAACGCGATTCAACGAACACAAAGGAGCGAAATGATATATTTGAACAATAAGAAAGCGAGTGCCGCCCACGTGTGCCCAGATGTGCTCACAAATTACGTATGCTAATGTTACTTGTAATCCTTCCGTTGGACCTCCCTGCGACGTCACCTTGTCTCGACCATAATCGATCGATTATGAATGCGCGCGATGATTCTCGATTGTCAAGCGATCGTGTTTTGTTTCCGATTTGCATCGCGCTTTTACTTTTAAATCAGACAAGGCGTCTTTAGTTGTCTCTTTTTTAAAATTAATTCGTTCATTGACAAACTCTTTGTTCTATGATTACGTTATATTTAAGTAGATGAGATGTTTCAAGTTCATATTTCGTGAAACGTCCCCTTCTGCCACTTCATTTTTCACGTCCTTCGCGCCTTTTTTTATCTGTAGCGAAATGATTGACTCCCCAATATGAGCAGTGAACGTCAAAAACGAACGAATCCGCGCGACATTACCGGTAATCATGTTTTATGAGTTTTTTCCCGCCAAAGCACAATATGGCTCCCCCGCCAGTTGACACGTATCAACATAAAAAGTTAAATTGTATGAATATTTCGTTCCTATTGGCATTCGTGTTCAGCAATAAATGTTATACTTTATTGACAATGAGAATTTCACATTTTATTCCTTTTTTCGTGAGTTAAAAAGTTAAGGTAGCGTTCTGAAAATAACATGGCGGATTCGAATTAAAAACTTTTTTTGGCAAACGCTCTTACCTATTAATTTTTCAGCCAATTCAGAATATTGTTTCGTCCTGTGATTTATCAGTTTTATCGTCCCATAAAAATAAAATCTGAGTTACTACTAAATTATCCTTATTCCCCTATTTAATCCGTAAAACATTTACGAAATATACAAGGAAAAAATCTGATTAGCTTGTATGATATATCGCTAAGAATTCGCCGCCTCAGTGCCTTAATTTGAATATTAGACGCGTTATTGAAAACTTGGCCCTCGCTTTTAATGGTTATTGCTTCTTCCCTTGCTATCTTATTTCCGAACGAAAAAAATATTATTTAGTGAGGTTCAGGTGTTTTTGAACGCAACGTTCTAATTTTAAAAAGTTTCAGTTCTCCTTTTGAAAGTTCGTGCATTAATTTGATGCATTGGTATTACAGAAACGTTAGGAATCTGTTTTCATTTTGCATAATGTTCTTTTGAGTATTTTGTACTTATTGGGTTTTTTGTACGATACGCAAGTGTTTACTTGAACCCTGAGCAGTTCGCAAGCTCATACGATACAGGTTTCAATAACACTGTTTAAACAAACTAACACTAAAGATTTAACGGACAATCGAACGCATAATATTTCGATTCGCTATCTATTTATTTGGAACGCGTTCTTAATTTGAGCGTTTGAATATCGAACGGAAGCGGAAACGGTACTGATTCTAATTTCAAACGAAATATCGCAACGTTTCTATTGATAAAATTTTGTGGCACAACGATGTTATTTATATTGAACGGAAATTAATGATAATAGTTATAATAGGCCGTTTTATTGCGTACAAACTTACAAAAAGTACGTATTTATTAATTAGTCGTATAATACTCCATTGTTAAACATAGTTACACTTTTCAAACATTCCTTAGCCTTTTATGGTCGGTTAAACTTTGAAAAAAAGGCAAGTTATAATTTCGATTCAATATAAACAGTACAGGAATTTTATGTAAGCTATTGTGATATCTGACATTTAAAATATAACCACGCTTTTTACACTAACAAAAATGTTACTTATCGCAAATAAAAATATATTTAAAATGTTTTCAAATTACGAAGTCTCTACAGACAATCTTCATCTACGAAACCGTCTTGAATAACCGTTCCAAGCCATCAGCCAAAAAAAGAACGTTCCGAAACCATAATTTAATTCCTCCACATGATCGAACTGAAGGAAACGTTAAAAATTGAGCGGGAAATGGTTTTGGTTTACGAACGCACCCTTAACGTCTGAAATACTCAATTGCCTTTCCGAACAAACCTCATTATTTCCCCAATATAACCTCTAAGGAACTCATAAATAACGTAAAGGCGAGCATATTTCAAAACAAGAAAAAAATAACACATAAAAATTTCCTTGGGGCGTCTAATGTCTAATGTTCGAGCGCGTTTTCATTCTCTAATGTATTGATGAGTTTGAGGGTTAAGTCGTAGGAGTAGCTAGAAAAGTATGTTTTTTACATTATTTATTTACTTAAATGCGTATTTACATGAAAAACATACTAGCTTAGATATGTACGCAAAATTGTCTAAACTGGCTATTCTAATTCAAAGCATAGATCGTCTTTTGTTTTATGAAATTCGTAATTCGAATTTTAGAAGGAATTTTGTCACTGGCTGCAAATGCTAATTTATTTCTAATCAGAAGTTTAAATAACGAAAAAAAAAGAAGTGACACATATTCTAAGTACAGTCAACTAGGATAAAACTTTTTTAAAAAAACTATCGTTTTTATTTTACATAACCTAATATAAAAAAAAAATATATGCATTAATATTAAAAAATAAATAGTAATACCGTAACGTGGTGCAATGTACACATCCACTCACCCACTCCGCATAGATTTTTGCATTATCCAGTATGCAAATGTCGAGATAGGAGTCACTGTAAGAGCAATTTGAATTATTTTTTATGGCGCTCCCGAGTATTGAGACGAAGTAAAGGGAACGAGATATATTGCGACTCCGTAAATTTTGAATGAAGCAAAATTTTGTATTTTAAAAAGATTGCTTCGCTGTTTGTTGGGGTAATCGAATTTTATAATGGTGAAGGTTGAGTTTGTAGTATATCGTAAGAGATAAAAACAGGTAAAATGATTAAATCAAGCAAGCATACCGGGGTGGTTATTAAATACTATTATAACACTATGGATGGTTATTATATACTATTACAATACTACTATAACTCTAATAATAGTAACAATATTGTAAATATAACTTTTTTCAATAAATAAATACTAATTAAATAGTGAAAAAAATCATCTTGAAACTTAAGTGATATGAAATAATAAAATACTCTTTCATATTTAAAAAAATAGTTGTACCAATTAGAACTCGATTAAATATAGAAAATTGATAATAACATGTGGTCTTAGGATTACTCATACCTAACTTTAAAAAAGAAGTTTTAATTCAGATGGTATGTGATAAATACGAGTAAGTTAGAAAAAAAAAGTAATCATCTTGAAACTTATTGTGAAATACAAAAGCAATTTATACTTATATTACAAAAGAAACAATTATTGTACCAATTAGAGCTTTGTTAAGTATAGAAAATTCAGTACATATAGCAATTTATTGATTAATATACCTACGCTCTTAAGTATACTTAACTCTCCGACCAAAAAAGGCTTTTATTACCTACTCATGACTAGAAAGTAACTGTAAAAACTAGACAACTAAAAAACTCTCAATACACACCCAGCAATGTCCTATCAAAGTGTTAATGTCCGCCAAACGGACCGAGAACATAACATTTATACGTCCAAATATAATCGTTCCGGTAGATAAAACATAAACCCGAATAAAAACTTATAAAAGAACATAAAATTTTAAAAAAATCAGACCCCAACCGCTAGATCGCTGATAATGAGAATCTTTAATATAATTTTTATTTTTACTAATTAAACATGCGGCTAAGTGTACCGTGACGGTGATGCCGAAAATAATTCACACGAAATTCCGTTTTCTACCAAATATAACCTCAATTACTATAACGTACAATAGATAACTTGAGTCTCACGTCATATGAGTGCGCATACCTAATGGACTTCAATTTAAATCTTGTAGGTTATGACATATAAAGTATAGAATTAAAAAGAATTATAAGAGTGATTGTATGCGCGCATTAGTTTAAATTTTAGTGCGGATAATTCGAAATCTTCGAAATTTGAACTTCAATGGGTAAGTTAGTGTTTGGTAACTATAGGGTTCAGTACCTATAAGCAAATAATTTAAATGTACAATGAGTGAGATGGAAGACATAAACTTAATAATTTCCTTAACAAAGGATGATACGTACAAACTTAAAATATTTGCATTAATATGTCAATACAATACATACATATCTGTCACACCTCTCTCCCATCCAAGGCAGAGACCACTTCCCTCCACTTGCTACAATGGAAATATACCTACTTCCACCGCTTCATCCACATTCATCAGTTGCTTCATACATGCACTTCGGTTTAGGGTACTTGTGGCATAGCCTAGAAGAAGTCTCGTAATGATCTAAAATATTGCTTTTAGTATGTCAATGAACTGAGAATTACTCTTTATGATAATCTTGTCGTCTTTTCTTCATCTATTCCCACAACTAAACTCATTGAATAAGTAATTAAACATCTCATGTGTCCGCATAAATTCGTCCAACGGTACCCCAAACATAATTCGAACGCATTAATTTGAATTATTGTTTACGCCATTGTTTCGGTTAAGTAATTCCAAATTCAAATTTCATTAATCTGAACAATCGCTTGCTTATTCAATGGCCGCAAATAAAAAATACACATCGAAAAGAGACTTTATGCATCAAAAAATAAAAGTCAAATAAATTAATTGGTGATTGTTGGGAGATAATTAATTTTTTTAAATGTATTTTTTATACCGTTTGTTTTTAATTTCCAAATTCTTTGGGAGTCAACGAATCGTGTCTGTGGGACTGACTTTAACTGCTATTGTTTTTTTTTTTTATTGCACTCAGTTATTTTTATTGATAACTTACTACCTATTTAGCACAATAAATAAGAAGTTAAAAAAATATATTTTATTATGTTTTCTTCTGTTAGTCATAACAACATTTCGTTAACCTTTGAAACGCCCATGTTCTTTCTTTCATTAAAAAAAAACTATCAATTATAATTTTTATGCTGTCTACACACCAGAGCCGCCTTTGGTGTGTAGACACTTTTTTGACAGCTGCCATTCGTATGACGTAAAGCCGCCGGTCTAGCCCGGCGGCATGCCGGCGGCTTTGGTTTGTACGTAGATAGCATTAGCGAAAGAGCATCGAAAATCAACTCTGCCGTACTATCGTTAAAATAAAAGCTTCATTAACGATGACGATTGCTTTATTTTTGTTATAATCGTTAATTAAGGACAATTAACGACATCCTCCAATAGCGAGGTGCTAACCAATTCATTTATTATTTTATGTTATCACTATTTATAGTAATTTACGATGCGGAAATCGCTAACTATATCTTTCCTGTTGCGCGAATGGAGAATTTTTTACTTTTAATTTCAATAAAGCTCTAAAGACATATTTATGAAGATTATTTTAGTAGAGCCCAAGTCTGCGAATTTAAAATAGCCTCAGTTGTGTGTCGGCAGAGTGTCAATGGCATTTTTGACACATTTGGTATTCTGGGGGCTTAACACGGCGTGCCGCGACAATTATCTCACGCATGCTGTCCTTATCACATTTAAAACTATAGAAAGAGACGTAAGCGTGACAAACGCATGACAACGTCTTGTCACGGAGTGCCATGCTAAGCTAGCTGCTGAACAATGGCTTACACTGATTGCGACCAAATGTATCAAAAATGTCATTGACACTCTGCTGACACACAGCTGAGAATACTGTAAATTACCAGCCTTGGGCTCCAGTAAGTATTACAAGTACACACATATAAAATATTCAACTACGAAGGACAAGTAACAAATCTTGCAAATTAATTCGCAAACCTTAAGAATATGCAGATTACCTTTATACCGAAAACAAGATTCGATCGCGCGTAAAAATAATATATCACACAATCGATCCCATACACTTTCTCACACAACCGGTATCTTGACATATTAATATGTAAATAATTAAAAGCATTAAAACCTATCAAACGATCGCCTATAACCCACCCTTAACCTTAATAAATTAAAAAAATAAAATGGAACACCCATTCGAAAAACCAGTTCCGGTCGATATTTAAATTTCGAATCTGGAACCCTTCAATTGTTCTATGATTTATATTTCTGACATCGATCTGCATATGTAAATTTATTTAATAATTATTAACATTATTACGGAAAGTTCGAGGCATATACCTACTTAATATGCGAATAATAATTAGTGGTTCCTTTTTCTTGAGGGCTTAGATTCTCACGAAAGGGGTTGATTGATCGAAACGAGTACTGGTGCTTAATTATTCGGTTTTATTCGGTCATTTTCGGAATACCAAATTCGACCTAATTTCAGCAAGAAGATACGTATCGGGCATTTCCTTTGCTTATTAAAAGTAAAATTAATCGGTTTGCGAAATCGTCTGTATTTATTTTCTCATGTAAATATCGAATCAAACCTCAGATTTTCGATTATGTCAAATACGACAAAGAAATAAAAACTTTTTCAATAAGTAAAGTTTGATATTTAATGCAGACACATGCTTTATAAAAAACGCATTTCCATCGGATTGTAACAATGCTAAATATCAATTCGGATGCAACTTTGACATCTGGACCTTTGAGTTCAAAAGGGTGCCATCACCGTTCAAAGGGTTAACATACAAAATAAATCCATCTTAAAGAAATTTAACCCCAAATCGGATCTCCTTTGAGATATCGCCATTAATATTTTTTGAACCAGTTTACCGATTGATAGGATATAATTTGAATATTGTCAATAGTATGATGCGTTTTGCTATGCAAATGATTTTCGTAAGGTATGGGAACAAGGAATTGAAAATGGATGCAACTATCGCCTGAATTAACATGAAACCCAATTAGTACCGTCGCTTGTAGAGCAAAGGTCTCGAGTTAGCTGTTGGGGTTGTATAATATGTAAATGAGAGATAACACGCATCTCGCGCGTAACTTTATCTGCGCTTGTCAGTTGTTCGCGCGCATCGAATGAGTCAACGTCACGCGCGCGTTCAAATTTTTGAATTTGGAATTTTCGAATAGTGTAACTTGGCGGGAGTTTTGAACTTTGAATTCGAAACGCATTTTTTTTTAATTTGGCATTTGTTTTCTTTTTTATCTTTAGTTTTTTCTTTTATTTTATGATCGGAAAAATAAAGACTTATGTTTTATTTTTAAATCTTTATTTTTCTGATCTTTTCGTTTTGAAATGGAGTGTTAATTTACTTTTACTTCCTTTTCTAGGTAAAGTTTTATTAAGTGAAAGACAAATGACGGTTTTAGTGAAAATATATAAGTTTAAGATAAAATTATGAAAATCAGGAATTATTATCACGAGGTAAGTGCTAAGCTACTTAATTGGGTTACTTTTAAAAAACATAAATGTTTTTACTAGAGTCACGCGTTTTTATCCTAATTTCTTTTAAACAAGCAGTGTCTTATTTTTTTTTGTTCGATGTTTACTGTTTTTTTTTTTAAATTTGTTTAGGCTCTTGCTACAAATTAGTCAACAACTAAATTAGAACCTCGTGGAACTTAAAAAAAAATAAGATACATAAATATCTTGTTTTTGTAAATGAATTATGAGTAATACAGGGTGTCAATCAATGATAGCGCTTTAGAAATATTAATTTGTTACATGTTTCTGTGTTTATGCCTGAGATTTGTAAAACTTAAATTGAAAAGAGCAACCCTAGAGAGTTTCTTGCTAGGTTCTTCTCTGGGGAAAACTGCACTCTTGCGAATCTAGCATTAACTTTAAAAAATGACCCGTCCTAAGTGTTATCAAAACTTTGGATTAAATGATTTTTCATTTAATTTAATTTCAATGGCGGTTCAAATATAATAATAATATAATATTTATAATATGCTGTACCTTTTGTATAACTTCTCTATTTTTCTGTCTCTATGTACTATCATCTTACAAATAACTGTTAAATAATAATAAGTAAATATGTTTTTAAACACACCTTTAAAAAAAAATTCAAAACAAATGACGTACATACAGTATTAGCGTATATAAAATATACAAGTATACAGGGTGTTTGTATCCTATCAATGGAAGATCGATCTTTTTTATAAACCTCTAAAAAAAATTAAAAAAAAATCTCTAATAAAAAAAATCTTTATTTATTTATTTAAGGATATCCACAGCGTAACCATTAGTAAGGTAACATAAAAATAAAGTAGTAATATGTCTTCGCCAATCACGGATACCACAACTTATTTAACATGTGTGAACTCTATTTCTATTTTAACAACCAAAAAACAAAGTACTTACATACATTACCTATTACATACTATAAGTATAGGTACTTATACAGGGTGTTTGTATCCCATCAATGGAGGATCGAAGTTTGTCGTAACCCTGTTTAGAGTTGAGACAAATTTACTTGCTAATGAAAAGAGAATCTATAATGGAGACCCTGTCTTTAATGAGAGAAGAGATGGATGTGGTGTGCTCAGTTGGTTGGGTTTTGTGCGTACTTGTGTTTATGAAATTTGGAGGAAATTTTGAAAGTTTATTGAAGATGATTTTTAAGGTTTTTAGGTTATAATTGATCGTAAATTAATTTTAATAGTGTTTTGAATACTGACTGTTTACTGTTATGGTATAGTGTCAGTTTTCTTATTGGAATTGTTTAAAAGAAAACGGATCATCTAAAAAATACATAAAATATAAAAAAATACGTAATCTTAACAATCTAACCAAATGAAAACAATATTTATTGAATTTTTTACTTACAACAAAACAAACTTTACAATTAACAGCATATACATAGCTACAGCTACAAAAAAAAAAGTAGTAAGTACATACATAATTTTTTTTTATTTGTTTTTTTTTTATTTATCTAAATTATTTTCCTTAATAAACAGCCACATCGCCCCCTTCCTCCCTCCCCCCGCGTCCCCACATCGCCAGTAATTAAGAGAAGCACAAATTAGCGACACGAGCAAAGACGCTGTTTTTCTTTTGCCGACCCCACATGCGGGTTCTGGGGTTACACCGTTTTACGGTACTCCTTTATTTTGGAGTTTACGGTATTTTTTTTTATTTTGGTCTAATTCGTGTAGGTTTGGATAGAATTAAGTAATTAAATATAGTTTCTTTGAGTTTCTGGTGTATTAAATAAAAAATATAGGTATATATTTACATATTTCAAGAGGTATGTATACTTGCCTACGAAATATTAAAAGAAACAATCTTCGAAGCTACTTGCTAGATTCTTCATTGAGATTGTTCTCATACATACATACCTACATACATATCCGTCACGCCATACTCCCATCGTCAGAAATAACTGCCTTTTTTTAAACATAAATATTGTAACTTATTACAATACTTACAATATAATGTTTTATATGTAAAGTTTATACAAAAGTTACACCATGTATGTCAGATTGGCTTTAAAAATTCAAACGAATATTTCAATCGCTAAAAATCCACACCGTCAGATCATACAGGGTAAAAGTCAAGTACACATCCCTCCAGTTAAATCAATTTGGGCCTCGAGATCACCCAAAGGACGGGGGCCTACGGGGGACCCTTAGGGGGGCCCAGAAAAACTTGTAACGAACGTCGCCGGGTCCCTTTTTAATCAATTAATTATCTAATTCACATACATTGTTCTGATTTTGTGTTTGGTCTTGAGGCTCGTGAAATATGTACGTACTAGAGGATGCCCGCGACTTCGTACACAATTATCGTGTTTTTAGAAAAAAACATAATTTCTTATAATAATTTACCCTACCTAACACATAGGTAGGGTTTTAAGATTTATAGACTACAAAATTGCCAAACATCAAAATCTACTATCAGTTACGTAGGTATCATTATAACAAAAAAAATCTTATTAGAAAGCCATGTTCGTGTAAAACTCTCCCTCATAATACTCAACCTTTAACCCAAGTACTAACATTTCCTAATTTCCTATAAAGTTAATTAATATCATCCTTTGAGAACATTTTTATCCTATTTTCGCCCGTTTTTACCCTATCGCTTCAGACATCAACCTTTTTGCGTCGTACAAAGCTCGTACATAAAAACCCCTTTAACTTATGATGAATTAGCGATCTCCTACGTTTTATGTCTCTCGCGTTATCTCGCCCCTTCGCCCCCCCACGCCCTGGGGGTGGCGCCCCCACTCGTACGTCAATACGAAGGAATTAATATAAGCGGAAAAATTAGGACGTAAGGGCTTCCACATCGGTATTAAAATTGACGAGTATTTTATATTTGGCCGGTTTGTATAATTAAGGATTCGATATTCGAGTTTCAAAATTTGAATTTCATTATCGAATTCGTTGTTTTTCTTTTTGAGAAGCTTTTTGAGAAGTTGGAAAACAATAAAATGTGTCTTTGACTAAATTAAGCATTATTGTATCTTGTAATTTATGCTATGGAAAATACTAAAAAATATTATTATATACAACATGACGAAACTGTTATTGTTTTTTTTTTCATTTATATTATGGAAATTAAATTACTAAAAAATATTATTTATAAGTAGATGTTTTACTCGTATGTTTAATTATCGTTTCGGGAAACTTGATACTGAAATAAGATTTTATTTAATTAATCAAGCTATCAAAAGATGTCAACGGTCTTTCATCGAACCTCAAGTCACGCTTGGAAAAATTTCATCCACATCACAGAGGTAGCATGTTAATCCTTTCTCCTAAAAACTTGCAAGGGTCGGCCGATAAGGGCCCGATGTTTTGATATCCCCATCATTCAGAGCTATAGAAAAACATTGGCGTAAAAAGTGGGGGGTGGTGGGGTTTCGGGGGGGAAAGGTCCAACCGCTGTCGAAGTGACCGCTGAGGAGGGTCCGCATTATGTGGATAACGACATTATGTGTTGATCAATTTTAATGCGACGTGCCGACGGAGAGGACATTTTTGTTTTGCGTTAGGTGTCATGTTTGAGGAATTATTAATTGGTTCATGTAAGGGGTTGTTAATGTGGGGGGGATAGTGGGTCAGTAACATAGGTAGTGGTTTGCTAGAAATTTGTGGAAGTCGATGTTGGTATATGGATTTAATTTTAAGCAAGTTTGAGTTATCTTTGACACAGATTTTTCTTATAACAAAAATTGTTTTTAACGCTTTCAAAAAATGTCTATAGTTAAGTAATCTGTTTTAAATTTTTTTCATTTCAAATGTCTAGGTTCTGATAGTTGCAAAGATATTGCAATTTTAAAACTTTATTTATTTTTGACGCTCAGTATATAAGGTGACTTTAAATTTGTGAACTATGGAAAAGGATATGCATGTACTCGTGAAAACAAACAACTTTTACTATGGGACCAAGGTCGAAATCTTTCAAAATGTTTTGAACTCCCCATACAAAATGCACCAGCTGATAGTATGGGGGAAACATTTTTTTTGTGATTTCGACCTTGGTCCCATAGTAAAAGTTGTTTGCTATCACGAGTACATGCATATCCTTTTCTATCGTTCACTAATTTAAAGTCACCTTGTATTAAAATATAACAAATAAATGCACAAGGTATAAAAGATACTATTAGAAACTTCGTATTTCCACCCAAACAAGTTACCCCAATTTATAAAGTAACCCTTTCCAAAGTCGAGACAAAAGTATCGGCTGTTTACGCGAATCCATTTTCAATTAATTCTATTGTGTTAAAGTTTAATCCGATCGATGGGACAGAGTTAATGTCGTTAATATATTGATCCAGTTAGAACTGGATTTTATAAAACAATTAATGTCAAGTTTATCAGTTTTGAGAGGGGTGCGAGGAAATTTTTGGCTTTTAAGAGGGATTTAGGAGGGACTATTTTTGTTATAATAACGGCAAGATGGTTATTGGTCTTACATAGGTACTTCCTGACATGTATGTCACGTCTTTTTCCTATAGGAGTAGACAGAGACCATTTCCTTCCACTTGCTACGATCCAAACATTCTTCTTTCGCTTCATCAATAAATGGTCTTATTGGTCAAATAATAAGGATTTGAGTCCATTAGAATAATAAAAAAAAATGTTAAGTTAAATAAAGTTTATGATTATTTGGGCGAGATAAGTGTGTTTGGATCGTAACAAGTAGAGATATACATGTAAGTTATCTAGTTATTACGAGAGCTAACTAAAAAAAGGTATGTTTTAAACATCATTCTAAATACTAAGAAAAAAATCACTCGAATTGAAAACCTTCTTTTTTTAGTTTGCAGTCGGTTAAAAAAAGGTAGTATTGAGTCTTTGATCAAGTGTCTAAACATTTTTGTTTCGACTCGATGTCAACACAAGAATCCAATCCCAATTAGAATCGAATCTCGAAGTAAATGAGGTGTGAACGAGCGACGCCTTTCATCCCTTTCACACAACTACTGATGTGGCTAATTAACTTATTTCAGAGCGAGACGGCAGTACGAGTAAATAGACATGACATGACTGTTGATTTATTTCACTTCCGTATTTAGGTTATATTGGATTCATTGGATTTTGTTTTGATCAGTCTTATAAGTAGGTACCTATAGTGGCATTTCTCTTTGATACTTTGGAGACAAATCTCATACTTAAGTCATCAATTGTCTTAATCTTAAAAAAAAAAGGTTTTTTTTTTTGATGAATAGTTATCTGTATCTTTATAAGTAAAGCACGCTTTTGTCTTATGAAAAATGAAAAGTGTTTATTCAAAAATTTCATTACAGTTTTTGGATGTCACTTTTTTGATCTAAAACTAATTGTTTTAATGAACAGAGTTATACAGTTACATGTTGATACTTAATTTGTTATCACAGTATCATCACATACCTATAGTATCAGAATTCGTGGAACGCGAAAAAAAACACACATTTTTAGTTCATCTCACCCAGGCTACCTAAACAAAAACACACCCGATTTAAGAACCACGTCCTTTTTCAAGTCAGTTAAAACAAACTTAAGACGCTAATTCGGAACTTTACATCCCAAAAGAATAATTTTGCAATCCCAAATTCCAATAACCGAACCGAAAATTTGTCGGAAAACTTTCGCAGAATCGAAAATTTGCAAGCGCAACAACTTGTAAAAGGCTATCAGTCAGAATTTGTCAATGAGGAAGGAATATAAGGAGTGGCCCCATTTTTTTTCATATACAAATGAGTTTATGACAGCGTGCCAAGGAGTTTTTCATAGTTTTCTTGGTAGATGACCTGTCAAACGATAAGAAACTCCATACAAAAATTTAGCCATTTTGCGCCAGACTAGGCACGCAGATCCAGATAGTATGGCACCTCCTTGTTCCTATATTCAAAGGAATTTGTGAACAAAATCAAAAGTGTTACTTAAAGGGCGATCGAACCCTACCTGAAGGGGTAAGAGAAATAATTAAAAGGCTTGAAACAGTCGGCAACTTAATTCCGATGCCTATTTGTACCTCATCGAGTTTTCAGAAAGTTTCCCCGAAGTTTAGCGAAGTTCCGAACTTGTCTGTCGCTTCGGAAATATTTGCAATGCCCGACTTATACTTCTTTAATTTATAATTATGACTAATTGGCTGGTTTTCTGTCTTATATTGGCTGTATAGTGAATATTATAGTATCTTTTTTGTAGTTTGAGGGGTGATTAGATGTTAGTTGCGACGAAACATTGACATTTATAATATTAGTAGGATTAAGAATTAAAAGTACTTTTTCTCTTCAAGTTACGTAAATAGTTCAAACTAACTCATTGCATTTTAAGTATATAAGAAATAAGCAATAGATTTGTTAGATTAAGTACTTTATTAAAATAAATAATACCAACATAGAATGAAATATTTACAAGAAAAATATATCTTCCAACGCGTCCCCACGAGGCAAAGTACCCAACAAGCTGCCATTACCTCTTTGGATAGCAATGCTTATCCTTTGGCCAAATAAGCTGCCAAATTAAACCTAAATCTATAAGAATTAAAAAAGAAAGATTTTTTACATGGGTTAGAGAGATGACTGTCTATACATACTTATCTCTATCCATACATACAAATACATATCTGTCACGTCTCTCTCCCATCGGGGTAGACAAACCTCTTCGCTCCACTTGTTATGATCCAAACACACTTCTTTCACTTTCTCAATCTTTCGAAATCTAAATCTCTACATAAACCACCTCACTTAACCTCTAATAAACCCAATAAACATCGACATCACTTAAAGACGAAATAAACATAAAACTGAACAAGAGTAAACCGAAACAACACGTCAGATCAGAGCTCAATAAACACAAACAGTATAACATCAAAGTCTATCTTCATCAAGATTCACTAACTTGATTGATTACATTGGTTTCTCTACTCTAAATCGCATGGGGCTACTACAGGTATTGTGCGAAGTGGTGTCTGCCTACCCCGATGGGAGAGAGGCGTGACAGATATATAATTTGTATGTAGGTATAGTGTTTAATGATCCAACGGTATGACTACACGAATATTTTGCATACGTCACTTAACATAAAGTAAAGTGGAAGCGTCATTTGACGTCACCTGCTGCCTCCCACCGGCGTCATTTGACGTCACGTCTACAAACTATACCTACTTGTAGTTTATATTGCTTCTTAGCCATTAGGCTGCCTTTTGGTACTTCATTGACCATTATCTTACTCTGTAATAATTAGTACCTAACTATTTGTGTTGTAGTTTTCACTTAAGGCGCTAAACACCAAGAAAAGTCCTAAGCACAGTTTTAATTAAACTAGAGTAGACCCTCTTACACACACAGATGCCAAAGATCTATAGATCGCGTCGCGAACGCAACGATCCATAGATCCCCGATAGATCTTGAATGGAGGTTATTCATTGATTCGGTAAGACGGTCGCCATTTTGGACGGGTGCCATCTTTGTTTCGGATTTGAATTTCGAATGTGAGTGAGATGTCGTTATGAGTGTTGGGTTCTAATTGTGGTGTTGATTTGGTTTGAATTTCGAATTTGTTGAAATGTGTTGACTTTTTTATTTAATTGGCAGTTTGCTTTTTTGTTCAAATTCGAACTTATTTGCTTTTAAATTTTAGTTTAAAAATATACCTACTTAAAGAAAATATACCTATCTATCTATATTTACTCAAACTTCTTTACGTATGAGTCCAATAAGACATGATTGAAAATATCTAATAATACGCACAAAGTGACGGCTGTCGGTTTGTTTGTCACGCTTGTAAAGATAAAAGCAGAGACAATGACGCCCTTCTGTCATAGAATAAGTGATGTAGACAGTGGTACAGAATAGAATTGAAACATTCAAATATTTTCATCAAAATTATGATAAAAAAATTAAAGTCACAATTATTTTAATTAAGATCGGAAAACTAAGCAATCTTTTTATGTGGTAATTTATTTTATACCTAAATATTTTTAATCTTTCACATCCCAGAAAAAAAAGAACAATAGAAAATCTTTTGTTTCTGGGTTTATAATGCGTTAGTGGGATGTGAGAGGTTAAGCTACTAACCAAAATTAAAAACCGAACCGCCATACTTAAAAAAAAAACAACCAAAAATTGCAAAAAATTAGCCAAGTTAAACCCATCTCTTCATATCCAATCGATACGCCATTTTGTCAGAGATAAAAGCATTTAACCGCGATTGAGCGAAGGTGGCAAATTGCCTCAACTTTAATATCGTAGGTTTTTGATATACTCCCCTTTGACGGAGGGGGGCAATTAATGTGGGGGAAGTTGAGTGTCACTTTGTACTTAAATGTAGTCATGGTTAGGTGTTTTAAGTGGTAGTTATGTAATTGATGTATTATATTAACTTATTAATACTTATAATAAACGTAATAGTGCTTTTAAAAAAGATGTCGTTATCAGCCCATATATATCCCCACCGAGGGGCACGAGCCTACTCTCATACAGAGAGTGATTAGGCCGTAATCCACCACGCTGGCCAAGTGCGGGTTGGCAGATTTCACATACACCTTAGAATTTCTTCTTTGGTGTATGCAGGTTTCCTCACGATGTTTTCCTTCACCGTTAGCAAGTGGTAATCGAATAAATTGATCCGTACATGAGAAATAAACTCAGAGGTACGTGCCCGCACCAGGATTCGAACCCGCGCCATCGGAGTTCGAGGCAAGCGTTCTACCAACTGGGCTACCACCGCTAAAAAAAAAAAAAGATGTCAATAAGTGTAAATACTTTAAATCAATTATTTTTAAATTTTGAATGGTATTATTAATAACAAATGCAAACATATTTTTCTTAATGAAAGTTATATCTATTTTTTTACTAATAATTTCTCTATTAAAAGGTAGGTTTGTACGTTTATGGGGATTGTAGGTTGCCTACTTTTTATTCAAATAGTATAATAGGACATTGTTGTTGTGTCAGCCTGTGGACGTCCACTGCTGAACATTACTAGTTACAAAATAAGTACCAAATATATCATAAATATAATAATAAAAAGCCATACCTTTACCTATAGACTTTCTTAGAACTTGGCTCTCATCACTGCCGCGCGTCCTAACAGATACAAATCTAAATGAGTTTATTTAAATATAGTATCAACGCAGCTTTACCAACATTTTAATGTAATCATGTACCAGAGAAACGGTAGAAAACTATTGTGTACGATAAAGGTTAGCGTACATCGGAGTTTGTTGAACTACTGAACTGATTTTGATATAACTAAGTGGCCGTTTCCCAACCTACAGAGAAAATTTAACTGACAGATAAACTTATGTCTATTTCATAAAACATGAAACAAACTTCTCTTTTTCTCTCTCTCTATGTACTATCATCTTACAATAAACTGTTAAATAATAAATAAACATGTCGATTTCGAGAGAAACAGGTATAAAATATCTGTTAGATAAATTTTATCTGTCAATTGTGAAACAGGCCTTAGGCGTATGTAAAATTTGTGTTTTTTTTTGAATTTGTTACTAATTAAGTACATTTTCGAGTCATTTCTTAATTACGTAGAATCAAAAAAAGAATGTACCTAATAATCAAAAAGAAAAAGTCGTAGTCAAATAATCTTAACCCTTTTTTATAGAAATGTGCGCAATGACCGCTTACCTTTATATCTTAAAACAAGTGACGACTTAAACTAAAGCTCATTGTTTAGAACCGTGAGAGTCTCTTATTTAAATATATTTTGCTAATGATTATCATCTAACTACCTCTTAAAGCTTTTCACACATAACAGTTAAGTAGGTACTTACCTACTTTCAAACTTTGATAAAGATCAGATATTGCTTGCTAGCAATAAGGCTGCCTATTTCTACGTTATTGTACTTTGCTTTATACAGAATTTATCTAGATATATTTTTTTCTAAGATTCTAAATATGAAATACACATACCTACATACATAATCTGTCACGCCTCTCTCCCATCGGGGTAGGCAGAGACCACATCCCTTCACTTGCAAATGCAAAACAAACACACTTCTTTCGCTTCATCCACATTCATCAGTCCACTCCTTTTAAAAATATCTCTTTTGACACGACTTTAACCAAGAAACACCAAACTATCTTATAATAGTACCTCTAAAAGTTAGCCAACCCCATACGTGCATTAATAAGCAAATATTGAGTTAGCTCTAGTCAATAACGGTAGATTGGGGCTTGCACCTGTATGAGTAGATGAGACTTAGGTACAGAGATTTGTGCCTACGCGCTTAGAGCCTCTGAGAGACAAAGTATAGATTGATGGATTTTGTAATATTTTTATCTACTCTTTGTGAAAATACTATTTTTTTAATAACTATGTAATAATAATTATGCCTGTGACAAATGTATTTTATTTCATAATTGACGTAAACGTAGGCCCGTTGCTGTGCCGTTAGGTTTCTTTCTTACGGCTATACAAGTAATGAAACGGTAGAATAAAAAGACTTTAAAAAAAGTGTAATTAATTACCTATTTTTAAATGAAAACCCTTTTCAAATTCATTATTTTCATAGAGCAGATTTCATAATACAATGCGTGAATTGCGTAAATGGGATCTGTTTCTAGCTTTATTTCAGAACGGCGTTTCTGTAAGCTATTTAATCTTTGTGTAAAAGTTCATGAATCGCCCTATAGGTGTTGTGATCGGCGCAACTTCTGTCCGCTTGTTACGAGTTTGAACGGAAATAAACCTTTACGGAACATTTCTAATGTTGTACGCTTTTATTTAATATCGGGGGTGTGGTATGGGGCTAATAAAGGCTAAAAAGTTTGCAATAGGAAGATTAGCTAGTGAAATGGTGACTTAGACCCAGAACACACGGTGAAACGCAACTGCAACGCAACTGAAATTTGTTGCATCGAAGTTTCTGCTATAGATTTCCTTAGAAAACCACACACGACGCAACTGAAACGAAACGTTTCAAACTAGTTGCGATACAACTCAAAAGTTTCAGTTGCGTTGCAGTTGCGTTTCACCGTGTGTTTTGGCGCTTATGGTATTCTTTGCGGTCTTGAAGCAAAGTCACTCTTTGTGGGCGACAAAAGTGCGTTTGGATCGTAGCAAGTGGAGGAAAGTAGTCTCTGCCTACCCCGATGGGAAAAAGGCGTGGCAGATATGTATGTATGACCATAAGCGGTTTTTTTTGGGATAAAACTGTTTTGAATCTATTTTTAATCTAAAACACAAACAATAAAGTGATGCTAGTTAAATTTCTTTTAAAAAAAATTACATCTGTACATGAATAGGTATTTCAAAAATAGAAATCATTAAAAGTTTTAAATTAAAAAGAGACACGTGTCGAAAGAGATTTTAATCAAACTCGAGCGGATTAAAAAATGTTTATCTATCCCTCAGTCAATACAAGCAGCGCCTCTTAATATCTCAATGTCAGTTCTAATTTGCTGCCAGCATCGAATTACCAAGGAGTTTTATTTTCGTAGAATATTTCTTAGACAAACGCAAAGGAAACGCGTTTCGACAGCCTTTAGTTAATCTTGTGCGAAAACGCTAGACAGTTTCGAAAATCGAATGTTTTTAAAGTTTTGAATATTGCGTCTATTTTAAAGTTTACTGGAACTGTTTGAATATGAAACTTCGAATTTGGAACGTTTAGGAAATACGTTTCGACAGCTTACTTAATCTTGTGCAAGAATATTTCAAAAATCGAACGCTTTTAAAAACATTTGACTATCGCTTTTGTACTAAACATTCTCGTAATGAATTATTTGAATTTGGAATTTCGTATTTGATGTTCGGATGTTTTTCATTCGTCGAATACACCCTATTGATACTTGAATTTGGAACAAAACAGAATCTGCGGAGCGTCAACTCGCCGACCACAGAGTCAGGTAGATCGCAAACAAAACCCGAACGAACGAGTATCCAAACAAAATTCAATCGAAAACTAAATAATTCAATTTACAACTCAAAGTTGGATTGACAAATTCGAATTGGTACTTCAATGTATTATGGGGCTATGGGTAAAGCCTCGTTTATGGTGGTACCTGATTGTCAGTAACCGAAATTCGGCGTGGTTTTCAAATAACTAAAAAAAATATAGCTTTACTTCTGAAAGTCATATCTTGGTAACGATACACAGTAGCCTAAAGTAATATAGTCTATGTGTTATTCTGATGTGTAAGCTACATTATTGTAAAGTTTCATTAAAATCTGTTCAGTGGTTTTTGCGTGAAAGCGTAACAAACGTCCTCACATCCAGTCCACAAACATTGACATTTATAATATCAGACTATAAGTGGAATAGCTTTTAAAAAAACCGTTACTAAAGCTATTCTAATTACTTAAGTAACATAATACCTATATTCACACCCATTAAGTTTAACTAACTTCTTGTTCCATACTTCCCGAAACTTTAATTGCCAATATACAGGTATGTATCAAATGAAGCTAATCATTATTAGATATTGAATTTTGTAACTTTGGACTCATCCGCTTTCTAATTTACTAATGAATCCAAGCGCTGCCATTAGGGTGGGCCACGGTGGGCCACAGTGGGCCGCGATGAGCCACCCATGGCCCACCCAAGGGGTACGAGAAAGGGGTAAGATCGTGCGAGAATTTTAGTCTTTTATACATGTAGAACGATAATCCGATTGGTGAATCGGCTTCTACATTCGAGCGTTCGTTTACTTTCGTGTGTTTTCGTATATTTTCGTTAATACTCGTGCGGTTTGACTTTGTAGTATTCAATTCGCTCCAATTACTCATTACCGAGTTTGAACTTTCCGTTTGACGTTTTAACGTGTGTTTTTGTTCTTCACGATTCCAATTTAATTATCTGGTTTTGATGGGTTTTATTATTTTAAATGTAACGAGGCTTAAAGTTAGGTACCTATTACATATTTATATATTGGTATGTAAGTAATTAATTGGCATATATGTACCCAATGAGGAAGGAATATAAGGAGTGACCCCATTTTTTTTTCATATACAAATGAGTTTATGACAGCGTACCAAGGTTGTCGCAAGTTTTTCATAGTTTTCTTGGTAGATGACCTGTCAAACGATATGAATTCCGTACAAAAAGGTAGCCATTTTGCGCCAGACCAGGCACACAGATCCAGACGGTATGGCACCTCCTTATATACTTATTCTATACTCAAAGAATGTACCTAATTACGAGTAAGTAGAACTTAAATTACTTCTTAATTATAAAATATTAAGATTTAACTTTCTTTCCACCATATTAGTTTAAATATAAGAAGAACCAAGAGCTTTTGTGTGAAATTTTTCTCTACGAAGAAAAAAAAATATATTCGAAAATCAAACCATACGGTACTATATACATTTTGAATACACAACCTGTAATCAGGCCATTAAATCCAAAAAAAAGTAACGACAAACAACATGTCCTCTACATACTTATTCTAATAATTATTTGAAAAAAGAAAACCCTAATATAATAAGCTAGCATTAGTCAGACGACGCGACAAGACGAAAGGGGAGACGATGGGGGGGGGGAGGTTCAGACGAGACAATACAATATAGAGGTAAATAAAATAAACTTCACGAAAAATATAGAAAGCTACGAATTTTGTAGAGGCGGCACTTCTTTTTGGAAATTATAATTGCTGACACAACCCAAGGTTTTTTTAAAAATATAATTTATTAGCAAGAAAGTTTGTATTCATAGTTATTTTTTGTGAGAAAATGTTTTTTTTTGTATGAAAATTGATTCCCGCTGTTGCTTGTTGAATTGGAAAAGGAGATCTATTTGTAAAGAAATGTCTTTTCATCTATATTTTATGTACCTACAATTTCACTTAACCGTTTAACAAAATGATATTCTTTCTTTATCAGCCCATATATGTCCCCACCGAGGGGCACGAGCCTACTCTCATACAGAGAGTGATTAGGCGATTAGGCCGTAAATATTCTTTACTTATTTCTAATTTATTTTTAGACTCCATTAAATTGTAGCAATTAAAAACTGAAGTGTCCAATTCTAAACATTATAAATCGCCATTTTGTGTTCAGTAGACCGAGATACAATCCTTTAAGCCGCAAACCGATTTTCAGCTAATGCCCACTGTTTTGTGTTCCTTTTTCAAAATTTATAATATTCCATATTTTATTTCGAAAAAGTAACTGGACATCTTAATTTTTGTGCATAAGAACGTTATTATTTCTTTAAGATTTAAATTTTGATTATAGAATTTTATTTTGAAAATGCGTCAAATTAGGTAGAGATCATACTTAAGTGATTTGGGAAATGCCATGTTCGATAAACTTAGAAATTAAATAAAGGAATAAAGGTTATGTCATATTAGAAAATTAAAGAGAACGCGGAAAATAGATTTGAATAGATAGACTACACAAACAAAAGCATTACTCTTAAGAGAGAATTAGTAACACTATGGCAAGTTAATCAGTTAGATAGGCAATTACTTGACTTAGAAAATACAAGGTCCATTATACACTCGTTCTTTATAAAGGCAAAAAACCGACCAACCAAGCCAAAAATCTAAAAAAAGAGAGACTCTAAAACAGACTCACCACCAAAAAAAAAACTCCAAAAACAAAATGGAGGATATCTTTGATCACAATAGACTCGCAAATTAATCCGCAAATAATTCGGGGCGTCTATCGGTCAACCCTTCGGACGGACAACAAAAAACACCAAGGAGACCCTTTATCATATTTATTTTATTTCAATTCGGTGTAGGGATGGGACCACGGGTATATCATCTCATTTAAGGAAGGTTATTTTTTGATTCACATTAAATTCCCAAATTTTCCCCACGGTCATTTTACTAGTTTGCGTTAAAAACAATCCTCGTCGCCACTAAAATGAATGTTAAAAGAAAAACAGCTTCTCCGTAATCGGCCATTTATTGCGAGACTGAAGGAAAAGACACATAGACAAATAAAGTCATAAAAACCAAAGATAACAAACATCACAGTTATTCAATCTAATTAGTTAAAGACTGATGCTCATATGGACAGCAGAGAAAAGAGTAGAATGGCGAAGACTCCACCGACAAGAGCGACGCTCTTAAATATGATAATGATGAGTTAAAGGAATTTGTACTTATGATATTTTCTGACAAGTTTATGTGAGAAGTTTATTTGTTTTAGCGTAGCTTATTGATATTAAACCTAAAATCGACGTGCAAGCATGAGACGACTGATGAATATGTATGAAGCGGAAAATGTGTGTTTGTATCGTAGCAAGTGGAGGGAAGTCTCTGCCTACTCCGATGGGAGAGAGGCATATCAACAAACTTCTTATTTAAAAGTGGTCTCTGTCTACCCCAATAAGGAAGAGGCGTACTGATTCTTATTTAAAAAAAACTAAAAAAGACATGAATCTTTCAAAAACTGACTCAAATCAATGAGTCAAATGACACATATCACTGAACGAATACCTCACCTCTAGTACAAATTTAATCCTTTTCCATTAATTAGTGACCGCTCGCATAATGCGGTCCGAAGGGGTACGTTCGTGTGTTCGTTAATTTTTCTTCACGGACGCTCGAAGGGTTAAAGAATTAATATGTACATAGTAATTTACTGTAATTTTGTATTGAAATTTTCGGGTAAAGAGAAGAGAAAGATCGATATTTTTTGGGTGTTACGTGTGCACCTAAAGATGTCTTTAAAATTGTCAGAAATACATTTTTGTAAGCGCAAAGGTTAAAAAATAAATAAAAAATAGCACTTTCTTAAGATCTAGTTAAAACTAAGTATTTAGAGATACTTTCATTAAGAAAAACCAAAAGTATTTACTGCAAACTAAAATAAACACTAAATACAATCTAACCTAAAAAATCTACTTTCGAATTTTACAAATTCCTAATTCGAAAACCGCCCAAAAACTTTCCCACCAAGCCGTTAGCATCTAAATTTAAAAAAAAATAGAAAAAAAAAACAAAACCGAAGTGAAGCTATCAAAATAACAGTAAACAACAGTAACTACGCATGGAACGCTCCCAAAATCGTAAAGCCGAAATAAAAATTACATTTAATTAAGAACAATGTGGAATGCCCAATTAATATGATACATGAACATGAGATCTGATAGCACTGAATCTCAATGAGGGCTTTAAAAAAAATACGCATCCGTTTCTAAAATCATCATATTTTTGTGGAGCTGGGCTAGCGAGGAGCGAGCATTAGAAACCTACTAATATTATAAATGTCAATGTTTGTGTGGATGGATGCGTGTGATGATTTTTTTGGTCTTTCACGCCAAAACTAGCCTCTCATGTCATAAATTTAAAACCGTCGCTCTGGTCAGTGGAGTCTACGCCACTCTTCTCTATTTTCTGTCGTACATTTGAGCACCTGATACGACACAGCTTCTATTTTACGTAATTATAACACAAGACAATTTTGTCATCATATTTCACTTTAATAATATGTTTTTTTCTTGTTACAGGTAATGAAAATTCAACAAGGAGTACATTTATTGGTAAAGTAATTAAATAGTTCGATAAAAGCAAACCTATAAATATCTCAAACTTAGAGAAGACAATTTTGTCTCCAAAACCAGAGACGAAACTTCTATTCTTAGTTTAAGTAAACGACACAATAAACTTCCCACGCCCCACATTTTATATTTATTATTATTTTACTATAAGTCCATGTTTTAATATGTTTATAATCGTGAGACAAAAATCGAGAAGGAACTTAATTTGCTATGTCACGTTGTATTATTGTTATCAATGTTCATAAAAATCAATAATCTCATAATATTTTCTTTCACCTATGTAAAATTAAAACAATAATGAAGGAAAACACATAAATTCGGGTGAGAGCTTCGCACGGATCGCCATCAATGGCAAACCACGCGTAAATAATACTTATTTCACTCATTTATTATGTTTTATAACCAAATTCATACATTTTATACCCAAATACGTTCCTAATTCGCAAGATTTACCAACTAGATTCACGATTACAGCGTACTTTCTAAAATTAATGGTTAATCTACATCGTTAAATTCAAGATTTTGTTACTAATAATGTTTTTATCGCACAAAATTTTGCAATTCTGCAATTGTAGGTGTAATTACACCGTCCATTTTATAAGTTTCTTTACTCTATTTTTTTAGAAAACACCAAAATATTTCGAGTGTTTCTTTTCTTGAAAAAAGGAAAACAATTTATTAAAATTTTGAAAATCGAACTCGATTAAACGAAACAAAAGACGCACAATAGGTCGCCTTCAATCACAGACGTTCGTATTAATTCGGCGTCTCTCGGCTCTACCCGAATCAATCAATTGTTTAATTTAAAGTTCGCTGTTTGATTTGAAATTCGAATTCGGTAATAGTTTGACAAATATTTTGGTTGTTTGATTGGAGTGGTACCTTCAAATCAAACACTGGCTGGAATACATTTATATGAAGCTTTTAAAAATAGAACTTTTGAATCGACACCTTTCATAACCTCTTTGGAACATCAAACGGTTTTATTTATTACAAATACGATATTAGCCGTCGACTCGTCACACTATATTCTTGGCGTGACAAAGAATTGGCACAAGTTCATGTCGACTCGAGCTGTCATTATGACACATGACACATATTTTAGTGGTTGCCTGTCATTTTGTTTTGTTTAATATTGTTGGTTTGTTAATCACTTTATAGGAAGTGCTCCATGAATGTTTTTTTTTTTCTGTATTCCAATTTCAAACTCACTTCATTCCCAAACTAACAAAAGAGACTCGTTTCGCTTTAGTCGTAAAACAAAAGAGTACAAGCCATCGAATTCGAATTTCAAATTCAAATTCGTCTAGTTAAGTGAACGGCCAGTAATCGCTCATTGAATCTCTGCCCGTTACTTATAATTATTCCGTGAGAGCATTTACACAAATCGAGTATAAACCACAACAACTTACTTGAGACTCGATTCCTATTACTTTAAATACATGTCAGGTATCTAGTTAAATATTTTAAGTTGTAAGTATCTCTTAATCTATTGCACAAACAACGAATTTTGGCGATGGCTCGAATAGATAAGTTTGTTCTATTCGGAAAGTTGGAATCGAATGTTCTTTTAATTGGTGTAATTTGGCCAAGCATTGGCTTAGATTGGCTTTACGAAAATTTTAAAATAAGAACTATAATTAAGTGGGTATTGTGTAGTCAATCTTTGGACTGTGTTGTAATAAAATAGAGCGATTGTGATTTTTAAATCTGATTGGATGAATACATTTACGGACTTTGCTTCTGTTCTAAATTTTAATGCAAACATCCCTATTCTTTGAGTACAGAATATATAAGGAGGAGCCATACCGCCTGGTTCTGCACATAATATTTTGGACAAATGTCGAAAGTGATATACTTTCGGAGATATAGAACTTTCAAAATGTTCGCATGTAACAATTTTTAAAGTTCTTTCATTTTCAAAGTCCTATATCTCCGAAAGTATATCACAATTTTTTTACTATACCAGGCTCCATACAAATATGTTCGATGCCATTTTTGTACTTTCTAAACGTAAAACATTATACTTTCCCACATTAAAGTTTATTTCGAGCGACAATCGTAATTATAAAGCCATTTTGTGTTCGTATTTACTAAATCGGTTACTTTAAACTGCTTGTCTTTTCACAGATGTTTTCTCATGGTCTTCTGCGTTAATTCTTTTATTGGGTTGCTTATACTGTAGATTAAAAAATGAAAATATATATTATTTTCTGGGAAGTAGGAGATTATAGTATCGATCAAAAATAAAATGAAAAATCATTTAATCCCGTAGTTTTTGACAACAATTAGGACGGGTCATTTTTTAAAGTTAATGCTAGATTCGCAAGAGTGCAGTTTCCCCCAGAGAAGACCCTGCAAGAAACTCTGTAGGGTTGCTCTTTTCAATTTAAATTCAATCCGTCCATCAAATACCAACTAACCTTTTGCCCGTAGGATGTAACAGGAGTAAAGATTTGTCATACTCATTGCGCAAGTGATTTGGCCATAGACAAGACTCAATTGTCCGTGATTGATCGCCCGTTTATTGTCTATGACTCATCGGCAATCAACTTCATCATTAAGTACCTGTAGCCGGACATAAGTAGGCGCAATCTATTTTTAAACGAACTTTTTATAAATCGAATAATAATATGATTTGTTCGAAAACTGTCTTAAATTTAAAAAACAAATGACGGTGTTGCGATCGAATTTCAATTTTAATATCGAAGCTGAAAAAATAAAAGACGACAACCGAATTCAGATTTTAAATAAATATTAAGTCAAGATAGAACCTAGAACAGAAAAGTCCGAGAGACCATATAGTAGAGGTAGCAAAAACCTAGTCCTATTAATATTATAAACTAGCTGTCCCGGCGAACTTTGTCCCGCCTTAGAATTAACTTTATTGTGTAGGAATAAAGTTCAAATTGACTCTACATTTTAGTAAGAAAACATTTGTATGGGAAAAAGAAAAGGTCTGTTTTGGGGCTTTCTCGGCAATTATTCGAATTTTTGTCACCGTTTAGACCTACCCTGGACTACGACAAACATTCTAAAACCAAAATCAGCTCAATCGGCCCAGCCGTTCTCGAGTTTTAATCAGACTAACGAACAACAATTCATTTTTATTTATATAGAAGATAGATGTCAATGTTTGTGCCGATGGATGGATGGATGGATGGATATTTGTTACTTCATCACGTAAAAACCTCTGAATAGATTTTAATGAAATTTGGCAATATTGTAGCTTATATATCAGAATAACACATAGGCTATATTATTTTGAGATAACATAATTTATTTCCAAGATATGACGGTAAATGCGTACGAAGTCGCGGGCAGCCTCTAGTAAATAATAAAAAAAAAACATATAATACCATAAACAACCACATAATTCCACACAAATAACTCTATTACACTAACACTGCAGCGTGAAAGCAATTATAAACATAACTAATAAATACCAACATAAAAATACTTCACCGTACCCGTTACAAAGTAGCAGCTATAATTAACTAGTATCAGTAACAGTTCCGTGGCTAGAATTTATTGTTACACGAGTATTTGCCACAGAGTAAATAAGTAAGAACTATCAGTTCAACAATGTATCATTAATCCTACAATCTGAATTTTCATCGGGAAATTTTACTTATTAAAACTGTGTATAAATAGAATAAAGGATAGGACACACTTGCGGTACAAACGCTGCGATTTTTTCCACTATTCTAAATACAAAAAAGTTTAAATAGTATAATATCTAGTGAATTCATTGTATAAACGATAATTTGTAGAGTTAAAAATTGAGAAAGTACCTATAAAATAAGCTAAAAAAAATTGCTTTAAATAAATAAAATCTAAATCTCATAAATATCTTCCGATAAAAATATATAATTTTAAGATGAAGGTTAAGCAAGCCTTTATTTAATTTAGTTATTATTATAGCGTCAAAAAAACCACAGCTTTTTCTCCACCCGTATGTACCCTGCTCTACATAATCTGCGTAGACGATGCTATCGCGTCACGCGTTTGGTTGCGCGCGCGCATGTGCGTACCGAACGATTTATTTTTTAATTTTATTCCTCCACTCTCCTCAATGAGTCAACTCATTAGTGGATTTGTAACGGAACTACCCACATTTTAAATTTTGTGGTTTAAAAAAGTCAATGTAGAGTATTATCTATAGGATAAACTAATATAATAAATGTCAATGTTTGTGCCGATGGATAGATGTGAGAATGTTTGTTACTCCACGAGAAAACTACTGAACTGATTTTGATTAAATTTGGCAATATTGTAGCTTATACATCAGACTACCATTCTCGTATGAGAGTAGGCTCGTGTCGCCGTAGTGAGGATGTTAAAGGAGCTGATAAGGGGACATCAGAATAACACACTTGCTACGATCCAAACACACTTCTTTCGCTTCATCATTTATCATTTCATGAAAATAACACACAGGGTCCACATTTGGTACTTTAAGTTGTTTATAAGATCTGTAAAAACCTGTGGAGTGCAATAAATGATTGAGTATTGAAAAAAAAATACTCATAAAAAAGTTACCGACCATAGAATAGTAAAAACAAAAGCCCATTCAATAATCCGGCCACAGCGTAAACAAAACAACAGGTTCATTTCAAAACTGATCACCCAGCTTCCGTTAGATCGCAGATTATTTCTGAATGAACCGACTAATATATGCGACAGGAAACGCAATTGTTTTACTACCATTCAACTATGGGAACTGATAATTAGATATAATTCAATGGGCTCAATAAACGCTGCCAAGTCTCGCTGTTTCCATACAAAATGTATGGAAATCGCAGGACTTTGTAAACTTCCTGTACAGTTAATGGTTAGATGGTTATCTTTTTTTTTTTAATGATCTCCGCAAAGGACGCACGGCTCAGCTGATTCCTAATGGTGTGTTAGGTGATTGTGGAAATTAGCGTTCATTCAGTTCAAGTTCTATTTTTGAATTTTTGAAGTTGCTACGTCAAATGTAAGTTTGTAACACAGAAATTTCAAATTTCGAATTTTAATTCGAAATTATTTGAATCAGCCAATAGGCAAGACCGTTATTAATTTTTTTAAAACAGTTTTAAAATATTTAGAAGGTACCAACGCCCTTAACACAATTGCACCTACATGCATGTATGAGGCGACTGATGAATGTTGATGAAGCGGAAGAAGTGTGTTTGGATTGTAGCAAGTGGAGGAAAGTGGTCTCTTCCTACCTCGACGAGAAAGAGGCGTGATAGATATACACACATGCTATTACACGATAAGTAACACAAATAATATTTAATATAACAATACAATACAACACAATAAAATAATATAACACAAATAGATACGACACACAAGTCAAAGACCTAACTTCAAATCTTGTTGCAGAGAGCCACCCTGGCGGAGAAGGAGGTGACAACCTTGAAGGAGCAGCTGGCTACCACCAGCCCGACCCCTCTCCCCGCGCTGAAGACTAATGGCTCCCATCTAGACTCCAGCGACACCAGGATAGACAGGTATGTGACCTTGAACTCTTGAAAGGAAGCATGTGCTCGAAGGACTTGAAGAGGGTTTTGTTCTAAATTCAAAATAACGTGTGCTCATCGAGAATTTTGTTCTAAGTTCAAAATAGCATGTTTTCAAAGGCTATTTTGTTTTTATTTCGAAATAGTTTTTTTTCTACATGCACAAGAAAGTCTAGCCTAAGTATGAAAAACAGTTTTTCTTAACCAATACCAAGCGCAGCGTGGGACAACTTGCCAGTTAGATGGACCGACGACCTAACGAAAACTGCGGGGTCTCATAAGATTTTTTTTATATAAATATTTAATCCTGAACAATATACGCATCTTATATAACAATATAAGATGCAGGTGGCAGGCAATGAACCGATCGCAGAGAGACATATGCTCACCAGTGGGCAAATAATCATGATGAAAAACTTATTAAGTATTACACTATAATCATACCAAAATCTGAAACCCCCTTATTGCAAAACGAGTTTTATTTATAGTTCTAGAACTAACTTAGATACATGACGTTTCGGCTATAGACAAAACGTCAAAAGTTTACATTAGTCCTAGAACTATCCGACGTTAGTTCGTTTAGTTTGACGTTTTGTCCATAGCCGAAACGTCAAGAGAAACGAACTAACGTCGGACTATCTTTAAACCTCGTTTTGTAACAACGAGGAAAAAGTTTTAAAAAAAGTAGAATTTTCTTCATTTCCCGCCTTTTCTTAACCACGTGTGTTGTTAACCCAGGTTCAGTCCCGACATAAAGAAGGAAGAGTCCGGTGAAGTCGATGAGGTAGTCAAGATGGAGCCGAGCCGTGGCAGTGAGCGGTCCTCGCCCGCCGCGCCGCCCGTCGGCTTGGAGGGCGAGCTGGCTGCTAAGGAGAAAGAGGTAGGTTTCAATCTTAGCGCATAATTTACCATACATGCATTAAGTAACTAAGTACCTATATGACATATGCTGCAAAAAATAGACAAAAAAAAAAAAAATTGCAATGGTTGAAAATTGAGAAAAGAAACGACACCATTAAAAGCATTTACAAAAAACAAACACATTTGGGACACAGAATCATAATAAATTCATAGTATAAAATGAATCACCATTGGCTTAAATAATTTGCAGCGAGGCAAACACAAATATAACATTAAAAAACACTCAAAATTTCCTCAAGAACAGGCCACAAACAAAATCTAAATCGAAAAGAGAAAATTGAACGCCGAACGTCGCGTTCAAAAAAAGAACATCAAAATCTTAACCCTTCGCCCGCCTAATAACAGTAAATCACCAATAAATAGTTGTTCGTTAAGTGTCCATAGCCATAGAGTATAGAGTTTAGCAGCTATATTTATTTAGTGCAAGGATTACCGGCCGTTCGGTGCCGATCAATCATTTCATTGAACGTATCCTGTTTCCCGGCGGTAGGGATGCGATCTGCCGATCACCTATCGATTATTTGTCGATATCGATACTTTGTTAATAAACTATTTAGATGAAACATATAGGTTAGGAAGTTAAATTAAGGCTGAAACTTATTTACAGAATTAAAAATTAAAAAGTTTAATTAGAAGCAGAATAAAAACATCACTTTAAAACGGATACATCTATTATTTCTAAACATTGCCTTTCGATTTTAAATCATTATCGTCTTTAAAATTAGCCAAAAACTTTGCTAATTGTAACAATCTTGAAAATTTATAAACCTCATCTCTAATTATCGATACAAAATCGATATCTCCCCACCCAACCCTAGATCTAGCCTGTCAAATCCAATTCAGCGATGCCCCCGCGTGCCTAATTGATTTATTGATCGTCCGTAACATTCGATCCGAGATGACTTGCGCGCACGCTCACTTAACTACAAGGCTACTGCATCCTTTATCTAGGTGACCTTTGAAAGGCGTCATTTATTGTCAACTCGTAACTGGGCGGCCAGTAGGAAAGTAAGATTGATTGAATATTGGTGATAAATTCTAATTGTAACTTATTTATACTAATATTTTTATATCGAGTATAATTATTTTAATTCGAAAAAATAAATAAAAATGTAAAGTTCCAAATTCGAAAAATAACACTGACACTCTTCATCCTGTTAAAATACGAATGCACAAATTGAAACTCCTTTCTAAACCAAACTAAAAACGCGAAAAAAAACACTGGCATAAAAGAAAACTATCGCACAAAGCGCAGCCGAAAAAACACTAAAAAAATTAAAAAAAGAATCGCCATTACAAGCACACTCGAAAACCTATTCGGAAAAGCTCGTAATTCGAAAGATGAAAAACGGTAACAAGTAGGTTTCTGAATGCACCCATTCAGGGAAGAGTCATTAGTGCATTGAATCGCCGAATTTAAAGCATGTTCTCTGAATTTGGTTTCTGAACGCTCTTTCTCTATTCAAAAGGGATGTACAAACTAGTCAATAGAATTCATTTATTTGATGGAATATTGTTATAATACTTCAAAATTTGGTTTATCCCTAACAAACTCTAATTGCACTTGTATAATGCAAAATAAAACATCATCTGAATTATTTTTCTTTGTTACGTCATTTGTTATATTCACAAAAAGCATCACAAAGGTTAAAAATAAATTCCAAATTCAAAAATTTCGAACATCTTCCATTTCCACTTAACCAGCCAGCATCTCGATTAAGGGAATCGATTAGAAACAATTGCTGGGTACCGATCAATCAATGGTATCGATATACTCGATTAACGCTGCCACAGTCTAAATTGATGTGATGACGTAGCGTGCAGACAATTTATTAGTACTTTGTAGTTACGCCTACTGTATCCTGGGGCCCAAGCTCATTGAAAATAGCCCCAGTTGTGTGTCGGCAGAGTATCGATGGAATTTTTGACACATTTGGTATTCTGCTAAACAATGGCTTACACTGATTGCGACTAAATGTGTCAAAAAAGGACATTGACACTCTGCCGACACACAACTAAGTATATTTTAAATTAGCAAACTTGGGCCCCTGCTCTATGGTCAATGGCCTTGTTTAGTTAGGAACCTATAGGATAGGTATTAGAAATTTAGAAACCCTCTAAAATTAACTCTAGAATTTCTTTAACTAGACAATATCCCACGAAGAAAAACTGTCTTGTAGAGCAGAGTTTCACTGGCAGAGTATGATCGGACTAATTGGCATGGTTGGTAGTGACCCTGTCTGCCTGTCGGGGGTTCGATTCTCTCTACAGACAAACATTACTGTAATGTGCAGAGATGTTTGTCTTGAGTCTGGGTATATGTAATCGTGCTTCCTACTAATATTATAAATGTCGGTGGATGGATGTTTGTTGCTCTTTCACGCAAAAACTACTGAATAGATTTTGATGAAATTTGGCAATATTGTAGCTTATACATCGGGCTATATAATTTCGAGATATCGTGATTTGTTTCTAAGATATGACGATAAATGCGTACGACATCGCGGACAGCCTCTAATATGTACGTATTTTACTTAAAATCGCCTATTAAGTATAGATTATGTTGCTTTAATGACCTTTTACGTAAATGTAAAGATCGAAAACTTTTAACACATTCTAGAACTAACCCTTTTGAAAGTAATAAAACTCACGTTTTTTACTAATAATTGAAAAACTCTAAACAAAAGCTTTTTAAAAAAGTTTTTGTCAAAAACGTTTTTCTTAAAGTTTTCTATTGAGATTTAAAAACAATGAAGTAATTATTAAATATTGAAACATTCGTAAAAAAAATAATTCCACTGCTGGGCAAAGGCCTCCCACACATCTCCCATCTTTCCCCAGCAAACTTTTTAAGTAGTACTTATACCAATATTAGTAGAAAAAGATCGAAGCATGCTTTGCCCAGCTGTGGGCCAAATAAGCTAATAAAAAACAGAAATATCTTAGACAAAAGTTTCTTTTTTAAAAATCGAAAGCCGCAAAACCCAATGAAAATTTATCAAACTCCCTCTTGACATATTTTTTAAACAAATTTTCTTACATAAAGTCTCCTTGGTTTCCGTTGAATACCTCTTTATTAACCGTATTGAATTTGAAAGGGACAAAGTTTTTACTTCTTTTTCTTGTATTCAATTTTAATTGAGTTTTTAAAAGGGTGACTTTGAAAATGAAATGTGTTGGTTATTTCTTTTTGATTGCGATAAATGATTGGAACTTTTTATTATTATTATTTTACGTTAAAGTTTTCTTTATTTTTTAAGGTTAAGTTTTTAAGGTTTCCCATTTATTTGCTTTCATAAAAAAAAAATTAATTAGGTAATTTTTGAATTTCGCGTTACGTGGCTTTACTTACTTATTTTTGACTGACACATCTTGCTATTTCATAAAAAGATATAGTATATTTAAATATTCCTGCTGCAAAGGCTGTCTATCGCGATCCAGCGCGGGAACGCTGCTGGAGTGTTGGGTACCTTTGCACTGGGAATGACAAGGAGCGGCTTTGTTTGACTAGTTAATAAAGTTAGATTTATGTTTAATGCCATATTTAACATTTTATAATAATTATTTTACTTGAAATAATTTCTTTTTTTACTATTCTAAGTACTAATTAAGTAAAGGCATTGAAATAATTCCTTATAACTAAACACATTTCAAAACAAAATTCTTAACCACAGTTCGCACACATACACTCCCAAAAAAAACTGATCGAAACAGAAGCAACATTCCAATTCCAAAAGGCACTAATACCCAAACGTAAATCATAAAATCTTTTTTGAGGCAATAAAAGCCAACTTTCATCTCATAGATGGCGCTGTACTTAAAATGAACACTAAATTCTTTAATGTCACTCGGCGAGATGAAACAGTTCTATTTTTGAACAAGCAAAAGGAAAACAGTCGAAATTAGTTTATGACGACGTCTGTCGTTCGATTTATTTTAATTCCGTTATTTTCGGCGCGGGCGCATGTCTTATTAGTATCGTCGTTCGACAGTGAATTATCTTTGAAATGTTGACTAATGAGGTGCAGTGGGTATTGTCGGTTATTGAGTATCTGTATTGAGTGATTAAGGGGGATTTATTTAGCTGATTGGGGAGGTATTGAATATGATAAATAAGTACATATATTTATAGTTTAGATTTTAATGGATTAAGGTAATATTTAAAGATACTAGAAGAATTATGAATTTAGATTTAAATAGATACAGTGTTTTGAAAATGAGATGCCTATTTGTAAAGGACCTACAGAATAAAAACAAAAACATCCGAACTGAGAACCATCTTCCTTTTTTTAGTTTTTTTGTTGGAAGTCAATTAAAAGAGTAAGAAATGATGCAAAATTTAATTATTATGGTGATAAGTCTAAAAAGTTAATGCTATCTACACACCAAAGCCGGCGGCTTTTTTGACAGCTGCCATTCATATGACGTAAAGCCGCTGGGCTAGGCCTAGCCCAGCGGCATGCCGGCGGCTTTGGTGTGTAGATAGCATAACAATACAGCGTCAAACCTTTATCTTATTCAATAACACATAAAGAAACAATTGCCAACAAAAATTGCCAGAGCCCACAGCCGACACAAAAACCAAATTTCTAAACAGCGTCAATCAAAGAGAAAGCACCAAATCTGAAACGACAAGCCAAGCAATCAGATGCCCCATCACACACAACCTATCATCTCAAACAAAATCGGCACGCACGGTAATACCGCCACAAAAAACTACCAACCAAACACAAGAAATTACCAACCTTAAGCTCAAGACATAAAAGATATAAAACCATAAAACCTTCTTGAACTTAACGTAATTAGAGTCCAAACACGCAAGGCAACATGAAAGCAAATGTCAAATACACATATTTATTTCTTAGTATTGAATGCTTGGACTCGTTTCTCGGAAGATTCGACGTAAACATCACCGTGTCGATGATGAAAGCGATCTGGTTCTTTGTACTCGATGCTGATTAGTCTAATTTTGGGCTCGAAAAAAGATATAAGTATAAATAATAGCCATATCTAATAGTAAGTCACGCTAACGTTGGAACCAATAATGGGGCCAATGATTTCGACAAATTGGTTATCTTGACATATTTTGAATAGAAACATTCGATGTATAAAAGTCAGAAAATATTTGAGATGTCTAAACATACAAGTAATAAACTACTGCATCGGAGTTAAAAACGTTTCATCAAAAAGTTGGTATACAATAATAAACACCGGAAAGAGATCGCGTCGAAACACATTCGAACGAATCGATCTGTCAGTGACAGCAATGTATCTTTAATAACCTCATAATTAAGTAAAACGAAGACACCGCTCGTCGGATTCGCCCCGGTTTATTTATACACGGCCCTCGTCGATATTCAGAAGCTGACTTGATAGATTCATAGCGTGGAACATCAAAGAGGCAACATTAATCATAACTCACATCAATCGCCGGTGAAACTGTTCTGTTTTTATTGTAAATCAGTATTAAAAAGCGACAGCGGGCTTATGAATCAAACGTGCGCCTGGAGACGTCAACGGTGGCGATAAATTCGTGAAAATGTAAATAAAAAGAGTAGCGGGCCGAAGAGACCACCCTGCGGCACACCTGTTGATTCTATTAGCGACGCGCCGCGCGGACATCGCGCCGCGGAAAACAGATAAAATCGAACCCCGAGCGTTAAGCGCAAAGAACCCATATGTCGTTAATCAATGTACGCCATGCGTTACTAAAAATCAGAATCGCTCGAGTCGAACGCCGCGATCCCGAAGATAGCACAGCACATCAAACGAATGTGCTCCTATGCAAATTACCCGTGGAATTTTCATTTTTAAATTACCTCTAGGTACGTAAGTATGAACCAGCAAACTAATAAAAGTGCTGTTTCCTACCAAGTGATATTTATGTATGTACTACGTCTGGCTTCCATGTTTTTACGATCGTCAACAGTTACATATTTAATGTTCGATGTTTATCAACATTTCTTTCTTATGCAGGTTTTAGTGGAGCGATAAATTATTTATCTTCAAAGACTTGCCTTATTTTCGAACTTTTGTTTCTGTTTTAATTCTCTTTACAGTTGACGTCAGTGTATTATTAAGTAAACTGCGTCGTTTTACAAGATTTGATGTATTAGGAGTACACACAGTGTAAGATAGCGCGATAGGGGTTTCGATAGCGATGGAAGTCGATTAAAGTATTTTAATGATATCATTGTGTGTTTTTACTCATGGCAGCTCAAGGTTTGCTTTGACTCACATTTTGAATGACACATCGAATTATAGTTTCCGATACCTGTATAAATAGTTGCATTTTGTTCTAGGAACTGTAAGCTGTCAGAGATTCTTTGTGTTTCTTTGATTTGTGGAATTTAGTTAATCAGTAGGTACGTCTGTTTGTTTGATAACAAAAATGTCATCTTATCGTATTAGTGAATTTGTTCGCGGCATGGTTTTGAAACTCGTTTTTTTTTTCAGTTCTTTGTTTCATTTGAAGTGAGGTTGGTTAATACAAGACATCTGTTACATTATTTCGGGATGTGACACTACGATGTCATATTGAGAATGAAAATCACTGGTTTTCGGTTTCACTCAGATTGAGTGGTTTATTTTTGGAATAAGAATATTAAAAGATATTTTAGTGTGCTCTTTTTGTGGCGTTAAATAAAAAATTCAAAAGAAAAAGCAGTAACTATTGCTACAAAGTTACTTCAATTCATCAAACATACAAAGAAACAACGGGAAGCCCCAATTCATACAAACAAAACAACTCAACCCACTATTTTATTAATGCCACACCACCGAAATATCAATTAACAAGAACTGATAAATTCAATACTACTTATAAAGTAATTACAAGATTACAATAAACAAAGCGTCTAGTGTGGCGTTGACGAGAAATTTGACAATTACCGGGAATCGGGTCCCGATGTTACAATGCCGTCTTAATGGCGACACGGGAACAGATAGGGCATTATTCCCGATAATATGTCACAAATCATCGTTGCCGAGAGGTTTGGCTCGGTTTGGGAAATTACAATTCAATAATTGTAATACGGTCTAACCAATCTCGTATGAGAGAAGGGTCGTGTCCCTGTAGTGGGGATGTTAAAAGGGCTGATAATGATAGTAATTGTAATGTGATATTTGTAATAGCAAATTGGCTGTTACATACTAACGAACGTATTTCGATCAAGTCAAGAGTACCCTAAACCGACGTGCATGTATGAGACGACTGATGAATGTGGATGAAGCGAAGGAAGAGTGTTTGGATCGTAGCAAGGTGAGGGAAGTGGTCTCTGTCTACCCCAATGGGCGTGACTCATACATACGTATGTGATTATGCAATCAGTCTTAATTTTAGCTTTGTCTTGCTCGATCATAATCTTGTCTAAAATCTGGGCAAAAAAACCAAAAATTTCAAATTTTCTTTAGTTTTTACTCTTCACTATTCTTTTTGATCACAGACTTATAGCCTAAATCAATAAGTCACATGTCATTTTAAACCAAAAATAGCTAGATCATGAATTAAAATATGATCATCAATTTTAACCTAAAAATAACCGAAGTCAGCAGCTTCCGTCCTTTAATGTTTTTCTCTCTTTTTGGTTCTTTAAATTCATTATTAAGTATGTTTTTTTTTATATTTTTTACTTTGTGACGAATTCAAGTGTAAATTTAATGTTACCTACGAATAAATTATTTTTGAATTTTGAAAACCATTCTGCCCGAACAGAGACCAACCCTAAACATACGAGACAAAGTTTATAATGAATTGACATATTCCATACACGTGTTGCAAACTATGAATACACGATACAAACTAAACATCACCCTATATAATTACTATAAGGTTTATATTCAAACGGCAACGGTATTAGTTATTGGAAGCAGTTATCGAAGTATGTTTTGGAATCGCATGTGTGATGATGGAGGTAAAATATTGCTTTTCTGTTTCTTAGGGAAAGTCGTTTAATCGAATTAGAATATATAAATAATTAAATAACTTGTAGGAATATGGAATGTTTGAAGATGAGGAAAATATTGATTATACTTGTATGTATGAGAAAAACTCAATTTCAGACAATATTATATAATTTATATCATTATTACCTCTATAAGAAATAAAAACAATTTTTCTAAAAACAACTTCTTGCGCTTCGTAATAAATGTCACATTTCAGTTTGAGTCGGTTAAATCACACTTCATTATAATCAATACCTATACAATCTATTTGCTGAAAAAAAAAACAAAACATAAAAAACAAAATGACAGAAAATAAATTTGCATAGTCACAACAAAAAAACAAAAGAGAGTCTTGAAGTTTTTCTTCAAATTTCGAACTTCGAAATTCGAATACCGAAATCAGCAACTCGATTATTCGTCCAAACCCCACCTGCATTCGAATCCAATTAAAAACCTTCCAAAACATTCTACTATTGTTTTTATTAAAATTAATGTAAAAATCAATCACCCTACCCTGTAATGGAATCACATTTTTCTTCCCCCCTAGAGGGACAATGAAGAAATGGTTATTAATATTGCGATGCAAAAAACATTGCGTTTGGACAATAGGTGGTGTTAATTTACTCATTAAGGATTCATGGGGTGTTTTAGGGGTGAACTTTGAAATATTGATGGCTCATTGTTACTAATTTTACAATTTCTTTTCTATTTTTTTTACTTTTTTATTATTATTTATTTAACAGTTTATTGTAAGATGATAGTACATAGAGACAGAAAAAAAGAGAAGTTATACAAAAGGTACAGCATATTTCTAAAAGAAATTTCTTCCTGCAGACCCCACAGAGAGAGAAGTGATAGCATGAAGGCAGGATAGTCACTACAATAAACAATAAATATAAGTATAAACCTACACATATATATTCTATAAATACACATACATAAATATTATAATTTATAACTTAACTTAACTTTACTTTTATTTTTAACTTTCTATCTACTGTATGTATGAGGCGACTGATGAGTGTGGATGAAGCGAAAGAGGTGTGTTTGGATCGTAGCAAGTGGAAGGAAGTGGTCTCTGTCACCAATGGGAGAGAGGCGTGACGGATATGTATGTATGTTCTATATACTTTCCAAAGATGTTGGATGTGAGGCTTGTAATATAAGGGGCCTATGTCCAGCAGTGGACTGCAACAGGCTGATAATAATAATCTAGTTTAGGAGAATTTTAGTGAACATCTCAAATATCATACATTTTCGCAAAGACAATAGATCTGTCAACAAGTTGACGTTCTAGTGTTAAAAATTCGTCACAAAATCTGACGGTTATAGATATCTAAAAGATGACTATCTTGTATTTAAAATGGATTTTTTGATCAAACATGATAGCAATAGGTATACTCTTATAATCAAATACAATATAATCAAGCAATCTACTTTTAAAAATTCGTAACCCAAATTCAAATTCAAAAAAACAAAACACAGACGCAAAATAATACTATAAAACGCAAAAACATAAATCATTGATTCTCGACACAATGAACAGTACACTGCCGGACAAAACAACCGATAATTTTAATACTTACATTGACAAAAACTGACCACGTGTCTGAGGGATAAACCGGTTCAAACCGGTTCTTAATAAAAGTCTTTTCAATCGAATTTTGGACAGTCTTCCTATAAAGTTTGTCTCTTTAACTCTACTATCTTTAAATCCACTTTAAACTTTATTTATCAGTGTTATACGATCGAAAATCATTTGACAGCTTATAGCAGTTTTGTGTACGTTTGATGAAAAGTATGACTGTCCAATCGGCCGTGCCATCCATTCATAAATGATATAAATCTATAGTTGACCAGCTGCCCTTAGTTAATCGAACCAGATCTATACATGGGGGCTTTTTAGTTCAGTTTTTTTATGATGTGCCGAATCACGCGAGTTTTTGTCTCGGATTTCGTTATTTTGGTATTATTCTTGTTTGATAGATGTTGAACTATTATAGCGTAGTATATGCAGAGCATTACAATTAAGACTCATTTTATATTTTTGAATGTAGAACAAATTAGTAGGTAACTAATCAAATATTCTTTATGCCGGAAATTTTCCAGATAGGTATTTTGGATATTTTCAAGGTTACCTAAATCTTTTAAGGTAATATTAAAAATCTCTTATTTTGACTATAAATATAAACAAAAACACTTAAATAAACAGAACCAATCCCGTAATATTCATGATGTAAAAGAAAACTCCTGAAAATTCAAATTCGGAAGGCAGCAGTTTGAAAAATAGCCTATTCACTCGCCGTTCGCGGAAAATATTGAATTTAATTGAATATTTCCCCGAACATAAAGACAAAGGCGTCAAAAGAAATGTCCCGAATAAATTATTCGTTTTTTTTCTCCTTTTTTTTCTCCACTTCATTGTGTTGAAGATATCGTTAATATTAATTTTTTGACGCGAACTCCGCGGATCCCGTTTTAATATTTTAATATTCGCGTAATTCAGCCCTTTGTTATTGTAATCGGGACGTCCAATAACCCGACATCGGGTATAGACAATAAAAAAACATTACAATACTTTTAATTGTGTGCGTGCAGTTTTTTTTGATCGGATTTGTAAAATGTGCGTTCGGATTTTAATTCGATATGCTTTTTTGATGCGATTTTTGAAACAGTTCATTTAAATTTTGTTTCTTATTATTTAATACAATTATATTATTCGCGTTCTTTCTTCAGTTTTCTATCACTTATTTCAATTTATCAAATAAATTAAATCTATTAAGAATCATGATGCAATAAATCAACGGACCGTTTATGATAAAATTTGGCAGGCAGATGAAAACAATTGGTTATTTAACAAAATATTAAAAGTCAATAACCGTGTTATCAAGGGGTCGATAGTTCCCGATTTTACGAGTTAAACCAATATTTTATCTTATTGCTGTGATACTCAAAGTTTACAGAAAAAAATATTATAAACAATATAATAGATGTTTCAATATAATTTTAGTAATTATTTAATATAATCTTCATCATTAAATTTAAGAGTTTCGCTCTTGTCGGTGTAGTCTACGCCACTCTGCTCTATTTTCTGCCGTCCTGTTGAGTACCTGATACGACACAACTTCTATCCCCTCTTTCATTTGATCATTTAATAAAACACGTCATACTTATATGATTTTTACTATAAGATCAAGTTAACATGAGCAAAAAATGTGTTATCCATTTAAAAAAAAGATGTTTTTTATCCTGCCAATATTTATTTCGTTTAAATTTTAACAAACATAATTATAATTAAATTCGTAAATTATAATCTAAAAAATATGTAACTATCTAAGTTTATCTAATATTTATCTACGTTAACAATGTTTTAATATCGGCCATTTTGTAATAAATAACCCGTGTAAACTTTGAGGACAAACGTAAACAACAAATCGATTATGGGCTAAAAAATTCGACGTTTAGGTAGGTACGAGTATCGAGTGATAAGACATTATTTTAAAACAACATTAATATTGTTTAAATTCGGAATATTGTGTATCTAACTCAGCGGCGGATACCGCTCGCATCCGTTATTTGATAAATAATCTATCTTTGATTATGTGCGAATTTTAATTGAATTTGGAACTTCAGTTTTTTGTTTTTTGTCGGGTTCTTTTTGTGATTCTTACCGGCCAGTATTAATTAGTTTGCAAGAAGTTTGTTTTAAAATAGATTTTATGTGTCAAAGTGTGATTTCAAAATATTAAAAGGTAAGCATTAAACTGATGTATTATTTATTTCAATTACTCTAGAGGCAGCCCGCGACTTCGTACGCATTTATCGTCATATCTTGGAAAATGTAGGCAATATCTATATATTATTCTGATGCGCGACCTACAATATTGTTTATTTTCATTAATTCAGTGGTTTTGTGTGAAACATTGAGATTTCTCATATTATGGTATCCACACACCAAAGCCGCCGGCTTTTTTGACAGCTGCCATTCGTATGACGTAAAGCCGCCGGCCTAGCTCAGCGGCATGCCGGCGGCTTTGGTGTGTAGATAGCATTATTTGTAACAATCTACAAAGTAGTTATACTTTACCCAGTAAACCTACCATCCAGTAAGCCATCAATCAATAAAGCTAAACAAGCCGAGGTGATTCCAACTATCATAAATCGTGGCATTAATTCAATGACTCACAAAACTCCTTCAGTACCCTATAGATTGCTTACCGACATCTCTACTGGGTGTAACAGACAGGGGGTAAAAAGGTCTATTTACACAGATCCGGGCCGTGCCTGGAACGTGTCCGGACCGTGGCCGAGGGAAAACAATACGTCGTCATGACAACGTGTGTGAACGAATCCATAGAAAATGTATGGAATGATATTTTTCCCTGACACGTCTCGGTCATGGCCCGGATCTGTGTAGATAGGCCTCAATAGAAAGGGGTATAAAGCCGAAACACAGCTATAGTCCTCATGAAACTGAACAACTTTCCCCAAGAAACATGAGTTGTATTGTAATTGTAAAAAACTGCCTTCCCATACAAAATGTCCGATCAGCTGATCGAGTAAGTATGGGCGAACCAAAAATTTTTTTCGAGTTACGACCCATGTTCCTTAAGGAAAGTTGTTCAGTTTCATGAGGACTATCGCTGTGTTTCGGCGTTATACCCCCTTTCTGTTACACCCTGTAACTTTGTCCATTTCATCACACTTGGAACACAAAACCTACCGTATTCTATTCTAACAACATTCAAAATTGTTCCAAAACGTTACACTGTCATTTGTTTCTGAAGATGTCGGCCGTTCGACCAATTGTCAATCTTATCGATTGTTATTTAGAGGTGGTTTTGAATTGGAAGTGCTTAGAGTAAGTGAATTAGTTTATGTGTTTCGATAGATATACTTAATGGAAGATTTAAATGATCGAAATAATGTTTTGTTTTTGATGAAATTCGGTACCTATTACGTATAGATAGAGTAAGACATAAAATTAGGATTTTATGACAAATATGTAACATTTTGTACATCTACCTATTTACATTTTACAATTTGACACAAAACTAAAAAGATAAGTCTGTAACAATTATCATGCCGTCTTCTTCTTGTTTCTTGACGATGATAGAGACAGCTATAGATGTAACAGAGAGTTAGTTTTAATGTCCCTTCTTGCACTGAAATGATCATACATCCATCAATACAAAACCATTACTAACTACTATGAATAACATTTTGTATGAAAAAAAAACAGTCGATTCGCTTTTGTCAATTTGCAATAATTTCCATACATTGTTAGGTAGCTGCTCGACCGTAGCGGAAAACGTTAATATAGCGTTACTATGAAATTCATTCGATCGATGTCATTTACTGAAACCTTAGGATGGGGTTCGATGGAAGAGAAGTATCTCTTATCATATTTTCTTAACGAAAAAAGTTGCCTTTTCTAAATTTGAAATTCCTATTTTTATTAACAAAAATCTAATCAGGATAAACTTATTTTTTAATATTTCCAGTACAAAAAAACACTTCTTCATATCATAGTTTCGCTTCAGTGGACTACAGCCCTAACCCTGCCGTGGATAATGGGTTCGATTCCGCGGGAAGCAATTTTCCATACAATATTGTGAAGCAGGTGGTTTTTTTACAATCATTATGATTGGTCTATAATCATAGTGAAGTTATGCATGATAAAATTGTTCCATTTTATTTGATTTAAGTACCTATATACAAGTAAAAGAAGGATATTTGTAAGTTCGATCTTTGTTGAAAATAAGAGTATTTTTTTTATACTGGAAGATATTTTTGGCTATTTTAAGACCTCATAATACCTCATCTTATCTTATCCAGCCGCCATCAGTGTCCCACTGTTGGGCAAAGACCTCTCCCCTCATCTGCCTTGATTTCTAAATTTAAGAAAAGAAAAAAATAGGATATCTTTTTATGTTATTTTTTTAAAAACTGTTAATAGTTTCTGAGGTTACAAGTTTCAATACAAGAAAAATGTATCGAAAATTGTACTATACTAGTATATAAACAATCAAAATCTTCCAAGACTTACACGAAAATACACCCTTTCCAACCCTAGAGCGGAAAACACCAATTTTACCTACTCCCAAAAGTAATCAGTTACAAAAATCTAATTAAACCAACTTTTTGAACTTGATTCCGAGTCAAAAAACCCAAATTGATCCAAAAGAAAACATCAGAAAGGAAACCGTTACAAAAAGAAAAAGAAAAACTTTTCCCGCAAAAATTTTCAACCCTTCCAAATTCAAAATTCAAAATTTTAAACATTCCATTTTTGAATAAAGGAAACTCAACTTTGATACAAAGAAATAAGGTTGTAATGATCGGAACAAATTAATACTTCAATTGTTTTTCTTAAGCCTCAGGTGCGAAAAGTCTTAAGTAAATAATCGAAGGTATTTCAACGGACACCTTTCTTAATTATCGAGGGGAGAGCTTTCTTCGACTAATTTTCGATCTATTTTTTAATCTTTATTTTTGTTAGGTTCGCCGTTACTTAACTAGTGAACTCGAACTCACAAGGTCTTTATAAACATAGAAATATATCGAATATATTTTCAAGCGTAAAAATGCTAGATTCTCAAGGTATTCGAAGCGCTAGATTCGCAGTTTTCCGCAAAGAAGAATCTAGCAAGAAACGTAATAATATAGGTAGGTACTTAGTTAATTCAATAAAAATACCCCAAAATTATAAAAAATACAAATAATACTTAAACAAAAGTATTAAAGTAACACATAATAATTAAACACAGCAATTACGAAAACAAAATTAACGAAAAACACTCGTTCCAATAAATATGAGAATGTGCCTCAAAAAACACCCACACATTCGAACACAAAGGGGCGGTCGGGGCAAACCGATACACAATTAAAGAGGAAAACAGAGACTTGTAAGTACTAATGTTAAGACGAATGTTGCGGAAAATCGAACCCCCCAGTCTGCAGGGACGCCTGATTTACGACAAACGGGTATTTTTTTAATTTTTCCATCTTCTTAATAATGCATGCGTTTTAATTTTATGCCAGCGTTTTATTACTATATCGGAGTGAATTTTAAAGTTTTGAATTTAGAATTCAATTGAAACACATAACAAACAAATGAGCCGAGAAGTTCGAGTTCAAGTTTTGAATTTAGAATTCTTTTGCATTTAAAATAAACAAATGAAATCTCCACATCCAGACACCAAATCGATATTCCACAGATAAATACAAATTTGGAACAAGAGAAGGAATTAGATGCTTACAAATTCTTTTGTCTCAATCCAAATATACAGGCTGTCTCAAACACACGCAACGCCACCCCTCGGCGTTTTCTTTCCTAATTGATAATTCTTGCGATCCCTCATCGGAGCTGGAATAATACAATTAATTCCCTTATGCCGGGACCTACTTATAAATTTCTTACGCGCAACCCTTATTGGGGGCTGTTTACATGATACTGACAGATCGCTGATTGTTTCATGCGATTTTGTTACGTTACGGTATTTTAGTGCTTGTTATCTTGTTATAGGTGACTGATGAATAGTTTAGAATTAATTTTTAACATTATTTTAGAAGAAAAAACGAAATTCTAATTCTGAGGTCTGCTTGATCAAATTCGTAGATAATATTTGATTCGAGTAAATTCTCTCTTACCAAACTGCGGTCTTGATCGAATACATTTATACTGTTTGCAATATTTTTTCTCTTTATACAAAATAGCCATTCACCTAATCGAAGCAATGTTATTTTAAAAAAATCTGGCAAAGTAAACAAAAAACCTATTAAATGTACCATTTCGTCACAAAAAGCGTTAAAAAAAACAGACACATCTCGTGTAAAGTCTCTCTTACAAAACGTGTCGTGTCGTTTTACGATAGACACCGGAACCCTTCAGTAATTGCTTCCCACATTCAGAAGTCTTGTCTGGTTAAAGAAACACCCTGTATCTTATTAGCAACACGATATTGTTATGTATACGATTATTGGGTTATGTACGTAGGTCCCTCCCTATTTCACTTTTTTTTTGATTATTTTTATTTAAAATATTACTTTCATTATTGAGAAAACTACTTAAGGTATTTAATATAAGATTTTAACATTTTAATAAACATTTTTGGCATTAAAATTTTTCATTAAAAGTACATTTTGCAACTGTTCCAAATATCCCCAACTTACCCAAACAGCACTAAAACAAAATGACGATTCCTATTCCACAATATTTCATTTCAAATTTCGAACGCAACCGATATTAATGCATACTTGTAAACCACCCTAAACCGCCATTAAAAACTGCCGCCATATTTAAATGTCAAAGAGATCAAACCATCTGGAAAGGCGGGCGTCGCTCGATTTGTACAAAACGAATTACATCGACTACACTGCTGATTTCAGAAGGGCATTGCTTGAGACGCATTCGGCAGGAAACAAGACCTCTTTCTTTCAGTCGGATTATCTATGCGTCGAAGCTTTGCTTGAAAATTCTATTGATGTTCGATTTTTAAATGTCTGAATTTATTTTTTCTGATTTTTTTTTCTTCTTCTGTTTCAGGTAATACAAAGCACTGTCTAAACCTACATACTGCCACGTAATGTACAAGTATTTTTTTTATCTTTAAAGTTCGTAATCGAACCCATTTACAATATCAAGTTTCATTTTTTAATTCAAAGCGCACAATCAACTTAAGCGTTCGAAATTTGTCAATACCATTCGAATTGTTCTAAATAACTGCCATTAATTTCGTAATCTTCTAATGTCAAACTGTTATTTAACAATCTTAAAAAGAACTCCGACATTTTTTCTCTCCCGTACAACTTGAAGCAGGAGACTGACTAGTGAGGGATCAAGATATTTTGGTTGAATTGGTTTTAAATAGTACGCAATCGCGTGACGATGAAAAAGCTTCCATTTTTAAAAGGTCTGCTTTATCGACTGTCAACTGTTCTCTGATAAACAGTGAGCAATACTTCTTTTTAATCCTTCAACTGACGTAATGACTGACTAAACGGTTGTCATTGCCTGATTAGAGAAAAAATATATGTTCGATGTCATTGTTGCTTTTTTTTATTGAGTGATTGATTCTGCCAATGTCAATGACACCAAACCTTACCTAGGTTATCAAAAATCCATCTATGTATGTTAAAATTTTACTCAAAATATTTGCAAGTCATCTAGCTTAAATTCTTTCTTTCGACCTAAGAAAATGGCGGACCCATCTTCCATCCAAACAATGAATCGAATCGTATTTAGAACGTAATTCCAAGTTTCCAAACCATAAACTGTCAATAAAAACGCTAAAACGACTGCCATCTGCATATTTGCGCCATTAAAAAAAAACAACAAAAAATAAAAATATTTAGCGAAAGTTTAATAACCCGTTCATTTTTATTTTACGTTCGTCGTAACGTTATAACACTATTGATTTTCCATTATTTCGCGCTGTCATTAATAATTTTAATTAATTACTGGCGTAGGGTGTGTTTATGGAGGTAGCTATTGTCAGTACATCGTGTGAGATGATTTATGTGAACGTCTTTTCAAAACGTCTAGCTATCTTCGTAAACGGCTCATTGATTTTTGATGACTGTGAAAATTTACATGATTGTATGTTCGTTTGAATATAGTTTCGCTTCTGTCTTAGTTTAACAAAATTAGAGAGGCTGATAACTGATAAGATATTTAGGAAAACGGTATTTCAAAATCAGTCGAAAAAAGAAACACAAGAGTTCCAAATTTAAAACCAAGGTCACTGACCCCTAAAACTTCATAAACAAAAAATAACATGTTAACAACGGTCTCGCAAACTTAACCCTTCGAGCGCACCGCGGCATTTTTTACCTCTCGGCCGAATTCTCCGCGACCGCCCGTGCCCACATTTCAATGATTAATTGTACGCATTTATTAGTAAAATTCGGGCGATACTAGCAATAGGGGTAGAAGAAAGGGTTACTTCGGTATGTGTGTGTGTCATTAATATTTATTTTGCATACGTAAGGCTACACGATTGATTGCTGAGATGGTTACAGTTTTAATAAGGGTTGCTTGCTGATTTTGCGAGCAAAATGTGCCCCTATTTTGCCAGTGATATCAAGCTACTCTGCATTTCAAAATTTTTATTAAATTCTTGTATTTTAAACACAGTTAAAGGGGATAAATGTAGAATATTTACTCAATAGAAGTAATACGATGATAATTCGGATTTCAAAAGTAGAAAAAGAAAACAAATTTAAAAGAAAACTATAGAATATTCAACTGCAGCGAGTACATTCGTTATAAATCAAGTCAAGCCTATCTATTTCCAAGTTAATTCCACTTAAAACCTATTTTTTGCGGCGCACTCCCATAAACATAATGTACAGAACGAAACAAGATAACAATCACTAATTGCACACCAAAAAGCGAGACGTTAAACGCGAAAATTTGAGTGTGAAAACTACAGACGGTTCCGTGTCAAAAACAACACTGGAGGTCACGCGAACACCGAATTTCTATTCCAGCTACGACATAGAGTTATGTACCGGTTTTGGATCGCTGGATTGGTTATTGGGTATATTCAGGTTAAAAATTAAAAAAATATACAGCATTTGAAGTTTTGGTCATGTTTGGTAAAGCCAAAAACAATAGGATTCTAAAAAAATGGATTTTTTTGTTTTAAATTATGAAAACCTATTTTTTTTCTTAAATACTTCGAATTTTCAGGCCTATGAATGTATAAATAAATGATAAACAACTAAAAAAACTCATCAATATGTATTTGTGTACAGAAAATACGAGTATTACAATTTCCATCGCACACAAAACTTTCCCGATTTAAAACCAACACAGTAGTGCACCGAAAACGAAACCCACTAAAACTGACGCGCCTAAAATGTTTATCATAGGCTGCCATTTTGTATCCGCAAAATAATCAGCGCGATCGCATGTCGTCGCACAATAAAACTGCATTTATCAACTTTATAAATACCTTGTTTAGTTTTTTGGCTCGTTCCTTGTTTCGGTTTTGGTGTCGTAAATTGGTAGTGCGGCGCGTGAACGGTTAAATGTTTACTGTTTTTAATTTTTTTGGGAAATTGGAAAATTGCGTTTGAAAATAGAAGGTTGTTCTTCTTTTGTTTTTAATAGATTGAAATACGTTAGATTCTGAATACACTAGCTTGCCTATGGCTAGAGCTCGCGATTTCGTTTGCATTTATCGTCATAATCTTGGAAAACTTACACAAGATATTGTAAAGATATTAAAACAATTATAGCCTATGCAATATTCTGACGTGCAAGCTACATTATTACAAAGTTTCATCAAAATCTCTTCAGTGGTTTTTTACAAGAAACAGCAACAAACATCCTTAACATCCATCGGCACAAACATTGCCATTTATTATACTAGATAGGATACGATTACCCAAAAATATTAATACACTTACTTATCGATCAACATATACGCTACCTATCTATACATATCTATATACACAATATTTATAAAATCTCCAATCAATACAGTTGCATCGCTACATATTAGCGTACACCCCTTGCAATATTTTAAGCTACCCCTTTCTAATCACCCTTTACTTGGATCAATCGGTCTGTCCCTCGCCACCCTTATTATTTACTGATTAAGATTATGTGACGATCATTTTTGATTCGGTGATTTTTTTTTCGCTATTTTTTGTTGGATTTTATCAAAGACTAGAAAAAAAAAGTATAAAACAAAAGAGATCACAATTTTTTCTGTGTCTAGAAGCTACCGGTCTTTCGTACGTATTTATCTTCTTTGAAAATATGACTTAATATCTCAAAATAATGTAGCCTATGTGTTATTCTGATGTATAAACTACAATATTGTAAAGTTTTATTCAAATCTGTTCAGTGGTTATTACGTGAAAGAGTAACAAACATCAATGCAAACCCATTACTATTTTTCCAAAAGCTATATTGATTAAATTGAAGCACAATTCTGAGTTTACAGTCTACACTCTTAAACAACCTTATCAAAAACAATTTAGTGGTTTACCCGCCAATCTGCAACACTGCACAAACGACCTTTTTACAGTCTCTACAAAAATATTTAAAAAATAACCCCTAAAAACGAATGTCAAATAAGAAAAAAATCAATACAGAGCATATAGTGATACAGTTATATGTTTCCCACCCCTAAGATAGTCTCCGATAGGGTTCGATCGTGATTTTTGAACCCCCATCATTTGACTCCTATCCCATGGGCATTTCGGGCATATCCCCTAAACTTATATGTACAATACAAGATTTGTACATTAGTTGAATTATGTATTTTATGTATTGGAATTATGGGGCCCAAGGGTTTTGGATAAGTAGGTAGGTAATTAAAAAAGTAGAAGTTTTGAAATTCGAACGAAATTGAAAAAAGTTTTGTACAGCATTTTTACTTGGGAAATCAAATCTTTCCGTTAAGCAAAGTACAGCTAATTTAAACAATAACACATAAATACACAGTTTCATTAAAAAAAAACATCTTTTAAACAGTTTATTAATTTGTTTCCAATAAGCAAACAAAAATCTGACATAGGCAGAATACCTTTAAAAAAATAAAAATTAAAAAATGTAAGTAAGTATGTCAAAACATTTTGAAATGAGAACGAGCGGTGAAATAACCGCTAACGACGCGGAGCATCCCTTTTAACCTCAAAAAATGAAAACAATAAAATGGCGCGCCTCAAACGGTCACATGTATCCGAATATATTTAAATATAGGTACGTCCGTAATCAGAGGTCTGTCTGTAATAACCCTTCGGATGGAGAATTAACCCCTTCGATGCAAGGTGAACAACCCACCCGCCTGAGATGTGCGGTGTGAAGTTGAAAAAAATGGCGAGTTTTTAGAAAAAACATTATTTTCTTTTTTCGCATTTTTTTTTCATTTCATCCTTGATATTGAAAAATTTTATTGATATTATTATGTTGCTTAATACTTAGTATGCTTTTAAAAAAGTGTGTTTACGGTGGCTTTAAATAGGTACCACCATGCACATACTCACTTAAAGGTACCCAAGAGGAGATTTTTAGGTTATAAATTACAATCACCTTTCTTCATAAAAACAATACTATCAGCAGATATGTCTACAAGTAGGCAGTTTAAATAAAAAAATCTAGTTTTTCTTCCCCTTTTTCCTCGCCATCGCTTATAATTTGCCTCAAACATAACCGCAGGGCGACACAACGCGTGGTAACGAATATTCATATCGGACTTTTTTTAAAGCTTTAATTTAGAAAAATCTGGAACGAGCCCAAAACAACGGCCTCGGGTTTCATTAGTTTTGACAACCGGGACTTTTAATTAAAATTGATATTTATCAATTGGAGATATTTTATTTTTAATGCTTGCAAATTACGGTTATATATGTGTACTATTCTAATTGGAAATCAAAATGGCCGATTTTGAAAATGTCAAACTTTATTTGAATAGAAATATCGTGGAATCAGCTCTATGAGAATCTAAGTTTTTTTGAATTGACCAAGAATTTGTTTTTACGAACCAATAGACTTTAAAAATAGACATAATGATTAAGTTATTATGTCAGACATTCCATTTAGATCCAGCTGAATATTGACAAACGTCTTATCCCGAACAAAACTTGGCGCCAACTAAAAGATCACTCGCACCTGTCACGTCACTTTGACAGTTGACAGTGACATTGACAGTTGACATTGACAGCCTATTAATGAACGCTATTTTGAAGTGGACGCCGATTCGATTCTACGTCTTGGCTGAACCGAAAATAGATTGAAGACTGCGTAGTGGTTCTTTTTGTAATTTTAAAAGAACTAACATTAATATTGTAAGAAGGGTATATTAATACTATTGTGAAAAACTGATATACTTTTGTACTGTACATATTCGAAAAATCTTTATCTTAACGAAATGTTGTATTAAATTACTCTTAAACATAGATCTGATAATTATACGTTATTATACGAACTGGGATAATAGTTATACGAAAAACAGTTTCAAATTAAATAAGTTCTCTTTAATGCTACTTCTTTAGAAAACACAAACCAATATAAGACATTCATTAACGAAATTAGCTTTAAATCATAACTTTAAGCAAAACTAACATTAGAGTTTCGTCTTATCCAAATCGCGACTCCACCATACCCCACACATAACCAAAAACAAAACTGAAGGGGAGATGCATCGACCAAAGATATCGGACAGAAAAGGGTTGATTTTGATTGAATATCTGTTATTAAGACCCCTCACTCACACAATTACATACACCTAGCTTTATAAATATGCATGAATTTTGTCTTTCAACACCAATGTGTGTGTGCTTATGACGATTTTATGTTTAATTTATGCAATTTATTATAAATTCGGAAGCATTTTGATGTTGAGAGGAATATTCTAGTTGATGCATTTCGAGAGGTTATTTTACCCTCAAGATGTTGTTTTGTTTCACGTTTATAGATTCGTTATTTTAAATTTAGAAAAAGAATTAAACGTCAAATGTCATAATTTCAAAATGGCGAACAAGCATTCGAAATACGAATATCTTTTGCCATTCGAAATACTCACGACGAAATAATTTGTGAACAATATAAATGAGGTTATCCTAAGAGTAAGGCTTCTCATTGTCTTTATTTTTTTGTTTGCCAAGAATTAATTTGGCGTATTCAGCCATCACACGCACGCCTCCTAATGATAGCGAGGTTTGCGTTCGAAAATTAAATGAAATTAGATATTTTATTGCGCGGCCATTTTGTTTTGGGAATGTTTTGAGGTTTTCTTTCGATGTTTTAGACTTTCAGAGGTTATTTACTTTTTAATTTAATTTGAATTGGTTTTTGAGTTTTTGAATTGTTTTTTTTTTTTTGAAATATTTTTGCATTATAAATGCCTCTGCTCAAAAGGCATTTACTACCCAAACATATCTAAAATTTCAAATCGTAATTATTACAAATTACCTACATTTGAAATATTTATCAATAGTAATAAAATAACGTGTGAAGTACCTATGTCTGTAGAGCCCTAACTTTTCTTAATCCGCCAAAGTAACAATTGTAAGTCTATTCCTGTTTATTATCAAAGATTTTCAATCGTGTAATTTGTATAAGAACTCCCTATGATTATAAATTGTATAGATTTCCGCAAAAGAACGTTTCGTATTATGTTAACTCAGCATTTGCATATCAAAGCGGGGCCTTTGTTAGAAAACTATTACTTTTATTCAACGACCCAGTCTACAGACTTTATGTTTTTTGCAATACGCTTTGTGTTCTAAAGAATATGGGTTACGTATTTCAAGATAAAGTTTGATTTCTGGAGTTACCGCACCTACGCTAAACGCTACGGTCGTAGCAATTTGCTACAATTCGTAGCAAGGTTGCAATTGTTTCACACTTTAAGAAAAAATTCTTGAAGAAGGTTTCACAAAAGAGTTTCTAATGACTATCCAGCCAGGAGTACCAACTTATAAAAAAGAAAAAAGTATTTAAATAAAGGTGCGTTCCAAAACCTAAATGTAGATGTACAGTTCCTCACATCTAACATCAAAATGTAATCGGGAAACCTGTGAAAATATGTAAATTGATCCTAGGAGATGCGGACCGGCGGACTGAGTGAAATTTGAATATAAACTTTCCACAGGCACCGTATAAGCGCCATTTATTTCGGCCGCCATAAAATATAATGATTTTTGACGGAGCGCTCCTCTGTATTAATTTTGGGAGTGAAGTGCGGGATATATCGACTAGGGGCCTACCTGCCACTTAATTGACAATCGGCAGATAAAGGCAACGGCAAAGCGTTTCATACTTTACTTTCATAAGGGTTCTTCATTTGGGAAATGCTAGCTAGTATGGAATTCGCTATTAAAGTTTTAGAACTTTAGTTTTATTATGAAAATCGAACTTAGCGTGTTAACAAAATGTTCTTTATCAATGAACAAATATTATGCATTTCAAATAGAGACTTGCAATACAAAAAGACTTCAACAATTTATTTTCAGAATTTAAATAATGCATTCCCTAAAAACAACCAAACGTCTGAATTAAGGGAAAAGAAAAATCCGGCAAATGGCCGCCACTCGTCTGAATAAGAGATCTCGAATATTTACATAAAAAACAAATAATACTCGCCGAGACGGGATGCGCGCATAAAATTAAAATCGATGAGAAATTCTACCCTCCGAATTAAATATCATTGCCCTGTCGTACACACACAGACACGTAAGATCTAGATTAACGAAGGGTCGCCGCGATCATATTTAAAACGATACGACGAATGAATCGAATTATTGAGGACGTCACGTCACTCTCATCTCCCGCCATTTCTTTTCTTATTGCCGTCTAATAAAAAACAAAAAAACGCGCGGGAATCTTACGCGAATCATCCCTCTTTTGTTTTTCAAACCGTCGCCTCGTCATCCATCGAAGACTATTAGATAATTTAAAAATATAAAAACCTTGCACAGGAACAATCGCATTCTTCCAAACCATAAAGGGCAGATATTTATAAAAAACTGTACGACACCAATGGGGTGTAGCTTAAAATATCGGTCCGTTCTTATTTGCATACTAACTAAAATAATTTATTATTTTTTCGAGGGGCGAATGTTTGGGGTGAGATACAATGACTAGAATTTGAGTGTTATTGGCTCGATCTTTACGTTTATTCTTATTGAAAATATTTTACAAGCCATTCTAATACAAAGTTCGGTCTAAAAACAAATAAATTCCGTCTAACATATACGGAAACGTAATTTTCATCGTCAAAATATTGCTTAAAACTTTATCAAAGGGTTCGTTCGGAAATCGGCGTACGGTTCGCAAAGCAGGCAGCATCCTTACAACGGCGTATGATTGCGGAACAAAGCATGATATAAGTTTCCGAACGGAGCGCGGAAAAAGTTTCCCGCCACTTTGTGTTCTGTCTGTCATGTTGGTATTACAATCTAGCGACGATTGTTCACATTCGAAATTTGAAATTTTATTTATGGAAAAGAATATTTTTCTTCTTTTTTTGTTTTTAATTCATTTCACAATTGGTATGTAAACTTATACAATAACTAGAGGCTTCCGGTGACTTCGTACGTAATTATCGTCATATCTTGGAACAGAAATGCCTATGTGATTCTAATGTAGAAGCTACAAACTATTGCCAAGTTTTATCAAAATCTATTCAGTAGTTTTTGCGTGAAAGAGTAACAAACATCCATCCATGCATGCATCCTTCAGCACATTGGATGCTTTTAAAGTAAAGTAAAGTAAATATTTATTTCCAGTCCAATATAAATGTGAGTACAGGAACAAAATAAAATTAACAAAATTAAACACAAAACAAAAAAGGTAAAAAAAAAATGGTAACTGATAATATTTTGTTTGCTGTCGCTGCGTCGAACGAAATTATCGTCGGAATCAAAGAGAATACTTTAAATATCTATACATAAACATCGGCCAGACAGTCGGTCGGTCTGTATTGGAAGATTTACACCCTACAGTTAAAATGCTAACCGATGCTTCATGCGAATCTATTTTATTTTTATTTTTTACCGTCTGCTGGCTTTGTTGCCGAATTTTAATATTTGAGAGTTATTATTGTGGTTTTCCAAAGTACTTAGTAGCCAGCCATCTTGTTCCTTTTTCAAAATTCAAGTGTTGCCAGTGGGAAAATATAGGTTAAGATTGGTAGTTTTTCCGAAGTACTTAGTAGATATTAGATAGAGAAGCAATACATTCTTTTTTCAAAATTCAAGTATTGCCAGTGAGAAAATATAGGTTAAGATTGGTAGTTTTTCCGAAGTACATAGTAGCCAGCTATATTGTTCTTTTTTCAGAAATGTGTTGCCAGTGGGAAAACATAGGTTAAGATTGGTAGTATTTTTAGTAGAATAAATAAATGTAGTATTTATTTAATCTGAATTTGAATTTCGAGCCAATATTAATTGGAATAAGGTTGTTTATTGAACTTCCCGCACGTGTTCCTTTCCCTCGTCATTATTATAATTGAAAACATTGTTTTCTTATAAACTTTCAGATATTCGGTTTTCTTAGAACAATTTGTGGTTTACTCGGCACACGGTAACAAATGTAATATATTCGTATACAGGGTGTTGCTAAATCATCTCCGGATTATTTAAATTGTGATTTTAGTAAACAACGACTTCTGAAAAGTAAAAAAGGTTATGTTTGTCTATAAGTTACATTTTTTTCTTTTTCTTTCCGTTTTTATTTACATTATACCATCAACAACAAAACTAATTATTTATCCATTCATGATTATACTAGAGGCTGGCAGCGACTTAGTACGCATTTGATGTTATATTTTGGAAAACTTATGCAATATTGTAAAGTTTCATTAAAGTCTGTTTAGTAGTTTTTGCGTAAAAGAGTTACAAAAATCCTCACAAGGACACAAACTAAAATATTTATAATATTACTAGGATTACTTACAGATAAAATTAATAATAAATAGATGATAGGTAAATCTATTTCATAAAACATGAAGTTTTAGATAGAGACAAGTATAAAATATTTGTCAGTTTTTTATCTGTGTAGCCCTTAGTAGGATATTCATTTATTTACTAGCTGTCCCGGCGAACTTCGTCCCGCCTTAGAATGAACTTTATTGTGTAGGAATAAAGTTCAAATTGACTCTGCATTTTAGTAAGAAAACATTTGTATGGGAAAAAGAAAAGGTCTGTTTTAGGGCTTTCCTGGCAATTATTCGAATTTTTCTCACCGTAAAAACCATCCTTGGACTTCAATGAACATTTTTTTAAAATAATTAGCGAAATCGGTCCAGCCGTTCAGGCGTGATGCCGTGACAACGGAAACGGGTTTCATTTTTACATATATAGATTTCTGTAGGTCACCAAGAAATCGTACTTACTTAGCACTTTATGGACAAGATCATAACCTTAAAAAATACTATGTTGAATAGTAGTGAATGCCGTTTTTTGTTGTTGTTGTTGTTGTTGTTATTTTTCCAACACCCTGTATAAATACATGTCTAGTAGCGCCCTCCATTCGTTATTTAAATTAATTGAAGCCGCCATTGTCTAATACATACGTGTCATTATAAAATACGAATGTGGTTTTGTTTTACTCTTTAATGAGAATGGTATTTAAATCTTGGTATTTGTAACGTATATTAAATATTTAAATATGGAATAGATATTTTAAATAGGAGATAATATATACCCATTCAGATAAAAATTAACTGACAGATAAACCTATGTCTATTTCATAAAACACGACGTTTAAGACAGAGACAGGTATAAAACATCTGACAGATACATTTTTATCTGTAGATGTTGAAACGGGCATTTAGGTACTTACCGATTTCGTAGTTATCTTAATGTAAGACTAAAATGTATTCTTTTAAACGGTATTTAATCTACTCTTTGAAGTTACTTGCTAGAAATTCTTACTAATTACCTACCCTTAAAAATCATTACCCTTCCTTTTGGCTTCGCCGTAATCGGGTAAATACTTAGGAAAAATTTCTATCCTATTAAAGTACTTGCAATATGAAAAGAAGAAAAAGATGATGAAAGATAATATATAAACTTACAAGATGAAAAGATATTTCCAAAACCTAAACAACAAAATCCAATCAGACAAACTCACCAAAACCGCGTGTTCCAAAACACAATCAATTCTAAAATTGAAAGCATTAATAATACAAAATTTGATTATCCCATAAAAGATTCGCTCCATAAAACTCTCATAGTTGGTATAGTGCACGAATTAGGAACCCTTTTGATCGCCCCCCCTCTCCACCCACCGTCTCCACACCCCCCCTCTCGCCTGCCATTCATTTTCATAATAAAATCGCAACAAACGGGACAGGTAACGATGTATGGAGACCGATTCTATATTTATTAAGGAAAGTGGTTTGTAACACGGCATGAGATTACTTGAGACTTATTTTGTATAGATATAAATGTTAGTGAGGTATCAACTTATTGCGTGTTGTGTGTTAAGTATTGCTCAAGATTATGAATAAATGTTTCTTCCTGGCTGGAATGGGTTTTGTGTTCTTTTTTTGAATTTGTGTCTTTTATTATTTTGTTAGGTTGACTATGCTGTTTGTAAGATGTTAAAAGTTTTAAGTTTGGAAGGCAAGTGGTATCCACTTTATAGAGCCACAACGAAGGCCCCAATCAATCTGTCTGTACGAGATACAGCCTCTAAAATCTAACTATTGTTCACGAATAGGGAAATTTCCATTTGGATTTATTCATTTGTCTAACTATTGTCGGCCGCCTTGCCGGTTACGGGAAGGTGGCGTGATCGATACAATCGGGTATGCTATTGCGAGTTCCAAATTCGAAACCCGTTTATTTTTAAAACAATTGAAGTTTGATAAATTATTGATTCTTATTTCAAAAGTTTACATTGAAAGACATTGAAAAGTGTTCATCTGATTTTATTAATAAGTAAGGGTACGAGTATCTCAAACACGAAACATATTTAATGGTCTGAATATAATTTTCTCCAATTCATAATCAATTCTCGGTACGTCACAATTATAACGTACTTTTACGACGAGAAATATTTAATCGGATCATAACGCTTGCGTTCCATTTCACGTAGAACCGAGAAGCCTTTGTAATAATAAATTTAACGACAAATTCCGATAAGAATCGACTCGGGGACGCAATTTTCATAGATATGGCTCAATTAACAATTGGTTTCAATCGTGAAGACGTTTCTGGATATAATAAAGTGGGGTACCACCTCCTGCGCTCCCCCTCGAGGCAATCTTATTTCTGTTTGTAATATTGCGGTGTCAATTTCGCATATTGAAGTGTGAGCACGAACGTTCCATACGTATTGTCTATTAATTTGAATTGTTCTACTTTGCACCCAAATCCAGTACTCTACACAAAACGCCATGATTTTTTTATTCAATTTGATTGATGCGAAATGTGTAACAAACGTGAAATAAGGCGCCCCAACAATCAAACATTCAATAAACAAACCGTTCAAATCAAACATGTAAATAATACCAATAATGAAAACCGAGCAAACAAACGAACAATAAAAAAATCGATTGTGTTCCGAATTACACACAATATCCAATTGTGGTGCCGTCAACGAGTTCCATATTGAAAAAACTCACCCCACGGAACTCGCGACGCATTTATATCAATCTATCAATAATCCTCAATACCCAGGCGTGATCAATTGATCAATAAGCGATAATAAAAAAACCCTATTTTTTTCGCCCCTCGATTACAGTTATCGGTTCCCGATCAGTTACGCGGTCTATGTTTTGATTGGTTTATAAAATAGAGTTGTCTATTGAATTATACTTTTTCCATTCACAAATTGAGATTTGTTTTGATTCCAATCGTTTTATTAATTTGGTGTTGAATAAATAAATTTCAATGCTCGCTCGTGTAAACAAATATTTTTCCCTTTTAATTCGCACGACGACGGGTTTGAAATTTCGAATGTTTGAAATTTGAATTCGGAAGTTTAGAACAGATACTTGAATGAATTGCCAATTACGATGATACACTAGAGACGCGAGTGGAACAATGTTGGAACTCGCAAGATTTTAGACTCCATTACTTATCGCTCGAAAACTCTGTCTCAATCCACATGTACTTAATTACTCTCGACAAATACAATGGGTTATATCGATATCTATAGGTATTTAGATGTTGCCCCCAAGGGGAGATACGAATCGTATGTTTTCGGATTAATTCGTTCGTAAAATCGTCTCCTCGATAAGAATGGTTACTGCTGTATACTAATTGAATCTTCAATTGCGTCGGGATGTCTGATTTCATTAGATCTCTGTGTTTGTGTGAGTGTGTGTGTGTAAGGGAGGCTCGTAATGGCCCTTCAAAGTTTTCACCATTTTTGGCAATTATAGATCGGGGTGGATTTTTTTAGAAACGCATGAAGTTTGTGGCTGTTCATATTTTTTTGCAACGCAGTGTAATTCGAAAACGCACTCGTTCTTTTATCGAAGGCACTTTCATATTTAGAACAGCGAAAGCATTGGCTGACAACAGTCTTAATATTAAAAAACAAAACACAAACGCACCCCACCTAGACAATAACGCGTTCGAATTTCGAATATTCATAAGATTTCGAACTTTCTTCAAACCTTCAAAACAGGGGCGTGGAAGATTGTTTCAGAATAATGGTATTTATATGGCACAAGAAATAACTTGACACCGGGTACTATGTATCCACTTAACATTGGAGTCTCAAGAATACAGTTGCGTGTTGTATATGCCACATCGGTTTCAAGGGAAATCACTCCGCATCGGCCATAGCGTTTGTATCGCGACGCGTGATCGACTCAAGACTGGAACGACGTATGTACCGTCTTAGAAAATAGGGTTATTGTCTTTTGGGTTTTCAGCTGAAAAGCGCTTTACAATTATTGTTCTGTTAGACGTTCTATTTTGAAAAATATTCAGCGGTTGAAGTTCAATGTAACATTGCAGTTTGTAAAAATGTGCCTTTTTCTATCCAACAGTAGAGGAGACAAATGAAATGAAATCATTTTCTTTGTCCATGTTTTTCGAGGAAAGTAAGTAGATACTTCATGTTTATCTCTGAAAGAAAAAATAGTTTTCAACTAATTCAGAATACAGCACAAACGAAAGCGCTTAAGCTGCTTAGTTCGCTTGTACACCTAATATGTTTAAATTCGATATTGAAACCCTCGTCGAAGATTTGGCGAATATTAAACATTCACGTATATTACTTGGTACCGTATTTGGTAGTCTAAACGGGGTTGGAAGCTGCCAAGTAAGTTTCACGACAGTTTATAGGTTATGTTCGGTTTTGGCGGGAATTTGCTTATGTCAAATTTTTAGGTTAGAATTTTTGTAGGTTTTTTTTTTGGCAGAGGTTTTATGCTAAATGCCTTGTAGCTTTGTTAATGAAAAAATAACAATTTTAAATATGTATGTAATGGTAGGTATTACGTGTAAATAACGTTTATTTAATAATCTCATACCTATTCTATTTTTTAAATTTTGTTTTTGAAAAAAATCTACCTACAGACTAGTTTTTAACGTAACCTAACCTCATTCACTATAAAATATCGAATGTCCAAAAAAAACAAAAGCTAGCACGAGTTTCCAAAAAAAAAACATCTTCACCGATCATTACAACATACCATCTCTATGATCTAGCAAAAATACCTCCCTACGAGGGGAGAGTGGGGCAATTTGGACAATATGAAGGGATCGTGATTAGGCGCGTGTGTCGAGGCGCGTCTTATGCCCGCATTACCCTTTGCTTCCGATAGCTGCCTTTGTGTGGCTTATCAGAAAAAGTAAGATCACAGGAACTGTAGTCCTTTTGGCGTTTTTTTATCGACCTTTTTTATGAGACGGTTCCAATTTTGTAGTTAGTTATATAGACATGTAGATTTTGTAAAAGGATGTTTTCTTGATTAGTAGTAGTAGAAAGATATAAGTGTTTGTGATTTTACTGTGTTCTTAGTTCGTAAAGATTCCTTGCTAATTTGCGAAACTATGTCATAGTTTTTGTACTGAAAAATGTTAACCAAGCCTCTATTTAACCTAAAGAGAAAAAATAGGTGATTTTTTATGAGTATGTAAGTTTATATCTTACTGAGCCTAAACCACATTCAATATACCATTTATAAATAAAAACAAACATGTTATTTTTTAACCAACACACCTGAGAACCTCCTTCAACATAGTTTCCAAAGAAAACAAAGTTGTTTCGCTCCATAAGACAAATAAGGCGTTCTATTCTCAATTAAGCTCGTAATAACAGCTATCATACAGAAGCCCACAGCATTCTACCCCACATACTTCTGACCGACGCAATTATGAAAAATAAAATTGACATTAATTACTTTTAATTTCACAACTAGTTTTTGATCTACAAATCTAGAAAGGTTGAAACCTGAAATGCCTAGAATATGCGAGCAATTATTATAACTCTTAGTGATTAAGTTGAATTATATAGTTATAGACATGATGTCGGTGCCTTTGAAGATGCGTGTGTGACATGGGATGACATTTAAAAAAGATTTCATGTCGGTTTTGAAATTGTTGTTAAATCTTTTTGCAGTTAGTGACATTGTTACTCATGAACGTAACTAGTACTATTACCCCGGTCTCCCTAATCATTTAAGTTTGTTAAAGAGACGATTTGGATGCATTTTCACGGGAATGGCGGGACGCTACCGGAGACCGTGTTAAATGGAAAGTCGCCTGGGAAGCCTTTGTCTAACAGTGGGATCATGATGGCTAACAAAAAAATATTAAAACTATTATAAACGTGATATTTTGGGCTGATGATTCGATTGGGACTCTTTCAAGCAAAAACTAAGATAGACCAAGTCAAGAGTACCTTAAACCGACGTGCATATATAAAGCGACTGATGAATGTGGATGAAGCGAATTTTATTTGGATCGTAGCAAGTGGAGGGAAGTGGTCTCTGCCTACAACATTACACCTTCTTTATATACATACATGTCCTTCACGCGTCTCTCTCTTTTGGGTAAGCAGAGACCACTTCCCTCCACTACATACTTATCCGTCACGCCTCTCTCCCATCGGGGTAGACAGAGACCACTTCCCTCCACTTGCCACAATCCAAATACACTTCTTCTTTAAGAACCGTAACAGCTTTTAATTAAGGAAGCAATCTTATATTCTTCAGTATACAAATCGTTCACCTACGCTCCGTGCTATTGTAACCTGTGATGTGACACAATACTACATCGGAGACTACAATACACTGGCCATTAAAAGTAATGCATCTAATTTAAGCTTTGATTGATGGATAAAGGTTATAGTATAGGTACAGGCAGACCAACTTACCTGTGAACTGAACGGCGGCGCTAGTAGTAATACAAAATTGTAATTCTACCAATCGCAGCAGTTTTGATGAGTTCTGATGAGTTCTGATGAATCCTGATGAGTTCTGATGAGTTCTGATGAGAATTTGACATTTCCGTATTAATGGCCGTAGTTCCAATAACGGCTGTTTCACAGATAACTTGGTAGCTCTGTAGGTATAGGCTTCAGTTGCTCGTTGCTCGCGACTTCGTACGTTATCATCATATCTTGGAAAGTTTATATGATATCCAAAAATAATATAGCTTAAATGTTATTCTGATATGTAAGCTACACTATTGGAAAACTTCATCACAATCTGTTCAGTAGTTTTTGCGTGAAAGTCTTACAAACATGCTCACATCCATCCATCAGCACAAACATTGAGATTTATACTTATTAGGATATTAAAGCCTGTACAGCCACTTCGAAGAATGATCAATCAAGCTAATGCTACATTACACCTATAGCTGTCACTGTCATTGTCAAAAATTAGAAAAAGACGGAACGAATTTTAATAAATAGTTATTTTTAACTAGCTGTTGTGCAACAGTTAGAGCTTCCAAACTTAAATATAGATTCTAGATATAGGATCGCTTTCCATTCTACTTATCTTGTCATATTATTTGCGAACCAAGCATACGGGCTTGTACACGGACATAGAGTTACTTACTAGATGTGATAAGAGTATGTATAGGACGCAATGTGGGAAGGCCTCCAACAAGGTGGACTGACGACTTTGTTAAAGTCGCTGGAATCCGTTGGATATGGGCAGCGCAAGACCGGTCGTTGTGGAGATCCTTGGGGGAGGCTTTTGTCCAGCAGTGGACGTCCATAAGCTGACATGATGATGATAGGGCCTAGTTCCAGCATCAGTGTGGACTTCACACAAGCAGTGTGGGAAAGTATGGGCACCATCCTGCCTGCACCATCGACCAAGATAAAACTGCTAAACATCTTTTAGTGAAGCTTTACTATATTGTAGCTTGCACATCTGAAACACATAGGCTATATTTTTTAAAATATTGCGTAAATTTATCAAGATATATCGATAAATTACTGAAACCTACCTAATTAAAACACAACAAAAAACACACGAATTGAGAACCACCTTTTTTTCCTTTGATTGTTTTTAGTAAAGTCGATTAAAAATTAAAATTTAGGAACATCCAGCATAACTCAACATCTATAATATGTTCCCCCTTCTTCGCTTGTATTTGCATTGCTCCTTAATGCTTTATTTCGTTTGTTTGTTTAGTCTAATTAGAAAACTCCTAATGTATATCGAACTTTGTTTTTCTGTCTGTCATTGTTGTTTGCTCATTATTGATGTAGTTTTGCACTTTAATTGATTAGGTTAGTTTGTTTCGCTTGTTTCACATTTTTTTTTAATTCGTCCTTTCAGGACAGAAAAAGATCAGAGGCTTGACTGATATCTTCGCCTTTCAGTTTTTTTTTAATTCTACAACTTCTTTTAATATATGAAAACTACCATTTATGAATTCTGCCAATATCAAAATTACAAATTTAACATTAACTCTAATAAGACAATTAACAATCGTTAAACTACAAAAGAATCATAAAAAATCGGTTCATAAACAACGAATTTTTCCGCGGACGTACAGAAAAAGTAAGAATTTGAAAAACGAATAAAATTCAAAATCTTTAAAATTGCATCAAATACGTTTTTCTTAAAGCTTGCTTGAAACAAATTCACCAATTCCAAATTCAAACTTACAAACGCTCGAACACGACAACGTTGCCAGCGTAACGTATAAAATTGCCCGTTTCGCGACTACCGGCCTGTGTCAATGACTTCCCGATTCTCTCGTAACTATAAAGGGGGGTAGAAAAGGGGGGATTATTCCAAATTCGGATACACGATTCACAACCGGAGATTGTCAGGCAGAAAGGTACTTATTTGTTGAGTATTTAGTGTTATTTGAATTTTGGAATAAGCGGTTGCCACATATAAATAACCTAACTTTTTTTTATGTACCTAGTGCCTTTTTCACAGTTAATACGAATCTAACGACACCTATTAAGCTAAAATCCATCAAGCCGTTTAGGCTGTAGAATGTGCCAACGAATTATACATACATACTCTCGAAAAACATGTACCTCCTTCTGGCGCAATCGGGTAAAAATGTTTTTTTTTTAGTAAATAAGAATAGAACACACTTTTTTAAACCTTTTGATAACCAAAAGGCACCACCTCTAGCCTAGTTTCCACCGAAAATTCTAGACCAATCCACAATTAAAGATTGGCAAAGATTAGAGCCGAGGAGTCTCAATTTACATCGGGCTCATAAACCAGATAGCGAAGCCGATAGAAACGAAACTAAATTAAAATAATTATCTAGATTGCAGTTTTGGGCTATGCAAGGCTGAACTAAATCAGCTATTCTTTGCACCTTACGCCCACTGGATAGTACCACTGCTGAGGATTGGGTGCTGGTGGAAATATACAAAACTACTACTTAGGTAAATAAAAGTATTTAACTACTAGCTTTTTGTATTTCCAATAGGTACTTATTACTCCAAAGAACTAGAAGAGATCACTTTTAGTGATAAGGCCGCCTTTGCGCACAATGTTATAATTTTAAGTTTTGTCTGTATCTATTTGTGTGCAATTAAGTATTTCTATCTATCTATCTATCTAGTCTTTAGTAGTCCAACACATATTGCATTTTGCTTATTAATACTTATTACTAAAAAGTAGTAAGTATTCTAAACTAGATGGTAAAGGTTGTCCTAAAAGCCGAAGGGCACCTTAGGTTATTTTATCTATTTATTTGTATGCTTCATGATAATGTCCCTAACCAAAACTCGTTGTGTATTGACACATTAAAAAATTGTTTTACATAATCATTTGAAAACATTTTAAAAATTAAACTAAAAACGTGACGCCTAAGGTCTTATTTCTGCACGTGACGTTCACAAATGCAATTAACTGTTAACTTTAAATGTCTTTTTAATTTAATGAATTAATATTAAAAAAAAAATAATAATAATTTAAATAATTTAAACAATTTTAACAATAGCTAAATGTGTGTGTAAAGACAAAAAGCGCAGTAGCTATTGCAGTTTGTTTGTGTGTGTGCACATGTGTAAATGTTATGGTATCTAGTATCTACACACTAAAAGCGCCGGCTTTTTTGACAGCTGCTATTCGTATGACGTAAAGCCGCCGGCTTAGGATACCATAAGAAACACCATTAGCCAATGCACCTTAACCTCACTATAACACAAACGATGACTTTTAATTGCACCAAAACAATATTTTATAGTCTACCGACTTCTCTTTTTTTTACACCCACCCCGTAGTGCCGTTATTCAAAATTATCTAGTGCAGATATCTTTGCGAAACCCCCAACTTCATGATGCATAGCTTCTAAAAACGAAAGAAATTAAGTTTGCACGAATTTTTACTTTTAATCTCGAATGATGGCGGCTTTAAAATTATACGATTTTAAGTACTTTACATTTCGCTGTTTTTTACTTTTAGTTACCTATAATTTTAGTAGAGGTAACGTCTTAGTTTTTTATTTTTGAAATTAGAACTTTAAATTAGAAAAAGTATTTTGAAATTAGAACTATGAAGAAGCAAATACGTAGGTATCTTCAAATCCTTACTAAGACTAAGCAAACTAGAAATTAATCCACGTAGGTACCTTCTTAGTTTTGAAATTGTAAGTTTGAAAAAGAAAATATCTTCGAATCATTTAGGACAAAAATTACCTACAAAAAAAACCCACGACAAAATAATAAAAAAAAAAAAATTAAATCACCCCACGTCAGATGAAACCATCAAACTCTACTACATCTAATACAAAATCCACATTAAATGCAATAACACCGACCTCCAAACTTATCAACCTTCCACCTCATAAAGCCAAACAAATCCGAAACTAATACTTCAATCGAATAAACAAATCCAATCGCGGCGAGCACAAAGTTTCACGTCACTAGTTTAGTTTTCCATTCAGTTTTACAGCCAACGATAGACAGGCAATGCTTCCTCAACTTATAATTGCTTCATTTCGTACCCTCCGCGGTATTATGCGACTGCCACGATATGTATTATGAGAATTGATAATTAGTTTTAGGGAGAAGACTAAAAAATTAGGGCCTAAAGTTTAAATGTTAGCTCATTAAAGTATGTTCTCGGTTTTGTGTGTTGGCTGTATTGTCTTATTTAGAGTTTTTTTAACGCGCGGTTTCTTCAAAGCACTAGCCAGTTTCAAATTCAAACCAATTCCAATTTTGAATGACAAAATAATAATCTAAAATTCAAAAACTAATAATCATTCTGATTTGCTAATTCCAGTGTTCGAAACACGAAATCCGGCTGACAGCGGTGTCAGTCGCGCATAGACAAGTTTCATGACTGCTCCACGCCACTTTTTGCCACTTTTCAACGTCAATTTTGACGCCATATTTGCAAATGTCAAAAACAAATTGGATTCCGAACCTTTTTACCCTAACAACGCTAAATGTTGTTTCGGTCGACGAAATCATATTAACTTTTATGGATCGATCGTACCGGATTGATGTTGATGACATTTTACTGTCAATCAAACTCGTTTTGTAAAAGCATTGCGTGAATTCTTGTGAATATTTATGAATGTCCACTCGTAATGGTTGTCGTCGAAATGGCAGATGAATTTCCGCGTTTTAATTCCGATAGATACGGCGCTGTCCGCCTCAAAAGCCTGTTATAATTCGAATGGAATGCAAACGGATAGTAGCCGAAATCTCTTTTGAAAACTGCCCCGAACTCGTGTCCAGCTGCTCAATCATTCACGTCATTTATCATTTTTCCCCGAAATGAAACTCTCCACGTCAAACTAGACAGTGGATACGTAAAAAAGAAAACGTCGGCCGTAGAAGCTTTCCGAACGTCTTTTTGTTTGGTGCAGTTGGTATTGCTGGAATCCGGTCGAGTTGGGAAGGCTGCTTGGATATTCGGATTTGGAAGTTTGGGATAGCGTTTGAATTCGGTTGGTTTATGAGGGTTTGCCGCCAATTCGGCGGGCGACCTCATGTTTGACAGATCGCCGACATGGATTCTACTTTCTGACGGCAAAATGGGGTATTATAGGTTTTTTATTGGCCCACTTGTCTTTCATCACTTCTTTTGTGATTGAGTCGTGGACGATTTTGTGACGATTCATTGTCAGGATGGATTGGTTGGTTTTGTATCTCTTGTTGGAGCCTTTGCGTGGTATCGGCGTGTATTACTGTGCCTTTGTCTTTTGCTAATTCGTTCTTTCTATCCGCAAATTGTTTGAAATTGATTGTGATCTGAGGGTCTCCCTTTGCAGCAATTTTCAAAGGTTTATAAAGTTATCAACTGTTTCATTTCATATGGTTATTTTGCAACAAAAATAGAATACGTTATCCATAATTCTTGCAACCTCCAACTGCTTCCTCGCGTACAGCAATCAACAAAGCTTTACCAACGTTTGCATACAAGGTAGTAGAAGTTAGGGCGTGTATTTTTACCCCCCCACGACTGTAACTCAAGGCAGCTATAATCGAACCGCTGATAAACCACCGGAGACATTACAAACGATTTACGGCCGCCACTTCAACAAACTATTTGCATTCAGCCTTTTACATGGAGAAAGAATGTCGCATTTTCCGCCTTTTGTTCGCTCGCTAATGTTGGTAATGTTCTATCTTTTTAAAGTGAGTTTGTTTTATGTTGGTAGTGTTGCGATTTAAATGTTTAGTTTTATAATATTGGTACCGCCTTTTTTCATGGCCAATCGCGTGCGGTCTTACTCAAGATAGCGATCGTCTTTTTTTAATTACCTACTTGCTGTTGAAACAGAAGAGGTTATACTTATAGCTGATGGATATTGATTTTCTTTTGAAGGTCTCCTTATATAACTTTTTTATTACCTACTAAAGATAATTTAGAGAGTTATCTTAGCTAAATAATTAGGTACTCGTATATAACCAAAATATCTGACTGAAAAAACGAAATCTTCTTATTTCGCTGTATTTTTTATTCAATGTTTATATTTTGGTACAGCTTTTTAACAATGCAATTTCCAAGAACAAAAAATTACGTAGATGTTTTTTCCTACTTCTAACAAACGTATAAACCTACAAAAACAGTGAAGACAAGTCCTAACCCCCATCAACCCTAAATCCAACAATAAAATAAAACTAAATTTAAACTAACTACAGCGAAAACTCATCGACGTCAAATAGGGATGTCACACTACGCTGATCGCCAAAAAGGTTGTAATTTAAACTAAAAATGTGTAGTAAAAAGGTACAGTGTGACCAGGACAAAACATAATTGTGTGTAGTAACGATTGTAGGTAATTGGGGAGGGTTGACTTTAACCCGGAGGAAACCTTTGCGTTGGTGCATGTTGAAACAAAATGGCGGATTTGACAGTTGAAAATGGCGGGAAGAGAAAAACGGTAAAAGAAAAGATTTTGTTTTAACTTTCATAGTTTATTGGATAACGTTTGTATTGCTTGCTATATTATGTGTAAATAAAACAAAACTAAAATTGAATGCTATTTATTTCCGATAATTTCCACTGACAACTGATGAATGTGGATGAAGCGAAGGAAGTGTGTTTGGATCGTAGCAAGTGGAGGGAAGTGGTCTTAGTCTACCCCAATGGGAAAGAGGCATGACAGATATGTATGTACCTATGTATTAAATGCTATTTCTTTATGATAATTTCCATTCGATTTTCCCAATTTTTCCGCCATCTCTCATAACTTAATCAGTCCCTTAAAAAGCGGTCAGCAGGCCCAAATTAAGACAATAATTACTCGTGGTTCCGTCTACTGCGTTTCGTTTCGGACCATACTTTTTATGGCGACATAGAGTTTGGGTCGGTCAAATACCTATTACATGTAATAAAGACCTTTAGGCCTGGGGGACCCTAAAATTCGATCGTTGATTAAGTATTTGAAACCAAACAATGAAGTTATTTTGGACGTGTAAAATACTGAACGGATTTTGATAAAGTTAAGCATAGAGTTTGTTTATGAAAGGGCTCAACATTTATGTTACTCGTACTTACAAATTGTAAAGAAAAAAAATCAGTAATCTAGTAATAAATAAATGATACCTAAAGATATTTTAAGCTTATCTTTACATTATCGCAATATATCAACATTTTATAACGACAAAACAAAGATCACATAAATAAAAAAATACATTTATTGTCTTTTAAAATCACGTCAAACACTTCAAGGTCTTGTCAAACTATTTGCTAAAGAATTAAACAACATATCGATGTAATAACACTCAATTTTAAACCTTATTACCTAACAATAAAGTTTTTTAAACCAATTCAACTAATGAGACTAAATTATTAAGCAAGCAAATACAAAAGGTTATAAAAAATAATGCAGATGATTATGATGAATTACCGTCTTGTTTTTGCAGGGTTATTGAAAAACAGTCATCGTTATGGCTATGAGTCAAATTAATATATCTATTTACTTATTTTTTATAGAATACTGAGGGTTAGATCATGTGCCAACCATTTTTAGGTTAAAATGAATGGTTGAAAGTACATTTACAAGTCAAGAGTACTCTAAACAGACGTGCATGGATGAGGCGACTGATAAATGTGGATGAAGCGAAAGGAATATGTTTGAGTTAAAAATTTATGTAAAACAAACTACTCGTACTGTGATATTCATGTAAATTACTGTGATAACAAGTTAAGTCAACATGTAATTGTATATGTCTCGATTTAAAAAAAAGATATATTGCACATAACGTAGGGCCCTGTGCCGAAGGTTTCTTGCCGTCTTCTTCCTCTCGGCTATACAGGTAGTGAACCGGCAGTAGTTTTAGGTCAAAAACGTGACATCAAAAAAGTGTAATGAATTTTGCCTATTTTTGAATAAAACACTTTTCATTTTCATTTGTATCTTACTAAGTGGAAAGAAATGGTCTCTGCCTACCCCGATGGAAATGAAACGTGACAGATATGCATTTATTTCTTAAACTAAGTATTCATTTAACCCTCCATATCTCTCTACCAGGCCCCCAAGTCTGCTAATAAAAAAATAGCCTCAGTTGTGTGTCGGCAGAGTGTCAATGGCATTATTTGACACATTTGGTATTCTGCTAAGCAATAGCTTACACTGATTGCGACCAAATGTGTCAAAAAATGACATTGACACTCTGCCGACACACAATTTGAGAATAATGTAATTTAGCAGACTTGGGCCCTAGAAGTCAATACACATATATACATACATACCTACACGCTCCACAGTCGCATCCATCTTACCGATACGCATCTTCACGGTCTACCGACGGCGACACCTGGTTGCAAACAATTGATATGTTCCGAAGGTCGACAAATAACATGCTTGTGAGGCCTCTTGTTATCCAACTACACACACAATTGGAATATTCCACACCCACTTTATTGTCTTTGAAATACGGTTGATATTGAATGAAGTTTGGTGTTTGTAAGGGTAAATGTAAAGTTGTAAGAATAAAACATAGTGGTTCTCAAAGTAGGTGATAATTGTGTGTGCTGTGAGCCTAAAGGGCGGTAAGAGACCTAAAAAATTAAGCGTTATGGCTGAGGCTTAGGAGTTTTAACTTAAGTAGGCGAAAAAATAAAGGTGCTAAAAGATAATTTATTCTCAAAATGGGCAGTAAACACAATCCCTATTATTACAAAACGAAGTTTAAATATAGTTCTAGAACTAATGACATGAAGATGATATTTAGGTACCTACCTGAATTGGTGAAGGAAAACATGGTGAGGTAACCTACATACACTAGAAAAGAAATTCGCAGGTGGTCAGCAGCGTGGTGTATTAAGGCCTAATCACTCTCGTATGAGAGTGCCCACAATGTGCACGGAACTTTGCCTCAAAGAAAGGCTACACAAGCCACATGAGAGCGCACGAGCGCCAAACCGACTTATAGGAGTCGAAGTGGTCGCCATGGCCGGAATCGGCTGGATAGATAGATAGATAGATGAGAATGAGTAGGCTCGTGCCCCTGTAGTACGTTAAAGGACTGATAAGGAGTTTTAGAACTATATTTTTGTAATAACGCTGAATAAGTTTGGGAACCTCTGACATAGCAGATTTCAAGAACAGATCGTTTGAACGGAAGCAAAGGTAGCGTTAGTAGGATGTACGGTCATGGCAATGATTCAAGGTTGTAATGATTGATAGTTCGTAATGATTAGTTCGGTTTTATTGTGAATTTGCGAGAAAAAAGTGTAAGAAAATTCTGGAAAACTTTAACCCTGTTATGACAAAACTATATATAAATATAGTTCTAGAACTAATGTCATTTAAGTACCTGAATTATTTCATCATCATCACCAGCCTATTGCAGTCCACTGTTGGTCGTACGCCTCTCCTATTGCACGCCACTGTGATCTATCTTCGGCTTTCTCCGATGAATTCTAGAACTATATTTTTAATAGCGCTGTGTGAGTTTTCTTAGATAAGTACCTACATACATGTCTGTCACGTCTCTTTCATTGAGGTAGAGATCAATTCGTTCCATTTGCTACGATCCAAACACACCTCTTTCACATCATCTACATTCATCAGTCGCCTCATACATGCACGTCGGTTTAGGGTACTCTTGGCCTTTCTATAACGGTAATAGGTATCTCATTGGTTGAATAAAACCTAGCTATCTAAATAGGTATTACCCATTGCAGTAGATTTCCAACTGTCGCCCTCGGTATTAAAACATCTATTGCGCTAATAAAATTTTATATTTTATCATTTAGTATCAACAACGTAGTTATTTACAGTCGAGGACAAATCTGGCTATACAAAATCATTCCGATATCGCCCTTACGGTGTATTATTAAGGTACATTAGTGTAAAACTCGATGTGTTCTCAACTATAATGACATTTTTTTTACCTACAATCATTTGACGGTATTGTTTAACCTACTAATATTATAAATGTCAATGTTTGTGCCTATGGATTGATGTTTGTTACTCTTTCACGCCAAAACTACTGAATAGATATTGATGAAATTTGGTAATAATGTAGCTTATATATATATCAGAATAACAGGCAATATTATTTTGAGATATCGTGATTGAAAAGATAGGCACAATACGCAGGCAGCGTCTAGTTAGAAAAATATTTGTCTTCGTATCTTGTCGCATCAAATTAATGAAATAAGCCTTTTACAAACTAATCAGAGACGTGTTTTTTATTATAATAGCGTCTTTATGAATATGCTTGTTATCATTATTTACTTGAGCATTGATATACCTGTACAGATAGCCTATTTCGTCTTGTAAATACCTATTTATAGTTGATAAATTAAACCTTAAGGTTGTTTTCTAACCTTACATACATACATACATATCCGTCACGCCTCTCTCCCATTGGGGTAGGCAGAGACCACTTCCTTCCACTTGCTTCGATTCAAACACACCTCTTTCGCTTCATCTACACTCATCAGTCGCCTAACCCTAACCCAATCTCTAACCTTACCCTTTATTTTAAACGCATATTCTAGACAGCTTAACATATTGAATATGCTTAGTACCTACTTACATCCTGCTTAAACTTATTATAAATATCAATGTTTGTGCAGATGGATGGATGGATGGATGGATGAATGGATGTTTGTGACTCTTTCACACGAAAATTACTTAACAGGTTTCGATGAAACTTGGTAATATTGTAGCTTATACATCAGAATCACAAATAGGCAATATTATTTTGAGATATTTTATAATTTTTCCAAGATAAAGCGATAAATGCGTACGAAGTCGCGGGCAGCCTCTATAAAAAAATAAACTCTTCCTTCTATTGAACATTTCCTATTCTATTCGAAATGTAAACAACTTTTTTACAACAGTATTTTAGTTACGCAAAATAGAATTTTCCGTGTATTAAAACAATTAGTAAACTGAATCTTGATTAAAGCAATAACACTGAAATTATACCTACTGATAACACAGATTTATACCTTGTCATAACTATAGCAATGTATTTGATGATTTTTCTAGTGATAACAAAGTAGGTAGGTAATTATTTGAACTGATTTTTTAATCTTTTTAGGACATCGTTCTCAAAGATGCTCTGTTAACGCTGCAGAGATTACATAAAAGTACTATTGTATCTAAAAGATACAGAAAAAAAATTGATATTATACAGTATGTAAAAAAATAATTTCAATTCGAAATTACTTAATACATCGTGGACGTTTGAATAAAACTTGATATACTTTTGTTAGTTGAGCTATTTTAATTTCGTCCCAAAAATATATAAATTAAATAAGTTCCAAATACTTAAAACAAATTGATCCTTAACTAGTCATATTTCTGCACTTTTAAAAAAACCTAAACCCCTTGTTAATTCAACCATCTAAACTCTCCCTTTACTGAAGACTAGGCTGAATAGCCTTTAGAGCCTTCCCTTTAATGAACGAAAAAAAAACTAACCCCCCCTTTTTCTTCCCCAGATAAACCAGCTAGTAGAAGACGTGCGTCGACTGCAAGCGTCCCTGGCCGCGCTACAAGAGACGCACGCGCAACAATTGCAGCGGCTTGAGGAACGGCTTGATGAGAAGAAACAACACATCGCGCGGCTTGAAGCTCGGCTTGACACGCAGAGGGACTACGATGATATTAAGAGGGAGATCAGGTTAGTTTCAAGCCTTTTTATTTTCAAGATTTTCGGCTTAGCGATTTCAGGTTAAGGAAGTGAGGGGTTAGAAAGAGACAAAAAGTGGACTAAGTCACTCTCCATTCCTTCAACTGACTTTTTCCGTGGCTTCGGGGAAGTGAAGTGGGGAGTTAGAAAGAGATAAAAAGTAGAATTTGTTGCTCTGTTTTGTCGTGAAAAACACATAAGCAGAATCACACATAAACACTTCGTTATTACATTCATACGAGTACATATCCGTCATGCCTCTTTCGCGGGATATGCAGAGACAACTTCCCTCCAGTTGCTACGATACAAACACACTTCTATATCCACATTCATCAGTCGCCTCATACATGCACATTGGTTTAGGATACGCTCGACTGGACCTTTCTTAAATCCCAATTTTATCAAAATACGTACCTTTTACAGAACAAGACTTTTTTTCAAGGAAAGCGATCGATTGCCCTATAAATTCTTAGCAATCTTAATCAACCTGAATCACACTATTGAAATTCATCTTGAAAAACATGTTTAAGGTTAACTATACTAAAAACAATTAATCACACCTCAAACTACCTAAGCAGTACATTACAAAGTAAACTGTTAGAAAGTTAGTCACTTGTGATGCGCACGCGTTCATAAACTTGATAACGAGATAGCGGGTTGTTCACCTCACTGTTGGGCAACATGACTTGGATCAAGGATCTAGTACTGGAGGCAATAGCATTATATTGAAGGATCTAGATTTTTTTTTTTCAGCTGGAACTGTTTTCTATAAGTCCAAAAAAATTATACAATATAGGTTTTTCTTTAATTATTTTTGAACGATTGAAAGTGTCTATAGATTGACTTCATGTCATAATGTAACTCAATTTATCAACTTAACTATTACGGTTGTTTATAAAAAGTTTATTACATTTTATGACGTCTTTCTCGCAAGAACGCTTTGATCTATAAATCTAAAACTAAGTATCTAATACACTCGTAAGTACCTACTAATAAATACTACTCCAAAACTTACAATACAATACAATACAAATATTCTTTATTGCACAAAAGGATATAAGGTACAGACACAAACAAGAATATAAGAAGCAACGGGCGGCCTTAAACTTCATGATTACGTACCAATAACACTTTAAACCACAAACGATGTTCAACGCTTTTCAATTAATATTATTACTGTAAATATGTGAAAATACATATAAACATATCTGTCACTACTCTTATTAATATGGGTAGAAAGAGACCACTTTTTTTGTTAGCCAATAAGATCCCACTGCTGGGCAAAGGCCTCCCCCGCGACTTTCCATTTAACACGGTCTCCGGTAGCAACCCGCCATTCGCGTGAAAATGCATCCAGATCGTCTCTCCATCTTTAGAGACCACTAAACAACTTAAATCAAAATCACACTGAAACTTTCTTTGCTGACGCTCCTCAAGAAAAAAAAAAGCTTCTAATAACATTGTGAAAAAGCAAATAGATAAATAACTGGCGCCGACTGAATGGAAACAATGCCGTAGTGCACAGATGCAAGTAATCCAAGTTATCTCGTCTATGTGTTGAGTAAGCATCTTTGTTTGCTGACCCTACCTTTGACTGATAACTTGCCTTCACCGGCTACAATCACTGTGTTTTTAGTTGGAAGTAATTGTGTTAATATTTTGTTGACGGATTGTAGCTTGCAGCAATTGAACTAAAAATGGAAATGACAAAGAAAGAAAAATAAGAAAATAGATAAGAAATAATTTTTTGTGTCCCTACAGACAAAAATATTAAGAAGAAAATCATTTCACGCTTAGATAGGTAGGTACTTTAATTTATAAATAATTGATTTTTACATAATTAAAATACCTAACAAATTCCCCTTGACTGTAAGGTAAAAATATCTCCACTATTACATATTTATAAAAACAGTTTATACAAAAACTTCAAATAAAAAATCTATACTGCCACAATATCCGGCAATTAAAACTCAATCGATTGACATTAACAAAAATAACCTAAAAAAGGTGTTTACAATGTCGATTTTATGTCGTTTAAGGCGGCGCTTTTGAACGTGTCCTTTGATGGATCAAAGACGCCGCCATCGGTCGCCATATTGGTAAAAATAACACATCACACTGTGATATCGCTTCAATGCTGACATGAGACATTTCGTATAAAAACATAGAGAATTTTTGTTTTGTTACTTTAGCTTTGATGAAGAATTTATGATAAAAATAAGTCATTGTTTTTAGGAATTTTGGGAAAAAGTTTTCTGGGAAATATAGCATAAGCGTTTCCATTTTTAAAGTAAATAAGAAGTTCAATAACAAACTACTGGATAGATTTTCTTGAACTATTTTATGTGTTAGATAAGTAGCTATCTTATTCTAATGCATTTTAAGAACTCAAAAACTTACGAATAAATCAAAAGTTTGAAAATGAAAATTTATTTAATCTTGTAGGACGAGTTTGACATCACATAAGACGGGTCTTTTTTTAAAGTTAATGCTAGATTCGCAAGAGTGCAGTTTTCTAATTATCTAATATTACTAACTGCTTTACATTATTGTTAAATGAAAATTTGAGGAATTTCCCATATTTTCCTTTTCTAAGTACTTAAATCATTATGTATATCAAGATGACCTAATTATTACAAATAGTTCCCACGTATGCAACGGAAGCGATTAGTCAACATCCTCCAATCTTATGTCATAATGTCATCGATCAAGAACGTTCGCTCCTACTATGAAAGTATCAACTTTGTTTGGTATATTATGAAATTTGATTATAGTTTTTACATGCTCTTGTCTTTATACTTATATTCCCTTATTACAAAACGAGGTTTAAAGATAGTCCGACGTTAGTTCGTTTAGTTTGACGTTTTGTCCATAGCCGAAACGTCTGTTTCAGTATTGTAGTTTTTTTAAATTGATTAGGCATTTTTCTAGTTTTTGTATCTACTCTATTCATGTAGGTAGGTAAATATGTTCGATAAGTAAGATAAACAAAATTATTTAAGTATTTACTTACCTATAACTAAATAAAACGCGCTAAAAGGCATATTAAATACTACACCCTAATAATCTAAATTACTTTCACACTAAAAACTATAAAACCAACAGTTTCCTCCCAAAAAGAAATATAACCTAAAAAACACAATCAAAAACCTAACCTCAAAACCTCGATAATCGTATTTATATTTCCCACTGATTTTTGACAGGAAACAGAGAAAAAAGTCTCAGTCGCAAGGAGGTTTCTATCAATAAAGAATGCAAACACGAGGGTGGTGCTAAATTCCATATCTCGAAGCGTTTAGCGGGTGCCTGTGAGAATCTACGAGTGGCGATTGTGGACATGAGAAAAAAATAAAAAAAAAGTTAAAAAAAAATATGTATAGGTTGGTCTTTGTTGGACCTCCCGAAAAGAGTAAGTGGGAGTTATTGTATTGGTTCGAAATGTGGACTGTTTGAACTAAGTGTGACTATAGCTTGAGCAATGTAGATGAGTATTTACTTTTTTTTTTGTTCGATTTGAGATATTGACTTAGCCTAGGTTGACCTGGTATTTGGAGAAATAAGTAGTATGTTCAAAGTTTTAAGACCAAAGTATGAAAAATATCTTGTTTTAAGTACCAATAAATTGATTCCATAACTTACTTGTTCTATCAAAATCACTTATAACAACCTATCCTAACCTAACCTTAAAAAAATCTTCACGAAGTTTGATCAAAACGACAATCGACAATGAAAAAAACAAAAGCCGACCGCCAAAGTTCGAAATCCTTATTTTCGTCCGCCGTCACACATCGTCTAACCAACTTAATACGTAATTAAAAACCTCTTCAAAGCGATGTTTTCACAGCTTGTAAGTTTAAAAAAAAACTCCTGATTACTAACTCTTTTGTGTACCCACCGCTTCCTTAAGGACTCTTTTAATGTTCACAGTAATTGTTTATACCTCGTTTTATACGTTTTCGGAGATTGAGACGTTAAACAGTTTCAAAGTGGACTTTAAAATGTATATTTTTTTATTTTGACAGCGACTTGGGCAGAGACATATATGGTTTTGTTTTAAATGTAGACTGATGAGGTGTAGATATACCTTTTTAATTTAAAAGAAAATAAATCATATTTTTGTATTTGTAAAATATACAAAATATAAATGATATTTCGAACGACGTCTAAACGTCTCATAGATAATAGAAAAATAATAATCCCAAAACCCAGCAACCACAAGATTATTATTATCGACTTACACGACACGGCGAATGATAGAAAAATAAACGTTCCCTTTTCAATTATTGTTCGAAACACGCAAAGAAAAGATAACATTTGTACATTTTCCCATGATCAAACCAAAGACCCTGCGATTTTCCGGTAAAAAGGGCGGGAAACTCGGCAACTAAATCCCATAAGATGTTATAAATTCCCAATAACCTAGCGGTTTATTGCTTATTTATGTGCCTCAAGTTAGGATTAAGTTATAGCCAGCTCCCGAAGATTAAAGCTTAATAGGGGCGGAATAGATTGATTTCTAAACGATACCGCGCCAATCTCGACTTAACTCCGGATTGCGCTGCTTGCCTTCGCATTAATTTTGAATTTCGAATGAACAACCGAAATTCGAACCCTTTCGTTTGTCTTTTTCATCTTGATACTTTTAACAGCCAGTATTTAATAATTATATTTTTATAAATGAGCGTGATTTAAGTAGGTTTTATTTAAGCTCTCAGCTGACATTGTTGACACAACAACTTAACTTTTAAACAGCAAATAGAGAACATCGGTTATCTCTTGTTTAATTAAAAACTAAGCACACACGATTAACATATTTCCCCGAGAACTTAAACAACATTCATCGTATATAATATAGCGTGTATGTTTGTATGTTTGCCTTCTATATATCAATACGAGGGCCTATCGTGGACACCTGTCTTCATTTGCTTAGGCGCTGTTTGCCTTACATTTAACGAAAGTTTAGGCCCACACTGTCACACACAAATTATCAACTAATTTACGCTCCCCGACCGTTTTTTGATGCCATAAAAAGAATGCTCGTCGGGCATAAGCTTTTTACAAGTTGTTGACATAAGGTCGCTTTAGTTAGTCAACGTTTGTCTTTGAGAAATTTGAATAAGTCTAAAACCGGGAAATGGCTGTATGTCTACATGTCCTCGCGTCGTTTTAAAAAGAAACTAATGTCGATGAGCCAATGACGTGCGAGCACAATCTTTACTTAGTCGAAGTTTGAAAAAAGAATTCTTCTTTTTGAAATTTCAACACCAATCCGTCGCGCACAGAGAACAACAATTTTTCAAATGTAGAGCACATGCCTCGCCCATATAAAGCCTACATAACCGGAACGCCTTCCAATCGGAAATTGGAAAATCAGTTGTCGAACGTATCGAGGTGTTTGCTCGTACGTGAGAGGCGTATCGTATTGACCGATCGATTGGCCGCGATTGGTCAGCGGCGGGTGGGCGGGGCGATCGGCCACCGATGATGCCGATGATAGCCGATTGTTTCGAAATTCGAACCACTTTGTTCAAGATAAGTGGCATAGACTATATAGATATAGACGGTGTAAGAAGTGATACCATAGATTGCTTATCTTTTTGGATGATTGATGAGTCGTGTAATATAGATAGGTGTTATGAACAACATTTGATTAGATATAGGCATGTAACCATAATCCATATCACTATCACATTTATAGCACTTGATAGTCACAAATAAAACTATATTTCATAACAAAATAGGTATTATCCTGTGGTTTTGTCTACATAAGGAGATAGTTATTAGTTTTCTGCCAAACTTTTCTAAATATTAGGTTAACATAGCTGTTTTAGGTCAACCTAGGTACATATTCTTGAAACCAGTCTTAAATAACTTTACCCAATAGATTCGCGATCCTTATGGCACCGAACTGCTAAAGAAATTAATAAATTTATTCTCAAATCCAACTACTTGATGTAATCTGCTCCCTCCGTTGAAATTATGTCGGAATTCGTAATTTATTAATCAATATCGAAGCATCCCCGAAATATGTCTTTGATTCACTTTGAACCTCCCCCTCCACCCTCCAACCCCTCCAAAGAGAACGATTAATCAAAAATTTGTTATAAGATCCGCCGATAATTTTCCAAACTCATAATTTTGGAATTCGAACGATTTGTTTTGAAAATGGAATTGAGCAGTCACTTTCTAATGGTTTGAAAAGATGCGGATTAATTTAGTATCTCGGTATTTGAATTTTCGTAAAAAAAGTTTTAAGCAAAAAGTTTTTATGCCAATTAATTTTATTACAAGAATATACAAGAAGTTATATTATGACATTTTTTTAATTCCTAAAACAGTATTATTCAAAACCCTACCTATTTATTGAAAAAAAACAGACCAATCCATCAAACTACCCATTGAAACATTTTTCAAAGAACCTAAACGCTCCACAACACAACCCAATGCCCCATTCCCAACTTACCTCTTCACTTAACTTACACATGTTCAAGTAAGTGAATAAGTTAATAACTTGCATTACCGGTAATTAATCGAAAAAGTTGCCGCGTGTAAAGAGGGTTGCACACCGCACGGGGCTTCATAAAGTATTCAGTGTGTTGCCGCCTTAACTGCGCGCTTTTGTAAGACAAAGATGCTTTTAAGCTTTCACACGGAGTAGGGAGGGTGTGGAGTTGGGTTTAGGTTTAGAATTTTTAGTAGTAAGTTAGTTTAGTTTCTGTGTTACAGTTACTACGAGTATTGTCTCACTTTTTTTAGATAGCAGTGCTATGTATCTCTAGATTGTTTGATACATTAATGTCTAATATAACATTGATAGCTAGATAGGTTAGCTGGATGGATAGTAAGGTTTGTTAGGCAGCAATGAGGCCGACATTTTTCTTCATTATCTTTAGCTTGTTTTGTACTGTACCTACTGTAATACATCCTCTAAACTATAGGTAAGATTATTAAGGCTAAACCATACATACATAGAGCAAATGTTAGTGTCAAACTAAAGAAATAAATTAAATCAATTTCTTAAAGGAAAGAAAAATCAAGGAAGTCCCATCTCCACAGGTTTCCTGTCCGACCGCCATTAAAAGTCAGTGATCAACCGCTACATATTAAAACAGGCAGAAACTGTGTCACAAACTCCAACCAAGTATATTTATGACACATCTATATCGCAGCGAGTCTGTGGGAAAGTACTCTATGACAACTTTTTTGCTTCTTTTTATCGCCGTCTTTTGTTTCCTGCCTGTCGAAAGATTTTAAATTTAGAATTTGATTTCACTTTATTCGAAACGTGTAGAATCTTTTTTTGTGAAATTGACAGAAAAAAGTTTCCGTCAAAAGAGTTTCCTAACCTAAAACCATTTTAGAACAAAAGAGATGCAATATAAAAGAGATTTCACTAATTCCTAACGTTTCTTAGTAAGTTCACACTAGTTGAATATCAAATCTATACTAATTAAGCTAAGGACACAAGGGACTATTAACCTTTCACCTGTTAAACGTCTAGAGGAAACTCATACAAAACTGAACAATAACGATTCAAGTGTACTATAACCCGGCTAAATCGAATACCCCCACCTGCGTCTAAGTTATTAGGGGGCGAGGAGCGTTTCAATTCGGCCGGGTGTTCCGATCAAATGGTTATAATTGGTGATATATTAAATTGTAATTAAGGTGTTGCAAGGTGTGAAAATGTCGTGCTTCGGGCGAATCGATAGGATGCGAGAGTTTCTGTATTTAGTGAGGTTGCCAGCTGGGAATTTGCAATTCTGATTATCTTACCTGATGTTAATTTTGAGTTTAACTGTTATTGAAGTGTAATACGACTTCTTTATAATTTAGTTTTAAACAAGGAGTTCCAGAATTTAGTTAAAAGTTCTATGCGTATTTCTTTTTTAATTTAGGTAGGTAGGTATATTTTTATAACTTACAAACTAAGGTACTTAATCGTTTTTTCTGTACTTCATTGGTTCTTTTTACTTTATTGAGGCGACTGATGAGTGTGGATGAAGCGAAAGAGGTGTGTTTGGATCGAAGCAAGTGGAAGGAAGTGGTCACTGACTACCCCAATGGGAGAGAGGCGTGACGGATATGTATGTAATGTATGTCATTGAAGGCGCAAAAAATACTTTTTTTTAAATTTAATTTCTTCAGTATCTTCGAATACCAGCTACTAAAATATCCCGTACCTATACCGAACCTGTACCTATACCGTACCTTCCTACAATCAAGACACCTCCCATTATCAGAACCCTATCTTCAAGCAGACGGTCTCAATCTCAATAAATTTATGAAAGGAATATTGCCAATAGAACCTGTACCCTTACTTTGAATTGCGTATGTTTCGTTGCAGGGAGAGATATTAGATTTAATGCTCTGATTAACAAAGCATTAATTTAAAATCAAAATATTTACTCTCGTAAATAAAAAAAGAATAGTCTATGGAAAAAAGGTACATTTCAAAGTCAAAGTCAAAGTCAAAAATATATTTATTTCATAGGCACAAAAAATGCTCTTGAAACCGTTACATTATTATATAGGTAATTTTTTTAAAGCTAGCGCTAGATTCGCAAGGTGCAGTTTCCCCCAGAGAAGAACCTAGCAAGAAACTCTGTGAGGTTGCTCTTTTCAAATAAAGTTTTACAATTCTTATAAACAGTTACACAGGTATAAAGGTACATATTTTCTATATTATAATTATTGTCCCTAAAAATTAATTTTGATCCTGCAGCATTCAAAGAAACCACAAGGTGTAAATAGCTAAAAAGTAAAGATAGGTTGAGACAGCATAACATGACCAGCCGCCACAGCAGCACCTTCACACAGGCCTCAACGCATGTGCCAGCCATCAACCCCTTCCACATATTTTAGGGAAGTAGGAGACCCGACACACAGCGCCACCGCTGCAGCGGCACAAGCGAGCATGACATGTTACACTATTGAACCCGATGACTAGCTTAATTAAACGCTGCAGTATCAAAAATATTAACAACATTTAACAAATCAACAACATTTAACAATAATAACAAAACAATACAAACAACACTTAAACAATACACAAACAAAATATTTAAACAACAGTAAAACCTAGCAACATCGACCATCAAGCAAATTCTAGCATTTATTAGCTGTTCCTGTTGAGCTGGTCAGCACGCCCCACACTCCATGCAAGGTGGTCGTTTAAATATTCGTCTAATCTGTAATAAGCCTTTTTGCAAAGACAGTTCTTAATGTAAGACTTAAATTTATTTTCGGAGTATGCTAGAATTTCTTGGGGAATTTTATTATAGTATTGCACGCAGAGCCCCATAAATGATTTATTAATTTTTGCAAGTCTAGAACAATTTGACACTAATTTGTTCCTATTCCTAGTATTAAAGTTATGCAGCTGACTATTTGTTTGAAATAGATGTAGATTCTGTCTGACATACATAATGTTTGCGTAAATATATTGACATGGCACCGTCATTATATTAATTGTTTTGAACAGTTCTCTTAGTGATTCACGACAGTGTTAGTTTCAAATTGACATTTAAGTATGTTCATAAAAAACTGTCATGTATGTCATTGTCATGTCGGGTTATTTGACATGACATGTCTCAATTTAACTCAGTTAAAGTTGTTGGTACATTATAAAACTAAATAATTACGATTCTAGTGTACCTACATAAGTAAGAAAGATTTTACAAAAAATTGAATTGCCATCGACGTATTGTTTTTCCTCCTGACGGGCCACGACCCGGACACGTCGCAGGCACGACCCGGATCTGTGTAGATAGACCTTAAGTCTAATAAAAAATCTAATCTGACATTTACTTGTCAATAACTCTTATAGAATCTCAGAGTAGGGTGAAAGCTACCTCACCTACCCTATTAATTAAAATATCTAATTAATTCACCTAAAATGGTTTTAATCAATTCCCTTTGGCTCAATTTATTAAGGTATCGGGTGACCCGCGTTAATTAGGTACTTCTTTGTGTTAAAGGATGAATCACGAATGACATGGGATTATCCCTTTATTTTATAGGATTATGATCAATTGCTACTTTATTAAAACACTTTATGAAGGTATTAGAGACTGCAGGGGACTTCGTACGCATTTTAGCAATATCTTAAAATAACACCATCACTTCTCTCTCTGTGGGGTCTGCAGGAAGAAATTTCTTTTAGAAATATGCTGTACCTTGTGTATAACTTCTCTTTTTTTCTGTCTCTATGTACTATCATCTTACAATAAACTGTTAAATAATTTAGCCTATGTGTTATTCCGATGTGCAAGCTACGATATGTTAAGTTTCATTAAAAACTGTTCAATGATTTTTACGTGATGAAGTAACAAACATCCATCCATCCATCCATCGGCACAAACATTGACATTTATAATATTAATAGGATAGAGACTGCTCGAAATTTCGTACGCATTTATCGTCATATCTCAGAAAATTTACACAATATCTTAAAATAATATAGCCTATGTGTTATTCTGATGTGCAAGCTACAATATGGTAAAGTTTCATTAAGATCTGTTCAGTGGTTTTAAGTGAAAGAGTAAAAAACATCAAAACAAACGACACGTGAATGTATGAGGCGACTGATGAATGTGGTTTAAGTGAAAGAAGTGTTTGGATCGTAGCAAGTGGAGGGAAGTGGTTTCTGGCCTCTGCCTACCTCGATGGTAAAGAGGCGTTATAGATATGTATGTAGGTGTAGTACCTACACTTGTCCTAGTCTTTTGTTCCTTAAATTTAAGGCTGATTTACATTGAGTGAGTAACTGACGTCAGTGCACTGTCGTGTCAGTACTGACTTCACTATTCCCACACGAATATTGAAGTCAGTACTGGCGCGACAGTGCACTGACACGTCAGTGGTCAATTTACACTATGGCAATACCTTTGGCAATACCAGGTCAGTTCAGTAACTGACGTCAGTTACTTACTCAATGTAAATCAGCCTTTAATAATAAAGTTAACGCTATCTATTGTAAATTAAACATAAATATAAACCAACTGTTAAGCAAATACTACTTATCAATCAATACGTACATTTAACAACCTGCTTTCAACTTATAACGACTCGAGTTTTCTATAATCGTTCGAGTACTAGAACCAGTCTAGCCTAGTCCACAAGCCCTAGGTTATTAATGCTGATCTAGATAATAATCGCTGGCCTGAGGGGGATCGTGAACGATCGCCTAACTATATTTTATACTAAATTGATTTTCAATGTAACTGGGGAAATCATTTTATACACGATTTTAATGTAGGTATATTTATGTTGATGAATGTCTTTACGACAATCCAAATATACTTCTTTTGCTTCATCAAAATGTTTATGTTAGATTTTATTTGTTCAGAACATTTTGATGGACTATTGTCAAATATCTGTTTGGTACACTTCTAATCGGCCATATCTTTTGGCCAACTATATCCGATGATGAATGTTTTCTTACTATCTTTGTTAATAATCATGTTCTCCTATTGTTGCAGTATGCTCCGAGCCCTAGACCTGGGCAGCAGTGATCGCGCGGACCGCAAGCCGGAGCCGCTGCGGTCCCCCGCCGCGGGCCGCGAGGAACCGCGCGAGCCTCCCCGCGAGCGCCGCTCGCCGCCCGAACGCGAGCGCTCCACCGAACGCCGCGAAGGTACGTACGCACCACCATCACCCGACTGATTTTAAAGGCTTTTAAAACCGGTCGTCCTATCCACTGAAATATGGTAAACCAATGTGTATGTCCGTAGCTAGTTCGTGTTCGCTTAACTTTTCTCAGTCCGCCGCGGAGTACGAGGATAGCTCCCCTCCAAGCCATTGAACCGCTCACGCGCGTCAACGTCCCAAGGTCGTGCGTGTCCTCGCCCCCCTCCCGCTCCTCTGTCCTCGTGTTCCCGCGTAACGTGAGTCTCGTCGCAGGTCCCGAGGAGTGGCCCAGCACGCCCCCGCTGAACAACAACACGACGCACCACAACAACAACGGCCCCACGCCGCTGCCGCTGCCGCCGCCGTCGCCCTTCCGCTTCGAGGACCACCGCCCCTACCGATTCGCGGAAGACATGGGGCCGCTACCGCCCGGCGCTCTCGTTGGACGACTAGGCGACTCTCTGATACCCAAAGGAGACCCGATGGAAGCGAGGTTGCAAGAGATGCTGCGGTACAATATGGACAAATACGCGAATACCAATCTCGATACGTTGCATATCAGTCGAAGAGTGCGAGAGTTGCTGTCGGTTCACAATATCGGGCAGAGGCTGTTCGCGAAGTACGTGCTGGGGTTGTCTCAGGGGACGGTGTCGGAACTGCTGTCGAAGCCGAAGCCGTGGGACAAGCTGACGGAGAAAGGCCGGGACTCGTACCGCAAGATGCACGCGTGGGCGTGTGATGAGGCGGCCGTCATGCTACTCAAGTCACTCATTCCTAAAAAAGGTACCATTCCTATCATATTTCGAGAGCTTCTACCATTGATCTGTAAATCACAACAAAATCATAAACCAGTCAATTAAACGATATTTTTCACGATGTTTGATATCATTGGTAGAAGCTCGACATGTTTTGACACCATCAATTCGCTCAAATCTTCCGTCTGGTTTGGCACGGCTTATCAGTACCTGACAATAGGCAATCAATCATGGAGGAATTCCACTGAACGTTTACTTGGCCCATTACGCAGGGAACAAAAGCCGGTCACAATTTGCTCTCGATTACGTAGGGTTGATTACAAATAAGAGTTGCGGAAGAGATTTTGTGGACTCGTTGAGGTTTGCTGTCTATTTTTGACGCTTTAAAAACTTTTTGGTATCTGATTCTTTTGTCGTTTGATATCTTTGACAGTTCTCAAACAAAAGCCGACTGAAGTTCAAAAGTTAACCCCTTGTCTTTATTTCGAGGACACAAAATCTCTTTTGCAACTGTTCTCCGCCTTATTCTTAAGTTTTAACCAATACAAAATTAAAATGCACTGTTGGACAGTCATTTATCGAACTTTTCTCGAACAAAATGGCTATCCAACGATTAAACAAATGAAGTCTGCTACAGACTAGCACCGTCTGTCCGCAAATTAACAGAAACAGCTCATTAGTGACCGCACACTTTATTTTAATGATGATTTTTATTTTTGTTTGTTCCTCACCTTGTCCTGGCCCCGATTCCTTTCCTTCTATCGCGTGCGGCGAGTGTCCCCGCCCTTGGTACAAAGAAGGGGGTGGCTACTGGGTAGTTTAAAGGGGATATGGTCAAGCTCCCCCCTACGTCAGTCGACATTCCTGGAACACGGACATACCACCCCCCCGCGGCGCTCCCAACCCACCGGCGGGTGTCAAAGGGGGTGAGGCGTCGCGGCCAAAGCTTCGACGTCCCAACTAAAATTGTTGCGTCCTGACATCGATTTATTGTTGAAATACGTGCTGGTTTTCTTAAAATGGCTGCCAGTTTCTGCAACTATTTCCCTTTTGATTTATGATTTGGAAATTTTCATTCGAAATTCAAAATTTTTGACCGTTTAGTTTTTCTTTTGAGAGATAAGAAAAAAATATTGAAAGAAAAGTAAGCGGACACGCACAAGCGTCGGCTCACACAAGACATATCAGATTTCATTTATTAGGTAGTGCACCTAGTCGCTATCGCTTCCACAAACTTTAGAACCAAAGAGATCATAATATTTACAATCAAATGAATAGACTCTTCTTAAACAAAACGCTCGACTCTGTTGTCATCCAGCTAAAGATAGCCGTGTTCGGTTGTTAATGGCAACCGAAGGTGCATGACCTTTCAAAACTTAGTTCCAAACTTATCAAGGTCACAGATTCACACGAAAGGAATACTAATAGAGTTTTCATTCAGTGGCGATTGTAACACGTAATAAGACACTTCTAACAGTTATTAGGCACCCACTTCAATCTACTTTATCAAATTTTGACAGTTTTTTTTTAAGTCTCTGACAATAGCAATAGATTACATTATGCCTGTCATGGTAGAAATTTCCCGAAAAAAACTCAATAAGAGAAACGCCCAAAAATTCGGTAGGACATGCAAATTAAAAAGAAAAGTAGCCTGTTCTCATTGTAAACCTGGGTACACATTAATGACAATGCAGGACAAAGTATAAATCGTGGAGACAATAGCGGTGTGCATTAGCCTTTGTTCCGTCGAAGGGGATGAGCTCAAATAGATTGAATTTCAGATAATTCCAAAGGGTTTTGTTTTTCTTATTTTCCCGAAATACGAAATTATTCCCGTCGTATTGTTTTTGGCGATCGATTCGGCGATTGTCGGTTGTTTTATCGCTTATTTGCTGACGTAATTGCTTCCTTGCTGCACTTTGTATTTTTTATATCTCGATTTCACCTTTTTTTAGATTATTTTTCACCATTCGTTTCAGAGCCCGATTTTTTTTTTGCTAAATGTCTATTTAAATTTAGGTGTTTCTAAGAGTCAATTTAAATATAAAATGCGGGAAAGGCGCTATCGTAACATTACTATTAAGTTAAAATAAGAAAAATACATAACTACATCAAAAAGTTAAACCTACCTACGTAAAAACTACATACTCTCTAAGCATTACAAAACCTAAATACCTCAACGCAAAAACGTCAAACTAACTCAAATCACGTATGAAACTTTTACCCAATCATAACAGACAGAAAGAGTAAGTGTTCCCACGTCCATCGGGTAGCGTGACCGCTCGCTCATTACAGTAGTTTACCTACTATTTACTAGTTATTTACCAGTTATTACTGGATCTCGCCGGTTGTTACTCGATCGGGCCGGATGTCACAAACGGGGCTTCAGAATGGGCATTTTGATTTTGATATCGCGGCATATTATGGAACGAATGAGAGATGTCAGGGTAAAAATCTTGAAGTTAATCTTTTATATCGAAAATTAAAAGTAGGTACCTAAGGCAAAATAAAAATTATATAATTTGTTTTAACGATCTTTTCTACAGCTGTGGGTAAAATGAGTTTAAAATGAATATATCGACTTACCCGTCATCTGGATATGCTGGTTATTTTGTCCGAACAGATGAAGCACTGTGGGGTAAACGTAAAAAAATGAAAATTTTTAAATTTTTACTTGAAAATTATGTGGTTTATATGTTTTCTGCTTACCTAAATAGTCGTTTGAAGTTTTTAATTTTATTTAACATAGTCTTTCGGTAACACTTTTCATGAAAAACCGCAAAAATTCTTTCACTATTCGAAATCTACGCGACTTATACTGTCATAGAGTCCTCAATACGTTTTCAAGCACTAGAAATCATACACTATGGTATCCGATTTTCCCATAACGGCCTCTATGATTTTCCCCATCAATTTCCCCGTTTCCCACGCAGGTAACCGTCCTGTCCGTCTGTCAGTTGCGTAACAATCACTGTACGTTCACACGTGACGATTCCGTTTGCAAATAACACACATAACCTCACTTTTGTATTCATGTCTTTACGATTGGGAAACCGCGAGCCGATGATGACATGTCATTTTTTTTTTCTTTAAAAAAAAGAGACATTTTTTTATTCAGAAGAGGCATAGATCAAAGACCATACAGCCTAATCGTCAGTAAATGCCAAAGACAACTAATTTTCATTCATGGATGACGTTCGAATTTTGAATCACTCAATCACTCTGATGCGCTTTTGTTTTTTCGTTCGTGTTTATTTCCAGCCATGTTTTTTTTTTTTGTAAAAATCGGCATTCACTATTTAAAACTTAATTTGATTTTACTGCGGCAATGATTTAATAATTTTAATATTTTTGCTAGCTCATTGCGAAAAGCTAATGAACTTTAATGCAAAACTAAATTTATTCATAAGTGTTGTAGTTTATTAGGAAATAAACTGTCTAATAAACAATCATGTAAGACATGCATGAATTAATTGTTATTGAATTTTATAAAAAGAGGTAATATTGTATGAGCTTCGATAGTATCTTTCTGTAGGAACCTATAAAATCAATTAACTGTAAGCTACCTTACTATTTGCTGTCAAGCTTGTACTTAAGAACATTGTTAACGTAAATTGAAAGTTTTATTATGGGTTCCGTAGCTTTTTTAGGTATATTTTCTCAGAATGCCTGGAAATACAGCTGATTTTGAATTTAGAATATTTTTTTTATTTAAGTAATAAAATTTTCAGAGCCTGATTTATGTTGCGTGGATGATTATTAGTTAAATTATAATTAGAAGTTTAATTGGTTTCTTCAATTCAGTACCTACTTACTGGAAACAGAATGATAGTTATTTAAAACTCCAATGAAGGTATGTACCTAAATTATAAAAAATACAAAATTATGAAAACCCCTAGAAACCAAGGAACCCTAAAAACGAATGCCCTATACGTCAATTACAAGTCCTCCCGCCCTTACAATTTGTTATCGCGAGTCACGGCGCAAAAAACGGCAAAAAACACATTTATTAATTACACAAGAAGGCGGGATTTGCTTGCACTATCAACTTGAATTAACTTTTTTACACTCGCCACACCGACTGGCTGGTTAGCAGCCTGATAAAAACGCGTCTTGTAAAATAAAACAACATTATACTCTATGGCAGATACAATTTCAAATTCAAAAAAAGAATCTCCGGCCTTTTGTTTTACAGATTAAAAATATTGACTTTTAAATAAATTGTAGTAGCAAATGTGTAAATGAGAACAGTGTACGGACAGTTTTTTTTTTTAATTGAAACTCTATGACATTTCGTGACTGTGTCCAGTTTTGTGCTGCCAATAATAAATCGGCGCCATCAACGTATATCAAGATACACAATAGGCAGGATACCAATAAAATTCAATAGTTTTCGCACTTACGCTCCTCTGTATAAAAATACGATGGCGCAGTACAAGTTAATAGGTTATTATTTTATTCACATAATCCTTCGTTCCAATTAAGTTTAGTTGCGGCAGTAATAATTATTGGTCTTATTACTCTTGCCACGGTTCAGTGATGAAAACGTATTTACAAACTTAACATTTCTAATTATAATTTGAAATGCAAACCTTATTTCTTCAGAATAAAACGCAACAACACTAGTTTCAACCGCAAAAGTAATATTGCACGTTAATCTTTCGCGTAATTCGTATAGACAGTATCCATAAATACAAATTAAAACTTTTAAAAACAAAACTGTACGAAGAAAATCGTTTGAAAACGGAACAACGCAGAAACAAACGAAATTGAAACTATCTTTTTAGTTTTACTCTTCAATTTTTTTGAAAAAGCAAAGAGAACGAACCCATGAATTCAAGTCCGATGTCAAACCATCAAATTGATCCGAAAAAAGAAGTAAAGAATACAAAAAGAGAACACACAACCGTTGAGTTGCGTTCGAAAATGTGTGTAGAATTTCCCGAACGAATATTTGGACGAAGTTGGTCTCTCGAAAGCGGTTGAAGCGTAGCGTGAAAATCTATTTTCAATGGCCACTATCGGCCGAGGCAGGACACCCGAAGGCTTTATGCCCGAAGTTAAGCGTGCTCGATGCTCCTTTAGCTCTAAACTCCCCTTCTAGTGCTCTTAGTTTAACGCTAAGCAAATTTTAATATTCAATTGCGCTTTTGTGTGTAACAATTTGCAAGTCCATAGACGTTTCTAACTCGATGGCAAAATCGGTGAATGTAAAGATAAATGTTTGAGATATGTTTGAAACAAAGACGACCGTTAAAAGTGTCATTTACAGAGCTCTGTGTGGTTAAACCACTAGAGCGATTCGGATGTTTGGTATCCTATAGAAGACACTAGAAATGACATCAGAATTAATTCCTAAACACTTGAGAAATTTTCCTGCTACTAAAAGCTCTATAAAGTAATATAAGAGATACGTTCAAAACAAGAATACGACTGTTAAAAGTGTCATCGCCAGAGTTCGAAATCTAAATAGAACAGATGTTTAATTTGAGAATAAAGCAGAGGTCGTTAACAGCAGGCAAAAGGCGAAACTTATCAATGGCGGGTCACGTTCGGAAACTCCGTACGGGGGACTGTCACAAGCGTTTAAAACCGTCCCAAGTTGGGAACTTTGCAAGTGTATTAACCGTGCACTAATACACTTGGACTATAGTGCTGGCGGTTTGACCTGGGGAAAAATATAAGAGTGGATTAAGAGACTGCAATACAATACAATACAATACAATACAATACAAATATTCTTTATTGCACAAAAAGATATAAGATACAGACACAAACAAGAATATAAAGAAGCGACAGGCGGCCTTATTGCTAGATAGCAATATCTTCCAGGCAACCTTAGAGTGATATTATACTACTCGCATTGAATGTACTTTCCATCTAATAGTTACTACTTACGTACCTACTAGAAATTATTATGACATTCCGAAATATAAACTACCTTAAAATAAAAAGAAATTCACAAATTATAATTTTACGTCACAATACGATTTGTATAGAATCAAAACCGTTTAAGTATTTCTCATACAGTAAATGTAAGAAACTCCCATTTTCTTCGCTTTATTGTTTTCTTCCAAAGATGAAATGAATTTACTGACTTGCCCTGAATAAGTGTGCCATTTAGCAGTTTAGCACTCACTTAATTTAGAGTCTTTTTTTTACTAATTCGCCTGGACTACATACTAGACGCGACACATCGAACGCAAATGGCCGAAAGTTCCATCTTCAGTTTTGAACTTAGAACACATTCGGACAGCGGTCGGGTTCAAATTGATTTATTTGAATTTCGAATGTGTTGTAAATTTTAGCGGGAACTATTTGCTTTTAATTAGTCGACGTTAGGTTGCCAGTGGTATCTTAATTAAAAAGTAAATTTTTCACCAAAGAGAAGATATACGCTAGGTAGAATCTTTCACATAAAATTGGTTAACAAAATCACAAACATACAACCAATATGGGTATAATTAGTTCCTTTAATCCCTTATTCACAATCCTAACAAAGTAAACCCCTTTGGGACGTCAACGTATCGAAACACCAAACAACCGGGTCAATCTATCATAAATCATAAACTTTAAAACCTACCGAAAATTTGGCGAAGGGTAATCACATAATAATTACCCGATAGACCTCTGTATCGGACAAACTTTTGGGTCTGGCTGAATATTGATGAGCCCTTTGCTTTCGCGTTGTTAAAAAAAAAACATTTGAAAACCTTTAAAATAAAAACATTCGAATTTCAAAAAATGACGAAACTTGAGTTTTTTGTGCAAAGATTTACTCGTATCGCCATCTGTTACAAAGTAGCGGCAACATTGACCTTTTTAAAGCTTCATCATTTCGAGATTTAAGGAAGATACTTGTACAGCCTTATTGAAGTAATTATACTCACACGCTTATAATTGTAAATACTTTACAATACAGAGACAGACGTTTAATTTAATAAGCAATTATCGTCGGGGTATTATTACAAAATGACATCGCCCGCAAAAAGCGGCCACTTAGAAAGCGTTTGAAAAACCAAATAGCCATTTAAGAACATTTTACACTGGAATAACTCTGGAAAAAAAATGAAATGCGTAAAAAATTATAATGTTTGGAATGGCGGCAACGTGCATGTAACGCCATCTCTCGGCGAGTAGCGCGAACTAGTGGAGGTCAAGAAATTATTTGTGGAGGAATGTCCCTCTCGGAGCGGCCCTCTTTGATGCCTTCCGACGAAGCAATCAGCCCTCTTTAAGGGCATATTTACGATTATAATACTGTGTGTTTTTATATAGTTTATGATTTTATACGTAACCGCCGCCGGCCTCGGCTTGTTGTAATAATGCCTAAGTAATTGTTATACTTGTGATGCTCTCCTCTCGTTTTCAAGCTATTTATAGATTTATTTCTCCTTATAATTGTGTTCTCTGGATTATTATTTTTAATCAGAGCTCCTTTAACCTTTTTACGATTGGTAAAAGGTGCGCTGTTATAATGATATCAAACGCCAATTTAAATTGAATCAACTTTATGAGTAGCCACTATAAACCATTGAAATTAACACTAACTTACATCTAGTTACGTACCTAAGATATACCTACTTTAATGAGCAGGGCAAAGACAAGCCATACTTAAAATAAAGCTATTTATTTTAAAGAGGTGTGAAAGTAGACATTCGCATTATTCGTCGCGTTATTTCTCGCCTGCCAGCTAAAATTAAACTAATTCTAGCTAACTAATAAAATGTTGCGTGATTTACATTTCTAACGACTTAAAAAACCTTAGCTATAAAATTTTGGAGGTCTCTCCTTATTCTTATTGATTAAAATAATAAGCTGAAAAAAGTCTGTCTAGCTAAAATAAAAAAGATTCTATTTTCGAAATTTGAAATCTCCATTGAGCAGCATCTACTTCATGATGACAACATGAAAGACTGAATTTAAACTAGTGCGAAAAGGTTGGTAGCAGTGTGTAATTAATTCGCGACCATAGAGAATGAATGTAAGATCGTCAACTGTTGATTCCAGCGCGCATAAACGAACTAATTTAGTGTTGCAATGAAACTGTTAGAACAAGGGATTTACAGAATCTTATTTTAGTTGGTCATTAGACTTTAATTGTGCTAAGGACTTGCGGGTTTCAGACGCCTCCGTAATGTTGGCAACACTTATATTATTATTTGAATTAACATTATTATGTTGGCGCCTTGTATACAGGGTGGAAAAATATTGATGGATTGTTTCTCATTAAAAAAAAACTTTTAAAATAGAACTGTGTCATAATTGAATGCAATAATTAGTTACCTACTTACCTACCGGATATCAGTCTATAAGGAAATTATAAGATATGTTTGTCCATTCTTTATTATCTAACATTAAAAAGTGAAAAATCGGGCCTTTGTGCACCAAGTCAATATCCATGAACACATCTTTAAAGATAAAGTCATTTTTAAATCGTCTTTAAAACGCAGTATTTAATTAGCTACAAATAACAATTCTCATGCAAAGCGACGCGTGAGCGAAGCAAGGCTAATAGCAAAACAGTTGATAGATCGAGGTAACAGCGATCTCCTTCAACATGAAAATAATTTCCCTAGTTTATTACTCAGCTACCCGGAAAGTGTGTCCTTTGGCTACTTCTGAAATATTTTACATGAAAATACGTTTGCATTTTGCTTAGAACATGTTGAGCTTGATAGATTAACAACTACACAAAATAACTGGACGGAATGACGCTGCTCTTAATTATTTAAGCTAAGCATTTCGTTATGCCATCATCCAAAAATATCACAGGAAGTTTGAATAGTGCAAAAATATAACTACTTAATTGCAATTAATTTTGACTCATCTCTTACACCCTGTATTCGGAAAAAACGGTCACTCATAAAGATTTAAATTTCGAATAAATTCGGATTCCGAATGCGTTAACAATACAGCGAAAAACAATAAAGGGGCATACTCATTATGTTGGCAATTATTTGAATAAAGACGCGGTCAGATGTCGTAAACACGTCGCGCGGGAGTTACTCAACGCCCACGAGCGTTTCGATTTTGGTGCGGACGAATGTGGCATCGATTATCTTTTTATTTTCGCCAAATAATTATGTACTGTAGAAGGAATGGAAATGTTTTTATTAAAGCGTTTTGAAACTTTTGGTTGAATTGCAAGGATTGAGTCTAAATTGAAAATGTTTGGGTTTTCTGCTATTCTGGATTATATCTAGGTAGACAGATAGATTTGCAAAAAAAGATCGAGTTTTAAAGACATCTTTATATTCTTACTTGCGAAGGTACTTGCGAAGCGTAGACGAAAAGATAACTAATAACAGGCATGACTACAGAACATAAACACTTTTAATTAAATAAAATAAAATGTCATATACATTTCAAAAATATTTCAAATTCAGGTGCAAAATAACCAGTAGTCAAACACACAATTAACGATGACAATTGCCTGACCTATCATGAATCGGCCACGTCCGGCGAATGGCGAACTTTTGGCGCGCAAATCGCCGGCGCCATTCCAAAAACGTAAACAGTTTTATAGGAAATTAAGTGCATCCTGACATATTATTCCACAGAATTAATTATCAGAGTTTCCTTAGCGAAAGCAAGTTGTATATCACAGGTCTGTCACACAAGATAGGTTGTTTAAGCTGTCACTTCGGACAGGATTTGTGTGCCGCCATTTTACATCTTTGCTCCCTGTCTTGCATAATTAGTAAGGATTAATGTGGAACTATGAATGAGTCGTTGTTGGACGAGTTAGGGGTTTCACGGGAAACGTTAAATGAGATCTAGATTTATAATTGCTATCAAATCTTAAATTGGTGTCAATTCATCTTACAAACTGATTTTAAATCGGTTTCGATTCGTCTTACGGCCGTTCCCAATATTCAAATTCAAATTCTTTATTTTGCACACCATAGGTTCAAAGACAGATAACTGTCCGAGATCGGCATGCCACGGATGTCACGCTCACGTAGCTGTCATTTCTGATTTATCCTTCAGAAGAATCCCATAGACTTTTTGACAGAGTAGGTTTATAGGGACGAAAAATTCTAAGACAGATAATTATTTCTGTCCCCAGTAGAGCAAAACCAGAGATAAATAGAATATTGTGAACGGCCGTTAGAAACCGATGAGGTATAAACGTACCTACTTATTTACTTAGTTCTTTATCAAAGAAATAACCTTAAATCATACATAAAACACGCAAGTGACATCAACGCTTATCAGCTAAGCGATCTATTTAAATGAAATCATTTAATTTCCAATTCAAATTGACTTGTTACCTTAACAAAGGCATAACGCAACTATTTTTCCAGTAGCTTGACACCGTGTAGTGCATTGGTTTGTTCATAGCATTCTATTGATTGCAACCGATAGATTGGAGTTTGACACGCGAGTTTGCATCCGGTCTGCATGGTCCTTTAGGAATTGAAAAAAGTGGAGTTGTTTATGGCTGGAAAGAAAAAAAAACTGCTGTTAAAAAGTTTTCATTTTTTTTTTTAATATTTAAAAAGTAATAAATATTCGTGCTAGTTATATTTGTTAAGGGTAACGTTAACTTCATAGCTAGATAAATGAATTATCATTGCCTAAATAATATCATCCCGCAGACGATCAGTAACTACGTTAGGGTTGTAGTTAGCGAAATTCGGTTAAAAAACTTGGAGCGCTATCGTTAAAAGTTTCGGATAAGCTCCCGTGGGCCGATACTAGAGGGGAGCTAGTGATGTGCCTGTTGAAAAGAGATTTTATTATAAAAACCTCTTTGGTAACTTCAAAGTACTTATTTGGCTGTCTGTTATTTCAAACTTTAATTTAGTCCCAGTTATTACCTGCTTATTATGTAGATAAGGAATATGTAGGTAAAATAACATAAAACTCATATTCTCCGAATAATAAACGTACTTAGCTACTCTCATATTATTTAAAAGAAATTTTTAACTTACAAAATGAAAATACCTACGACCTACTTTAATAATTTTAGCAACTCCATCCATCGCTCTATCCTATTTAACGTCTCATATTTTAAATTACGAATTTTACAAAAAAAGAAAATAAAAAGTTCCTTTTTCAAAAACTGCACTCTAGCTCTCAGCGGAACGCGCAAAATTGATTATCGAATCTAGTTACGAACTACGGTCGTCCGCGCGACGCTCGACGTTTTTACCTTCGCGAGGCAATGGAACTACTGCAGATTATGCCAATGTATTTTAAAAAATCTGTCTATAGAAAGTTAGGCTATTTAACTAAAGAGATTTTTGTAAGTACATAGAGACTTTATATAAAAATAATTTTGTCTATTGATTTTTGATAATTCTTCTTTCTAATTTATGGTTATTAAAAACTAAAGGTTGTAATTACGTAACTTAAAGACACCAATTATTATTCCAAGTTTCAATAGCGATTTCATCTGTCAAAATAATAATGATTGATCAGTATTTTAGCTATAATTATTTCAAAAAAAGAAAATAATAAGAGTGTAATGGCCGGAAGGCACGACGCAGCCTCTATCCAACTTAAAAATGTCGTTCTCTATTAAGTATCAAACTTAAAGTGAAAGTATCATTAAAATGTATTTACCATTGTTTTTGTCACGACATTTTACGAGTAAACGGGATTTTGGTCAATGTTTTAGAAAACTGTGAGATTTCCGATGATCGCGATTACGAAAATATTTCCTTTCATTTTGCTTAGCCAAATGTTGGGCACATTTGGCCAAACATTGGAACGTTTAGCTTCCAGACTAATAAAACAAGGTCAAACACATCATGAAACCTCTTGATGAAATGAATATTATTTCCCAAGTATCAAATGTCTGCATATATTGATAAAGACAAATTGGTCACATGATTGTCTATCACAATAGCAAGTTCCATTAACAGTTGGCTAATTATTCAAGCATCAATGTACTAATAAACGTTGATTAGCCGTGCGTTATGTGCCGACAAACCAATCAAAATTAATTGTTGATATCAATCCGATGTCCATTTGGCGTGGTTTCGAAATTGCGCTTCATTTTCGGTACATTTTGATGGATTAAATTATTCTAAGTTTGACGGGCTGTATATGACGGTTGAGATGGATTTGCATTATAACTTTATTTGAATACTTGACCTTAAATACGTAAGACGTTTTGTAAAAAACAAATCGTATGAGAATAGGCTCGTGTCGCTATAGTCGGGACGTTAAAAGGGCGGATAAGGAACACAAAATGTTTGTCAATGTTCATTGAATAAAGAAACTAACCTTTTTGCCTAAATTTCGTTTCGTGTATCTCCCGCGTTACAAGACGGAAGACAATGCCATCAAAACACGAACCTACTCCACAATTCATGTAGTTTGTGTGCTCTCGTCACTTACACCGGATCGTTCTCTGGTGAATCAATTGTGGTCGGTGCCCTCGGCGGCAGATTGCTATCTGGCACGCGATTCCGATCAGTCGGCCCTACGCACGCGACGTCGATGCCGAAACCGCCACATGAACAGCGAGAGAAACACCATAAACTTACTATAATCACATAGATTTCAATTTCCAATGAGCTTTGATCAATCCTAACGCAAATAGGTACTTGTATTTCAGATGTTTGTACTATTTGTTTCTATTTTATTACGTAATACACAAAGCTGTTCGTTACGTGCGGGAATGTCTTATTTGTACATTTCAGAGCTGCAGCGTTTAGCACCTAATTTTAACTCCCGCTGCTAGACCATGCAACTATTTCTTTTGCACCTAATTAACAATTCAAATGCGGGCATTTTTTCCGCACTCCGCAACACTTTCGAGCGGCCCTGACGTCCGCTGCCGGCGGCGGCGCGAATGCAAATGATCATCGATCTACCGCGTGACGTATGGAGTGCGCACTTCTCACCCCTTTCTTTCGCAACTACCCGACTTTGATTTACAATCGGAACCTACATCCCCCCTATTCGAATTCGATATGGCAAGTAAATTACGTAGTAGGTATAGTAATTTTTTTAACTATGTCACAGTGACACGATAATTCAGGGCACCACCCCTTACTTTCCAAAGGCTTTGAATATTCATACGGCAATAGCAATCAATAACGGCCACAAAGAAATAGTTTTCGCGTGCACGCACGCGATACAATGTCGTATAAACAAATAATTTCCTTTTTTATTATTACGAAATTATTACTCGAATTTACAATGCCCCCCGTCCGGCGATCAAAGCTTGTCAGATAAATTTAAAAACTTCGTGACCGGACGGCATTAATTGGGAGCCGAGTGGCTTTTTAAGAAATATCCATCAAAAATGCACATCGTAATGGTGGCAATAAAAAGTGATCATATCGCCGGTTCTTTATAGTTCTGGAGATAAGAAACAATTATTGAGGTTAGGTAGGGTGTGGTACTTCGATATCGAGCCTTCGAGTCTAACCGCCGATAACCAAAGGGTTGATAACATTTGATTAGATTCTGATAAATTAAAACATCCTGTTTGCTTTAACGACCTCGTTGTGACCGAGCGACTTCTACAAGGCAACAAAAGACGGTGTAATGAATCTTGTAAAACAGCTGATTACTTAAACAGCTCACGTGACTCGTGTGTAAAGCCCTTTAATAACGGCCATGTTGATGACTTCGACATTTTACCAAAATGGCGCGAGTTGCGTCATTTGATGGAAGCAACCACGAGATCACTAATTCTTTTGATATAAAATTATAATAAGTAGGTAACTGTATTTTCAAGAAATTAAATGTATGGATTACAGCCTAAAGTTTAGCTAAATAAAGTTGTATTTCAAAAGTAAAATAAACTCATAACTCTCGGATTTTAAAAACATTATCCAAGTAGGTATCTAACAAATAATAAAAATTGCCAAAAACAGTTCTGCCTACGATCATGTGTCTCTATAATAAAACGCAATTTTTTCCCGTTTTCCAAGCACGTACATGTAATTGTCCCCTCATGGGTTTGAATAACAAATCGTTCGCAAGATCAAAGGCGATTGTCGCAACATATCGATGTAGTATTGAGTGAATTTGTAATAAACTAATTGATTGCGGCTGTCCAGCGACGGGACGCGCGTGAAATTTTAATCTCCCATGATGAGACACCGATTACAATATATTTAGGAAGCCGCCAAACACAAAAGAGTTATATTTTTAAAACGTATGTCTTTACACTGGTACTTACGATTACGAACCTACATAAAGAAACAATTCAAATTTTAATACCGTTCTTTTAACGGCACGAATTACAACGAAATGATGGGAAATGTTAAATCTTAAAAATCACACCGAATGACCACTTTTACCTGCTTTTAAAATAAACAATTCTACCAAACACTTCCACAGTAAGTTAATGGCATTAAAACAATATCACATTAAACTAATTTAAAAAAATAAACAGAGCAATTAAAACCCAAATCACGTATATAGAGTTATTGTCTAACATTACGAGCTGAAATTCGAGATTATTATGGCCACAGATATTAATCTAAAAACCTTACGCAGCCATATTGGCGGCCATAGTTTTTTATTTAGATCACGTTCGCTTAGTCATAAGTCGTTAAGGTGATTTTGAAACAAAAAATAAAAAACCATAGAAGGACAGTTTGCATACTTGACGCATATGAAGTGGGTCGTGAGAAAAAAAACTAAAGCTATTCAATAGGTGTACTCGTAGGTTGTCTCATTGAAACTCGGCGAAACTTTGTAAGGTAATACGAAAAATCAGCGTCATAACCGCAATCACACGTGATTCGAACACGGAACTAGGTCTACTTGATACTTATTGTCTTTTTAACATGCAACTCGTCGACTTTAAAGCAATAAAGATTGAGATAAAAGTGCCGCCAAAAGAGTAACGACAGGTGAATGACAGTTGCTATTACCAATGTAAATTGAAATTTCTAATTGCTATCAAAATACGACATGTAATTAATGACAATAATTTTTTTCAGTGACCCAATTCGCCCGCGTAAATAAAAGTCGAAATGACAGCCAAAATCGAAAAGCTTAAAATCTTTTTGTTATTCCCGATAAAAATATTTTTAAACGCCAATAAAACTGAGTTAAAAGAAAAACAAAACGAGTTGAATGCGTCGTATTATGTTTTTTATTATCAATTAATCAAGGGTTAAGATCGCTCGATTCGCCACTGAATCTAAAATAAGCGATTCCGGTGAAATTACCAAACATACTGTCGGTTTTAAATTTAATTTAAGAACGCAATCAAATCCTTTGTGATTGTGCTAAATTGATACCTACACGTCGATGTCTTTTTTCGATGTTTTTTGCGAAAACAATCATTTTGAATTTGGAACAGTTTATTGACTTTTTAAATGCTATCATGTCATATGTCCTAACGATTTCCGCGATTTTTATATTAGATACAAGGCAGTATCTTGGAGATTAGCGTGTATAATTTATAACAAAACAACTTCCTCTAAATTATTAACCTTCATCATTAGCGTCTAATGATTTTAAACATCGGTTTTTCCTTATTATTCAAATCTTATTGAATTCTTTTTTGTTTCTTATTAAAAAATCTGTATGTAAGTATTAGTTGAAAAAATGTACGAAAATCTACTAATTATTGTTTCAAACACATCCTCATGACGACGACGACGTCTTCGTGAATGAATGAAATAGACAATGACTTGCCTGTAAAAAGACGAAGACAAAACTAAATATAAACTTAAAGATCTGCCTAACGGTTTCAGCTAATCCTTAAAGCATTTCAGCAAATGCCTAAAACTAATTACGCGTGTTAATTAAACTAATGCCTGCATATATCTTAAGCAAAATGGTGCCGTTCCATTGTCGTATCCTGACAGTATGTTGACAGGATGAACGGCCACAATATGGCGGATTTCGCGCGCTTTTCACCGACTTAGACGCCATTTTAGGATTATAATCTAAGACGATGAGTGCTGAAGTCCATTCAGTGATTATCTTCAAATAGAGAACGGAAAACGTCGCGTTCAAGTTTAGAACGGCGCGAAAAGTGTCGCCGGTGACAGATAGATGTGATAAAGAGGCTTAAAGGATTGCCGAGTGGGAAAGTTTGTTTATGTTTTAAAATAAGAAATGCTGGAATAGCCCTTACCCTTACACAAGCAAAGGAAGCACTGTTCATTCAGCTTTATAGTGATTTATAATGCAGAAAGCACGAATTCATGTCGCAAAATGTCTTATAAACTTAAATTGGTTTTCGAACAAAGTTTATAAGTAGCTAATTAAATGAGAATGTGATTTATTAGACTATTAATCGATAGAAGTTAATAAAGTATGGAATACACAAAGATTTACGTGAAATTTGGATCAAAACACAGCAACCAACTTACTATACAAATATAATGACCCGCCTAATTCCAATTGTACCAAATATAACCCTAATATTTATGACTTGGCAAGAGAATCGGAGCCTACTATATGAATCGCTCTTGCAACTATGTGTGCAACACACTTTTGCGACAATTAAAATTGCATTCGAGATCAAACTGCATTCATGAGTCAGATGCATCTGCTGTGATGATGATTAAATTAATTATTTTAGGGTTTATTTTATTCAAGATATGGGTTAGTTCTATAATTCGGTGGGGTGTTAAAGTTATCTAATAGATTTTATAAATGTCTTCAAGTCTTCGAACGTACTTAACTACTGTTCTTACATTAGTCTTTCCCATCGGGGTAGGCTGAAACCAAACACACTTTTTGCTTCATCCATATTCATCAGTCACGACCACATGTACGTTGATAAAAGATACTTTTAGGTACTAAAGTATAAATAACATAATTAATGGCTATAAAAGCATACAAATGAAGAATATTAAACTCTGAATTGAAAGGAACTGAAAGAAACAAAAGCAACGCCCAATATTCGGAAGATTTGAGCAAATCTTTTTGGAAAAAAAAAAAAAAACTACTTCTATTCAATACAAATACATCCAAACATCACTAGGTATATACCTATAGCCTAGATTATGTATGTAACAACCAAAACTAAATTTCACTTTTAAATTTCCAGTGGGCTCCAAAGATGGCTCCATCGGACCAGGATTCGGTAGACCAGAGAGCGAAGGTGATGATAGACTGGCACACATCCTCAACGAGGCATCCCACATGATGAAGACACCCTCGCAGGCCAATAACGATGATTCCAGAAGCAACGAAGATTCGAGCTCGCCGCGCACTCAGTGCCCCTCGCCGTTTTCTAATAAGGTAAGTATTTTCGGAGATTTTCGAAGGTAGACCATAGTTAAGATATAAAATATGATAAAATTTTGAGATACGTTGCCTAGAAGATACTGCTATCTGGCAGTAAAGCTACATCTGTGTCCTCAATGAGCGAAGAGTCCACCGAGGGCAACGCTCTAATAAAACATAGTACTTACTTACCTACCTATTTAGTAATTTAGGCAAGGTAAACTACGAAATTTAAATTATAGACAAATCTAGTGTAAAATCACTAAAAACGACATTCCTAAAAAAAACAATTTAATTTTCCAGGATAATAGTCAAAACAGACGGCTAAAGAAATTCGAAAACGATGACATTCCTCAGGAAAAGGTGGTTCGGATCTACCAGGAGGAACTGGCCAAGATCATGACCAGGAGAGTCGAGGACATGCGCCATAATCGTGATGGCTTCCCTGGGTATGTAATGCTCTGTACTTTTATTACCTAGTTTCTATGTAATAGTGTCAATAATTATGTACACAGTTTAATGTATTATTTGAATATGTTGATTACAAAATATCATGTGATAGTTTGGAAAAGAACAGCAAATCTAAAACTAACTTGTAGTATGTTTCCCCCTTTTTTCAGTGGTGGTATGCCTCCGCACATGGAGAGGCCTCCGGAAGACATCCGTATGGCTTTGGAAGCGTACCACAGAGAGCTCGCCAAGATCCAACCCGGTGGCAACATCCCCAATCTCCACAACCTCCCTGGAATGCCACCTTTCCCCAACCTGCTCGCACTCCAGCAGCAAGCTATGCAGCAGGCACAGAACCAGCATATGAACGGCTCTGGAGCGGTCCAAGACCTCTCCCTGCCAAAAGACAAAAACGCCAAATTGAACGGAATGACTGATAGTGATAAGGATAGACCAATGGACGCTGAAGAGGCTATACGGCACGCTGGTAGTGCGTTCTCTTTAGTCAGACCGAAGCTGGAGCCGGGACAGCAGTCGACTGGGTCTTCGGCGTCTAGTCCGCTAGGTAATGCAATCTTACCGCCGGCGATAACCCCGAGCGATGACTTCAGCAGCTCTGCGGCGGCGAGTCCGCTGCAACGGATGGCGTCCATCACCAACAGCCTGATCTCACAACCGACCAACCCGACGCATCACGCGCCACAGCAGAGGTCGATGAAAGCTGTATTGCCTCCGATAACACAGCAACAATTCGATCTCTTTAACAACTTAAACACTGAGGATATCGTGAGGAGAGTGAAGGAAGCGCTGAGCCAATATTCCATAAGCCAGAGATTGTTTGGCGAGTCCGTGCTAGGCCTGTCTCAAGGGTCTGTGAGTGATCTTCTGGCGAGGCCGAAGCCGTGGCACATGCTGACGCAGAAAGGCCGCGAGCCCTTCATCCGCATGAAAATGTTCCTGGAGGATGACAACGCGGTGCACAAGCTCGTCGCGTCGCAGTACAAGATCGCACCCGAGAAACTGATGAGGACTGGAAATTATAGTGGAGCACCTCGTAAGTATTTTTCATAAACTTTATTTATTTATATTTGAACATATACCTGATTGAACATAAAACAGATAACTTTTAAAAAAAGGCAAGTACCTAATACTAGTTTCTCTCGTTGCAGCTCTTCCACCAAACATGCACAAACCGATGCCTCCAACACAGAAAATGATCTCAGACGCGACGTCGCTGCTCTCCAAGATGCAGCAGGAGCAGCTGATGGGCGGCGGGCACCTCGCGCACATGGGGCAGCCCCCGCTGCTGCTGACGCCGCCCGGCTTCCCGCCGCACCACGCCGTGGCGCTGCCGCCGCAGCTGCACGACAACAACAACAAGGAGCGCAAGCCGCCGCCGCCGCAGCACAACCAGCCCGTCATGCGCAGCCTTCACCAGCACATCTCGCCCAGCGTCTACGAGATGGCCGCCCTCACCCAGGACCTAGACACGCAAACGATCACCACCAAAATCAAGGAGGCCCTTCTCGCCAACAACATCGGTCAGAAAATCTTCGGCGAGGCCGTCCTCGGTCTCTCCCAGGGATCGGTCAGCGAGCTGCTCTCGAAGCCTAAGCCCTGGCACATGCTCAGCATCAAGGGCCGGGAGCCCTTCATCCGGATGCAGCTGTGGCTCAGCGACGCCCACAATATCGACCGACTTCAGGCTCTGAAGAACGAGCGACGCGAGGCGAACAAGCGCCGGCGGTCCAGCGGACCCGGACAGGACAACTCCTCCGACACGTCGTCCAATGATACCTCGGAGTTCTATCACTCGAGTTCCCCGGGACCTACATCTGGCGCGCCGTCGGCGAAGAAGCAGCGAGTACTGTTTTCCGAGGAGCAGAAGGAGGCTCTCCGTCTCGCGTTCGCCCTCGACCCCTACCCGAACATGCCGACGATAGAGTTCCTGGCGGCGGAGCTGGGACTCTCGACGAGAACCATCACGAACTGGTTCCACAACCACAGGATGAGGCTAAAGCAGCAGGCGCCGCACGGTCTGCCGGCCGAGCCGCCCGCGCGGGACCAGTCGTCGGCGCCCTTCGACCCCGTCCAGTTCCGCCTGCTGCTCAACCAGCGGCTGCTCGAGCTGCAGAAGGAGAGGATGGGGCTCGCCGGGGTCCCGTTGCCGTACCCGCCGTACTTCGCCGCCAACACGAACCTGGCGGCGCTGATAGGGCGCGGCCTCATCCCGCCCGAGGAGGTCGTCAAGGACCAGACGAGCGGCCTCGACCTGTCGATGCCGCTGAAGCGCGAGCCCGACGGCGACGACTTTGAGGACGATGACGTCGAAAGCAACCTCGGCTCCGAGGACTCGCTCGACGACGACGGCAAGAACGAACCGAAAGCGACCTCGACGCCCGCCAACAACCGCTCGAGCCGCCGGAAGCCGGCCGCACCGCAGTGGGTGAACCCCGACTGGCAGGACGAGAAGCCGCGGAACCCCGACGAGGTCATCATCAACGGCGTGTGCGTCATGCGCAGCGACGACTTCCGGCGCGAGGCCGAGGAGACGGTGCGCGTGGAGCCGTCGCCGGTCCCCCGGGAGGGGGCCGCGTCCCCCGCCGCGTCCCCCGCGGAGTCCCCGGCGCCGCCCCGCACCCCCCGCCCGCCGCACACGCCGCCCGAGGACGTGCTGACGGAGGACAAGATCAAGGCCGAGACCGACGAGGACCGGTGGGAGTACTAGACCGGCCGCGGGCCGCGGGCCGCTTGGACCTCAGTGAAGTGAAGCGATATGAGTTAACCGTGCCGCGGTCGGACGTTATTTATCGTTAGCCAGTGCGCGTGCGTCCATCGAATGGAGCGTCTAGAAGTGTTCCGTTAAGATTCTATTGTAAGGCCAAAGACTCTGTATATACTGTAGATCGTTCCCGTGATACGCCGGCGTGGCCCGGACGAGTAAACTTACGATACAAAAGAATGCATTTTGCTTTAATTTTTTATATATATGTATATCTTAAATATGATTTAAGTGGGCCCGGTTCGGCGCGGATATCTGATTAGTTTAAGTCGGGGCTTCGATTCGATTGTTGTAAATAATTAAATACCAAATACGAGTAGGTAAGGAGTGGCGCCGACCCGGGATGTACATACCTAGGATAGTTTGTGTAAGATACCGGTACGACGATCTAGGGGTAGGATTTCGATTAAATTGTTAAACGAAAATTTTAAAAGTGCAATCTGATGTATATTTTAAGCTATAATCTATATTCTGAACCCCAGTTGAAAAGTATTATTATGTTATATATGAACCGACGCGGTTTAAAATATTATAATTGGGTTATAAGTTTTACGATTAAATTATGAATGTTTATTTTATATACTTGTATGTTTTCTATGCATTATTTTATAATTAGCCGACGTGGGAGTGAAGGGCCGCTCAACTTTGTGATTCTTACATTTAGCTATCTCTCGTTTCGTAGCTGCAATAGCCAATGTTCGTCTTCTAGTTTCCATGCAATGTTCTTTTCTTTTCTATTTATGTATATTTTTTAGAAAACGTACAAATCTAGCAACAAACCTACGATTAAGCAAATAATGTATTGCTTGTGGTTATAGTTTTTATTTTATTTTAGCAATAAATTTGCTTTTAATCTAGTTTCGTTTTTTGTTTCATTATTTTCTTTTCCTTTTCATTAGATATTTATAAAGTTAAGTGAGAATGTATATTGAGGAACCGCACTCCTTGCAACAACTTGTATATAAATTAATATAATATATTCAATTAATGTAAATAATATAAGGGATGCCACACTTAGGTAGTGTAATAGTTACAAAATAGATAACTAGGACGCCCAAATTAAACTTCGTAAAAGTGTAAATTCATGATTAATCAAAATTAATGTCATTCGTGTATCTCGGACAAAATATTAAAACATGTCTTGATAGATTTAGGCTCCGGATTTTAAAAATTCAATATTAAAAGAAAACAGTTCGGATTTCGACAATTTAAAAATGATCTTTTTATTACATTCTGGTTTAGGAATACCAACTACATACATATCGATGTTTATATGAACCAGTAAGATAGGAGTAAGTACTAGTATAATAGTCAATATTACAACCTTTAGGCTGTTTAACAGTTATTTAAAACCCTGATTTCTCTACAAACTGTTTTTTTAAATCTATAACACACAATAAAATACGTAAAACAAATAAATTCATTTTAAAAACATATACTTATTTGTGGACTACATTTCCAAGCTTTTGCTTCGAAATCGATATTTATAACGAATATATAATTATTATTATTGTTATTCAGTTGCTGGTTTTGAATATATTTGTAGAAACGTAAGTAACAAACGCCAAGATCACCACACGTCGATTCTCCAAAAGTTGTAATGTAACAAAGCGCCTGACATTTTTAAATAGCAACGACATTTACACGTAACAACTTTTCTGTCAGGCGTTTTAAAATTTGTTCACGAAACTACAAACATGTTCAAAAGGAGCGACGTTTATATACTTCTTACACCTTATATTGTATTGTTGAGTTGATATTGTAGCAAATAACTTTGTAAATAAGGAGTAGTTATAGCCAATCGTTATCAAACATAACGATAGTCTTAAAGATATAGCGGTAATTATTATTGTTCATATCATAATTATAAACGACGCTGCAACATTGTCTTCTTTCCGAACAATTTCTAAAGTTATTAAATTAAAAATAAAGAAATTGCTAATCTTTGATTGTTTTATTGTTAATACCTTAAACGTCAAAAATATCTGGACATGCTGAAAAAGAAAGGAAGTCAAAAGTTCAATTCTCGCAGAGCCAATCATAATGAAATTAATGAATCTTTGTTGTAGGATGCCTAAGTTACGGCCTAATCACTCTCGTATGAGAGTAGGCTCGTGCCCCTGTAGTGGGGACGTTAAAAGGGCTGATGATGATAAGTTAAGAATTAAACTCGTACGCTTGGCTAAATGCTTTACAGCATAACAATCACTAGGTATCTAACATCGACTTAGAACTCAATGCATTTGAACAAAATCAGATCGATAACTAAAAAACAGAAGACTCAATAGAATTGTGATTGAAGCAACTCTACGACAAAATAAAACGAAACTTAAAAATAAAATAACCAATTTATTAGGAGCTAAATAATACTAAGCTACTAACAATAAACAAGTATCAAGAAAAACAAAACAGAACTGAAAAACTAAGCTTCTAATTTAATCAACTTCTTCAATGACGGGCCCGTCGCTGCCACCTCGGCCGCCGCTACCCTGACGCGAGCCCCCACCGGCACCATGTAGCTTCTTCATCAAGGGAGCACAGACACCTTGAACCTCCTTCAATTTATGATCATATTCAGCTTGTTCCGCCAAAGTGTTAGCATCGAGCCAGTGAAGCGCATCATCGCATTTCTTTCTACCTTTCTCAATTTCTGCATTCGATAACTTACTACCTGCTTGCTCTAAAGCCTGTTTCACACCAAACACGTAACCTTCCAGTTTATTACGAGCAGCTACTTTTTCCCTTTGCGCGTCATCTTCCGCTTTATATCTCTGTGCATCGTTCAGCATCTTATCTATATCAGCTTGGGACAGTCTTCCTTTATCGTTCTTTATGACAATGTTCTTACTCTTTCCTGTGCTGTTTTCTTTAGCAGATACGTTCAGAATTCCGTTAGCGTCTATATCGAATGTGACATCAATTTGAGGAATGCCGCGAGGGGCTGGAGGTATACCCGTTAGATCGAAGTTACCCAGCAGATTGTTGTCTTTAGTCATAGCTCTTTCACCTTCGTAAACTTGGATGGATACAGCTGGTTGGTTGTCGCTGTAAGTAGTGAACGTTTGAGAGTGCGTGCAGGGGATTTTAGCATTTCGTTCGACGATTTTAGTCATCACGCCTCCAGCAGTTTCGATCCCGAGGGACAATGGTGCGACGTCGACTAATAAAACCGATTGGATCTTAGAATCTTTAGATCCACTCAGGATAGCAGCTTGGACAGCCGCTCCGTAAGCCACGGCTTCATCCGGATTGATAGATAAATTCAATTTCTTTCCGTTAAAGAAGTTCTGTAACAGATTCTGTATCTTAGGAATCCTTGTCGAACCGCCTACCAGAACTACATCGTGTATCTTAGATTTGTCAAGCTTGGCATCTTTGAGTGCCTTTTCTACCGGTTCTAAAGTTACGCGGAATAAATCTGCGTTCAGCTCTTCGAAACGAGCTCGAGAAAGACGAGAGAAGAAATCTATTCCTTCATAAAGTGCATCAATTTCGATATTGGCTTCTGTGCTTGAAGATAAGGTTCTCTTTGCTCTCTCGGCAGCCGTTCTGAGTCGCCTCAAAGACTTAGGGTTGGACGTCAAGTCTTTTTTATGCTTCCTCTTAAATTCATCAGCGAGGAAATTGACGACTCTATTGTCAAAGTCTTCTCCACCGAGATGAGTGTCGCCAGCTGTAGCTTTTACTTCGAAGAGCGATCCTTCGTCGATGGATAGAATGGAAACGTCAAAGGTACCGCCTCCAAGATCGAAAATGAGGACATTTCTTTCCCCTTTGAGGTTTTTGTCAAGACCGTAAGCAAGAGCTGCCGCAGTGGGTTCATTTATGATACGAAGGACGTTCATTCCAGCGATAGCTCCCGCGTCTTTGGTCGCTTGACGCTGCGAGTCGTTGAAATAAGCTGGCACAGTTATAACGGCATCTTTCACTTTGCTCCCAAGATACGCTTCAGCTACCTCCTTCATTTTTATCAGCACCATGCTGCTGATCTCTTCAGGAGCGAACCGTTTAGTCTTGCCTTTGTATTCTACTTGTATTTTCGGTTTACCACTCTCGTTTACTACTTTGAACGGCCAATGTTTTAAGTCTTGTTGAATTTTGGGGTCGTCATATTTGCGACCGATGAGGCGTTTGGCATCGAATATGGTGTTGTTGGGGTTTAGAGCCACTTGGTTCTTTGCAGCGTCACCTATAAGACGCTCGCTGTCTGTAAAAGCGACGTAGGATGGAGTAGTACGATTTCCTTGGTCATTCGCTATGATATCAACGTTACCGTGCTGCCAAACGCCGACGCAAGAGTAAGTCGTTCCCAAGTCTATTCCAACGGCAGGCATCGTTAATTATCGCAGCAAATATTTCGAATAGAAATGATTGATGATTGAGAATTTGTAAGCTTGTGAATTGACAATTACATGACTTGTCAATTTTGACGATTTTTGATGATTAATGGCTTTATCAGCCAGCCTTATTTAGTGTATAAAATAATGTAAGAAGGTAAAGAAATTATTTTTCAAAGTAGAATTTAGTAGCAGTATAGTTAATATGCCATCCACCAGCAGTTATAAAAAAAACTAATGTCAATGTCAACTTGACATCAAAACAAAGCGGATCGTCCTGAACTGACTGAACGTGTTGTGCGTCGTATTTGTTTCCAATATTAATTATTTCACGAATATAATTTACTTGGTACATTTATTGAAAAATAGTAATTTCTGTATTACAAGTATTTCATGAGAAATTGATCGGTTTTCTAGAGTCTTGCTGCGATAAATATAAACAACTTGAAACATAACCTCAAACACAGATTATTTCAATGTTTTAAAATAATTTAAGTGTTTAAGCATAACAATAAACGTAAAACAACATGCGTTACGCACAGTTAGTCGTAGGCCCAGCGGGCAGTGGCAAGGTAAGTGAATAAATAAGAAAATTATCAAAGAAATATCAAGTTTTTCTGGTACTTACTTACATTCATAAAATCTTCAAATCCTGTAATAAAATTTCACTAAACAGTTTCCTGTTTATTAAATTATTCCAGTTTTTCCAGATTCCTTCCACATTTAAACATAATTTCTCCCATAAATAAGCTCTAATCCCTCTTCTAACATAAACATTTCAGTCTACCTACTGCTCCACTTTAGTAAAGCAAGCTGCAGACGCCAACCGTGTCATAGAGGTAGTAAACCTAGACCCGGCCGCTGAGCACTTTGATTATGAACCTCTAGTTGATATTAGAGAGTTGATACATTTGGATGATGCTATGGAAGATGAGGAGCTACAGTTTGGACCTAATGGTGGACTTGTTTTTTGTATTGAGTAAGTTAATAGGATTTTTCTTTATTATAATTAAATGGGAAGTCGTGGAGGAAGCCTTTGCCTAGCAGTGGGATCTTAATGGCTAATAAAATAAATAAAAAAATAATTGCAAACTAGCCAGAGGTTGACGAAGGTAGGGAATAATGGAAGAATGCATGACAAGGCTTTGCCATTTGGACACAAGAGGCTATAAAAAAATAGAACTAGAGGCTACCTGCGACTTCATATGCATTCATCATTAAAATTTTATGCAATATCTTAAAATAGTATTGCCTATATGTTATTTTGATGTATAAGCTACGATATAGCCAAGTTTTATCAAAATCAGTTAAGTAGTTTCTACGAGAAAGAGAAACAAACATCCTCTCATCCATCGGCACAAACATTGACATTTATAAAGACTTATTCCTTCAACAGAACTCTGTTAGAAAACAACGACTGGTTAGAAGAACAGCTGGGAGACGTAGACGATGACTACATACTCTTTGACTGTCCAGGTCAAATAGAACTATACACACACCTACCTGTGATGAGGAAGCTGGTAGATACGCTGCAAAGGTGGAACTTCAGGCTGTGTGCGGTGTTTCTAGTTGATTCACAGTTTATGGTTGATGGAGCTAAGTTTCTGTCAGGTATGTTGATGAAAACTTTATTCAAAAAGAGTAACACAACGGTTTCTTGTTAGATTCTTTCCTGGGGAAAACTGGTATATTGCGAATCTAGCAAAATTGGTCTGGAAGAGATCACTTTTTAGTGATAAGGCCACCTTTGCGCACAATGTTATAGTTTTAAGTTTAGTCTGTAGGTATCTCTTTGTGTGCAACAATGTATTTTTATCTATCTAGTGATAGCTTAAGAGCATTAGATTTGCATATGAAATTAAAATGCTTGGACTTTGATGCTAGGATTGGACATCAAATGAGAACATCAATTGATGATGAGATAAATAATTTTTTTAAATACAAATCACATAGATCGTGTGTTAATAGGTCAGCTTTATCTAAGAATCATTTCGTGATCATAAATACCCAACTGATAATAGTGTCTATTTACAAGAAATAATCATTTACGTATTAAAAATACTACACTCTAATAAATAAAATATAACCACTAAACTAAACTTAACCTGTGTTAAAATGAATTACATGGGTTACGTAGAAAAAGAAAGCAATAGTAAACCTACCAAAATTTATTAAGTTTTATCAGGTATGTTGAGTATATGCACACTTATCTATCACACCCAATGCTTTTTGTGAATCTTTCTTCTAACAAGTGCAAGTAGCATATCATAATGCGTATGTTAAGTATGTGGGATCAGTCTGTTTCTAGCATAAAACCTCTTAATTAATATACAAGGAGTAGTGTAATGAAGGTATAAGGAGCGTAGTAAACAGAATAAAATTAATTATTGTCTTTTATTATTTTAGGTACAATGGCAGCTCTCAGTGTAATGGTAAACTTAGAACTACCACATGTGAATGTGTTAACTAAAATGGATCTTCTCAGTAAAACAGCAAGGAAACAACTTGATAAGTAAGTATGCATCAGTAAATACAACATATAGAGAAATATTTGTCATCTCTATCATTTTCCTCGACTTTAAGTGAGACGGATAACAATATGTACAGTATCCTACTAATATTATAAATGTCGATGTTTGTGCCGATAGGTTGATGTATGTTACTCTTTCATGCAAAAACTAATGAACAGATTTTGATGAAACTTGGCAATATTGTAGCTTGCACATTAAAATAACACATAGGCTATATTATTCATAGATATCATGATTATTTTCCAAGATATGACGATAAATGCGTAGGAAGTCGCCGGCAGCCACTAGTAAATCCATAATTTTAAAACAATGGCTTGATATTTTGGAATAAAATTAATTTCTTGTTTCAGTTACTTAGATCCCGATCCCCACATCTTACTGTCAGACATGAGAAACTCAAAATCAAAATGGCACGAAAAATACGCAAAATTAACAGAAGCCATAGGTGAAGTCATTGAGAGTTTCAGCCTTGTTCGATTCTACCCGCTCAACATAAAGGAAGAGGAGAGCATAGACAATATCCTGTTGACCATAGACAACATAATCCAATATGGTGAAGATGCTGATGTAAAAATTAGAGATTTCGACGAGTTAGATGAGGGAAATGATGATTAAATGTTTTTAAGTTCATAAATATGTTTTTTTACCAGCACCTATCATAACACAGTGCTACAAGGATCTTTTAGCACGTGGCGGAAATCGGAACTAACGATGTCATCTTATAGATTGCATGTAAATTGACATAAGATTATTTGGAGAAGTGGCCCCATTTTTTATTTCATATACAAATGAGTTTATGACAGCGTGTTAAGGTTGGCGCAAGTTTCTCATAGTTTTCTTGGTAGATGACCTGTCAAACGATAAGAAATTCCATACAAAAAGGTAGCCATTTTGCGCCAGACCAGGCACGCAGATGCAGACGGTATGCCACCTCCTTATAAATTCTATACTCAAAGTTTAACCCACGCCCTCCTCACAATGTCAACCAAGTGCCAAGATCCTTGAAGCACTGTAGTATCCAACACTGTGTCCAAAATGTAAAATTGCATCAAAAACTGCCCACTGCTTGGAATTTCTATAAGGCCGTGGCCCCAGTAGGCAAACTGTTAGCGGCTGACTAGTTTGCGGCGTATCGATTTAATACGCCCTTCCATATATTTGAAATGGAGTATCCACAGTCAGCTAGTTTTTGCTCACTGTACGCACTTTGCAGCATTACGCGCGCTGACTATCTCAGACAACGGCCGACTCCCACCAAAACTGGTGATTTCATTGATTTGAGTTTGCAGCTAACTCTTTGAGTTTGCAGCTAACTCTTTCAGTTCGCAACAAATTTGCGGCTCACTCAGTCGGCCGGTAACAGTTTGCCTACTGGGGCCACGGCCTAAATCAAAAGCATAAATACAAAAAACCTCCTTTATTCCGCAAACATAAACACATATAACCTAATTAACTATCTAACAGTACATTATTGATAACTACCATACTAAAATAACTTGCATTGTTTCATGAGTAACATATAAAATAAGCCGATACGTTTATTTAGACCCAGAACACACGGTGAAACGCAACTGAAACTGCTAGTTACTTTTGAGTTGCATTGAAGTTTCTGATTTTTTTCTGATTTCTGATTGAAGTTTTTCCTTAGAAAACAACACACGACGCAACTAGTTTGAAACGTTTCGTTTCAGTTGCGTCGTGTGTGGTTTTCTAAGGAAGTCTATAGCAGAAACTTCGATGCAACTCAAAAGTAACTAGCTGTTTCAGTTGCGTTGCAGTTGCGTTTCACCGTGTGTTTTGGCGCTTACTGGGATTAAAAATGGCGGCAAACATCTCAAGCGTCATTCAAATTGAAGGTTATTTGTGGTCTCTGTCTAGCCTGATGGGAAAGAGGCGTAACCGATATTGTATATAGGGTGACTTTAAATAAGTGAACGATAGAAAAGGATATGCATGTACTCGTGATAACAAATAACTTTTCCTATGGGACCAAGGTCGAAATCATTCAAAAAAATTTGTACTCCCCATACAAAATGAATCAGCTGATAGTATGGGAAGGACAATTTTTTTTTTTATTTCAACCTTGACCCTATAGAGTCTGGCTAATGAAAGCTGATACTGTAAAAGCGCGGCAAATTTAAAAAATATCAGTATAGCAACCCTAAAGTCAACCACAACGAAACATCAACAACACGCCATCTTGTTGCGTCAGAGATAGGGATACCATATACTGATTCTGATTTTACCAAATCTTTCGGAAAACAGGTGAAAATAAATTTCTTTAAAATAAAATTGCCAAGTTTTTCTCTAGTAAATAGTGTACCTAATTAATTAAGCTATTTATTAGACCAACTTAAGACTTAGTGTTGCTCTTGAAATGATCCAACACGTACATACGATACTTATTTTTGATGAATACAATTTTAGCACACGTACGAATTTTTAAAACTCATTTTATAAAATGTTAAAAATGAGTTTGTTTTAAAAATGCCTTTTTGGAATTAATTGTTCCTAAGTACTTTCTGTTTAAAATACCCCAATTTGTAGGGTAAATATCCGATGGTAGGAACACTTTAGTGTTGTCATATAAAAAGTTTGCAAAAAAATCCAGTATCTACTTTCGTTAGCCAGACTCTAGTAAAAGTTGTTTGTTATCACGAGTACATGCATATTCATTTCTATCGTTTACTAATTTAAAGTCACCCTGTGTAATGGTGCACAAATTACCCCCACCACGTCATTTCAAGCTCAAAATCCTTACCGTGGACTACACTACGTATTTCTGAATCACTTAGTTGCAGAAAGATAGAACTGTTTCCCCACCTAAAGATAAAATTTATCTGACAGATATTTTATACCTGTCTGCCTAAGACGTCATGTTTAATTAAATAAACATAGATTTCGTTATCAGCCCATATATGTCCCCACCGAGGGGCACGAGCCTACTCTCATACAGAGAGTGATTAGGCCGTAATCCACCACGCTGGCCAAGTGCGGGTTGGCGGATTTCACATACACCTTCGAATTTCTTCTCTGGTGTATGCAGGTTTCCTCACGATGTTTTCCTTCACCGTTAGCAAGTGGTAATCTAATAAATTGATCCGTACATGAGAAATAAACTCAGAGGTACGTGCCCGCACCAGGATTCGAACCCGCGCCCTCGGAGTTCGAGGCAAGCGTTCTACCAACTGGGCTACCACCACTACTAAACATATATATTATAATAGGTTTATCTGTCAGTTATATTTTATCTATAGATCGTGACCAGGCCCTAAGTTTAATAACCATTAAACATAATGCCGTCTTCTGATTTAAGACTATAATTGTTTTAATGACCTTTTATGCAACGGATTGTTAAGTTATAATCAAGCACAACTAATTTCATGCATTGTTTCAAATGGAATTCTATTTTCAAATTGGTACGATATGAAGTTCGCGAGTATTCCGAAATAAAAATGGCGTCTTGGCCTTGACCGTAAAGTATCATCATCATCATTAAACTTAAGAGCTTCGCTCTTGTCGGTGGAGTCTACGCCACTCTGTTCTATTTTCTGCCTTCCTTTTGAGCACCTGGTACGACACAACTTCTATCCCCTTTTTCATTTGATCTATGTAAGTTCTAAAGTAAATGAATCATTATTCTCTCATTTTTCTCAAGTCTTCAAATCTAAATTCTTTCGAGCCCACATTCAAAAAAAGAATACTTTTATTATTATTTTATAATTACCATTATCCGTTTCACAATTGACAGATAAGATTTATCTGCCAGATATTTTATACCTGTCTCTGTCTTAAACGTTATGTAAATAAACGTAAACGTTACATTTGTTTTATGAAATATACATAAGTTCATCTCATCATCATGTCAGCTTATGGACGTCCACTGCTGGACAAAAGCCTCCCCCAAGGATCTCCACAACGACCGATCTTGCGCTGCCCACATCCAACGGTTTCCAGCGACTTTAACCGAGTCGTCAGTCCACCTTGTTGGAGGCCTTCCCACACTGCACACAAGTTTATCTGTCAGTTAAATTTTATCTGTGGGAAATGAAACGGGCAATTAGACTATCTCTCTCTAATACACTTCAATAAAAGATCAGTGGGCTTAGCTCGGCGTGCCGCGACAATTATCTCACGCATACTGTCCTTATCACATTTAAAACTATAGACAGAGACGTAAGCGTGACAAACGCATGACAACGTCTTGTCACGGAGTGCCATGCTAAGCTAGCAGTACACACTGCTAGCGAGAATCAATCGCTTGTTACAGTGCTATAAGGATCTATTGGCATTTGAGTGACGTTGTCAGGAGGGCGTGGGTGGTGAATGACAATTTACAAGAAGATATCGTTAGTTCCGATTTTCGTCACGCGCCAAAAAATCCTTGTAGAACTGTAACTTCTGTGTGAACCGATTGTGATAGGAGTGGCTTGATATATCTCCTATCGTTAATTCAGACAATATCTTTAACACTTCGACACAAAATCATATGTATTTCTGGCAGTGACTTTACACAATTATATAACTTCATTCATCGAGGAACACAACATTTCACCGTGGTATTATCCAATCTCCAATACACAACTTTAAAATTCCATACACATTTGACTATTCGATAGACATTCAATCATGACCACGCTTTCTCGCAAATGCAAACCAAAAACTATTTAATATATAACTCTATACGTACGCAGTTCAATTACAGGTTATTTAGAACCCAGACTAAGTGTAAGTTTCACCAATAAAATTTAACTGACAGATTTATACCTGTCTCTGTCTAAAACGTCATGTTTTATGAAATAGATATAGGTTTATCTGTCAGTTGAATTTTATCCGTAACTGGTGAAGCTTGTCCTAAATTATTCAATACGAGACACTCGATAACCGACTAACATTCAAACTCAGAATCCGAGGTGACACTACCAGAAGATGTAGTCAAGGAGTGTGTGCACTATAAGTCATGTTGGTCGACGAAGTGCGCGAGCGCGTCGGTGATGCTGAAGACGTACATGTGGCAGCCGAACTGCAGCAGCGCGCCGTGCGGCACCAGCGCCGAGCCCTCCCACGCCGCCGCCGCCGCCGCTGCCCGCCCGCTGCAGCCGCACTCACACTCGTCGGCCGCGGCGGATAGCAGGGAGCCGTTTATTCTGTAGGGGGGTAGATATTTACACTTAACAAATAGCAATTTTATAAAAACACCATATAATAAATCGAGACGCGTTTAACTCGCTCATTGTGATTTCGTGAAATACATTTTGAAGTTATTTCGTAATATGAAAAACACAATACCTAATGAAGGAATCTAATTTCAACCCATCACTGGTTAACAAAATACCGTAAATTCCAATAAATGAATAACCATCATAATCCACTGATAATAAAAACCGTATGCTGATTACATAATCCTATTTTAACAAAACCAGTATCCTTTCTCTAACACCAAGACTATCCATCTAGTATCCCAACTACACCATATTCATTCAGATAGTGATACTTTTCCAAACACCCTGTATAAAACAAATCCAACCTGTGCGTTTTCCCCGCCCTCCCCTGCACGATCCCCCGCAGCGGGCGCGTGAGCATCTCGTCTTCAGCTCGAGGAGAGTCGGCTAACGTCGCGTCGCACGTGTACAGCACGCCGTTCACCACAGATCCATACTCTGAGTAGTTTATCAGCTCGAAGTGCCGGGTCACCTAAGAGTATTACAATGTATTTATTCATAGTCAATTTATACTTACTTGCGCAGAGTCGAAACGAAACAAAAATATATTTGAAATAAGTTCAATCTTAAAACCGATCGAGCGTAAGCACGAATTACTGCTGAGATTTTAAAAACATTGCTTTCATGCAGTCGCACGAATGGACGTGTCTTATTAGGTCATGAATATAAGAAGTAGTATGTGCGTTACGTTGTGGAGTTAAGGTAGAATTTCTTATGTTAATATTGGATTTTCGTTTCGCTTCGACTAGCGTTATTATAAATTGCCCCCTTCATTGTTAACATAAAAGCTACGGCTACATGAGGACGTGTCAGATTTGTAAGATAAGAAGGCTTTTTTACTATTTTGAAATGAATAATGTATTCTCGTATGAGAGTAGGCTCGTGCCCCTGTACGTAGACTTGTATGTACTATTTAGTAATGAATATAGTAGGTACCTCATCATAGAATATAGTAGCGTGCGTGGACGACACGTGCCGACAGCGCGCCGCGTCCAGCGTCACGTCGCAGCCACCCGCTGCTCCCACCGACAGCGACGACAGCCGCATCGCCACCGTGCGACCCAGACCGTCGCCTAGACCGTTCCTGGGGGGGAAGGAAGTATTTAAAGAAAAAGTTGAAACTAAATGAATTAAAAAAACTGTAATATGAATGTATATTGTTGAATGTAAGGAATAATATAAACGAAAGATTTTATGAAGTGTACATTTTATTTAGCAGACTTTAATAAATGCTGCTTAGTGTTGTGTTAATTATAATACAATTTAGGAAAATCGATGGCAAAATAAACTTATGTAAAAACTACCGTTATTATGTTTACACAAGTCAGCACACTTATCACACGCAACGTGGGACAGCATTGAGTGTGACAAGGTGTGTTTCTAATCATATTATTTCTAATATACGTACATGGGAACAGTCTATTTATATCTTTAGGTACAACGTATAGGTATGGTACGTACTTGTTAGGCCTTATGACGTGCGTGAGCGTGGCGCGTACGACGCAGTCCGACAGCGAGTGTCCCGGAGACGCGGGCGGAGGCGGCGCGTGCACAGACACCCCCCCCCACACCGCTCTGCAAACAAACAAACAACGGCAACGTTACAGGTAAACCTATGTCTATTTCATAAAACATGACTTCTAGACAGTGACAGGTATAAAATATCTGGAAGTTAAATGTTATCTGTAAAGGTAAGCATTAACTACGACATTTTCCCGAGCATTTCTGTGTAATGAATGTAACGTTTTTACGAATGGTACAGGCAAAACCTAATACGTTTAGTTCGTAAAAGGAACATTAGAACATATCATACAGCGGCTCGTTGTTTTGTTACAAGTAAATGTTGTAGTCTATAGTTTGTATTCACCTTTAAGTGGTGACACTGGCCCTAAGTTAACTAGCAGTTAAGTATGATACCTGGAGATCTTGTCCCGGTCCGCACCGGACAGCAGCTCTGACGGCAGCGCGACGTGCCGGAAGCCGTACTTGGCCAGCGACGAGCGGTCGATGGAGCGCGACACCAGCGCCTCCGCACGAGCTGACAGAGGAAGTCCTCGCCAGCCGCCTACTAGCTGACCGCCTACTAACACCTGCACGGACACAGCTGATACAGTTTCTTCAAGGACAGCACACGCCGGTCATATCGAGATAGTATTGAGTGCCTTTCCACCAGAGATGTGCTATGCTACGTTGCTATAGATGCGATGATATCCACCAATAATATTCAGAATGCCGTCATATTGAATGAAGATTATTGGTGGATATCAAACGCATCCATAGCAAGAGCAACGTAGTATAGCACATCTCTGGTTAAAAGGCACCCTTAGTATTTATATACAGATATCTGATAAACTTCTTTCCCATTGAAGTACACAGAGATGACTTCCCTCCTTACTTCAATCAATACACCTTTTTTCTTCATCCACATTCATCAATCAATAAATAAAAAAATCAATCTTCCATAAATAGTATTTATGGAAGATTGATGAATATTTATTAAATACACGTCGGTTTTGGGTACCTAACCTACTCTTGATTTGGTCTTTCTTTAATGAGTCCCCGATTTGATCCATCTTTTGATCACACTTCAAGATTTGAACCTTCTTGGATTCTTGGCCGAAGGTTTCAGCCCTAAAGTACCACATACCTGCTGCAACCGCTGCCACGCCAGTAACTTGACAAGCCGCTCATCCAGCTGCTCGAGCTGATGGTCTACAGCCCGCAGCAACTGGTCAGCATCAGCGCCAGCCCGGAGTGTGACCCTGGCAGTCCTCTCCGTCACTTTACGTCGCTTCACCGCCGCGGTTAGGTACTCAAAGTCCGAGTCAGATAGCGAATCGGAGTCTGTTGCTTTATCTGGCTGTAGGTGGAAAATGGTTGGTTTTATTGTCAGCCATTTTTAGGGTTCCGTACCCAAAGGGTGAAAACGGGGTCCTATAACTGAGACTTGGCTGTCCGTCTGTCTGTCACCAGGTTGTATCTCATGAACTGAGCCAACTGATTTGCTCTACCTATAACAGTTTTTGTGAACAAGCAATTCACAAAAATTAGCTTATCTTCACAATAAGAGACATGTCGGATGATGAGAGAGGCCTTTGCCCAGCAATGGGACGCACGTGGCTAGATTAGATTAGATTAATCACAATAATCCTGCATTTTTCATTTCCCTTTACCTTATTATCAGAAATAGCCTGCAGATCCTGTTCAGCATCCGTACTGGAGGCCGGTCTGAGCTTGGTCTCCGCGTGAGGACAGGGTCCCGACCCCGTATACTGCGGACACTCCAGGTTCATGCAGATCGTGTGTTTGGGGCCGTCTTCGCTGTCTGATGTGTAGTCGCCTGATGCTTGAAGGGTTTTGAGGACTGATGGAAAGGTGTGTTTGGTTAGATTATTTGTTTCTCTATTAGAGGCAGCCTGGGACATCGTACGCATTTATCGACATGACTTATACACAGGATCCGGTTCAAAATTGTCTTTCCTGTTCCTGATGATTAATGATACTTGAGCATCTAATCCTCAAAATGTTTATGTAGGCCAAAACTACATCGGGCACAGGTTATGCGGATATAAATTAAGTTCAGAAATTAGCATCCCATGTCCTTAACTTTCAGGAACAGGAGAGACATTTTTTGTTTTCTGTCTGTATGACCCAATTATCTTAACGTATCGTAAAACATTCTAATGTGCAAAATACAATATTGTAAAGTATCATTAAAACCTGTTCAGTGGCTTTCGCGTGAAAGAGTAAGGAACGTCCATCCATCAATCCATCGGCACAAATATTGACATTAATCATATTAACAGGATTTGGGTTCTGTAAGAACCGAATAACTTTTCTAAGCTATTCGGTTATAATATCTCACTAAGATCTTCCAATGCTTTACCAAAGGGAATGGTTCCTGATTATGGACTTTTATATGAAACTTAAGTTTAGATAGCTCTGACTAAAGCAGCGACGTCAATTCTTGTTTTACATGAATGCATAGATCAACATCTTATATTCCCCAAGCTTTACGATGTGTCACATAAAGCTCGACTTTTTCGTAATCAAGCTATATCTAAGGTTGATTGATCTAAGATTACAGTATTCATACCTTTCTGACATCGTACATGTTCCCTGCGCGAGGGCAGCAGCGGCGGCGGTCGCCGGTAGTGCGCGCGCACCATGTTTGGTACTACAACGCGCTCGCGGCCCGCGCACGGGACCTTTATCCTGCAATTATAATACTTTCAATTATAATGCGTTTCATAGAATACTTCCTGTGCCGCCATTTTGGCAGCATTGAAAATTTATACTGCCACATTACCCTCATTGTGTTTCGCAATAAAAAAATTAAATGCTACCAATATGGCGGCATAGAAAGTATTCTATGAAACACACTCTACTTAATGCGTTTTTGAAGTTGCCATCTGATGTTCACGCAAGTCTTTGTACGTGTTAAGTTAGTTGAAAAACAATATGTCGGCCATCTTGAATCATCCGCCATATTGGATTTTAATGACAGTTTTGTTTCGTATTCCCAAACACCACCTAACTTTAGATTTTTATTTATTTATTGAAGATTTAGAATGAAAGTATCTTTGATGGCAAGCTGACATCCACATAGACGACTAACCGCTGACTTAGTAACCGCCATATTGCATCAGTAGTCAAGTTTTTTCACAGACTAAAACAAATGACGCTATCAAATATTATTAAAACACTCACCTAAACGGCGGATTAGTCTTCCTAGCCCGTCGAATGAAGTCAATCTTGATTGCGTGTTGGTCGACCGGGCCCGAGAACTGATCCCATAGAGCCACGCGCTCCGTCGCTGATATCGAATTTACTAGTTTCCAGTCCTAGAAATAGAAGATTAGTTAGCTATTGTTTTTGAGTAATAGAAAAGTCCTACTAATTAATATAAATGTCAAAGTTTGTGCCGATAGATGGATGGATGAATGAATGGTCGAATGGATTTATGTAAGAATGAATGAATGGATGGGTGAATAGATGGATGTATTGATGGATGAATGAATAAATGTATGGATGGATGGATGTTGTTTGTTACTCTTTCACGCAAAAACTACTGAACAGATTTTGATGAAACTTGGCAATTTTATAGCTTAAACATCAGAATGATACATAGCCTATATATTACTTTGACATATTGCGGAAATAAAAAAGTCAGTTCTGTCCAACAGAAAAACTTCTAGAAGATATTAATCTTAACTGTCATAAAAACGTATTTAAATAAGACTTACAATGTACTGCTCGACATGATTAGGACACATCCATCTGCCGGTAGGTAGCGCTGTTAGAGGGGGGTCCAAGCAATCCTGTTAAGGAAAACATGAAATCAATAAAACTTTAAAGATCCAAAGTTGTAGGTAAATACAAACACTTTTTATTGCAATAGGACTCAAAGCAAGGTAATTAATGATGTAGCAATATCAGGCCTTCCTAGTAATAACTTCTAGGCAATCTTAAGATCTGGGTAGTTCTTTATTTATCTGTGAGTGAAAAAATATATCATTGCATTGTTTATCATGGTATTGATCAGACAAAGAGCTTCTAGGCAGACTAGAGGATCACAAACTTAGTGTGTCTACTGTTCACTTTGAATAAAAAAATATATTTTTACAACCCCATTTTTTCACCTAGTTAAGACTGCTAAGCCTCTACTCTACGTACACAATGCCACGGTTTATTTCCTTGCTCTCTCAGACCACCTAAACCATCATCGTCAAGTACCTGATGAAACAGCAGCGGGCAGTAGTCGCACTGCAGCAACGGCGCCATCTTGCACGTGCCCTGACACACGAAGCAAGACTTCGCGGGTAGAGGCACGCATCCCGAACCGTCCACTGTTACCAGGGACGCATTGCCGTTTTTACTGCCCTCTGGAATAAGGCAAACAATGTTTTTTTTTGGCAAGACATATCTTTATCCATACAAACTTGGATACATGGATAAAAAAGAACTTAAAGGTAATTCATATATGTTTATGTTGATACATGGCCAAAAAATACTTACTAAATAATACACATACATACATATCTGCCAAGCCTCATACTCCTCGGGTATACAGAAACCACTTGCTATGATCCAAACACACTGCTTTCACTTCATCCACATTCATCAGTCCCGACATACATGCACAATTGCACATCAGTTTAGGGTACTCTTGACTTTGCCTTTGTTTAACAAGTCCTTGCTTTGACAGATACCTACATTCGCATTTGTAGTGTGTTTCGATTATAGCAAGTGGAGAGATGTGGTATTTGTCTACCCTGATGAGAAAGAGACTTGACGGATATGTATATATGTATTGTTAGTTGTAAAATATCAACGCGTATCACTATTAGTAACAGTGAAGAGTACAGCACTAGAGACGCGAAGATGGCGTGACAGCTATCCCCCCCTCTCTCTACCAACCATGTGCGCACGCGACGTTTTTCTTATGTCCAAAAAATCGAATAATATTATAAACTATTATTAAGTACACTAACATTATTCTTTTAATAGTATATACTAAAATACCAACCTTTATCAGTCCCAGGAAACAAACAAGGCACCTGCATCTCTTTAGGCAGCTCAAACTGCTTGGGGTTCATGATCCTGGCTGCTTTCACCAGAACCTCCATCGGAGACAGCTCCTTCTTCTCACCCTCCGTTTCTTTATCTTTATCTGCAGCTTTATCTTCCGTTTTATCTTTCGGTTTGTCATCTTTCTCCTCTTTGCTGTCTTTGCTTTTCTTTTTGTTGCGGAGTGATCTGTTTAAAAGTTAATTAAAAGAATTACAATGACTTGTTTGTAAGCATTTTATGAAATAAACACCAGTTTTTGTTTAGCTATATTTATTATATGATAATGTTGGTATGGTCAAAATATGCTTGCTTTAATCCATTTGATTACCGCAAAGAATATAAGCTAAATATTCCAATTAGAATAAACTAAAGCCTACATCATACTTTACCTGTAATTTTCTGAGAAGAATGATAAAATACAATACAGTTTTCTTTTAGGTATTTTAAAAAAACCTTACCCTACAGTTTAGATACCATAAAGGATTCAGATGTGAAGCTGTTGAAAATGAATTCATTTTTATTTTATTTATTTATTAAAACTGTATATCTTATACATGGATCTTTATTGAACAAGGCTGTAGTATGTTATCTGTACTCTCCTATTTATAACAGTCTGAAACCAAAAACCTAGACTTGACCCTGGACTTGCCTGGCATCATCAGCAGGTGATTGCGCGCGGCTGGAGCGACTGCTGGCTGGTTTCTCTGCATCAGACCCTCGGCACTCCTTGCACAGCCACAGGCCTGAAGGAATGTCGTTCTCGTCTAGGGGTGGGTCACTGAAAGAGTTGTTGGTTATCACTCAATTGTTCAACATGGAGTATTGTAAAGCATAAGCGTTCATTGTTGACCCTTTATGAATGACAGAATGGTCATTCCAACTAGAATAGTTTCAGTCCAGTATTTCAATGTTCTCCTTAGAGCCTTCATGGTGTTACCTTTTGTCTTTAACATTTGTATTGTAAATGGAGTTGGACTGATATCATTTTGAGCTGTGTAATAAGATGAATATTCTACTTTTTGTTTTTATAAGTGTTGTTTGTATGTAATCTTTTATTTTTACTCATACTAGGATGCAGTAAGGTTTGGAAACCTTGATATATGTTCCCTTGAAATATTATTGTTTGTAACTAAATATTATAATTACTATTCAAACCTTTATAGCTAGAGTAATACTCATTCAATAGGATTACCTAGAACTTGGTTACCAATATGATAACATTGATAACTTACTAGCAACCAAGATGGAAGCTGGCGGGACAGCGATCACAGCATATCAGATCGCCGCCTTCGCCACAAGCGTCACAAGAATCATGATTGTGGCCCTTCCCAGGCCTCTTATAGTAAGGATGTTGCGGCTTCTTGTTCTTCTGGCCATTACCTTCCTCGTCTGGCGGCTTTATCAACGCCCGAATAAGCTACAACAAGAAAACAAACCTCAAACTAACATACGAAGACCTCAAGTTAGGATAACAAGCCAAGCAACATAAAATGGCGCCATAAAGGTCCAACTTCTCAACAGCAGTCTTATTGCCAAGAAAAATCAACTAACCGGCATCAAACCGCCTGAAGTATCCAGGTCATACGATACGTTCGACATTATTAGTGCTTATAGTATCTTCAGGTTAGAATTTTATTCAGCAATTACACAAGTAAAAGCTGTAAAAATAAAATCCCAATTCGACTCGACGTGCGGCTGCTGAAAAGCGTTTAAGGATACATTTCTGCCATAAATGGATTTCACTCGATATTTCACAGTATTTAGTGAGTTACTTTCGCCAATTTAATTGGAAATTGTTTCAATATTATAGCAAAATAACATCGAATTCACCGATACAAAACCGATTAGACCGATTTGCTAAATAAAAATGGCTACCGTAAAAGTGTTGCCAAAATAGTGGCAAAGATTGGGCTGGTTGAAGGACTTATTGTCTCCTCCTTTACATCGTTTAAGATAAATATAGTGTGAATTAAATATTTTATAAATAATACAAAGAATTTTTTGCATTAAACCATTTAATTAGATATAAAAGCTTTGTTTCTAAATAAAAAATGATATTCTTAAGTTGCTGGTAGCTGACCTGCAAAATAAAAACCAATAACGTTTCAGTTTTGGAAAAAAATGGCAACTAATTTATCGAATGTCAAAAATATAAATACCCTACTCAATTAAATACTTGAAATGGTAGAAAAAGTCCTTTATTTTCTTTTTATTCAAAGGTCACAAAATATTTATTTATTTTTGTAGATTCCAGTCATCATCAGCCTTTTTAACGTCCACTACAGGGCACGAGCCTACTCTCATACGAGAGTCAATAGGCTGTAATCCAAGATGGCATGGTATGGTATCCGATCCGTACATGAGAAATAATGAGAATTAAATCTAAGAGGTACAGGCCAGGGATCGAAACCGCGTCTCCAGGATTGGAGGCGGGTGTTCTACTAACTAGGCTACCGCTCACATTGATTCAAGTTATCACATAGTATTCATCACTTGTTATAAAAGCTGCCACAAACCAACCACAAACACTATAGAACGCTCTGTTTGTGCCAATGGTTTGTGCTAATAAAGTGTACGAGCACCAGGCTGAAATAGTAGGTATTTGATATTATTATCTAAACATATAACAACGAAAAGGCAACAATCAATTTAACTTCAATTTTTAATTCATCCAATTCTTTTAACAATAACAATGTAGGTACCTACTACTTTCCAGCATGATTTGGTATAATGATCTAAGTATTAATACTTTCCGAAGTGTAATCTTCTAATAGGTAAATACCTAGTAGGTAAGTAGGAAGGTACATAGGTACCTACGTGGTAACTACCTACCTACATAATGTCTTTCTTTCTCTTAGACCATAATGGTCTAAGTTCTTTCTTGACTTCTAGCTACGACCAAAATTAAGTAAGTATGACTACAATGCAAGTACCATGGAAATCGTTCCTAAAAGTTGATTCATTTATACTACTAGCCTACTATAATATTGACTTATTTACTTACTTAATTGACTTGGTTAAAAGCAGAAAAGAATCTGTTTATATTTGAGTTTTAGTATACTTTAAGCTGGACAACAAGCAAGACTATTTAATTTTTGAAAGCGGATGTCAACAGTAGGAGATGTAGTAATAACTCGCAGTTATTTAATGGCAACACTACAATAACGGAAGTTGCCATTTGTATGACGTCATGGGCGGAGTTTAGTTGAAGATCGAATTCGGATTCGGTTGGCGGGCGCGGCCATCTTGGTGAATTAGTGACCTGGCGATTCGGTATTAGTTAGTGAAAAATCATTTGTCATCCACAATGTCCGAAAGGGAAGATAATGTGTATAAAGCTAAGTTAGCCGAGCAGGCTGAGCGCTATGATGGTGAGTACTTATTTTCCTTTTATCGTCAGGATATGAGGGTGAAAATTCTTCTGTATTTTCGCCGACAGTTGAAAGACGATTTGGTGATAGATGGGAGAAATGTACCCGTTGCCAAGGCCTAGATCCTCGGTTGTACCCCCTTTTTACGATAAACGTCCCCTATGCAGTCATTTCTCAGCATTTTATTAGAGAAACTAGTAAATCAATGGCATTCGTTAGGCTTGGTCAGCGATCGATGCGTCATCCGCCGGTGGGATGCCCTTTACGTTTTTTACAGAGATAAGTCAATGAAGAACCTTTCACCTTACTCTCAAATGATCTGAAGCGTTGAAAGTCTTCGTTTTTATCGTTTGGGCAGGGCTTTCACGTGTGACACTTGAAATTGCTATGCAAATGATTGAGAAGAAAAATTGACACTAATTTCCTATCCTTGGTAAAATCGATGTCATCGAGTTCGTTCATGCATGTCGCACCTTCGTCAGTGAAGTGGTTTCGGGGTTCGCTGTGGAATATTCTAGGTTAAAATGAAGTTCTAGGTCGATAGGAAGGGTAGGATTAGTGTGTGACGCCTTGTTTTCACCTATTGTTCGGGGCTTAACGCCGCGAGAACTTTGATGGGAATCACGTCGCACTGCATTCTTCTAAAATAATGAATTAAAACATAATCTTATTCACAGGTCGTTTAAATAACCGACATTTGCTAATGATTTAGTTTGCAGCTTACCTATATGAAACTGGAAACCCACATGAAAAGTGTCACAGGATAATCAATAATGTAGTAGTACACTTGAGTAACTAACCTACTTGTACTCAGAGGAAACTACATAATAATTATACACATAACAATATGATGTAAGATGGGAGATAAATGATAAAATCAATATGTGAATGACAGTAAGATAGAACTTGCTGCTTTCATGTTACCTACTTGAACACAATTTGTGGGTCTACTGAATATTAAATCAATAAAAGTCCTGACTTGCTTTTGCTAAGTTTTTCTTTTTATCATGTGTTAATTATTCCAGTAGAAACAAAACCTCACCATATTTCAGGAGTCATTAAGCATGAATAAATAATATAAAAAGTATTCATGAAGTGAATAATATGAATAGAAATAGTGAATTTTATGGAACTTAACAGTAACATACCATAAAACATTTTGAAACTTAGAAGCATTTATTACTACTTTCACTTGATTAAATGTGAAATTAATAAGAGAACTTTCTAGACCTTCATGCAAGCTAATACTGTGAAAGCACCTAGAACCTTTTGTTTTATGGAACTGATATTTGACCTGCAGTTCTTAATTTCAACTTCAAATCCAATGAGATCACAAAGAATGCAACCCAATTTTTACCCAATTTTTCTTTACTAAAGTTTTTCTGACTATTAATAAAACTTGAAAAGGACTAGAACATTAAAAATGCAGTGACCTGCATTGGTGATTGGAGGTTATAGAATCTAGAATTGCCATTTCACTCAACAATCAACCACATGCACTTGACACTCTTACCTTTGGATTAGGTTTAAGTTATTTATTAGCTATTCTGACTACTGGGGGCTATAATTTCCTTTTTATTTAATAAAAAAAGGTATTGGCTACAAAAATATAACGAAGCATGTGATAGATATCATCACCTCAAGTCCTAAGGGCATATAGCAACAGAAGTAACACTTAAATCCACATAAATACATCTGTAGAGTGCACAATATATTCTGGATGTTAAATATGGAATGCAATGATTGCTCCTTACCACAATATTCTTTAATAAATCGCATTTACAGTGATTAACAAAAATTCTCTTGAATAAATTCCAGAAATGGTGGAGGCGATGAAGAACGTGGCCTCCCGCAACGTGTCGGACAATGAACTCACAGTGGAGGAGCGAAACCTCCTGTCCGTGGCATACAAGAACGTCATAGGTGCCCGCCGCGCCTCCTGGAGGATCATCTCCTCCATCGAACAAAAGGAGGAAACCAAAGTAAGTGGGATGATCAAACTAGTTTCATTTCGTAAGTCATTTCAGTCAGAATATCGAGTTTACACCAAAGAAGACTTATGGAGCGAAAGAAGTGTATTTGGATCGTAGCAAGTGGAGGGAAGTGGTCTCTGCCTATCCAGATGGGCGAGAGGTGTGATGGTGTATGTATGTAAGACTCATTGAAGAAATTCCAAAAGTAAATCTTTTTAATATACCTGCTATCAAAAAAATGTCATTAGTTGTGAGTTTGCCCTACAAATAGATTCTCTTTGTCTGAGATAACAAATTACACATTCACAACGCTTAAAGAGTCACAAGGACTGAGACATTTGGGAAAGCAATTGATTTCAACAGCATACTATTACAACTAATTCATACAACTCATTGACCGAAAAGATACATCATATCATATTGATCATAAATGAATTAAGAAGACATGTTATTTGACTGTTATCTATACTCAAGCTTCTCATAAGAACAATACATAGGTATAAAGTAAAGAAAGTAGAGTTGAGTGAGGGTGCAGGCAGACACTATTGAATGATTTCCAGTTATACACTATCGCGATTATAAATTGAATGAGTCATTAAAGTGTGCCTAACTGCACTTAACACTGAAAAGTTTGAAACAAGGCCGCGGCGGTAGACGGCGGAGGACGACATTTAAAATTCATTCACCTTTCGCTGCTTGCTAATGGCGAGTAACAGGTGTGCACTGTAAAACATCATTTTGATTCATTTACTTGTTAAAATGACCTGACTACCAAAATTCATCAAAAATCGTAACATTACGTTTTATGTTTAAAAAACACGTGCTTCGTAACGGTTTCGGCTAATCTTTATTAAAATGCAAAATCTGAGCAGACTATGATGACATCAATAATTCCAAGAAATCTGTTGATATTGACAAGTTGCTAACAAAAAATAAGAAAAAAATGAAATGAATAGTTAATAATTCATCTAACGTTTTTTTACCCACTGGTTCCACATGAGTTGCTAAGGAGTTCACAAAATGCTCACAAAATGAGGTCAAACAAAATACTAGTTGTACTCATTTCCATAAAATATTGATCCAACAATATTCACATGAGGCATATCAAATATTTATGAGTGTCATTACTTTTGCAATGTTTTAAAAAGTAGTTTTATTTTAGGAAAAGCTCTAGTCATGGTTTGGGTGTGGCTCTAACTTACTTTTACAATTGTAGCTTCATTTTACACAAGATTATATTGTAACATTATTATTACTTATACTAATTTATGAATGGCAATGTCTTTTGTAGTAATTATCTTATCTCTTTTTAGTAATACTAATTCAATATTCATTCGCCATTCAAACAAATGGAGTTAATTCAAAAAACCTGTTTGTTGAAGTCAAATTATTTTCAATTCTAACTTAATTTTCTTAACAAGATGCATAACTTTTTTGTTATCTACTTCTTAAATACATTTTTGTTTTCTTTATCTGCTTGAGCTCTTATCAGTTTATTTCTATTGTTGTAAAAACTTCAATAATTGCACAATATTCAAATCATTTCGCAAATACAAACAAAATGTCGAACACTCGAAGTATTCGGGAACTTAGCGATTTACTCATAATGGACTTAGCCACACCTTTTCTAAGAACGTTTTATCTAAAAATACTTAGAAATTAGATAGAAAAGGAGGCTGACTTAATGACGTTAGGGTGTGGTCTGTAGTCACTACATGAGTGACACATACCACATAGACCTTGGCTAACTCCAACACTTCCTAAAAGGAAATACAATTGTATCCACTGCAGTTACATGCTGTTTTACTTTCCTGGTTTACTGTTATGTTTTTGGAGATTCCAATCATTTATTAGTGATTTTGAATATTATTCTGATGTCAGAAGTTCCTTTATGGAAAATAGATTTATGTATTAGTTATGTTTTATTTTTTGAAGGCAGATTTTGGTAAAAAAGAAAATACTAATAAAAACTAATTCCTACTTATTTGCAATATTTTAATGTGTTAACCTGTTTCACACTAAAGTACCTTCACCATGCAACAGTCCAATTAATGTCCTCGAAATAGGAAATGGTCATCAAGAAGTGACATTACCATTTAGTGAATGTTTCGTAATAGTAAAGTGTCGGGAGGCAATGTGTAGTTAGTTTATTTACTACGTGTTTACATTATAAACTACATAGGAAACTATAACAGGCTCATGCAATAAAAAAAAACTAAGAATAGTTTGGAATCTGTTGTGTTTAGAGTTTATTATCTGACTGTAGAGCTTAGGCTTGTTTTAAAATGAGATTGGCTTAAGTAATACAAAAAGCCACAAATAAAATAAAGCAAAACATTGTGAATTCGTGAGGAAACCTGCATACACTACAGAAGAAATTCGAAGGTTTATATGATCTCCGCCAATCCGCATTAGGCCTAATACTCTCGTATGAGAATAGGCTCGTGCCCCTGTAGTGAGGACTTTCAGGGGCTGATAAGGAAGGAAGGAACTCAATATACAGGTTATTGGGTCCATTGAATGCTGAGTGTGTTGTTATGTATTGCAGGGCGCGGAAGACAAGCTGACGATGATCCGCACGTACCGCAGCCAGGTTGAGAAGGAGCTGCGCGACATCTGCTCCGACATCCTGTCCGTGCTCGACAAACACCTCATACCCTCCTCGCAGACCGGAGAGTCCAAAGTCTTCTACTACAAAATGAAGGTACGTAAAACTGTAGAGAAGACATTTTTACAGCAGTTCTTTCAGTGATGATGGTGATTTAGAAATCAAATAAATTAATTTCAGTCTTTTAATAAAAGCAGTTCAAAACACTGCGAAACTAATGAGTTACTAACTAATTACTATTAGTAAACTTGTTTTATTACAAAAAATAGCTGCAAAAATAGCATAAATCAAGTTAAAAAGAGACTCATAGAATCTGATCCGGATTTTCAAGCTAAAATGTATTGACGAATTAGTTATTCCGATTTCGAATCTTCCTTCTGCATTGACATTAATTGGCTAGTTATCGCGCGAAATCGGTCAATAGTCCGGAACTACTATTTTGGCGAAGTAATAGGCAATCGAAAGTCAGATCACGTAAGTGTGATGTCTAGACTAATATAGGTTTCAAGTTTGATGTTTTTATTAGTCATGCGTCATAAAATTGATGACGAGTGCGGATTTATACATATGATCAGTGGGTCTCATCAATACGTGATTTATTAGAATGCCGGACAAGTTGATAGTTATATTTGTATTACCCTAAACCGGTGACTGATGAGTGTAGATAAGCGAAAGTAGTGTGTATGGATCGTAGCTAGTGGAAGGAAGTGGTCTCTGCCTACCCCAATGGGAGAGAGGCGTGAGTGCCAGATATGTATGTATGTATTTATATTGCAGGGTGACTACCACCGATACCTGGCGGAGTTCGCGACGGGCAACGACCGCAAAGAGGCGGCGGAGAACTCGCTGGTGGCGTACAAGGCGGCCTCCGACATCGCCATGACCGAGCTGCCGCCCACGCACCCCATCCGGCTCGGGCTCGCGCTTAACTTCTCAGTACGTACACATTTCTTAGCACAATAAAGCCAAACTACCAACGGCTCAAAAGACCTCGCGGCAGAACACGAAAAAGGTGTGGCGAGATGAGCTGGACACCTTCATGAACGATTGGGCAAAAGCGGCTCAGGATAAAGTTTCGTGGCGAAAGAGGGGAGATACCTTCGCCCAGCAGTGGGAAACTAATGGCTAGATATGATAAGCTACCAATATTAGGAATACCATGTCATAAACTACTGGATATATACTACAATACAGTCAGATTAATAGCATAAGTTTTCTATACCTACAGTTTTTTTTGTCACTAGATAAAGGATTTCTCCATCCTTTCTCACTTGCACATTCTTGGCACTAATAATCCACCAATAAAACACGTGTAACAATGATTTAGTACTATGATGCCATAAAGTGCAGTTTGCCAAGTTATTCACGTGCAGTATTAGACATTCCTTAGAATTTACGCGCAATACTCTTAGAATAATGCAATAAGAGTAATGTCACCATTATAAATAAGCATGTCTTGACATAATCTTAACTACGTTAAGTCAGTTTTATGATACCTATTAGATGGGGCAAAAAAGGGCGAAGCGCATACATGACGCATATTTTCATTATGTGTACGTAATAAGACAACTACATGTTTCAAACTTAAGAATTAGTGTACATTTTGGAGAAAATGTAATAAGTATGTAGTTATTACAATTTAATTCTAAAAATCCATTTGCTAATTTTAACATAAACTCGACTAACCTTTTAAGTGCTAATAAGTAGTGAATAAGCAAAAAGATGAGTGCGAGTTTACGATAAGATGAATGACATCACACTTGTAGAATGTTTGCTGTAAGATAAAGTCTCTACGTCATAGTTACGTAGAGGTTTTATTATGTGGTATTAACTGGGAAAGATTGACTGTTACTAAGTCGCAATGTAATACTGAATAGATTGTGGGTGTGATCACATGTTAATTGGTAAATCAGGATGGTAGGTCACCTTATTTCATTTAACGCGTATTTGTTAAGTGTACCTATGTGGTATTTGATCGAGATAACTGGTGATAACATAACAAACATGTTCTAGGTTAATTTTTGCGACGCAGTTTAAGAGTTACGATAATTTAGGTTATTGTAGTTGTTATTGTAGGTATGTTACAATTCAGCAACACATTGCTATTGTTTTGGGGTTCAGGAATATAAATGTCTTTGAACAACTGTACGAAAGAAAAAAAAGAAAAGTTACATTGCCATTTATAATGTTGCACCTAACTTCAATATTATATTACACTTGATTTGCTCAGATTCATTAAAGCAGTTTCCCTCGTGCAGGTATTCTACTACGAGATCCTGAACAGCCCGGACCGTGCGTGCCGGTTGGCCAAGGCCGCCTTCGACGACGCCATCGCCGAGCTGGACACCCTGTCCGAGGAGAGCTACAAGGACTCCACGCTCATCATGCAGCTACTGCGCGACAACCTCACGCTCTGGACCTCCGACATGCAGGGCGACGGCGAGTCTGGTGAGATCATGTACCTACCTGCTTCCTCAGACTATCCTACACCCTCCGCACTCCTATATACCCATCTACACTCACGTCAATGACCACCAATGCAACAATATCCCTCATTTCAAAATGCAACTTATATAGCTGTTGTAACGAGTTGTATTGTTTACTAATGATGGTGTCGATTGTTGCAGGTGAAGCCGAACAGAAAGAGCAAGCACAAGACGTGGAGGACCAGGACGTCTCGTAACTTGAACTTGTATTAAATAATAATAAAAAATAACTATAGTACGATGTAAGACCCAGCCCCCGGTGACCGCAGACAGACTCCGCCTCACCAACCAGCGAATCAAATCTACCAGTATACATTTTAAATATCTACTTCTTTTGATATCCTTGTTTTCGATTACGAAAGAGAATAATGTATAAGAAAAAGTACTTTGGTATTGCATTTTATCTGTACGTTGTAAGGATGTATTTTCGGTACACTACTACTGATGGATCTCCTAGCTTCCGCCGTTCCGCCCTCGACTCATTGTGGTGTCTCACGAGTTACAGAGTAGATATGTCGCCAACAGGGATTTTTACTAAACGCTATAGACTTTCCATCTTTCCAACGGCTACTCTAAGGTGGGAATTGTAAATTTTCTAAGTATTTTATACCGTGTGTAAAATTGAACGTATTGAACTCTGTCGACACTTGTTGTAGCACCATAGCGGCGACGTAGGTCTCCTCTCCGCACAAATAAGCGCTCGTGGCTAGGTTGTTGAGACTGTTGCTAGTGTTGTACGAGAGGGATAGCCTCCACGGCGCGGTCGCGCGTCTTCCGCGTCTGCTCGCTGCATTTGTATACATTTGAATCATTATTATATTTTAACGGTAACATTTAGGGTGGTATATGTAGTTACTTGCAATATTTAGCTAAGTGATAGTCGCGTCACCCTGTTGGTCTTTATGTATCTATCGTATCGAGCGTACGTATCGTATTTATTGCAACGGTTTGTGTAAATTGTGACTACTGTGTAGTACTATCGTCTGAACAGAGCGCGCGCCGCACTCTCGATGTGCCGCTTGGTTCGTATCGCAACATTTGGAGTATTCACACTTGAATTGCTTTAATTACTTACGAGTATTGTGATAGAGATTTTGTATATTTTAATTTATTTTTTTAATTTCGCATGTTTCTCAAAAATAAAAATTGCTGTAGCGCTACATCTCTTACGATTTTACAGGACGACCCGTAGTTGTAAAGTTGTGCTAGGTTAAGGTAATGCACTTGAGGCGATCGAACATTCCATCTCCACCGCAGCGTGTTTGTCGCGACGACGCGCGCGGCGAGTCCCCTACACTCTGTACCCAGCACTCGCTGCAGGGACGTGACTCGCCGCGTGCGTCGCCCGCTTTGTGAGCAAGTGCGTGCCCGAGTAAGATATTAGCGTTATTTTATTTGAATTTGTAATATTGCATATAATTTGTTAATTTATCCACAAAAATACTGATGCAATTAGCCTTAGTGTTATGCAATATTGATTTATGTCCTACCAACTACATGGAAATTTATTGTAAATGACAGTGTAAATCTAATAATAAAATTCAAAAGTCCAAAGTGTGGTTTTATTTATTCAATGTTTTAATCCAAAGACATACCACTTAACAAACACACACACTCAAGATTTCTGTCACTCGCAGATAAATTGAAATACACATCTACAGGAACACAATCAGACCATTATCGGTCAACCGATTGTGTTCAATGTTCGATTTCAAAAAGAAAACTAAAGTTACAAAATGTATAAATCTTCGCGAAATGGCAAAGTTGCAAAAGGTCTAGATAGCGAAATGACAATAGCTGCAAAACGACCATCAAACAAATTACAAATTGCACAGTTAATTTTCGCAAAATGTCTTAAATTCCTCTTAAATAGTAATAGACTACGACACTTTTGCGACTTTGAATACTGCTGTTTATTTTAAATCTAGAACAAAGATCCGTCGGATTTGGATTTTTTGCGACTTGGACATTTCACGATCCGGGAAATTCAGTAATTGATACACCCAATTTACATAAAAAAAGAACTTTATTGCACAGGGATATATTAAAATAGTTTACAATAACAGTGAAATCATCAGCGAACTATACTACAATATGGCGTGTCGACGTGAAAGGCTCTGTACATAATAGTTCCAAAACAAATAATTTTAACAACTTACGAAACGAAACTTCGGAATAATTTATACATTTCAAACTTTGGTACGCAATCATGTTTGCTTATAAGCATGGGCTCAATAAAGGGTTGCTACAATCTTCAATTTTAGCCAAAAATTTCTAACATTGATTTTCTCTTTTCACCTGAACAACCCTTTACATTTTCGTAAATCCAATGGCACATTCATTAAATAAAACATACTAACAGAGCACAATTTAAAAAACAACATTAATGTACAATTTTTAAAATCATACATAATATTTTTTTTATCTTTGACAAGAGTTTTAAAAAGCTGGGACACAAGTGTGTATCCGTACTTAATCATAAAATAACTTAATTGGACTTTGCGATTCAGTTTATAATAAAATGATAATTTATAGATGATAGTAAGGATTTTTGACTCTAGTTCACAAAAATTAAGGATACTTTCAACTTATTTATTTTCCGTTTCGACCTATATTCTTAACTATTGAGAACTAGAGGAAATTCAATATGATCCATGTAGTGTGTGAAAATATGGCTGCCTCATTCATAATATCAATTAAAAACTAAGCACGTTATGTAATACTTAGCAACATTGAAGCTACTTGCCGAGCGCACCCATTCACTTACACCGCTCTTAAAAACATTAACTTATACAAATGTAATATTAACATATAGTCTGCTCGTGCAGTGATCTAAGAGAATATATTATTATTTAATGTTTCAATATTTTGTGTCAGTTTACATTTTCTTTTAAACCCTTTCATAGTTTTATTTCCGCTGTTTATAGGCGGATGGACTTTTCATTAACGGTGCATTTATAATAAATAACATTACGTATTAACTGCCCACAAATGCACCACCAATCATAATATTCCTACCTAAGGCCAATTTATTCACTACCTATTCCAACAATTTCCAAAAATACACATTACCCTAACTGACACAAAATAATTGAATTAAAATTATTTAATGTATAATATTTTTGAGTAATATATAGCACATCACAATATTATAGAATCATTATCAATCAGTCTCGATTACGCAATATAAACAAGCAGTTTCCGTGTGAAATATTTAATTCACACTAAATTGTTACTAAACTGTAATTCGTCGGTAAAGCTGGTCACCCCGAAACTGGTTTTAAAAATACTACAATTTAAATACGCCCAAGCTTCGAAAACAACAAACAAATCCAATCCCAACATAGTTTTTAACAAAACAAGCGAAAACCTTAACACAGGAATGCTTAAACAATTATCAACAACAAAATCAACTATTTTCAAAAATTCGGAATAATCACCGTCAATGTCATAATTCGTAATATTACAATTTTGCGGTCGGTATTAAAATACTAATACATTTCAGTGTTATTTAATTTAAAATATACTTTTTTATTTCTCGCCGCAAGTTTTGGTCCAAAACATTGAAAACTTGTGGTATTAAAAATATGAGTGACTTGATTGTGTCCATAGAATTCACATCACAAATTTTCATTTCATACAGTACAAGTTGAAGCGTTTCTAACTACTGGCGTTATTTTATTTATACTGCACCTTTACTTTTCCAGTCTATACCAAGTCTTTGGGTACTGAAGTTAGTCTGGCCACAAGAGTAGAAATTAAAATTAAAATGTAGCAACACTGTAGCAACGTCCTTATCAAATCGGGACGACATGCGATACTGTACGTTTAATAGAATAGTTCCTATGCCGCCATGTTGGCAGCATTGAAAATTTGTACTGCGAAACACAATGAGGGTAATGTGGCGGTACAAATTTTGAATGCTGCCAACATGGCGGTATAGGAACTATTTTATGAAACGCTTTGTTCTTTTTAATTTCTACTCTTTTTTGCTAGACTGTATTTCACGGTTTTATTTCAACGATACAGAGACCAAAAATATTATTTTATGATCCTCGTTTTGTTCAAATAACCACTCTAAACACCCAACTGTAAATGCAATTTCCAATACAATAAATACGTCTTAATATTATCAATTAGTAACCGATCATTTAGAAAAAGGAAAAAATAGCAGAAAGTAAATTTTTGAATTTCAAAAAGATATATAAAAAGCGAATAATTTCAAAGATACGAAGGGAAATCCAAATAAATTAAAGTTTATAAGATGATCGGGTACCAACAAGTCTTATGTTTCCGTGACAGGGTATTATTTATATTGTCAATTTAAATATTTTATTCATCACTATATTTGGTCAGTTATAGAACTAGGTCACCCATTGCTTGACTTCTTTTATCTAATCATAGCTTTCTTTGTAGCACATATTTTTTTATAAAGCTGTGGTTTTGCCAGCGCGTTATTTTTTACAAATGTTTATACTTACTTATTGGTGACGTAACTCAGGTTCTTAAAGCTAGAAACAGACTAATCCCACGTATGCAACGCATTATGACATCCGCTTCATAGAAATACAATATATATTTATATAAATTATAATATTTATGTATGTATATAAATTATAATAAGGTTTATACTTATATATTTATTGTTTATTGTAGGTTAAATGACTATCCTGCCTTTATGCTATCACTTCTCTCTCTGTGGAGTCTGCAGGAAGAAATTTCTTTCAGAATTTGCTGTACCTTTTGTATAACTTCTCTTTTTTTCTGTCTCTATGTACTATCATGTTACAATAAACTGTAAAATAAATAATTAAATATTCAGATTAGAAGTACCATTATCATGTAACGCTGTCCCATGGTAACATGTCATAATGAATGACATCTGCTTCATAAAAATATTATGATTAGAACCACACATGTCACACGCACTGCTGTCTCATGGGTCGCGGAAGTACACGTAAGTTTTCCCGCGTTCCCGTCTTGAAGCGACAAGAAGGAACACCGTGGGGTTTTAGCCGGTGGGAGTCCGGCATAACCCTCCGTCTTTCTCCGAGACGAAGGGTATCCATAACGGATTTCCTCATGTAAAAAAAGGTCGTTATTTCTATAGAGTACATCTTATAATGCATTACGTACATGGGACCAGTCTTGCTAGCTTAAAACGCATTGTGAAATCCTCTCACTCATTCTTTAACTTACGGCCGTTCCCAATATCCAAAGACAGATCTATCAGAGATCGGCAGTACTTATCTGTTTCGTAGCTGTCACTTCTGATCTATCCTTCAGCAGAATCCAATAGATTTTTTGACAGCGGTAGGTTTATAGGGACGAAAAATTCTAAGATAGATTACTATTTCTATCTCCAGTAGGGCAAAACTAGAGATAGATTGAATATTGGAAACGACCCTTAGTGACATACAAGTACCGTTAGTGTTATATCTACACTGACCTATCTAAACCAGTGTCCAAGCTAACGACATTTATCATGAAACATCTGTTTTGTAAACAGTCTTGTTTCTTATTTATGACTTATAACACTCGTATTAAATGATTCACATCACAGAGCACATCTTCTTGAGGTCGCTCTCGTCGGGGTCTAACGTCTCTGTGTCTTTTACTATCGGCTCTTTACCTAGAAGGATTAAGGTAGGTAAATAATTATTAAGTTAAAAAAGAATTTTTAAGATAATTTTTTTATTAAGATTTGGTTTTGTAACACTAAAGAAGTAATTCATAGATATGTGAAATCGCCTTGTATTAGGCCAGTACGCAAGTCGATCGATTAGGTCGCTTTAGATTACGGCCTAATCGATTGACTTGTGAAACACATTTCACCCTATATAGAAAGAATCAAATCTGTCTTCACAAAATGGCAACGTCGCGTCAGTCGCTTCGTGGACACAGATTTTTATTGTTTCTACGCAAGATGCAAGCATTCGTCTTGCAATCATCAATTAACAAAAAACGTGCGTATGATACCCTATACACGATTCAACTTCGCATTCAACCTGTCGAATTAACTGGAGTTGATTTAGCAGATTGAATAGTGAGTAAGCAAGTTGAATGTTGACTTCAATAATGCGAAGTTGAATTGTGTGTAGAACGTTACACCTCCACTTACCAGAGATATCAGGTAGATAAGCCTCATAATCGAGCCCCTGTCGCTCGTAGAACAGCAAGTACGCTGCAGCAGGGTCTATGGGCGGATGCTGATGCGGCGGCGCGCGCAGCTCGCGGCAGGAGGAGTCGTTGTAGCACAGCCACGTGCCCACCGCGTTGCGCACGTACGCCACGTAGTGACCGCCGCTTAGTTGGCCGCTGTGCGACTACGGGCACAGATTTAGTAACACTTGTTACACTCAAACGCTCTTCAGTTTATTTTTAGCCTATTTCGTCCCACTGCTGAGTAAAAGCCTCTCCCATGCCTCTCCAAACACTCCTGTTATTAGCTGCTTCCCACCAATCTTCCCTGAATGAGCGTAGGTCGTCACTCCATCGTTTTTTGGGCCTACCTCGGCGACGTTGGTTGTCTGGCACCCAATTTGTGGCTATTCTCGCCCAGCGCTTTGTATGCATGTGACTTACATCATGCTCTTCAGTTATACTCGAATTATATTCGGTTAATATTAGCCCAATAGCAGAAATACTTATGATCATTGACGTTACAATGTTACGAAATTTTATGAGCAAACAAAATGAAATTTATACCAGCGTAGAGTCAATACGAAGCGTCTATCCAAAACTTATAATCAAATTCAAACTTAAAGTCAGTGTAAAGCACGTATTACTGCCGCATAAGTCGTTTTTTTATTATAAATAATGTGTGCGTTAAGCTGTAGAGTTAAGATTGAATTTCTTATGTTCGGTTTTGAATAGGCTATTTGCTTCGAGTCTGCTCTCTTTAATGACTTTAATAATCGGATCAGTGATAGAGTAGCCCCAACTAAAACAGAGCCCTACTTGCATAAAATTTAACAACTTTATTAATACACTTATCTGAACTCACCACAACAGCATATAGCCTGTACTTGAGATCGAAGACATCCTGCTGTGGCAGCAGCCGATGGCAGTGGTAGTCCACGAGGTTGTCGTCGGTGACGGGAGCAGCCGCCAAGCTGCTGGACTGCAGCCGAGCGCGCCGGCCGGGAGAGCGGCGACGACGCGGCTGCGAGCTTCGAGGACTTTCTTCTTCGTCGCTGGAGCTCTCTGATGTTGGGTCTTGTTCTGTTTCTGGAATTTTCGTCAACAGATTTACAACGCAGTTCAAATTTTCATTCTTATTACTTATGAGTGTTGACTTAACAGACTGTTGCCACAGAATTAGGGGAGCCGATCCCGCTTAAAGTGGGGTGGAATAAAGAAGAAGACGTTTTTTAAAAGCGTTGAAAGGTCACAAGACTTGTTAAAGAAAAGCCGATCCAGGAATACCCTAACTAAACCGACGTGTAGTATAAGGTGACTGACGAATGTGGATGAAACGAAGTATATGTGTTTGGATCGAAGGAAGTGGTCTCTATCTACCCCGAGTAGAAAGAGGCGTGACAGATATGTATGTATGTGTGAGTTTTATAATTACTTTCCAGTGGATGCGTTCCACTGTTAACTTGGTTACACGGTCGAATACACGTTGTGAATCTATAAGGTTTTCTTTGTTTCCGTTCGACTCCCTCTCAACCCAGGATTAACAGTATGTTGGAAAGTGTATGACATTGGAGTTTGGTCAATAGTGTGTACATTTAATCACAATGCGCTAGTAAACCACCTGAAACCACTCGTCCAATATACTGAGACCCCTCACCATGTACAGTGTCATAGAGCACGCTGTCTCTCCGCCGCTGGATGTCCCTGTGTCGTAGTATGGTCTCCTGCGGTACAGCGGCGAGGTATGGCGTCGGGTCCCACTCGCAGAACGGGAACTTCACCACTTTCTGAGACTTGATCCATTTGTTGTTTACGTATTGGAAGCGTTTTAGGTGCATTATCTGGGAATACATTGAGTTAGGTTAATAAATAGCACGTAATATGTGTCAAATTAAATAATTTTAAGTATTTTTTTATTTGTTTCATAAGGTACGTATATTTTATTATATTATACCGCAGCGTGGGACAGCCACCTGCCAGATGGAACGAAAAACTGGTGAAAACTGCGGGGTCTCGTTGAATGCAGGTGGCAATGACCCGGACGCACTGGAAAATCTTTGTAGGAGCCTATACTCAGCAGTGGCCAGCTATAGGCTGAGATGATGAGTTTATTTATATTTGTGTTTTGAATATATGTAGCGCAACGTATTCCGATTGAATCTGTGACTTGTTAAAGAAAGGATAAGTCAAGAGTAACCTAAATCGACGTGCATGACGACTTATGAATATGGATGAAGCGAAGGTTGTTTGGATCGTAGCAAGTGGTCTCTGCCTCTCCTGATGGGAAAGAGGTGTCACGGATATGTAAGTACGTAGTACAGTGCTCCCTAGCCTAGCGGTTCCCATTTGGCAACCGCAAGGGTTATGTAAAAATATTATGACACGTTTCGTCAACAACGTTTTTCGCGTGCCCTACTTGTTTACGCACGAGAGAGGTACAGAGCATTCCATGTATTCAAAATTAGGTCCGCAAGGAAAAGTATAATCAATCCTTGGCAAAAATTAATTGGGAACCCCTGGTCTAGACGGTGCATTATACGTACGAGTATAGGCGGCGCGCGCCAGATCTGCAGCTTCTTGGTGGCGGGCTGCTTGGAGCGGCACGCGGCGCAGTGGTAGCGCTCCTCCAGCTCCTCCTCCGCCGTGAACGCGCGCAGGCAGCTGCCCACGTCCACCGCGCGACCTGCTGCTGCGAGGCACGCCGCTACTGACGGGTGCTCCGTCCATGCCTGGGGGAGGTACTGCTGTTAAGACAATTGTCCACAAAACTGCACGTTTTCGTCATTTTGAAGATTTCAAGAAAATCTAATCTGTTTTCACGAAGCAGATGGGATGTTGACACGACGTTGCTATTTGTTGTCAAGTATTCGTCTTGCAATCAAATTCAGTCAAATTAAGAAAACGTGCATATGACGTGCGATTCCGTGAACTATTGGTATTAGTTAACAAATTTGTCGTTCCTAGTCTGATTTTGGCACGATCTCGCTTCTTCTAGATTAAATTATCAAATACTAAAGAGAACTCATGGCGAAAGCATGTCACCGTTTACCCAGAATCTAGGTCAACCTATTTTTGATAAAATGCCTATTCCTCAAGAAGTTTAAAACCTTTAAAATCCAGCCTTAATTCTGATTCCTGCATTTTTCATTATTGGTTCCTAAATGCCAAGAATACAACATCAATCGAAATAATCGAGTTATGGCTGTATCTGTTTATGTACTATAAAATATTTCTATCTATCTATCGAAGTCTCCCACTACTACGATAGTAATTTTAGATAAAAAAAAATGCCATCGAAAAAGTGTACTAAATTTTGTCTATTTTTGAATAAAACACTTTTCATTTTAATTTTTCTACAATACCTTCTCTCTCGTAGACTGGTACCGCAGATGCAGCGCAGTGGGATCCCAGTCGATGGCCAGCATGACCCGCGACCGCCGGTATACCTGCCTCAGGAGGCCGAGGTCCAGCTCGCGGAGGACTCCTGTCTCCTCCTGGATGTATAGAAACAGGAGGTCAAAGGTTTAGCTAAGTAAGCTTTAAGTAAGTCATTCATATAGAACAAGAATACAAATGGACCTAGTATGCTTCCCTGGGGAAATTGTATTTTATTTCAACTGTATTATTACGATTTAAAGACAATAAGTTAACTTTTTTTAATACATCTTTATGATATTATTGCACAAGGTTTTGTATCCTATTTGAAGGTTGTATTGATTGAATTTGTTTTGTCATATTTTCATGATTAATATTGTCGAAAGCTGTTCAAGAAATCAGTGATAAATAATTCGGATATTATTATAAATGTCAATGTTTGTGCCGCAAGATGGATGGATGTGAGCATGTTTGCTACTCCTTCATGCAAAAAAACTTCACAACTTGGTAATATTCTAGCTTAAACTTCAGAATAACACATAGACATTATTATTTTAAGATATTGTATAAATTTTCCAAGATATGCCAATGCATGCGTACGAACTCACGTGCAGCCTATAAATATAACAAAATAGAACTCACATCATTGCCATTGGCCATCCTAGCGCTGGTCTGCCGCTGTAGCTTGCTTCTCACAGTAGGCGAGCTACAATCCAACCCGTCTACCGTAGACTTGGATACGCTGGAGCGCTTGCGGGGTCGCGGGGTCTCACCTACGATACGTGACGGATGAATATAATACGTGGGAAAACAATATGCATATACCTACAGTGTCGATTCGTCGTTTCGATTAACCAATTTTTTTTGCAAGTGAACCTTTAAGAGCACTTTAAGATTAGATCACAGACTTTTCAATTGACCGATAGTTTAGTCCCGCTAGTACAAATCATAACAAATTTCAATCTTCATAGTTTGCGCACTTGCATACATCTACTACACTCCGTCATGTGTGCGCCGGCCTTAAGTGCCCAGCTATCAGCCGGTAGTAAGTCTTAGGTGTGCTTGCCCCCAACCTACCTTGCCCCCGTACAAGCGGCGAGTCAGTGGGCGGCAGCGCGCAGCCGCGGCACAGCGCCGGCCACGCGCATGCGCCGCACCACGCGCCCGACCCGGACACTAGGCGCAGCGTGAACGGGTACTCGTAGCCTAGGCTGTCGTCACTGCCAACAATCATAAAGGTATTATTTTTGTGAAAAATATAAGGACAATTTACATCTAATGAACGTATGAGAGCAGGACAATGTTGGCAGCCCCAACATTTTAGTATAAAATTAAATATTTGCACTGGTATCACTTTTGTAAACTTCTTACATGGTGAAATAAAAACAAAGAATACAAACGAACTTATATTTTTTACTTCGGACTCTTCTATTTGATTAAGGCTCGATTTTGCAATTTTCAATTAAAAATTCCTAAGAATATTTTATACATGTCTAAAACGACATGTTTTATAAATATCCGTCAGTTAAATTTTATCTGACTATTGAAAAACCGGACCTAAATATGCAACTATACGTAGATTATTTATACAGATTAACAGAAAAGTCATATATCACGCACAATACTTTTATATACCACACACAACATCAATAAAGACAAATCGGCCAACAAATCAACTTACCAATCCGTAGCATGATTAGTCTGGTCGAGATGCGGCGGCTTCGCGCTGAGTAACCTAGAGACCTGCGTCCATACAGCGGCGTACACATCACGTCCCGACATACCGCCGCGGACTCCAACTAGCAACGGCACGCCGAACAACGTCGGCTTGCAGCGTTGCGATGGGAGGAAGTACGCATCGGCTCGGGTTTGTTTTCTAGAATAGAGGCATTTTATCAAAATTAAGAAAAAAGAATAGAATAGAACAAGTAAAACACGGCAAATGCAAAAAATAGCAGTTTCGAAAAAAAGGCGTTAAAAGAATTGTTGCATGATTCAAAATTCAAATTATCTTCATTTCATAGGCAAATTATTACGTTTGAACACATATTTCTGAAAGCTAGCGCTATATTCGCAAGGTAGTAGTTTTCCCCAGAGAAGACTCTAGTAAGAAACTCTGTCGAATTGCTCTTTTCAAATAAAGTTTTACAATTCTTATAAACACATAGTGCCTTTTCGCATATTGTATCCTTGTCACTACCGGGTGTAAAATAGAGATAGTAATACCCTTTAGGGCGCTTGTACACGATAAGAAAATACGCCCGGCCTACACAAGAATTCGTGTCGTAACTAGAAAATAGCTGTGTACACTGTTCGCAGCGGTGCACGAGAAAAATCTTGTCTGTGCAAGACACGACGCGGCGAACTTTGTAGGGGAGCGGTAATTTTTCGCGTGTAGAACAGACAAAATTCTTGTCGTGAACACGAAGAATTTGTCTTGTCTGCCGCAGACACGGTAAAATTTCTTGTCGTGTACAAGTGCCGTTATTATGATTATAAAGCCCTTTTACCTGTGCACAGCAACAAGATAGCTGATAGGCGGTACAGGCTCACTGTTGTAGTTGAGGCGGTCCATGTTGGACGGGGACGAGCCGAACTTCACGCGCGGGAGGCGCGGCGACGACGGCTTCAGGTTCAGGGACTTCACGCTTAGGGTCGGGGATGACTCCATTCTGAGGGGGGGGGGATATTATTATAGGTGATTTGGTGGATTTGGTGAATTTTTATATTCAATTAAACCAATTACTTTTGTTAAAATCTCTACATTTAATGATACCAATGTCGACCCTTTACTATGTGTAATGTTGATTATCCTAAAAACGTTTGGTAATAACGCATCTAGTTCCTTACCAATGACACGATAAGCATCTAAAGCAAAAAAATATAAGTAGCAATTGATACGCTTGTCATATACATTCACATCTGACACGCCTTTTTCCCATCAGGGTAGACAGAGACCACTTCCATCCACTTGCTAGAATCCAACCACACTACCTTCGCTTAATCCACATTAATCAGCCTATGCGTTATTCTGATGTGCAAGCTACAATATTGCCAAGTTTCATAATCGTTCGTTCGCTATCAGCCCATATATATACTATACGTATGTCCCCACCGATTGACACGAGCCTACTCTCATACAGAGAGTGATTAGGCCGTAATCCACCACGCTGGCCAAGTGCGGGTAGGCGTTTCATAATCAGTTCTGTTAAATCTGTTCAGTAGTTTTTGCGTGAAAGAGTAACAAACATCCATAGACACAAACATTGACATTTATACTAGTAGGATTAGTTCTACACAAGTCTCCACTCACCGCTTAAACTCTCCAAGATCCCTAGGCAGTGTAGCAGCCCTGTACGCTCCGTGCTGATAACACGCACTGAACGTGTCCGGTGACTGCGACATTAGCACCTCGGACTTCGATCTCTGAAACCGGACTGACGGTTGTAGATGACTGTTGTATTTCGAGGGAAGGGGGATAGAGTGCGTTTCATTAAGGCTGCTTCTCATTAGGTCCATTCACATTAGTCATCATCGTGCGACAGTCGCGCGGAATGCGACCTAATGTGAAGCAGCCCTAAAATAGTTCCTATGCCGCTATGGCAGCATTGATGTACTGCGAAATACAATGAGGGTAATGTGGTAGTACAAATCAATTCTGCCAACATGGCGGCATAAGACCTATTTTATGAAACGCACTCTAGTGGTACGTCGAATTTGGGATAATGAAACAATCTTTTATTAAATAAAAACTATCAGGAAATTTTATTAATAATTTTGAACTATGCTACTATCTTGTTGGAGAAGCTCAGTATTATCTCGTTCTCGCTCGAAAATGTTGACAGAGTAACTGTCGCAGCCAACTGGTTAAGCCGTTCAATCAAACAGCTAGCCCGTTGAAAGAACAACGGCATTAAAGCGCGCGCGTAGCTGTTTGATTGACCGGCTATTTTAACCAGTTGACTGCGACATATCGACCGAAAGATATTAATTATCAATGAAAGGCCATCTTGTCTATTTGAGAATCTTTAACATATTACTGTAGACTTGAATCCGACGTACCAATAAAACATTTAAGAAATACCTACTATTTATTTATTACATTTTAAAGACCATTCCGACGGACAATTCTGTCACCCAATTCAATACCTCACTACACACATTTTTGAATAAAGAAACTTTACTTACATGACAATTTAAAAAAAAGAAAATGTCCGCCCAAATAGTCAGTACCAATACAGTCAAAGTAAAACACACAAACATCGACAGACGAACAAACAAATTAAGTGGGACATAGCCTACATAGCACAGCGTACCAAATCCGATAGTAATTGTGTGTTTATCTTGGGCAAGGCCTGTTTCACAATATTCAAAGTTTTAACTTATCGTATTTTCTGTCACTTTCAAACTCTATGTAGAGTGAAAAAGACAGATTTAATAACTTAGGCGCTGTCTCCACGAGCGAGAGAATCGCGGCGATATTATCGTCGTATATAGGGTGACTTTAAATTAGTGAACGATAGAAAAGGATATGCAACAACTTTTACTATGGTACCGAGGTCGAAATCATTCAAAAAATTTTGAACTCCACATACAAAATGCATCAGCTGATATTATGGAGGAACAATTTTTTTTATAATTTCGAACTTGGCCCAATACTAAAAGTTGTTTGTTATCACAAGTACAGGCATATCCTTTTCTATCGTTCACTAATTTAAAGTCACCCTATACTGGGTGTAACAGAAAGGGGGTATAAAGTCGAAACACAGCGATAGTCCCCATGAAACTGAACAACTTTCCCCAAGGAACATGGGTCGTAAATAAAAAAAAAAAATTGGATCGCCCATACTTACTCAATCAGCTGATCGGTCATTTTGTATGGGGAGCCGAATTTTTTTTTCGAGTTACGACCCATGTTCCTTGGGGAAAGTGGTTCAGTTTCATGTGGACTATCGCTGTGTTTCGGCGTTATACCCCCTTACTGTTACACCCTGTATGTACATCCTCTGTGGAGTCTTCTATACAACGACGATAATATCGCCGCGATTGTCTCGCTCTAGATAGCGCCTTGTTATTGTAAAACAGGTAATGAATTTAAAAAAAAAAACTTCTAAACGCTAAACTACTATTGCTAAACTATTCCTACATCTACTTAATGAAATGATAAAAATAAATTAAGATTTTTAAATAACGTGATATAACCGTGTTTTGTTTTCGTCGTCCTTCGTTTCAGTATCGCAACACTGAAAGTATTTTTTTTAAATGGTAACAAAATAATTAACTACGAGTACTTTTAATTTAAACACATTTTAAAAATACAATTTACGCAATATTTTGCTTTTATTTTTTTAACCGACATCAAACTAAAAACCTTCAAAGAAAAAATAAGGTGGTTTTCAATTCGGGTTTTTTATTTTAAGTTTTAATTTGGTAAAAAAAAAAGATGTATTGAATAAATCGATATTACCTTTTTCGTCGAAATCGAGTAGGAAATCAATGAAGATGTGATCTGTGACATATAATTTGGAAAATGTAACAAAAAGGGTTACAAAACTACAATATTTACAAATTATGTATGTACATTTGTTTAATTATTTTACAACGTAACATCTCTACTATACATTTTGGTTAGTTTTGTTTCTTTTTTATTATTATTCCTTCACCTTGTACCAAAGAAGTTAAAAAAGCAATAAAATTTCGCTACCGAAGTTCTAACTACGTAAAAGCCAATTGAGTTTTGTGTAATGACTACTTTTTAAAATATTTAACTTTTTTTTGGAGATTCATTAAAAGTTTTCCAAGTGGCAAATGAGGTTTGTTCGATTCAGTTTGATATAATTTTCCTTATTTGAGTATCGCGATGCAAAATTCAATCAAATATTAAGTTCTCATTAATCTTGGTTCTAATGAAACAAATATTGTAATAATTGCAGGTAACGTCGCTAAGGCAATGGACTGTTATCTTGTCATAAGTTCCCAAATCAGGATTTTGTGATAATCTTTTCAGAATTTAACTTGGCATGTTACTATTAATAACAATACTATAGAAAAATAACTGTTATTCAATTACCGCATTGATTTTGGTTCCACTACGTTGTCAAATAAATTAATACAGTGCTATAAGGATCTTTTGGCACGTAGCGGAAATCGGAACTAATGATATCATTCATCTTGTAAATTGACAATATTTATTCAAACCTTTCCTGACAATTTTACCCAAATGCCAAAAGATCCTTGTATTGTAGCATTATAAACAGCAATTTGATGCGATTGGTCGCGACAAGACAATCCACGACGAATCGGCAACACGTGGTGTCATCCGATTGGCGCTCTGTCGGTTGATATTTTAAACCCCGCCTACTGCGGTTCGTGTTTCACGGGAACCTATTTTTTATTCGGTAACGTTTCATTAGTATTGTTATTCGTAGGCGTGTTGAAACAAAAGTATAATCTGGGTATATTTATGTGTAGACTTTTATATTGTATATAAATGTGTGTGTGTCTGTGTAGGTGCAATGCTGACCTTGAAGCAGAAGAGTGCGGGCATGCAGAGAGAGACGGCGGCGGTGCGCGCGCGATCACTCACCTCGCCCTCCGCGCCCTCCGCGCCCTCCGCCACACCGGCGCCGGACAGCTCCTCCGGCTCCGGCTCCGGACCGGACCAACTCTCTGGGAACATTATTTCATAGTATCGGTTTAAATTGGAAGTCAACGGCATTTTGGAACGTTCACACTGCTGCTGAGCCAATGACGCTCATATTTGTCAAAAAGGAAGTTAACCAATCACCATGTGGTATATTGTGATTGGTTAACATTCCTCCCCTTCAATCCTGGATCTTCACGAGATACAATGTAAGTCGTCGTCTCCGCACGCTTTTCTTTGAGTAGTTAGTATGGGTGCTTCTTTTATCCTTGCTAAATGTTACGTTATATAAGCGTATAAATTAACTAAACGGTAACGGCCATTCATCTTTCTGAGTTATCATATTAGTGTGTCTATATATACGATGTCAGATGGATTGATGATCTAGTGAAAACCGTGGGGTCTCATCTTCTTATAAATAAAAATGAATCGCAAAATGTGTTGGTAAGCGCATAACTCAACAACGCCTGGACCAATTTGGCCAATTCTTTTTTTAAAATGTTCGTTGAAGTCCAAGGATGGTTCTTACGGCGAGAAAAAAATCGAATAATTGCCGGGAAAGCCCTAAAACAGACTTTTCTTTTTCCCATACAAATGTTTTCTTACTAAAATGTAGAGTCAATTTGAACTTTATTCATACACAACAAAGTTCATTCTAAGGCGGGACAAAGTTCGCCGGGACAGCTAGTTGGATATAAAAGACAATTAACCGGTTGCGTTAGAAATTAGAGAGACCTGTGTCAGAGATGGGCAGCTATAGGTTGTGATATCCATCCGACCGATTACAGCCTTAGACTCCTATATGTCGATTTAGAGCTCGTGCACTCTAAGTTAGCTTATGTAGCCTATCTTTGTGGCCAATTCCGTGCACGTTGAAGGCTGAGATAATGTCAAGATGTGAGTAAAGCGACATACCGGTAGCATGTTGTTCATCGAGCTGGCAACCCGCGTCAGGTAGCTGGTAGGCGTAGAGCGCGGTGGCGGCGGCGGCAGACAGCTTGGCGCCGTCGTCCAGCTCGCGGCCGATTGTAGCGCCTGACAGCTCCACCAGTAGCATTCTAGGGGGGGACAATATGGCGGTTATTGCAGTTCGTTATTTGAAATTTTTGGCCGAAAAATAAAGAAAATTGGAGGGATTTCTTTACGATTCTTTATAATTAATTTAATTGTATCAGTATCCTGATATATAAGCGTAAATCCGAGTCATCGCTATTTTCCATTTTTCTCCATTACCTAGGTACTGGATACTAGTATTGATATCACAATGTAACGTGAACCCCGAAATATCGCTCGCGAGTAATCATCTACCTCAGGTTTTGTGCCGCGACACAATTAAATTCATCAAATATCTAATTGCTATCGAGATCACCATAAAATATCAAGAGTTTTCCAAATAATTGTAAAGTCCAAATATAAGTGTGTCCAGAGTAAGCTAGTTGGTATTAACTAAGCGCCAAAACACACGGTAAAACGCAACTGCAACGCAACGTTTCAAACTAGTTGCGTCGTGTGTGGTTTTCTAAGGAAGTCTATAGCAGAAACTGCGATGCAACTCAAAAGTAACTAGCAGTTTCAGTTGCGTTGCATTTGCGTTTTACCGTATGTTCTGGGTCTTAAAGTCCATAAAAAAGTCAGTTTGAACCGTAATAAGTGAAGGGAAGTTGTCACTAACTACCTCGTTGGAAAGAGACGTTGCAGATATGTATGTATATATGTAACTCACTGTTCAGGCGGCAACCCACACAGCTCGCTTAGCCTCCGTTTGAGTTCCAAGTAAGTGCCTTCAGAGTTGACTCGCACGCCGTACTTCACCGGCACCGACCCGTCCAGTAACATTACTGTAAGATAAACACATACAATGAATCCTACTAATTTTATAAATATTAATGTTTGTGCCAATGGATGGTTGTTTGTTACTCTTCCACGTTATAACTATTTAACATATTTTTTATGAAACTTGGCAGTATTGTAGATTACACATTAGAATAACATACAAGCTAAATTATTTTAAGATATCTTTATTTTGTTCCGAGATATGACGATTAGGCAATAATTTCGGCAATTGAAAGTGTCTATACCAGGGGTTCCCAAACTTATAATGTCTACTGTCCACTTTTAGAATAAATTATTTTTACCTACGTAAAACTCCTAAGTCTCCACACAACGCCCTCACTTTTTCAGGGTCTCATACCGCCCCCTTTAACGCCTAAAACGCCCACAAGGGGGCGTTATCGGCCACTTTGGGAACCAATGGTCCGCAACCTGTAAAATCTCTTACCCCTAATCTCGCATCGCACATAGCTCTCCATAGGCAGCGGTAGACTCAGCATGTTAAACGCGTCAAACCGCACGGAGTCGCGTCCGCACGTCCGACACCGGACTTTAGACTTTAACTGCCCGTAGAACAGCTCCGTTATTATACTCGCGTTGCGCGATGTGTAGCTTTGCCACGCTTCTGCTGCTACGATCTGTTGAATAGATTGAAATAGATTGAGATTGAGGTGTTAGTGACAAAAGAACTTCGATTATGATACGCGCAGATTTCACCACTACAGATAAACCTATGTGTATTTCATAAAACATGACGTTTAAATGTTCGTGCCGGGGCCGGGTCGGGACGTGTGTGAACGAATCCATAGAAAATGTATGCAATGTTTTTTTTACACTCCTAACGGGCCACGGCCCGGATTAGTGTAGATAGACCCTTAGACAGAGACAGGTATAAAATATCTGTCAGATAAATTTTATTTGCAGGTGCCGAAACAGACTTTTAGAGACCTAAACTATCGCGCGGTAATCATTCGATAACTACAAACTACACTACCTAAACCAGTTAAAACATCCCATACCTGATCAGGCCGTCCATCGGAATCAGCATGCTGCTGTACAGGCACAGGCGCGCGCGCAGCATGGTTGAGATCCTCGTGCAGCGCGTCGAGCAGCCAGGCGAGGAACTCCTGCGCGTCGTGCTGGCCGCCGCCCGACAGCGCGCGCGCCCAGCGACCTACCACCCAGCGCACGCGCAGTGGGGCTACGGAACGGGCTGTCATTGACCACACCTACAGGAGGAAAAAATATAGTAATATATCACAAGCAATTTAGTAAAAGATCACATACCTACATACATATTATCCGTACCTCGATCAAATCAGGGACTTACTCGCGAAAGGCCAAATCAAGAGTACCCTAAACCGACGGGCATTTATGAGGCGACTGATGAGTGTGGATGACGTGGATGAGGATGAGACGAAAAAGGTGTGTTTGGATCGAAGCAACTGGAAGGAAGTGGTCTCTGCCTACCCCAATGGGAGAGAGGCGTGACGGATATGTATGTATATTATCCGTCACGCCTCGCTCCCATTGAGGTAGGTCGATACCATTTCCCTCCACTTGCTACGATACAAACACACTTTTTTGGCATTTTCATTTAATTAAATCGTAAAGGATAAATAAGGAAAAAGCTAACGCCATGTCGTACACACTTCTATCGCACATACACGTCGGTTAAATGTTAACGAATTAATAAGTCTGTACATTAACCTGTTATATCTTTATGACATCGTAACTCTAACAATGTTAACCAAATTGACGGTATTACCTTAAGTAATCCATACAATGTTAACCAAATTGACGGTATTACCTCAAGTAATCCATACAATGTTGACCAAATAGACGGTATTACCTTAAGTAATCCATACAATGTTAACCAAATAGACGGTATTACCTTAAGTAATCCATACAATGTTAACCAAATAGACGGTATTACCTTAAGTAATCCATACAATGTTAACCAAATTGACGGTATTACCTTAAGTAATCCATACTTGACATTATTGTATCTAATTACGAAACCAAATTATATCGCATACCTCCTTGCAGAGCTCTCCATATCTCAATGCTAAGGCGCCCTTAGTGCCGAGTGGATTGGTCATGTTTACTTCATATAAATGCATACCAGAGTTGAAGTATCGAGTTAAAGGGCCCGTGTTCCAAACCTGAGAAATAATATATTCGCTTTTAATCCATGGTAGATTTGTTTAGTTCTAATTTATTTATTGGAAAACCAACAGATTCATTAAATACATTAGAAAATTATAAATTAACAGACGAGCCAATTACAGGTTTTCACAGATAGAAATATAATAAGAAGGTACCGTCAAAGCACTTATGCACTGCTAGCTTAGCATGGCACTCCGTGACAAGACGTTGTCATGCGTTTGTCACGCTTACGTCTCTTTCTATAGTTTAAAATGTGATAAGGACAGCATAGGTGAGATAATTGTCGCGGCACGCCGTGCTAAGCCCCCTGATCGTTTGTATAGACATATAAATACGCACATAAACGTCACAATTGCCTTATTGTTATAAATTAACTAGGTACCTAGATAATTTAGTTCTAAATTATATACAAGTAGTTTGAATCATAAATAAGTTTTAAAAAATGGAGCAAAAATGATGGTTAACTAACTTTACATCCAGCCAGGTACTCCCTAGCTAGCTAGCGAGTTGTAACCATAACATGCGTGATACAGTAAGATTCTAGTGTGTACGCGTGTTACAGTTACCCTTTGATACGCGGCAAAAACCGAAAACTGTTAAGTTAAGGTTACAGCTCGGCAATGACTTCGCGACTTTAGCTGATAGCTGTGTATGTGTGAGGTACTTTGAGTATAGAATATATAAGGAGAAGCCATACCGTCTGGATCTGCGTGCCTGGTCTGGCGCAAAATGGCTACCTTTTTGTATGGAATTTCTTATCGTTTGACAGGCCATCTACCAAGAAAACTATGAAAAACTTGCGCAATCTTGGCACGCTATCATAAACTCATTTGTATATGAAAAAAAAAGGGCCTGTCCTTATATTCCTTCCACATTGGTGAGGTATACTTAGGCCGGTGGCTCCACACAGTTAGAGGGTGTAGTGTATACGTACGGACTGTAGCGCGGCGTTCATGAAGCAGGTGTTCCCGAGGTTGTGCAGGCCGGTGGCTCCGGGCACGTTGGGCGCCGCTAGAGTCTCACGACGCTCCGTGCCGCGGCTACCCGACGACATGCTGTAGGGTATAATCATAATTGATTATTGGGCTTTATTATGTTCCAACTGGGTAAAGACTGTCGTTGGCAATAAATTATGAGATACAGTCTGGTGAAAGACGAACGAACGGACAAACAGCCGAGTCCTTAGTAATAGGGTCCTGTTTACCCTTTGGGTGTGGAACCCTAAAAACAGATCTGGCAAATACAGATTACTTCGTTTGATGAATGAACGACTTACTATTTAGAATCATACTAATCTGCTATTAACCTTTCAACTATCAACCTTTCATTCACAACTTTCAAAATACAAGGTGACTTTAAATTAGTGGACGATAGAAAATTATATGCATGTACCCGTGATAACAAACAACTTTTACTATGGGACCAAGGTCGAAATCACAAAATTGTTCCCCCATACTATCAGCTAGTGCATTTTGTATGGGGGTTGAAAATTGTTTAAATGATTTCGACCTTGGTCCCATAGTAAAAGTCGTTTGTTATCACGAGTACATGCATATCCTTTTCTATCGTTCACTAATTTAAAGTTACCCTCTATAAACAACTGAATCAATAATACTCTCCATACCTCAGCGCTCCAATCTCCTCAGGCCAAGTAAGATCAGCGTTCCTGACTTCGATGAGCAGCCGCGTGCGGTCGTCGAAGCCGAGCTCGGTGAGGGTTGGCAGCTCATCATCCAGCAGTACTGTGTTGCAGCCCAGCGACCAGAGACGCATGTCTTCGCGGGCCAGCCCTAGTGCGCCGCACAGGAATTCTGATACCTGCGGAGTGGGGAATACACGTTACGGCCCGATAGCGATGTACAGATCTACCAAGTTATCTATGAAATAAACGGCGGCGTTAGTAGTAATACAAAATAAATAATAATTTTACCGAACGCAGCAGTTCTGGATTTTGACATTTCCATATTAGTGGCTGTAGTTCCAATAACGGCCGTTACACAGATAACTTGGTAGCACTGTACGTGCATAATATCTGTCACGCCTCTTTACCGTCAGGGTAAGCAAACACTACTTCCCTCCACTTCCTAAGATCCAAACACATTCACATTCATCAATCGCCTCATACATATACACGTCGGTTTAGGGTACACTCGACGTGGTCTTTCTTTAACAAGTCGTCGATTTGATCGAGATAAATTAACTTGTACAAAACTCATTATGTAGCTAATAAAATTGGGCCCTAAATGGATGTTCATTGCGTGTAGGCGCGAGGTCAACTTATACCGGTCGCTGCATAAACGTTACCTGTTTGACGGTGGCGAGCCGCGAGAAGGCGGCGGTGTATGCGAGCTGCCTCTCCGTGCTCGCCGCGCCGTACAGCGACACGCCGCCTGCTGACAGCGCGCTCACTCCCGACACGTGCCCTGCGACACACACAGCGCATCAATATATTACACTACTAGAGGTTGCCCGCGACTTTCTACGCCTATATATTGGAAAAAAATCACAATATCTCAAAATAATATACCCTATGTGTTATTCTAATGTATAAACTACAATAATGTCAAATTTCATACAAATCTATTCAGTAGTTTTTGCGTGAAAGAGTAATCTATCCATCGGCACAAACATTGACGTTTATAACATTAGTTAGTAGGAAGCAGGTAGGGTTTACGAGATGTCTTTGTCTAGCTCTGACATACAGATTTAAAAGGTAATAAACAGGGAAGGATATAGTTTTAACACTTACGATTTGGACTAGCGACGTGCCGATATAGTTTCAAATGTAACGGATACAGTTCTAACTCGACGTCTGAGTTAGGTGGCCTTATCACCTGTAACAAAGTTTTTTTATAATAAAATCTAAAAATAACACTATTTGGTTTAACTATAACATTAATGACGAGTTAACTTTAATGATCTATTCTGTACACGGCCGAAAAAGAAAAAAGACTATCTTTTACTCGGTTCTGACGACTTCGAAGTGGGTGGAGCTTTATGGTCATAACGCTAATTTACTTTCAAATGAAACAGTTGTCAACGTCATTTAAGATTTTCTTATTTTTTTTTTATTAGCCATTAAGATCCCACTGCTGGGCAAAGGCCTCCCCCGCGACTTTCCATTTAACACGGTCTCCGGTAGTGTCCCGCCATTCCCGTGAAAATGCATCCAGATCGTCTCTCCATCTTTTTCGAGGTCTACCTCGGCGTCTGTGACCATCTAGTGGCGCCCATTCAGTTGTTATTTTGGCCCAACGATCTGGATGCATTCTACAAACATGACAGATTTTCTTATTATAATATAATAAAAATAATAATTTATTTCAGATTTCTATTACATCCATATTTGTTAGTAGTACAGAATCTTATAACCTAGTGTTAGTTTAAGTTTTTTATTATACATCCATTGACGTGTTACGTCCCCTAGTGGTGAACAGTGTAACTATCTGCAATTCGAACATGACAAATAGTTCTGCTTTTCGCCACTAGATGGCAAAAGATAAAAAAAAGCGGAGTCACCCTCCCCGCGTCTCAGACTTCGACGCGCGATGTCACACTCAATCTGTATGCAAATGTTTAAAGTACCTAGTCTTCTTAATCTTAATTGTGCTTAAGGTTTCGGCTATCGGCCTACCTATGAATAAATCTTTATTGAATTGAATTAGTTTTAGATCAAAAAAGTTACATCGAAAAAGTGTAATGAATTGTTCCTATTTTTGATTAAAACACTTTTCTTTTTTTTTCTTCCTTTTTATCACAATTAAAAAAGCTAGTTACCTGTCTAGGCAACGGGTCAGGCCCCCCGTACCACAAAGCCAACGCTCTCCATAGAGCGTCTGGTACCAGCTCGAAGTCTCGATGTTGCGCTAGAGTTACATCTCGTCGGAGGTGGCCGCCTTCTCCGGTCAGCGTGCGGACCTGAAATATTAAATAATAGTTGGAAACAAGTTCGGGAATGGGAATAACTAGCGTCGAACAACTGTTCCGGGTGGTCAGGGATAAGGATGCGTTCAAGAAGCTCACAGCAGTCCTCCAGTAATGGAGTGCAATTTCAGAAGGGGAAGAAACAAGACAATATCTGGTCCGAAGGACCAAGTTTTCCGTGGTCCAAAAACATTTCCTTCGCTTGATCCACATTCAACAGTCGTATAGGGTATTCAGGAGGCTTAGCATACGTGCCGCGACCATTATCTCACGTCATGCTGTCCTTATCACATTTAAAACTATGGACAGAGACGTAAGCGTGACAAACCCACGACAACGTCTTGTCACGGAGTGTATGCTAAGCTAGGTGGACTTGGTATTTTTTAACAAGTTCCCGATTTAATCGAGAAACGTTTACTGGATTGTAAAACCGTGTGAATTATCCCTGGAGTATATAAAGCGGTGACCGGAGCTTTAGGGTTTTCACCATTTACAGATAAAAAAAATGTAACTGACCATTTTTTTATACATGTCACTGTGTCAATCAAATCGTCATGTTGTATGAAATCGATAAAGGTTTATCTGTCAGTTAAATGATATCTGAGTGGTGGAGCGGGACGCGAGCGTACCTTGAGCACGTTCTGGTTGAGCAGCGGCTTGTTGTTGACGGGTCCGGGGTGCGCGGGGTGCGCGGGGTGCGCGGGGGGAGCGGCGCGCGGCGGCGTGTGCGCACTCGACACGCCGCTCGACGACGTGCCGCTCTCCACGGAACCGGTCTCTGCGCGCCATAGTAGCGACCCCATTGATTCTGTAGGGGTTTGGTATGTTATGTTTGACAGACGGAAATATATCGGAAAGAATTATCAAGTAATTTAATCCGTAAAGACTAAAAAGGTTGGTTGATTTCAGGGACGGAAACTATTAATTTATTTTAACGTAATCCAATAGCAAGACATCATTTTAAGCTAGTCACAACTCAATGACGTTATGTAATGACTCTATAAGACTGAACCACAATCCGTATTTCTTTCCTTCTCTAACTCTCTCTACTCTCTCTTTAATTCTTTGTTCTCAATTTTCTGTGAAAATGGACACTGAAATGTCCACTAGATAACACATTCTCTGAAGTCAATAAAAAACTTCGCTGCGTATGTCTTACAGTCAAAACACATAACGAATCAAAACTTTTGTCTACTAAAATCTGTCAAAAATGGCTTTGACATACCCAAAAAAAGATTAATACAAACTTACCAGTGGAATTACTAGTGAAACTCTCGTCGCACACAATAGCGTCGTCGATCTGCCGCTGCGGTGCGCGGCAGCAGTTAGCGGGCGCGGACGCGTAGGCCGCCCACGCCGCCCACCAGTGCGCGCCCACCAGGTACCAGAACTGGCCCACGCACAGACCGCGACGCTCCTCGCGGCGCACCCAGCCCAGCACTGGGGGTAAAATACACATTTTAACATTTACAACAAACAATAATTTAGACAATAATTGTTATAATGTAAATATGTAAACGTAAACATGTAAACTGTAAGAATTGTAAAACTTTATTTGAAAAGAGCAACCCCACAGTTCCTTGCTAGGTTCTTCTCTGAGGGAAACTGCACTTTGCGAATCTAGCACTAGCTACAAAAAAAATAATTTATAATAATGTAACATTTTCAAGAGCATTTTTTGTGCCTTTGAAAGAAATATATTTTTGACTTTGACTTTAGACTAGAAACAATGAGTAAAAGGAAATTAGCAAAAGAGAAGGAAATGTTGGGAGGGGAAGGCCAAGGTGAACGTATTTAGATCAAATCGGGGACTTGTTCAAGAAAGGCCAAATCGACAATAACCTAAGCCGACGAGCATTTATGAGGCGACTAATGAAAGGTATGTTTGGATCGTACCGATGGAAGAAAGGTGTGATGGATATGTACCGTAAAATGTAAGTTAAAAAAACACCATGTCGTAGCACATAGTCAAATCGTTCGCAGAAGAAACGGTTAGACGGTGAGTACTCCACTGACCAGAGCCTATCTCTTGAATATATTATGATAATGAATGATCTTATACAATAGGGATGATGACTACATTCAAAAATTAAAAAAAGTATTAGTCCGTCTTTTAGGCTATTAAAAAATATTTGAAACACATTTTTACCTGATCAAATACATAAATAAATACAAAGATACAGAGCATCAAAGTTACGGAGTGGGGGGTATTGACGTCACTCCTAGGTAAAAATCCTACTTAGGCGTGACGTCACGAGCAACTTTCACCCAGTGTATCTTTTTCATTTTTAGTTTAAGGGAAAAAAGAAAAAATACCTGTCAAATGTTTTAAAATAATCTATCCGATGGACTAAAAAACATTTTAGTCAACATGACTATTGACATGCATGTTTCATTTGACAATTTTATCATCCAATACGTTACTCAGGTTCGTCATAATACGGAATGTTTGAACGTTGTAGTGGATGTGATGGACAAAAAGAAATTTTTAAATCATCATGCCTATTATGCGATTTGAAGGACCAAGTGACTCACTTTTTGCACTTATTGTGCAGTCAGTATAAAAAAGCCTCCATTTAGTTATCCTTTAAATATCTAAACACTTCATTCAATTTAAAACCATTGAACCTTTTCAAAACCTTTTCATTTAGTAAACCATACTGTTACACCATGAAAATCGAGTACATCGACCTTAAAACAGTCCGCTATATAACCTGATAACAGTATTTACATTTAGAATTTTTCCACGCGACGACGTAAAGGTTTCCTTTGAGTAATATTTACTATGCTTATCAGCAGGAGTTGTGTTTGTTAATGAAATTATACATGCTGATTAATTTATAACTTCTGTGTAGGTTAGGGCGTTTTCAGACTACGTTTCTAAGCTCGTGTAGTCTACAATGCTACAAGGATCTATTGGCACTTGAGTGACATTGTCAGGAGGGCGTGGGTGGTGAATAAATAACTCAAAATAATGACAATTTACAAGAAGATATCGTTAATTCCGATTTCCGCCACACGCCCAAAGATTTTTGTAACACTGTATGTTTATACTGACACGACACCACCGGTTCGAGCGAATACGCGCGTTTGGTTTTTTGAAGCGTGTATGCTGAAATCTTATTTGAAAAACGCCCTTAGGCAATTGTTTTATAGCAATCGTAATAGGTACATATGAATTTAAATGTGTCAAAAAACGGACAACTGATTGATTTTGTTAACATTTTACATGTAAACAGTTAATATTCTAATTACAAAAAATTGAAAAGAGCAACCCCACAGAGTTTCTTGCTAGGTTCTTCTCTCGGGAAAACTGCACTCTTGCGAATGTAGCATTAACTTTAAAATATGACCCGTCCTAAGTGTTGTCAAAACCTACAGGATTAAATGATTTTTCATTTCATTTTCATGCCTAAGATGTTTTTCGACCTGAATTTCTATTGCAATAATTAAAGTGCAGCTTACACCGCCTGTTTATTTCATACGTAGGTATGTAATGTATGTATTGTTGACGTGAATCGCATTATGTAAGTAAAGGTACCCGAGCTTTATAAGTTTGTCGTGAAAGCTTATACAGTATAATATTAAACCGTCTCATATATTTTTACTATTTACACGACAATCTTATCACTTATATAATTATACAAAGTTGTTATCTCATATAATAGCAAGTAGTTATATTTAGCATAATGCAAACCTTTATCGTCTCAATGTCGCGCACTTGACACCGATATGCTCTTATTATGAGATATTAATACTCCATTGAGCTGTATGGATGAATGGGAAGTGAACCATTTGCCTGACAGTGACAGTAGGATGACAGTTGGAGGTTTCCCGCGCTTTAAAAATGGCGGGTGTAGATGGATAATAAATAATAATTTTGTTAGGATTGTTTATTCAAATTGATTACTATTTTTGATTGATTTGAAAGTATAGTTTGCAGATTTGAAAACAATTAATTTTATACAATTTTTTTAAAGATTAAGAAACATCAATGAAGGAAAGGGTAATGGGAAGAGAGGGAGAGGGAGAACGCGACGTACTAACTTCATTCAAGTGAAGGAGAAAGTTAACGTCATGCCGTATCAAGAGGTCAAAGCTCTGGCAGAGGATAGGCCTAAATGGCGGATACGCCACTGACAAGAGTCAACTTTTAAATTTAAGTAATGATGATGATATTGAAGAAACTAAAGACGCGACAGATATAACCAGCCTAATTAAATACCCAAGCTTAAAAAATTGCTCTCACCAATATCCCTCTCATGATGCCGGCACTGGGGGCGGAGCCCTAGCACCACGTGGCAGACTTCGAAGACCAGCTCGAGGAACGGCGCCACCACACCCTCGGCGCTCTCCACGCTCCAGATTAGGAAGTCTTCCAGAGTTAGAACTGTGTCGTTTGGTATCAGCTCGGTTTCTTCTTGAGGGTCCTGGGGAAATGATTACGTATTGATAAAGAACTAATAAGAAGATACCGGTCTTTGAACAACTCTAGCGTAACAATTGACAGTCGCGTCCCATCTCTACTCAGAGAGCTGTCAAGTGATAGATTCGCGCGCTTTTATGTGAATGTATTCTTTGAGCGGATAAAATTACTCTTGCTGATTAAAATTGTGTTTCGTTTATCTATCTATCAGAACTTATTCATTGTTCAGTAGTTACTGCGTGAAAGAGTAACAGAATATCCTCACAATCCATCCATCCATCGGCACAAACATTGACATTTATAATATTAGTAGGATATGTTTGTTGGCTTTATATTGGCTTTACAGTCTAGTCTAGGAAATAACATTCGTTAACCTAGTATTAAGAATGATTGCAAGCTCAATAAATAAATATAAGCACAATTGTCCTAAGTCAGGAAAATTTAAGTTAATTATTTTTCACATCCCAGAAAAAAAAGAACAATAGAAAATCTATTGTGTCTGGGTTTATAATGGGTCAGTGGGATGTGAGAGGTTAAGTAACATCATTAGTTGAAATCCCATACCTGCAACATAAGCATCTCCTCCCCAGGCCCGAGATGGAACACGGGCTTCCTGGTCGCCGCCACCACCAGCTTGTCTCTGAGGTTGGCCAGCACGGAGTCAGGGTCGAAAGCTTTATCTAGCAGCTCGCCATCCGTGCTGTCTGATGGTGTTGAGGCTCTGGAGTTCTGTAGGTATTTGAGAGGATACTTTGGGATGATTAAGAATGGAATAGTCAAAATATGAGGCGACTGATGAGTGAGGTTGAAGAGAAAGAAGTGTGTTTGGATCGTAGCAAGTGGATGGAAGTGCTCTCTGCCTTCCCTTGGGATGGGAGAGAGGCGTGACGGTGTATGTAAGAACAGAACAGTCAATTATAAAATAAGCAGCTCAATCCTACTGGGTCATACAGACATAAAAAACAAAATATGTCTCTCCTGTTCCCGAAAGTTAAGGACATTGGGAGCTAATTTCTCAACTTAATGCATATCCGCATAATCTGTGCCCGATGAAGTTTTGGCCTGTATAAACATTTTGAGGATTGGCTGCTCCAGTATCCTTAATCATCAGGAACAGGAAAGACAATTTTGAACCTAATTCTGTGTATGACTCTACTAGTATTGTTAATGTTAATGTTTGTGCCGATGGATGGATGTGCGGACGTTTGTTACTCTTTCACGCAAAAACTACTGAACAGATTTTGATGAAACTTAGCAATATTATAACTTGCTCATCAAAATTACACATAGGCTATATTAATTATGAATATTGTGTTTTTTCCAAAGACATGACGATAAAGTCGTACTAATTCGCGGGCAGCCTCAAGTTATCAATAAAGATTCAATTAAAAAATTATATTAAAAAATATGGATAAGTAATTCTGGGTTTCAGATACCTATTGTGTAAGTTTTTTCTAAGATATAACGATAAATGGGTACGACGTCGCGGGTAGCCTCTAGTTTTCAATAAAGATTTAAGTAAAACTTTAAGTGTCAAAAATAGGTTACAATTTTAAGTGTCAAAAAAAAATACTGTCGAACTTTGAACTTTAATTACCTGTTACACGATACAAACAGATTACGTTCTTTAAAAATTTGTACCTAGATAGGTACCACGAGTGCTATTTTTGTTCGGGTCGAGACAGCTACGTCAATCAATGTTTATTTCTGTATAGAAGTTATAACTTTATCACGTGTTGCTGTCAACACAACGTTCCTAATTTAACATGTAGTTTTTCTAGCACCTAGCTTATCAGCAGACATCTTAAATGACGTCTACATAAAACAGTTTGTATAAACACTAGAGGCTGCCCATGACTTCGTACACATTGAAATGAAATGAAAATCATTTAATCCTGTAGGTTTTGACAACACTAAGGACGGGTCATTTTTTAAAGTTAATGCTAGATTCGCAAGAGTGCAGTTTTCCCCAGAGAAGAACCTAGCAAGAAACTCTGTAGGGTTGAACTTTTCAATTTAAGTTTTACAAATCTTAGGCATAAACACAGAAACATATAATAAAATTAATATTTCAAAAGAGCTATCCATAAATAAAAATTTGACCCCGCAATAACAGAGAAGTGAAGGGCTTAGTTTGATAGGATCCGCATTTTTCGTCATACCTTGCAACATTTAATTAACTTAAAATAATACAACCTACGGGGCTGTTACACTAACTACAGAAAAAAAAAAAACTACCAGATATTTTATACCTGTCTCTGTCTAAAACGTCATGTTTTATGAAACGGACATAGGCTTATCTGTCAGTTTAATTTTATCTGTAAGTGGTAAAACGGGCACTAAATGTTATTCTGATGAATAAGCTACAATACTGTTCAGTTTCATTAAAAACAGTTCAGTGGTTTTTGCGTGGAAGAGTAAGTACCTGGGCGGAGGAAGCTCTAGACAGAGTCATGGCGTATGAGGAGAGAGGCCAAGCAGTGGGGTACAAGTGGCTAAATAAGAATAAGAAGATTTTTTTTTATTATTATTATAATCTGCAATCAGCCTCATAGCTTTAATCAGATATGCTGACATTCTATAGACAAGGGTTTGAGATCACATCCTTTGACGTGTCATCTCTTATTAAAATCTTCAAATAGAAGCTAGTCGCAGCCTTTTTAGCCGATACAGGCAGTCATTTGGGTTCATAAGTCTTGATGCCAGGTGAATTAGAAGAATAAGAATAAAAAACATCCATCCATCGGCACAAACATTGACGTTTATAATATTAGTAGAAACATGTAACTAGCGTGTTTAAGTACTACCTACACGAAATTACGTGTTTACTATAATAATAATGTGAAATACCAAAACTATCATCATTTATTTAACAAATATGGCGTCACAAGTTCACAATAGACGTGGCCTTGACATTGCAAAATAATTACCGGCGGTACATCGAGAATATAACTTTAGGAGATTCAATGTTTAACAATCACGTGAGTTATTTTGCTTGTATATGAAGATTGCTCATTTTCTTTTAATTTAAACTACGTTACTTTAGATTTATAGGGTTCTAGGATGAAAAATTAAGCAAAGACAACAATGACAAAGATACATTGGGTTAAAGTAGCTCGCGACGTCACGCCTAAGTAAGATTTTACCTAGGAGTGACGTCAATACCCCCCACTCCGTAACTTTGATGCTCTGTATCTTTGTATTTATTTTATGTAATTGATCAGGTAAAAAATGTATTTCGAATATTTTTTAATAGCCTAAAAGACGGACTAATACTTTTTTGAATTTTTGAATGTAGTCATCATCCCTATTATACATATTAGAGCTGATTACATTATTATCGTGTTAAGTACACCTTGAAAGGTAAGTTTTTAATGCTCTGTACCCAAAGGGTGAAAACAGTAGATACCCTATTACTGAGACTCGGCTGTCCGTCCGTCAGTCTCCATGCTGTACCTCATGAATCGTTATAGCTAGGACGTTCAAATTTTCACAAATGATATATTATCGTTGCCGCTATAACAACAAATACTAAAAATAGAATAATATTAATAATTAAGGGAGAATCCCTTACAACAAACGTGATTATTTTGCATTATTTGCTCGGTATCAATAGTGAATGGTACGGAACCCTTCCTGCGCGAGTCCAACTCGCACTTGGCCGGTTTTTTTAATGCTTCAAATTAAGTAGAACCATACTAAAGCAAGTAGCGTAGCTTTTATATGTTTCAACTTAAGTACTATCCTAAAGGACTCTGTCTAAACATGATTATGTAAATCGAACATTAACCTCTGACATCCCACTGACCCATTATAAACCCAGACATAATAGATTTTATATTGTTCTTTTTTTTCTGGGATGTGAAAGATTAATGAAGGGATACACATCAACTGATTACACACTCGTTGCCTGCGCGCGCAATTCTCAATGACGTCACGGAATCGAGCATTGTACACGACTGTCAATTGTTTCGCCGACAATTTATCGAGGTAAAGCAATTGTTGTTTACTGTGACTAATGTGCAACTGCTGGAGTAAAGGAAAATGAGAATTGGTGTAGGAAGAAATACTGTTTAAATAATTTATCTATTAAACCAGAGGCTACCCGCGACTTCGTATGCATTTATCGTCATATCTTAGAAAAAACACGAAATATCTACAAATTATATGGCCTATGTGTTATACTGATGTCCAAGCTAAGTTATTGTAAAATTTCATTAAAATCTGTTCAGTGGTTTTTACGTGATGAAGTAACAAACATCCATTCATCCATCCATCGGCACAAACATTGACATTTATAATATTATTAGGATATAAAAGTGAATGCTTCTGATTAAAATATAATAGGGTCCCGTTTTCACATTTTGGGTAGGGAACCCTAAAAAACCGTTACAGCCATAGTTTATTATATCATGTGCCCGTTTCTCCACCTACAGATAAAACTGAACTGACAGTTAAACCTATGTCTCATTTACAAGACATGAAGTTTTAGACAGATTTTATCTGTCAGATAAATTTTATCTGTCAATGGTGATACAGGCCCTAAAGCCCTTTCCACCAGAGATGTGCTATGCTGCGTTGCTATGGATGAGCTTGATATCCACCAATCATATTCGGTATGCCCTCTTAAGCAATGAACATGATTTGTGGATATCAAACGCATCCATAGCAACGTAACATAGCACATCTCTGGTGGAAAGGCTTCCTGAAGGTTATAGTATGGGGTTTATCTTTCAATCAATTGCAGGAAGAAATTAAAGGAAAAGCTTATGATAAACCTAAATTAAGCCTTTGTTCTCATGAAAGTGACAATTTATGTTTTTAATGAGAAATAAACACACACACACCTACATACTCTATATTTTGCTTTTGTAATCTAAATTCTTAGCTAACGGTTTTGAACAAGATTCCTGCCACTTAAGTTTGTAATTTGTTGTTCTTTATTATTGGCTGTGTTGTATTTAAGTGAGGGAATACAGTAGAGAATAATAAGCTGTTAAGAACACTCCATCAATAAATAATTAAAAAAAGTGTCTTTAAACTTAAATAAACTTACGTTCTTAAGACACTCGTTGGCGACAGTGCAGAGTATGTTGACCATATCGGCCAGCTCCTTCTTGTTGAGGACTCCATCGCGGTCCACGTCGAAGATCTTGAAGCAGACTGGAAGTAAGAACTTCAAATTAGTATATTAAAGCTGGACGAATCTGAAGTGTGTTTGGATCGTAGCAAGTGGAGGGAAATGGGATGTGAATGTCGTGACAGATATGTATGTATTTAAAGCTAACCACAACGATTGCGGCGGGCGATCGAATGAGCGGTGCGTCGTTTCAGAAGTATGTAAAATAGATACATCTGTTCACACCGCAACCGCTACCACGTCAGTAATACAAACGTACGAAACAATGAACTGAACATTAGCGTACAAAAGATTTGTTCTTCAGGAAATAAAAGAATACAAATCTTGTATAGGTAACTAATTGTCCTATCCAAAAGAGTGTGACCTTATCCTGGAGAATAAGCAATAGAATATTTATAATCCTGATAGAATGTTTCCTACAGTCATAATCATTATAAGTAGATAATATGCAAAAAGAGTCGCGTGCGCAATTTAAAAATTGTAATAAATAATAATAGAATATATATCATAGTAATTAAATCATAATAATCTGTAAATAAAAGTCACGTGTACACTTGAAAGAGTACAATAAACTAAAAACAATTAAACTTGCAATAAAAATTATAATATTCCTAGACTGCGAATCATCATGCTTCAGATAAGGGAATGGTGATACCTTATCACTGTAGTATAGCACTTCAATGTAATTGCCTAATTGAAATTGATAGCGTTTAAGAGTCTGTCTTTTTAAAACCTAATTTGTGTCAATGTTTGCTGATTACGGATTTTTTACTGTTTTTTTTTTTGTATCTACATGTCTTTGTCATGAAATAGGCATGATGACTAAAAAAAATTGTTTTGTCCATCACATAGATTATTTTAAAATATTCGACACGTATTTTTTCTTTATTCTCTTAAACTAAGAATGACAAAGTTACACTGGGTTGAAGTTACTCGTGACGTCACGCCTCAGTACGATTTTAACATAGGAGTGACGTCAATACCCCCCACTCCGTAACTTTGATGCTCTGTATTTTTGTATTTATTTATGTATTTGATCAGGTAAAAAATGTGTTTCAAATATTTTTTGATAGCCTAAAAGACGGAATAATATTTTTTTTTAAATTTTTGAATGTAGTCATCATCCCTATTATGAGAAATAACAAAATCAGGAGTACCCTAAACCGACATGTATGTATGAGGCGACTAATGAATGTGGATGAAGCGAAGAAAGTGTGTTTGGATCGTAGCATATGAAGGGGAAATGGTATCTGCCTATCCCGATGGGAAAGAGGAGTGATGGATATGTATTTATGTAGGTAGGTACTCTAAGCTGATATGTATGAGACGACTGACAAATGTGGATGAAGCGAAGGAAGTATGTTTAGATCTTAACAATTGGAGGGAAGTGGACCCTGCCTACTCTGATGAAAAAGGCGTAACAAATATGTCGTCGTCATCAGCCCATATATGTCCCAACCAAGGGGCACGAGCCTACTCTCATACAAAGAGTGAAAAAAATAACAAATAACAGACAACATTAGTAACAAATATGTATGTATGAAAATTAAAAGACGTTATCTAGCAACAAAACTAAAAACATGTCTTAAGGAAAAATGTCAGTAAACATAATAAACTTATCACGTTTTGATTTAAGATATGATAGATGATTCATTGTGTCCTCTTTAATGCTCTCGGTCATCTGTCACTTTAGAACAAAAGAGTTAAAATTAAAATTGTCACTTTAGAACAGTGTCCCAGTGCTGGGCAAAGGCCTCTCTCCTCCTCCACGATTCTCTATCCTGAGCCGCCTCTGCCCAGCCATCCATACCATATTACAAATAAGAATTAAAGAATAGAGAATAAAGCGAAAGATTTTTGGATCGTAGCAAGTGGAGGTAAGTCGTCTCTGTCTAGCTCAATGGGAAAGAGGCGTGACAGATATGTACTGTATACGATCCGGCTCGAAGGACCACAGAAAACTTGGTCCTTCGGGCCGGATATTATCTTGTTTTCTCTTCTGTAGTGCACTCCATTACTGGAGGTCTGCCATCAGCTGCCATCAGCTGCTTGCTGAACAAACAACAAGAAACCTTCAGCACAGGGCTCAACATTTATGTCAAATATATTTCTTGAAATCAACACATGTAAAAGTTACATTAAGGTGATTATTATCATAGCTATGAGTAAAAACAAAATCCTGCGCAATTATTATACTTCATAAACAGTCATTTTGTCACGTCAGGCATCAAACCATAATTTTCCATACGAAACATCCTTTCCGATAAATAGAAAATACCAAATAGAATTATTAACTGTTAATAAACTATGTCAACAGATAAGAATTACTACAAACACTTGAAATATTATTTATTTGTTAACAAGCATCGGCTTCTAGTTGTAACAATTGTTTGTATAATGATAAACTTGATATTATCATTACTAATAGGGATGACGACTACATTCAAAAATTCAAAAATAATTAGTCCGTCTTTTAGGCTATTAAAAAATATTTGAAACACAATTTTTACCTGATTAAATACATAAATAAATACAAAGATACAGAGCATCAAAGTTATGGAGTGGGGGGTTTTGACGTCACTCCTACGTAAAAATCGTACGTAAACGTGACGCCACGAGCAACTTTAACCCAGTGTATCTTTGTAATTTTTAGTTTAAGAGAAAAAAGAAAAAATACGTGTCGAATATTTAAAAATAAACTATGTGATGGGCCTAAAACATTTTTTTTTCGTCGTCATGCCTATTGAAGCTGTCCGAGGAAATCTTGGAAAACTTACACAATATCTCATAATGATATAGCTTTATCTGTTATTCTGAATCGTAGCTACAATACTGTAAAGTTTTATTAAAATCTGTTCAGTAGTTTTTGCGCGTAAGAGTAACAAACTTTCTAACATCCATCCATCGGCACAAACTTTATTAGTACCTACGATTGTACAATGAAGGTGTAATGCTGTAATGCAGTTCTCGTATTTCGGTATAGGTAAAACTGCTCATATTGCATATTTGCAGTGTTGCAGAAAACTGTGTTAAGTTTTATTAAAGCACGTGAATCATACACATAATTAGGTTCAAAATCGTCTTTCCTGTTCCAGATTAAGGACATTGGAGCATCTAATCCTCAAAATGTTTATGCAGGCCAAAACTATATCGGGCACAGATTATGCGGATATAAATGAAGTTCAGAAATTAGCATCCAATGTCCTTAACTTTGAGGAACAGGAGAGACATTTTTTGTTTTCTGTGTCTGTATGTGCAGTTTTCTTCTGATTTTCCAAATTCACGTCATCTTGAGTAATAACAATCGTTTTGCGGTTTTCCGTAAACTTACAAAACGGATAGGTAATAAAAACGCTGGAAAACTTGCGTATTAGAAGGAAAAAATAGTTATCCAACTTATATTGTTTCTCTTTCACGCAAAAATCTACTGCACAGATTTTGATGAAACTTGGCAATATTGTAACATATAAGTACATATACATCAGAATAACAGGCTATTTAATTTAAGATAGCATGTTCTTTTTTCAAGGTAGGGTAGAAAGAATCGCGGGTAGGGTCTAGTTTACGAATATGTGGAAAGCAATATTCAATCTTAATCTATATAGGTATATAAAAATGAAACCCGTTTTCCGTTGTCACGGCATCACGCCTGAACGGCTGGACGGATTTCGCTAATTCTTTTTTTAAAATGTTCATTGAAGTTCAAGGATGGTTCTTACAGTGAGAAAAATTCGAATAATTGCCGGGAAAGCCCTAAAACAGACCTTTTCTTTTTCCCATACAAATGTTTTCTTACTAAAATGTAGAGTCAATTTGAACTTTATTCCTACACAATAAAGTTCATTCTAAGGCGGGACGAAGTTCGCCGGGACAGCTAGTAGGTATATAAAAATGAAACCCGTTTTCCTTTGTCACGGCATCACGCCTGAACGGCTGGACCGATTTCGCTAATTCTTTTTTTTAAATGTTCATTGAAGTCCAAGGATGGTTCTTACGGTGAGAAAAATTCGAATAATTACCGGGAAAGCCCTAAAACAGACCTTTTCTTTTTCCCATACAAATGTTTTCTTACTAAAATGTAGAGTCAATTTGAACTTTATTCCTACACAATAAAGTTCATTCTAAGGCGGGACGAAGTTCGCCGGGACAGCTAGTATTATTAAATTTATATCATATAGAGGCTGCCCGCGATTTCGTACGCATTTATCGTCATAACTTGGAAAAAATCATGATATCTCAAAATAATATAGCCTATGTGTTATTCTGATGTCCAAGCTAAATTATTGTAAAATTTCATTAGAATCTGTTCAGTGGTTTTTACATGATGAAGTAACAAACATCCATCCATCATCGGCACAAACATTGTCATTTATAATATTAATAGGATTTTCATTGTTTTACAGAAGTTCTTTACATAATACTAATTTGAAATATTCAATATAAATAACATTTCTCTTATGTGGTGTGAAAACAATACATGTTTACTAGCACTCATCTAATACATAGCGCGACGTTTAAACACAATACTATGACCTTGGGTTGTACTATAGATTTGCTATGGATAGTTTTCACTATCAACACTATAAGCGCCGGCGCACACCTGACGGAGCACAGCGCAGAGCATTTTTGATTGTCTTATTACTATCGACATTGTTCTCACTCGAATTATATTCAAAACTAGCTGTCCCGGCGAAATTTGTTCCGCCTTACAGAGGGCTTCGCGGCAATTATTCGAATTATAATAAATATTTTTTTCTCGCCTTAAAAACCATCCTTGGACTTCGATGAACATTTAAAAAACAGAATTGATAAAATTAGTAAAGGCGTTGTTGAGTTATGCGCTTACCAACACATTTTGCGATTCATTTTTATATTATAGATAGAAGATCAGTTAAACAACAAATGAGCATTAAAACATCGAAGCGACTATATGCGAATATTGTGTCAACTGATTTTGAATTTTATTCTAATGAGAACAATATCGATATTAATATGACGATCAAAAATGCTCTGCGCTGCGCTCCGTCAGGTGTACGCCGACCCTTATACTAAGTACTGGGGTAGTGAATATTTATCGTTAGGTACGTATTCTTATTATAATAACAAGATTTCAAAGATAATAGCAGAGGCATAATTCTCTGTATTCGAATTTTGTATACTGTTAGAAACAATTCCACAAATAAAAAAATCAGTATCCTAAACCGACGTGAGTGTATAAGGCGACTGATGAATGTGGATGAAGCGATGGAAGTGTGTTTGAATCGTAGCAAGTGAAGGGGAATGGTCTTTTCCTACCCCGATGGGAAAGAGGACTGGCGGATAAATGTATTTATGTAGGTACCCAAGCTGACGTGCATGTAAAAGACGACTGACAAATCAGAATGAAGCGAAGGAAGTGTGTTCCGATCGTAGTAAGTGGAGGTAAGTGGTCTCTGTCTAGCTCGATGGGAAAGAGGCGTGACAGATATGTACTGTACTCCTATATGATCCGGCTCGAAGGACCACGGAAAACTTGGTCCTTCGGGCCGGATATTATCTTGTTTCCTCTTCTGTAGTGCACTCCATTACTGGAGGTCTGCCGTCAGCTTGCTGAACACATCTTAAGATCAGATTTTGAACGCTAGTAACTCCCTATTATTTAATATTTCAGGCCCTTAACGGTGCTGTATTTATTAAAAAATGAACTTACACTTCAGCCTCTCAGCTCTCGGTCCTCGGCACGCAGCGCTAAGTCCACAGCAAAGCTCCTTAAAGTCCACATGTCCATCCCTATTCTCATCAAACGCGAGGAAGACCCCCGCGACCGCCGCGCGGGGTAGCGGCGGAGAGAGGAGGGGGGTCAGGCTCTCCGCGTCTAACTGACCGGTTGGAGCCGAGTTGCGGAGAGACCAGAAGCATTTCTCTAGCTCTATTATGTCCTGAAATATGGGGTCTTATTAGTTTCTATTTGATGCTACCTATTTGACTTTACCCGGCGATTTTGTAGGCGTTTTACGCTATCACGCTTCTTAAAAATCGCTTTACAGGCTTAGCGCGCACTGTGTTGAGTTTTAACGCATAATAAGGGTAGTATCAAATGTATATTATAGGTAGTTCGAAATGTCATAGAAGTGCGCGCATTGCTGTGAAATACACGCATGCGGCACGGTAGAACTGTACGTAGATTAAACGATCTCGTCTACTACAAGACAATGCGCTCTAGGCTTTAGTTTTAATATTATTGTTATTTACAATTTCTTCAGTGTTATTTCTGTGTGAAAAAATCAAACAAATATTCTCACAAACTTTGACCTTATAAAATTAGAGAAGAAAGAAAAGAATCATGGCAGATTTTTTCTATAATTTTGTGCTTTGCAACTCTTGTTTTCAGTTCAAATAAGAAATAAAATATATTATAAAATATACCTAAATGAAAAAATTGTCATTGAGAAACTTCTTTAAGTGGAAATCAAACCTACACCACCACCTAGAGCACATTTTATCTCTATTAAACTATAGAAATAGTTCTATTCCATTTATCTAATAAAAAATCTATGTAAATAACACACAAAAAAAATTCAGTTCTCTTTGTTGACCGATATGTCCTATCACAATCATTTTAAAGTCAAGCTGATAACAATGTTCATAAATTTGTGTGACACAGATATTTTACATGATTATACATGATTATTTAACAGATAAAATTATAATCATAAATATGGGGAATATTTTTTTGGAATAAATTTACCTATTGAACTGAAAATGCACTTGTAAAAGTAATATGTATGTGATATGTATAATATGTATGTATGTAAGGAGGGTAAGTAACTATCCTGCCTTTATGCTATCACTTCTCTCTCTGTAGGGTCTGCAGGAAGAAATTTCTTTTAGAAATATGCTGTACCTTTTGTATAACTCCTCTTTTTTTTTTCTATGTACTATCATCTTACAATAAACTGTTAAATAAATAAATGTATTGATGGCAGGGCCTTTAAAGTTAATGATTTATTAAAATATTGTTTGTCTTCTTTTGATTTTAGGCAAAGAACTGTAATGATTAATCTACTGCATCTAGTTAATACAATTTTATCATAATATCATCTATATGTTGAATCTAAATCCAATTTGGAAAGAAAATCTTCCAAATTTGTAAAGAGCATCCAACCTAATGTTGAAAAAAAATGGAATAGTAAAATTTTTTGGTATCAATTACACTACACATCCCCTATTCAAGCTAGTATAGAGAAAAAAAGTTAACGGCCACTGATGAAACTTACGTCAATCGATAGAGAAAAATATTATAAAACGATAGTATTTTGGACAAATGTCGAAAGTGATATACTTTCTGAGATATAGAACTTTGAAAATGTTCACATGTAAAAATTTTCAAAGTTCTTTAATTTTCATAATTGATACCGAAAATTTTACTATACCAGGCTCCATGCAAATATGTTTGATGCCATTTTGTAAAATTAAGAATAGAAATTTCAGATCATTTCATTTAAAAGGGTTGAGATGAACAAAATCCTATCCTTTCTAACTTGTTTAGATGTAAGTTTGTAGTTTTATGTAAGTTTTAAATTCAGTTTTAATTGTGTTCAATGTAAAATGTAACTATTTCTTTTATTAATTAAATACAAAGGGGTTTGAAGATTTTGGTATGGAGAGTGTCCTACAACTTTTTTTTTTAATTTTCCTAAAGTGGCGGCAGTCAATGAAACCTTCACTAATCAATAGTTCAGGTCAATAATCAATTAATAGTTTATAAAAAATATTATAATTGTCAATACCAATATACCTTAGCCCGACAGGTGTAGGTTTAATGAATCATTCGTTTTAATAACCTTTCTAGCAACTGTTTAACTGTTTTCAAGGTAAGAGAGTGTGAGTTTAGGTACAACAATAGATTATGTAAACTGATACAACTAATTAAAATTGTTATGTGTAATTAATAATTGTAGTTATTATGATTATGTGGAGTTAGATAACTTATGTTTAAACAATTTTGCATAATATGTAAACAATAAGTAGGTAACATAGAAATGGAATTTGTATAAAAGTATTTCATTCACATTGATGTATTGTTGTTAATGTAAATATGTTATTTATTGTTGACAACAAAGAAAATTATTAACAAAAACAAACATACCCTCTCCTCTAAATGTGTGACTCCAGCCAAACTTTGATAGAAGGTCGGTGTCTCCAGATCTTGAACCATATTGGCCCGTTCTGATAACAGCCATTTTGACAGAACTGTTGCGCCTTTGTGTATCAGCAGCCAGGACCGAAACTGTTCATATGTTACTTTGTCCCCACTACCAAATAGACTAGTCAATATCTCAGCAGTACGCTCAGCCCCTGTCACAGGCAACGACGCATTCTCAAAGTGCAGCGCATGTGTGAAATCCCTCTTATACATATACGTCCCATTATCACTCTGATTGTTCACGTACAGCGTCCATAGGAATCTATAACAAGTGTTTGTATCATAAAAATGTGATGTAATTGTTTACATGCGATAAAAGTGTTTACGCGACGACGCTTACTTGATTTTCTCTTCTATGTTTCCTTTGGTCAGCACTACTATGCCGCAGAATAGCTCCTTGAATGCTATCCCTCTCTTGGTTCCACCGCAGGCCTGGTACAGCCAGTCTGCGACCTCGTACGGCACTCCATCACAAAGAACCTCGCGGACAAAGGCCTCCAAGCTCAAGGCCGTCCCGTTCGCACCTGCACATCTCTTGAACGCCTCACGAATACGTCTCAACTCACTATCAGACACTGCAAATAAAACAATAAGCTGATATTCGTCGTAATCTTACAACGCACTTTGATTATTGCACACTTCACAAACCTCGCTTCACAGCATCTTCGTATGATATGAAACTTGGTTTAGAGTCCTTCGCACCCATATTCGCGACAGTTTTTCAATCATAACATTTTTAAAACTCGAAAAATACACAGGGAAACAATAATTATTACAGCTGACAGCTCACGTCGTATGATCTGTCGCCATATTGACTATTTTTCTTTTTTGCCACCACTCCAGTGCAAATTCACCAATCAGAAAGGAGTTCATAGACTACAAACTCGAATACGTATCTAGCTTTTTCTGAAACCACAACATGTGAAAATATGTCTAGTTAAATAGATTGTTAAATAAGACCAGTTGACGCAAAAGGAAATAATTTTCTTTGCAATTAATGGTATCCAACCAGACGACAAACAAGAGCACAAACGGCTTCGAAGATACCCAAAACAAAGATTAACGAGACTGCAATTTGCAGACAACAATTGGCGACAACTAAAACTTTGCTTTTCATGCGTATTCGTATCCGATTTAAAAACTGTCAAAATAACAAGTCACGATAAACATTTTGTCTATGATTGTCGGACGTCAATACTATAAACCAACCAAATGAGAAAGTTTCATAAAAAGTTTTTTTTCTTACTTACACACGTTCAACTTTGTTTGTTTCAAACAAGAGACTCTAATTATCATTATTTGCATCTAAAATTAGTCGTATAAACTGAAAGTTCCATGAAAATTTTCTTTGTTTATTTCCACGTAAAATTTTCGATTTCGTATTAATTTGCCAACAGATTCGTTTCAAATTGATGCTGCATTGGACCATTAAATATGAGTCGCGCGGTCGTGTAATTTTCTTTTCATTTCTACCTTTCATTTGAGTTTATAAATGTCTGTTTCTTTGTGTGTTTTGAGAATCGAAATTGACGAAGATCTTCCCGAAATGGGCGATAATCCTGCAGAAAATGGTAATGAATTATCTCCAATATATTAATCTTACATGAAATTACCGTCTGAAGTTTTAATTTAACCGACACATTAGCTTTTAAATTGAATAAAATTATATCTACCCTTTACAGCTTTTTTCTAGAAAATTCATCACATCTGACCAAATAATAAATAGAGATCGTTCACCTTGTATCGTGTTATTTACAATGCAGTAATATTCCTTTTGGACTCTTTTATAGACTTATTCAAATAGCAGATGTTTAATATTTATATTGATAACTAGCACATTACAAAATAGAGTAATCCAATTAACAGACAGTCTAGAGCTTAGATATTATCAATCAAAGTTTACAGCATATTTTGGTGCTCACAGCATATTCACAAACCCTAATAACCTAAGATTTATCTATCCAAGAGCTATCCTATCTTTTACCAGAAGCAGCAAAAGAACAAAAGAAAAAAGACCGTGGCGCTCGCGAATCAAAGACCATAACAGTGGAAACCTACGCCAGCATCCTGATGGGACCTAACTCTGACTCGGGGATCCTGCCCACCAGCTCACGAAGATCACCTCCTGAAGACACTACATCTGATGATGAAGAAACCATCAGCTTTTTCTGTGGAAACCCTCTGGTTGAAGTCACCAAGGGTGTACTGCATCTTTATAAGGAGAAGTAAGTTTATTGATCTAGCTTTTGCCCACAATGAAAGAACTACATGTACCTACAAAATTTTTGGAAAACACTTTTTACACACTATGCAGTCAGATCTTGGAATAATTACACAATATCTTAAAAGAATATTGCCTATAATTATGTTATTCTAATGTGTAACCTGTAATATTGTTAATTTCATTGAAATCTGTTAAGTGATTTTTATGTGAAATAGTAAAAAACATCCTTCCATCCATCAATCAAAAACTAATCACTATTGTCTATTCTTATAGAATCATTTTATTATGGCAAAGATCTGCTTAAGTCTATGCCATAAAATACTCATATCCTCACTCCACAGTGAACTCCGTGAAACTGAAGAAGCGAAGACCCTCTGCTTACTATCAGTGCCAGGTGCCCTCGGAGCTCCAGACCTACTGGCCTTCGCAGCAGCATGCCAGCAGGATATTGCACACGTGAGGGTGCTAAGAGACGGCTCTGCTGATCATTATATGGCTTTGTTGACGTGAGTGCTTAGTTACTTTAAGTTTGGTTTTAGTGCCTAGACTATGATAGTCCAGTCATCATACAACTGTCAAGTAGTAAGATATTTGGATTCTGAAATCATGACAACTGAAAGTCAGTTGTTTGATAAAAACGGCTGAAGAATTATTTTTGCTAATAAATCCTTTATTGATTGTAAATCAAAGGCAGGAAGAGATCACTCTTACTGATAGGGCCGCCTTTGGCCACTTACTTTTGGTACTTAGCTCTGTTTTTTCTATGTACTTGGTGTGTGCAATAAATAAATTCTATTTATTGTATTATTATTTGTATTATTATATATATTACCTATCTTATATTTGGGCAAGATGGCTAGCAGAAGCTGGATGCGAGCAGTCAAATAAAGATAACAGTGGCGTACAATAGGAGTGGCCTATGTCCAGCAGCGGACTGCAACGGGCTGATGATGATTTATATATAAATTCTCCAGTTTCCGCACCTGCCAAGCAGCCCGCGAGTTTCACTCGGCGTTCGACGGGGTCCCGTACAGCAGCTTAGAGCCGCACTCTCTCTGTCACATGGCGTGGGTGTCGCGCGTAGAGTGGGCACGGGACGGGACGCCGCCGCCTTCGCACACTGAGTTACCTACCTGCCCTGTTTGTTTAGGTAAGGAATCCTACTAATTACATAATATTCGACTAATAAAATAACATAATGCCAATGGCTGGATGTGAGGATTTGTTATTCTTTCATGTACAGATTTTGATGAAACTTGGCGATAAATATTGGACCTACTTCATTTGTTTTGTTATTATATTTATTTAAGTGTGCGGTCACTCACATCTGCATAACGTATTTACCGCGCGGAACGTTCGTTTCAATACGCTCGCAATATGTTTCAAGTTACCTATGACACATCAGCTGAAATTACGTCGCATACATTTACTCCAGCCTCAAATACTCCTAAAACGTGGTCTCTTCAACCCCAGAACGTATGGACGAGAGCGTAGCAGGGGTCTTATCCGTGCAATGCGCACACGCATTCCATGCGGAGTGTTTAGTCCGATGGCGTGACGCGCGCTGCCCCGTGTGTCGGTGCGCGCAAGTACCGGAGCCTACTGGGTCACTGCGGTGTTTCCAGTGTCAAGCTGATCGAGGTACGTGGATGAAGTACTTCTTTTCTAGGAACTTTTAGGATCGTTGGTTAAAAAATCTCTCTTTTTTGGGTCAGTCTACTGGCCACCCTGTATTGTGATATTTTTTTTAGAGCAAGGATGGGAGGGCTTTGCCCAGTAGTGAGAGATGTGATGGGCTGACATAACCGGATATTCAGACTGATATAAAGTCAGCCAGTACTGAAACTGGTTAATTTTTCTTTATTTCTATTTTACTTTCTTACTACCCAGATGTGGTGCAGTTTTCATGATGTACGTTCTTACCTAATTATCTACCACTGTAATTTTGCCATTAGAAATCAAGCGTTAAATGATCACATGATTGTACATGTCAGAAGCGGCGGAAGCGGCGGGTTCGGAGTACGTGAGGTCGCCGGGAGGAGACATCTCGGGGGTGGCGGAGGGGCTGGGGCTGGACGGGGTGGAGGCGGCGGCGCTGTGGATCTGTCTCATCTGTGGACACGTTGGATGCGGCAGGTAACTAGCTTTGTAGGATACCGTACTGGACGGGGTGGAGGCGGCGGCGCTGTGGATCTGTCTCATCTGTGGACACGTTGGATGCGGCAGGTAACTAGCTTTGTAGGATACCGTACTGGACGGGGTGGAGGCGGCGGCGCTGTGGATCTGTCTCATCTGTGGACACGTTGGATGCGGCAGGTAACTAGCTTTGTAGGATACCGTACTGGACGGGGTGGAGGCGGCGGCGCTGTGGATCTGTCTCATCTGCGGACACGTTGGATGCGGCAGGTAACTAGCTTTGTAGGATACCGTACTGGACGGGGTGGAGGCGGCGGCGCTGTGGATCTGTCTCATCTGTGGACACGTTGGCTGCGGCAGGTAACTAGCTTTGTAGGATACCGTACTGGACGGGGTGGAGGCGGCGGCGCTGTGGATCTGTCTCATCTGTGGACACGTTGGATGCGGCAGGTAACTAGCTTTGTAGGATACCGTACTGGACGGGGTGGAGGCGGCGGCGCTGTGGATCTGTCTCATCTGTGGACACGTTGGCTGCGGCAGGTAACTAGCTTTGTAGGATACCGTACTGGACGGGGTGGAGGCGGCGGCGCTGTGGATCTGTCTCATCTGTGGACACGTTGGATGCGGCAGGTAACTAGCTTTGTAGGATACCGTACTGGACGGGGTGGAGGCGGCGGCGCTGTGGATCTGTCTCATCTGTGGACACGTTGGATGCGGCAGGTAACTAGCTTTGTAGGATACCGTACTGGACGGGGTGGAGGCGGCGGCGCTGTGGATCTGTCTCATCTGTGGACACGTTGGATGCGGCAGGTAACTAGCTTTGTAGGATACCGTACTGGACGGGGTGGAGGCGGCGGCGCTGTGGATCTGTCTCATCTGTGGACACGTTGGCTGCGGCAGGTAACTAGCTTTGTAGGATACCGTACTGGACGGGGTGGAGGCGGCGGCGCTGTGGATCTGTCTCATCTGTGGACACGTTGGATGCGGCAGGTAACTAGCTTTGTAGGATACCGTACTGGACGGGGTGGAGGCGGCGGCGCTGTGGATCTGTCTCATCTGTGGACACGTTGGCTGCGGCAGGTAACTAGCTTTGTAGGATACCGTACTGGACGGGGTGGAGGCGGCGGCGCTGTGGATCTGTCTCATCTGTGGACACGTTGGATGCGGCAGGTAACTAGCTTTGTAGGATACCGTACTGGACGGGGTGGAGGCGGCGGCGCTGTGGATCTGTCTCATCTGTGGACACGTTGGATGCGGCAGGTAACTAGCTTTGTAGGATACCGTACTGGACGGGGTGGAGGCGGCGGCGCTGTGGATCTGTCTCATCTGTGGACACGTTGGATGCGGCAGGTAACTAGCTTTGTAGGATACCGTACTGGACGGGGTGGAGGCGGCGGCGCTGTGGATCTGTCTCATCTGTGGACACGTTGGCTGCGGCAGGTAACTAGCTTTGTAGGATACCGTACTGGACGGGGTGGAGGCGGCGGCGCTGTGGATCTGTCTCATCTGTGGACACGTTGGATGCGGCAGGTAACTAGCTTTGTAGGATACCGTACTGGACGGGGTGGAGGCGGCGGCGCTGTGGATCTGTCTCATCTGTGGACACGTTGGATGCGGCAGGTAACTAGCTTTGTAGGATACCGTACTGGACGGGGTGGAGGCGGCGGCGCTGTGGATCTGTCTCATCTGTGGACACGTTGGATGCGGCAGGTAACTAGCTTTGTAGGATACCGTACTGGACGGGGTGGAGGCGGCGGCGCTGTGGATCTGTCTCATCTGTGGACACGTTGGCTGCGGCAGGTAACTAGCTTTGTAGGATACCGTACTGGACGGGGTGGAGGCGGCGGCGCTGTGGATCTGTCTCATCTGTGGACACGTTGGATGCGGCAGGTAACTAGCTTTGTAGGATACCGTACTGGACGGGGTGGAGGCGGCGGCGCTGTGGATCTGTCTTATATGCGGACACGTTGGCTGCGGCAGGTACGTATCTTTGTAGGATACCGTACTCAGTATTCTCGTTAGAGTAGAATCACTCATATATGACGCTTTGTAGGATAGGTACTGTACCCGGTTTGAGTAGTCACTCAAATATAACGCTTGTGACTTTTTTTCGCCGGACTCCTGCTAGCTTAGCATGCACTCCGTGACAAGACGTTGTCATGCGTTTGTCACGCTTTCGTCTCTGTCTATAGTATTAAATGTGATAAAGACAGCATCACGTGAGATAATTGTCGCGGCATGCCATGCGAAGCCCCCTGGGCGCTGTCTCAAGAGCGAGAGTATCGCGGCGATAATATCGCCTTGTGGAGACGGCTCTACAGAGAGTGTATAGACATAAGGACGATAATATAGCCGCGATTTTCTCGCTCGTGGAGACAGCGCCTTAGTTGATGGTGTGTGTATGGTTATGTGTGTGTGTGTGTGTGTACACACGTACCCCTAGTGACGTCTATCATATTTTGATTGTCAAGAAATGTCCAATAAATGACGAATGGTACAACTTACTGTTACAGCTCCCCGGCAAAGTTCTTAAGCATTGACCTGATGGAGAAAGTTTGTGTACCATCACGATAAATAAAGTCTAATTTTATATCGATATTGCTCAATATATTTGCCTTATTTCTAATCCTGGCGCGGGCACGTACCTCTGAGTTTAATTCTCATGTACTTATCAATTTATTCGATTACCACTTGCTAACGGAGAAGGAAAACGTCGTGAGGAAACTTGCATACACCAAAGAAGAAATTCGAAGGTGTATGTGAAATCCGCCAACCCGCACTTGGCCAGCGTGGTGGATTACGGCCTAATCACTCTCTGTATCAGAGTAGGCTCGTGCCCCTTAGTGGGGACATATATGGGCTAACAACAACATTATTTCCAGATACGAAGGCGGCCACGCAGCCAAACACTTCATGGCGTCCAACCACACTTATGCAATGCAGCTTGGTTCTAATAGAGTCTGGGATTACGCAGGTATGTTAAATACTACTAATATTATATGTCAATGTTTGTGCCGATGGATGAATGTGAATACGTTTGTGTCTTTCACACGAAAATGACTGGACAGATTTTGATGAAACCTGGCAATAATGTAGGTAATAATAACTTAAAATAACAACAGACAAAAAGTGAACTCTGCCTGCCTGATAGGAGAGAGGCGTGACAGATATGTATGTACGTATATTTACTTTTGGATGTATGAAATGAATAAATGAATGAATACAATACAATACAAATATTCTTAATTGCACACAAGGATATAAGGTACAGACACAAACAAGAATATAAGAAGCAACAGGCGGCCTTATTGCTAGGTAGCAATATCTTCCAGGCAACCTTAGGGTAAGAAATAGCGAGAAATAGGTAATAATGGTTGCGGGTTGTGCAAATAATACAGAATACAATACGAATGAATACTTTTGAATAATTTTGCCTCTGCTCATTCTAAACTGTTTATAAACCTTTCTGATGATAATAAAAAAATTAATAGTAAATAAGTTGATAAAAACCCTTAGGCGACAACTTCGTCCACCGCCTCGTCCAGAACAAAGCTGACGGCAAACTAGTGGCAGCTGAAGGAGCGACGGCTGCGGGCGGCATGTCGGACGACAAGCTGGACAAGTTGGACGCGGCGCAACTCGAGTTCTCCCACATCCTGGCTGACCAGCTCGAGCAGCAGCGGACTTTTTACGAGAATAAGATTGCTAAGTAAGTTTTTAGTAAAATAGCGAGGTCTCGTTTTGCAAGTCGGATGATGTACACTCTCGGGCATATCAACCTATTTACTAGAGGTGGGCCGAGTACTCGGTTAATACTCGGTACTCGGCATACTCGGCACTTTTTTCACTAGTCGTAATCGGCCGAATAACTCGGTTAAAATGCCGAGTACTTGGTGCAAATAAATCTACCTTGCGCATTGGATCTGGTTGGTAGATCATAGTCTCATTCATTCTAATGGTACATATTTAGGCCTTTGCTCAGCTAGAGCAATGTTATAAGCTGCTAAAACCATAATTATTTAGGAGAAAATTTAATGAACAATGTTTTATATAATTTTTTCCTCTCTTGACCTTGCGGTTTATTAGTTTCATTCGAATAATTAGCGGGGTGCAGAGGGTAGGCCGTAATACCGTTTGATCCCGAATTTGTTAGCGCCCAATTTTACCTACTTCAAGTATACCGAGTAACTCGGCCGAGTACTCGGCTCGGTAAACTTTAAACCGAGTAATACTCGGTACTCGGTTACTCGGTAAAACTGGTACTCGGCCCATCACTACTATTTACCCAATATAGGGTGGCTTTAAATTAGTGAATGACAGAAAAGGATATGCTTGTACTCGTGATAACAAACAACTTCTACTTTGGGACCAAGGTCGAAATAATTCAAAAAATTTCGAACTCCCTATACGAAATGCGTCAGCTGATAGTATGAGGGAACAATTTTTTTAATGATTTCGAACTAGGTCCCATAGTAAAAGTTGTTTGTTATCACGAGTACATGCATATCCTTTTCTGTCGTTCACAAATTTAGAGTCACCTTGTATAACTAAAACAGCTACGGTATCTACACAAAATCAGCGAGGGACAAAGATATAGCGCACACCTGACGGAGCGCAGCGCACGAGCATTTTTGATAGTAGTTTGATAGAAGTCGCTTCGATGCTCATTTGTTGTGTTAACTGAATTTGAATATTAATTATTCTAATGAGAACAATGTCGATAATAATATGTCAATCAAAAATGCTCTGCTCCCAACTTAGTTCATCATCATCATAAATTTAAGAGCGTCGCTCTTGTCGGTGGAGTCTGCGCCACTCTTCTCTATTCTCTGCCGTCCGTTTGAGCACCTGATACGACACAGCTTCTATTCCCTCCTTTATTTGGTCTATGTAAGTCCTTCGTGGTCTCCCTCTCTTTCGTCTTCCTTCTACTTTTCCTTCCAAGATGTTTTTTATAAAGTCGTCGTGTCGTATCAGGTGACCCAGTATCTTTCCTCTCCTTTCAGCAATGGTCTTTAAAATGCCTCTCCTCTCGCCCACTAGTTGCAGAACCTCTTCATTTGTTTTCTTACAAGAAAATCCAAATGGTGGTATTTACAGATTAGAACGTGAACACCAGTCCGAATGCGAGGAGCTCCGTACCGTAGCGGGCGCCGCGACGTCGGAGGCGCAGACGTTGAAGCAACAGGTGGCCGCGCTCACCGCACAGAATAAGGCGCTCGATAAGAAACTACAGCATCTTACTACCAAGTTAGTATAGTTTCACAATCTACTGGTAAATTTTATCTGACAGATGTTTTATACCTGTCTCTGTCTAAAACATCATGTTTTATGCAACAGACATAGGTTTATCTGTCAGTTTTTAATCTGAAGTTGTGAAACGGGCAACCTCTATCCAACTGATATTGTAATTTTCAATGTTTGTGCCGATGGCTGTTTGTTACTCATTCACGCAAAACTGAACGGATTTTAATGAAACATTACAATCAATATTGTAGTATGTTATTTGTACATATTTTGTGTTTTTATTTTCAAAGATATGACGATATAAATGCGTACGAATACGCGGGCGGCCTCTAGTCCATTCATATATTTAAGAGTCAGGCTCTTGTCGGTGGAGTGAACGCCATCTTTGCACTTTCTTCTGTACCTATATCCTTTTGCGCGCCAGCCATTTTTGACGTTGATACACGCCCGACGCCGAGCCTAGTAAAAATTGTCTGTGATAGACATTTTCGCTAGTGATGGGTTATTCGAAATTATTATTTAGTTATTGTTATAAAAATGGCCAAATTTAGACGACTTAAGTGGTCAGCGGCATCTCAGCCACGCGAACAATTTGCGACTAAAGTGGTCATTGGCGTCCAAAGGGTTAAACAGGTATGTTATTTAATGTTACTAATGAATTTGTTGTAATAATTTCAGAGTATCAGGCCTACAAAGTCAGTTGTCAGAGGAAAGAGGATTAGCCGCGGCAATGGCAGGCTCGCAGGCGGAGTGGCAGGACAGAGCTAAGCGCAGGGAGGACGAATTTCAGAAAGAGGTAAGGCCTTTTGCCTGTCATGCGAGTTTTGGTCCGCACGCGAAATTGGTTCGCATGATTGTCCTCCGAAACATTTCCTACTAATATTATAAATGACAATTTTTGTGCCGATAGATGGATGGATGTTTATTACTCTTTTAGGCAAAAACTACTGAATAGATTTTGATGAAAATTGGCAATATTGTGGACTACAAGCCACAATTAAAATATTTTTTTATTTACCTAATTAATATTTTAAAATTAGTTGTTTTTTTTCTAAGATATATTATGACGATACTTGCATACGAACGAGGTCGCGTGCATCCTCTAGTCAAGTCTTATTATATAAAAGGAAGTCGTGATAGTTACACATTTTATGACTTAAAAACGACTGAACCGATTTGACTGAAAATTGTTAGGGAAGTAGAGGTAAAAACCAAGAGAAGAACATTATATTTTACCGTTTATGCTACTTATACTTTTTATTCCGTTTTACTTTGCCTCTAATAAAAGTTCGCCGGGTAAGTATTAAAACTTCTTTTTACATTGTTTCCTAGGTAACTGAATTAAAAGAGCAACTTCGAGACGTAATGTTCTTCGTGGAAGCGCGCGGGCAGTTGGAGAAGGCCGAAGGAGCGTCGCAGGAAGAGATCGCCGCCGCTAGCGTATCTGTGGCCGCGCCTGCTAAACCCAGGAGAAAGAGACGGTAGTATGCATCCTGGCGTTGCAGCACAGAGATAGGTAGATGGAGGCGGGACTTACGAAGTAGTGCGCGCTGATTGGTCGACGAGTTGTTTAGACAAGTCGGGCTTGAACTGTTTGATTTGATTGGGTACGTGACTATAAAAATGTAAATTTAAGTAATGAATATAAGAATTCTGACATTTTTATTATGAGGAAAGGGTAGTCTAGTTTCATAAGGCTGTATATGTAGGCTGAATTAATAGGAAATACATAGTCATGTGCCCATAGCCCTTGCGCAGAATTGCTGTGATAAAGTACCTATAGTTGGTAAGAATACTATAACTTATTTATCTTTTATTGTATTTTCTCTGTATAATGGTAGATTGTATCGGAATCAAGAGCACAGGTAAGTTGGATATTACAGGTCAAGTTTGTAAAAACAGCAATTTCTGAAAGTATTTGATAAATAAATATTTAAAACAATTTTTGTTTTTCATTCCCAAAGTGCTTTAGGGCCGTTTTCCTGTCATGCGAATTATTCGCATGCGGGTGATTGCACGCTACTGGCCACACGCGTGTCGCCCACGTGACAGCAAAAACATGTATGGAATGATAGGATTTGGAGGCCGCGTATACGAACAGAAACACGCATGACAGGGAAAGAGCCCTTACAATGACTTAAATGGAAGTTAAATGAATATCAGATTCTTGAATATAAAGGCTTAGGTAAATTACAATGTTTATTAGTACTTTGTACCTACTATGAAAATGTTTTCATAGCTTGTCGCCATTTTTTCCATGACGACATGTTGTTTAGAATTAACATAATGTAACCACTTAAATATTAACTCCTAAATGCTATCCTACATTTCAAAAGCAAAAATTGATTATGGCTCAATTTCACTGATCGATATGCGGTGGATACACGCATACGGGGTGCGGGAGATTTCCAAAACGCATGTCATAGGACCCGCATTCGGGGAACTATAATTCACTGATCGTCATCCCACATGCGAGAGCTTGCCCGAGTTATCGACTAGTGATTGAGCCATTAAGATTATTTAAGGGAAACAAAGCCAATGTTCTGCTTGCTTAGCATGGCACTCCGTGACAAGACGTTGTCGTGCGTTTGTCACGCTTACGTCTCTGTCTATAGTATTAAATGTGATAAGGACAGCATGCGTGAGATAATTGTCGCAGCGCGCCATGCTAAGCCCCCTGCTCTCCGTAAAATTTATTTCTCATTTCAATCATTTTCGATTTTTTATATTGCTTAAAGTTTGATCCAACTTTTAAGTAAAACTGATATAAGGCAGTCACTGGCATATCTAGTTCAAATTCTTCATTATCTTCGGAAACTGTTTTTTTATTGGTGGGCGATTCTGTAAATTATAATAATCTTCTAGTCGTTGCTTAAGCGCAGTTAAAGTGTGGCTTTCTAAATTATTTAGCTTATCTTCGTAATGTCAGGCCTTCGTCACTCTATGTACTTGCGCGCTATAAATACCTACCGCTCAGCGGGCCGCTTGCGGACCAAGCGAAGCGCGGTTGTCAAAGCGAAGCGCTCGCACGTTGTTCAAATTTTGATAGTTCCATTCGTTTTTTTATTTGTTTTTAAAGTTTTATATTTTTAATAATTTAATTTAAAGTTAATTATTTTTAATAATTAAGTTTTTTTAAAGAAAAAAAATTATAATAACCTAGAACTTAGAAATATAAAAAAACATTAAAAATTAAAAATAAAAACATCGTAAAATAAATTTATTAAAAACGATATAATTTTAAACTGCCCCATATAAGTCGAAACATATTCATAGTTCTCAATAACATAGTCACAAAACGTTTTGTTAATGTAATTTTATCGAAGAGGCAGCCCCGCGATTTTTACGGGATCGCGCGGTGCGAACCAATCACAACTATATGTTTTAGTATTTAGGCACATTTTGGCATGCAGTGGTTTCTGACGTGATAGTTGGGCTATTACGCACTGTTAAATCAGTAGGTATTGGACATTTTCTTCTGAGTGAAGTATCTGTTACGTAGTAACTATTAAGTAATCTGTGGTAATGTCTATTTTCTTCGAGTTTAAAGAGTCTATCAAGGCACTTCGCTTCCCATCCAGTTATTTTGGAGACTGTACGGTATACGTTTTTCATATCAGGCACCGCAGCAGGAAAAGTCGAAATAATGTAATCCCGGATTCTTGCTGCGAAAAATGATTCGTTGGACGTCATATTTCGGAAGAGGATTCCTTTGCCTTTTTTTATGGTTGAACTGCTGAACTTTGCTTTTTTCACTCCCTGAAAATAAACTAACGTGTAATTAAATGCGACCAAATACGAAAATATGAGTTCCATCTGTTACGAGATTCGTGTGCCTTACCGGATATATTTTTACATTTAACGGATACATTTGCCCGCTATCTTTGTATATCTTTATTATATCATTGACCGTTGTCTCTGGGATTTGCATAATATCTGCTACTTTTTCTTTTATTTTGCATTCAGCTATGCCATCCGCGTCGCTCTCGATGTGTTTGTATAACTTAATTACGGTGTTTTTCTCGAAACATGTTAATGATGAGGTGTCATCGTTTGTTGGTGTTAGATTTTTATCCATAATTACTGGCAATTTCTGAAATCAAGACAAAAATCCGTCAAGTTTATTCTCGACTCAATTTTTAATATTCAAATTAAAGGTAAAAGGGTAATTGAAAGAAAGAACACACCGTTCTTTTTACGATAGGCCAGGAAGATCGCTCTGGAGTATAATCACTGTCTGAATCCGAGTTATCAAGAACATCATCTTGTGCAGTATCGCAGCTCTCAGTTGGTTTGTAACTCTCATCATTTGCGTCATCATCATCCTCATTTGGTACATCACCGTCAGTCTGCTCAGGTATCAAGTTGCAAGTCGTGTCCTCTAACAGGGGATCTTGTGCAAATAAGGGATCTTCTACTTTCTCAATCTTTACAAACTCTTTATATGGTTTTGTAGAGGAAATACTATCGAGGGCGCGACGAATAATGTCTAGTCGTTCTTGAATTTCACTCTGTAAAAGAAAATAGAGGTAAAAGCCGCGCATTTTGAGTGGCCGCGCGACATTAGTAGGTACGTACATCCGAAAATACCACCAAAGAGTGGTTTGGTTACATACCTCAGGCTGTTTGGGCGGGATTCTTAGTACATAGTGCTGATCATGATATCCACCCGTCTCGCACGACCGACATATGTCGTAATCCGCGCATTGCACGCATGTGTAGCGGGGCCTGGCAACATTACAGACAAAACAAGTTACTCATGTAATGGGTACTTACAGTTTGTACTCTGCGTCAAATAATATAACATAATAAATTGTCTTCCTTGCCGTCTCAACGCCGCTAAGGGTCCTTTTCCTGTCATGCGTGTTTTGATCAGCATGCGGATTTGGTCCGCATACGGGTGATAGCACGCTACTGGCCATACGCGTGCCACCCGCATGACAGGAAAAGCATGAATGGAATGATAGGATTAGGGGGCTGCGCATGCGGATCGAAGCCCACATAACACGTTATTAATTTATTATTGAGTAGGTACTTTTGAACTGTCTTAACTCATAGAAGTATGACTTACCCAAGAACGAATCTCATACAAACATTACACTTGTAGAACGCCATGTCATCTTGTTTTTTAGCTTTTACTACATCTTCGTGTATCATAGGAATTGAGGCTGCAACAGATTTCTGTGGTTATGAATAACAAAGGGCAGGCGATGCGGAGCACAGTTCACTGGTCTTCTTACAGAAAACATGTCCCGACCAGTCTAAATAGACCGTAAATCCACCCACAACGAACATCTGAGGTTCTTTGTATTATGAATGATTAGCAGTATATCCCGTGCTGCCACGCGAGTCACGCAAAGCACAGTTTCCCTTGCATTTGACAATGTATTAAAAAAAGTATTCCCACTTACTCATATTTGTTTCAAAAACCGTCGTCTCTCCGGTTTCCTCGATGCCTGTTTCTGTGTCCCTGCTTTCCATTTTAATACTTATATTTCTGTCACTACTTTCGCCATCTGCAACTATCCGGGATATAATTAGACAAAAAAATTGATCGAGAGCATTATTTCTCATGTGTAGCTTTTGCCCAGCAGTGGGATATGATATGACAGGCTAATGGGGAAGATGCAAATACAATATTTATGAAAATTTTGTTATTAAAATGTTAAAAATATATAAAAGAAGGGCCACTGCAAGGTTTATATTTTATATAATGTTGTTTTTCAACAATAATTACGAATTTAAAGTAGCTTGAAACGGAACGGATTTAAAACACCAATCAGCGTTCAGTGACGTCACTCCTGTTATGACAACGTATTTGAGGTTATAGTTGTAGTAAAAAAGTGAACATTATAACGAGAATTAATTGCATTTGTCGAATAAAAATGGAAGTTGGGTTTGTCAAAGCAGACTCCAGGAATCTAATAAAAGTTAGTGTTGACATGGTAGTGACTTTTTTTGTCGAAAGTGCAGAGTTTTTAAGTGTAGAAATGAAAGGGACTAAACTACTACGGTATGTGTAAATCATTAGTTAAATTTGTATTTCATTCATTCAAAAGTCATTGACAAGTTTGGATAAGTAATTAGGTAGGTATAATAACTATGTTTCTTTTGCATACAAGCAGATTAAACTAAGCTTTTATCAAATATATCCGCCGACTTACGTCAAAGTGGTCTTCACAGCATCGAATGATAGTCTTTGGGGAATAATTGTCATTCCTCTTCACAGCTTGAAACCACTTTTTTCGCAGTTTTGGGTCAGAAGGTCCAGTCAAAAACAATTTATTTGGAAACTTCTTTGAAGTAGATGGACACATTGGCACAAAACATACGTCAACACGGCTTTTTTTCGGAGTATCTATAGTATAGTTATGATCGCCTGATGTTGATGGATAGTCCATTTTAAATTTTTACAAAAAAATGTCTCGTTGGTCGAGAAAAATGGAAAAGTATAAAATACATAGAGGACGTACAGTACGTGGGCCAGTGAGTGACAAACAGGAGTGACGTCATACGAACTATAGATCCGTTTTCGCGCGAAAATTCAAATTGACAATTTTAAACCCCATTTTTTGCAGTAAATTACAGTCTTTTCATTTTTTTAATATACTTGTGGTCTATTCTACATGGAGTTCTTTGAAATAAACACAAAAATAAAAATATCGCATCTTCCCCATTATATGCGTACGTGAGATCAGTTTGTTTCTATCTAAATTTTTACAACTGATTGGCTATCATCATGTCAGCTTATGGACGTCCACTGCTGGACAAAAGCCTCCCCCAAGGATCTCCACTACGACCGGTCTTGCGCTGACCACATCCAACGGTTTCCAGTGACTTTAACCAAGTCGTCAGTCCACCTTGTTGGAGGCCGCACCACACTGCGTCGTCCGGTGCGTTATTGCGATTGGCTTTACCGAAGTGAAAAAGAGTGACAGTAGAATCTAGGTGGTTCTACAAATTTGCTATTTTCTACAAAATAAAATATTTACACTTACTCGTATTTGTTTCAGAAAGCATGGTTTCCTCTATATCTATTTCTGTGTCACTGCTTTCCGTTTTGATAATTATCTTTGTGATACTACTTTCGTCATCTGCAACAAACCGATATTATTAGACTTATTATTAATAAATTATTAGACAAAAAAGATGGAGAGAAAATCTTCAAATCTTCTTCTTTCAATGAGGAGTTCTTCCTTCCTTAGGGCCCTTTTCCTGTCATGCGAGTTTAGATCCGCATGCGGGTGATCGCACGCTACTGGCCACAGAAAAAAACATGTAGGTAGGTATAGAATAGAATGATAGCATTTGCGGGCGCGCATGCGGACCAGATCCTCATGTAGATTAAAATACGCATGACGGGAAATGGACCTTTGATTTGGTTTTTCTTGGTGTAGGTATGAAGTATCTTTTAAAACTTTCGTAGTTTCCTACCTTTTGTACTTATAGATAATGGGGAGTTAGTTTGTGCAGTTGTGTTACCAATATCTAAAATATGATGTTGAACAATATTATCATTTTGCTCAGTTGGTGTCTGAACTCTAATTCGTTTTGATGTAGATGGTCCAGATTCAGAATCTTCGTTTGAGTTAACCTTGAAATAAATAAAGTAAGATAAGTATTTATTCCCAGTATCGAATCAGAAAAATAAAAATAGATGAACAAAATTAAACGCAAATCTAATAATATTTGAACTGCAGACAGAGAAAACTATAGAATAGAAAAAAATCTCAACATTTTCCACTTTTAGCATTTCAATCAAATTTTGATTATTTTTTACTGTGGATATATACTATAGGTACCTAACTAGAATAGCATAATAATCAGCCACAATTTGTTTTAAAAAATGTTTTACGGATTGATGTTTTAACTGAATAAAATGGGTAGGTATGTTATGTACCCGCGCTCCCATCTACAAGCGGCTAGTAGGAACACCATGGGGTTTTAGCCGGTTGGAGTCCGGTATAACCCTTCGTCTTTCTCCGAGACAAAGGGTATCCATAATGAATCTCCCACCCAACGTAAAAAAAAGGGTAAGTTATGTATCTACATAAATAATTAAATTAAAAGAGCAGGCAAATAAATCACATTTTATTTTAAATTAAAATCTTTCATACATTGACTTCTTTGGGAAAGAAGTGAGAAAGAAGTCCTCTTTTTTCGTGAATATTACAAAATATTAGAAAGTGCTGTAGAGAGTGCATTTCATGAAAGAAGTCCCTCGGATATTTTTGGAACTAAAGACAGGTCTATTTTCCATATTTTCTGACCTTTTCCGTGATAGACGATAGTAGGTAGAAAACCCCTTAGTTGTCTTATTAAAATATACTTTTTACATAACAGATAGGTAAATAGATATTTTTATCAAAATGTAAACCTACCTACTCACGGAATGACTAGGACACTCGAAGTATTCAATAATTAGTATTATTTTATAAAATTACAGTCCATTTCACGAAAGAAAGCAGGCGGAACTTAGATAAAGATAAAAGATATTATCTTCCTCTCTTTCATTCTTGTGCCGATCTGTATTTATCTATTCTGCTGTCACTTTGACATTGATAATCCGTTACATCTTTAGGCTATTCTTCCTCTGTGTTTTGAACAAACAAATGTTTAAATCGAACGAAATTCATGGAATTTTTCTTTGTTTTGTTCAGCAAAGTCATTCAATTTGAACTCGAACGTGTTTACCGTATTTTTGGATTAAAAAAAACCCGGACATTAGACTTAACTTTAAGATTTTTGCTAATTAAATCAATGATATTTTATAAGTACAGATATGTTACCTTCATATTTTTTGGCGATTGTAGTTTTAATTGGCTTGAATTTTCAATTGATAAATAACCCGCCGAAATCACATTATGCACGGTTCTTTTGCTGTACCCCGTAGCCTCCGCAACAATTTTAGCAATATTCACGTCATTTTTAAATTCAAAGCTTTCTTTGTCTGCTTTTCTTTTCTTAAAATATTCAGCCACCATAAAAATGACAGTCTTCATATCACAAGATAACGCACGACCCATCTTTGAATATTTATCTCATTTGCTTCTGATATAGACAGTCCTATACAAATAACACTACCTGCCGCCACGAGCGTTGACGGCGCACTGACGTAGCCACAGAGCACCCCCTAATAGAGTGTACTTGCAAGGCAATAGACGCGCACCGTACTATGTCTTATTCGGCAGATGTAGCAAAGCGAACTATGTCATTAAAGTCAGTACTGACCAGCTGTCACTTCCGTACGCACAAGCTTTTTCGCAATTTACATGGCTTTTTTTTTGCTTTAAAGCGTAATAAAATGACAGTGTGTTCTGTGAAATGGTGCGGGAAAAATTCTGGGACATCTAGCTTTAAGAAAAATAGAATTACTTTTTCACCACTAAGTATAAACAATTATTGTTTTATATTACGCGGAGTTCATGTTACACTGGACAACAAATTTTCATTTGCCTACATCCCTTTCTATCATTACCGTAAAACGGGGCTATTTGGTTTATTTTTTTGCCAAATCATGTAATTACTAAAAGACCAATGCTTCAATTTACTCGACATGGGGCTTTTTGAGCAGTTCATATAATACCTTTTTAATGACTACTACTACAATACGTCTATCATGCGTAGTTTTGAATATATATATTTTTAAGCGTGCTATTCCAAATATCGCTACTTTGGGGCTATTTGGTAACTTACGTGGAAGCTAACCAATTTTAGTCATTTTATAAAACTGTGCATAATAAAACCATTACAGCGATATTTGGGACTATTCTAGAATGGACTGTCTTGAAGTTTGTCGCAATTTGACTCTTATCGGATAAGAAAATAGTGAATTATATGAAGTTAGTCACGTAAACAAAATTATTAGATTAAATAAAACGGGGTTATTTGGAATTAGAAGTAAATATAATTAGATCGAACCTATTGCAAGTAAAGCAATATTTGGAATTTTTAAGGGGAAGCTGTTTAAATTTTTTTTCATGATAGCTGATTTAATCGTAAAATAAAAATACTTAATATAATTTTCAATCAAATTGTTTTTTAATACTTATTAAGAAAAGGAACATTAAGTGTAGATATGGTGGATGTGCTTTACCGCAGCGTGAGTTGGTATATTTTCTTTGGTATGTTCGCACCATGTTTTTTTCTTAATTTCACCTGTGTGGAGAGAATAAAATTATTTTATGTAGGTAATAATATTATAAACAATTTTAACCACTAAATAATTTGAAAATAGGTTTAAGCAATATTTTATTATATTATTTTATAAGTATAAAAGTTGCCGTGAAAATAATAGTGGTACCACTTTATATCATTTAATGTCGGCACTGACTTATATGCTAGCCTGCTCACACCTTAGGATATTATATAAATGCGCCTGGTAAATTAAGTGTAATTTTTTTATTTTTAAGTGTTTTTTCCAAATTTACGTTGATGACTTACCCTTAAATATATTTTTTTGCACTTTTGGGGCTATTTGAAACTATCACTCAAATTCATACTAATGCACAAAGAACCTTTACAAGGGGCTATTTGAAATATTATTCCAAATAACCCCAAAATCACTCTCAAAAAGCCCCAATCACAAAAACTAGAAACTGTAGCTAGCTCGACAGAGATATAAAATAGCAACATACACCCCTGAAATCTACGGAAAACACACGTATACATAGTTTAACTTGCATAGTACGTACCTTTCTAGGTTTCATGTGGCAGATGAAAGTTAGACACCCACGGAAAAGATCGAAAATTCTTATTTTTTTCAAACACTTGCTGCCACGTGTAATGCTTAGCTATAACCTCAAAAATTTCAAATTGAAATTGACAAAAGTCGCAGTGTTACCAGGTGACAAAAAAATATTCTACTAATTGCTAGATTAAAAAAATATACGTAATCAAATCTTTTATTTTAGAAATTCCATTTAACCCCACGACTTGCAAAAAGCCCCATTTTACGGTATGCTAATTACTATGTTTATCCTTTTTCGTTTCCGAAATTTCAGTACTAGAGTTGTAACAAATTTATCGACTGAATGTAATCGATTTATTTTATCAAATACTTTTTGTTGAGATGAGATGTAGATAAAATATGACTAATAATTATTATTAATATGTAAAGAACACTACTTCGATATTTTTTTATTTCTTTTCATCGCAAATAATAGAATAAAGTTGGTGTTTGTTTTCTTTTAAAGATTTCCTAAATGTCCTGAGCAAAAAAGGTACAGCATATTTATTAGAAGTTTCTAAATAATAACCTAGTTTTGGGTTATTTGGGACACTGAAATTCAGTTTTCGGAAGCATGTATTTATTTTCAAATTAATTTTACCGGTAAGTGTCGTCAATTGTCATGCAATTTTAACTTAACCTCTCTAATTATTATTTAATTTTGTTATAACATCGAATTGTTCAACAATAAAAAATGTAACACACATGTGAATATGTTTTATCGATAAACGTAACTGTCGTCACGGCACATCTCTAAGCGATGCGTTGACCTTGATTCAGCAAATCACAGCATAGTTGTCACGTCCCCCGCACTTCATGCTTGCCGCCTAAAGTTGTGAGTTTTGTTTCGAATAAAATTGTAATGATTCGGGCTCTATTAGGGGGTGCTTTGTGGACGTAGCGCAGCAGCCGATTCCCCCCCCCCCGTCTCGCCGCGCGCATACCTCAGGGAGTGCACAGCGCTAGAGTATTTTGAGAAACCTATTTGAATATTATTGAATTTAACTCTTTCTATTTTTTATGAATTATTTAGATTTTGAGTAGTCTCGATACGATGACGTCATCAATGTATTATTATTTTTTTACCTTTGCCTATTTTCACACTATCAAAAAAGTTTAACTTTGACGTTTGAAAAATGTCAATCAATAAAACAAATGCCAGTCATTGCATTGTATTGTCGTTGTCGTAATCGGAATAAATGGCATGAAACATATTTGTATGGAGCCTGGTATAGTAAAAAAAGGGTATCAATTAGACTAAACATCCCCTATTCGAGTTAGTATGGAAAAAAAAAGTTGGCGGTCACTGATGAAACTTACGTCAATCGATAGAGAAAAATATTATAAAACGATATTATTTTGGATAATTGTCAAAAGTGATATACTTTCCGAGATATAGGACTTTGAAAATGAAAAAAATCACCATCTTCTTGCTCCTTTTTTATCTCCATACTAGCTCGAAAAGGGGATGTGTAGCATAAGTGATACCCTTTTTTTTACTATACCAATTAGGTTCGATGCTCTTTTGAAATAAAGAGTTAAGCATATTAAATACCTTTATGGGCAATGTAGAACATGTAGATGTACTTGGCATAGCTAAATCTTCATACTGTGTTCCATATTTGCTTTTGCCAGGAAGTGTACGGGTACTGGCTTTGGATGTATCAAAATCATCATACTTCTTTTTTAAAGACTTGCTGGAAGTAGGTGATTGTACTAATATATTTTTTAGTTCAGACAGGCCCTCAGTTCTATCATCATGACTAATATTACGCAACAAAGCCGTCCGTTTAAGTTTAGGTTCGTGTTTCATCAGCTTGCATTGGTAATAATTCATTAAATCTTCTGTAGGCTACAAAACAAAATAATGATTGCTAAGATCATGTTTGAAACTCACTTACGATGATAAAAACAATAGACAAATAAACGTATTTCCCAAATCAAATCATTAATTTTTACCTTTAAATGATCTTCACAGCAAAACATTGTGTTAACTTTAAAATATTCTGCCTTAACTTCACGACACCATTTTTCTTTCAAGTCTTCCCGGATACGAACAAAATCGTTGTCCAAAAAAGTAGATTGTGCTTGAACTTGAATTTGATCTGAAGAAGTACTTGGTTGTACAGTAGTTTCTGCTGGTTCTGTTGCTAAAGTTTGACGTTGTTGGTCGGTAAATTGTCGTTGAGTATCAATATGGACGGTGTTTAACCATTGCCCTGAACGAGATGAGGATGTAGTTGTCGCTTCTAGAGAACCACTGGCAATAACCAAGTTAGCAGCTTGGCGTAATCTGTTGTTTCGATCTCTTACATTACGTGCTTCTCTTGCAGCTGCTGCCTGTGCAGGAGTTTTGGATGCAGCAATCCGCTGTCTGTACTCACGTTGTATTTGTGCCCTTGTTTTTGGAGCAGCAGCAGCAGTTCTAGTTTGGACATTGTTCGACTCTTCCCCTGAACGAGATGGAGATGTAGTTGTCGTTTCAAGAGAACCACTGGCAATAGCCAAGTTAGCAGCTCGGCGTAATCTGTTGTTGCGTTGTCTTTCGTTTTTCGATTTTCTCGCAGCAGCCGCCTGAGCAGGAGTTCTAGATGCTGTGATACGCTGTCTGTACTCACGTTGTTTTTGGGCTTTCGATTTTGAAGCAGTGATTATTGGCTGCGCGAATGGCGTTGCTAAAGTAGATGCTACAGCATCTTGAACCTCCGTGGGTTCACTCATCGAAGGTAGTGGCTTATTCGTGACATCATCTGGTTCGTCAGGCTTTTTTTCCATGGTGGGATTGTAAGCGGTTCTGCAAAATAAATCGTCGTTCGAAACAATTTAAAAAAAAATCATAAAATTCTTCATTCAATTCTTCATTTTAAATTTAAAAAATAAAAATACAACAAAATACTTGAATAAAATTTATTGTTTATGCTCAAAAAATACCCAGGCCCGGCGCAAACGTAAAATATCTCAGTTTATTAGTATAAATGAGTAATAAACTGTAGCTTAAGAACCATCGTCCAAATCGGTGGCTAAATGTCAAAAATTGCTATTTGTATTGTCGTTGTCGTTATGATTATTTTCTTAAATCAAGTAATATTATTTTATTGAGATTAATAACACTATTGAAGCATTAGAGCAATCAGGTTAGTGTATTTTCATGAAAGGTTTGATATCAGGTTAGAGGTTAGGTTAGGTTAGGTTCAGTGAGTTTTAAGGTTAGGTTAGATGTGGGTTAGGTGAGGTCCTAGGTTACCTAAGACGTCACCTAACCTAATCTAAAACCTTATTTGACCTAACCTAAAATCTCACCTAACCTAACCTAACCTAACCTAACCTGATATCTAACCTTTCCTGAAGCCTCACCTAATCTAATTGCTCTAATACTTCGATAGTATATCAATTTCAATAAAATAATGAGATATACTTAGTTTTATTTAGGAAAACAATCATCGAAATTAACCACTATGAAAATTCAAATAGTAATTTTCGACATTTAGCCTCCGATTTGGACGATGCCCCCTATGTGGCATTTCATTACTCATTTATACTAATAAACTGAGATACATTTCGTTTGCGCCGGGCCTGGGTATTTGTTCCACACTTCATGAGCATTCTCCTTTCTACTCAATTGTTAAAATTTAAATTTTATTATTTTAATAATTATAATTAAGTACTTAAATTTTTTCAGTTACCTACTTAATTATTTTTGCAAATTTAACTGTGATTTGTTATAAAAAAGTAATAATTTTAAATAATTCATTATAAGAATAAACAATGATTAAATTATTATTTATAAATCTTACATTTAAAATTTGGAGACATTAAAATTTTCGTAAATCTAGTTTTTAAAAAGCCCGCTTCAATGTGTTTGATATAGGAGAAAATGTTCCCTTTGACGGATGGCTGGTCCAACCGACTCCAACCTGTCATTTCAGACACTTAATTTTGTCAATTAAATCATAACCTACAATCGCTGCACTAGTGGACCGATGCTATTCATTTTAATGATGAAAGTATGAAAGCACGAATATTCGACAATATATCACTGAATATATAATTAATATCGAAATAATCACCTTTATCGCTATAATTATCGTTGCTATAAACAATTGACACCACATTCACTTTTCACTGCACTTGATACTCGATTAAAACATGTAAATGTACTATAGTATAGCAGCTGTCCACGCCGACGCATCGCTCACTCAAGTAGGAGAGAGACGGATGTCGAACGCTGCCGAACGCAAAGGCCGATTGTGCTTCTTTGTCGCTCGTTCCGCGCTCTCGCTTGCACTTCAAGCCTTACATGGAACGCCTCAGAGCGAGGTAACGCCGCATGAATGAGTCATGTTTTTTCGTGCGTGCAGCCGGCTCTATCGAATTATAAGACGTTGTCACGTCAAAAATTTTGTCTGGGCTATTTTTCGAGTCGTTTTTAAACGACTTCAAAAAAAAGGAGGAGTTTCTCAATTCGACCGTATATTTTTTTTTTTTTATGTGTGTCCACGCAAAACTTCGTCGTTTATGAACCGATTTTGATGATTCTTTTTTTGTTGGAAAGGGGGTATCCCGAGGGTGGTCCCATGGTAAGGAAACCAGGATCTGATGGTGTAATCCTGGAGAAATCGAGGGAAACTCTCGAAAAAACTGTATTTTCGACCAGTCTGTTTCTTTTGTTTCTTCACACAACTTCGTCGTCCATCAACCGATTTTGATGATTCTTTTTTTGTTGGAAAGGGAGTATCCCAAGGGTGGTCCCATGGTAAGGAAACCAGGACCTGATGGTGGAAACCTGGAGATATCGAGGGAAACACTCGAAAAAATTGCATCGCGACTAGTGTGTTTCTTAATATTATGCAATAATAAGAATTTTAAAGCCCTAATATTTAATGAGGGCCTGATGTTGACCTGATGATGGAGCGGAAAGGCAGTCGAGGGAACTCGACGACGGCTTACAGCAAGTACTTTGTGTTTGGGCTTGATTAACTTCTATTATTGAGACCTTTCATCTAAATGGGTTGTGGTCAATGGAAACTAAAAAATGTGAAATAAAAAATTTTTGCCAAAAAAGAAACAACTTCAAAACGGAAACTAAAAAGTATGAAATAAATTAACTTTTACAGAAATTTCGAGTTTATAAGTGATTAAAAGAAACATAAACAATTAAATAATTATGACTTTAAAATTTTTGAAGACGGTGCTAACTGTTTCCTTGAGATGTGAAAAAGATTGATTATAAGTACCTATAAGTATTACCTATATCTAGTTATTGTTTTACTTGGCACCGTCTTCAAAAATTTTAAAGGCATAATTATTTCATTGTTTATGTTTCTTTTAATCACTTATAAACTCGAAATTTCTGTAAAAGTTAATTTATTTCATACTTTTTAGTTTCCGTTTTGAAGTTGTTTCTTTTTTGGCAAAAATTTTTTATTACAAGTAGGAACGAATCACTCTCTATAATCCATAGTTATTTAGTAAAATGCTTTGTAAAATAATAGAATATTTGTTAAAAAATCAGGTTATAATAATGTTTGTTTATGTACTTGACACTTTCGAAAGTTATCACACGCAAATAACTTTTTAATGTTATTTGAAGGCAAAGGAACTTTTCTCTAACAGCCAATGATGACGTCATTAAAGGGCAAATAAAAGTCATTTTTTTACCGTAAAATATTTTTTTATGCACTATACTGATGAATAACCTTATTCCTCGAAATGGATTTAATATTAAGACATTTTGAAAAAAAAAAGAACAATCCCCATTGCACTTTATCAATAACGTTTCGTTCTGTTCTTCCAAGAAAAGTAACTGCGGTATAGATGAACCTTTCATACGCGTACGAAGTCGCGGGCGACGCTAGTTTATTATAAAATAATTTAAAATGAAATAATTTACAATTAAATAATTTATTTTAACTACAACTAAGCATAAGTTAATATAATAATTACTTATATTTGGCAAGTTCACATTTCGTCCAATAAATTTTGCAGGAAATCGTGGGCGGAAATATATGTAGTAACTAGTAATCACTAAAAAAGTCACGAATTATAAATAATGCTTGCAAACAAAAACAACGTACCTACCTACACATTTATAAAATGTTGTATTTAGGTACCTTTATAGTTGGAATGGCATTTTTATTAAGTTGCCATAAGCCTTTTTTCGAAATATATTTAAAAGAAGGTTGGAAGTGATTGATACAGATTCTGCTACTTTTTGATGGTATCCAATCATGTTCGCATCTTTGTTCACGAACAATATCAATCCAGTGTTGTACTCTGACCTGATCACTCGGAATTCTGATTCCATAAAAGAAAAAAGTCATTACCAAATTTTTACTATAAAAGATTATAAAACTAGAATTTAGTAAAACCATTTTAATTTTTAATATTTATTACATTAGTCCATTACATAAAATGGATAGGTAGCTATCATAAAGGAAAGTAAATTGAACAAATAAAAATTAGGCATAATATGCTACCATCAGTCGCAAGTGCAGTAACTAATCCATGTCCATAGTAACTAATCTATGTCTCGCGTCCTTATCGCTCTCGCGTCAAAATCAATCGCTCTTTCTCTCTTTATCTGAATTATGGCGTCTTTGAATCTGTTATCAGATTGTATGGAAAAAAAAATGAAATTTATGTAATAAACGTTAATTGCATACTCACGAGTGGTATGAGATACCCCCCTGTGATTTGTTCACTTTTTTATCGTAATTGGTACACTTTCGAAACACGCACGAAGGCATTTTGTATTTATTTAGTCTTTTAGTACCTGAACAGAAACGTCACGCTCTTGACTGCGCTTGTCGCAGACTAACTTCAAGTTGTCATAGTTAGGTCATGTTAGGTCAATTTACAGTCTTCAAAATACGCGCATAGCTCGCGCATAGAATGCGTTTCACGAAAGAAGTTCCCTTGATATTTTTGGAACTAAATTTGATAGGTCTATTTTCCCTATTTTCTGACCTTTTCCCTGATAGTAGGTAGAAAAACCCTAACTTATTACAAATATACTTTTTACATAACTGAAGTGTAGGTAAATAGATATTTTTATCAAAATGTATACTTACCAACCTACTCATGGAATGACCAGAACACACGAAATAAGCAGGAAATAATATTTTTTAATAAATTTCAAATGAAATATAAATAATATAGGTAGATGTTGTACTCATAAATGGCAACATTATTAATTTTGACATGCTATACAGCGCCGCGGCTAGGGGACTTTAGTCCTAAAATTGACAATGTTGCCATTTATGAGTACAAAATGTACCTCTATATATATTATTTATATTTAATTTGTCATATACAATGATATTGGTCACATAACATTATAATACTATTTCCTGCATATTTCGAGTGTACTGGTCATTCCATAAGTAAGTTGTAAACATTTTGATAAAAATATTTAATTACCTATATTTCTGTTATGTTAAAAGTATATTTTTATTAAAATAACTAAAGAGTTTTCTACTTACTATCAGGAAAAGTTCTGAAAATAGGGAAAATAGATCTGTCAAATTATGAAAAATATGCTTACAAGTGAAAAGATATCCCATTTTTCTCCAAATTTGAAGTTTTTGATTCGTTTTTACACGATTGGGCTGTACAGTTCGGCATTTTCACGAAGCTCCGTTCAGTAACGAGGTCTGCTTAGTTGTGTGATTTTAGTATGGCGTGTGAAGTAGTTTTTATTATATGCTGAATTTCTCCTATACCAATACCGTTTTTCTTCACGTATCAAAGTATTTTTCAAAAAACGACGACAACCAATTTATGAAGCAAACGTCAAAGTTGTTTATCGCAGTAGTGAGGTGCATGCGTAGAAAGAGAAATTTTAATATCGGATTAATAGAATATTCATATAACTAAAACAACGAAATATTTATCTAATCTTATCTTTTGGGTTTTCACTTCTTTTGTTTTTATATTAAATTAAAATTTTAGAATATTTTGACAATATTATTTATTATACAAATTAATAAAAATAGTTCAACTTACTAAGTCAAGTTGGTCTCCCGAATAACTATCAATTTCCATATCAACTTCTTCCATTTGTGAGCTGACGGAGGGCACTGATGGCAAAATGGTGGATTTGATTTCCTGTAAATAAAAAAAAAAGATTTGGGGTGGTACAATTCTATAACAAAATTATTTTAAAATAAATAGAATACTTAAATTTCAAAAAGTGTAATAATTAATTGGATGTTAGTCAAATCAATTAAATTTAATAAATATTTACCAATGGAAATGAATTGGATGTTAATGTTACTCAAATCAATTAAATTTAATTCATATTTACCAATGATGGCACAGCGTTTGGAAACAGAATAGTTTTTGTTCTCTTTTTGACTAGCAGACGCTTGTCAAAGTGTTTACCACAAATTGAGGATCTTTTTTTTGGAGTCCAATTAGTGCGTCCTGTAGCCTCTATCCATACTTTTAGTAGATGTCCATCATTCGGAAAACTGAAAAATATTAAGTAAGTAAATATTAGGGTGTCATTGGGAAAGATGTCAACCCGAAACACCGCGATATTATTATATGTACATAATATTGAACGACTTTTTCCAAGGAACATTTCTTGTTATGTCGTAAATGTCATAAAATAAACAATGACGCCACCCTCTCTGTTTTTTCTATTTTTCTAGCAAGGCTTTAATTTACCACAATTTAGGGAGAATTACCCTAAAAATTTTGCAACACTGTACAAAAACGAACTTAGAGGTTATAAATATTTTGATTTCACATTTTATGGTTATTATTATTACAGCTTACTCAAATGAAATGTTGCACTTACAACGATCTACAGTAGGTTAATATATAAACGCTTTACAGTTTATAAGCTAAAATTGCTATTAAAATGTTATACTCACGTATGAAAGGACATGTTGGGGATTTTTCTTTCACTGTCACTTTTGCAACCCAAAACACAACAACGCACCATGTTTTCTTTCTAAAAGTTCAGATAGTCCTTAAATAAAGCACTAATAACTGTTGCATACGGTTGTACATAAAATAAAAACTCAATAAAACCAACAATTCGCATGAAACCGTCATTAAACACTGTGGAGTGTCAAAGTTGTTTAGCGAAATGATGTGCCGACCTTGAAAAAACCGGCACGCGCAACGAAACAAAAAATAGTCTCATTTTTAAACGACTTCAAAAAAAAGGAGGAGTTTCTCAATTCGACCGTATATATATATATATATTTTTTTTATGTGTGTCCACGCAAAACTTTGTCGTTTATGAACCGATTTTGATGATTCTTTTTTTGTTGGAAAGGGGGCATCCCGAGGGTGGTCCCATGGTAAGGAAACCAGGATCTGATGGTGGAATCCTGGAGAAATCGAGGGAAACTCTCGAAAAAATTGTATTTGCGACTAGTCTGTTTCTTATGTTTCTTAACACAACTTCGTCGTCCATGAACCGATTTTGATGATTCTTTTTTTGTTGGAAAGGGGGTATCCCAAGGGTGGTCCCATGGTAAGGAAACCAGGACCTGATGGTGGAAACCTGGAGATATCGAAGGAAACACTCGAAAAAATTGTGTTTCTTAATATTATGCAATAATAAGAATTTTAAAGCCCTAATATTTAATAAGGGTCTGACGTTGACCTGATGATGGAGCGGAAAGGCAGTCGAGGGAACTCGACAACGGTTTACAGCAAGTACTTTGTGTTTGGGCTTGATTAACTTATATTACTGAGACCTTTCATCTAAATGGGTTGTGACTGTTATTAGGGGTCTGATAATGAAAATGAAGGACAGTCAAGGGAAACTAAAAAATGTGAAATAAAATTTTTTTGCCAAAAAAGAAACAACTTCAAAACGGAAACTAAAAAGTATGAAATAAATTAACTTGTACAGAAAATTTCGAGTTTATAAGTGATTAAAAGAAACATAAACAATTAAATAATTATATCTTTAAAATTTTTGAAGACGGTGCCACCTGTTTCCTTGAGATGTGAAAAAGATTGATTATAAGTACCTATATTACCTATACCTATCTAGTTATTGTTTTACTTAGCACCGTCTTGAAAAATTTTAAAGGCATTAATTCTAAACACTGATCATTATTTCCAAAACACGGGTTCCGTAGGTGCCCAACCAAAGGGTGAAAACGAGTCCCTATTACTTTTTAGAACTTGTCATTCCATCCCGCTTTTTCACACGTTAATTAAGTTGCTCTTTGTTTTGTTAAATAAAACAGATGGTGTCGCGTCGTCTATAGTTTTCTCTGTCTACATTTTAACGGGCATTTGCATTTCATACCATAAAAGTAATTAGGTACCTTCAAAGTTGGGATCGAATTAGGTTTCAATTTTCTCGTCCCGTTAGAATTGTTAATAAAACAAGATGCTTCAAAGTGTATTGAACAAATCGTGCTTGTGCATTTTGGTTGCCATCTGTGATAGTTTTTACATATTTTTACCCATTGATCTCTGATCATTACATCTTTTGGAAATCTTTTAAAGGAAAAAAAAAACCAGTGATAAATTAATGGTCAACGGAAATTAAGTTTTTGTTTATCAAAAACATCGATATATTGTAAAGCCTTCGAGCATATAACTAACAGGTTAAATAATCCAAGTGTAAAGCCAATCTCTATTTTTTAAGACCATGTGCTTTTTTTTTAATGTTGTGGTCCAGAACGAGTGGATTAGCTTAAGGAAAAAATAGTACTCACAAAATGAAAAGAGATGTTGTCCTTGTCTAAACTTGACGTTTGTGACTTCTTTTTAATATGAGGTACCACATCTTTCTTCAGATAAAGTTTCCCTCCAATCATTTTAAACTTCATCCAATTTTCAACGTCATTCTCCAACTGTAAAATAAAAAGTCATTGACAAGTTTGGATAAGTAATTAGGTAGGTATAATAACTAGGTTTCTTTTGCATACAAGCTGATTAAACTAAGCTTTTATCAAATATATCCGCCGACTTACGTCAAAGTGGTCTTCACAGCATCGAATGATGGTCTTTGGGGAATAATTGTCATTCCTCTTCACAGCTTGAAACCACTTTTTTCGCAGTTTTGGGTCAGAAGGTCCAGTCAAAAACAATTTATTTGGAAACTTCTTTGAAGTAGATGGACACATTGGCACAAAACATACGTCAACACGGCTTTTTATCGGAGTATCTATAGTATAGTTATGATCGCCTGATGTTGTTGGATAGTTGGACATTTTAAATTTTTACAAAAAATGTCTCGTTAGTCGAGAAAAATGCAAAAGTACTTACTATACTCTTTGATAAAATACATAGAGGACGTACAGTACGTGGGCCAGTGAGTGACAGACAGGAGACAGGAGTGACGTCATTAGTGTTGCCGCTCAATAGGCCAATATCGATAGCCTATCGATAGGTCGAAAAACATGTACCTTATCGATAGCACAATCGATACTATCGATAGTATCGATTGTATCGATTGTATATTCAATATTACTATCGATAGTATTGCTGTTAACCGATACTATTGCAGCGCAAGACCATTCGATACTATCGATTGTGCTATCGATAGGGTACATGTTTTTGACGTTTAACAATCGATTGTAAAACTATCGATTTTTCGGCAACGCTAGACGTCATACGAACTATAGATCCGTTTTCGCGCGAAAATTCAAATTGACAATTTTAAACCCCATTTTTTGCAGTAAATTACAGTCTTTTCATTTTTTATATAGGTACTTGTCGTCTATTCTACATGGAGTTCTTTTAAAATAAACACAAAAATAAAAATATCGCATCTTCCCTATTAGGCATTTTTAGCTAGAAGACGAACAGCGCGCGGCGCGTGCGTGCGAGGCGAGTGCACGATCGGCGCTCTTTCTTGTACCTACCTACCTTTGGCAGGGGGAAGGGAAGTGTTGATGACTAGGGATGGGCAAATAAAATAAATAATTATTTATTATAGTCGCAAGATGTAAGTAGTACGTAGCGAAAGGCGAAAATTGTCAATGCTGCCTGCAGACACAGTTAACTAAATGGTTACCATTTTGAAAATTTGTACTCTGTTTCGCTATACAAACATGGCGGCATAGGAAGTATTCTATGAAACGCACGCAATACTATAGTATGTCGTTGGTTCTATAAATAAATAAATGGTGTCGCGTCGTCTATAGTTTTCTCTGTCTACGTGTTATGGGACATTTCCATTTTATACCATAAAAGTAATTACCTTCAACAGGTTCAAAGTTGGGATCGAATTAGGTTTCAATTTTCTCGTTCCGTTAGATTTGATAATAAAACAAGATGCTTCAAAGTGTTTTGAACAAATCGTGCTTGTGCGTTTTGATTTCCATGTGTGATGGTTTTTACATGCTTTTATCCATTGATCTCTGATCATTAAATCTTTTGGAAATCTTATAAAGGAGAAAAACAAGTGATAAATTAATGGTCAAAGAAAATTTAGTTTTTGCTTATCAAAAACATCGATATATTGTAAAGCCTTCGAGCCTTTAAAGCCCATCTCTATTTTTTTCAAGACCATTGTATGTAGGTACTTGTTTTTATGTTGTGGTCCGGAACATTGTGGATTAGTTTATGGAAAAAATAGTACTCACAAATGGAAAGAGATGTTGTCCTTGTTTAAACTTGACGTTTGTGACCTCTTTTTACAATCAAATACACTGCAATTAGGCATTTTTATTTAGAAGACGATTGGCATGCACGGCCGTAGAAATGACGCGAACTGACGAACCGCGACGCGTGCGGCAAGGCGAGTGCACGATCGGCGCTCTTTCTTTTGCCTTTGGCAGGGGGGAAGGGAATTATTGATGACTAGGGATGGGCAAATAAAATAAAATCCTTATTTATTATAGTCGCAAGGTATAAGTAGTAAGCAGCGATAGGCGAAAATTAATGCTGCTTACAGACATAGATAACTAAATAGATACCTACCATTTTGGCAGTACTCTCTTTCGTTATTCAAACATGGTGGCATAGGAAGTATTCTATGAAACGCACGCAATATAGTATGTCCGCTCTATAGATAAATAAAACTCGACTCGATTGTAGTCGAAAAACGCCCAATGATGTGTTTTCATTTGTATGATTTTTTTATTCGAATAATGCGAATAGTCAAATTCTAATACGAATAGTTCCAATCTGGACTCTATTCAATATGGCCCATCCACATCACATCACTATTAATGTGCTTCACTCACTCACTCATTCAGTCACTTTCATTCAGTAAATTGGTTTTCTTTTTCTGGTTTTCTGTGAGTTTAATTTTCGATTATAATGTATTATATTAAGTAGAAGTATAGTGTCTTAGTGCTTCTGATATTGGATTCCAGTCTAGCGAGTAGCAAGCAAGAATAACCATAACCTCCCTCTCACAATCCCATCATCGTAACGATTCGATAGATTTTGCTGAATTTAATTTTTGCTGTATCCACGTTTACTTAAATAAAAGGTAAGCTCTTCACAAACGTTTGGTAAGACGCGAGACGGTCTGATTTTATAATAAAATCCATCAACTCTGCCAACGTAGATCGAGATCGTTGACATTGATGACTTTGGTTGGTCTACATGTTCAATTCAATTGCTGGAAAACGACCGCATCGCGCGCTATTCGGTCGGAGAGTCATGTTAAGGGCGGTTTGTTGGAGTTGGGGTATACTGAAAAGGGCACTTATGAAACGTAAAGAAAACCAAAAAAAAAAAAAATTTGGACTTCAAAAAAATTTTTTATTGAGTAACAAAATTTTTAGGACTTAGAAAATTTTTTTAATACAATAACTCCTCTTGCTATTGTGCCCCTTAGAGTACAATACGTAGAAAATCGCAAAAATTTTACAAGTCCCGGCTCTCATTTGAATGAAGCTGGGACTTGTAAAATTTTTGAGATTTTAATACAATAACTCCTCTTGCTATTGTGCCCCTTAGGGTACAATACGTAGAAAATCGCAAAAATTTTACAAGTCCTGGCTCTCATTTGAATGAAGCTGGGACTTGTAAAATTTTTGAGATTTTAATACACTAACTCCTCTTGCTATTGACAACTTGGCAATTTTGACAAAAACGAATAATTTTGAAATAGCCCATAGTTCCATTTTATGACAAGACGAAGCGCACTCATTGCGACTTTCACACGTCTGCCGGACAAGAAAATTTAAAAGAATTAAGTCGCAATGAGTGCGCTTCGTCTTGTCATAAAATGGAACTATGGGCTATTTCAAAATTATTCGTTTTTGACAAAATTGCCAAGTTGTCAAAATTTTCTTGTCCGGCAGACGTGTGAAAGTCGCAATGAGTGCGCTTCGTCTTGTCATAAAATGGAACTATGGGCTATTTCAAAATTATTCGTTTTTGTCAAAATTGCCAAGTTGTCAATAGCAAGAGGAGTTAGTGTATTAAAATCTCAAAAATTTTACAAGTCCCAGCTTCATTAAAATGAGAGCCAGGACTTGTAAAATTTTTGCGATTTTAATACACTAACTCCTCTTGCTCTTTTTTTCCCATAGCGCCCTTAAGGGTATACTCCAACCCGCTATTCGTTGAGACTCTTTTCAGAAACAACATTCTTCGACGAAGGTGTAATTCTCTGCAGTTTTGTGAGGGACTAGCCTCTGTTTCCCTCTCGCCAGAGTGCCTAGTCCCTCACAACTCTGGCACTCCTCTCCTGACCTTGAGGGTACGCAATTTGCGACAGAATATAAAGATTGTGTCTGCAGCGAGTGATGGAAGAAATCCAATAGTTTGTAATACATTGGATTTTTAATACCATCGCTATTTGTGGGCGATCTTATACAGCTTTTTGGTGATTTTGTGAATAATCCCAAAAGGTAATATTTAATTAAATTTGCTTGTTTTATTTTTATGTATTCTATTACAATTTTGCGTTATACTTTTATTGTTCTGATTTATTTATCATTAGTATTATCTAGGTACACTACAACAGACATATATTCAAACAAATTATTTCTTAACTCAAATAATATCAAGTATTTTACATTTAATAATTAGGAATATAAAAGTACTTATTACATACAATTTAATTAGTTTCAATACTAACAACCATGCAGCAACCAGTATGTTTGTGTTGAACTATGAGTTAAAACCTTATTTTTAAGAAAACACATACTTATTATATTTTTATTTATTTACTTAAATGTTTATAGAAATGAAATAGTAATTTGGATCATGTGAAATTTATTGATCCCTAACTTTAAAAAAACCTTCATAGGTATCTTAAATACATCATTTCACACTACTGTTACAAAATTATATTCTACTGTATGATATGTATTTTAAAAGATTCTCCCACAAAAGCAGCAACATTTTAGGTACCATAGCAAATATGGCAGATCTTGAAGAGCCACCAATCAAAAAACAAAAGACAGACGAAACAAATGAAGCAAGAAGTTTGAATGACGGAACAGATTTTAGCAAAGACATGCAGTCTTTAGATCCTTTCCACCAAGGAGATAAGTACAGTAATTTCGTGAGTGCTGAGGAGTTGGAGCGGCTGAGAGAATTCAAGGTGCTGGATGAGATCAAGTCTAATGATGAAGATAGCAACGATGAGGAGTCTGATTCTGATGGTAGGTTTTTTATTTTGCTTTTTACGTATCTTTCAGCTTATGTAGTTAATGTATCTTTCTTTGTAAACAAATTAAAAAAAAAATAGGATTGTCACAAAGTAATGTTAAATAATATTTATCTGCTAATAGCATCAATTAATAATTCAAAACATCTCTTCTTATTTTATGAAAATAAAAATAATTTTATACATCTTTCCTATTTTATGGAAAGGAATTGAATACCTACAATTTCTCATCCTTATGAATTCTTCATCAAAAGAATACAATTTATGTACCATTATATTTTTATCTATAAACTTTTGAATTAACAGAACTACATATTAATACAGGGTGAATTTAAATTAGTGAACGATAGAAAAGAATATGCATGTACTCATGATAACAAACAGCTTTTACTATGGGACCAAGTTTGAAATAATAAAAAAAAATTGGTCAACCATACTATCAGCTGATGCATTTTGTACAGCGAGCTCAATTTTTTTAAAATGATTTCGACCTTGGTCCCAGGCCCGCCGCTAGAGGTTTTGTCGCCCGCGTGCTATACCAATTATGCCGCCCCCCCTCCTGACATATGAGTTTGGTCAAAAAGTAAAAGATTTTTATTTTCATTCGAGCTATCGCATTTTACTCAATATAATGACACGAGAGGAGTTTCTGTATTAAAATGTGACAATATGATGTGCGAGAGGAGTTCTTGTATTAGGGCACATCAAACTACGACGCCGGTAGGTGTTCTTGTATTAGAAGTTGATAGAATTATTAGAACTCGCCATGTTACGATACGAGAGGTTGTTGCACATGAGTTTTTAAATACCTAATTAAAATGCCTACAATACAATACAAATATTCTTTATTGCACAAAAAATATAAGGTACAGACACAAACAAGAATATAAGAAGCAACAGGCGGCCTTATTGCTAGGTAGCAATATCTTCCAGGCAACCTTAGGGTAAGAAATAACAAGAAAGAGGTAATAATGCCTACTTCAAGTAATACTAAGGGGAACGCGGAGTAATTGAGGGCCCCCCAAGACCGGAGGCCCGGGGCCCGCCCCCGCCCTTTTCGCTCCACGGTTAGTCCACAACTGCACTAGACAAGTAGGTACTAAGACACTAGTGTCTTGTCTAAACAAGACAAGTGAAAATATCAACAAACTGAGTCAAAACTCACCTAAAATATAACTGCAAATAATGAGAGAAAGCTCAAAGGGGATTCGCTTAACATCACCAGTCCTGTTTTTCATAGAATGATAGACGAAGACGTTTGGTATTGCATTTAAGTTTTGACGGAGGCCGATAAATGGTGGTTAACGTAATTCGGACAGCCTTTTTTACGTGCTATGATGTTTTTTTTTTTCTTATGATCTATTTATTAGAAGATTATGACAATGACTTGAATGAGGTACGTTAGAATTCTCCCAATTTTCCGCCCCGAATTCGCTCAATTTGCCGCCCCCCTGGGCGTGCCGCCCGCGTGCGGTGCACGCGCTGCACGCCCGCTTACGGCGGGCCTGCTTGGTCCCATAGTAAAAGTTGTTTGTTATCACGAGTACATGCATATCCTTTTCTATTTTTCTCAAATATAATGTATACACAAAAAAATCTAAATCAATTTAAACAGCTAAGTGATATACATACTGTTAATACTAGAAATAGGGATAAATTAGTGCCTCATGCCAGTCGACTAAACAAAGTAAACAAATCGTTTGTGAGTCAATGTATAAGCTTTAACAACAAGATCCCTGCGAGCATACGTGGACTAACCTTTTTTTTGTTTTATATTTCTGATGCATTCAAGTGTAATTTTGGGTTACCTATGAATAAATCTTTATTGAATTGAATTGAAAAACCCCCAATAAATTTAAGATTATTGTTAAACAAAAACTTAGTAAAAAAGGTTATTTATAGCTAGATGACTCAAATCCAAGGGATTGACCTGCTCTTCTGTCAAGCTGTCTCTATGTAGCATAATTATTGAAAAGTTAATTTTAATGTTTGTATCTAAGTGTTTTTATCTTAGAATTTGTAATACCAAATTTGAAAAGAGCAACCCAACAGAATTTCTTGCTAGATTCTTCTCTGGGGAAAACTGCACTCTTGCGAATCTAGCATTAACTTTAAAAAATTACCCGTCTTAAGTGATGTCAAACTCGTCCTACAAGATTAAATAAACATTTCATTTCATTTCTATCGTTCACTAATTTAAAGTCACCCTATATAATAAAAAACATACAAGCAAGAAAGAATGAGAGAGAGAGGCATGACAGATATGTATGTATGTACATACCATCTAATTTGCAGGTAAATCAGAAGGAGTGCCCGAGGAGGAAATTGAGAAGATGCTGGAGGAGGACCTGCCTGAAGGCTTCAAAGGAGCACCCAAACCTAAGGAGAAGCCCTATATTACTAGGGAGAAGATTGTGCTTGAAGGTACTATTATCCATGATAACTTGGTATTCTACTATCCACCTAAGACATTGCGGAGAAAGACGAAGGATTATGCCGGACTCCCACCGGCTAAAACCCCACGGTGTTCCTTCTTGTCGCTTCAAGACGGGAACGCGGGAAAACTTGCGTATACTTCGGCGACCATCCACCTAAGACCCTAAGGTCCTACTAGTAGTAGATAGACAGAAAAACTTTATTGCACACAAAGAGATATAGATACAACTTAAAACTTTAACATTGTGCCCAAATGCGGCCTTGTCTATCACTAATTTTCTATCATTATAATAATCTATCATCTATCACTAAATATAGTATCTATTACTAAGGCCGTGGCCCCAGTAGGCAAACTGTTAGCGGCCGACTGAGTGAGCTGTAATTTGTGGCGAACTGAAAGAGTTAGCTGCAAACTCAAATCAATGAAATCACCGGTTTTGGTGGGAGTCGGCCGCTGTCTGAGATAGTCAGCGCGCGTAACGCTGCAAACTGCGTACAGTGAGCGAAAACTAGCTGACTGTGAACACTCCATTTCAAATATATGGAAGGGCGTACTAAAACGATACGCCGCAAAGTAGTCAGCCGCTAACAGTTTGCCTACTGGGGCCACGGCCTAAGTATAGACCTAACATGCCTTGAAAATATGAGTTCAATTCAAACACATCTGTCACACTTCTCTTCCATTGAGGTAGACAGAGAGCACTTCCATCCACATGCTACGTTCCAAACACTTTTTTCGTTTCATCCACATTCATCAGTTGCCTTATAAATGCCGTGCATGTATAAGGAGACTTTAGGGTTTATGGTACCTATCATTATTTTAGCAAATTATCATTATTTTATCGAATTAAAATTGTTTGTTCAAAATTAAAATATCTTTTTTATTCAAAATAGGATCGGTGTACACTTTTGGAAAGTGTATTGTAACTAAGAATAACTTACTTATTACCTTAGTTACTTATTATATACTATTTGTTACTATTTTACTTAGTATTACTACCTTACTTATTACTAACTACTACTTTACTTAATGGGCATGATGACTAAAAAAAATTTTTTAGTCCATCACATAGATTATTTTAAAATATTCGACACGTATTTTTTCTTTTCTCTCTTAAACTAAAAATGACAAAGATACACTGGGTTAAAGTTGCTCGTGACGTCACACCTCAGTACGATTTTGATGACGAGTGACGTCAATACCCCCCACTCCGTAACTTTGATGCTCTGTATCTTTGTATTTATTTATGTATTTGATTGGGTAAAAAATGTGTTTCAAATATTTATTGATAGCCTAAAAGACGGGCTAATTATTTTTTGAATTTTTGAATGTAGTCACCATTCCCATTACTACCTTTCTTACTTATTGCCTACTAATCTTCTACACACCTATTTCACAGAGAAAGGCATGAACCACTTCGAAGTACTGCCTTTAGACTGGATGATGGTACGACACTACAGCGGTATGCCGGTCTACATCCACCGGACCAGCAGGGTCTGCACGCTCTCCAAGCCGTACTTCCTGGGCAAGGGGAACACTAGGGTACGTAGGGATTTTCCTATTATAATGTCAATGTTTGTGCTGATCAATGGATGGATGTATGGATGTCTGTTAATCTTTCCCGCAAAAACTAGTTAACAGATTTTGACGAAACTTGGCAATATTGTAGCTTAGAAATTAGAATAACACAAAGTATTGTCTACCACATATTCATTCAATGAAACCTTTTTCAATATTTCAGCGACACGACATCCCAATAAGTGCGATACCATGTCTAGCGTACAAAAGAGCGTTAGAGGAGGAAGAAAAACAGAAAGAGATAGACAGACAAATACAGGAACAAATCAAAAGTGGCAGCTGGCAACATCAGATAGAACAGCAAAACCAAAACATGAAAATTAATCCTTTAGCTGCAAAAGTTGGGGTACACAAACTATTAAACAATGTACCTACATGCCCTTTTAATAATGTTAAAAATAACAAAACTACTAACGAAGGAAAAAGCAAAAAAAACAATAACCAAGATAAAAAAAAACACGATTTAAATTCTGAAACTGAAAAAGACGCGGCGAAAACAAATGATAGTTGCGACGGTGTTACAGAAACAAGTGACGGTGTAGATACAGCATCAAAAACAAATGACAGTCACAAAGAAAATGACGTAGAAATAAAAGCAGAAAATGTAGAAAATAACGTAAACGGCGATGTTTCTGAAACGCAAAATAACGAATCTAATGAGAAAGTAGTTAGTGATGAACAAGATTTATCTGAAAATAATCAAAATACTATCAAAAGCGAAGATAAGAACGAGGCTGACAAAACTGAACCAAAAACTAACTTAACCGAAGAAAAAGTTTCCGAGCAAGAAGTCCCTAACCAAACAGATAGTATACCTCTAAATAGACAGCCAGTAGTGTTGCCAGGTGGAATAGTAATGCCACCTCCAAGGGTGGAGACTGTAGGATCCAGTTGGAAGACCCATCATTTGACGCATGAGGAACTCAATGACTACTGCAAGAAGCTTTTCAAATTCAAGACTGTTAATATTATGCATTTCATGTGAGTATTCAATGCAACAAGGTTGATACATATTATCCTAATATTACAAATGTCAATGTTTGTGCCGATGGGTGGATGGATGTTTGTTACTTCATCACGTAAAAACCGCTGAGCAGATTTTAATGTATTACAATAACTTAGCTTGGACATCAGAATAACACATAGGCTATAATATTATTTGTAGATATTTTGTGTTTTTTCAAAGATATGTATGTATGTATGTATGATGTATTACTGTTTGACGCTATACCAACGTCATCCCTATTCTGAACATTCCAGGCGCTGGGCAGACCGTCGCAAGTATACCAAAGCCCGAAAGACGTTACAGTACCCCACTTTGCCTGAAGGAACGAAGCTTATTACTATACCTGCTCAACCATCTAATGAAAATGGAGGTAAGTATGATGCAAGGATAGAATCTAAGTCGCTGTTTTAACCAAAGAAGCGTGGCGGAGGAGCGCCGCGGAAGCGTCTTGTGAAGAAAACTCTTATGAGTATTAGGAATAGAGTCTAATTTACCGTAATTTCATCCGCGCTACTTGGCGGCGCCGCTTGATGCGCGGGGCTAGTGGCGTGCTCCGAGGAGCGCGGATGAAATTACGGTAAATTAGACTCTATTCCTAATACTCATAAGAGTTTTCTTCACAAGACGCTTCCGCCGCGCTCCTCCGCCACGCTTCTTTGGTTAAAACAGCGCCTAGAGCGCGCTGTTCTTTTATGCGTTGCTCGTAGCGTCAGACGCATGCGATTAGGTTTTTTACATACAAAATCGACGGTTGCGAGCATAAAACAAAAGCGCACTTTATTGCTTGTTCATGTGACGCAGAGACTGATAGCTCATGCGTTGATATGTGCACACGTTCGTATAAAGCTACGCGTCTTCTGGGGGCTTAGCACGGCGTGGGCATTGTTCAATTTTTATGTCCCTCACTTTTTATTTCATAGTTCGATTATATAGAGTATTTTGAGAAACCTATTTGAATATTATTGAATTTAACTCAGTCTTTCTATTTTTTATGAATTATTTAGATTTTTTAGTAGTCTTTATACGATGACGTCATCAATTTCTTATTATTTTTTTACCTTTGCCTATTTTCACATTTAAAAAAAAAGTTTTGCTTTGACGTTTGACAAATGTCAATTAGTAGTGTCAGTCATTGCATTGTATTGTTTGTCGTGGTCGTAATCGGAATAAATTATCTTCGTTTAGTTAAATAACTAAACTTTACACCATTATGAGTGACAACTTTGTAAAAGGTAGAAAATGTGATGATTTTAGAGTATGTGGCATCATGTTGTCATCATAACTTAGCCGAAATAAGGGGAGCAAAGATTTTAATGTAAGTAGTTCCCGGATACGAACAACAATTTTGTCTGGGCTATTTTTCGAGTCGTTTTTACAAGTAGGAACGAAGCACTCTATAATCCATGGTTATTAAGTGAAATGCTTTGTAAAATAATAGAATATTTGTTAAAAAATCAGGTTATAATAATGTTTGTTTATGTACTTGACACTTTTGACAGTTGTCACACGCATGTAACTTTTTAATGATATTTGAAGGCAAAGGAGCTTTTCTCTTCAGCCAAATGATGACGTCATTAAAGGGCAAATAAAAGTCATTTCTTTTTTAACCGTAAAATATTACAACTCGTGTTTTTTTTTTTTTTTTTATGCACTATACTTATGAATAACCTTATTCCTCGAAATGGATTTAATATTAAGACATTTTGAAAAAAATGAACAATCCCCATTATCTCACGTATGCTGTCCTTATTACATTTAAAACTATAAACAGAGACGTAAGCGTGACAAACGCATGACAACGTCTTGTCACGGAGTGCCATGCTAAGCTAGCTGGATCGGGATCGGAGCGGAAAGAATTGTTGGCTTCTATTGTTCTTCCAACAAGGTGGACTGACGACTTGGTTAAAGTGGCTGGAAGCCGTTGGATGTGGGCAGCGCAAGACTAGTCGTTGTGGAGATCCTTGGGGGAGGCTTTTGTCCAGCAGTGGACGTCCATAAGCTGACATGATGATTGTTCTATGGTAGTATGTGCACTAGGTGAAATCAATACACAGTAATCAATCCGTATGCTTTGATTTCGATTCAGTAAAGTGTCTCAACTTCATCAAGCATTTATAAGCCAACCTTCTTTTATTATTCAAGACGATAATCTGATGATTAATCAATCATTTGACATATTATTTTTGTGTTACAGGTGGCAAAGTAAACAAGCGCGATTGGGTGATGAACATGAAAGGAGGTAGCTATCTCTCAGTCTTCCACGAGTACGTGACAAGAGCGCTGCAGAAACAGCCAGTCTATGAATTTAAGCAGCTAGGTCAGTATTTTATATACTTTGAATTTGCTTGCATAACCTGAAAGCGCTGTCAGAAGATAGGCCTAAATGGCGGATGCTTTACCGACAAGAGTCTAAGTTCCCGTTCCTCTACAGATAAAATGTAACTGACAGATAAACCTATGTCTATTTCATAAAACATGACGTTTTAGATAGAGACAGGTATAATATATCTGTCAGATAATTTTTTTTCTGATGGTGAAACGGGTAAGTACTTAGTATTAATTACATAACCTTTTTTGTACAATATCAGAGAATGCGTCAACCCCGTACCAAGCTACCGTGTACATCGGCGGTATGCAGTACGGAGTCGGCCACGGCTCGTCCAAACGAGCGGCCAAGGCAGCCGCAGCGCGGGCTTCCATGCACATACTTATACCTGAGATGCGCAGTGAGCTGGACCGCGATCCACAAACTGAGCCCGATTTTACGGTACGTAGCTTACGGTAGATTCGCTAGGTACAAGTAGCAAATTCTATACTAAACGCAAACACTCGTGGCAGACGCGGTCATAAAACGTGTGAATGCGATAGCGCACATCATTATCTCGCTCACACTTACACTGTTTAAGGGTGACGTCACAATGATGTAGCGATGCACATCGTTTAGTTTAGAGTGTAGGTCGATGGTATTAGGTTTTAAGACTTGAAGTGAGGCATATTTAATGTAAGCAAAGTTTAGGCACAGATTACCTAATAGTTACTACGTAACAGATACTTCACTCAGAACAAAATGTCCAATAGCTACTGTTTTAACAGTGCGTAATAGCCCAACTGTCACGTCAGATATCACTGCATGCTAAAATGTGCCTAAATACTCAAGCGTATAGTTGTGATTCCTTCGCACCGCGCGAATCCGTAAAAATCACGGGGCTGCCTCTTCGATAAAATTAAATTAACAAAACGTTTTGTGACTATATTATTGAGAACTATGAATATGTTCCGACTTATAGGGACAGTTTAAAATTGTATCGTTTTTAATATATTTATTTTTAACATGTTTTTATTTTTAATATTTAATGTTTTTTTATCTTTCTTAATTCTCGGTTATTATTATGTTTTTCATTAAAAAACGTAATTATTAAAAATTATAAAACATTCAAAACAAACAAAAAAACGAATGGTTCTATCAAAATTTGAACAACGTGCGAGCGCTTCGCTTTGACAACCGCGCTTCGCTTGGTCCGCAAGCGGCCCGCTGAGCGGTAGGTATTTATAGCGCGCAAGTACATAGAGTGACGGAGGCCTGGTTTAGGTACTGTTTAAAGTATGGGTATAGTAAAGTTAAGGTATAGTTATTAAAAATGTGGTGATTTATTTGTACCTAGTGTGCAGCGATGACTCACCTGGTTTGAAATTTATCTGCGCATCTCTATAACAAAAGTGATTTATGGTCTCATCTGCCACGAGTCTTTGCGTTTAGTATAGTGTAATTTTTGATAACCTACGAATAAAGAAGAATTGCTAACCTTAAGGCTTGTCCGCACTGATAGGGGGCTTGGTATTCGCCTAGCGAGTCACCTAGTAAATGACTAAGTAAAACGAACCTTCTAGAATGTGCGAGCTACTTTATAGGTGACTCGCTAGGTTCTAGACGCATAGCACGCCGCCTGTCTGTGCGGACAAAGCCTAAGTGGCAGTGGGCTGGGCACATTGCTCGTAGAATCGAGATTCTCGAGTGGCGACCACGCACCGGACGATGCAGTGTGGTGCCACCTCAAACAAGGTGGACCGACGACCTGGTGAAAGTCGCGGGAAGACATTGTTGTGGAAATCCTTGGGAGGTTTTTGTCCAGCAGTGGACGATCTGACACAACAACGAATAAAGACTATTTAAATTAGCAATTTTCTCTAGAGAAGAAACTCTGCTGCCTGATCAATAAAAACTCTTGCTTCATAAAACTCATGTGTTAATTCCGTACAGTTCTTCGACTACGTGGGTATAGAAGACCCTCGCATCACGGAGTTCTGCGCCGCGACGTGCGAGCCGTCCCCGCACGCGATACTGCGCACCTGTCTACTGCGCAACTTCGGGGCTGGGGACAAACATATACATACTGAGGTATACAAAGCAAGTCTTAAAAGGTCTTTCCGGCAAACTTAAGTATTAAGGCTAATTGTCCATGGAGCCGCACGTGTTCGTCAATTGACGATTGCAAGACGAATGCGGCTAACGCGAAGTTGACGCGACGTTGCCGCTTCGTGGACAAAAATTTGGTTATTTCTACGCAAGATGCAAGTATGTCTTGCTATCGTCAATTACCGAAAATGTGTGGATAAATTGGTGTAAGGGAGGTGGTGGGGGAAAAATAATGTACCTTCTCACCAACCAATAAGATGAAGTGACCTTGGTTAGCCTCGCCCACATCAACAATGGGCGGGGCCACTTGCTTTTTGCTATGTTCGGTATCATTTTCGAATGTATTTCATGTATTTCTATATTCATTCTATTTTAAAACAGCATTTTTATCCATATTTTTCCGTACTAATGTCCCCCAGATGAAAAAGCTAGAGTACCAGCAGATCGAGCTGACAATGAAGGTGGGCAAGCATTGCGCTACCGTCGTTTGTAAGAACAAGAAGACGGCTAAGCAGCGCGCCTCGCAGGCTATACTACAAGTAAGTCAATTTAATAATCTGCTAGTTTCGTACACCTATCTGCCACGTCTTCTCCCATCGGCGTAGGCAGAGACCCACTTGCTACGATCCAAACATACTTCTTTCTAATTTCGTAAAGAAAGAGATAAAAAATAGGAAAAAGGACTGTAATAGAAAATTGAGGTTATAGGAAAGAGAGAGAGAGAGATAAAGAGAGATAGGGACAGAGAGAAAAAAGAGAACGAGAGAAAAATGGAATGATCTTTTATTTATTCACATAAGTCACAAAAATTCTTAATTTGAAAATTTTCCCTCCCACAGGCCTTACACCCCCACGTACGTTCCTGGGGCTCCTTACTCCGTCTCTACGGCTCGCGTTCAGTGAAAAGCTGCAAAGAGAAGAAACTAGAAGAACAACAGATCACCCTACTCCAAGACGCGGCGAGACACAACGAACCTAACTACGCTGTACTAGAGAAGTTAAGACATGAGATGAGGAAGTTGAGGGAAAGGGACGAAGCAGTTGTACCTATAGGCACTTTACTAGTTAAAGATGATTTACCAACACATTCGGGGTCTAATCTCAATAATGTGGATTTGTGAGACGAAGTTACTATTAAAGAAGAATTTTGACGAGTGAAAGATAAGGGCCGGCGTAGACCCGACGGAACACAGCGCAGAGCATTTTTGATTGTCATATTATTATCGACGTTGTTCTCATTTGAATAATACTAGAGGCTGCCCGCGACTTCGTACGCATTTAACAGTCTTGGAAAAAAAACTCGATAACTCAAAATTATACAGCCTATGTGTTATTCTGATCTATAAGCTACAATGCTGCCAAATTTCATTAAAATCTATTCAGTAGTTTTTGCGTGAGGGTAGCAAACATCCATTCATCGGCATAAACATTGACATTAATAATATTAGTACGATTCAAAAACATTCGCTTGTAGTCGCTGCGATGCTTTGATGCTCATTTGTTTTCTCAACTGATTTTGAATATTTTTCTAATAAGAACAATGTCCATAATAATATGACAATCAAAAATGCTCTGCGCTGCGCTCCGTCAGGTTTGCGCCGGCCCTTAAGCTTTATTTTTGTGTTTGGCGTTGATTGTGAGTAGTATTCTTCCAATTTTGTATTGACACACTATGGAGTTTTTGAATATGGCAGCCATTTTGACTTCGCCGCCATTTTGTGGTGTAAACGAATTACCATTCTTTCTTAAACTTCAACTAACTTTTAAATAAAAATAATTCGATAGTTATAATCTTTGAAATGTAGCATTCAAAAAAATTAAAAAACAAAAATGAAATTTGTGATTTCTAGAATATAAAATATGAAAAAAAAAAAACTGCAAAGATGTCTTAAATAAAATTACTTATTGTATTATCTTAACTTGCTAAAGCTATAATTATGTGATGATAATTGTGTTCTATATTTTTAGTCATGTAGTACTTATTATTCGCAAACAAGTCTTTAGATATTAAGAACCTAATTTAGTGATGGACCCAAACAAATGTCGCGAGACCTTACAATGTTTACTCATTGCTACGTGCACTAGTTGCGCAGTCTATGGCCGTGGCCCTAGTAGGCAAACTGTTAGCGGCCGACTGAATGAGCCGCTAATTTGTGACGAACTGAAAGAGTTAGCTGCAAACTCAAATCAATGAAATCACCGGTTTTGGTGGGAGTCGGCCGCTGTCTGAGATAGTCAGCGCGCGTAACGCTGCAAAGTGCGTACAGTGAGCGAAAACTAGCTGACTGTGGACACTCCATTTCAATTATATGGAAGGGCGTACTAAATCGATACGCCGCAAACTAGTCAGCCGCTAACAGTTTGCCTACTGGGGCCACGGCCTATAGCAAGTCTCGTGGCTAGCGTAACAGATCACATTTAGGCTGGTTTCATTAGTGACCTGTAACCGTAACCGAGAAACACTGCGTACGCTTGTAGGAGTTGCGAACCATTATTATGAGCTTAGGGTTCCGTAATACCTTCATATGAAACGAAAAATCTTTGACTAAAGGACCAATGCTCAATACATTTACAGATGCTGGTTACCAGCAATGTAAAAAATATTCAGAGATCACTTCCCTCCACTTGCTACGATACAAACACACTTCCTTCGCAGCGAAGGAAGCAAATAGTCCAGTCATTATAGACATTCGAAATCGAAAATTTAATTATAATTCCAAAAGTTTTCAAACTTTGGTCAAGTGAATGGTACATTGGGACGACAATAAATCTCATTTTGCAACCTTGTCCGCAGTCCGGAACATTGTTAAAATTGCAATTAAATTATTTTTTGCTGTATGGCCGTGAAAAAAATTCCAAAAGTTCTGCAAACTTGGGGAAGTTTTCGATATAATATTTCATATCACGTATTAAATTTGCAACCAATTTAAGTGTACGGAACATTTTTTGTTATTAAAAAATAATGGTTTTTCTTTATTAAACTGAAGGAAAACGTTCCAAAAGTTCTGCAAATTTGACAGATATATCGGAAAAATATACCGAACGGTTGTATAAATTTGCAACCTTTTACGTTGACCGGAACATGTTTATTTATAATTCTTTTTAATTCGTGGTCATTTTTTCGAGTAAGCTGGTCTCGAAATAATTACAAAAGTTTTGAAACTTGGTTGCAAACTTCGAAAACATCTATTCTGATGCATTTACAAATTTGCAACCTCATACGCGATCCGGAACTTTATGCAATTTGCAAAAAATATTTTTTTTATTTTTTCACCTTCAAGAAAATTTCAAAAGTTCTGCAAATCGAGGGGATATTACAGCAAAAATTAATTTAATTGCAATTTTAACAATGTTCCGGACTGCGGACAAGGTTGCAAAATTTTATAGTTTGTTTTAATACCATTCCCGACCTTACATCAAATTTGAAAACTTTTGGAATTATAATGAATTAATTGTCTTGACTGACTGGACTAAAAGGCTTCTATTCAAAATGAAATGAAAATTTATTTAATCTTGTAGGACGAGTTTGACATCACATAAGACGGGTCATTTTTTAAAGTTAATGCTAGATTCGCAAGAGTGCAGTTTTCCTTAGAGAAGAATCTAGCTAGAAACTCTGTTGGGTTGCTCTTTTCAAATTTGGTATTATAAATTCTTAGACAAAAACACTTAGATACATACATTAAAATTAACATTTCAATAATTATGCCAAATAGAGACAGCTTGACAGAAGAGCAGGTCAATCCCATGGATTTGATTCATTCACATTCATCTGTCGCCTCATACTTGCACATCGGTTTAATGGAGGAGAAGTGGTCTTTGCTTACCCGTATGGGAAAGAAGGGTGGCAGATATGTATGTATGTAACAATGTAAAAGTTGGCCAATATTTTAAATGTAATCAAGTCTCTATGTATTTGTTAGTATTTTTTTCACCTTCCAAGTCACAAAAAGTTTGCTAAAGAGATTTGTGAGTCATACACATAATTAGGTTCAAAATTGTCTTTCCTGTTCCTGATGATTAAGGACATTGGAGCATCTAATCCTCAAAATGTTTTTGCAGGCCAAAACTACATCGGGCACAGGTTATGCGGATATAAATTAAGTTCAGAAATTAGCATCTAATATCCTTAAATTTCAGGAACAGGAGAGACATTTTTGTTTTCTGTGTCTGTATGACCCTTGTAAGATTTTAAAATATGAAATGTTTTTGCCAATATTCAGTTAATTTTAAATAATGAGATCAACGTTATTTATATCATTAAGTAAAATGTGCATTTAAAAAATATACAATTAAGTTTCTCGGAATGTTTTAAATTTTAAATGTTTTTTTGTCGTAAGTTAAAAATCTTAATGATTCATATCTATGTGATAAGACGGTGATAAAAAGGCGGCAAAGATATAAACACCATTTATTATTAAAATAGTTATATCTAATAAATTAATTAAGAATTGCAGTAGAATCAAAGCAGGGCTGGATATAAAAGCGAATATTGCAATAAAATGTGATTAAAAATGTAGTTAGAATTACAGCCAGTTGTATGAAAGGTTCAACAAGTAATCAATTTTAAACATCGTGTTGTCTTATTCTGATTGTCAGTGTGACAGCTATTGGTGTACAGTGCTACAAGGATCTTTTGGCACGTGGCGGAAATCGGAACTAAGAGACATTGCAGACGTAGGCTTGTTTGCGGAGCGTACGCGTCTTTTTTCCGCTATCAAAACGCGCCCACGCGTTTTACTCGCGTAGCGTTCGCGTTTTGACACATAGTCTAAGAGCCTGAGAGCCCTATTTTCTTCACGTTCAGAAAGCTGAATGTTCTTCTATGTGTATACCCAACATAGTTATGCTGTAATTTGGTCTGAACTTCCTTAAATTCATACATTTTTAGGTTTTTCAAAGAAATGACTAAAATCTAAAGTCAACGGGCTTTATTTTGAGTTGTTTATTTACAACCCACACCCGCCTGAAAATGTCACTCAAGTGCCAATAGATCCTTAGATAGATAGATATAAATTCTTTATTGCACACAAAGAAATGCAAATAAAACTTAAAACTAAAACATTGTGCGCAAAGGCGGCCTTATCACTAAAAGTGATCTCTTCCAGACAACCTTTGGCTTAGGAAGACTGTAGAGTAGAGCAGGGCAATAAATAAATACTGTAATTTACTACTTATTAAATAAATAAACTGTACAAATATAGATAATAATACAAAATATATATATACATATAAATAGTATACATATATATAAAATACACATAGAAGCGACCGAATGCATTAGTTGCCATAAGTCTTAGAGAGGAGATGTGAATGCAATCTTCTCTTGAAGACTGCCAGCGTCTCCACGACAGCGAGCCAGCTGGGAGGTCATTCCAGAGAGAGACGGAGCGCACGGTGAAGGAGTGAAAGTAATAGCCAGATCTTGTAAATGGAGCCAACAGTTTATTGTCCGAGTCGGAGCGAAGGTGACGGTTCTGGCTACCAGCAAGCCATTGAAAACGTCCCTTAAGATAGGGAATAGGGATAGGGGATCCTTGTAGCACTACTGTTAAGCATTAACTTGACCTTTCTTGCATCTGGCAGTTAGTATATTTTAATAGTGATGTGAATTCAACCTGTAACAGTTGTAACTAGTATCACTTGGACTCAGATTTGTGGTAAAGTGCAACCATAAGTCATAACTTTGCCAAACACAGATTTTAGTCTAGGTTTATAGTCAAGTGGTATTTACGCACATCGGGGGTTAATAGAAGTTAATAAATTCAATTGCTATTTCAAACTATGTTTTTTTTTATTGTGTTTAACCCTTTTCAGGTCTATCTGCACACATCCGAGCCGTGCCCGGGACGTGTCCGGGCCGTGGGCTGTCAGGAGGAAAAATAATACGGCGTCATGATAACGTGTGTGAACGAATCCATAGAAAATGTATGGAATAATATTTTTTCCCTGACACGTCACGGACACGGCCAGGATGTGTGTAGATCCTTATGCTTTTTACGAGTATGCCATACTGTTGAGTCACGTAAGAATTTACTTGTAGGTGTGATTTTTTATCTCAAAAGGTCTGTTACGTTTAATACTAGCATTACCTTCGGATTTGCTTGCTTTTATCTGTTTATCATCACGGGACTGCTGGGAATGCAAATCGTAATTGTCCCGGGTTTTTTGGGATAAAAATTCCCAACAGCCCCGTAACGGGACAACTAAAACGGGACATCTGGGATTATACAGTACGATAGAGGTTTTAAATAAAACAAAGAAATAAATACTAAAGTTTATTTTAAAAAAATACTGTCATTTACAAATTAAGTAAAATAATTTAGTTTGTTTTAAATATGGCTAAGAAAATCTGTCTAACGTTTACAAAGTTGCCTCTTAATATAAAGTATCTACAATAATAGCTACACTTACAAGTATTTTAGAATAGCTAATAAATACTAGTTTGTACAAAAAGTAGTGATGTGGAATGATAACTTGATAGGATTCTTTTAAATAGCACCTTAGAATACTGTTCAACTTAACATTTCAAGTAAATAATCAAATGAACAGGTACCTACTATAAGGGCACTTGTATACGATAAGAAACTACGCCGGGCCTACGCAAGACTGTGTACACTGCTCGCAAAAGTGCAAAAATATATCTTGTCTGTGCAAGACACGACCAAAGAGACGACCGTTGTTGAGAAGCGGTCGTATTCCGCAAGCAGAACAATTCTTGTCGTGTACACGAACAATTTGTCTTGTCTGCCGCAGACTCGGTAAAATTTCTTGTCGTGTACGAGCGCCGTGACAATCAATTAAATGGTAAACTACGAATAACATTGTGGTAAACAATTGAATGAACATCACAACTTACATAAAGTGATCACAACAAATGGTAACAAAGTTCGAAAATATACTAAAATAGGCTTAAATTAATGGCAGTGTTTATCTAAAGTTGGACGTGGCAAGTTAATGGAGAGTGTGCTATTTTTTTTTATTATTTCTATATCCATTAGGATTTTTTTAAGGAAACGTTGGGCGATTAACTAAGCGGTAATCGTAGTAATGCGAGGTCAATTTTAAATATAAACAATAAAAATGGTGGGCGAAAGATCATGTATCTCAACATACGAATTAGGATCAATTTTATTTGTGCGCAGTCAATGATATTGGTCAAGATGTTTGCAGTCTCCTGTAAATAACTTTTGCTTTAGGTATTTTTTAAGCTAAGCGTCCACTGTATCTGAATTGGAGAGTACAGAGCGGCAGAATTTGTTGCTTCGTATAGATTTCTACAGTACTGCGTGCTCGTAGATCGACATATCTGCGTCATAGAAATTAATACAAACCAACAAATCCTTCCACTCCGTACGCTCCGATTCCAATCCAGTATAAACGTAGCTTTAGCAACCTACTTTCTAGAACATTCTCCACTAACTTGCCAGTTCCAAAAAAACATTTAAAGTACGTATGTTCTAATATCTAAGTATAATTAGGTCAGAGCCATTGTTGCCACGTGGGGTGTCGCGACTCGCTCGCTTGAAGCACGTTCGATACTCCGCCGTGACCGCTTAGGGGGAACGGGGCCTGTGGAAGAGACAGGGGGAGGTGTTAGTGAAAACGAGCTTTAAAAGTAGTTAAGGTGGCATATTTAATGATGTGTTTGGATCGTAGCAAGTGGAGGGAAGTGGTTTCTGCCTACCCCAATTGGTGGCCGACATGAAATACCTACGTTGATTTAAAAAAAAAATGTATGTAGAAAAACATTGAAAGTTACGTCGGATGCTAGACTGAAGGTAACAAAATATCAGTTAGACGTTTATTTGAGAAGATTGAAGGAGGAAAAGTAGAAGACCAGAAAGATTCAATGAAAGATTTAGTGTGGTCCGCAAAAATTAAGAAGTATCGCCACTTAGATCGCGAAATCTCAACAAACTAGGAGTTTCATCAAAATTAGTTCTCTCGAAGATGGATAATATAGAGCAACTATACTACATTACTTATTATGAGAGACATCACTGTAAACTACATAATCGAGTACAGTAAACTACCTATTGAGTGGTCACTGCCTACCCCGATGGGAAAGAGACGTGACAGATATGTATGTATGCATATAATACCTATGTATTGCTTACCGTAGTAGATCCAAGCCAACGCTGTTTAATGAAGTCAGCAACTCGCTCTCCAATCATGACAGTAGGAGCGTTGGTGTTACCAGATGTGACCGCCGGCATCACACTCGCGTCTGCTACTCGGAGACGGTCTATACCTTGGACCTGAGGGGAGAAAGGCATGATCATAGGTGGTAGGAGTATAAAGCTGTAGTTGTAACTTGGTCTGGTGTAGGAGGAAGAATAAGCTTTGGTCTGGTGATCATGACGCCCAACGTTGCGGTATGCGGTGTCGGACACTCAATCATATGAAAAACATCGACTATGTTCTCTTGTTCCGTCGCAGTGTTGTGCGTGTCGGTGGCGGATTACTGTGTCCTGACGTTACGTTGTGCGTTGTACGTCATGATCACCAGACCTCACCTTTAGATAGCTTCAACATTTACCTATGGAATTCCTAAAATGTACTAGAGCGATGAAGGCACTCTGATATTTGAAAAGATTTGGGCTAATTTCGACTTTGTTAGATGGCTAACAAAAGGCTAAGTTTTGTTATCAAGACAGTTTTATCTTGACATCGAAATCTTCAGTAAAAAGATTTACAGCGAGTTATAAGAAAATACAAAACGACTTGTAAAGGAAATACATAAAATAACAAAAGACGAATAAGAAGACAAAAGACCGACCTGCAGCAAATTATCCACAACGGCATTAGGGTCACCCCTAGGTCCCATCTTACAAGACCCAGCTTGATGATTCTCCGGAGCCGTCTGCATCCTCACGGCACATTCCCAGTACGCATCACATCCAAACTTGATCTTCTCGCAGCCAGGAACTGGAGTCTTGTCCAACTTCACCCCGTAGCGTTTCAAGGCTTTGGTTTCTGAGAGTTTGATCGCGAACTTGATGCCTTCGATTAGGGTTTTTACGTCATCTGGGTGGGTTAGGTAGCTGTGGACATTGGAGGGGTTTCGTTATTGGGTTGAAGAACAAAGTGGGTCAAAGAGGCATTAGAACTTATTTGGTGTAAAGATCTCTGAAGTTTTAAAACAAAACTGAAGTACCTACAAATGATACTCACTTTATTCTGAATTCTCTATACACTGTTACTGAATGCAAGTTTTTGGACTTGGACTTTAAGTTTAACCTAGCGAAAACAGGTCCCCAGCTGTTCCATTTTTATAAGATATTCAATTAAATTTGTGTAGTCTTTTTGAAGCTAAATCTTGTTCTTAATGTTTATAAGCATCATTACAAATTTTAGTTTGCTGAAGATGTTGGTATGAACGCAACGCCTAAAGAAATTATGAGAGCAGAACATCACACTATGCACATTACTTTATATTTACTGTAGGCTTTCTCTTGGGTTACTCACGACATTTTTTAGAAGAGAATTCCACACTTACTTAGCATGAATCTTCGGATATTCAAACGGATCGGCGGACCGGATTTCCAACTTCCCTCTACTCTTAGGATGCAACACGGTCGGTATGATCTGAATGGATCTGGATCCGTTGTCCAACCGCTCGCCCACCATGCCGGTCTTGGCGCAATCAGCTAGGAACCCGCCGAAAAACAGCTGAATGTCGGGATTGTCGTCGGCCGGGTTTACGTATTTGGTGTTCACAAATGCTGTTACTTCTGATATGCCTGGAATTATGATTGTTAATGGTGGTTAAGAATGGAAGAAATATAGGTAATTAATGTGAGTTAAGACAATGAAAAGTTCATTTGCTGTTTCGCGTTTGCTCCTAAAAGCTGAGTTCTTATTATCGAGCTGTACCTAGTAACCATTGCATCCATTGTAACCAAAAACATAGTGTGTACGCTCGTATCAAGTTCATAAACCTTAGTGAACAGCGTAGTGAACACTTACAGCGTTATTACAAAACTAGGTTTAAAGGTAGTTTAAGTATTAGACTAGGTTTAAACCAGGTACTAAAGAAAAACCTTATTACAAAACGTAGTTTATCTCTTAGACTAGGAATAAACCTAGTATCAAAGATAAACCCGCAATAGACCTAGTTTAAACCTAGTTTATCTTTTGAAAATGTCAAACAAAATAATGTCAGCTATCACTTGAAGTAAGAGTTTTTCGCGAATTTACTACAAGAAATTGATTATTATATTATATTTTGTGAAATACAAACGTGGATATTGAAGACATTGATTTCGACGATATAGATGATGTAGGTACCTATATAGTTATCGCAATGTGCACAGATTTCGGAATCGCTATAACCCATTTGCACTTAGTGATGAAGAATTTCAATATAAATACAGATTCACTTAACGATTTAGTCAGAAAATCATCATCACTTGACCTGGTACGGCAAAATGTTGCTCACGACCCCAGAGGATGCCCCCTCAGCCCAGAACTGCAAATTACATGTGCAATTCACAACTGGGCTCGCCATGAAGTAAGACGTGCTTATCATTATCATTTACTTACTAAATTATTATTTCTTATCTAACATATTATACCTACCTAATAATATGTTCTTTTCCTTATAGATACAAGATGATAGCGCTGACCTTCATGGGGTATCCCAACCTGTTGTAAGCCTAACGTGAAAAAAAATAGTCGTATCCCTTGCTAGAATGTCGCACAGGTTTATAATGATGCCTGCATCCATAGGCGATATAATGAATCTCACTCATTTGAACCAGGAACACCATTAAAAGGTGTTTCGGGTTATGGAAACAAAGGTTTCGTTGTTGTGCCGTCTCCATAACATTGCAATCAATATGCGAGAAGACATCTTTCCTGGGGATGAAGACGCTAAGGACATACCAAGGGAGCCTGAAGTTCAAAACTTCTTGCCAGGTTCTACAGTTAGAGGCAATATAAGGAGAAGGCAATTTGTTGCTACCTATTTTTAATCATAATATATAAATAAAATTTCAATTTAGTGGTTAATGTATTCCTTTATTTTTAAATACTGTGTCTCTTCTTATAATTTCCCTGAATTCATTTTACTTTCTTGCAATGATTTTCCTGAAAAAGAAAGTATGTCATTATTATTTACATTTATAACATTAGCAGGACAGAATCACAGAATAAAACATGTTGCCATCAACCTCTGTAATAAGTTAGATTAATATTCCCTTTAACATTAACAAGTTAGTTAATATTTACATGAATACGGGCGTGTATGAGGCGACTGATGAGTGCGGATGAAGCGAAGGAAGTGTGTTTGGATCGGAGGGCAGTGGTCTCTGCCTACCCCAATGGAAGAGAAGTGTGACGGATATGTATATATGTAATGATACAAAGCGGAAAAACACGAAACAAAGTTTTACTAACTTCTTCCTCTGTACTCCAATTTTCGCTTCCTTTTTTCCGCTGGTTTTCCATCTTCTTTGTTAACTAGGTACTTAGATAAAACTTAGGTAGCTGGCGCGAAGTGTAAACGAAAAATAATCTTGTGCAATTTGATTAAAATTGTTTATAAATAATTAGTTTGCAATTTGCAATTTGTCAAATTAAAGAGCATGCGCGCCATGTCACCGCGCAACTCCGTTTCACGGAAAATATTAAAACAAAACTTTACTTTATGAAACCGTTTCAATTATGTACGTTATGAATCTTTAAGTTATAAATGTATATGCCTTTGAAATATATTTTTTTACATTATATTACAATATTTATGCATTTCAAGGTACGAGTATAAATATCAATATTGGGAGAAACGGAACGTTCTTGCGAAAAGTGACATTTTATTTTTTTAATTTTGGCTTGCCGCCTTCTTGCCGAAATGTTTGCCAAACAACAAGAAATAATAACAATTTCCATAGACAATTCGTGGACTTCGATGAGACTTCATAATCTTTGGATAGTCTTCGTTTTGTAATAAGAAAAGTTAGACCAGGTTTAAACCTAGACTAGTTAGACCTGGTTTAAACCAGGTTTATTTCATTTTTTTGTAATAAGACTGCATGTGTTTTTGGTTACAATTTATGCAATGGTTGTGGTTACAGCTCGCTTATGAGTACTCAGCTTAATACTATCCAATAACCTTACCTAATTTTGGAAAATCATTACCAAATAAATTCATATTAAAAAACTTAAAATCCTCGACTTACCAGTGCCAGACATCAATCCATCTCTGAACAGTAAATACTCCATCGCCGTGGCCCAATTCAAAGGCGTGGTGTTGTTGTCATTTACGTGGAAGTTGAGGAAATGTGCCACGTGGTTGTGTAAGTTAAGGCCTACTCCGGGTAGTCGGTGGACCATTTTAACGCCCGCTCGAGAGAGGACATCAGGGTCGCCTACGCCGCTCAGTTGTAAGATCTGGGGGGAAGCTACTGCGCCGGCGCTGTGGAAATGAAAGTATTCGGAATATTCAGAAATATAGTGAATTAAAAACTTGATAAGTGTCTCTATGTCTGTTCCGAACCAAGAATAAAAATGGGAAAGTGAAGTGAACGATGTGTAAACGCCTGCACAATGTGAGCAGGCAAACAGTGGCATGCGGTCAAGCTATTCAAAAAGGTAAGGCGCTTGCATCATGATGCGTAATGAAATATCAGAGAGTATAATATTTTTAACGGAGTTTGGTAAATATGTAGTTTGATGAATAATTGCAATTGTATTTAAGTTTCGATAGGTATCTATAAGTTCACATCTCAACATAACAGACATTCCCGTAATTTTCAGATACCTAGAGATCATAAATTATTAACGAATAAAAGAGATTTTAAATGTAGGTATCGTGAATCTTGTGATCAGCCTATATCCAGCATTAGGATAGACTCTTAATCTAGGTACCTTACTATCTATAAATCCACCAAAACCTCAACTAACCTCAAAACAATTTCATTATTAGCAAAAATAACTTCGGTGCCACCAAAACTGTTTCTGACTTCGACCGCGTAGGCTTGTCTGGTGGTCTGATTGATGAGGACCCTGGTGACCGTGGCGTTGAGCATCACGTGTAAATTGGCGCGGTGTTTCGCTGGCCGGAGGAAGGCTCTAGCGACGGATAGACGGGAGCCATTGCGGTTGGTTGTTTGAGCAATTGTGAAGCCTGTGTGCTGTTCACCGTTTAGATCGCGAGCTTGGTATCCTGGAAGAGAGGAAAGGATTTTGTCATCATCATCATCTCAGGCTATAGCTGCCCACTGCTGAACGCCAACAGCTCTCCAACGCGGCCGGATTCTTGCAATTTGCCTACTGTAGGATTTTGTGGAGCTGGTTAAAAAAATGGCGGTGGAAAAACAAAAAAATATTTATCTCTGTAGAAAGTTATTTAATATGGTTGCCTACGAACAAATCTAATTTTCAAGAAGAAGATAGTGATGTTTCCTGCATTGCCATTGCAATTATAGCCTGGCTTACGAAATCAGAATTATATTAATAACACTAACAAGATACCAATTGACAGCAAAGCGTATACCTACTTACTACAAGACATCCTTAAGGCGTGCATATGGCACAAAATAGTCTCTTGTAAAACCTTCGTATCGAACTTCATTCTTGTTACAAATAAACAATTGAACATCAAAAAGAACCCATGACAATAAAAAAAACTTACCCAATTCTTCCCCAGCCTTCACAATACTGTAACTCAACGGCGGATGGTAAGGGAACTGGCTGACAGTCAGCGGTCCACCTTGCGCGTGATAACCCTGGTCTACTGAATTTAATTGCTTGTTGTCTTCGGACTTGAGGAAATAAGGTAGGACCTCATCGTAAGACCAGCCCTCGTTGCCTGCTGCTGCCCAACTGTCGTAGTCAGCTCGGGAGCCCCGCATGTACATCATACCGTTCATTACTGAGGTTCCACCGAGGACCTGGCAAGGATGTTGAATTAGTTGGTAAGGATAGTTGGATTTATCTGAGCGAGGGTTTGCGTGTTTTCTTTTATAACATGAAAGGTAGAAACAGATGGTCTCACGTTCATAATGTACACAATGCATTATGAGACCTGCTCTATAGAACGCAACGTGGGACAGCGTGGGTTAGCATTGCATGGGACAGCGTTACGTGGGACAAGTCTCCAGCTTACTTGCTGAGTACTTTTCTGTATGTGTTTAAATTGCGCCTGAGAACCCATTATTTATATAAAATCAGAAGTCAAGTATGGATAAATCTTTAAGAATCTAGCTAGACTACATGGGCCTAAGTCAGTGTAATTTACAATATTTTCATTTGTGTGTCGGCAGAGTGACAATTTAATTTTTTGACCCATTGGTAGTAAAACTGCAAGTTACAGCAGCTTTATATACGTCTGTGGTGTAAGCCATTGTTTAGCAGAATACCAAATGTGTCTAAAAATGCCATTGACACTCTGCCGACACACAACTGTGAGACTATTTTAAATTAGCAGACTTAGGCCCCTGGTCTAATCTGTCCAACCCACCTTTCCCCTCGGCCAGTAGCACTTCCGATCCTTTTCACCGAGACAGGCGGCGGGCTCGGGCTCCGTCTGGTAGCCCCAGTCGATACTAGACCCGATGAAGTTCAGGAACATGGACGGAACCTGCGTACCGGTCGGTTCGTCGAAACCTGGGTGGAGAATGTACATGTTTATGTTGATATGACTAAGTGTAGAATATTATGGTGCTTACTGCCCGTCCGAAATATTTGAGCACTTGACGTAGTGACGTCATGCGTCGTCACCATAACAGCGAAAACAAGAAAGCGCGGGAGAAGCTTCATTCAGCGTGGTGCACAGATACATATTATATTATTCCAGCGGTTGTATATATTATGCTTGTTTCCTCTAAGTTGGGATTGCCAATAATTACGTATAATCCAAATACTATAGCAATCGGTAAGGCAATCGTGCATTACAACTTGTTGACGCTTTCAGGGAGGCTGTAGCTCTCCATCCAGTTCTATTGCCCGGCAGTGGGACGTGACAGGCTGACGGTATCTGTATTTCAGTTATATAAAACTCGTTGTTCCCAACAAATGATAACATTACCTGCTTCCAACAGTAACACCCTCCACTCAGGCACCTCAGACAGTCTGGCAGCCACCACGGACCCGGCAGAACCTCCTCCGATTACAATGAAGTCATATACTGAATCCATGTGACGGCGGTACTGGAACAAAAACGAGTGCAATAGTTTAGTAAAATGGTTAATTACTATTATAATTTGGTATATTCCCAATTGCATAATAGGTATTATCTTTGACTCAAAAAGGGATAAAAAGGGAAAATATTACAAAGAATCGCTGTTGTCTGTCTTTTAATATTGTGTAGTTTTTGATTCACTGTAGCTGGTAAGTACTGTTTATCTATCACGCCTCTCCCATCGGTATAGGTAAAGAACACTTCCGTCCACGAATTGCAAGTTTTCCACGATACAAACACTCTTCCTTCGCTTCATCTACTTACATTCATCAGCCGCCTCTTACATGCACGTTGGTTTAATAAAATCTACATTTAAATAGGTACCTAAATATTATTTGTTTTACCTACTCACTCATTCATAGGTACCTACCTACTCAGATTTTATAGCAATACAAATTCTAACCCAACACTCGAACATAAGAGCATAAACATTGCAAAACATCACCCACTTTCTCACCACCAATCCGACGAGCTTCAATCACAAATCTTTATTAGAAACGTAATATATTCACCACACATGACACACTGCTACAACTACAAAATACCACAAAGCAACCACAAATTACTTCAAACAGGAAGAAACGCTGATTAACATCGCTAATAAGGGGCTTTGGTAGAAATCTGTGGAGTTGGTAGAAATAGAAACGTAGTCGAAGTGTACAGGTTGTCACGAGGTCCCGATTATGGGTTGTTAGAGCAATTACTGCTGCGATTGGCCAATTGGACTCAAATGCTAGTGGAATTAGAGGATCTGTGCAAGAGATGGGTTAGATTCGTAGTTTTTATGCGATTCCATAAAGTACTTAATTAGTTTCGTAAAGCTAATCGAACCATCTTATTAAATCTTCATAGGTACGAAGTTACTTTGATATGTACAAATCTGATATTGTCCAGTTTCATGAGTTCATCTAATAGAGGCTTTTGCTTTGTGCTTTGTGAAGAAATCCTTGATAAATCTTTGAGAATAAACTATCATAGGACCGAATGATAAGAACTGTTAAATTGGAAAAAAATTACTGACTACATCGTAGAATTTAAATGCTCAAAGAATTAAGAGTAAGGGGCTGTTTCGTTTCACTATCTACAGATAAAATATATCTGGCAGATATTTTAGACGTCTCTGTCTAAAATGTCATGTTTTACGAAATAGACATAGGTTTATCTGTCAGTTAAATGTTATCTATAGATAATGAAACAGGCACTTTGTCTTAAACGTCATGTTAATAAAATGGTCATAGGTTTATCAGTCAAAATAATTTTATCTGTAGGTTTCACCGGGCATTAAGTATGATAATTCAGAGTTCTCTTTGGTATGTACTGTAGAATGTTTTTTATGGTAATTCTCTGTCATCATCATTATAAAACGCATATCTTAAGTAGTTCATCTGCATTATTACATGATGAACATAATTAACAGAGAAAGGTTAACTAAACTAAACAATAGTGTGAACTTGTAGGTACATCCGTAGTACCTACATTGCCAAGATAATAACAACTTTCAATGCTTATAAACTAGGTTTCATTTTCATCAAACTCAAACTTTTTTGTTCTTCACAAATGTGTAGTTTACTCTACATTGTTAACGTAATTAAACCTTTTGATTGGGGGAAATAAAGTTAATTTTCAATTGAAGTATGTTGTGGTAATTATGAAGTGTGTGGGTTAAATTAATGCGTAAACGATTTAGATGGGAGTTTCCTGTTTAAACTATGCGAGGAAATGATTCTATGGGTTGCGGAAATAGCTAAGGTTTGTCATCATTATCATCATAAATTTAAGAGCCTCGCTCTTGTCTGTGGAGTCTGCGCCATTCCTCTCTATTCTCCGCCGTCCGTTTGAGCACCTGATACGACACAACTTCTATTCCCTCTTTTATTTGGTCTATGTAAGTCCTCGTCCCTAAGCTTATGTTTGTAAGTATGCCAAATACTTGAGTAAGTAAGTAGGTATATTGTGTCTTTGTTATTTGAGATATGCATGCAGTTCAGGAGGTGATGTTATTTGAAATGAAAGAAGTGTGTTTGGATCGTAGCGAGTGGAGAGAAGTGGTTTCTACCTACCCCGATGAGAGAGAGAGAGACGACGTATATGTCATCCCCTGTCTTTCCCAGGGTAAGCAGAGACCAATTCTCTCCACTTGCAACGATCCAAACTGCTTTCACTTTATCCATAATCATCAGTCACCTCATATAGACATTCTTTGTACAAATCGGTGACCAATACATCCACCCTTACCTGAGCTCTTCCACAAGGGTCTTCAAGGTCACACTGGCTGCGCAGGAAGACCTCCAGCAGCCCCATGAACAGCATGAAGGCTCCTCCCCCGCAGGTCGCCGCGAGCGTCGGCCCTGGTTGCGACATCGGACAGTCGCAGGTTAACGCCATCTGGTGAAAGAGGGAAAAATGAATTTCTAAATTTTTTTTTTAGATTTTTGTCATTGAATTTGCGTGGGATGGTTTAAGAAAGGTAATTTTATGCAGTGGAGCGTTTTCCGCGATTCAAACGCGTCCAAAAGCACACGTAGCCGCCGCCAAAACGCTCCGCTGGCGCTCCGCAACCCCCCTCGCGTTTTACTCGCGTAGCGTTCGTGTTTTGACAGATAGTCCAAGAGCCGAGGGCCCTCCTCACGTTCGGAAAGCTGAAAGTTCTTCCTTATGTATAGGTGCCCAACATAAGTTGATGTAAATTGGTTTGAACTTTCTTAAAGTCATACATTCCATGGGAAATTATTAGATTCAAATTCTCATTATTAGAGTCACTTGTTATTTCAGTAAAGCCTTAATTACTGTGACATTATAATAGAACCTGATTTTGGAATACTAGTTACATTACCAAATAAATACTAGCTTCACAGCTTCACATATAAGTTCACACCCCAAGGCGTAATTGCGTGAAATATCATCTGTTGTGTCAAGGTTACTAAATCACAGTTACATTATACTAGTTACATATATACATACTTATTCAAGGTTAAATGAGTATAGAGTTGTTACCATCGGTTCGCGAAAGAGGAAAAGTGAGTGTGAGTCATGTTCGAGTTTCAATACTTGTTATTTGATACTTAAAAAGGTGTTAGGATTTGGTAATGCATTCGATCAATGTCAGTTTAAAAGTGTTGCAAGATTTCTAGTTTAAATGTAAAAAGATCCTTAATCTAAATCGATTTTATATTAAATACTAGATATTGCTTGATTTTGATGCAAAAGTTGGACAGTCGCGTTGTTCGACGTTCGCGTTCGCAAGTTTTGACAACTTTACTTCAAAAAAATACAATAAAGCTAAGCTTAATTTCTTAATTTAAAGTATCATTAGCAAATCATTAGTCAAATGAGGTTGGATTTTTTTTATAATCTCAAAAGCGTCATATTTTGAGCAATTATATTGTAAACAAAGGTATTTAGAATTAGGAAGAATTAGAACGAGTAGGTTAAGTACTTCGACTTGACTGATTTTTTTAAATAAAGTTTAAAAAGATCTATTTAATAAGATTTTTTGTAAACTACATTCAAACATTCAAATACCTGAAATAAAAACAAAAAACCTTTCGAGAACTAAAAGTATAGGCCATTAAAGGGTCACTCACTTTTATCTAACAATAGGTTATCAATTTAACAAGTTGTATATCGAAGGTTGATTCGATCAAACCATGTGATTATAATTTGATATGATAAACGAATAATGATATATCTTGATAATAATCCATACCTACTTCCATACTTCCATTTCCATACTAATATTATAAATGCGAAAGTAACTCTGTCTGTCTGTCTCGCTTTCACGCTAAAACGGCTGAACCGATTAAAACGAAATTTGGCACACAGATAGGCTATAGCCTGAGAAAGAACATAGGCTACTTTTGATTTCAATAGCGCAGGTTAAGCAAATGCGACGCGAGCGCCGCCAAACTCAGTATACCACGCGGACGAAGTCGCGGGTACAGCTAGTACATGATAAATTAGACAGTTTTAGATAGAACCCAACAGAGTCAATCGATAGTTAGATTCTTCTTTGGAGAAAACTGCTACTTACCTTGCGAATATAATGTATTATTTTATTTCTGACTATGTTTGTTTAATACTGATAATTAGATGAATATTAATATAGATTAAGCTTTTGTCGAGCCATTTTTGGTGCAACGTATTTCACTGGCCATTCAGCGTGGCAATGCTGCCAGTATCCTTGGCACTTTTCCACCAACTTTGACTCAAGATGGGAATATTTTTACGATTGTGCAGCATGATCAATTTTATATGTTTTTTCTTTGTTTCTTTAATAAATTATTAGGTATCTGATTAAGATTTTTGTTTAATTACAATAGATTTGCCTATGATAAAAAAAGATAATTAGATTTTAACTTTAACTTCGATATTATACAGGGTGTAACAGAAAGGGTATATAAAGCCGAAACACAGCGATAGTCCTCATGATACTGAACAACTTTCCCCAAGAAACATGGGCCATAACTCGAAAAAAAAAAATTCGCCTCCCCATACAAAATGCCCGATCAGCTGATCGAGTAAGTATGGGCGATCCAAAAATTTTTTCCGACTTACGACCCATGTTCCTTGGGGAAAGTTGTTCAGTTTCATGAGGACTATCGCTGTGTTTCGGCATTATACCCCCTTTCTGTTACACCCTGTATAATGTGTAGGTATAAGAATTTAACAATAGAAGAAATTACTAACTCAATACGTCTTCCTCTCTCCGTTTACTGTGCCCTCAACAACATGTAGGTACTGTAAATTATGATTATAAAAAGTAACAGTATATTTTACAGAATTATTGATTTTGAATTCAAAGCTTGTTTTAAGAGATTTTCATGGTTGTTTTCATGACAAAAAAAAATACTACATAATCCGTATGCTATTTAAAATACTATCCGTCTATCACTTTTAACAAGGACTCTAGTATAGTGTTATGTTAATGATAAACACCTCATTGTCCATCGAGGCCGGTTATAAAACTATTGATTATCTAATCAGCAGTTAACGGCAAATTAATATTAATCATAGATTATTATCAAAACTGCTAGTTATACGACACTTATGAGAGCTTAATTGTTATTTGTTCTTTTGTTATTTTTTTTAATGCGAAGTAATTGTTTGTCAAGGTTTGTGTGTGTAGTTTTGGTTAATTAAATAATAGTACCTACCTTAATTAGTAGTACATAGGTACATAAAGTACTTTGTTTTAAGAAGTTTTTATGCGTTCTCCTTTTTACCCGACTGCGCCAAAAGGAGGGTCATGTTTTTGGAGAGTATGTATGTATGTAGGTATGTATGTATGTATGTATGTATGTAAGTGTAATTCTTGAGTTTGCTCTGCAGCCTAAACGGGTTGATGGATTTTAGCTTGAGAGGTGTCGTTTGATTCGTATTTACAGTGAGAGTGAAACTGGCTACATCTAAATAAAAAGAATGCATTTTTTAAACGCAGTCGGTTTTTTTAAAGTTAGTTTTTTGACAACTATAGTATCTTATTATACTTATATATTATTATACTTTTTATTTATTATTATACTTATTACAATAGTATATTAATGGAGCGTTAATTATAATATCCAATTGATAAACCTCTTCCTTTTTTTGAAGTCGGTTAAAAATACTTTACTTTTATTCACAAACCTATATAGCCTTGCATAAAAAAAAAACTAGTTAGATAGATTACATGTCATAGATTGCATGCATTAGATAGTAGTTTTATAAAAAGTCTCCAAAAGTGTATCAGTTGGATGCGTGGGCGCATACACATACAATCTATGATCTTGATCCACTCTCTACCGGAGTAGAATTAGATCGATGTTCCACATAAGCGAAATTTTATGTATGGAGTCGACAATTATAATTATCCATGTGAGATTAAAAGAAGCTTACGAAAGCTCGGTTAAAAACATATTCTTCATGTAAAGACAAAGGTACAGAAAAAAGAAAATGTTAGATAATCGTAAAATATGATAATTATGTGCAAATATCAAAGATATGTTTTAAGTTTTTCTAGATACTTATGATTGATTAAAAAGGTTAAAGTTTTAATTAGACTTCATAGTTTTTATTAATGTTTATTTATTTTTATTTTTTCGACCATAGGAAGAGTTATGTTAGTAAGTACAAGTAGTAAACCATTTAATCCAGTTTTTTCCACATCAGTGTAGACCCCGCTTAACTCTCGTTTAATATCTTGCAAATATTTCGCAAATCTGAAGTGGTTCATAGTTTTTTATGACACATAATTGGCATGTGTTTTGCACAAGTGTTGTTTATATTTTATTATGTATTATGTAAGGCTTTGATTGACTTTGTTTGGTCTCGGGCTTGTTTTATATAAGGTGACTTTAAATTAGGGAACGATAGAAAAGGATATGCCTGTACTCGTGATAACAAACAGCTTTTACTATGGGACCAAGTTCGAAATCATTTAAAAATTTTCGAACTTGCCATAGGAAATGCACCAGCTGATAATTTTTTTTGTGATTTCGAACTTGGTCCTATAGTAAAAGTTCCTCATGAAACTGAACAACTTTCCCCAAGGAACATGGGTCCTAACTTGAAAAAAAAATTCGCCTCCCCATACAAAATGTCCGATCAGCTGATTGAGTACCTAAGTATGGATGATCCAATTTTTTTTTTCGAGTTACGACCCATGTTCCTTGGGGAAAGTTGTTCAGTTTCATGAGGACTATCGCTGTGTTTCGGCTTTATACTCCCTTTCTGTTACACCCAGTATAATGTACTGATTAATATATATTTTGCAATAGCCTTTTATATTTATTGATCTTATCAGTGAAAGTTTAGGCCTATGTTTGGAGGTTTTTGGCTCGGAGGTCGTGGGTTCGTTGTTTTTAGTTTGATCAAGAAATTGTATACTAACATTGTTATTTAACATTTAGCAAGTGTTTAGAATAGTGCTTTTCAATAAAAAAAATAGTTTTAACGAAGAATTTATCACTTATGATGATGGTGATGATATAATAAGTGTTATACTATATTATCATCATAAGCTCTTTTATTGTCCTCTCTACAGGACACGAGCTTACTCTCATACTAAATGTAAATAAGGTTGTTAGTAAATACAGTTTTGTATAGGCTATATGCATTAACTTAACTACAGAGTAGAATACATAAGACACCATATAAATTAATCGCAATCGACTATCAAACGGATCGCAAAAGCTTAGCTTAATTAAGCAGACTTGGCCCCCAGTTCTCTGCCAGTATAACCTTCATTCCATTAGAATTGTCAATTGAAGAAAAGAGCGTGAAATATTGTGCCTTTTGTGCCATTTGTGCCATCTGTAAGGGGTTTAAAAATACACAACTAAAGATATTGAATGTCATGGCCATAAGTAATCAAAAGAATTCCTTTATACTTTTAAAAAAAACTTATATTAATTCATATTTATAACAAATTTTACACGCTTGTCAAACTTAAAAGGCATCTTTCCAAACTATACAGCCTTCTTTTTAAGGTCAAATAAGTTCAAAAGCTGCGCAATGGCAACTGAACAATTTTAATGATCATTTTAAGTTAATTGTCTCCGAAAAGCTTTGTTTAAGATCACAATGGTTTGAACTAATGTAGGAGTGTCCTTGAATTGTAAATTTTTTAAACTCTTGAAGTGTGAGAATTTTGGTTAGAACTGATAAAATAGTTTAAAGTTCCAAGTTTTAATTGTTTTTTAATTAATTTCTTGTCCATCCATTCAGATAGTTGGGCCAAAATTACAACTGAATGGGCGTCACTCACTAGATGGTCACAGACACCGACCCCGAGGTAGACCTAGAAAAAGATGGAGAGACGATCTGGATGCATTTTCACGGGAATGGCGGGACACTACCGGAGACCGTGTTAAATGGAAAGTCGCGGGGGAGGCCTTTGCCCAGCAGTGGGACCTTAATGGATAATAAAAAATAATTTATTTCGGTATTGGGTAAGCTTGTAAAGGTTTTTCTTCGGAAAAGATGTAATTGATACACTCGTACAATGCAATTAAAAACTAAAAAATTTATCACGATCGTTTCATTAATAGGTATTTAAATAAATTAATCTCAATGAATGGACTTAAGTAGTAAACATAGTTTATAATTTAAATTGCCCTCTCATATTGCTGTGCCCCAACAGGGTTTCATGTACCTCCATACTTGTAGTATTTATTATGTATGGGAACTTGCAATAAATGATTTTGAGTTTGATTAAGCACGCGCGAAAACATTTTAATTCAGAAACATACCCTGCTGACAATTAAACATAAAATAAACCTAGCGAAACTAATTCGATCTAACAGACTTATTATGGTCTTTTAAAAGGGGTTTCCAAGGTCAACCTGAGTCACAGCATTCCACTTAGGTAATAGTGAAATAAATGAAACAGTTTTTAATTAAGTTAAATCAAATGCTGAAAAATATCGGCAATAACATTCTTTATCATAATAACTACATAATTTACAACGAATAAGTACTAAAACATTTAAATCTTCCTTGACATTTCGATAAACATCATATCTAATCAAAATCTTGATATCTTCTTTTGAAACAAGTCTGTCTTAATAAATATAATTATAAAATTACAAGTAACGACTTCTAGAATGTACCAGGGACAGGTTTGAGTGTGACATGTAGTAAATGTCGTAATAGCGTTCATGTATGTGTAATACGATGTATGTATGTAAGTATGTATAAACAGGATGGTCAGGGTCGGTGAAAGATACTTGATTTATGTAGATTAACAACTAGGTGTAGAAAATATAATAAAAAGAAAACCTGTCCATTAAATCTGTAGCTGTCTCTGTCATTGTCGAAATTTAGAAGAAGACAACAACGCTTTGGTTTTGGTGTGGTTTTTTCATGATTTTTTAAATACTAAACTACTCAGGCTAAAATCCATCAAGCCGTGTAGGCTGTAGAGCGTACGAAAGAATTATACATACAAACATACATATTATCCAAAAACATAACCTTCCTTCTGGCGCAGTCAGGTAAAAACGTTATAACATTTCAATGTAAGTTATTCATCAAACATTCACATGACATAATTTAATTATCCAATTAAATACGTATTTAGAACACTCTACAACCAGATTAATTTAATTATAATTAATTTTATATAACAGCAATAAAAAAACGTGGGAAAACTATACCGTATCGAAATAGCCCTTTAATTAACGGAAAATGTAATAAAATTAACTTGCAATGTAATTTAAGTATTACATAATATTAAATAGGTTTGGAAATGTATTGACAGGAAATATTAAATGAAAATAGCTTGTTTTTTTGGTAAACATACAAGTTAAATATATAGAATAGAATAGAAAATATTTTATTCAGTACCAATCAAAACAGATTATGTAGTACATTAAAAGACAACACTGGATGGTCTCGATCGATACTGAAAGGGCCATCCAGCTCAGTATACTGCTGCGACTCCAGGCCACAGCAACTGATTTTCAGCTGGAACCCTAGCAAACTAAAAATAATAAAAGGAAAAGGTGAAAAGTTGTTTCAGACTTTGTGCAAATGCAAATTGACGCAACGATATATGTAATCGTTATAGGTGCACGCATGTGCGGTTCAACCGCTTCTAAAAAAAAGTGATCAGCGGTAGGTAGCTGTAGGTTGTGTAACCCGTTTGAAATATCTACGCACCTCGCTGGAATATGTTCTCCCGTCCTCGCCTATCTAGTCCCGGGACGAGTTAGATGACGTCAGTAAAGGCTAGTTCGCAATAGGCTAGTAGTTTAGTCGAGTACCGAGTAATTTAGTTGCTAAATGTGTCTGAATACCAAAAATTAAGTTAAGTAGGTTACCTGTTCCACCGCTAAAGCGTAAAAGCCTTAAGTTCATTAATATGTTTTTTGTGTATGTATGTTTAATGTGTTAAACTTGCAATAACGGAAACATTAACTAAGTGTGTGCTTACCACAGATTGCCCTAATCCCTTCTAATTACAGCACAGATAACATTAAAAACAGCTTTTATTGTTTAACTTCTAATTTATTCATTATCTATTAATTTAGTAAAGGTAGATGTCGGCCTAAGAGGAGATGGCGCGACGATCTGGATGCATACTTGGCAAACTGGCCAGAGGCGGCCGGAGATAGGGAAGCATGAAAGAATGAGAGGGAGGCCTTTGCCCAGCAGTGGGACACAATAGGCTACTAAAAAAAAATGTATAGTATTTATCAATTTGTAACTATTTAGTAATCTGTGACAATGTGTAAGACCGGTCGTTGTGAAGATCCTTGGGGGAGGCTTTTGTCCAGCAGTGGACGTCCATAAGTTGACATGATGATGATGATCATTGTTTTACATAATAGAATCTTAAGAAAAATAAAAATTTCCTAATTGCAGTTAATAATTACCAAAATAACGAGCCCGCCATACAAAAGACTTAAACGGGGTCTGATCTTACGTGGCTCTTACTATTATAATATTAATATCGTTCGAACTCCGAAACAAAAGTACAGTTAATTAATATAGCAGTAATATTAATATTAAAACATTTTTTTTAATATCATGCGGGGGAGGCCTTTGCCTAGCAAAAATTTTTAATAGACTACAAACTTTTTTTTTCAAACTAAAAATATATTTTTAAATACTAATTACATATACCTACAATTTAAGCTAACCAAACATAAAACTTAAAAACTTTAAACTAAACTATCTACATCGAAAAGAACCAACCAACACATAAGTTAATTAAATAGATTAGGTGCCGGATGTAACTTGCCACTATAACTACAAGTATTTAAGAGTAATGTGAGTTTAAATTACTGTAATAGTTACGCATGTCCGTGCGAGATTAATTAACTTTATATTAGGGACGAGGTAAATAACCTGTAATTGGAGAGGTTTATATTTAAAGGGTTATGTTTATCCTATTAATTATTATAAATGTCAATGTTTGTGCCGATGGATGGATGGATGGATGTTTGTTACTTCATCACGTAAAAACTACTAAACAGATTTTAATGAAATTTTACAATAACTTAGCTTGGACATCAGAATAATACATCTATCTATCTATAGTCTATCTATATATATAAAAATGAAACCCGTTTTCCATTGTCACGGCATCACGCCTGAACGGCTGGACCGATTTCGCTAATTATTTTTTTAAAATGTTCATTGAAGTCCAAGGATGGTTCTTACGGCGAGAAAAATTCGAATAATTGCCGGGAAAGCCCTAAAACAGACCTTTTCTTTTTCCCATACAAATGTTTTCTTACTAAAATGTAGAGTCAATTTGAACTTTATTCCTACACAATAAAGTTCGTTCTAAGGCGGGACAAAGTTCGCCGGGACAGCTAGTAGGCTATATATTTGCAGATATTTTGTGTGTTTTCAAAGATATGACGATAAATGCATACGAAGTCGCGGGCAGCTTCTAGTTTATTAATAATTATTATTTAAATTGCGTCATTTTACTACATACTACATAAGCGGTGGTAGCCCAGTTGGTAGAACGCTTGCCTCGAATTCTGAGGGCGTGAGTTCGAATCCTGGCGGGGGCCCGTACCTCTGAGTTTATTTCTCATCTACGGATCAATTTATTCGATTACCACTTGCTTACGGTGAAGGAAAACATCGTGAGGAAACCTGCATACACCAGAGAAGAAATTCGAAGGTGTATGTGAAATCCGCCAACCCGCACTTGGCCAGCGTGGTGGATTACGGCCTAATCACTCTCTGTATGAGAGTAGGCTCGTGCCCCTCGGTGGGGACATATATGGGCTGCTAACGATACTACATACTCGTACAAACGTGTAGCGTTAGTAACTATTTAGTAATCTGTGGTTAAGCTGCGATCGATTAATGCTCATTTCCATTCAGTGGAATTACTTTTTTAACTTATATAATGTTCTGATAAGTCTGTGTACCACTGCTGGGCAAAAACCTCTCTGGTTTTCTCAACGATTCTCTATCTTGTTCAGTTATTTTCCATTAACAATTGTATTTATTTAATTTATTTAACTATATATACCTATTACGATTTTTAATGGTATTTTTTAAGATTTGTAGGTACGAAACATTTATTGCGTAAGAGTCTGTAATTTATACAGAAAACTTAACCGCACTATACGATTGAATCATCCAAGGCAGTTCTACCATTCATAAACTACCTTATTATTATCATTTTCTACTCAATAAAGCCTTAAAATGAAAGCTAACTCTACTTAAACTTATAATTAGTAATTACAAGACATCACTGTCATAATAATATGTAAACTTTGAACTGCGCAAAAAAGTTACTAAACTACTTACGGTCAGGCTTCATTTATTTCGAGGTTGGAGTTCAAAGTTACGTCACGTAATGTGTAACAGCCTTTATAAAGTCTAGTGTATACTTGTGAAGGAATATTTTGCTGTTGTGAGCTTTATCAATGGTGACTAAGTCTATAAAAAAAGCACAAGCTTTTAATTGTGAGTTAAATGCATTCGTAAATTTGGGCGTAACATTTTAAAATATATTTAAAAAAACATATAGATAAGTACTTTAATAATATTGTTATAGGTAGTTATCAAATTAAATAATCTTTTTCTTTGTTTATTCATTTGGCACACAAACAGATAAAATTTTAAAATCAATGAGACGCGTCTACGCGAGGCTTTGGGTGATCCGAGAGCTGGCAGCTTCCTTCGCCAAAGGATAAGCATTGCTATCCAAAGAGGTAATGCTGCCAGCTTGTTGGGTACTTTGCCTCGTGGGGACGCGTTGGAAGATATATTTTTCTTGTAAATATGTATTTTAGTCTGTTTGTATTGTGCCGAAGGTTTCTTGCCGTCTTCTTCCTCTCGGCTATACAGGTAGTGAACCGGCAGTAGTTTTAGATTAAAAAAGTGACATCAAAAAAGTGTAATGAATTTTGCTTATTTTTGAATAAAACACTTTTCATTTTTCATTTTCAATAAAATATTTTGTAATAATTTTTAATAAATGAATATGCAAAACTCTCAGTAAAATAAAAATGAGATAGATTTAAATATTGGAAAGCCGCATGAAATATGACAAAATAAATACAACAGTTTAAATATGGCATCAATACCACTATTTTCTTTATCATATTGGTTTAATAAACCAAGCCTCCAACATCAACCGAACCCACTAGTGAACAAGTACCTTAAACCACTTTCCGCTTGGGTGGTATCAGATAAAATCTGCAGATGAGATGCGTCAGAGATAAACCTACTTACTATTTGTACGATGTTTGAATAAGATCATTATGATAGGATAGTATGAATGTTTAGAGTGTAGTTCAATTGCTTGGAAATATTTAAATGTTAGACTTTGGCCGGGGCTATGGTCTAGTCTACGGAAAAAAAATGGTGAATTGCTTAAAAATCATAGTTTGGAATTTGTATTATCTTAACTGTGATATATATGTATATGTGGGTACTTTAATATTTTGTGTGTAAAAACTGTCAACGGTAGTCTGTCTCGAAATATACGTGTAACTGATCGGTTGTGTCTGTTTAATTTATACTTTCCCTAACCCACTAGTGGACATAATATTAACTAACTTGCATGTATGATGCAACTAATGAGTGTGGATGAAGCGAAAGAAGTGTGTTTGTATCGTAGCAAGTGGAGGGAAGTCTCTGTCTACCCTTATAGGAAAGAGGCGTGACAGATATGTGAAGAATTACAAATCCTGGAGCACAGCTAAACTGGATGAAGAGCAACGAGCTTTAGCCCAGCAGTGGGACGTGGTAGAATGACTGTATCTATATTGTATCACTAGACTTTGTCTCCAATTTTGTTCACATGTTGTTGCCCATATATGTCCCCATCGAAGGGCACGAGCCTACTCTCATACAGAACGAAATTAGGCCGTAATCCACCACGGTGGCCAAGTTTGCATACTTTTGTTTTTTTGTTTTGTTCGCATACTTGCTAAAAGTAACAAAATTGTATAAAGACATCATTTATCATAATTTGACATATCATATTATATCATTTCTCAACCACGTCAAAACTCTCTTATCAACCAAATCTCTGTTAATTAAAATCAAATTCTTAATTAACTCTTAAATGTAATCGAATATTTATTTGTAATTACCTCATAAATGTACTTAGCGTTCAACATAACATAGTATTAAGTAACAGTTAAGTCAGGATGTTACTTCATAAATACCTAGTATTGATTAACTGTTACACTTGCGTAGGTTTGGTTGGAGTGACTGCTCTTGACCTAGAGGTCGTGGGTTCGATTCTTGAGGGGACAAGTGAGTGTTAGATTGGGTCGATAGTTTATCTAATGTGATTGATTATGGTTGGTTAAACACGTCTGTTAATTGACAACTTTTTTTCGTAAGAAACAAAATAAGACCAAAGACCAGGGACCCAATTCTGTTAATTTAAAATAGCCTCAGTTGTGTGTCGGCTGAGTGTCAATGGCATTTTTTGACACATTTGGTATTCTGCTAAACAATGGCTTACATTTGCGACATTGACACTCAGCTGACACAAAACTGAAAATATTGTAAATTAGTTGATTTGGACGATTGTTAAGCCATAGACCATCTAATCCCACGTACGCAACGTACGCAATGCATTATGACATCTGCTTCATAGATATAATATGATTAGAAGCACACTTGTCACACGCAACGTGGGACAGCGTTGCGTAAGTAGGACCACTCTGTTTCCACCTTTAATACAATGCTGTTTTAAATAAAAAGAGAAGAAAATTATAAGACTGGGACTCCAATACTTTTTGCAGTGTGCGAGGTGCTCTATTAATGATTTGTAGGTAATTACCTATTGTTTGAAAAATGCCTTTCTTTCGCAACAACAGCCTTGTTTACAAATGTACCAAGTAATATTAGAGGATGCTGACAGGACAATATCTACCTACTGATTTCAAACTTTCTCCAGTTATCTATTTAAATACCTAACTACAACCTACAAGACTTATCTTGAACCTTCAAATGTATTAGCAAGTATCCCGTCCGGATGTCAAGTAAACTTTTGCATATGATACGTTCATTGAAGTGGCATGTGCGACTTATCTTGAACCTTCATGTGTATTATCGAGCTTCCCATCCAAATGTCAAGTTAATTCTTACGTGTTAAAGTGGCGTAGGCGTCACGTCGTGTATTGTTAAAGAGATAAAGCGCAAGAGTGCACACGAACACTCACGAATGTGAACGATTATTCACGAAGAGGGGGCCTTCATACATCATATGAGGTATTTTAAAGAGCGAACGTTGTTCTATGTATTTATTTCATGTTCAAGCCTTCGTTGGTAACAAAGTAAGAAAACTGGCTTAAAGCTCATAGCTACCAGGCCATAAAAAAATAAGTAAAAAAACAAGTTGCAAGTGAAGAATTATAATAAATAATTAATTAAAAAAATATATATTCAAAAATGATTCTCAGAAATTGTCAAACTTGAGTAGTATATTATTGGGCATTCTACCCCACCTATCGTTCGCTTCGCTCTCGACCGTTCGCTACGCTCACTTAGGTGTGGTAGAATACCCAATAATGTATTTGCGATTGCGATGAACACGAACCGTTCTTTTGTTTGCGTTTCATGCTCTTAGTATTTTATCATACAACAGAGACTGTATAAAACGGAAATCATTTTGTTTGCGTTCTCACTTTTATTGCAACCGTTTTAAACATCGCACATCGATGAAATTTGTTAAGCAACCCGAAACGCTTGAGGTTGAAGCGTTATGTTTTGGAACGCAAAAACATCGCGACCGACACGGAAAACTGTTACCCGATACGATTAGATGTATTATATGTGGCCCTTCTAATTGTGGCAAAACAAATTTAGTGGTTGGTTTATTATTACACAAAAATGGATTAAGGTATAAGAATGTATATGTATATTCAAAGACATTACAACAACCAAAATATATATTTTTAGAAAAGGTTTTGAAGTTGGTTCCAGATGTCTCGTTTTCAAAATATAGTGGAAATGAAGAAGTTTTAAGTCCTCATGAAGCAAAACCTAATTCAATAATAGTTTTTGATGACGTTGCATGTGAAAATCAAAATAATATTAGAGATTACTTTTCAATGGGTAGACATAAAAACATAGATTCATTTTATTTGAATCAAACGTATAGTAAGGTCCCTAAACAACTTATCCGAGACAATGCAAATCTTATAATTTTATTTAAACAGGATGAAACTAATTTAAGACATGTGTATGATGAACATGTTGGCACTGATATGACCTGGAACGATTTTCATGAAATGTGTTCTAAAGTATGGAAAGATCGTTACAACTACTTAGTTATAAATAAAGACTGTCAAAAAAATAATGGGTGTTATCGAATGAGGTTTGATCGATTTGTTGTTTTTAATGATTGAATACTTATTTTTACAAGTATATAAACCATAATTCTGTTTATAATATACTATTCTTACCTTAACATCAATAGAGAAACAAGCTTCATCTAAACTATGGAGAAATCTTTAAAACAACAAATCGTTAATGCAGCAGAAGCTGTGAAGAGAAAAGTACAAAGAATGCGAGATATTGAGGATACTAATAACAAACATTTAGAGACCGTATTTAAGCCATTAATTAGTCCTTTAAATGAAATAGTATCTCATAAGAAGAGGAAAACTGAAATTTCAAGTGAAAATCCACAGAAATTTAAAAAAGAAAAAACACAAAATGCGAGGAATAGGAAAACTGAAATGGAAGATATTGATTATTCTCAAAATACAAGTGAGGGCTTTGACTCGGACAAAGAAACTAAGCATTTACCTTTCAATGAAAAAGAATTTTCAGATCCAGATATTGATAACGATTTAGATGAGAGTGGTGACTCATTCAAAACTCTTGACTTTAATAACAGTCCAAAACAAAATGTGTCATCTTGGTCTCTCAGTTCAGAAGCATTCGAAGATGTTCCTTTTGGCATTAGAATTGTAAAAGGAAAACCAATGTTAGGGTCAGCGTCAGTGGACTTAGACGGTAATGTCATAAACGTAGCTGGTAGCACATATGAATTGACACCTGGATTGAAAGAGTTGTTATTTAAAAAAACACCAAATTTAAATATAATAAGTGAATTGGACAAGCAAAATTATAAATTATTGTTATTAGTTACAAATGCTCATCGACGAGATTTTGATGTCAAAAAACCAATAAAAAGTAATAAGGGAGTTAAATACATGCAAATAATAAAACCGCTGTTTAGATTGTATGAACAATCTGAAAACCCTGAGAAACCTGTTTCAAAAGGAAAAGGACTATCGGTTTTGAAGAAATGGAATAATAATGTTGACTATGTATATTGGGATGATCCTAATGAATTAGTTGAACGACTGAAGTTATTATACGCATCTAGAGAAGCTGGCAACACCGGATTGGACAATGAAATAATATCGATTGTTGAAGAATTACGTGAAGGTGGTTTCATTAAATAGCCAATGAACTGTATTTTTTTTTTTTTCATTTTCAAATAAAATAAATAATAATTACTTTTACTAAGTTTTTCATTCAAGTATCACATTGACACAGCATAAGACGTAAAAATGAACATTGATAAATTTGGTCATCACATTCATAAACGAATGCGATTTTCTGATGTGTTTGATATCTCAGAGAAAACAATTTTGAAGAATTCTGACGGGGATTTTGATTTACAAAAAAACAGACTTCGAGGTGTAATCGAACCTGTAACAGCTGACGATGCAGCCAATAAAGGATATGTGGATCAAATATTACATAACTTACCTAATAAAAAGGAAGTTGAATTACTGCTCGCAAAATTGAGACGGGTAATGACAATAATGGTAGAAAGTAAAATTGAGGATTTATTAACAAAGACTACAGCTTACGTGGATCAGAGTATTAAGAAAGCTTATGCTGACAAGACGAGTGAAATAAAGCGAAATGACAAAGCAGCAAGTGGTTAACGAATTACATAGATCCGCGCGTAAAAACTTTACTCGACGTCGTGTCATACTGAAAGGCATCGATGACTTATGGCAAGCTGATCTTATAGATTTAAAACAATTAAAAACCTTAAATAAGGGATACACTTTTATCTTAGTTGTTATTGACTGCTTTTCGAAATATGCTTGGGCAGCTCCACTAAAAACGAAAACTAAACTCGAAGTAACAACTGCATTTGAAGATATCTTGCAAAAAAGTTGTCGTAAACCTAAAAACTTACAAACTGACTTAGGTACTGAATTTTACAACGAAAATTTTTCGTCTTTAATGAAATCTTTGAGGATCAATCATTACTCTTCATTTTCTACCAAAAAAGCTTCAATTGTGGAAAGACTAATAAAAACATTAAAAAATAGACTTTATAAAATTTTTAGTTTAAATGGTAATTATAAGTGGATAGGTTCAACATTAGAAAATGTTATTTATGATTATAATCATACTAAACACACCACTATAAAGTTGAAACCGGTAGACATTAATAGAAAAAATGAAGGTATTGTAAGAAACCGTTTTGTATTATTAAATAAACCGAAAACAAAGAAAAATAAATTTAAAATAGGTGACTATGTAAGAGTTAGTAAATATAAGAATTGTTTTGAAAAGGGTTACACCCCTAACTGGTCCACTGAAATTTTCAAAGTTACAAGTGTGAACAATACTAATCCAGTAACTTACCACATCGAAGATCAACGAAAACAAATAATATCAGGAGCATTTTATGAACAAGAGCTTCAAAAGACTTGTTTTCCTGATATTTACCTTGTAGAAAAAGTTTTGAAGAAAAGAGGCAATAAAATGTATGTTAAGTGGCTTGGATTAGATAATAGTGAAAAATTTTTGCCAAAAAAGAAACAACTTCAAAACTGAAACTAAAAAGTATGAAATAAATTAACTTGTACAGCAAATTTCGAGTTTATAAGTGATTAAAAGTAACATAAACAAATACATAATTATGCCTTTAAAATTTTTGAAGACGGTGCTAAGTAAAACAATGACTAGATATAGGTAATATAGGTACCTACTTATAATCAATCTTTTTCACATCTCAAGGAAACAGGTGGCACCGTCTTCAAAAATTTTAAAGACATAATTATGTATTTGTTTATGTTACTTTTAATCACTTATAAACTCGAAATTTGCTGTACAAGTTAATTTATTTCATACTTTTTAGTTTCAGTTTTGAAGTTGTTTCTTTTTTGGCAAAAATTTTTTATTTCACATTTTTTAGTTTCCCTTGACTGTCCTTCATTTTCATTATCAGACCCCTAATAACAGTCACAACTCATTTAGATGAAAGGTCTCAATAATATAAGTTAATCAAGCCCAAACACAAAGTACTTGCTGTAAACCGTTGTCGAGTTCCGTCGACTGCATTTCCGCTCCATCATCAGGTCAATGTCAGACCCTCATTAAACATTAGGGCTTTAAAATTCTTATTATTGCATAATATTAAGAAACACACTAGTCGCGATGCAATTTTTTCGAGTGTTTCCCTCGATATCTCCAGGTTTCCACCATCAGGTCCTGGTTTCCTTAACATGGGACCACCCTTGGGATACCCCCTTTCTAACAAAAAAAGAATCATCAAAATCGGTTCATGGACGACGAAGTTGTGTGAAGAAACATAAGAAACAGACTAGTCGAAAATACAATTTTTTCGAGAGTTTCCCTCGATTTCTCCAAGATTCCATCATCAGATCCTGGTTTCCTTACCATGGGACCACCCTCGGGATACCCCCTTTCCAACAAAAAAAGAATCATCAAAATCGGTTCATAAACGACGAAGATTTGCGTGGACACACATAAAAAAAAAAAAAAAAAAATATACGGTCGAATTGAGAAACTCCTCCTTTTTTTTGAAGTCGTTTAAAAATAGTTGGATAGAGAGAAAAAATCTTATACGTTGATATCAGAATTTTAAATATAATAACGTATTATAAATTGTACACTACTTCAAAAAAATATCAGAATACTTTAAGCAATGCAAGGTGGCGGACTTGTCAATAGTATTATAAATAACTTACCGTTTGAATTACATTTACCGGGTTATAACTATTGTGGACCGGGAACCCGATTGCAAAAACGTTTATTACGTGGTGACAAAGGTATTAACCAGTTGGACGAAGCTTGCAAACAACACGATATAGCGTACGCTAATAATTTAGATATATCGAGTCGACATAAAGCTGACTTACAATTACTCAATATGGCAAAACAACGAGTTAAGTCTAAGGATGCTGGTAAAGGAGAAAAAATGGCTTCTTGGTTAGTTAGCAAAATTATGAAAACCAAATTAAAAACAGGTGCTGGGTTAAAATCCTTTAAGTCCTTTATTTCAAAAATTCGTTCGAATATAAAAAAAAGTAAACTCAAGGGCTCAAAAAATATAGCTAAGTTAGCATATTTCGCAGCAAAGAAACTTTACCCTAAATGTAAACAAATACAAGTGCCTCGAATCATTCCTTTGCCTAAGACAGGTGGGGTTTTACCACTGATACCCATATTTGCTGGTTTGTCAGCGCTGGGTTCGCTAGCAGGCGGAGCGGCTGGAATAGCTAAGACAGTCAATGACTATAAAGCAGCCCAACAAAATATACGTGAAGCAGAGCGGCATAATAGAGCAATGGAATCTGTAAAGCTTGGCAAAGGTTTATACATTAAACCGTATAAAAAGGGAAATGGACTATTTGTCGATTGTTCAAAAAACTAAATTCCAAGCTACCTAATCGTGCTCTCACTGATGTGGATATAAAAACTGCAGCCCGTGGTTTACCATATTTTCGGGGTGTATTTATGCGGGACGCGTTACCAAAAAAGATCAAACGCTGTGAATGTGGTGTAGTCAACTTAGATAATTCATGCAACGAAGGAACACATTGGGTAGCTTATGTCAAAATTAATAATTACTGTGAATATTTCGATAGTTACGGCGATTTAAAACCTCCTTTAGAACTTATATCATATTTCAATAATTGTCAAATTTATTATAATTATACCACACACCAAAGATTTAACACTGTAAATTGCGGTCACTTATGTTTAAAATTTTTGTATGATTTTTTTAAATAAACTATAAAACGAATGTTTCTGTTTAATTTATATCAATTGCAAAATGTCTTTCACGCTGTCAATAACCGGAAACTCTTCCACGTTGTCAACTTATTATTCACCGACACTACAACTGGAAGACGAATATGAGTGCGCTTTATTGTATTTATCTACATTTAATTCTATTCCAAACATAGATTATCGAAATAATAAATTTTATTACGATGAGAGTGAAGTTATTGAAATACCTGATGGAGCGTATGAGTTACAGGATATCAGTGATTTTATAAAGTCGAACATTAAAGGCGCCACCATAAATTTACTGTGTAACAATAATACTTTAAAGACGAGTTTATACTGTACAAAAAATATAAATTTTACAAAACCAAATTCTATTGGGAGATTATTGGGTTTCGGTGATAAAATTTTAGAAGCAAATAAATTACATGTGTCTGAATATCCAGTCAACATTTTGTCTACGACCGTGGTGCGAGTTGAATGTGACATAGTGAGCGGTTCATACATAAACGGCCAACAAAGTCATATAATTCACGAGTTTGCACCTAACGTTCCTCCTGGATACAGAATCATCGAAGTACCGAAAAACGCGATTTACTTTCCGGTTAATCAAAATATAATAAATAACGTTCAAATAAGATTATTGGATATAAATAACAACTTGCTAAATTTACGAGGCGAAGAAATACAATTGTACCTACATCTCAGAAGAAAATGATTGATTATAATAAATATCACAGCATTCAAACAAAAGTTATTAGTTGTAAAAAGACCAGTAACAAAGTCACACGGACAAATAAAAACGTTCGTAAATTAAACAAAGAAAATATTCAATTTCTGAAATCCATCGGTTTACTAAAATGAATATCTTAGATGTGTTATCAACTCCTGTTTATGATAATACCGTTGACGGTATTGAATACCATTCTTACAAACCCTACATAACAAGTTTCAACAGGAACGATGAAATACGAATACCTATCAACCAACAGGACTTATACGTGTTACCATCAGCAAGTACATTGTGTCTGGAAGGAACTGTACTCGTGCAGAAGAGCCGCGATTCGAAAGAATTGGCTCCTAGCATTCATTTTACTAATAATCCAATGTTATTTCTGTTCCAAGACATACGCTATGAGTTAAATGGGATCGAGATAGATAAAATTAAGAACGCTGGCATCACCACAACAATGAAATCTATATTATCTATGAATGAAAGTGAATCTAAAATGTCCAGAGCTTGGGGATGGGATATTGATGGGTTTAAAAATACTCAAAGTGGTAATTTCTCCGTTTCTATTCCTTTGAGTAATATTCTTGGGTTTGCGGAAGATTATAAAAAAGTAATAATAAACTGTAAACATGAATTGATATTACTCCGTAGCAACACTAATTTGAATGCAGTGCAACTTAACACCGGTGAGGTGGTTGATTCTATTCTAATAAACAAAATCATCTGGCGTGTGCCGCATGTAAAAGTATCGGATAGAGAAAAAATTAACTTGCTTAAAATACTCGACAAAGATAGGTCTCTCCAATTAACATTTAGGAACTGGGATCTTTATGAATATCCTTTCTTACCTAAAACTACAAAACATACCTGGTCTATAAAAACATCTTCACACATAGAAAAACCTCGTTACGTAATAGTTGGTCTTCAAACTGGTAGAAAAAATAATGGTCTGATGGATATGTCGAGATTTGATCATTGTAATTTACGTGACGTTCGAGTGTACCTAAATTCTGTTTATTATCCATACGAAAATTTAAATGTTAGTTTTTCTAATGACAGAATTGCTTTATTATATGAACAATACGCACGTTTTCAACAGTCGTATTACGGACGTCGCACAGAACCTTTATTAAACGCAAAGGAGTTTAAAGAGATAGCTCCGTTTTTTGTGATCGACTGTTCCAGACAATCTGAAAACATCAAAACGGGTCCAGTCGTTGATGTTCGCGTAGAAATAGAAAGTGAGCAAGAAATACCAGATCAAACTTCTGCGTATTGCCTTATTCTTAACGATTGTATAATAGAGTACAAACCACTCAGCAACATCGTGAAAAAAATATCATGAAACCGGATATGATTATAGTAGACGTGCAAGGATTTAAAGACATGCACAATAAATTTATTATAAAAGAATTAGCTATTGCAACAACAGAACTTACTCAAACTTTTTTGATCAAACCACCGTATTTGTTTAACAATTTAACCAAAGAAGAGAAAAAACAAGTGAAATGGATTGAATCTCATATGGGCATATATTGGAGTGAAGGATTTATTGATTACCGAGAATTTAAACGTATAATACTTCCTTATCTCGTTAATAAAAAAATTTTGACAAAAGGGCAAGAAAAAGTAAAGTGGGTGAAAGAACTGTGTGAAAATTGTGAAGTTATAGATTTGGGTGAAAAAGGATGCCCTTGTCTTGTGAAATTGTATGATATTTACTGTGAAAGTAAAAATGTGAAACATTGTATTTTTAATCATGCGAAATCGTGTGCTCTAAGAAATGTGATTTTTATTAGAAAATGGTATTTTGATAATAATATGTCTGCTTTCAATTTATTCTGTTAATATAAAGGTAAAAACAAATTAAGATAAAGTTTGTGTAACAAAATGTATCAAATAATAATAAACATTTTAAATAATTTTTTGAGTTTAATTGAGGTATAACTTTTAAAATTTTAAATTAATAAAAAATACTATTAAGCAACTGTGCAAACAACAAAAACAAAATGGGAGTTATTTATTATCTTATTTATTAATTATTATAACATATTTTTGCTGATATTTTTTCAATCAACTCCTCCGTCTGCTCCATGACGTCATCGTATCCGTTATTTCGCACGATGTACTGCGCCTCCATTACAACGTTTTCCACATCGTTGGATCCACCATCTAATTCTGGAGGATCAGTTTGCAAATCCAGCACCTGTATTCGGATCATGCGGTAACCTTGACAGTTCTGTCTGTTAATTACGTACGATGAGATCTCTTTCCGAGTCGTTTTGTTCGGCGGCGTATTGTGACTGCCATTTTCACGTACGTTACGTTTAGTGGGCTTCCTCTTCTTAGGTTCCCGCTGCAGTCTCGCTAGATCTGGGAAATCCTCATCGAAGTTAGCCAATGGATCTTGCGCGTATTGCTCAAACATGACTGATGTGTTTTCGGTTGACATGTTGGATGTTCTGTAAATCAAAATAGTGTATTATACTTCAATATACCATGACGATGAGTACCTAAAATAATGATAGGAGAATTAACAAATATGTACCTAAGTATATTTACTTTAAAACAAAATAGGCAATTTGTAAGCTTTGTTTAAAAAAAATATTAAAAACAATAATAAGGTGTATTTATATTTTTACAAAGGTATTTATCAACTTACCACTTCGAGAATCTATCACTATGTCTTTGCTCAATGAAAGCAAATAAAAAATAAGTTATTTAGCTGTTTAGAATAGTGTTTCGTTATTTGCAAGCTAAGCGTCTTAAAATATAAGTGCGCTTATGTAGGTTATGTAAATTCTGAAAAAAATATACTTCGTTTGGTAGGTACCTTACGTTTTATAACCGGTCATTGACTTGACATAAAAAATAAATTATTAAAAAACAAACACAAGTTTAAAGATATACTTATAATTTATTTTATTTCGATAAATACAATTTGCTTAGTTGCTAGGTATTTAACTATGGCTTATTATTATGAACATAGTACTGACTAGATATTTAGGAGTTACCTCTATGAAATTTAATACTTACAAGAATACAAAAAAATATATTACCTACTTACTTATAGAGAAATATTAATTTTACAATGTAACTCAAAATTCAAAATATTAAACAATAATTAAAATTACAGTGTAACAACCTTACACATATTGGACCTACGCTACATTAGTTATCATCATTATCACAGTTAAAAGTTGAGGCGTTACCCCATGCTCTGGTTTGTATTTTATCACTGCATATGAATCGTTTGTCGTCATTAGAAGACAATGCTACTTTATTTACACTTTGTGTAAAAATTTGATGCTTTATTGACTTGAATAATATGTTTTTTTTCTTAATAATTTCGTTTTCAAAAAGAACTTTTTTATAATCGCATAAATTAAGATCTCGTACAACAGATGATTTTACACCTTTTGCCTTTTTTATTACTTTTTTATCACATATTTTTACACAATAAAGTTTGGATCGCAATCCAACAAACTCTGTTATTATTTTACCCCCCATTTCATCCTTAAAAAGACCAGGGACTTTTTTATTTATGAGTGGTAGATTCCAAGTGTTCTGAAGGCTATAATTACTAGTGTCAAAATAACGAAGAAACTTATTTTTTAAGTCTAGGAAAAAATCTTGTGTAGATAATAAATACAAAAACGAATCAGTATCCATATAACATAATTTTACATTATTTTTGTAAATAGGTTTAATTACGTTGTAGTGAAAATTATACATATGACTTTTTGAAAGCTCTAAGACAGTGAAACCTATGTAAATAGGTTTATCTAATATAATTTGGTCAGGTTTCATTTGTATCGCAACTAAGTTTTCGGTGAACACAGAAGCACTATGAAAGAAGGGATTAGCCACCAGACGCTCTGCCTGTAATGATTTTTTTGTTTTATTATTTACATCTGTCCATTGATTAACTAAATGAACGTTAACTCTATGTTCACTATTTTCTAACGTTTTCCCGAAAACACTATTATTCAATAATTTAAAAAAATCTTGCTCGAAATTACTTTTAGCCTGTTGTCGAAGTTGTGTATTTAATTCAATATACTTTTTTAAATAAGGGCTTTGTTTAAATGTAATTACTCTATGAATTTTACGTAATACTAAACCATGTTCGAGACATTTTTTGAGATGAATATAATGAATAACATATTTATATTTATTATACAAGTTAGGTATCAGCTTTTTAGTTTTGCCGCCAGGTGGAATACATTTCTCAGGACAAAATGGGAGGTCGTCATGAGTTTTGTGTAAATAATCTGGATAAAAAAGATCAACTTCTAATATGAATCCCCATGGACTATCGTCAGCAATATTTTGAATAGTTAAATCATTAATTTCACGTTGGTTTAAAAATCTGAAATTGGCGTAAGGTAGATATTGACACATACTAAAACCGTAAAGATTGTTGCAATCTAAATAGACAATGAAAGTTTCAGGCTTTGTTTCGTCATAGTCATTGGTGTATTTATTATTAGCAACAGCATTACGATGAGAACACATACATACACCACCCCTGATACCATTTTGAATCATTCTGATAATTTCTACATCGGAAACAAGCTCGAGTTTAATTTCAGTTTTTAACAACATTGCATCGAATGATAAGCTCGGAGCCGTTATATAAAATGCTGGATCTAGTTTATAATGACGTTTACAAGTTTTTCGGAAGTTTTGAAATATGTCAGTTAACAAAAGAACATCTGTTTCTAAATATAAGTCAGTATAGTCACCTAAATTTTTCAAGTTAAATTTTGACCACACAGACAAAGCGTGCTCATAATCTTCATCAGAAATGTGTTCATTATTTATTGAATTGAAAAAACAAGCTTTTGCTGGTAATACTGTCTCTTCATATCGTTCCCAACAATTAATATAATCGTAAGGATATATACCTTTACGAGTTAATAAATTGAACTGTTTCTCAGTAGGATAGTGTTGTCGCAGACAAACAAAGTCGTCTTTTGACATTGATTTAGCTAGTTTATCTAAGCTCGCGCCTAAAAAATTAAATGAATCCAAAAACCGAACATGAACAAATTCTTGGTCATTAATAGAAATAAATTTGGAAAAAGAAATATATTTTTCCTTCGTTTTAGGAATAATTGTGATTTTTCCTTTCATTTCACCTAATTCTTTAATAAATAAATGGCAATCATAGCCAGATAAATTATGAAAGAAAATAGGAAGAAATTTAGGAATTTTGTAAAGTAAATTACAATGTGCATGTGCTGCGCCGCGATACTGTCCTGTAATGTGACAGTGATCTCGGACTTTATTACTCCACAAAAAATTATCACAAATGTGGCAGCGTAAAGCATTTTCAAAATTAAGCGCATCTGTTTGAGTGAATATCATTGGTTTTGTTGTGGTTAACAAATTATAGATTTCGGATGCATCTTCAAGTAATAATTTAATAAATTTTTCTACACAGTCTTCGCCACGGTATTTTCTAAATCGTGTAAAATTTGGATCAATGGAAGAGACAATGTTATAGGCAAAGGCAGATGGCACGTGTTGCTGCAGCTTTACAGTGTTACATGTTACGTCATTATCATCCTTCAGAGGTTTCAATATTGTTTCGAAATCTGCATAAATTACGAAAGGTATATCTTGTTTCCGTTCATAATTTTTGAATGACATAAAAGATCCTTTTTCAGGTAAAACAGTTACTGTTCCCCCACAAGAATGATTATCGACTTGTTCAACAGAAGGAAAAAATAATAAACACTCTTCGCAAAAGTATATTTTCCCATGATGTTTGGTTATTTGGTTTCTGATAAGTCGAGACAGATTTTTTATTAAACAATAATGTGTTGCTGTGTTACTTTCTAAAAGTAACAAATGAATATGCTTACCACTTTTGTTTAAAGATTTATATAATGGCCCTGTTATTTCTCTATTATTTTTACTTAAACCATAAATGAAAATACGTAAGTTAGGATTATTTGTTTCAAATGTAGCTATATCAGAAAAAGAAATAGGAAACTTAAGATCATTAGTATTTAGCAAACTTCGAAAATGAGGATAAGATGTAACTCTTTCAGGATGTTTTTTTGCAGGACGTAAAGCAGCTGTCACGGCCCACAGGAAACAAAAATTGTCGTTATTGTGAATATTTACTAATGCCTTTTTTTTACTCAAATAATTAGGCAGTTTGATAAAACTAGATCCAGCTAAGGGTTTAAATTTATTGATGTTAACTTCAAGATGAGAATTATTTAAAAACGTCCAACCACTATCTCTTTCCTGAAATTCACTTATTTTTTTCAATAATATTTCTGTAACTTCTTCAAACAATTTATTAAAAATGTAATTTAAATGTATAACATAATTTTTTGTAAAGAAGGATTTTACTTCTTCTTTATCGGTTTTTGGCATAAGAAATGACACAAAAATCTCAAAATTAATTTTAACACAAGTATGGTCTTTTAAAGACTGATTAATGAGGGATTCTACACGTTTCCGAATATTATTTAAAAAAAGTGATGGTAAATTTCGAGCTTCATCATTCAATGCAACAAATCTATAGCTTGCAATTCGACCTTTAAAAGCAGAATTAATAATCTCAACATTATCATAAAGTGGTGTAGTACTATTATTTTTATGATTATTACTACGTAAATGACCAGTCCATTGATTCTTTTTAACACTGATATTGCAAACAGAGCAAAAAGGCATTTTGAGTTCTTTTTGAAAACAAAAAAAACAATTTAAATTGAAATATTTATCTGAAATTTCACTACTGGACAAAAAACCCTCAAATGTAGCTATGGGTACTTTTAGTATATAGGTATTACACTACCTAAACGTAACTAAATAGGTTCAATAGAAAAATATAAGATGAGACTTTCTAACGCCTAATACTAAATATAAAAATATCTAATTTAAGACGTACCGGTAACGGATGTTAGATCTTCTTTCGACAGTAATTCTCAGCTTCACACAGGACCTCACAGGATGTCACGGGATCTCTTATTCCTTGCTAAGTAATCTTATTGTAAGCTGAAAAAATAAAAAGAAAAAATATAAGTACTGTAAGCTGAAAAAATAAAAAGAAAAAATATAAGTACTTATTTAAAATCATGGAGTAAAATTTTAAAATATGTATATTAAAAAAAGTCACTTACTTGATAAGATATTAGGCCTTCGTAAAGTAAGTAGTTTTAAATAAAATCTGTGCTTTTATGTCTGCACCGCAATCTAAAACAACAACAAAAATATATTATTTTAACAGAAAAGTAGTACATAAGTACGTAAAATATAAAATAGGTAATTTTACTCACAAAGATCTGCTTTTTTATAAAAACTGAAAGGATTCAATAGATAATCTTCCACAAAGTGTTCTAGTTGTATCCTGTTATAATATATTCTGCTGCAAACTGTAACAAATTAAAATAATTTTGAATAATTACATAAAGTTGTTTGAAATAACTTTAATTATACACTTGAATATAGGTACTTACTAGATTTAGATTTAACCAAATTTAGACAAAGTACTTATTTCCCGTTTTTCCAGATGGCATTAGATACTTAAACGTTTAATTTGTTATCTGAAATTAATGAATAAAATACATGTAAAAAGGTATCAACAAATGATGAAAACAAAAAACATGATTAAATTTTGATAGTTATCTATTGTTATTAAATAAAACCACTTACCAAAGAGGTAATTAATTTGCCGAATACTTGTCACAACGGAAACAAAAAATTAAATGAAATAATGAATTACCTATACCTACTCACTTTTGACGACTTCCGAAATTGAGGACAGCGACACGAGGCAGCCAATTCACGTTTTTATGAATTAGCAGTTTTACATGTTTTCATTATGCTTAACATACAACATTTGATAGTTTGCATTTAAAAAAATGTCGACTAAATTAAATTCTTATGTTGAATTTCAATTTCGACATGCATCAATAAGTTTGTAAAATTTGAGGACCACAGTAAACTGGTACTTAAAGGTTACAATAATTTACATTGCTATATTTTATGAGCTCTGGTTGAAACTTATTTTTGTTGAATTTGTCATTTCGCTGGAAAAAACAAAGTTTATCGTAATTTTCAGTCTTGGTCTACGTGAGAGGCCAGGTTTATACTGGTTGAACATAATATACTAATATACGTTGCAATTTTTGCGGACCACACGTGACATAGCTGGACATTTAGATTTTATGGTATAAAAGGTTAATATTTTTTGAGAACATCAGAAACCGTTTCGGAAGTTGTACGTGATAGTTCTGCGTACAAGTGCATCGACAACAAGAAGAAAATTTTTGGAAGCCAGCTGGAATCGCTGCCCGCTATCCGTCCGCTCATCAGCTGATGCAACCAACGACAGTACGAACCGCCGCCGCCAACCAAGTTTCGGAGGCCTGCTGCAATCTCTGTCGCTGCGACTCGCCACCACCGCTGGATTTGCACCAGACTAGTCAACCGCTGAACACATCGTTAAAAATAATCTACTTTCATCAAAATGTAAGTTCCACCATTTACAATTCCATCGCTTTTTTTCTTCCCTAATATTTTATTGTTCATAATTTTTAAATCTATAGCAAGATTTTATAGAAACAGATAAAAACTAACGCTCATTTGAATAAAGTTTATTTACCAACTGTTTTTCTTTTTTAAGCACCGTGTCAATTATATCGTTTTTTTATTGTACCGTGAAATTTCAGGTCTGATTCTGAATATGAAGTCGTTCCCCCAAAGCAAACCCTGTCGTGTACCAAGAAAGCGAGCGCCCCCGCTCGCAACAAGAAAGCACCCGCTTCGACATCGTCGGCTGCCCGGTGCGACAAGCAGAGGCGGCGCTCTTCGTCGGCACAGCACGACACTGTTATCAAGTAAGTCACACATTTTATTTTTACTTATATCCGCTTTCAAACATTTCGGTTCTTATAGTAACTGATAATCTGTCTGCAGTAAATTTAATTTGTGAATTGACATTAACAAAGTATTCATTTAAATCCTTCAAACAGCATTAAAAGCTCATTTTATATTTCTTATTAAAACTCCAACAGCATTTTTTCATATTATATTTTTTAACATCTTATTATTTTTTGTTTCAGAAAAAAACCGAAAACGCACGACGTATTTGGTTTAAGTCACGGTGCTGATCATGAAGCAATCGACGGTATAACATCGTACTTCGTGAACCGGGTGGCGAACGGGACGGAGCGACGCACGGCGCGCTTCGAGGGCGAGTACGTGCTGGAGCTGAAGGTGTACCGTGCGGACGACGTCGCCGACACCGACTCCAAGGAGCTGTGGCGCAAGGCGTTGCTGCGTGTCAAGCTGCAGACGACGGGAGACTCCGACCAGTGGAAGATGTTGCAGAAACTTGTCACATCCTCCGATAAATTATTTGAGGATGAACCTCACTTTTATTCAGACAAAATAAATATAAGTTAATTTTATTATGTGTTTTCATTGTCGACCTTATCTTTGAATGGTAAAGTTTGGTTCAGGTATTGGTATTGGTAATATGGTAAAGGTATAAAGTTGTTTAATACACAACAGGTACTGTCACATCGCAATAATATGCATACAGTGTCACATTTTCAAAAATATGTGTTCATCAATTTGTTCAAATAATACAGCCAACAATCGAACAATCATTGAACAAATTGACGAAAACATATTTATGATACTTTGAAAATGTGACAGTGTATGCATATTATTATAACAAGCGTATTAGTGTGAGGTTAATAAATCAATTAAACTACTCGAACGGCTTTCTTAACATTACGTTAACAAGGTAATATTTTTAAACACGCACTAATATTGTTTTTATTTTTTTCATACGTTCTTAAACGGGTTTAACAGTACAACGCGAACGTCGAGTAAGACAACTAATAAATCGAAAAAATGGTTCGTGTCCATCGCATTCGCAAAAATATTATTGGGTATTCTACCACACCTAAGTGAGCGCAGCGAACGGTCGAGAGCGAAGCGAACGATAGGTGGGGTAGAATGCCCAATAATATACTACTAACTTGTCATCAAATTGCCGCATTTAGCAGGAGAAAATGAAAAAGAAAAAAATATTGAATCTTATAAGATGCGTTTGGCAATCACCTAAGTCCGGACATTTTAAAAGTTTTTTTTCGTTACCTACTTTTTTTTTTTTATAGTTAGTTAGAACTTGAAGATTTTCCACGTCATTCATAGACGACCCCTTAGTTCTTTCAGAAGTATATTCACGATTGTCAGTCGCAGTCGTGAGCAGCGAAATGTTCCTTTCCGGGGACCTTCGACCTGTGAATAGCCTATTTGGCATGGAACTATACAACGCTATTGTTTAAATTGCTTATAAACTCATAAGAAACAACTTGGTACTCGCGATGTATCTGTATCTATGATTTTAAGGTTTCTAGTTAAAGGTTTCTGGTTTTATATTTAAAATAGGTACCTTTTCAGGTACTTTAAACTCGTGTCTTGGAAACTTTTGCGATTTAAATGTCTATTGAGTTTGAACACGAAAGTAAGTCGTAAATTATTGTATTATAGGACAAAATTGCATGTTAGTTGTTACTTGTAAGTACCTAGGTTTTACCTAAAAACCTTAATTACAATTTCAAGGCTATTTTTTGAACGATAACATCTGTCACATCTTTTCCCCTTCGGGGTAAGCATAGACAACTTCCTTCCACTTGTTACGATCCAAACATACTTTTATCGTTTCATTAACATTCATCAGTCGCTTAATACATACACGTCGGTTTATGGTACCTACTCTGAATTAGGAGTCCCCGATCGATCGAGATACGTTCACCTTGGCCGACCTATTTTAAATAACCAGACTTGGGCCCTACAACACAACTTTTATTCTCTCTTTTATTTGATCTAGTAAAGGTCTATCTACACATATCCGAGCCATGCCCGGGACGTGTCTGGACCGTGGCTCGTGAGGGAAAACAATTCTTCGTCATGACAACCGGAAACGCCGTGCCCGGAACGTGTCCGGGCCGTGGCCCGTCAGGAGGGTAAATATACGTCGTCATGACAACGTATCCGGTTGTCATGACGACGAATTGTTTGCCCTCCTGACGGGCCTGACGGAACTGTGTAGATAGACCTTAAGTCCTGCATATACTGTAGCCTTAATTTAATACCAGGATCTGTGACCCAACAAGTACGAGCAAACTCATATAGAGACACATTGTATAAATCTGATAAAGCTACCATCACGACACAAGTGACCGAATCAGAAAGTCAAGGCTGTATTGCATTTTATGAACTCACAATAATCGTGTCCATTTGTATGTACCAACGAACATGTGGTTGATAGAAAGGTACTTGTTGTACAAGTAAGGACAACAAATTGTGCGATGTGTTGAGTAAATGTTTAAAGTTGTAGGATTTGTTGTAGGACGGATTTGAACCTAATCAAAATCAAATTATAAAGATCTATCTACAAAGATCCGAACCGTGTCCGAGACGTGTCCGGGCCGTGGCCAGACACGTTGTCATGACGACGTATTGTTTTCCCTCCTGACGGGCCACGGCCCGGACACGGCCCAGGCCCGGCCCGGATCTGTGTAGATAGACCTTATAAGTACCTACGTTGGTACCTGGGGCCCAAATCTGCTAATTTAAAATAACCTCATTTGTGTGTCGGCAGAGTGTCAATGGCGTTTTTGACACATTTGGTATTCTGCATTCTGCTAAACAATGGCTTACACTGATTGCGACCAAAAGTGTCAAAAATGACATTGATACTTTCATTGACACTCTGCCGACACACAACCTGAGAATATTGTAAAATTAGCAGACGTGGGCCCTTATCAAAGGTCACGATTGATACAAATATCTGACAATTCTACAGTTTCAAGCTAAACCATATGCGCAAGCGCATATATCTTAGTTCCCCGTACTCAGCCTATACCAGTGGTATTTACAGCTTACTTTCAAGTGTACACATATGGTAATGGCACGTACCATTCGGTCAAACCAGTCTATACTTTATCTACTTGCGAGTAGGGGATCTGTTTCCATAACTATATCAGGGAATTTGGTATGTTTGTATTGATATGGATAGTAGCAAGTGGAGGGAAGTGGTCTCTGCTTACCCCGATGGGAGAGAGGCGGCGTGACAGACATGTCATTCATTTACATTTAAGCGCCATAACACACGGTGAAACGCAACTGAAACTGCTAGTTACTTTTGAGTTGCATCGCAGTTTCTGCTATAGACTTTCTTAGAAAACCACACACGATGGAACTGAAACGAAACGTTTCAAACAAGTTAACAAAACAAACTAGTTAACAAAAAAAAATCACACACGACGCAACTGAAACGAAACGGTTCAAACTAGTTGCGTCGTGTGTGGTTTTCTAAGGAAGTCTATAGCAGAAACTGCGATGCAACTCAATAGTAACTAGCAGTTTCAGTTGCGTTGCAGTTGCGTTTCACCTTGTGTTCTGGGTCTAAGAGTTAGACTCTTGTCGTTGGAGAATCCGCCACTTACAGACAGACAACAGATATACATTATACATATTCATTACTTTGACAGATATGTATGTATATATGTATATTTAGATATGTATTTAGATTTAGACAAACTTGCAACTAGTACGAAATACCGAACTTCGCTCCACTTGCTACGATCTAAAGACACTTCTTTCGCTTCATCAATATTCATCAGTCGCCTCATACATGCACTTCGGTTTATTTTGGGTTATTATCTAAAAAATCCAATTAAGTTGCATGTCGGAGTATTAAAAAAAAATCTAGCATATTTTTATCTAGACCTCCTGCTGTTTCTAAAAAGTAATAAATCACATTAATTTGTCAAGATAGTCCAAAAAATGGCAACATTCAGCTATCTTGTTACGTACAAGAATCAGCTGATCACAATGCGTCGTGGGAATCGGGCCAGGGAATTGCGCCCGCGCATTTGTTAATGTTTACTGATTTGGGGGACTTTGTGGATGATTATTGGAGTTTTGGTGGTTCTAAAGATAAATAAAAGAAAAGTTTTGAAAAGAAAATTGGGTACATGGTTAAGAGAGACTGAAGGAGTTCATGGATAATTTAGAAGGATATGCTTTAATTTCCTTTCTACAATTAAATGTATTAATTTTAGTGTATAATAAAAAACACATAATAAATTACCTAGTTTTACCTACGACGGAACGGAGCAGGTATATGCGTTTGGGGTGAGAGATGCTTGTTTGTTTGTTTGTGTGTGCAAAGTTAATGTTCCCTCCTATCTTCTAATAGTAGAGTGCCGTAAGGTTTATACCTCGGAATCCAGGGCCAGTCAATGAATCTTAATATAAACCTTGAAAATATGTTTTTAATAGTATATAGAATAATGTTAAAAAAAAAATTTTTCCCGCTCTCAATTTCTTTTTAAATTTTTTTTTTTTTAGCCTAATTCGTACCACTGCTGGGCAAAAGCCACTCCCACGCCTCTCCAAACACTCCTATTATTAGCTGCTTCCCACCAATCGTCCCTAAATGAGCGTAGGTCGTCACTCCATCGTTTATTGGGCCTAAAATTATTATAAACAATTATTAATTTTTTGGAGTTTTCATTGATTTATATTAGTCAAAAGTCATATTTTAAAAAGAACAACTATTACAAACTTGAAAACTTGATCTTGGATCTTTAGGGACTGCAGGTATACCGATGCACCATTCAAATACTACCTGTTTTGGTCCATTAGACTATTTTGCTTTAAACAGCGACTTAGTTTTTGCCTTTATCACTCCCTATTTCTTAGTCAGGCTGAAAAACAAACGCCCTACTAGATTACTTCTCTTAACTACTCGATTTTGTCAATTTAACCACCTTAACTCAACTTCTAAGTTTTTGAAATAATCCGACTTAGGTAAGTCTTCGATGTCTAATACCCCGAATTTGTTGTTTTTGCAATACATGTTATACCATTCTGGATTTGGAATAGCACAAGGCAGTTTTTAAAAACATTTGTTCATTAAGTACCGAGTAAATTTTTTTCGTGGCAGCTGCTCAAAGTCGAGTTATTGTTTTTGGGAGAGAATTAAAGTTAACTTTGACAGTTAATTTGTCGATGTTCCACTTTAATCATCAACGAATTATTTTCGCCATATCATAAGTAACTATCGAAGAAGCCGTTAACGTACTTTTCTTTTTAATTAATTGAATATTAATCGCTCTCTGATACAAAAACCATCAAAAAGTGGTTCTTTTTTCAAAAATCACTAAAACGGGTTTAACTCGATACTCATAAGACTTTTCTATGGGCATGTAAGGCTTATTTGTGCACTTTAAGTCCATCTACCTCCGGTGTCAGTTTGCCGGCCTATTTTTGGAATGTGCGGAGATTCCTGCTCCTGAAACCGATACGTATTATTTTGTATCATTGTTTTACGTTCATCAATGCCTAAATTAGTTTAGCTAAAAAGTAACACGACATTCATTGACTGTTAGGCGGTACGAAGTTCGGGGCCCGCCATGAACAATACCGAACAGCTGCTGTTATCCCCTCTATTTCTCCAACCCGACCTTCATCGGTATACCTGCAGTCCCTAAAGATCCAAGATCAAGTTTTCAAGTTTGTAATAGTTGTTCTTTTTAAAATATGACTTTTGACTAATATAAATCAATGAAAACTCCAAAAAATTAATAATTGTTTATAATAATTTTAGGCCCAAAAAACGATGGAGTGACGACCTACGCTCATTTAGGGACGATTGGTGGGAAGCAGCTAATAATAGGAGTGTTTGGAGAGGCGTGGGAGTGGCTTTTGCCCAGCAGAGGGACGAATTAGGCTAAAAAAAAAAAAAAATTAGAAAAAAAATTGAGAGCGGGAAAAATTTTTTTTTAACATTATTCTATATACTATTAAAAACATATTTTCAAGGTTTATATTAAGATTCATTGACTGGCCCTGGATTCCGAGGTTTGACCATTTTTATGCCTTACGGCACTCCACTATAAACTAATGATCCGATTTTGATGCGGTTTTCAATAACGGGTTTGTGTTTGATAGGTGCATGTTCTTAGACAGGCGTCATTGCTGTAACTCACTAGGGGGCGCCACAATATTAGTGCAAAACAATGTTGCAATCAAAACGAAATGTCCAAAACGAAAAAGGCAGCCCCGAAGGATATTCCTCGGTCGGGGCTTTTGAGTTATTTTATTCTTTTTTGATTAGATTTTTAGCGTCGTGGGTATTTTCAGAATTTTTTATTTTGCTTATTATAACTTATTTTAACCTAACTTTCTATTATGTGACCAGTAAATAAGGCAAGATCAAAGGATTATTAGATACTAAATACGAGTAACAACTTTAAGTCGAAGTCACTTATCTCTACCTCTGTTATCTAATAATTCGCCGCAACGGAAATCTAAAAATAGTGTGAAAATAAGAACCACAAGACCGCAGACACCTAAATCTAGGTACAGTATTATACCTAGATGCCTAGATAGTGCTATAATAGCTGCAATTACTGCGGTTGTAATCTACAATTATGTTCACACTTGGGCATAGCGGCATGCGGTTTGTAGGGAGAACATCGAATAATTTATCATTATAATTTAGTTTATAATATCAAAATGTTAAGTGTTTTTTAAATGGTGAGACCTTATAGCGAGACCCATTATGTAGATAGATAGGTACTAGAGACTGTCCGGGATTTCGTAGGCATTTATTGTATTGTAATATCTTGGAAAACTTACTCAATATTTTAAAATGATACAGCGAGCACGTTAGAATACCGTGCAAGCTACAATATTCTAAAGTTTCATTAAAATCTGTTCAGTGTTTAATTTATTTAGTTGTATGAAAGTGCAACAAAAATCCTTACATCCAACCATCCATAGGCACAAACATTGACATTTATGATTATTTTTAAAAGTGCTTTTGTGACGTAACATAAAGTTAAGTATTAGACCCAGAACACACGGTTAAACGCAACCGCAACTGAAACTGCTAGTTACTTTTGAGTTGCATCTAAGTTTCTGCTATAGACTCCTTTAGAAAACCACACACGATGCAACTAATCTGAAATGTTTCAAACTACTTGCAGTTGCGTTTCCCCGTGTGTTCTAGGCCTTACTTTTCTGAATCTGCTACCACTGAATACCAATTAACTGTCAGTACACTGATAAAAAACATCAAAACAACAACCAAAACACTCTTTTAAATCAAAATCAAGTGTTTTTTACAAACTTGCCTGTACCCAGACAATGTTCTTTAATAAAGGTGGATGACATTTCCAAAACATCTCGAGATAAACTACTTTCGATGTTGTTTTTTTCTCATCGTCGCGTGGCATTGGCATTAAGATCATGTGTTTTGTATCGTCTGTAGTGAGAGGTATAGCTGTATCAATTTAAATAGGGACTTCCTTTGTATGAAATAAAATGGTATTTGATCAATCGGTATATCTGCTAGTGTTATGTTGCCATATTTGGCGTTGAAAAATACGTTTAATTGGATAGGTGCAGGTAATTCTTTCGCTTTTGTTAATTTTGAGAGCATTGCTTATAAAGTGACTAACTAATTGAAAGTCGATCAAGATTTTAGAGGAATAAAGGATTTAATGGAAAAATGGGGATTACTAAATGTTTGACGGAAGTTTCGTAAGTAGTAATTACAGTAGAATTCTTTTATAAAAAATCTTTTTCAGGAACTCTTTCTTTATTTTACTTAGGATTATAAGAAATTAATTGTAAACAAATAATACGTTAAGCCTTTTTATCTATTTTTTTTCTCAAATGCTATCCACATACCAAAGCCGCCGGCATACCGCCGGGCTAGGCCGGCGGCATTACGTCATACGAATGACAGCTGTAAAAAAAGTCGGCGGCTTTGGTGTGTAGATACCAAAAGATTCACAACTAAAACCGCGACTGTTACACTTATAATAACAGCGTATAACATTATAAATTACATTTCGCGTGCAACATTGGTACACTCGTACCTTGACATTACACGAAGATGCCGCTCACTCTCCGCTTTGTAACCAACAACAGGCAGATTTTAAACTGAATCAGTGTACATAGGTATAAGGTATACCAATCTTTAGTAAAAATAACAAGAACTTAAGATAGAGAACTTATATCTTGAATGAACGCTACTTTACTAGGTACTAATTGTATGAGGAGGAATACTAAAACACCTCCGACTTAATTTGTTCTAGCCATCTTTCTTCCACTGTTGAGCAAAGGCCTGTCTTTTTATATTTTGCCATGATTTTCGGACTCTACCTCCGCCCAGGTATTCAAGAAGGTATCCAGCTCATTCCACCACCTTCGAGTTAATAAAATTATCACCAAAATATACCCCAACATGTTTTTTATGGATTGAGTGCTTTAGTCAGATACTTATAGGATTATACAGCGGTCTACACAAAGTGAGCAGCCTCCCGAGGCAAATATTTGGCCAATTAAAAGAAGACCCTAAAACTACCCAACTCAATAGGATAGCGAGGTCTTTCTTGATCAACCAAACATCTTCCTCGCGAGGCTGCTCGCTCTGTGTGGACACGCCTTTAAATGAATACTCCAATCTAATGTTATTCTGTAATGTGTTTATAAATATGTGTGCCATACCGACTAATAACAGCAAAACGTTGTACGAAATTCCACAAAAGTTGTATTTGCATGTCGGTATTCGTTACAAGAATGTTGCAAGCTGTGTGAACGAGTGTTCTAGCTGCCATTGTCCTATGTCGCACGCTAATTAGTGTATTTGAAACCAGATTGCGTTCTAATTGCAATCTTTTGAAACCTAATTTTTACCGAAAAGTGTTAAAATTACTATAATAAGTTTAGTATAAACAATACTTAGATATAAGTATTGTTTACAATGCTGCAGTAAAGTACGATCGAGTTTTATCAATGCTTATTGCACATTCTATGGTCATCTTTGGGCGCCACTAAATAGTCACAGAGGCCGAGGTAGACCTCAAAAAAGATGGAGAGACGATTTGGATGTATTTTCACGGGAATAATGGGATGCTACTGGAGACCGTGTTACATGGAAAATCTTACTGAAAACTGTAACTGAAAGGAGTATTTTGCCCAGCAGTGGGATCTTAATGGCTAACAAAAAAACAAGTCACTTAAGGCGCTTTTCCTTTCGAATGGGAATAATGAGCTTATAAACTGCACTTGCACTTCAGATACTGTTGGTCAGATACAGTGTCAATATTCAGAAAAATGACGAACGCTGTGCATTTCCTCAAGATATTTCGTCTTTTCTATGTAACGTATACCTAACTAGGCAAACAACATAATATACTCTCCTAAACCGGGATAATCTACCCGACCGGATTATTTCTTGCACCGGCGCGCGCGCACCTTTTTGTACAGCCGCCGTGTGAACCAGTACTTGTTGACGCAACTTAAGTATACTTATACGTGTTGATATTTCTCTTTAGTTTATATCTACTTATTTATCTAAGTAGGTGATTAGTGTAGGTATCAAGGATGTTAGGGAGCTCCGTAACCGTAACCGAAACTATCGGATATCCGATATAAAAAACCATCCGTAACCATAACCGAATCCGAAATAAAAGTATCGCATAGTATCGGATAGGGGCGGAGCCTAATTCAGACACGTTATTTGTATTTTACTTTTGAAATTCCTTAAAAAAAAATATCCGTAACCGAAACTTACGGATAATCCGAAATAATTTATTATTCGTATCCGTAACCGTATCCGGTATAATAATCATTCCTAAATCCGTAACCAATCCGTATCCGAAATTTCATATCCATAACATCCCTAGTAGGTATTATGATTTATCTAAATAACTAAAGGTTGCTTGTGACTTCGTACTCATTTATCGTCATATCTTGGAAAAAAAACATGCTACCTTAAAAAAATATAGCCTATGTGTTATTCTGATGTATAAGCTACAATATTGCCAAGTTTCATCAAAATCTGTTCAGTAGTTTTTGCGTGAAAGGGTAACAAACATCCATCGGCACAAACATTGACATTTATAATAATAATAGGAAGTAGATAGAATTTTGTAGCTGTATAGGAATTTAGTACACTGAGACTGCTCTAGCAGGTCAATGTCCCACGTTTAAAAAACACTGTCAGATCCACTTAACCACTCAAAACAACTGTAAGTATAACTCGAACAATTAGTTCAATTGTTTACCTATATTCATATATTTAATACCTATCTATATTTATTTATATGGTACTGCTATATCTGGTGGTAATATTATTTTCGTTATCTGCAGTTTAATTAAGTTAAGTTACGCTAATCCGGATTTGTTTGAAAACTTTACAACAAAACATATTGGACAAATATAAAATCTAAAAATGAAACAACATTTTATAATTATATTAAAAACTACTTCATTCAACAGGATATTACAAAAGCGATGAATATTTCCTTAATAATAAAATAATTCGAGTTCGGTTAATAAGTTCGTGGGCAATTATTTTAAAATCAAATCTAAATTAGTTCGAATCGTGAACCGAAGTAATTGGGGCGTTACTAAATCGTGACCTTTGTAATGATCATCGGGAAACAATGAGTTTGGGTGGGGGAGGATCGGAGAAGTAAGCTAACTTCTACGATATAAATAAGTAGAGATAGGTATATACTTAATCGACAGATGCCAAAACCGTGTTGTAAAAAAATATCGGATGCAGAAATTTGTTGAAAACGGAAAAAATCTAATTCACTTTGTATTTTTCAGTTTATTTTGTTTAAAATATTTTTTTTTATTTGTTAAAATTCTTTCTGTTATTTTTTATTGACCACTAGCGTTCAAATGAGGGTTTTGGGTACCTATTCTCTTTCAATTCGTTCTTCAAAAAGCTTTCATTGAACAGAAAAATTCTGTAGACTAATTTTAAAAACATGCTCATTCAGTAGAAAAAATAAAAAGGATCACAGTTTTTGTTGCCAGAAAAATCATCTACAATAGGAATACCGCTGTTCAAACTAGTCAACAAAACAATGGTCAAGCTAACTAACTTGTCTGCTTGTACCTTCGGGCGAAAATAGTGTCACGATCTTAGGCCGAGTTTGACGATACCTCGGGCGTGTTGTAAGACTTGTTGACCAACGAGTCGCAAATCGTGGGCATTTTTAGGGCAAAGGGCGTTGTGGGACTAGATAGATATGATCTTATATTACTAGATAATATGCAGGGTGTAACAGAAAGGGGGTTCCTATAATGCCGAAACACAGAGATAATCTTCATGAAACTGAACAACTTTTCCCAAGAAACATGGGTCGTAACACGGAAAAAAAATTCGCCTCCCCATACAAAATGTCCGATCAGCTGATCGAGTAAGTATAGGCGAACCAACATTTTTTTTCGAGTAACGACCCATGTTCTTTAGGGAAAATTGTTCAGTTTCATGAGGACTATCGCTGTGCAGCCTGTAGATAGCTCATTGAACTAAAGTCATGTATGAAGTGACTGATGAACGTGGATGAAGCGAAGGAAGTGTGTTTAGATTGTAACAAGTGAAGGGAAGTGGTTTTTGCACCCCGATGATGGGAAAGAGGCGTGTTATATGTGCTCAAAACATTGTATAATTTTGAAATAATTTATTGTACTTTTGGGACTTAAGTCATTTCTTTCCTACAAAAGTATAGACTTTTATATCAGCATAAACATTCAATTTTTATAAATGTTCACTTCTAGAGATGATGTAATAGTCAAATAAGGTACTAATACATCAACTAGAATTACACATAATTCAGTCAAACTCTGCTCAGCCCTTTCCCCGTCACTCGTAAACATCAAAGATTGGATAAGTAGCTCTAGACGTAGCCCCTGGCTCTTTTAAAAGTGGTTCATAAATTCTCAAACGTTGCAGGTTCTCAAATGGTATTATATTAGCATTTTCAAGGAGTTAGGAGTAAGTAGGTGCTTATTTTAGCTATAAAGGGTTATTGTGTTTGGAGAATTCGTGACGTCAAAAGGAAGACGCTTTTCTCTTGTTTTATTTCGTTTGAAGCACGAACGAAAACGAAACCGTTATATAAACATATGTTTCCGCAATTTCCCTTTGATTATTTCTCTAATTAACTGGTTCTAGAGTTTAATACTAAATTCGTAAATAAAAATACATTCCATAGTGTCATTACTTAGGCCGCCTTTGCGCACAATGTTTTAGTTTTAAGTTGTATTTGTATTTCTTTGTGTGCAATAAAGAATTTCTATCTATCTATCTATTAATTTGTAGTTGTTAATAAAATTTCTATCACACTTTTATTTACTTACATATACAAACATGTCACGTCACTTTTCCATCTCAACCTTGATTAAACCATGGAATAATTCTATAAAGCATAACATCTCTAGGTTATCTATCAGAAATTGTGTCTCAAACTATATCTATAATAATTTAAAAATATAGTTGCAAAACATAACGCAGCAGATAAAAGTAAAACAATAATTTTGAGCAATTTGGTTGCGCTGGTGGCACGGAACGAATGGCACAAATCAATTGAGAATCGACTCGGGCGCAGCGTTAAGGTACAAAGGGTTAATGTAAATATTAAAATTTAAAATAGGCTTTAGACTTCAGGTAGTTTGAGATAAAGTATAAAGGATATAACAGAAAGGGAGTATAAAGCTGAAACACAGCGATAGTCCTCATGAAACTGAACAACTTTCCCCAAGGAATGTTCCTTAACCTCCCCATACAAATGCCCAATCAGCTGATCGAGTAAGTATGGGCGATCCAAAATTTTTATTCGAGTTACGACCCATGTTTCTTGGGGAAAGTTGTTCAGTTTCATTAGGACTATCGCTGTGTTTCGGCATTATACCCCTTTTTGTTACACCCTGTATAAGATAAGTATAGTGGGTATTTTTTCAATAAACATACATTTACAAACTAGCAAAAAACGACAGAAGAATAGAGTCTTTTCCTTCTCTGTAGGAAATAGAAAAAAATATTTATTTTATGATAACATTCAATAATATGTTTCTACATTGGCTTGGGTTGTACTGTACGCAACGTGGGATTACGTTGCGCGTAACAAGTGTTTCTAGTCATATATTTATATAGAGCAGATGCCATAAAGGCTGAAACACACCGGATGCGTATGCGTAACGTAGATGTAAGCACGGCGTAGCCACGCGCGTAGTTACGGTGTAACCCGATGTGACACCGGTCTACGCGTCACGTCGACGTGTACGTCTACGTTACGCAAGCGGTGACAGTTCCATACATTACAACTCAGAGGTACGCATCCGGTGAATTTTAGCCTTAATGCATTGTGTACGTTACGTACGTGGGATCAATCTATCTCTGACTTAAGGCAGGCTATTTATCACTCAATATATCTCTAAATACCGGAACCATTATTTCCATACAAAGTTATCCGTGTAAATAACATGACAAATCAATCAACAGAACAGACATGGGTCAGACATAACATAATAGATATTGACCTTGTAACATTGTATTATACACTTTATTATACTTAGCTAGGTACGTGAGAATGTAAATTAAATTCAGGTATCTAGGGTATCTATAGATAGGTAGGATAGCTACCTATTTCCACTCTTATTCTGTAGGAATATCGATCTGTGGCCCAAGTTTACTAATTTACAATACTATCAGTTGTGTGTCGGCAGAGTGTCAATGAGAGTGTCAATTGTATTTTTTATTAATAGATTTGCAACGCAACTAAAACTGCTAGTTACTTTTGAGTTGCATCGAAGTTTCTGCTATAGACTTCCTTAGAAAACCACACACGACGCAACTGAAACGAAACGTTTCAAACTAGTGTTGCAGTTGCGTTTTAACTGTGTTTTGGCGCTTAGTGTCAGCCATTGTTTAGCAGAATACCAAATGTGTTTAAAAGTGCCACTGTAGTCTGCCGACACACAACTGGGGTTATTTAATTAGCAGACTTGGGGCCCTGGGATAAAAGTGCCATTCATAAAAAGCGTGTTATTTAAGAAATTTAGTTTTTAAATTAAAGAAGTACTTAATAAATATACGTGTTTAAGAAATTATTGTTTAAAACAGAGTTGTAAATGACTCACTATTACCTACAAAGATATATGGACCTTGTATGAATGCCACGGTCAATGAAAGTCTACATTTATCGGCTAATATAACACACGTCTCTTGCCATTTCAATGGGGATGGTGACTACATTCAAAAATTCAAAAAATAATTAATCCGTCTTTAAGGCTATTAAAAAATATTTGAAACACATTTTTTACCTGATCAAGTACATAAATAAATACAAAGATACAGAGCATCAAAGTTACGGAGTGGGGGTATTGACGTCACTCCTAGGTTAAAATCGTACTGAGGCGTCACGTCACGAGCAACTTTAATCCAGTGTATCTTCGTCATTTTTAGTTTAAGAGAAAAAAGAAAAAATACGTGTTGAATATTTTAAAATAATCTATGTGATGGACTAAAAAAAATATTTAGTCATCATGCCCATTGAGCAGATCATATTTAACATTTCATGGTCATGAAGAGCAACGAAAACATATTATAACTTTGTTTCTGTCATGAAATGAATTAAACAAACAGATATCCCAAAACCTTCTTCAAATCTCATTAACAAACAAAACCGGAATAAGAGCTGTATAATGGGAACACCTAAAACCTATTAGTCATATAATAGTTCTTTATACAGCTGTTACTACACTATTAGCTGACAAAAGATAAACCACGCCATTATAATACCTTTCAATAGCTAATCATCCTGTGACAATCATCAGTAATAAATCATCAAAGTTGTATATTATGTTATCGATGGATTACGTCACTTTTTAGCGTGCAAAGCTTTCTAGTGATGACAATAGTCGATAAATTGGGATCTATATCGAATATTGTGACATTAATTTCGATGACAGAACGTTGCGACATGAGTTCTGATATTTGTAACGATTTGGATCTTGGATTTAGCAAATTTAATTGGTTCAAATATTAGGATTGTTAGATTTTTGCATTGATTCTAATTATTGCGTTTGTTGTCAGATGTCCTTGGCGTTGATTGGTAAAAAAAGTTTTTTTAGGCCGAGTTTGAAACAACTTTAACTAAAGACAATTAATCAATCAAATTATAGTTTCCGACAATATTTCGGAAAGTGTTTTTAACTTAAGTTTTTTTTTCTTTTTGCATAGGCTTTGTTTGCAACGATAACTTAGAAAGAGTCATAAATATTAAGCTATTCTCTCGGTATGTTTATTAAAAATTATAGCTGTTATTAAACATATAATCTGACTTATAATAAACTTAATTAACTAGTCAAACAAGCCGCCCCTTGTCATTCTCGGTGCAAAGATACCCAACACTCCAGCAGCGTTCCCGCGCTGGATCGCGATGGACAGCTTTTGCAGCAGGAATGACCCGGCAGTTTTTTTATTATATGCAAAATTACTACCTACTTCAACTGCACTCTACTTATAACCATATAGAGACTGCCTGCGACTTCGTATGCATTTCGAAAGTGTCATAACTTGGAAAATGTATAATACCTATATCTTAAAATAATAGCCTATGTATTCTGATGTCTAGCCTACAAATGTCATTAAAGTTCTAATATAAAATCAGTGAATAAAAAGTACTTTTTCCAAATAAATATTCGTCACTAACAAGTTACGGTCGACCGCAACCAGTCTATTGAAATATTAAATCTTTGCTCTGTTTCGACGGCGCCCGGTAATAACTTAACAACTGCGAAATAATAGGAAATCATAAAAATAAAGTATCTCGCTACGTGACTTTACTATGGTGGAGTTATTCAGAGTATATTTTGCAATGTGATTCATTTATATTAAAACAGAACTGTCTGTACACCGTCTGCACAATATGATTTAAGGGCGCTTATGCACTTACGGTTGCGGCGTTGCGGTTTGGCGTTTCACACGCAACCGCGTCCATGCCACTTTTTTACTCGTGACTACTTCCATTTGAAAAATCACTCATCCTATCCTAACCCTACAAATATTATAAATGTCAATATTTTTGCCGATGGATGGATGTTTGTTACTTCATTACGTAAAAACCACTGAACAGATTTTAATGAAATTTTACAATAACTTAGCTTGGACATCAGAATAACACATAGGCTATATAATTTGTAGATATTTCATGTTTTTTCAAAGATATGACGATAAACTGCGTACGAAGTCGCGGGCAGCCACTAGTAGCAAAATAAAACAAAAGAATGAGTTTTATTTTACTTATCGTTCATTAAGTTTTATATTTAACCAAAAGAAATAAAATTTTCGCAACCACAGTGTTTTCAGAACCATTATAACTTAGGTTTAAAAGATTTACTCATTACCTAGATTTTTAGCAATTAAAACTTGTTAGTCATTATAACTTAAGCTCTATAAAACATATATAAAGCTCGTTTAAAAAACCTAGAAATAATCAAGTGTCCTAGTTTTTAACAACATCATGATATTACGCAGTTTTTAAAAACGTGTTTAGTATCAATAATCGAGTTTAGTTATATAGTTTTATATGCCTATATATTTTTATTACACTTTTTAAAATAGATTTCATTTATATGATACCTTTTCTGCTTCGAACGCGGAAGAAAATCATCAATGTTATTGTTTTATGGGGTTTCTTTATAGTAATAACTATTATTTTAAAAGGTAGCATGGTAAATTGGCGCATGTGTACAATTTTATTCGAGTTTAGAATGAGATTACCATCGGTAAAGTTGCAATGTAGCAAATCTTAATCCTAATAATATTATAAATGTCAATGGTTGTGCTGATGGATGGATGGATGTTTGTTACTTCATCACGTAAAAACTACTGAACAGATTTTGATGAAACTTGGCAATATTGTAGCTTGCACATCAGAATAATACATAGGCTATATTATTTTGAGATATCATGATTATTTTTCAAGATATGACGATAAATACGTACGAAGTCGCGGGCAGCCACTAGTAACTTTATAAACAAGGAGTGGTCATTTTAAAATGGCAGTCATTGAAATTGTTTTCCGTTTTACGCAGTCAGGTCAATGACTTAATACTTATTGGTTGCTATACTTTGTTGTTACGCTTGTCAATGATATAATCATGTTCAAAATTTTAGGAGCAATTCGATGCAGAAGCTGTATGATGCGTTTCAGTCAACTCTGTAGACATTGGTACATAAAAATACACATCCATACATATTGTTTCATTCGTATATAAAAGAGCCAGGTTCTTATCGCTAGTGCGTCCGCCATTAAGACCTATTTTGTGCTCATGATTTGACCTCTCAACCTTTCCTTTAATTATGTTTCTCAAGAAACCATCATGTTGCATCAAGTGCCGTATCTTTCCTCTTCTGTTTTCGATGGGTGGACAAGCGCTTTAAGGTCTATAGGGTAAACAATTCGTCGTCATGACAACGTGTCCGGTTGTCATGACGACGAATTGTTTTCTTTCCTGACGGGCCACAGCCCGGACACGTCCCAGGCACGGCCCGGATCTGTCTAGATAGACCTTTATCCATATAGGTACATTTAAAATATACGATTCTGTGTAAGTAATAAGTAAAAATGGTAATGTTAGAGAACCACTATAAAACTATATAAAAACTATGTAAGAACTACTATAAAACTATAATTGAAATCTCCATTACAATTCGCGTAGATACCTCCGCAAATAAAATCATACATTTATAGAATAAAACGGTACTTTCACTGAATACATAATTCACATTTGATGAGATCATACGAGTTATTACTTCCGACGATGGTCTCTGACATCTCGTGAAAATAGTAAAAGATTTCTTGTATCTTTTCATTTAGAATTAACAAGGAGTTTTGTATGCTGTACAGCATTGGTTACGAAATAAATACCTACTCGTAAAATTGATAAAAAGCTCTTACTAAATAGGTACCTACATATGTACTATATACATCTAGTAAGAGCCTTAAAGTATCTACTATCCTATAGTAGGTCGTTCCTGTGGAACTATTGCAAAGGCTTATGATCAGCAGTGGGCAGTAGGCAAAAATGATGATGATGAGGTATTTTACCAATTTGTATCGTTTCCTTTTTTAATGGTCTAAAATAAAAGAGGTGTCAGGCGCATACGCATCTGAGGTTACGGCGGCGGCGCGGTAAGTACTGGTTTGACGTATGATATTAAAAAAAAACGCAAACCACTGAGGCTATGCCGCAGTTTTGACGCAGTTTCATAACAACTACAGGATACCAACTAGTACCCTAAGGTTGTCTGAAAGATATTGCTACCTAGCAATAAGGCCGCCTGTTGCTTCTTATATTCTTGTTTGTGTCTGTACCTACCTTATATCTTTGTGTGCAATAAAGAATATTTGTATTGTATTGTATTGTTAGTACAAGTTTACAACTGCAAGTGAAGTGCCTAAACCCCATGTCAGGGGTCTCCAAATATCGGTCATTAATACACGTACGAGTGCATAAATAGTAATTACAGGGCGATGTCCGTTCAGTACCGACAGCTGGACGTTACGTCATACGGTTATGGGACTCTTATGAGATGGTTACCTGCACCGGTAATGCCTGCTAATGTAGTAAGTCTGAGGTTTTAGTCAGCGGAAAGTTTTCATAAAGGATTTTATAAGAACCTTTTATCATAGTACCTGGTCTATTTTAATTTCTAATAACTAGGTCACGGAAGACTTATACAACAAAAACTTGTCACGAGAGATTTACATGCTTTTTTGTAAGAATACTGTATATTTATAGAATTGAGAGTCATAAAGAATTCATCATCATTAACATTTCAGCCTATAGCTGAGTAAAGGCCACTATAATGTTTCTCCAGTGCAATCGGTTCATTGCCAGCATCCAATGAAACCCCGCGGTTTTAAAAAAAAATTATTAAACCCTATTACTCCTAAGTTAATGCTTTATTTATAAGACTTGTAATTACACTATGTCTCAGAATGGACTAAAACTAGCGAAGCATCTAAACATGACAACAAATTCACATTTTTATTGGGCAAAAAGATTCTCCCACGAAAAATATTGCGAAAACCGTGAAGCAAAAGTAACAACCACTAACCAGAACTAAACCAAACAGAAATCGGCATAAACTTGTTAAGTTTGCAATAATGTATTGCAATTATTAACGCCGTGGGCTCGGCTGACCGGTTCCCCATGTGTTACCTACGATTTAGTCACCAGCACACATAGATTTAATCAACTAGTCTTATAAGAGTCGTATATGAGTACCGGCATCTCCACAAGTCCGATATTCAGTGGTCTGTTCTATATTGGCAGTACAGTGTCGATAGGAGATTATTACAAAAATACATACTCTTTCCCATGGGATTCAATAAGGCTTCTTTTACTCGATTGTCACTCATTTACCGATTCTTAAACGAAGCAAAATGTAACATTCTAAATAACAATTAACGATCCAACGTAATTATAGTTAAAAAAGTGTGCATCTTTACGCCTAAAGACGCCTCTTTGGATCCTACAAAATCTCACTCAAACATACGAGTAGTCTTAAATTCAGTCGTAAGCAACAAGGTTTATACATATACCTTATTTCATTATTCCTCAGGTCACCCATATACCTTAGATGTCGTAAAGATTGACCTGTTCTTATCTGTACTCTGTCTGTAAAGCGTCACACATGGGTAGTCCATGCCCCACGTGTCGGCCTGTCTAGTATTTATCTGTACGAGATATGCCGGAACGAGCTACGAATCAGGTTGTGCTTTATGGGTTCGAGAAGTAAACGTATGTGTACACGTTTTAATTTTAGATTTGCGTAATTTTGTATAATTGGGGTTAACTTTTTTGAAGAAAGTAGCTTAAATGTTAAATCTGGTCATTGGAATTGCTTTTTTATAATGTTTTTTTATGGTAGCCATCATTTTTGTTGTGTAGTATCAGGTGCTCAAACGGACCGCACAAAATGGAGCAGACTGGCGAAGTCTCCACTGACAAGGGCGACGCTCTTAAATATAAGGGTTTAGGAGTATTTTTGTATTGTATTTTTGACTTTCGTTGATGAATAACGGTATGCGGTAAAATCTAATTAGATTTATGTCGTAGGTACTGTTTTAGTTTTAACTTCGTAAATATGATACCTACTTTGCAAATATTTTTTCTCCGACATTTGGAATATTAAAAGCTTATTATCTTGTCTTTATACCCAAAAAATGTTCAAAAGTTTTTAAATCTCAAGCCAATAAAAACCGCATATTCCTTGAACAATACCCTTCCATATTTCTATGAGAATTTCCCCCGAAACAGCTATATTTAGAGTTGAAACCTCATAATTTGGCCGCTTACATAAACGATTGCCCAACGCCATTGTTGTTGTAAAGTATATCAAAGCGTTGCGTGTAAACCTTAATCCACATTATTGTAGATAATTTGCGAGACAAAATAATTCGGGTTTGGATGTGTTGTTTATCACACGAAGGGTTATATACCTAGTGAAGAAATTCATAAAAGTTCTTAATAATTCTTTGACGAGTGTCAGTGAACTACTAAGGTATCTGAGTAGTTAAATTGATTTCATGATATGCGAAATTAATAAATAACTTCGCATACAAAACTGATGAATGAAGTGAAGGAAGTTTATTTGTGTCGTAGCAAGTGGAGGGAAGTGGTCTCTGTCTACCCTAATGGGAGAGAGGCGTGACAGATAATATCTGTCTACATATTATGTATGTATAGAATTTAAATCATAGAACCTCTCTCATAAAAATCTCTGATTAACCTTAAAAATAATTGGACTGCTCTCAGACACTATATGGTTTCAGTAGGTAAATAGGTAGGTAGAGATATTTATCGAATAGATAGTACATAATAGGAAATTTAAAAAGCACTATCTTTCCTTATCATAGAGAATACAATATATATTTATATAAATTATAATATTTATGTATGTGTATTTATCGAATATATATGTGTAGGGTTATACTTATATATTTATTGTTTATTGTAGGTTGTGTTGTAGGTTAAGTTCATGCTATCACTTCTCTCTCTGTGGGGTCTGCAGGAAGAAATTTCTCTTAGAAATATGCTGTACCTTTTGTATAACTTCTCTTTTTTTCTTTCTCTATGTATGATCATCTTAAAGTTTAGAAGTTTAGAAAACATACATTTAATTGTAAGCCGCATCCTCGGTCCGTAGGTTATCCGTTTTTATAGCTCTCGTATCTATTGTTGTACTAGATATAGGTATATACATTGTAGTGTATAGTACCTCAGATAGTAGTATTATAGTACTCTCAGTTGGGAAACGACGTATAATTGTAGTGTTGTCGTTGTAATTAAGGAACTTTGTTACATACGCCGCCGGTATTTGTTGTCGAAAGATATGATTTTAAAGAAAGATTGTGTTTTATGAGTGTCTACTGGAAGGTTCTTAAGTTTTGATGAGTTATAGTATAAGATTTTTTCTTATTTTTTTTCTTTTATATTTGACAACTACCATTAAGGATTCAGGTCTTAGAAACCAGACCATTAATTTATTTAAAAAAGTCTCTGCCAATGTCTAGTTTACATTATTTTACAATTAATAAAAGCAGCATTATGTTATGACGACGTTTTTTTTTAATTGCAACTACTAATGTGGATTCCGCTGATGTCAAGTTACCTACATACATTTAATTTATAAAGACATTTTAAATTGAATCGAACAGAGAACTGAATAAAAGTGTTTTTCAAACATGTCCAAGCTTTGCGAATAAAAAAAAACACACATAATTTTGTAATTTTTTTTATAACTAGTGCGGTGCCAAAATACTTGGAAAAAACGCAATTTATCGAGTTCAAAAATAATATCTCAAATGCACTATTCGAGGTTATCTTTAAATAAAATCATGAGTCATAACTTCCACGTTAAAAAGGCGGGAAACCATAGACACAATACAATTATGCAGATTATAAAATGTATTGCAAAATGAAAGGCGTTAAAGTACGAGGTCGAAATCTTCCTATAATGGTAATGGCTGTATAGATAAAGTGCTCTGTGCCTAACTGCTCACGATTTTATTATAAAGTTAGTAATTTTAAAGTTTTTATTATTGTACGCTTTAATTAGCGTTCTAGTTTCATTATGTACTTACTATGTAATTACGGTTGTATGAATGAAATTTCAAATATTTTTATTTCGTTTTTTAAACACGGAAATAATGTTATAAATTTTTTTAAATTAAGTTTTTTCATAGAAAGGTTAGATTTTTTGTTGATATTTTACTTATAGTTTATTATTTAAAAATCTGTATTAAAATAAAATAAAACAAAAAATATTCCTACCTTATCACCTCACACGCAACAAAATAACACTTTAAAAACTTTAAAAAAAATCCGCACAATATTTCCCGAGCGTAAATTCGCACGCAAATTATGCGTTGCGCGTGCGCGTGTACCGTGCGCACTGCAATGTCTGCGACTGTTAGATTGTAACCGTAGAAGTTGTGGCCGAAACTTCGATGGGAGGCTTTGAGGGTTAAATTGGTTACAATTAGAAGTAGCTCGGAGTTTCTGTAAGTAGGTAATTGCTTGTGTGAGCGTGAATGATTTCTGCTATAGCGCTGAATGGCTGTAAAAAGGGGTAAAGGATGTTTATATAAATTAATCTAGCTAGGATGTGAGGTGCGATGTGATATCCATAGAAAGGTATTACCTTTCACATCCCAGAAAAAAAAAAAGAATAGTAGAAAATCTATTTTGTCTGGGTTTATAATGGGTCAGTGGGATGTGAGAGGTTCTATCGATTGACGTAAGTTTCATCAGTGGCCGCCAACTTTTTTTTTCTCCATACTAGCTTGAATAGGGGATGTTGAGTGTATTTGATACCGAAATTTTTACTATACCAGGCTCCATACAAATATGTTAGATGCCATTTAAACATATTAATTAAATTAAAAAAATTCATGTCATTTTAATTTATAAGAATACTATTTAAATTAATTTAGTCAGTAATGCGATTTCATTGTTTTATTTTTCCTATAACTTTGTTTATCAATTAAAAAGACAGAAACATGAAGTTATTAAAGAATTTGTATGAACCTGAAAATAAAAGAGTCATATTTCAAAACACTTTTATCCAGTAGCACAAATCTTCGAGTGTTGCGTATTTTCCGCTATTTGCGATATCGATGGTTTTATTGTTAAAATCGTGGCGAAATTAATTACTCAATGATAGTTAACCTTTAGGTCATATTTTATGCGTTTTACCGATTTGAATTTTGCGTGGGTAAAGGATTTTTTTTATTTTGCTTACATCAGTTTTTATGGTGTGTGGTATAACTAAGCCTAGATTTAGAATTGTGTTACAAAATTATTAATTTTTATGTATTTCGTAGAAAGAAAGAAAATAAAAAGGTAAGCCTATATATTTTTTTGTATGTTAGGATGTAGATTGTATGTATAAGAATTGAACCTTAAAAGCTTACTTATTGCATTTTTGTTGTAAATAGAATAACTATTTGCATTTTGCAATATAATGTTTTTTTTAATACTTAATATTTAATTTGGCCCAGCAGCGAGACTCTAACGGCTAGATTAGATTTAATTTAAATATATAAATATAATAAGCCCATTTTTTTTCCTGTGGAAATCGATAGAAAATTCTATCGATAACATTCATCCCAACACTATCCCAGCTAAATTTTAAAACAAAAGCGCGTTACGCACAACCCGAGCGCGACGTTCAAAAAGTGCAGTTTGATACAAAAAACGCGATAAAAACTACAATTATGTAAGTAATTAAAGTAATTCGGTAAAAAGAGGACCTTCGCCTTGAGTGCCGCCGCTACTAGACTGAAACATGGTTTATACAGGGTGCTTATCACGATTGCATTCAGGAGAGTAGCCAGCTTTGGGCTCAGGGTGGGGCAGCAGTCAACCTATCCCCCGGGGGAGGGCGGGGGCCCTCCGATATTTTGTACCTTGAGCCGTTAATCTCAAACTTGTTAATCTCTTAATTTGAGAGGTTTATATTTTCAGGTACAGAAAATAAACATTCACACACAGGACAGATTTTATAGTTTTATTTATGAGAGCCTGGGCCCAGGGTGGGGCAAGTGCCCCAGCTTGCCCCAGTGTGGCTACGCCCATGATTGCATTTAAATACTGTTGGCAGGTACTGGCGTACAACAGAACTGGGGCCCAGTTTATTAATTTACAATATTCGTAGTTGTGTGACACATTTGGTCGCAATCAGTGTAAGCCATTGTTTAGCAGAATACCAAATGTGTCAAAAATTGCACTTGACACTCTGCCGACACACAACTGAGGCTATTTTAAATTCGCAGACTTGGGGGCCTGGATGGAGAGCAAGGAGGCCTTTGGGACATGATGGGCTCAAATGGGCTGATTGTAACTGTAATGTTGTATTATTAGATAGATACCAATACTTGATGACATCGATTCGTAGGTTTTTTACCCGACTACGGCAAAGCCAAAAGGAAGGGTAATGTTTTTGGCAGTCTATGTATGTATGTATGTTTGTATGTATGTATGTATGTATGTATGTTCCACCGTAGCGTCTAAACTACTGAACCGATTTTAATGAATGAGGTGTCAAAAGATTCGTAATAATACGGCGGGTGACATAGGATACCTAATTTTATAATAAATTCAATACTTTGCCCACTAGTGGGCAAGAAGTCACGATTAAAAAAATAAAAGTTTGCAAATGGTGTTGTGTGGGATATCAAAATCAAGAGCTCAGCGAGTACATTCCAAAAATATATAATGTCACTAGGTATTGCGCACGGATTTGCTTATAAACTAGTGGACAAGAATACGCTGCGAAAAATATTAAATTTTGTAAAGTATAAATATCAAATGAAAGGGCTCAGTGAGTACATTCCAAATATAATATATACCACTAGGTTTAGCACGCGGTTTTACTTGTAAACATGTGTTTTAACGTCTTGTCTTTTCTATCTAAATCACTTCGAAATTACTGATTACTTACCTACAGCTTGCCAAATCAGGCCTTTTCAGAATTATGTTGATTGTTTTGACTAGTTTTAAGCTAAATTACCTACAACTTTTACTACGGAACCAACTTTGTTGGCATCCAAAAATTTTCGGGCCCTCAATAGGTACATTTTGCACGCGTAACTTGTACGAAAAAGCAAACATTTTTGGACGCTGACAAAGTTATCCCATATTCAAAGTTGTTTATTATCATGAGTTCAAGTAGTGATGTCAATTTGTAAACCGTGTCTTAAAAGGGAAGTTTGAAATAAAATAAAAAACACTTCTTGAAGTCTTCTGTGAACAAAGCGAGCAGAGTGTAGGGGGTTTGGGGGGCGCAGCCCTCAGCCAAAATTAAACAAAATACTTCTTGAACATTACTGTGAACAAAGTAGATTCTGTGTGGGGGGTTTGGGGGGCGTAGCCCCCCGCCAAAGTAAACAAAAAACTTCTAGAAGTGGACAAAGTAGTCCCTGTATGGGGGGTTTGAGGGGCGTAGCCCCTGTCAACATAAAACAAAACACTTCTTGAACTCTTCTGTGAACAAAGCTGGCATCGTGTAGGGGGTTTGGGGGGCGCAGCCCGCCGCCAAAATTAAACAAAATACTTCTAGAAGTGGACAAAGAAGTCTCTGTGAGGGGGGCTTGGGGGGCATAGCCCCCCGTCAATATAAAACAAAACACTTCTTGAACTCTTCTGTGAACAAAGCGGGCATTGTGTAGGGGGTTTGGGGGGTGCAGACCCCCGCCAAAATAAAATAAAAATACTTCTTGAACATTACTGTAGACAAAGTAGACTCTGCGTAGGGGGGTGTGGGGGGCGCAGCCCCCCGCTCAATAAAGAAACAAATATCTTAAAGATACACTCGCATATTAGACAAAGTTATCAGTATGTTGGGGGGCTTTAGGGGCGCAGCGCTCGCTGAAATAAAATAAAAGGCATCTTTAATCCACACGCATACGTAAAGAGAGCTATCTAAAACGAATTATACAATACGCTGCTTACTACGGACAAGGATTGCGTTGAGTGTAGTTTTTTAGTGTTAGGTATGTATGCTTTAAATAAATTTGCAATATTTTAGGATTGCTACCCTATATTAACACGTTGCATTCTGTCCATCTCGAAAACTAACTGAGGTGTAGATGACTCTCTAACAAATGTACGAGAAATCGCGGATGACCGCTAATACAATATGTTTAGATGAAAAGACAGATTGGAAATGTAACATGGAGTTTGAGCAGTTGTCATATAATTCAATGTGTTTGTAGAGTTCTGCAGTAGGTATTTACGTAGTTATCACTGGTTTAACTAAAAAGTGTGAAATAAAAAATAAGTTCTAAAAACTAAAACCCGCCTACGGTAAACTTGCGATCTTAAAAGTAAGAAATAAGAAATAAATCTTGTCTTCTTAACTACCCCATAAATGCTCAGACGTAGCGATTTTCAGAGGATAGCCGTGGTCGTATGCCTCCATATATAATTGGTTGCCTGCAAGAAATTGATACTTACATTACACAGGTAGGTCATACAGTATCCGACATTGCACGGTAATTAAGATCAAGGCACAGAGGCATACGACCACGGCTATCCTCTGAAAATCGCTACGTCTGTGCATTTATGGGGTAGTTAAGAAGACAAGATTTATTTCTTATTTCTTACTTTTAAGATCGCAAGTTTACCGTAGGCGGGTTTTAGTTTTTAGAACTTATTTTTTTTTACTTTTATTAAAGTAAGGTGTTTGTTTCTGTATTTAGAACCACCATAAAAATTATCGGTTTTTAATAAAACACCTTATACTTTGTAGTATAGTCACAGAATTTTACACCCTGTATTCATTATAAGTTAGATATTCAGTTTTTTCTGAAGGCCTAAGATGAACTGATAAAAAAAGAAACTGCAACAATCTTGAACGTTTTTTATTATTTATTTAAATAACGAAGGTGAAAGGTAATAGCTTCGTATCTTTGAATATTAATGTACTGTAAATATAAGATCTACATAGATTAGATCTTTTCTAGGAATTATATTTTTAGGCTCTTTCGCAATGTTTTTGCCCCGAAAAATATATACGGTGACGGATGGATGCAGGTCTCGTTGTATGCAACTGGCATGGAGAATCATTGAAGAGCTCAGCTGGGTGCAGATAGGCTGAAATGATGTTGTTGATGATGATAAAACACGTTACGTGTATTTTATTAAATTCCAGTTGAAAATAAAGCAGTTAAGTTTAATCATCAAAAATCTTGTCACCTCGAATTTTTTTTTTTAACTCCCTCTACAAACACCAAATTAACGATTGACTTTATCAGATCAGATTCTAAATAACCTGAATATTAAAGTAATATTTCGTAACATTAAAAATCTTCGTCAAGTAACAGACACCAACATCGGAATCAAATCCAAAAAGTTTCCCAACCAAGTGTAAACCTAAACCGAAATTATGTAAACAGACGTTACGCCATTTTGGACAATGAGAGATAGGTATTATGATCTTGATCGGAAACTAGGCTGATGTGAAGGAAGCTCATGTTTTTATTATAAAGTTTAATAAGTCGGCTTTATTTAGTTTATTTTTTGATATTTATAATATTAGTAAAAGTTGGCGGGACGAGCTGGACACTTTTTTAAATACCTGGGCAGAGGTAGCTCGAGATAGAAAATAATGACAGATGAGGACAAAGGTCTTTGCTTAAATTTCTAGACAACATAAGTAGGATGTCAATATTTGTGGCGATGAATGAATGGATAGGTGAACGAGTATGTATGTATGGATGTATCTACGATACGAAATTTACAATATTGTAGTTTGCCCATCAGAGTAACTCATAGGCTATGTAAGGATTAGAGATGCGCCGAATACCTATTCGTTTACTATTCGGCATTCGGCATATTTGGCACCTCAACCGAATTTTCGTATTTGGCCGAATATTTGGTTAAAATGACCGTTTATTTTATTTAGTAATAATTTGCTTGATAAAACAAGATATTGACCTCATATTAAATTATTTTAAACCAAGGAACAGTCAATCTTATATCCTCATTTTCACATCTAGGTATTACAAGAGTTATTAGGAGATGATAAAATAAAGAACTTAAAGATTGAATTTAGAAACCTAGACATTCTGTTCTATCTAGTGACAGTCAAAGGCGCTTTTCTTTATAAACTTTACCTTTGTTGTATCAAAATTAGTGTGAAAGAACAACCGAATAATTCGGCTGAACTATTCGGTTCGGTAGGGTTTTAAACCGAATTGTATTCGGTATTCGTTATTCGGCAAAATCCATATTCGGCGCATCTCTAGTAAAGATATTATGTTTTTCAAGATATGACGATAAATGAGTACCTACTTACTTACGAAGTCGCGGGCAGCGTTTAGTAGCCTAAAATAAGATGACCGAAGAAGGAAAAGTAGAAGTCAATGATTATTTAACCTTGAATTAAGATCACCTAGTAGGTATTATATTTCAGCAAATACTTGTCCCTTACGACATCCAAGTAGAGTACTAAACAAGTTCATTTTTAAATTGCGAAAGATAGTTATAAAAGAACGCCGATATAGAATTGTTTAATTACTTATAAAATTCGCAAAAATGGCTTTAAAATGCCTTAAAACTTTTATCGCCTTTTATTTTAAGTGAAATAAATTTATATTAATACAGTTTGTTTAATATCTTCATAAATCAAGGTATAAAATATATTGAGTATGAGATTTATTGACTGTAAGGTCGGTTTTTAGCTTACATAGTTTGCAACATGTTTTTCTTACTGTTTTACTTTTGTTGATCCATGTTTCTTGACAAAAGAGGTTTAGATTAGACATCCCGATTTTTTAATTTGTTTACATACATACATACATATCTATCACACCTCTTTCCCATCGATCGAGGTAGACACATACCACTTCCCTCCAGTTGCTACGATCTGAACACAATTCTTTAGCTACATCCACATTCATCAATCACCTCATATATGCACATAATTTATTTAGGTAAATGTTTAAATAGGTAGGTACGAGTATTCTACTAAAATTAGAAATGTCAATGTTTGTATCGATGGATGATGGATGGAAGGATGTTTGTTTGTTACTTTTTCACGCAAGATGAAAGGAAATATTGTTGCTTATTATTAGAATAACACAAAAGCATCCAAGATATGACGTAAAATGCGCACGAAGTCGCGGGCAGCCTCTTATGTAGGTAGGTACCTAATAGCTATAAATAAATCAAGACTAACAACCTTATAATTATTAATCAAGCACCTCAATTACTAAGATACAACTTTAATTACACTGGTTTATAAACCCGTACTAAAAGCCCCAACTGATAAGAAGCTAGCGTGTGATAACAGATGTAGATGTGCTGTTAGTACGACGCAGGCGCGGCGGCAACTTTCCATTGCTTGCGTCATAGCACTGCGTCACATGTGTGGATATGTGCGAGCTGGATGCAAAGGTTAGGTTTATAAAGATCGTTTAGGTAAGTTAGATGCTGGTTGGTATCACCTAGGTACCTGTATCGTTGGATATCTAGATTTTGCGAGATAGATTCAATCAATGGTTCAATACAAAAACAACAACAACAATAAACTAATTTTGTTTTTTTACTTAAAGTAGCTACCTATCAGTATATTAAGTATTTTATAGGAGACAGTAGAGACAATTTTCGCCAAATTGGTCACAGAGTATGTTATATTAATTTATGTTGCGACATTGTTTTTGACTCCATTTTTAGTCATGTTATCCGAGTATTGACTTACTAGTCGCTTGTGACAACCACACAACTATAAAACCCCACTTTTTAAATGACCATCTGTCAGCACCATTAATTTTCAGACAGGTTATAAAAAAGTTTCCCACTAGTAACCTTTAAAAATAAGTCCTAAGTTTAGAACTTGCGCAAATACTTACATTTTAATAAATGTCATGGAGATCGACTTACATTGCTTGTATTTAGTCTATTATATGTCGCTTACAACTAATATGTAAATAAACATACTGGGTGTAACAGAAAGGGGGTATAAAGCCAAAACACAGCGATAGTCCTCATGAAACTGAACAACTTTCTCCAAGGAACTTGGGTTCTAACTCGAAAAAATAAATTCGCCTCCCCATACAAAATGTCCGATCGACTAAGTATGGGCAATCCAAAAAAAATTTTGAGTTATGACTTCTGTTCCTTGGAGAAAGTTGTTCAGTTTCATAAGGACTATCGCTGTGTTTTGGCTTTATATCCCCTTTCTGTTAAACCCTGTATTTATTCCTAAAACATTGCATTACATTAAATGGAGTTAGGAAGGAAAACAAAATGAAGTATAGAATTAAAGAAAAAGAAAGAAGGAAGAAGAGTAGGAAGTAGAGTTATGTTTGTATCGTAGCAAGAGGAGGGAAGTGGTCTCTGTCTACCTCAACGGGAAAGAGGCGTGACGGATATGTATGTATGTACCTATGTACTAGGATTACATAGGTACGGGTAAGATGTTTTTTTTTGTAGGATTTATCAAAGATACAAAATCCGTTTATCCTAAACCATACTTATGAATTTGTCTCATATTGTAACAGTTTAATCATACTGAACCTAACCTAACATACCTCAGTAATTATTTCAAAAATACACTCTAATTACTTACCTTTAAATACCAATTAAGTTTGCTCCAAATAATCTTGTATGTAGGTATTTAATTGTGCGTCGTGACAGTCGCAAGACATCGGTCCGGTTCCCACGACACCACTTTCTGTTTCTACTAGACAGTACGCAAGAGATTATTTGAGACCGCATCAGCAAGAGTCTTTATACAAATGGAGTCTCTAGTGAATTATAAACTAGTGTAGAGTAGGTACTTACAGTGACAAGAGATTATTTGAGACTGCAACGGTAGGTGTCTTTATACAAATGGAGTCTCTAGTGGATTATAAACTGGAGGAGAGTAGGTACTTACAGTGACAATAGATTATTTGAGACCAAATCAATGCGCGCTTCCATACAATGGAGTCTCTAGTTGATTCTTGTAAGTGGCAGACTGGTGTGTAAGCTCATGGCGGTAATGTTGGGACTTTTTATTGTCCTACTCACATTCTATTTGTGTGTACCTAGGTCATCCTAGGTGCAATAACATACAGCCTATGTCCATGCTAAAGTACAATAAGCACCAAAACACACGGTGAAACTCAAATGCAACGCAACTGAAACTGCTAGTTACTTTTGAGTTACATTTGCGTTTCACCATGTGTTCTGGGTCTAAATATACGCGGTATACGTGAACCAGTTGTTGCAAGCAACCGATAATTTCGCGCTCCCATTCTATGTTTCCGTAGTGTAGTGGTTATCACGTGTGCTTCACACGCACAAGGTCCCCGGTTCGATCCCGGGCGGAAACAATCCTTCTTAAAGTGCATTCATTTTAATCTTTTTTTTCTTTCTTTAACTATTTTTTTTGTATATTTGCTTTCAACGGTTTCTATTAGGTTTCTTACCATATTAGAAAGGCGGAAAATTACAAATATTTTCTGAAAGTATGAAATATGCAATGTCTTCTATAAGTTAATATTAGAGGAGAGGTGTTACTAATCATGGAGGTGGAGAGAGGCCTTTGCCCAGCAGTGGGACACTGATGGTTAGATAAGATAAGATGTAAAAGTTACTACAATACCGCCTAGATTATACAAAGTAATTTATATACTTACTCTAAAAGCCTATAAAGAGATTTTTATACAAATACCTAAAACTATTTAAAAGTAAAGTACATAATGTAGTTTATTCCTTATCTAGACGGGTACACAAAAAAAGTCAACATTTTTAAAAGTGCCTGCAAAAATATTTTAAAGTCAATTGCGTTAAAAATTGTGTTGCTATAATTTTTGAACAGGCGTTTAGTACATTAGCTTGGCTTCAATCAATGACTCTTTGTTAAGCTATTTCTAACAAAAAACTAACTGATTTAATAGATTAATTAAAGAGTTTACGTGAAAAATACAATAACAATGTCATAAATTATAGAAATACCGCTACATAGCATGCGTAACTTCGTTTTTTTTTAAGAAACGAGGCAAATAGGTAATAAATCACATACTCTTCATAAGGTAAGAATAATCTACTAATAAAATAAATTAATACTTAAGGGATGTTAAACATTATTATTAAGCTGAATTTCAATATACAAGTTAGTAATTTGATTTATTCTTATTAGACCTAAGTGGTTCATTCTTTCTTTTATAAATAACTAGAAGCTGCCCGCAACTTCGTACGCATCTATCGTCATATCTTGAAAAACTTACATGATATCTTAAAATTATAATATAGCCTATGTGTTATTTTGATGTTTAAGCAACAATATTACCCAGTTGGTAGAACGCTTGCCTCGAACTCCGAGGGCGCGGGTTCGAATCCTGGTGCGGGCACGTACCTCTGAGTTTATTTCTCATGTACGGATCAATTTATTCGATTACCACTTGCTAACGGTGAAGGAAAACATCGTGAGGAAACCTGCATACACCAAAGAAGAAATTCTAAGGTGTATGTGAAATCCGCCAACCCGCACTTGGCCAGCGTGGTGGATTACGGCCTAATCACTCTCTGTATGAGAGTAGGCTCGTGCCCCTCGCTGGGGACATATATGGGCTGATAACGATACGATTATTCAGTAAAAAAAGACCCCAAGAGAAGAATAAGAGAGTAGGTACCCGACGGGCATGTATAAGGCGACTGATGAGTGTGGTTGAAGCGAAAGAGGTCTGTTTGGATCATAGCAAGTGGAAGCAAGTGGTCTCTGCCTAGCCCCATTGGGAGAGAGGCGTGACGGATATGTGTTTATGTATGTAGTAGTTTTTGCGTGAATGAGTAACAAACATCCATCCATCGGCACAAACATTGACATTTATGATATTATTAGTATAGGATAGGATGTTGATTCGTCAAAATTATATTTATACTACACTGCATATTATTTTCCACTTAATTAACTTTATTCGGATGAAAATATGCACTTATGTACTAGTAAGGTTTTGCTGTTAGCATCCGATTGCTAGATTTAATACTAAATTGTGTCTGTATCATAGATAACGTTTATTACTTTTTATCTACAAGCTATCAATATTATTAACTATCATTTTATCAAGTATTTTTGCTATGTTTTGCTTTTTTATCTTTTAATAAATTCGGAAAGTTTTATACTTGGCATTTTTGTGCTTTCCGACTTATTTTCAGTTTGCCGTGTCATGATAGCAAGTTGTCCCCAAAATTTTTATTAAGTTGTACGTAAATCCTATATAATCTCTTACAGAGTCATCTATCATAGACCAGAGTGGAATGTATCGGAAAATAGTTACCAATTACTAGGACAGACCTCAGTTACTTCTAGATCTTAGCACTTAGCACTACTCTTTGTGGCTACAATTTATAAATACGTATTTTAAAAGTATAACTAGATAATACGCTATTGTGTCTGAACAATAGGTAATCAAAAAATTTTTTACTCATTAACACTTTTTTCGTATTTTTTACGTTAATTCAATTTCTAAGTGGTTTAATAGTATTCATTTAAAATCTAGATTATATTTAGTTGAATCTAGGATATCTAGGATCAAGGATCAAGGTACGTTTATTCACTTTTTTCAATACTAATGTAGGTATTTATTAAAAGTTTTTCCGTCGATCGGAGTTAAATAATGGAAAATTCTAAGGTCGCTATGTAATTGTAAAATCGTTCTGCCTTGTCAAAGATGTAATTGCACGGAAGCAAATTATATTTAATGCTTCGTTATTGTCTATAGTTAAGAGTTATAATGAGTCGAGATTCATCTTATTACTTTAATACACAGCGACTCAATAATGGTTTACGTATGACGTGGGTCTCAATCACATTTTATATACTTATACGTAATTAATGGTATCTACCTACCTACACACCAAAGCCGCCGGCTTTCTTGACAGCTGCCATTCGTATGACGTAAAGCCACCGGCCTAGCCTGGCGGCATGCCGGAGGCTTTGGTGTGTAGATAGCATGAGATTCGTAATTGAAAAGGAAGGGTGTAACGGCTGATTCAATGTTGAAAATGCTATAGACACGCATCTCATCGACGTCTTTAAATAAAAAATGGCTATGAATAAAAGTATCTAGTTCAAGTAGCAGCTAAGTACCACTCTACCACAGCCAAGAAACCATTAACCCTAGGAAACGTATCACTGAAGATATAAATACTTAGATAAATTATTAGTTTTAAAATCCCATGCTCTAGGCGTTTAAGTTGTTACTCTAGCTGGCCTTGTACGAGATTCGTGTCCATATTATACTTATGGTTTATTTATTTAATAAAGTAATTACGTAAAGTGCTTATTAGTTTAATATTTTACTCACAGATACATAAGATAATGTATGTATCGTGTACTTGTCTGATAAATGCATACATAAATATCACATACATATATGTTATGCCTCATGTTGGCAACACCAACAAAGATAGTCTATAATTTTTGTCTATGGAAAGTTGTACTTCAATACAATACAATACAAATATTCTTTATTGCACAAAAGATATAAGGTACAGACACAAACAAGAATATAAGAAGCAACAGGCGGCCTTACATCCTTCTTCCTTTACTTCCTGTTTTATACTTCAAATTAACTACTTACCAACTTGGACTCGACCGACCTATAGTGTTCTCTATTGTTATTTAATATAACCGTGCCAATATAGTTACTTCACACCATAATCAGTGCAGTTTCTCTTCTATTCTTCGCTCCTTCTACTACACAATACGAGCCACCTCAACACCTCATTCCCATCGAGGTAGACAGAGACAACTTCCCTCCACTTGCTACGATCTAAACTCACTTCTTTTCTTTTATCCACTATTATAGTCAAATATCTAACGATAATCTTGTAGTACTTGTATCATGAAAATCAATGTATAATTCAAAATTTAAATGACCGCCTATCCGCCAAATCAGTGGCATAACTTTTATAAGTACAACTCGTATCTTCAAGAAAGTTTATATTTCGTCGGGTTATACACTAAAGTCATTATGACAATAATTTCATCTGGAACTGGTATTCGAAACTATCTTTATTTCGAAGGCACTTAAAATATCTGTTAATGTTATTTTGTAAAAACTAACGCTAGACTCGCAAAGTAGCAGTTTTATCCAGAGAAGAATCTCTAACAAGAAACTTTGGTTCAATGCTCCATCTATTAAATACTCTAATTTCCTTCCAGAGCCATCATGTCAATAGTAAAAGAGTTTCCAGTGGAGAAGGAGTATGAGAAGCATCCAGACATCAGCCGCGAAGATATCCAGAAGTTAAGAGAGTGGTTGAATACACAGCCGCATCTACCAGGAGACTATCTTACTGGTAAATACTTTATTTATCTTTCTTTTTCAATCTGGTAGTATAATAATGAAAATGGTTTGTTTTGTCGTCACCTCTATGAAAGAAACACTTTAACTGAACCTAAGAAGAATGATGGATTTATTTCTGGTAGAGATAAACAAAGGGATTAAAAATCAACCGAACTCTATTTTAGTTGGGTTGAGTTTTCTTGCTAGTTCTTTTAGCCTTTTGGCCAAAGTTAAAATTAAGTGGTTTTCTAAGGAAGTCAGAAGTAACAATCCGTATCTACTCATTTCTGTAACTTACTTCTGTGTACTCTATAGCAGAAACTGCGATGCAACTCAAAAGTAACTAGCAGTTTCAGTTGCGTTGCATTTGCGTTTCACAGTGTGTTCTGGGTCTAATTCTTCTGCTAAGGTTTCAGCCTTAACGCAATCAGCGGGTTTCAATTCTTTTTCAATTTAAAACAGTAAGAATAGATTTGAATGTCAATAAGTATTTATAATCTCATCAAATCGTTTTATCGAACCATGCAAGATGGTTCAACCGTTTCTTCAATTTTTTTTAGCCTTTTTCGTCCCACTGCTGGGCAAAAGCCTCTTCCATGCCTTTCCAAACACTCCTATTATTAGCTGCATCCCACCAATCTTCCCTGAATGAGCGTAGGTCGTCACTCCATCGTTTTTTGGGCCTACTTCGGCGACGTTGGCCGTCTGGCACCCAATTTGTGGTCAGCCCAGTCGTATTTTAATATAAATTCAAATTTGTTTTTAATGCTATTGCGTAGCGTTGTAGTTGTAGCGTCACAAAACATTTCCAAATCGGAACACTCTTTTCAATAACCGGATAAGACATTAAACAACAGACCAACAGTCAACAACAATTAAACCCACATAAAAAAGTAGCAAAATAACTACGTGACATTGTTTACAATTTAACAGTCGCGTGAATTGTAAAGCAGATAATATCCAGTTTATTGTGCAGTTAGTATGCGTAGGCATGGACGTAGGTAAATCTGTTCGCATCGCCAGTCATGCTGCTTGATTGTCTATAATTTTCTGCCTCTAAATGTGCTTTGACTGTAATCTGTAGGAATCGCTTCACGTGGGTAGGTACGGTCAGCATCATAAGTCGATTAACACGTCCAGATTTTCAAAAGTTAAATATACTATTCGTGAAGGTATCCAGTTCATCTCGCCACCTTTTCCGTGGTCTGCCGCGAGGTCTTTTGGCGGTTGGTTGTCATTGGGTTGTTGTGATTGCCCAGAGATCGTTCGGCATGAGGCGGCTCAGGATAGAGAATCATGGAGAAGGAGGAAAGAAGCCTTTGCCCAGCTGTGGGACAACAACGGCTAGATAAGATAAGATAAATACACTATTAATATTAGAAAATCGCTCGCAAAATATACTCCAGAGTTAAATGAACATTCAAAAAGGTTCAAAATAAGGAAAATAAGTAAGGTTTTTTTGTCTAATAATGTTGTATATTACTTTTGAAAATATGATCGTGTTCATCGACTTATGATGCTGACTGTACCTACTTAGTACTTAGTTTCTACGTAAAATGAAATGACGTTCTATGAAGGCGACAACAATTATAATTTTCCTTTCTTTGAATGTTAATTGAAGTGTTTATTTTCTTGAATGATGAAGGATGATGCGATGAAGGTAAGAATATCGCGTGATAGGGCTTAAAGGCATCCTACACTAGCGGTTCGACGTTTGAAAATAGTCTGCGGCTCAACCGCGTTCGCGTTTTTCATAAATACTTTGCAAGCGTTCTAATGGTTTGATCCAATGAAAACGTGCAACTGGTCGCAGTTTTCATATTAACCTCTCACATCCCACTGACCCATTATAAACCCAGACACAAAATATTTTCTATTGTTCTTTTTTTTCTGGGATGTGAAAGATTAAACGTAATAAATCCGCGGATGCGATTCGGTATCATTGTTTAATAAAGAAAATTGAACCAAGTACCTAATTTGAATTGAAATTCATTTTTCATATTTTACACAATCATATGAGCATAATCTGGTAAGATAATGGATAAAATAATCCCCGATATAATGAATTTATTTTAAGTAATAACTGCTCAAACTGAATACATATTAATAATGTAGGTAGGTAGTTACTTCATAATATATCATGTTTACCTAAAGCTCGTGTTAACCTAACATTTCTCTCCAGAACTGGACCTGTTCCTCATCTTCTACTGCTGCGAGAAGAGTTCTGAAGTCTCCAAGCAGGTGCTGGACCTCCACTTTACGTTGCGGACTCTCTTCACACCTTATTTCAAGAATAGAGCCTTTGATAAGAAGGCAGAGTACGCGCTTGATTGTGTGTAAGTTGATTAATCCTACTAATATTATGATGTCAATGAATGTACTCGTTTGTGAGGATGTTTGTTACTCTTTCAAGCAAAAACCACTGAACAGATTTTAATAAAACTTTACAATATTAGAGCTTGCACGTCAGAATAACATATCGGTTATGTTAATTTGAGATATTGTGTAATTTCTGATACTTATTTAAGCATGTACGAGTATGTAAGACTTGATAAAAATTGTCCCTTGTTTTCTTAGGATCTTCGTGCCCCTCCCATCCCCCACCGTCCACGGTTACAGAGCGATCTACGTGCGTCTTTTAGACACGGATCCGAAGAACTTCAACTTCGTAGAGGCCATCCGCGGGTTCATGATGATCTTCGATTTGTGGCAGTACGAGGAGGGCTCTTGGCCGGGGTAAGATTTTATCATCATCATTTTAGCCTATAGCCCACTGCTGAGTAGCCTCTCTAATGGTTCTCCAACACGACCGGTTTATTGCCACCTGGCACCTGCATCCAACTGAGACTATTTGGATTTCATTAGGTTATCGGTCATCCTCGGTGGTTAAGATTTACAGCGGGCTATTAGGTACTCACGTTCAAAATATTAGAACTCTATAATTAAAACTCAACTTTATGAAAGAACGCCTGACAAAATCAAAAATTTTTTCTTTTAGAGTATATCCGTATTTATTCAGGTTAAACAGATGATTGGTTCAAACTCTTTGGGGGAAGATGGGGAAAGTAGAACAAGACTAATAAATTGAATTAAACGCATATGTTTGGGGTTTTGAAATCTTTTATATTTGAATTACAGGTTCGTGATCATGATAGACATGGACCAAGCAACACTGGGACATATAGCTAAACTAGAAGTCATGGCTATTAGACAAGTTTTATATTTTCTACAGGTAAGTACCTAATTAACATCCTTAAATACACCTGAGGATTAATGAATCATGAATATAAATTACAGAAAAAGACTAGAAAAAGGTTACCTACATTATATATTTTTTAAAGCTGGATATATTTTTCATTCCAATTATTTTGTATACTTATGTACTAAAATGAGACTCGACTACTCTACTATCAATGTGTGATACATACCTACATACATATCTGTGACATCTCTTGCCCATCGGGGTACACACACAGACCACTTTCCTCCACTTGCTACAATTCAAAAACACATATTTCGCTTCATCCACATTCATCAGTCGCTTCCATATTTGTAAAAAATTGTCATATCATTTTACAGGAATGCATGTTAGTAAAACTGAAAGAAGTCCACTTCCTAAACGCCCCATTCTTCATGGACAAGGTGATGATGCTGCTGAAACCTTTCATGAAGAAGGCTCTGCTGGACATCATCCACATTCACCAGCCGAAGTCCCAGGAGTTGTACCAGTATGTGCCTAAAGAGGCATTCCCTAAGGAAGCTGGGGGGGACTCTAAAGATTGTAGAAGTGTTCGTGGTAAGTACTGGCCATCTGCCAGATGGACCGATGACCAAAAAGAAAACCGTGAGATCTCGTTGGATGCAGGTGGCAATAGACCGGTCGTGATGGAGAACTATTGAAGTGGCATATGCTCAGCAATGGGCAGTTACAGGCTGAAATGATGATGGCTAATTTTACAAAGAACTGTCTCCAAAATAAGAATGTGAGTCTTAAAGGGAATGCTGGCCAAAAATGGTCCTGGAACCCAAGGGGTGCGTGTCCTTGTCTACCCTATAGACTTCCTAAATGGTTAGAGTGGGACGCAACCCGATTGCACACAAAACACGGGCCGGTTTTTGCATACTATATCTGTCACGCTTCTATCAGTCAGAGACCATTTCCCTCCACTTGCTACGAATTATTATAATAAAATGTTCTTTTCTTCCCCAGATGAGCTATTTGCCCGCCTCAGAGCCAACAAGCAATTCTTGGCTGACGAGAACAGAAGACGAGTAGACGAAGCCAAAAGACCAGGAAAACCAACCACCGTGGAAGAACTATTTGGTATCCAAGGTAGCTTTAAGAAACTTGATATTGATTAATTTTTACCCAACCACGGCAAAGGCAAAAGGAAGGGTGTTCTTTTTGAAAAAGGTGCAATGTTTTGTAGCGATTTTATCGTTATTATGGATTTATATTAATAGTTCTAAAATGACTTTGTAATTGTGATTTCAACTGAAACGTGTCGGAAATATCTGCGCACCTCGCTGGAATGCGCTTCCCCCGAGTACCTATGTAGGTACGAATTGCATGACGTCACTAACCCAGGGGGCCAAGTCTGCTAATTACTAAATGCACCAATGGATTTTGGTATTCTGCTAACGGTATAAGCGTCTGCGATTCTACTGAAGTGCGTTCGGATTGCCTTTAAACTACTTTTGATCTATCTCACTTCAGTTGCAGTTCATAAGTTGGCAAATCGGTATTCTCAACCCGAATAATGCGTGCAGAAGCATCGATACAGAAGCTATGCAGAAGCATAGCTTCTGCGATTCGACTACGATGAGATTGCGTTCATTTGGTAAAACTTTAAGTAGAATACCAATGACACAATAATAAATCAATCGCAATCGACTATCAAACGGATCGCAAAAGCTTAGCTTTAAATTAGCAGACTTGGCCCCCAGATGCGCAAATCTTTCCGACGGGTTTTACCTACCTATTATTTTATTATGGATATTTTACAATTTATAAACATGAATGAGATATTGAATGGCGATGGGTTTTATGATACGGTTAAAGTATGCTTTATTTTAAATTTAAATAAGGAAAATAAAGAATGTATTAAACCTTATCATGTTTTATTGGTATTTTTCCTAATCGGTACTGAATAAATAATCTATTTTACTTATTTTTTGGCTTACGTAGGTACATAACCTGTAAAGTTCACATACTTAGTAGTTGTTGTTGTTGTTGTTAGCCCATATATGTCCCCACCGAGGGGCACGAGCCTACTACTAGTGATTAAGCCGTAATCTACCACGCTGGCCAAGTGCGGGTTGGCGGATTTCACATACACCTTCGAATTTCTTCTTTCGTGTATGCATACTTAGTAGTAATATACCTAAAATTAAAACTTTATTTATTCAACTCAACTTTCCTAATTACCCTTAATAAATTTAATTAACTAGTCGAACAAGCCTTTTCCTTTCATGAAAAAGGACAAAGAAACGAATTGATTCCGCTTACCTGTGTGGATTCGAAAGAGGTGTGTCTGATATGTAAGTACGCATATGTATGTACTTGTGTTAACAATTACCTGCCGCGTTTTGAAAGAGGTGTGTCAGTTATGTTTAACTATGTGTGCACTTGTGTAAACACCTAGCAACATTTTTTAAATCTCAACACTTTATCAAACGCTTCAATTTGCAGCTTGTGTAAGTATTATTATGAAAATTATTAAATATGTAAGGCCTAGTCTACATTTCCAGTTACATTTTACCATGAAATAGGCTGTCACATTGCCTTATATTTTTATTATTTATTGAAAGTAAGTACGTCTACATTTTTCCAGAGAGTTTTTGAGTATTTAAGTGACGATATTACGCGCAACTATATCTTCGTGCCCTTCGCTGTCGAAACGCTTGGCCCCTGGGGCCATGAGGCAAAGTCCTTCCTCTCCGATATCTCGACGCGTCTCCGTGAAGCATCAGGCGATCCGAGAGCTGGCAGCTTTTTTGCTCAAAGAATAAGCATAGCTATTCAAAGAGGAAATGCTGCCAGCCTCTTGGGTACCATGAATCCCGGAGACGCTCTCGATGATATCTTCCTATTATAAGTGGGGTATCTATGAGGTTACCTATGTATACATATTTATATAAATATGTATATAGTAGGTACTTAAGTAGCATAAGTTTGTATTATATTGTATTGTATTTATTTATTGTGTTGTATATTATGTAAATATTAACTTTAAACAATAAAAAAAAAACGCTCTAAATATAAAGTAAATAAATAAGTGTCAAGTTAAGTAGTTTTTATGACAGATTTTTTAGGTAAGTTAACTCACTTATGTGTTAGAATATTAACATTTATGTTACATTAAGACCGCAAAACTAAAATGGAACTGAGCTGGACATGTTTGCCGTATGCACCCAGATCGATGGGCCAAAATATCTACCAACTGGTTGCAGCTCGACGGCCACAGAGGTAGAGGTCGGCCTAAGAGGAGATGGCGCGACGATCTGGATGCATACTAGGCAGACTGGCCAGAGGTTGCCGGAGATAGGGAGGCATGGAAGAATGCGGGGGTGGCCTTTGCCCAGGACACATTAGGCTAATAAAAAAAAGACATTGTATTGTAACTCTAGTAACTAACTTACCATAAAAATACTATTAAAAATACTACTACTGCCCTGCTCTACTCTACAGTCTTCCTTAACTTGTCCTACTCCAAAGGTTGTCTGGAAGAGATCACTTTTAGTGATAAGGCCGCCTTTGCGCACAATGTTTTAGTTTTAAGTTTTATCTGTATTTCTTTGTGTGCATTTGTGTTTCTATCTATCTATCTACTAAACAAGACTATTACTACTAATAAACTATTAATACTTACTTACTACTAGGTACTTACTATTTACTTACTACTACTACTTTATTACTATTACTACTACTACTTACTATTACTACTACTAAAAATACTATTAAAAATATTAAAAATACACCTGAATTATATAAAAAACAAAAAAAAACTTATCATCTATAAACGAAGTCAACTGTGCATACCAGCCTTTAATCACCTGTCTACGAATAAGCATAACCACCACGGTCTAGCGCTTCTGAAAATTATAGAGTTTAGTGAAAATATGTGACCAATTTACACGGGGTTTTTTTATATAAAATATATTATTATATATGTATGTATATGTATTTGTGAATATTCCCTGACTTCCGCTTGTTGTAGTATAAATAGTGTGTAGACTTGGTGTTAGATATCAGTTCATCGTTGCCAAGTACAGAGACAATCATGAAAGTCCTCGCAGTTCTAATGGCTGTTGTAGCCCTTGTCTTCGCTTTTGTGGTGAGAATTGTTTTCTATAATATTTTTATTTTAATTTAAATCTATTTAACCCTTAGCTTAGCACGGCTTAGCACGGCATGCCGCGACAATTATCTCACGTCATGCTGTCCTTATCACATTTAAAACTATAGACAGAGACGTAAGCGTGACAAACGCATGACAACGTCTTGTCACGGAGTGCATGCTAAGCTAGCAGCCTTTTTAACGACTCCCCACTACCGGGGCACGAGCCTACTGTCACACGAGCGTTATAAGGCCGTAATCCACCACGCTGGTCCAGTGTATTCAATATTTCATTCTATTGAACTTAAATCCTCATTTCAGTTTTTGCAAAGGACATTGACCAAAGTGGACCAAATGCTGCCCAGACATGGGAGTACTTGGAAATGATTCCTTGCATTATTCTAAGTACGTTAAAAAAATATAATTAAAAATCGGTCCCTGGGTTCAAAAGTTATACGTTAAATAAGTTTTCATTTTAAGTGGTTTAAAAACACTATTATATTTATTTAATTAAGCTCGATGAAGCCGTGGTAGCCCAGTTGGTAGAACGCTTGCCTCGAACTCCAAGGGCGCGGGTTCGAATCCTGGCGCGGGCACCTACCTGAGTTTTTTTTTTCTATTTTACGCATCAATTTACTTAATTACCTACCACTTGCTTACGGTGAAGAAAAACACCGTTAGGAAACCCGCATACACCAGAGAAGAAATTCGAAGGTGTATGTGAAATCTGCCATCCCGCACTTGGCCAGCGTGGTGGATTACGGCCTTATTACTCTCAGTATGAGAGTAGGCTCGTACCTCTCGATGAGGACATATCGTACCCTTGGTAAAATAACGCCGCATCTGCAAAAAGTTAACTTTACAGGAGAGAGGTTTAAAGATTGCGTGAGTGTAATTTGAGTATAACTTTTTGGTATTGAAAGGAATTTTCACAAAATTTTGCATGCGTATTTAAGTGAATGAAACTAATAGAATACATTATATTGCTTCTTATTTAATGCATAAGTTTTAAAAATCGTATGTCGGATGTGCACATACGGCACTCTTTTACCAAGACCTAGCTAACGTATGTGACTATGCGTCGTTATTTGACGAAAGACTACGAGTCGTATGTGCACATATATCTTTGTTATACGAAGCACCCCATGATACATACGTCGTTTTTTACAAAAAACGTCATCAGTATATGGTCATATTTGAATTATCCAGGGAAATTTCTTAGTCAACTTACACATTTCATTAAAGAAAACACGTCTGAGTTTAAATTATTCTGTATTTACATACAAAAACCAGCCAAGTGAGAGTCAGACCCCCTTAAATTTAAGGGGGTCTGACTCCGTGTTCCGGCCAGGATAAAAGATAACAAATAATGACGGCGCGGCGTAGTTGAAGAAATTATATTTGGGGTGATATAACTCTAGGCTACTGGAAGTACCTACTGGAAGTTCTGAACTGGACAACAGTAAACACTTGGAGCTACGCTTATACATATAGTAAAACGCTGGCCGCGCGATGATATGTGCGGACGTGAGAGGCTACGTGATTGCTGATGCAACGGAACCGTATCGATGCAGGAATATTTTCACGCTCGCTGACTTGTCTTATCTATGACGTACTGGAGGTCTGCACAGTACCTACTCCCCCCTTTGGAAAAGAAAAAGAAAACTGGACTTCTAAATGCCGCTAAAACTTCGCTCGTTGCTCCTTTCTTCGCCGAATAGCTGCTCCCTTGACTTTTCCGGAATAATCGAAGGAAACTATAGCGTTTTACAATTAATCAATATTTCTTCACAATTAATAACTGCAGAGTATTGCGTTGCGGACATCAGCGTGATGGTTGCGCAGTCTCTTTATAAATCAATATTCAAATTCTTCATATTCGTAATACTTCCACGCTGGAGCGCTTCTCTTACAGTCATGGGCTGCATACACTGGCGGTTGCCAAATCTGTTCATGGGCCCCAAGCGTTCTTAACGTGTTTCATTGTTTCACGTACTTGTAATGCAGAGTCAGGTACAAAATACCGCAAATAGGGCAGAGCGAGGAACTTCAGACTTCTCGCTGCGAAAATCAAAAATTGGTGTGTATCGAACGATGAGCCTTTTTCTCTATCATTCCCTCCAAAATGGTGCGTCTCGTGGCCGTATCGATGCGTTGTCTGTCCAAGTGATGGTCTTACTTTCAATAATTATAGTAAAATTTCAATGTAGTGTGATTCATTGTAAACTTGACCCCGTTTCGTCGTTTGTCCATTTGTGCTGCTCGTGCGTAATTCTCGCTCACTGAGGAATCCGCTTGTGTCAGCGGCAAGTGCAGCGAACTCAATTGCAATAAATCATCTTGATATTTTTCAAAAAATTTCTTCGTATCGCCGGTAATAGTAAAAATAAATTTGAATTCATTGCAAAAGTGCCTAGTTGCTGCTGCGCCGGGTCCAGAGATTGGTGTTGTGCTTGGCCGTATTATGTAGATATTGAATTCGTCACTTCTTCATCCAGAATCGGTGAGATCAGCTGGTGAGAAGCCGGAACTGGAGTGACTCGATGAGGAGCTTGTAGTGTCTTGAGATCCATCTTCAAAGTAGCCAAGGTGCGTGTTCGGCGGCAGTCACCACTGTTCCGGCCAGGATAAAATAGTTGACAAAAAGACGGCGCAGCGTTGTTGCAAGAACTTATATTTGAAGTTACATGGTGATATAACTCTAGGCTACTGGACGTACTGGAAGTTCTGGACTGGACAACAGTAATGACTTAGAGCTACGCTTATATACTAAGATGCTGGCTGCACGATGATATGTGCGGACGTCATAGGCTACGTGATGCAGGAATATTTTCCCGCTCGCTGACTTGTCTTATCTATCACGTACTCGAGGTCCGTACACTCCGCAACTGCTTTCGGAACTGAAAAGAACAAATAATTAAAATAACCTTCGTTACGTGCACAATATTTTCATACCTAACTCAAAATTCGCAGTGTGTAAATAAGTTGGAAAAGTTATAAAATTAGGTTCAAAATGCATTAGAAAAATTACTAAAGTATGCTATAGAATAAATAAATAAATAACTGTTACATTTGTGCAATAAATGTGTCTTTTATATACATTTAAAAATTTGAAAAACGACGTATCATAAACCATGACCTAATATAACGACGCAAGTGCACATGCGGTCCCTAAAGTTACGTCAAATAACGCAACATCTTTACAAGCGGCTAGGAAGAGTTCGTACAATAAAGACGCAAGTAAACATAAGACCACTTATTAAAAAACATGAGAAATACGTAAATTTCAGAGCATAACATACACTTAAATAGGTTTTAAAAACATTTTCATTAATATACCTAAAAAAGATAAAAAGTATCGCATGTGATCATGCGACGTGTTATTTTATGCCAGTCATTACCACCAAAACAGCCGTAAGTGCACATACAACTATTTTACAAAAACTTATTTTAATAATAATTAGAATTACTTACCATTCAAAATCCGTTTCCCATGTCCATTTTTGGGAATTTTGATCCGATGTGCGACACATACTCACTGTCCGGTAACAACGACGCAAGTAACAATACGGCGCGGCGGCGCGTGCGCCGCCTCGCGCCCCCGTCGGCGACGTAAAACAACGATACATGTGCAGATACAACATTATTTTACGACCATTAATAACTTACGTCGTTTTTCGCACAAAATATTTCCAGAATTAAAAAAGTTATGAGAAAAATTGTTTTCGTATTACATAAAACATAGTTTTTAAAGGTTATTTAAGTAATAAAAACACTTTTGACCTATGATCACATACGGCGTTATTTTACCAAGGGTACGATATATGGGCTAATTACGACGACGACTTAAGCAGAAAGTGAGAAAAACATTATCTTGCTTGCGGATAGAGTTATTATTGATGACGATGATTAAGTAAGTAAGTACAAGTTGAAGATAGGTTAAGATGTCAACAACGATTGTAATAAAATGTCATTATTCATATGATGACGATTAAGTACGCGTTTAAGATAGGTTAAAATGTCAACAACCATTGTAATAATGTCAATATACTTACCATTCGTTGTCATTTTTCACTATGAAAAATCTCAACAAAAAACATTTTTTTCTCAAAACTCCTCGGACAGATTTTAATGGGCTTTCGTTTACAGATTACTATTAGTCTAAGGTACCTAATGCACTATGTCCCTATTCTGGGCAGCACTTGGTCCAACGCCCATATAAAAATGGTCAATGTCCTTTTTGATTTTATCGTCTATTATGGCTCATGAATGTACCGTATTTCATATTTTAACTTAAGTTCCATCCATATTTCCCTATCCCCGGCAACTTCTGGCTAGTTTGCCAAGTACGCATCCAGATCATCGTGCCATCTCTTAAACCGACCTCTACTTCTGTGTCAGTAGAGCAGCCACCACTTGGTAGATATCTTGGCCCATCGATCCGGATGCATATGGCAAACATGTCCAGCCCAGTTTCACTTGAGCTTCGCAGTCTTGTGGGTGTTTATGATTACAATGAATTGTCAGGGTGCAATGAGCACTGGCGGGGCCCCCCCGGCAGCGTTGCAGCAAGCGAAGAGTGCTGCTTGTCATGGTGGACCCCCCCCACCCCCACAAAGTAAGTAGTCTCAATATTATGTGATTTATATCTATACATTTATAGAATTGTCTATCCCTCATTTCGGAACAGTTCTTAAGACTTGAATAAATCTAGTTAGATGGTTCGATGCAAATTAATTATTTAAAGCCGGGTACTCACTAGCGAGCTGTAACTTTAACCTTTGCATGCATTGTAATCACAAGAACATACTATGTAGGTACGTTGTTTTCTAATGGTTCGCGAACCTGCTGTGAGCACACACCCTATATTTTTAGGGTACAGTGTATGTAACGGTTGCGGTTACAACAAATGTGTACCTGGCTTAATAATTATGAAGTCTACTCTACGAAGGATTTAACAAAATCTGTGACATATTTTTCCTGTGATTATTTTATTTTATTGTATTGTTTATGTTATAATTGAAAGCAATAAATCAGTGACTAAGACCCAGAACACACGGTGAAACGCAAATGCAACGCAACTGAAACTGCTAGTTACTTTTGAGTTGCATCGCAGTTTCTGCTATAGACTTCCTTAGAAAACCACACACGACGCAACTGAAACGAAACGTTTCAAACTAGTTGCAACTGAAACGAAACGTTTCAAACTAGTTGCAACTGAAACGAAACGTTTCAAACTAGTTGCAACTGTAACGAAACGTTTCAAACTAGTTGCGTCGTGTGTGGTTTTCTAAGGCAGTGTGTTTTGGCGCTAAGTAATATTTGTTTTTTGTCATGTTCCAGGCAACTCAAGCAGCTCTTAACACCATGTAGCTGATTGTTGACCCATGCAGCCACCTCTGGATACCGATTGTTGTTAATAAACCTTATCATAATCAGTCCAGTGTTTTATTTTTTGCGTTAACTTTTTATATTCTTTGTAACCTTGTTATGTAGTTACATAACAAGGTTACAAAGAATATAAAAAGAGAGAGTTCAACTTAAGTTACTTCACATTCCCTGTGTTATTTAAATAGTGTGTAAATGACATTTGAGATGTCAAAATGTCAAATAACTGTTTGACATTTAGCGCTGTTTAATGAGTTGTCAGTTTTTTTATGAAATCATTTTCATAACTTCCTTTAAATTATGTACGGTCAGCATCATAAGTCGATGAACACATTAAGTTTCTGAAAAGTAAAATACACCATTATTAAATAAAAATCGCTTAGCAACAAATACTCCAGAGTTTTCTGAACATCCAATACGGTTCAAAATAAGGAAAATAAGTGAGGTTTTACGTCTAATAATCTAAATGTGTTCATCGACTTATGATGCTTACTGTACCTATTTAGATAGAAAAAATAAGCATTTAAAAAAGTAATAATAATATTTATTTTAGTTTATAAAAGGCTGTTTTTAAAAATATTAAATAAAAAAGTAAACTTTACCAAAATTATACAAAAATTCGAATTAAAAATAATAAAATTAAGAATATAACAATGGCAATTTGAGTATTATTAGTTAAATGACAGTTTTCTTTTTACGAAAATTTTCTTTTTTTATATAAAAATAAATATAAAAGCACTAGGTAAGTTCCTAGATAATAAAAAAAAGATAAAATTAATCTATTCTAAAGATTGGCACACTTAGTACCCGTGTCACTATCTACAGATTAAATTTACCTGACAGATAAACCTATGTCTATTTCATAAAACATGACGTCTTAGGCAGAGACATGTATAACATATCTGTCAGATAAATTTTATCTGGGGGTGGTGAAATAGGCCCTTAATATTTTATTATAAACAGTAACTTATAAAATAGAAAAAGTGCCGAATTGCCTTTTTTGATGTAGAATCTTTGGGTGTTGTTTTATTTTCTACATTTTAAACAGTTTGGTTAAAAAAAATGTTTAGGTTAGGTTAGGTTACCTAAGAAAGTTCTATACTATACCAGTATTCAATATTAAGGCATTTCCTTACTTGTGAGTGTGAGTTCAATTTTACCCCATTTCCCCCTATCATCTTAATTTGTTTTCAAACGGAAACACTTGTAACTAAACATGACATGACAACTACTTAAGGGCTGATCTATTTTTTAAAAAGATTCTTGTTTACTGTAAAAAAATATAATTACATCGCCGTGTTAAGGCGCGTAGTCATTGGCGAACTGTAACTGTAACCGTTTTGCATGCACTGTAACCAAAAAAACATAGTGTGTACGTGGTTCGCGATCATGCGACGATCGCGACACGAGCGGCTTGCAGCGAGCCGACGATTGTCGGTTTTTGCCGCGTATCAAAGTGTAACTGTAATGCTATCTACACACCAAAGCCAGCGGCTTAATGCCATACGAATGGTAGCTGTCAAAAAAGCCGGCGGCTTTGGTGTGTAGATACCAACACGCGTACACACTAGAATCTCGTTACTGTATCTGTTCGTTTTATAATTTGGCTAGATCTGTGAATCTGAAACCAATATATTATACCTTTGTAATACCTTATCTAATGCAAGTAAATATCTTTACATTTTATCTTTTTTGGGTACGGTTACAGCTCGCCAATGATCACCAATGAAGACGCGTCTTTACTTAACTTGGTACAAAATCCCTGTATAATACAAATATACTATAAACTCCTTTTATACCCCTTATTGCTGGTACTGCTGGTTCTCCTGTAAATCCTGCAGATGTAGACGTTCCTCTTCCAGCTGTAACGCCTCTCTCTCTGCTGCGATCCTCGCGTGTTGTTCCGCTATGACCGCGAAGAGATGAGCGTGTTTCGCTGCCGCTGCTTCCACTGCTGCTGTTTGGCGGGGAACTGCTGGTTCTGGAAAAGGGGGGGGTGAGAAATAATGACCAAGCAAAAAACAACAAACCAAACGAAGACGTTAATCGGTTAATATTATTTATTTATTTATTTATTCAGGTCACCAACAGAATTAACATTAATATTATTTAAGAGATCCAAGGTACGATGCCATTCCAATTATAGGCAACCACGACATGTATAAAAATTAAGAAAGTGAAAAGGTACAGATACAGACATATTAAATGTACTTAAAAGTTAACAAAATAAAGTTAAGACTAATAAATTGGATTATAAACTATTGTAAATTGCACGTAAAATTGAAGAAAAAACCAAGCACTCATAAAACTTAAAAACTCAAACTAAAACAAAAAAAATAATAATAATCATAAGGTGATAACTGTGTTTTGCTGTAAACAATTAAGAGCAACTGGCGGCCTAATTGCTAGGTTGTTATATCTTCCAGGTTACTTAACGCTAACAACAATGTCGAAATAATAGACTTTTTCATGGTGATTTATATCAGACTTTTCTTTCATGGGCTTGTAACTATTAAGTATGATGTGCAACCTAATTTTCAACTTATTTAAACTAAGACGGAAAGAATATATATATGAAAAAAATATATAGGTGCGGTCGAATTGAGAACATTCTCCTTTTTTGAAATCGGTTAACAAGGTACAGAAACTTACCAGGATGAGGATTAGCATGCTGCTCAGCGATCTGGTTGTAGAGCTGGAAGTGTCTATCCTTAGCCCGGGCCACGGACTCTGAGTCAGCGGGGTGCTCCGGAGGGGCGTCACTGAGGATTGGATGGAAGCCATCCTTGTCCGCCACATAGTCTACCTTGCGGACCTTCTGGCGGGGGTCTACGTATGAGAATGATCCTGGAAGTGAGAGGAAGGGAGTGAATATTGAGAGGGGTAGTGTTTTTGGTGTGGTTATAGTGTGATTTAACCTATAGGTATACTTAGGTACATATCTGTGACGCCTCCTTCCTATGTATGTATACCAAGAACACTTCCTTGCACTTGCTACGATTCAAAAACATCTCATTACGGGTGATAAATAATGTATCTGTATCGATTTTAGGAAAGAGGCAATCGGCTAATTTCGACTTCGTATAGCGATATTATAGAGGAAGACCAAGACGAACTTATTTCGCTCAAGTGAAGGAAAAAATTAACGTCGTGTCGTATCAGGAAGTCAAATTGTTGGCGGAAGAGAGACAAAGATGGCGTATACTCCACCGACAAGAGCCTGGCTCTTAAATAAATGATGATGATGATAGCGATATTCTATCGCACACACCATGATGTTTGTTTTTTCGTTTTTTTTTTGTCGCAGTTCAAATGAGAGAGCGTTCAACAATAAAGTCTGTACTTAATTCTAAATTCAAATTCTGATGAACGCTTACTATGGAAATCAGCATTCGTTTGTATTTGGAAATGCGAAGATTCCAGATGTGCTTTATTTATCGTCATTTACCATTACCTTATATATACATACCTTACTGTATTTCAAAACTAACCTCTAACAACTCCACTGCCATCACTAACTTCAGTATGCTGCCGATCAGTGTGACCAGGAAACCTTCCAGCAGTGTACGAGAACACGTAGGGCTTCGGGGGCGGAGCCTCTGTGGTGGGCTCCAGCAGGTGGGACACGTCGCCAGTGGCTACAGACACTGCTGTTACGAGCAGTAGGGTTAGGAGCATCTGGAAGAAGAATGGGTTTAACGTTAGTTGGGTGAAAGGGGTCAAGTTTGAAGATTGCATTCATGGCTATAGAGTATTTAAAGTTTTTAGAACTTTGCCTAGGCTGTATATGTTTGCCGGATGCTGTTGACGAAGATCCGTATTGATAGGCTAAGATATCTAGATGCTTGCAAGTTAAATTTTTATGATAACATTTCACATCCCACTCACCCATTATAAACCGAAACACAATAGATTTTCTATTGTGTTCTTTTTTTTAATAACATTTTCATTTCGTTGCGATACAATGCTGTATAACCTAAAAAGTTATAAGATTTAACGAAGACAATGTTTTGGATGATATCTGGCCTTAAATTAGTTTATACGAAACAAACTGTTCAACACAGATGTACCAACAGCATAAGTTATTTAACACAAAACCAAAATTCACTAGTGTAATTAAATAGTTGTTTATTTCCTGTAAAATAACCAACTTGTCAAGGCCGAATAAATTCCTTATAGCAAACACAAAGATACTATAATATTAGCTAATTGCAGTTTGTGTTTCGTGATGAGCAGACAACGAGAGAGAAACAAGTCACGAACTCACGACTAGGCTGTCGATTGCACGATAGCGTCGAGATGACCAAAGAATTCTTGGGGATTTTGCAAAGATCCTATGCAGGCGTTAAAATTTACAGATATTTTTGTTGTGGCTTTCGTTCAATTGCAAATTATTAAGAAAATATTCGCCTGTATCAGTCACATAAAGAAATTAACACACGACCGTAAAGTTTTTACGTTATTTTGTTTTCAATAAGTATTTGACTGTAACAGGCCGTCTGCGATGCACAAAATTTTAAAATTCTTTTTACTATATTCGGCCATCAATTATTTGATGTAAGTCCTCTTGGAGGTGAAGAGTTAAAACCGAATTACATACATATCTGTGACGCCTCTTTCCCATCGGGTTAGACAGAGTCCCCTTCCACTTGCTATGATCCAAACACACTTCTTTCGTTTCATCCATCAGTCACTTCATACATACCTATACAAATTATAAAATTCGAATATAGTGTATGAATTACGAATACCTATGTTTCTAGTGATTGTATTTTATCAATTAATTAACCATCTAGGTATAATAGCTAAATAGCATTTAGTAAGATTGAATAGAATACGTAATTATAATTATATTGAAGGTAACCGTGAGATTACTCATAAGATAAACATGTGCGTGTGCGCATCTGCTAAATACAGTACTGTAGTACTGTGACAAAAAGTTACGACGATTCCGATGGCCACAAAGTAGGTAATTAATAGATGCATTTATTTACAAAAGTTTTTTTAAAAGGCCTTTGCCCAGAAGCCGGACACAAATGGCTAGATTAGATTAGATTTAACAATGACTTGTTATGCCCGTACCTCTGAGTTTATTTCTCATGTACGGAACAATTTATTCGATTACCACTTGCTAACGGTGAAGGAAAACATCGTGAGGAAACCTACATACACCAGAGGAGAAATTCGAAGGTGTATGTGAAATCCGCCAACCCGCACTTGGCCAGCGTGGTGGATTACGGCCTAATCACTCTGTATGAGCGTAGGCTCGTGCCCCTCGGTGGGGACATATATGAGCTGATAACGAACGAACAAAGACTTGATTGATATTAAAAACAAAATAATAGGAATAATCGTATTATTGTTATACTTATTACCATAAGGTTAGGCATAAACATTATAACCGAAGTAGGCAAGAGTAAAAATAATTCCGTTAGATATGTTTTGATAAATGCATTCCTGGTTAGATATTGGTTAAAATTAGATTATCCATCTGTCATCAATCCTAGGGCCTAACGAATGCCGATAGGTAGGTATAACTTAATTATTTAGTACGACTGTACCTACTAGAATATTAGTTGTGCTAAGCGACCTTTAGTTGCGTCAGCGCAGAGGCCGCATCCGCTTTCGTATAAACATTAGATTGGCGAGTTTATTTGAAGATCTTTCCTATTAATATTATAAATGTCAATGTTTGTGTCTATGGATGGATGTGAGAACGTTTGTCTTTCACGCAAAAACTACTGGACAGATTTTAATGAAACTTTACAATATTTTAACTCACGTGTCAGAATAACATAGATGCTATATAATTTAAAGATATTGCGTTGGTAAGTAAGTACCTCAGTTTTTAAAGATATGACGATAAGAATTCACGGGCAGCCTCTAGTATGTACGGTCAGCATCATAAGTCAATGAACACATTCAGATTTCCAAAAGTAAAATACACCGTTATTAGACGAAATCGCTTAGGAAAAGATGCTCTAGTGTTTAATGACCATCCAATAAGATTCAAAATAAAGAAAATAAGTAAGGTTTAACATCTAATAATTGTGTATATTACTTTTGAAAATTTGAATGTGTTCATCGACTTATGATGCTGACTGTACACTCGTACCTACTCAAGTTCCTACATATGTAAGTGTATAATTACACATATATATAGCTACAAAATAAACAATCAAGTATCGAAGATGCGTCAAAGTACGCATAAAATTACCATAATTTATTATAAAACCAATCAAGTTGTTTGTTTCAATTTATGTTAAAGATTTAACCACAGATAAATGGATTTACGCTCATCTTATTTTACGCTTTATTATTATAAGGATTAGATGTTTATTTACCTTGACTTTAGTATTTATAGAATCTATTTTTAAAAATTGCATCATCTGTATATAAAAAATAAGTAAAAAATTAACACGCATATATGAGGTGACTGATGAATGTGGATGAAGCGAAAGAAGTGTGCTTGGATCGAATCGTGGTCTCTGTCTTCCCTCATAGAAGAGAGGCGTAACAGCTATACAAAATTGTTGTTCTATAAAGAAACGGATCGACACACGACAAAATCCAGGCCTTACTGTATGATGAGATATTATTTGATGGATTAGGTACTTGGGCATGGTGTGTAAATGCTCTAGCTCCACACGATCGTAATATATAAGTTGTTCTTTTGTAAACACATGATAGTAAACAATATTTTTAAAAAGACCAACCTCTAGAGTTTCTTGCTGGCTTCTTCTCTGAGTAATCTGCCTTCCGAAATCAGCGTAGCTTAAATCAGTTAATTTGCTTTTATTTTTGTTAATTTGTTATATTTCTTTTTTTTTTTTATTTCTGACGCATTCAAGTGTAATTTTGGCTTTGGGTTATCTATGAATAAATCTTTATTAAATTTGAATTTATTTCTTTTATCCCGATAAACAAAAATTGCAGTTAAGATACTTTCCCAAAATGTTGATATTGTTGTTGGGTATACAAATCATCAATTATACCAAAACTTCCAAAGTATACCAATTTATTTCTCAATTATAGATTCTTTTCGTTCAATACTGACCGCATTAAGGTCTCTCTCACACTCTCATATCACCTTGACCTCGTGTGTAGTCTCTACGTCATTACACCGGTAAGTAGGTACCATGTGCACTATCACTTTCATTTCTATGCTCTACCACACATTGTACAGTGTAATATTAAAGTACTAGAAGCTGCCAACGACTTGACGCGACACATCTTGGAAAATTTACGCAACATCTTAAATTAATATAGCTTATGTGTTATTCTGATGTCCAAGCTAAGTTATTGTTAAATTTCATTAATCTTTCACATTTTAGAAAAAAAAGAACAATAGAAAATCTATTGTGTCTGGGTTTATAATGGGTCAGTGGGATGTGAGAGGTTAAAAATCTGTTCAGTGGTTTTTACGTGATGAAGTAACAAACATCCATCCATAGACACAAACATTGACATTTATAATATTTATAGGAAACGTGTCTGGCTTTTGTTATCAATTTATCACATACTAGAGACTGCCCCTGACTTTGCACGCATTTATCGTTATATCTTGGAAGAAAAACATGATATCTCAAAATGATATAGCCTATGTGTTATTCTGATGTACAAGCTACAATATTGTCAAGTTTCATCAAAATCTATACAGTAGTTTTTGCGTGAAAGAGTAACAAACATCTATCCATCGGCACAAACATTGACATGGTAATTCCTATTCCTAATATAATATTATAAATGTCAATGTTTGTGCCGATGGATGGACGTTTGTTAGTTCATCACGTAAAAACCACTGAATAGATTTTAATGAAACTTTACAATAACTTGGCTTGAACATCAGAATAGCACATAGGCTATATTATTTTGAGATATCATGATTTTTTTCCAAGATATGACGATAAATGCGAACGAAGTCACGGGCAGACTCTAGTTTATAATATAAGTAGAATGGGATATTCTAAATTTACATCTGTAACTTATGAAACATAAAGGTGCGTACAGACCATGTAACATAACATGTTATTTAACATTGTTATATAACATGTTTTACATAATTTGGACACTGAATTTTATAAAACAATGTTATTGATAATGTACAACAATGTTATATAACTTTGATCGCGTGGAGGTGCGTACAGACCATGTAACATGTTATTTAACTTGTGTTTTATAACACGTCCACACTATGACCTTGTGATTCAACATTGCAACATAAAAATATAACAATGTTATATTGCATTGTTATTCTAATGTATACAGTATTATTTTATGTTGCAATGTTGAATAACAAGGTTACATAGTGTGGACGTGTTATATAACACAAGTTATATAACATGTTATATGGTCTGTACGCACCGTAAGAATCAAACAATGCCTACCTATCGAAACAACTGCAATACTCAATACAAACGAAATACTTCAAATATGTATACTCGAGATTATTTATAACAGTTACCCAACACTATTTACTAGTAAATATACAGGGTGTAACAGAAAGGGGGTATAAAGCCAAAACACAGAGATAGTCCCCGTGAAACTGAACAACTTTCCCCAAGGAACATGAGTTGTAACTTGAAAAAAAAAATTCGCCTCCCCATACAAAATGTCCGATCAGCTGATCGAGTAAGTATGGGCGACCCAATTTTTTTTTCGAGTTACGACCCATGTTCCTAGGGGAAAGTGGTTCAGTTTCATGAGGACTATCGCTGTGTTTCGGCTTTATACCCCCTTTCTGTTACACCCTGTATATCTGTTACTTTGCAAATACTACCACTTAGTATAACTCGTTTTATTTGCGTTGCAAAATGTATTGGTTCGAGTTTTAGTTGACTTGTAGTTTAAAATGTAGAGTAAGGTTTAGAAATTGTATTTATTAAGGTGTAGAGATATTTATATTTAAACTAGAGCCTGCCCGCGACTTCGTACGCATTTCTCGTAATATCTTGGAAAGCTTACAGCATATTTTTAAGTAACATAGCCTATGTGTTATTCTGATGTGCAAGCTACGATATTGCCAAGTTTCATTAAAATCTGATCATTAGTTTTTGCGTAAAAGAGTAACGAACTTCCTCAAATCCATTTACAGGCACAAACATTGTACGTACTTTCTCTCCCCTAAGTAGTCCCTCCCCCTTGAAAGGTAAAGGTATACCCGCTATGGTAACTTCGAATTGTATGCATCTTTGGCCGCTTTTGATTTGTAATGTATAAAATTAGTAGGTTCTATGACATATTTTCATAATAGATTCCTATCATCTATCATCAAATGTAAGCCGAAAACGTAAACATTACATAACAATAACAATATTGCGGTTGAATGGCAATTAATCCACATAAAGAATCCCAAGTTTTAACAAAAAATTAAAGAATTTCCAGTAATTAGTTACATAACTTTAATTAACACGTTAACTGCGTAAGATTTCACTGTTAGACCCGCTTCACTGGACATACCTATCTAGCACGTATTTGTTCCGTAATCTATAAATGTACCGTGTTGATAAGCAATCATTATACAACGTTGCTTTTTTATCAGGAAGAATGCATACTTAGCAAGCTGGCCAGAAGCTGCTATGAAGAAAAGCATGTCTTCCATGCATGCATGCGGGGAAAATGAAAATGAAAAGTGTTTATTCAAAAATAGACAAAATTAATTACACTTTTTTGATGTAACTTTTTTGATCTAAAACTACTGCCGGTTCACTACCTGTATAGCCGAGAGGAAGAAAACGGCAAGAAACCTTCGGCACAGAGCTCTACGTTATGTCCAATCTGGAGGAGGGAGGTCTTTGCCTAGCAATGGAACACAATAGGCCAATAAAAAAGGAAGAACTAAATACGAGTGTTATTAGGGTACAGACGTACATGTATGAGGCGACTGGTGAATGTGGATAAAGAGTTAAAGATGTGTTTGGATCGTAGTTAGTGGAGGAAAGTTGTCTCTACCTAGCTCGGTGGGAAAGAGGCGTGGAAGATATTATGTATGTATCTGGAAAACCTCTTGCCGTCGCGACGTTGTGTTAAGAAATATGGAACAGTAAGGTACACAACATTTGCATATAATCGCTTCGATGCTCATTTGTAATGTTAACTGATTTTGAATATTATTCTAATGAGAACAATGTCGGTAATAATATGACAATCAAAAATGCTCCGTCAGGTGTGCGCCGGCACTAAGAGGTTCGTGCGCTGCTCGTGTATTAGGGTTCAGCTATCAAAAAAATATAAGAAAGGATCCATTTTCCGTTGAGGTACGCAGAGACTTCCTTCCACTAGCTACAATCCACACTTCTTCCACTCGATCCACATTCATCAGTCACCTCATACATGCATGGTTTAGGATACTCTCAACTCGATAAATATTCAACAAAAACCTACATAGTCGTATCAATGAGCGTGTATAGAAAGTATACGCCTACTTGTATCAGATTACAATTATTGCATCATGTCGTCCGCCCATCATGTGTATGTTAAATACATGTGATGAATATGATATTATGATGATTCATTTGTTAGTTATCAAACATTATGATAACTAAGTTATGAGATTGGGTTCCCTACCCAAAGGGTGAAAACGGGACCCTATTACTGAGACTTGGCTGTCTGTCTGTCTGTCTGTCTGTCTGTCTGTCTGTCTGTCCTTCGTCCCTCTATCACCGTGCTGTATCTCACGAACCGTTATAGCTAAAGCGTTCAAATTTTCACAAATTAATGATTTATAACCGTTGCCGTTATAACAAAAAACACAAAATATAAAATAATAATGATAATTAAGGGCCCCCTTCAAAAATGTGATTATTTTGCCTTTTTTTGCTCGATATTAATAATTACTACTGGGATACGTTATTATTAGGCTATTGTTAACCTAGTTAATAGTACGGAACCCTGCATTCTCGAGTCCGATTCGCACTTGGCCGGTTTTTGCAATAACACAAGAGGAAGATGTACCTATTTAAAGATTACACCTATATATTTTTGAAAGGTTTCTATCTTGTTCCGGGTTCTAAGGTCGCGTCATTCAAGGCTCTCACGGACTTGTAAAATGTGAAATAAAAGCAAATTGCAACATTAGGCGCTGAGATGTTAATGCAGGGGAGGTCAACGCGGGTGATAGTGCGGCCCGCTAATAAACTACCTAATATACTAGGAATAGTGTGCAACTTATGAAATATTTTACTCGCTATGATATAGAATACATTTATTCAACACACACAATACAACACAAATTAAACAGAACAATCATAAAAGAAAAATAGAATTATTAATAATGAATGATGAAATGTCATTATCATTTGACATTCCTTGAATTAAATTTTGCAGTGTCTATGTGTCTAACTTTGGTTGTAGTGGAAACTAGATTCAATGAGAATTACAATTTAATGATGCACTTACTTAGTAATGTAGAATTTCTTTCTTTACATAAAACACTATCTAACTTCATAGACCATGAATCACTAAAGCTTTACATCCCCTGCTAGCTAGATGCTATCATTCGACATTGCCTCACCATGTCCGCTTGAGTAACTCATAGTGTACAACCTGTGATAGACGCAGGCGCAATGAATTACGCCTACGCTCCCAACATTGTATGTATCAAGTTAGTTATAGATACTTTGAGTGCTCATGCACCTTGTTGCATGAGCAGTTGCCGTGTCGTCTGTTTTTTTAACCGACTTCAAACTAAAAACATTCAAAGAAAAAAAAGGAGGAGGTTCTCGATTTGAGTGTTTTTTTTCATATCAAACAAAGTGGGCAACAAAGCTGCCAAATTAAAATGAAGTTGGGCCGGTCATATTTGTAGAATGCATCCAGATCGTTGGGCGAAAATAACAACTGAATGGGCACCACTAGATGGTCACAGACGCCGAGGTAGACCTCGAAAAAGATGGAGAGACGATCTGGATGCATTTTTACGGGAATGGCGGGTCACTACCGGACGGAGACCGTGTTAAATGGAAAGTCGCGGGGGAGGCCTTTGCCCAGCAGTGGGATCTTAATGGCTAAAATAAAAAAACATCGAACTGCAACCGCGCTGCAAAGTGTGTATAAGCGCATTTTGACAGTGCCTTTTTGATTTTACATGAGTTGTATGACCTTTTCTGAAAGTTGCTGTTCATCTACCAAACACGCATGTGCATTAACGACTTCATTTCAAAATAGAGAACATAATTATGGAATAGTATACATACATACATACATACATATCCGTCACGCCTCTCTCCCATTGGGTAGGCAGAGATCACTTCCATCCACTTGCTACGATCCAAACACACCTCTTTCTCTTCATCCACACTCATCAGTCGCCTCATACATGCCCGTTGTCAAGCAATACTTCTATTCTATTCTAAATTTCTCAGTCACTATAACACGACCTTATCAAATGCTTGTAATTTCTATAATGTGTGGCCGTGACCTAAGTTTTAGCTAACTTGTGAACGACCTTTAATACGTCATGTATCATATTTAACCTTTTAATATTTATGAGAAATAATATACCTATTATTACTACATTTACGTATTTATTTATCTAAACTAAAGAGTGATTTTAGGTTACTGTTTTTAGATAAGTAATGGGAAATATACCTATCTAATGGGCATGATGACAAAACAATTTTTTTTAGTCCATCACAAAGATTTTTTAAAAATATTCGTCACGTATTTTTTATTTTTAGGGTTCCGTACCTCAAAAGGAAAAAACGGAACCCTTATAGGATCACTTTGTTGTCCGTCTGTCCGTCTGTCAAGACCCTTTTTCTCAGGAACGCGTAGAGGTATGAAGCTGAAATTTATATCAATTACTCAGGTCTACTGTCCCTTGAAGCTGTGAAAAAATCAAACTTCTAAGCCAACGCAATCAAAAGATACAGCCATTTATGCCGCAAATTTTCGACACTTGCAAGGGAATCAAAACCTACAGGGTGCTTCCCGTGAACTCAGAATCTTGAAATTTGGTACGAAGTAACGTCTTATAGCATAGATAAAGGAAAAATTACGAAAACCATAAATTTTTAGTTACATCACAAAATATTTTTTTTTTTTAATAATCTTAAACTTACTACCCATTTCCTCATAAACGCGTAGAGGTATTAAATTGAAATTCATACCAAATACTCAGGTCTATAATACCTTTAAGCTGTAGCAAAATCAAACTTCTATGTCAACGCAATCAAAAGAAACAGCAATTTAAGCTGCATATTTTGAAACTCGCAAGTACTTGCAAGGGAATCAAAACCTAAAGGGTACTTCCAGTCGACCTTGAATCTTGAAATTTGGCATGAAGCAACGTTTTATACCACACATAAAGGAAAAATTCCGAAAACCTTAAATTTTTAGTTACATTACAAAATATATATTTTTTAATAAATATAAACTTATTACTTTTTTCCTCATGAACGCGTAGAGCTATCAAGTTGAAATTCATATCAAATACTTAGATCTAATTGCCTTTAACCCGTGAAAAAAAAAAAATTATAAGTCAACCCGAAAACGCAAAACGCAAAAGTACAACCATTGATACCGCATATTTTGAAACTCGCAACTACACGCAAGGGAATTAAAACCTAAAGACCACTTCCCGTTGACATAGAATCTCGAAATTTGGTAAGAAGCAATAGCTTACAGCACAGGTAACAGAAAAATTCCGAAAAGCTTAAAATTTTAAGTCCCACCACCAAAAAAATTGTGATTGTAAACATAATTGTAGTTACAGCAATGACCGCGAGTATTTTTGAACCAGATTTCTAAATAGTGACTAAAAAACTTAGTAAATAAATAACTTTAATAAAAGAACTTTCGCAAGTCTGCTGCAAGGCTAGTATAAGTGTTTCAGTTATATTATAGATATATGATATGTGTTAATATAAAATAAAGGATTACTTAAACGATAAAGAGATCTTTGTCTTAAATTTATGCTCCTCCATCTTTCCCCATTGTAATGTTATGAATTTCATTTTGCAATAAAAATACCATAGTTATGACTCGATTGTCGTAATGAACGAACTTTGTAAACCTTGCAGGTTTGTACGGAACCCTCGGTGCGCGAGTCCGACTCGCACTTGGCCGGTTTTTTCTCTTAAACTAAAAAAGACAAAGATACACTGGATTGAAGTTGCTCGTGACGTCACGCCTCAGTACGATTTTAACCGAGGAGTGACGTCAATACCCCCCACTCCGTAACTTTGATGCTCTATATTTTTGTATTTATTCATGTATTTGATCAGGTAAAAAAAGTGTTTCTAATTATTTTTTGATTTTATTCCCATTACCATATTTTTTAAATTTTGTATTTTAATTCGTCACAAATAGGTACCTATTGCGTATTTTGTTATTTGTTTCATAGCAATAAAATGTGTTTGTATTGTGTATATTTTGAGTACATTTTTAATTTACCTACTATTGACTGACTTCTTTGAGTTGACAATTCAAGAGAGCGAAGATGCAAAGCAGAGCAGGTAAGGAATATTTCAAAAAAGGATAAAATAAAAATTTTAAGGATTCCAGTATTCAGGTATAAGTATTATTAAAAAGGCTTTTATATTTGTTTAATAACCTTTCGAGTGTCGTGCTAAATGTGGTAAAACCGGCCGTATGTTGGACTCTATGACCTTGGGCCAAGATCACACCATTTTGAGAAACACTCTTTTTAAATATTGTAAAATTTATCTGAATTAGGCTTTGAATTAGCTTAGAAAGATCTAGAGACTCAGGTTACTTCGTTCGTTTTGTTAGGAACACGTAGTGCTTACTTGTAGATGCAACTTTGGTAATAGCTTTTAATCTAAGCCTTCTTAGGCAAAATAAAATACTACACATATAAGGTGCAATAAACAATTGACTATTGACTCAAAGAAAACATGCAAACTAACAAATAAATAATCTGTTAGGAACTTTCATTGAATTTTCATAAACTTGTCTTTTTACGCTGTAACTAAAATGTTCTTTTGTTACAGTATTTTACAATACAATACAAATATTCTTTATTGCACACAAAGATATAAGGTACAGACACAAACAAGAATATAAGAAGCAACAGGCGGCCATATTGCTAGGTAGCAATGTCTTCCAGGCAATCTTAGGGTAAGAAATAGCGAGAAATAGGTAATAATGGTTGCGTGTTGTGCAAATTTTTTGCAATAACCTGGGTAACAAAAACTGAAAAATCCTTAATACGACTTAAGGAACCTTATGCTTCTGCGATTCTGAATTGTCGTTTGAGCTTTGATATGAAACTGCATCAAAACTATAGCTTAAGCAAAGTTCTAGAACTTAATAGGAAGCCCAAAACCAATCGACTAAGAATGCGAAATTCGGCCTTAGAGTTATTGGAGCGTACGTAAATGTATCGCATTATTTAGTCACAGTTTATAGAGGCTCAGAGGTCGCATACCAACAAGGTGACTTATATATTTTTACATTAAGAAGGCTTAAAACAGTAGCAAATAATCTTTTACGTTTTGTAGGCACAATGTATTAATGTGTGATTTTCACGCGGTAAATTATTTGCCTAGGTTCAATTTATTTTTCTTTCGATCGAAAATTGGTTAGGGTAAATTAGCCGGTTTACCGGCCTTCTCTGGTTTTCGGCCATTACGAGTATTTACGCTTATAATAAGAAAGTGATAATACGCTTAATAAAAAAATCTATGCCTCCAACATAATTGCAATGTCTTCTCTTACTCTTTAAATTGGGAGCATAATAACACGCCAAATGTCTCGTCAGTGATCCCGCAAAGGTTGACAGGTCAAAACATGTCGCAAAATTAACGAAAAAAATAGTGCGCGCGATCTCTTTGCAAGGTAAGTCTTGATCACATTTATTGTTTTTTGAACGTAGGTTTCATTATTATTAGATAGATATGATATTAATTTAATGTTATTCTATTTTAAAATGATGATTTCTTTTATTTAAAATATAATTTTGAGGTGGTCGGATAACCAAAATATCAAATGACGAATTTTTTGGTTTTCGGCCGGCCGGCCGGAAACTAGATCTTATCCTATTATCTTTGACTATTTACATTCTACATTTATTGTATACTTCTTTCAAAATAAAATTATTATAAACAAAATATTTTTGCGAGCTGAATAATTTTGTTAACAGCCGGCCACATCTTTAAAAAGAAGTATTGGACAAATTATGCTAATGAATTATCTATTATTTGGCGGCCGATAACGGAAGTTCTAATTACTGTTTTTCGGCCTAGCTAACATAGAGGTGGCCGAGAAACAGGAAATCTTTTGTTGATTATCGGACACTTAAAATTTACAGGTAATTTTGTAACTTTGTTTGAAAATTCTAACAATAAATTCGTACTTACGTACCTATTCTAAAATATTTTTACTACCTACAGGTCATGGACAGTGAGAAAAAAACTAAAGAAGAAACAACAGAAGAAAGAGAATATATAAAAGAAACTGATAAAGAAAATGAATGCGAGATGGAAGAAGCAATATGCGAAGAGACAGTTGAAATAAATAAAGATTACAATGAAGATTTTGAAAAGGAAACTATTTTCTGAATATATTTTTCTTAAATATTAAGTTTTTAAGTAAACTTACATTTCGAAGGCTGATTATGCAACCAAATATTCCTACACTTTATGATAAGTAATAACTATTTTGAAATAAATACAGATAAAGACAGAGAAGATTATGAAGAAGAAAAGACTTATAGTTCTTAAATATTTAGTTTTTAAGTATAATTACACTTCGAAGGCTGATTATGCAACCGAATGTTCCTATATTTTATGATAAGAAATCGTTATTTTCTGTGATTAAAATTCTAATTTGTATTGATTTCCTTTTTAATTAAAAATACACCTTGATATAGAGTAAATAATAGCTATTTTATAAATTGGAAACGGTGGCCGAAAACTGATTAAATTTATGGCCGAAAACTAAAACATGTGGCCGAAAATGGGCCAAATCGCTCACTTTTCAAGTTTTGTGTTTTATCATTTATGAAGACTTATTTTCAAAGAAAATAGATGCATATTTAAAAACTGCATTGTCTATTGAGTACAATACCATTTCATTTATCAGTGTAAGCATAATCTTTCATTAAAATAAATCATCCCGAAGTCATAATATTGCTTAACTGGCCGAAAACCGGCTATTTTACCCTATTCTTTTCAAATATTTAAATTAGTTATTGTTTATTTCTTATTAGATAAAAAATTAAATTCTTATTAGATTGGGAAGAAAACATAATTTAAACTACTCGAAAGTTCTCACATTATTTTAATCAGAACCTAATCATGAACGAACATAAAAACAAGAACATAAAAACCAACGATAGATGTACATTTTACCCCTCTTTCCCTCATTTTACTCCAAAACGAACTCTATTGATTAATTTATTCACAAACAGTAAGTAAACACTATGCGCGAAATCGTGATATAACTTAAAATTAATTAATAATGAGGAAAACTTCAAAAAAGATCCATTCTAAACTACGTAAACAAAACTGCACTTACCTTGTCTTGTGGCGCTTAAATCCACACAACACAAGCTCACTGGACAGTCGCACACTTACTACTGACTGAACGAGTGAGTGAGGGGGAGGCCGAGGTCGTGAGCGAATGGATTGGGGGACTGGCTCTTGAATGGTTTGTGGCTGTAATGGAATGGTAGAGTGCTTTTCACGAAAGAAGTCCCCCGGATATTTTTGGAACTAAATTTGACAGGTCTATTTTCCCTATTTTCTGACCTTTTCCCTAATAGTAGGTACAAAACTCCTTAGTTATCTTAATAAAAATACACTTTTTACATAACAAAAATATAGCTAAGTAGATATTTATATCAAAATGTATACAACTTACTTAAGGAAGGACCAGTAAACTCGAAATATGCAGGAAATAGTATTATAATGTTATATGACAAATACTACAATATTGACAAACATATCACATTAGGTACGATTATTTTTATTGAAATTGTAATTAAATATAAATAATATAGGTACATTTTGTACTCATAAATGGCAGCATTGTCAATATTGACATGATAAACAGCGCCGCGGCTAGGGGACTTCTTTCGTGAAATGGACTCTAGTACGGATGCAGGTAGATAAAGTCAGTGCTCGTTCGCATGAGCGCTATTTCAACGCGCGTTAAAAAAACTATTAAATAGGTCAAATGCATTCCATAGTATCCGTTCACACGACGCAGTGTGAACAGATACTAGGGAATGCTTGGGATACAACTTGAACGTTTTATTAAACATGCGTTGAAAAAGCGCTCTTGCGAACGAGCACTTAGTGTAGACAAGTGACACCCCGAACTATGTACTTTGTAAATTAGCCACATTATACTGTATCGCTGAGAAATGTAATGTCATCCATATAGTACTTATAAAGTGGCTAATTTTAAAAGTCGTTCTGGGGGTACTACACAAAAAACCGTACGATTACTATCTTGCATTCATAGTTCACACTGAATTCGCTGCATCGTATTAGCACTAGAGTGCAATTCATGAAATAGTTCCTATGCCGCCATGCTTGCAGCATGAGCATCCAACCTAATTGGTATATTAAAAATTTTCGGTAGCACTTACACTCAACATCCCCTATTGAAAATTGTTACATGCGAAAATTTTTAGAGTTCTATATCTCCGAAAGTATATCACTTTCGACAATTATCCAAAATACTAAAGTTTTATTATACTTTTCTCTATCGATTGACGTAAGTTTCATCAGTGGACGCCAACTTTTTTTTCTCCATACTAGCTCGATGTTGAGTCTAATTGATAGGTACCGTTTTTTTTACCTATACCAGGCTCCATACAAATATGTTCGATGCCATTTGTACTGCGTAACACAATTATTATTAGGGTAATGTGGCAGTACTAACTTTCAATGCTGCAAACATGGCGGCATAGGAACTTTTTCATGAAACGCACTCTAAATTATAAGCTAGAAATACACTGAGCCCACGTTGCTTTGCATGTGACAAGTGTACTTCTAAACATACTATTTCTATGGAGCATATTTCATTATGCATTACGTACGTTGCATACGTGGGATCTGATTGTTTCCAGCTTCATTATTCACTTTAGAATTAATCACGATAGTATCAGCAAATTAAGTACTAACGCCTGACAAGAATTAGATAGCATTATTTAAATGTGTAATTTAGGTATTGTAATATTGCCAGGCGTTTTTATACTTATTCGTATTTTCATAGTATTAACTAATTTGGTATTTAATTTAATATATTAGAATCCTTATTGCTATATACAGGGATTTCCCAAGTATATAATAAGTAGATATACTAATAGCAAATAAGTTCCTAACTTAATTCGTCTCCATATAAAAGACTTAAACGGGGTCCAATTTATAAATTTTGACAATTTATTTTTGTGTGCCAAGGCTTTGGTTCCTTAGCTATGTATATTACATTTAACTGTTAAAAATTAAGCTATTATTACTAATTTAAGGAATTATAATTTTGTTAGTTTTGTTTTGTTCATGTTTGATCTTTACCTTAAGTTTTTATACATTTTTATTAATTTTCATGACTGTTACATCACAAACTACTATGTTAATACATAAATAAGAATTAATATACTATTTACGAGTATTATATACTCGTACTATAAAATTTCCCATCACTAATTGTGTTTTGTTTTAACCACGAAGTACTTGTAATGGTATTAATTTAGAAAAAACATACAGGCTGATAAGAAAATGAAAAAAAAAATCATAATTTATGTTTTTAAATCAAATAATCAAATTAAAGTTTACATACAAGTATTTAACACCGAAAGTATCAAATATTTGTTTAAATGAATGACCTTTCCAGCAACAGGCTGATAGTTTTTTTATTTCATGTTTTTTTCAAGGACAAAGTTTTTAGGCAGTAAGTATGTAGATTAAGAAATCACGTTTTGTTCGTTCCTAGAAGAAATTATGATGATTTTTTTATCGAAGTCAAATATTAGCAAAACGCATATGTTTTGAACTTCGTTCTATTTGAAGCAGTATTTTTTCTATAAGTTAAATAGGTATTGCAGGTTTTTAGATGCCACAGCATGATAAAACATTTTATCTCAGAATTAAAGTCTCGCCAAACCAATCTTTATTTCAATCAAAATTAAATTCTGATAATAAAATCTTTCAATAATTTGATTTTTCGAGCAAAACGTGTAACTGATTAGCCGTACGAAGGTATGATAAGGAAAGAAAAGTGTAATTTACAAAACATGTTTTTAAAATGAGATTAATCGTTTTGTAACACTTTATTTTTAACACCCACCTAGGTATTTTTTTAAACACATACCTACATTCTATTCTATTCCATGGATCGAATTAAATAAAAGCCGTTCGATAAAAATAGATCATAAGTTCTAAAAACTAAAACCCGCCTACGGTAAACTTGCGATCTTAAAAGTAAGAAACAAGAAATAAATCTTGTCTTCTTAACTACCCCATAAATGCACAGACGTAGCGATTTTCAGAGGATAGCCGTGGTCGTATGCCTCTGTGCCTTGATCTTAATTACCGTGCAATGTCGGATACTGTATGACCTACCTGTGTAATGTAAGTATCAATTGCTTGCAGGCAACCAATTATATATGGAGGCATACGACCACGGCTATCCACTGAAAATCGCTACGTCTGTGCATTTATGGGGTAGTTAAGAAGACAAGATTTATTTCTTGTTTCTTACTTTTAAGATCGCAAGTTTACCGTAGGCGGGTTTTAGTTTTTAGAACTTATTTTTTATTTCACACTTTTTAGTTAAACCAGTGATAACTACGTAAATACCAACTACAGAACTCTACAAACACATTTAATTATATGACAACTGTTCAAACTCCATGTTACATTTCCAATCTGTCTTTTCATCTAAACATATTGTATTAGCGGTCATCTGCGATTTCTAGTACATTTGTTAGAGAGTCATCTACACCTCAGTTACTTTTCGAGATGGACAGAATGCAACGTGTTAATATAGGGTAGCAATCCTAAAATATTGCAAATTTCTATAAAGCATACATAACACTTAAAAACTACACTCAACGCAATCCTTGTCCGTAGTAAGCAGCGTATTGTATAATTCGTTTTAGATAGCTCTCTTTACGTATGCGTGTGGATTTAAGATGCCTTTTATTTTATTTCAGCGAGCGCTGCGCCCCTAAAGCCCCCCAACATACTGATAACTTTATCTAATATGCGAGTGTATGTTTAAGATATTTCTTTCTTTATTGAGCGGACACCCCCCTACGCAGAGTCTACTTTGTCTACAGTAATGTTCAAGAAGTATTTTTATTTTATTTTGGCGGGGGTCTGCGTCCCCCAAAAACCCCTACACAATGCCCGCTTTGTTCACAGAAGAGTTCAAGAAGTGTTTTGTTTTATGTTGACGGGGGGCTACGCCCCCCAACCCCCCGCACGGAGACTACTTTGTCCACTTCTAGAAGTATTTTGTTTTACTTTGGCGGGGGGCTACGCCCCCCAAACCCCCCACACAGGGTTTTCTTTGTCCACAGTAATGTTCAAGAAGTGTTTTGTTGTATGTTGACGGGGGGCTGCGCCCCCCAAACCCCCTACACAATGCCCGTTTTGTTCACAGAAGAGTTCGAGAAGTGCTTTGTTTTATGTTGACGGGGGGCTATGCCCCCAAGCCCCCCTCACAGAGTCTTCTTTGTCCACTTCTAGAAGTATTTTGTTTTATTTTGGCGGGGGGCTGCGCCCCCCAACCCCCTACACGATGCCCGCTTTGTTCACAGAAGAGTTCAAGAAGTGTTTTGTTTTATGTTGATGTAACCCCCTCACAGGGACTACTTTGTCCACTTCTAGAAGTATTTTGTTTAATTTTGGCGGCGGGCTGCGCCCCCCAAACCCCCTACACGATGCCAGCTTTGTTCACAGAAGAGTTCAAGAAGTGTTTTGTTATATGTTGACAGGGGCTACGCCCCTCAAACCCCCCATACAGGGACTGCTTTGTCCACTTCTAGAGGTATTTTGTTTTACTTTGGCGGTGGGCTATGCCCCCCAAACCCCCCACACGGAATCTACTTTGTTCACAGTAATGTTCAAGAAGTATTTTGTTTAATTTTGGCTGAGGGCTGCGCCCCCCAAACCCCCTACACACTGCCCGCTTTGTTCACAGAAGACTTCAAGAAGTGTTTTGTTTTATGTTGACGGTGGGCTACGCCCCACAAACCCCCCATATAGGATCTACTTTGTCCACAGTAGAGTTCAAGAAGTGTTTCATTTTATTTTGGCGAGGGGCCACACCCCCCACCCCACACATAATCTACTTTGTCCACAGTAGAGTTTAAAAAGTGTTTTGTTCTATTTTGGCGGAGGGCTGTGCCCCCCAAACACCCCGACACACTTACTACTTTGTTCATAATATTAGTGTGAGTTCATAAATTCTTTTATTTTATTTCAAACTTCCCTTTTAAGACACGGTTTACAAATTGACATCACTACTTGAACTCATGATAATAAACAACTTTGAATATGGGATAACTTTGTCAGCGTCCAAAAACGTTTGCTTTTTCGTACAAGTTACGCGTGCAAAATGTACCTACCTATTGAGGGACCGAAAATTTTTGGATGCCAACAAAGTTGGTTCCGTAGTAAAAGTTGTAGGTAATTTAGCTTAAAACTAGTCAAAACAATCAACATAATTCTGAAAAGGCCTGATTTGGCAAGCTGTAGGTAAGTAATCAGTAATTTCGAAGTGATTTAGATAGAAAAGACAAGACGTTAAAACACATGTTTACAAGTAAAACCGCGTGCTAAACCTAGTGGTATATATTATATTTGGAATGTACTCACTGAGCCCTTTCATTTGATACCCCACACATTATACTTTACAAAATTTAATATTTTTCGCAGCGTATTCTTGTCCACTAGTTTATAAGCAAATCCGTGCGCAATACCTAGTGACATTATATATTTTTGGAATGTACTCGCTGAGCTCTTGATTTTGATATCCCACACAAAACCATGTGCAAACTTTTATTTTTTTCATCGTGACTTCTTGCCCACTAGTGGGCAAAGTATTGAATTTATTACAAAACTAGGTATCCTATGTCACCCGCCGTATTATTACGAATCTTTTGACACCTCATTCATTAAAATCGGTTCAGTAGTTTAGACGCTACGGTGGAACATACATACATACATACATACAAACATACATACATACATACATACATACATAGACTGCCAAAAACATTACCCTTCCTTTTGGCTTTGCCGTAGTCGGGTAAAAAAGACGTTATTTTAAAACACGATTTATTAAAGTTGTATGATAAAATAATTAGTACAAAGTTATCTGGTTTTATTTTAAGATGTAAGCGCACTCAAATCGAAGTGGTGTAAAGGTGCGCACGAGTCAGTGAATTTTAAAGTTTTAAAATATAATTTATTTGGTTCGATTTTTAAAAGGTAAGTCAGTGACTTGTTTTTGTAAACTGACTGAATGACTAAATATAGAAGACAGGAAAGGTTACAACAAGTTTGTTTTACAAAATAAATAGGTACCTATGTGAACAATTTAAGTAGGTATCGGATATTTTTTGTATGTTCAGAAAATAAGATATTTAAGTATTTGTTTATTTCTGTGGGTAATTTGGGTCATACAGACATAATAAACAAAAAATGTCTCTTGTTCCCGAAAGTTAAGGACACTGGGAGCTAATTTCTCAACTTAATGCATATCCGCATAATCTGTGCCCGATGTAAAATCAATAAATGTGGAGATAACAGCCAACGCCAAAAACAGATTTAAAATCATTAAATGGCCGTTTGATCACACTGTTTTCTAAAGCCTACCTATACCGATTATGTATAAAAATGATGACTGCCTAATAACATCAGATAAATTCAATATCCGTGTTGTAAAGTGGCGTGATCTTTTCCATTATATGGCCCTTCATACTTATTAAACTTACTGAAGTTTTATATAATGCAATCTTTTTGTGTAACAATAGCAAATAATACCTTGTAGCAAATAATTACATTGGCATTCAAAATCAAAATCAAAAATATATTTATTTCATAGGCACAAAAAATGCTCTTGAAACCGTTACATTATATAGGTAATTTTTTTAAAGCTAGTGCTAGATTCGCAAGGTGCAGTTTCCCCCAGAGAAGAACCTAGCAAGAAACTCTGTGAGGTTGCTCTTTTCAAATAAAGTTTTACAATTCTTATAAACAGTTACACAGGTATAAAGGTACATATTGTTTTATGATTTATGACTGAATCATTTTTTAAATTTGATTAAACATCTAGTTTCACCGAGGTAATCTGATGCATCACATGCATGAGATTAGTGCGTGATTCCATTTAGTACGAGTACCTACTTAATGAAATTGTCAAATAATCATCCGTAAGTATATGAACATGGTAAATGACATTGCAAATGCCCTCCTTCCAGACCTAGAGCTGATCCTCACGTTCCACTGCTGCGACAGGAGTACAGAAGTCACCAAGCAGCTGCTGGACCTCCACTTCACCTTGAGAACTCTCTTCACCAACTTCTTCAAGGATCGAGCTGTTGATGACGTCATCATTAGAGCTTGTAATACGCTGTAAGTATGTCTGTGTGTCTATTTCCCTCACCGTCATTCAGACTATAACTTCCTACTGAGCATAGTCCTCTCCAATGATTCATAAGCGCAACCGGTACATTGCTACGTGTCCAACGAGACACCGCGATTGTTTTCGATTGCTTTTAGATGCTAGAGAGAAACTGCAATAAACATGATGCATTGCCCTGAAATAAACTAGTATAATAACGCAGCTTTTAAGTGAATTTGTATGGTATTTCAGATTAGCAGCATGTCTAGACGGTCGGACACCGGAAGGGTATGCAGTTTGCTACGGCCGGGTAATCAACGATGATGTCAAGATGTTCAATTTCGCTGATTGTATTAGGTATAGTTATTTCCTATATTCAAGAACTCAAGAATTCAAGAATCACATAAACCACCTCATATCGTTTGTATGTCGTATCAAGGAGGTATCATTAGCAGAAGATAGGCCTAATTATGACGGTGCTCCAACAACAAGTCTTTTATTTTTTTGCTTCATTATAGGGGTGAGCCATTTTAGGGTGGAGAGTAAGAAGGAAGGCCTTTGACCAGCGGTGGGACCTGACGACAGCGACACGACATGACATTGACATGTCACCTCTATACAGATATAAGACCCAGAACACACGGTGAAACTCAAATGCAACGCAACTAGTTTGAAACGTTTCGTTTCAGTTGCGTCGTGTGTGGTTTTCTAAGGAAGTCTATAGCAGAAACTGTGATGCAACTCAAAAGTAACTAGCAGTTTCAGTTGCGTTGCAGTTGCGTTTCACCGTGTGTTTTGGCGCTTACTATAGATGTACTGTATGTGTATCCCATGTCAAAGGTTGATTTTGTTTCCAGATTAGTCCTAATGATCCTGGACCTATGGCAGCGTCAGGACGGCACGTGGCCCGGGCTGATCATCCTGGTGGACATGAATCAGTTCCAGATCGGTCATCTCACCAAGCTTGACCTTCAGAGCGTGCAGCAGTTCCTTTATTTTATACAGGTGATTTTTTATTGATCTGCTTGAGTCTCGACTTTAAGCCCCCCTTCGCAACCGGCCAGCCGGAATGCGATCAGCCGTCTGGTTAACCACAGTATTAGCCGCAGTGCGGATAAAAACAACTTTATCGTACAAATTTTCGCATTCTGGCTGGCCGCATAGTGCGTTGCCTCGCTTAATTAATGCATAGGTACATACTGGTACATATCTGTTACGCCTCCTTCTCATCGGGGTGAGCAGAGATCACTTTCCTCCACTTACTACGATCCAAACGCACCTCTTTCGCTTCATCTACATTCATCAATCGCTTCATACATGCACATTTAAATATGATGACCAAATAAAAGTTCTACCGGTTTGACAAATCCACTTCAGATGGAAGCCAAACATTGACACTTTATATTGTGACTTCTTCTCTAAGTTCTTAATTTCTTCATATCTTATCAGGAAGCTCTGCTGTTAAAACTGAAAGGCATGCATTTCCTCAACGCACCCTCGTTCATGGACAAGCTGATGATGATCCTGAGACCGTTCATGAAGAAGTCACTGCTGGATATCCTGTACATCCATCAGGTCGGAGCAGATACCTTGGATAAGTTCGTGCCGAAGGAGTTGCTGCCAAAAGAGTCTGGAGGGACGTACAGGAGTTTTCAGCAGGCTAGAGGTTTGTGTCACAGTTTAATTATCTAAAAAAAAAAAAAAAAACATAAGACATTTATTTTCAAAAACAGTAAAAAAAACACTGTGTGCAAAAAATACTAGTATCAGGTAACTTACAAACTGAGAGTTAAGTAAGAACTTTTGACAAAGCAATAACGAAACCAAATGAACATGTAATCAGTAAAAGAGATGTTTGAAACTTTATTAATATTAACGTTGTATGTGAATGGAGCGAAGGAAGTATGTTTGGATTGTAAAAAGTGGAGGGAAGTGGTCTTTGTCTATCCCAATGGGAAAGTGGCGTGGCAGATACGTATGTATGTGTGTATGTACATAGCTTAATGAATACTTAAGTGATAAGAATGTACCTAATGAAAGATAAAATTTATGTGATAGGTGATAGATAAACCTTTGTCTATTTCATAAAACACTAGCTGTCCCGGCGAACTTTGTCCCGCCTTAGAATGAACTTTATTGTGTAGGAATAAAGTTCAAATTGACTCTACATTTTAGTAAGTAAACATTTGTATGGGAAAAAGAAAAGGTCTGTTTTAGGGCTTTCCCGGCAATTATTCGAAATTTTCTCACCGTAAGAACCATCCTTGGACTTCAATGAACACTTTAAAAAAAAATCAGCCAAATCGGTCCAGCCGTTCAGGCGTGATGCCGTGACCAAGGGAAATAGGGATTCATTTTTATATACAGGGTGTCCCAAAAATAGGCCTGCAAACTGACACTGGAGGTAGATGGACTTAAGGTGCATCAAGTAAGCCTAACATGCCTATAGAAAAGTCTTATGAGTATCGAGTTAGACCCGTTTTAGTGATTTTTGAAAAAAGAACCACTTTTTGATGGTTTTTGTATTAGAGAGCGATTAATATTCAATTAATTAAAAAGAAAAGTACGTTAACGGCTTCTTCGATAGTTATTTATGATATGGCGAAAACAATTCGTTGATGATTGAAGTGGAACATCGACAAATTAACTGTCAAAGTTAATTTTAATTCTCTCCCAAAAACAATAGCTCGACTTTGAGCAGCTGCCACGAAAAAAATTTACTCTGAACTTAATGAACAAATGTATTTAAAAACTGCCTTGTGCTATTTCGAATCCAGAATGGTATAACATGTATTGCAAAAACAACAAATTCGGGGTATTAGACAACGAAGACTTACCTAAGTCGGATTATTTCAAAAACTTAGAAGTTGAGTTAAGGTGGTTAAATTGACAAAATCGAGTAGTTAGGAGAAGTAATCTAGTAGGGCGTCTGTTTTTCAGCCTGACTAAGTAATAGGGAGTGATAAAGGCAAAAACTAAGTCGCTCTTTGAACCAAAATAGTCAAATGGACCAAAACAGGTAGTATTTGAATGGTGCCAGATTAGACATGGGTTTGGTGGAAACATGGGGAAATCAATAAGGGATTAAAAGTGGATTAAAAAACGGTTTATTATGAACGTATCTTATTATTTTTTAGGGTTCCATTTTTATACTTTGGGTACTTACTAAGGGTCGGTCTATCCATCCGTCTGTCACCACCAGGCTCTATCTCATGAACCGGTATAGCTAGAGCGTTGCAATTTTCACAAATGATGTATTATCATTGCTGGTATTACAAAAAATACTAAAAATAGGATAATGATAATAATTAAGGATGGCTCCCATACAACAAATGTGATAATTTTGCTCGATATTAGTAATATGGCTATTAAGACACTTGAAGTAGTTACAGAATACTCTAATGAATGATACGGAACCCTTTGCGCACGAGTCCGACTCGCACCTGGCGATTTTTTTTACAAAACAGTGCTCAAATTATCTCCTCCTGAACATTATGCACAAGTGTCATCTTATGTTAGAATTATGGCCTTATCTCCTCATGGTCATCAACGAGATTTGTTCTGAATATCGGCAAACAGTATTCGAAGCTGCTCAAGAGCTCAAGCTCAAGCACGTCCCCATGTTTCCACCAAACCCATGTCTAATCTGGCACCATTCAAATACTATCTGTTTTGGTCCATTAGACTATTTTGGTTCAAAGAGCGACTTAGTTTTTGCCTTTATCACTCCCTATTACTTAGTCAAGCTGAAAAACAGACGCCCTACTAGATTACTTCTCTTAACTACTCGATTTTGTCAATTTAACAACTTCAACTCAACTTCTAAGTTTTTGAAATAATCCGACTTAGGTAAGTCTTCGATGTCTAATACCCCCAAATTGGTTGTTTTTGCAATACATGTTATACCATTCTGGATTCGGAATAGCACAAGGCAGTTTTTAAAAACATTTGTTCATTAAGTTCAGAGTAAATTTTTTTCGTGGCAGCTGCTCAATGTCGAGCTATTGTTTTTGGGAGACAATTAAAATTAACTTTGACAGTTAATTTGTCGATGTTCCACTTTAATCATCAACGAATTGTTTTCGCCATATCATAAGTAACTATTGAAGAAGCCGTTAACGTACTTTTCTTTTTAATTAATTAAATATTAATCGCTCTCTGATACAAAAAACCATCAAAAAGTGGTTCTTTTTTCAAAAATCACTAAAACGGATCTAACTCGATACTCATAAGACTTTTCTATGGGCATGTTAAGCTTACTTGATGCACCTTAAGTCCATCTACCTCCAGTGTCAGTTTGCAGGCCTATTTTTGGGACACCCTGTATATAAGATGTGACGTTTTAGACAGTGACAGATATAAAATGTCTGACGGATAAATGTTATCTGTAGCTGGTGAAATAGACCCTGAATATAAAAAATCATCTTAACTAAGAGTAAATTATGGATAAGAGTAAATATGATAATAGGAATAAATATAATACGAGTAGGTACGCTTTAACAGTTTGTTTGTTTGTTTTGTTTAACAGTTTATTGTAAGATGATAGTACATAGATACAGAAAAAAGAGAAGTTATACAAAAGGTACAGCATATTTCTAAAATAAATTTCTTCCTGCAGACCCCACAGAGAGAGAAGTGATAGCATGAAGGCAGGATAGTCACTACAATAAACAATAAGTATAAGCTTATATATTTATTGTTTATTACTTATTTATTGCTTTAAGTGCTTTTTACTTTATCATCATCTTTCTTATTCTTCTCCACAGACGACACAATAACCCGTCTAAAACTCAACGCAGATTTCTTCGCCGAGGAAAACAAAAGACGGGTGGTGGAAGCGAAGAGACCAGGGAAGCCGAAGACCATTACTGATATATTTGGAGGAGTTGAGGGGTATTTTAAGAAGCTGGATATAGATTGATAGGGTTGAGGAAGCTTGGTGGATGGATTATGTGATGGCTGTTGTTATTTTAAGTAGGTTTTGAGAAATTCCTGATGTCAATATTTTATGTCTAAATGTGTGGTATTTTGTAATATTGTATTTGACTCGTATTAAAAGTTTTGTAATAATGAATCATCAATAAAAAAGCTTACCTACCTTAAAAGTGTGAGGAGAAAATCTCAACCTTTTTATTGTATGTTTGATTTATGTGATTCCTTCATAATGTTATAATTATGAATCAAGAGTTTTAACACAAAAAACTGAATTATTTTTGTCTTAAATATCACATAATGTAAAAATCAAAAATAAAATAACTAAATGGCATTGAACATATTTGTATGGAGCCAGAATTTTCGGCATATTAATATTATAAAACGATAGTATTTTGAATAGTATATCACTTTCGACGTTTGTCCAAAATACTATCGTTTTTAAACGACTTCAAAAAAAAGGAGGAGTTTCTCAATTCGACCGTATATATTTTTTTTTTTTTATGTATGTCCACGCAAAACTTCGTCGTTTATAAACCGATTTTGATGATTCTTTTTTTGTTGGAAAGGGGGTATCCCGAGGGTGGTCCCATGGTAAGGAAACCAGGATCTGATGATGGAATCCTGGAGAAATCGAGGGAAACTCTCGAAAAAATTGTATTTTCGAATAGTCTGTTTCTTATGTTTCTTCACACAACTTCGTCGTCCATGAACCGATTTTGATGATTCTTTTTTTGTTAGAAAGGGGGTATCCCAAGGGTGGTCCCACGGTAAGGAAACCAGGACCTGATGGTGGAAACCTGGAGATATTGAGGGAAACACTCGAAAAAATTGCATCGCGACTAGTGTGTTTCTTAATATTATGCAATAATAAGAATTTTAAAGCCCTAATGTTTAATGAGGGTCTGACGTTGACCTGATGATGGAGCGGAAATGCAGTCGACGGAACTCGACAACGGTTTACAGCAAGTACTTTGTGTTTGGGCTTGATTAACTTATATTATTGAGACCTTTCATCTAAATGGGTTGTGATTGTTATTAGGGGTCTGATAATGAAAATGAAGGACAGTCAAGGGAAACTAAAAAATGTGAAATAAAAAATTTTTGCCAAAAAAGAAACAACTTCAAAACGGAAACTAAAAAGTATGAAATAAATTAACTTGTACAGCAAATTTCGAGTTTATAAGTGATTAAAAGTAACATAAACAAATACATAATTATGTCTTTAAAATTTTTGAAGACGGTGCCACCTGTTTCCTTGAGATGTGAAAAAGATTGATAAGTACCTATATTACCTATATCTAGTTATTGTTTTACTTGGCATCGTCTTCAAAAATTTAAAAGGCATAATTATGTATTTGTTTATGTTACTTTTAATCACTTATAAACTCGAAATTTGCTGTACAAGTTAATTTATTTCATACTTTTTAGTTTCCGTTTTGAAGTTGTTTCTTTTTTGGCAAAAATTTTTTTATAATTTATTTTTCTCTATCGATTGATGTTAGTTTCAACAGTGCCCGCCAACTTTTCTTTCTCCATACTAGCACATACTAGTTCGAATAGGGGATGTGTAGTGTAGTGTAATTGATACCGAAAATTTTTACTATACCAATATGTTGTATGCTCTTTATAATCTTTATTGTCGTAAGACAGATAGTTCAGGTGTAATAAGATTAATACATTACAAAGATAAATGCAACTAAGATTAGTTGCAATATAGCTGCATACTTGAGTGACAAGGTGTTGCGTTTGATAAAATTGATATAAACCAGTCTGATAAAAAAAAATTACTCACTTAAACAAAAATAGTAATATTTGCAGATGTTTTTTATCGTTTATATTGCATCTTAGAGAATCTACACAAAAGTAAGTACTTACCTATAACCTATACAAACATACAAAATACAAATATAAATATTCTTTATTGCACACAAAGATATAAGGTACAGACACAAACAAGAATATAAGAAGCAACAGGCGGCCTTACATTCATGTCTGTCACGCTCACGCCTCTCTCCCATTGGAGTCAGCAAAGACCACTTCCCTCCACTTGCTAGGATCCAAACACATCTCTCTCGCTTCATCCACATTCATCAGTCGCCTTATATTTGAACGTCAATTTAGGGTAGGTACTCGTGACTTGGCACTAGATACTTCAATGCATAATGACAGCAATAACGCATCTGAAAAGTAAATAGCAATACAAACATAGCCGTCACGCCTCTCCCCCATCGAGGTAGACAGAGACCATTTCCTTACACTTGCTACAATCCAAACACACCTCTTCCTCTAGAAAAAATAACTTTTATTATGCTAAGTTATTTAGCTAACTTCAACAGTAGCCCACGTCTTGTATCCCTAGCATTCCCTAGTATCTGTTCACACTGCGTCTTGTGAACGTATACTAGGGAATGCATTTGTTCCATTTGAACCCTTTTTTACCGCGAACGGGCACAAAATAGCAATTTTTATTCAACTTCGTCGCTGACCTTGCTAGCAGCTACATTGACATTGATAGTAGTACTTAGGACCAGTTTTCTTTATGTCCTAGGTCATTTAGACGCACTGTGTGTAAACGTAGCGGCCAGTGAACACGGATTTTGTTTTATTGTTTACATCGAGGTTTTATTGATGTATGTATTACGATATTGTAACTTTTGTTTTGTTTATTGCTAACGTATTTTATTTACTAAAATTATAAATAAACTGTTACACTTTTGCATTACAAAAAAAGAAGTAGTATAGTAAATAAGTCGTTGTTTATATTGTATAAGTATATTTTTTTTATAGTTTTTTAAGTACACTACACACGTGGGCAACAAAGCTGCCAAATTAAAATGGAGTTGGGCCGGTCATGTTTGTAGAATGCATCCAGATCGTTGGGCCAAAATAACAACTGAATGGGCGCCTCTAGATGGTCACAGACGCCGAAGTAGACCTCGAAAAAGATGTAGAGGCGATCTGGATGCATTTTCACGGGAATGGCGGGACACTACCGGAGACCGTGTTAAATGGAAAGTCGCGGGGGAGGCCTTTGCCCAGCAGTGGGATCTTAATGGCTAAAAAAAAAGTACACTCTTGTTTATAAAGCAAAAGAGTTTTTTTTTTATTTATTTCGAAGACATTTTTTTTGGATAAGGATAAGTTTTTTTTTATATTGTTATGTTTAATGTTTTAAAATTATTTTAAAACTATTTTTGAAATTGTTTCCCACGTACTCGTAATTTCTGCGTTTTAATTTTAAACTTTAATGCCTTATAAAATGTATTTATAGCTCGGAAACACGTTCTTGTTGGTTTTATTGTCATTCGTACGACAACCTCGGCAGTGTTGAGTTGCTTCTGTATTAAAGTCAGTCAGTTTAGGTATACATATTTGTAATTTAAAAGAAAAAGAAAAAACGGTAAAAGTAACATAAGGTGACAGCCGATTGCAGTAAAACTCATTAAAATTAACGCCCAATTAAACCTATAACTGTCACACTCATTATCAATAAATGTGAAGAAGTCAACACTTTATTTAACCACATAACTTAATCAACCTTTTCTCAAACTTAGAAATTATTAAATTCCAGATTTAAAGAAAAAGAAATCAAAAGATGACATCAAGCAATGTGGTGGAGGTGGTGACCCAGATTCCTTTGGAAGAGGAGTACAAGAAGCCGACTGGAATCACTCCAGCAGATATCCAGCAATTGAGGAGTTGGTTGCAGACACAGCCGCATTTACCAGCTGAACATATTACTGGTTAGTGTTATAATTGCTAAATTTTTGCCAAAAACATCCCAAAGAGTGAAATCAAGTTTAATTTAGAGATTCTACCCAGTAAAGTAAATTAAATACAGGTTTAAAAAATAATTATCTTCTTAGTTTGTTTTCGCTTTTAATGACACAGTCCGTTACACGAAAAGTTATTGAAGCTAGAGACTTCCTTAAATCTACAATCTGACTCTGTCATTGTCAAAAAATAGAAAGAGACGGGTCGATGTTTAACAGATATTTAATAAAAACGTCCTCTCCTACAATTGGATAATAGTATAATTACATAATTATCTATTCGTTTGTGTCAGGGAGGAATCAATTACGCATCATCTGTCATGATTTGCAAAAAAATAGGTTAGAAATCATTTATGTAGATAAATAAATACTTTGTAATTACGTTTAAATATAAATTGAATCTAAGTGACCATTTAAGATTGACATAAGCTATGTTTATTTCACATGACAAGGAATAAGGCGTGGCCTAGTGTGGCCTTACCACGCCAGGTAGAAACACACGTGGGACAGCCTTGCGTGCATGGGTCGCAATACCGAATCATGTTAGCAAAAAAAACCGCATCCAAATCCGTCCACGGGTTTAGGAGCTACAGTGCCACAGACAGACACACACAGACACACACACAGACACACAGACAGACACACAGACAGACACACAGACAGACACACAGACAGACACACAGACAGACACACAGACAGACACACAGACAGATACACAGACAGATACACAGACAGACACACAGACAGACACACAGACAGACACACAGATAGACTCACAGACATCGACGTCAAACTTATAACACCCCTCTTTTGGCGTCGGGGGTTAAAAACCGTTATTTTCGGTATTGGCTCTAGACTAGACCAATACCAATAATCCGGTATTTTCGAAATTAGCTCTAGACCAATACCGATAATCCGGTATTTTTGAAATCCAGTATCCCGGTTTGCGACCCCAAGTTGTGTGTGATGAGTCTGTTTCTAATATGGAGCAGATGGCATAATGCATTGCGTAGGTACGTTGCATCCGTGTGTCCAGTCTATCGCGAGCTTTATAATGGAGTCATGTCACGTCGTCACAAAGGAATCGTTCTGGCGATAGTTTTCCGTATGAATTGATTAAAACAAAGTACCTAATAATTTATTTTCAGTTCAAATAAAAAGAAATAAAAAAAAGATATATTGCACATAACGTAGGGCCCTGCGCCGAAGGTTTCTTGCCGTTTTCTTCCTCTCGGCTATACAGGTAGTGAACCGGCAGTAGTTTAAGATCAAAAAAGTGACATCAAAAAGTGTAATGAATTTTGCCTATTTTTGAATAAAACATTTTTCGTTTTCAATAAAACAATAAACAAAAACATTCCTGGTCTACCTAAATCAAAATAAAAAACAACATTTTATGATAACATAAAGGAAAATGAAGGAAGAAACAGGACTTCTATATTACTTCCGTATTTTCCAGATTTGGACCTGATCCTAACCTACCATTGCTGCGGCCGAAGCTCCGAAGTCTCGAAGCAGCTTCTAGACGTGAACCTAACTTTAAGGACCCTGTTCACAAGCTTCTACAAAGACCGCACTTATGATGCCCGGATCAGATTTGTTCTTGAAAAGGTTTTGTAAGTAGCGCTTGGTTTAAAGTTCGTTTGGATAAACCGAGGTGTATGTATGAGGCGACTGATGAATGTGGATGGAGTGGAAGGAGTATGTTTGGATTGTAGTAAGTGGAGGGAAGTGGTCTCTGTCTGCCCCAATGGGAGAGAGACATGACAGATACGTATGTATGTAGGTACCTATGTACTAGGGATGTTATGGATATGAAATTTCGGATACGGATTGGATACGGATTTAGGAATGATTATTATACCGGATACGGTTACGGATACGAATAATAAATTATTTCGGATTATCCGTTAGTTTCGGTTACGGATATTATTTTTTTAAGGAATATCAAAAGTAAAATACAAATAACGTGTCTCAATTAGGCTCCGCCCCTATCCGATACTATGCGAAACTTTTATTTCGGATTCGGTTACGGTTACGGATGATTTTTTATATCGGATATCCGATAGTTTCGGTTACGGTTACGGAGCTCCCTAACATCCCTACTATGTACCTGAAAGCACCTATTGACAAGGTTAGAGTAGGTATGCGAAAAAGCGACATAACCATAATTGCGGGAACTCTTTTGCTTGCTTTTGCTGACTGTAACACACTGTACTCTAATGGTATCTACACACCAAAGCCGCCGGCATGCCGCCGGGCTAGTGTCGCGGCTTTACTTCATACGAATGGCAGCTGTCAAAAAAGCCGGCGGCTTTGGTGTGTAGATAGCATAAACGGACAATGCATGTATTGTGTTGTGTAGTAAGTAGTACTTGTAACAGTTATCATAATTGTAAGTAAATGAGTCGTTGTCTGTTTCAGAATATTTTCTCCGTTGCCAACGTTGTCAAAGGACGGAAATGCGGTGTTTTACGCGCACTTCCTCGATAATGATGCGAAGAACTTCGTTCTGGCTGACGCTTGCAGGTAAAATATATTTACAGCTACTTACTCTATATAACTACAAGTTTAAAGCCTCATGTCCACTAGGGAACAATTAACGCGCTATACGTGACAACAATAAAAGCGGGCAGTAAAGGTTCAGGCTGCTGGCAATATTACACGCTATTTTTTAAAGTTGCCATAGATGTTGAACGTTGAAAAATAGTTGCCTAATGGATAGAGGCTTGTTAATCAATTTGTGCTTAATTTTTTTCCAAATAATTTGGCAATAGTTGTTCAGAATCAAGAGCAATTTCGCTAGATAAACATCCTTTTCGTGGCACCTTTTAAAGGCACTCCTTAGAATCAAATGTTTCGGTTTTCAGGACGTGTCTAATGCGTTTAGACCTGTGGCAGTACGAGGAAGGTACCATACCAGGGTTCTTGTATGTGGTCGACCTAGATGGCATGAATCTAGGACACCTCGCCAAACTCGACTTGCCCAGTGTACAGCAGTTTCTGTACTTTTTACAGGTAATTGTTATTATTTTTTAATTTTTTAACTAGAATAATATGTGTCTGATCAAAAATATTTTCAAAATCTCCTTCTTGTAGACCCTTCCTTCCTTCTCTTCTTTGTTGCTGTTTGAAAATAGTCCTTTTTATACCCCATTCCAAATTCTTTCAGGCTTTACCAACTTGGATCATGTATCATCGTTGAATATAACACGTAATTTATTACTTTTCTCTTATGCACCCGTTTAATATAATTTTAGGTCCCATCATTCAATCAGTCTTATCACAGAGACAAGTTTTTCGAACTCTAAAAATGAAACTGTGTAATACTCATAATTCTATGTGTAATAAGTACTTAACTCTTTGCGTAATTCACTCAACTCTTAGCTCGCGGCTCATTCTTCACACTCGTAACCCTATTTCAATCACTATTTCAGCAAGGAATCCTGCTAAGCCTAAAAGGTCTCCACTTCCTAAACGCGCCCTCATTCATGGACCGTCTCATGATGATCCTACGCCCGTTCCTGCAGAAAGAGCTGATGGCGATGCTGCACATCCATCAGGTCGGCTCAAGAACCTTCGAGAAGTTCTTCCCTTTGGACCAGCTGCCTAAAGGGGCTATAGGTGGTAATGGCAGAAGTATTGAAGAGTTGAGACGTATGTATCTTGTCTTATTAATATAGCTGAGCTGCTTGCGAAAGTTAAGCTATAGGAGTTGTGAGCTAGGTATGTGATGAATTGTTATATCAAAATGTCTGACTGTAAGAATGCCTTTCCACCAGAGATGTGCTATGCTTATTATATAGCTATTGCTATGGATGCTTTTTATATCAACCAATCAGATTCAGAGTGACCTCATATTCAATTGGTATGATTAGTGGATATCAAACGCATCCATAGCAACGTAGCATAGCACATCTCTGGTGGAAAAGCATCCTAAGGGTGGCCGTACACGGGCAGCTTCTAGCAGACTGTTTGAAGGCGCAACTGTGTGGTTAACTATAGAAGTGGCCGCGATGACTGCTCGGGCAGTCGCGTGTACGGCAGCGAAGGAATGTCCATAATTTGTCACTGCGCGGTCGCGGCTTCAAGCAGTTCGGTCTCAAATGCTGTCCCTGTATGGCCGCTCTAATATTATAAAAACAAAAATCTAATTGAAATAATTTCCTGATTAATCGCGACAATGTTTAGAAGTAAGTCAAACGCTTGCAATTTTCGAGAAATCGAAGGTTTCTTAAAATGTTATTTTATATCAACAGAGGACACCCTGAAAAAGATGGAAGGCGCGAAGCAATTTTTTATCGACGAAAACAAGAAGCGCGTCGTTGAAGCCAAGAGACCAGGGAAACCGAAGACCATATCTGATATATTTGGAGGAGTTGAGGGGTCTTTTAAGAAGCTGGATATAGATTAAATGTTGATATACGTGGTGGGGAAGAAAAGTCGAAGTGTCCATTACAAGAGGGAAAAGACATAGATTATAAAAGGACTAGAGGCTGCATGCGACTTCGTATGCATTTAATTAAAAAAAAAAAACATAATATCATAATATCGTGAAATAATATAGCCTACAAATTATTCTCATGTGTAAGCTACAATATTGCCAAGTTTCATCAAAATCTGTACAGTCGTTTTGGCGTGAGACTTACAAACATTTTCTCAGTCGTAGGTACAATTTTTGACGATTGTGATATTTGTAGGATAAACATTAAATAAGTTTTGTGTGCATATCTTTTCTGGTAATAAAATAAAATAATGTTTTTACTAAAGTTCTTATTTATTTACCTTTCGACATAAAAAGTATGTATTTATTATCACAAAATATTTTTTACTGATATTTTGCTAAGCTTTTAAACACAGGCGTTAGTATTTGAAGATACTCCATTCCAAGTTGTTGACTCTATAAAATACTTATAAGTGATTAAACTTAAGTTTTTTTTACAAAACTCTTCAATGCAAACAACAAAATAACGACAATTGCATTATAATATCCTTAACAGAAATCAGTATAACGCTTAAAAAAAAAAACATGGTGATTTAGTTTTAGACTAGTTTTTTTTTTATTTCAAGGTTGATTGAGATTTCGCCAAAATAAATCCGCTGTTGCGGAATTGTCCCTTATTATTCTACTTACATTAAACATCGTGTTGTCTTCTTCTGATATTTTGAGTAAGACAGTGATAGCTAACGCTTTAATGGAGAGTTCGATTTAATGACCTATTCTGCAATAGGTTGTTTAAAATTCGAATGGTTATTAAGAAACATGATATGAACTCGAATAGCACCAGTATTTTGATTAAACAATAAAAAAAAATAAGTATTTTATGTAAAATAAGAGAGGCCAATAAGAGGCTAATAAGAGGCCAATAATACAATTAAAAAAATAAAAGAGGCCTTTGCCCAGCTGTGGGACAACAATGGCTAGATAAGATAAGATAAGTATTTTGTTATAAAACCTTGTATGTAGGTACTATTTTTGGGACTCTGCATATAAATAAGTTGTTTTGAAAGAGAAAGGTAATCGGATTTTGTTCTCTTGTTAAATTTAGTTGCTGTAAAGGGCATTACAGTAAATATTTCATTATATCTACTTATTAAAATAGCTATACAGGGTGACTTTAAATTAGTGAACGATAGAAAAGGATATGCATGTACTCGTGATAACAAACAACATTTAATATGAGCCAAGTAGGAATTCATAAAAAAAAAATTGTTGCCCCATACTATCAGCTGATGCACTTTGTATGGGGACTTGAATTTTTTTTGGATGATTTCGATTTTGGTCTCATAGTAAAAGTTCTTTGTTATCACGAGTACATGCATATCCTTTTCTATCGTTCACTAATTTAAAGTCACCCTATATGAAAGATAAATTAAGCTATAGGTAGTACTGTACTCTCACTGTACTTGTCAAAAACATTACCCTCCCTTTTGGCTTTGCCCTAGTCGGATAAAATCAAAACAAGACGGCTCGATGTTTAAGGGATAATGGGCATGATGACTAAAAAATTTTTTTAGCCCATCACATAGATTATTTTAAAATATTCGACACGTATTTTTTCTTTTGTTCTAAAAATGATAAAGACACACTGGGTTAAAGTTGTTCGTAACGTCACGCCTCAGTACGATTTTAACCGAGGAGTGACGTCAATACCCCCCACTCCGTAACTTTGATGCTCTGTATCTTTGTATTTATTTATGTATTTGATCAGGTATAAAATGTGTTTCAAATATTTTTTAATAGCAAGACGGACTAATTATTTTTTTAATTTTTGAATGTAGTCATCATCCCCATTATTTTAACTACCTTTCCTGCAACACCCTTTTAAACAACACAGTTAAAATGACAAATAAAACATTCATTGTTAGCGAAGCCTTTGACGGTACAGCACGCGTTTTATTTAAAAAAAAAACTGAATATTTTATTTTTTATTCTAATCAGGTTTTTAAATTGATTAACATTTAAATGTCGCGTGCCTAGCCATTTATAATAGTTTTAAAAAATACAATCGTTTAAAAAAAAACTTTTGTTCTAAATACAAAATTAGAACTCCATTTTGTTTTTAAAAACAGTTAATTTAAAAAAAATGCCGGCTAAAGGTGATTTGGTGACCCAAATTCCTCTGGAAGAGGAGTACAAGAAGCCGACTAGGATCTCTCCAGCAGATATCCAGCAGTTGAGGAGCTGGTTGCAGACACAGCCGCATCTACCAGCTGAAAATATTACTGGTGAGTTTGAGAAGCTATTCTTCTTCATCATCATCATTATGTAAGAGTAAGGGTCTGTTTTATCATCTACATTCTACAGATAACATTTATCTGACAGATATTTTATACCTGTCTCTGTCTAAAACCTCATGTTTTATAAAATAGGCATAGGTTTAACTGTCAAATTAAGGAGTTTGAAGATTTTAGTATGGACAGTGTCCTACCTACAACTTTTTTTAAAATTTTCCAAAAGTGGCGGCAGTCAATGAAATCTTCACTAATCGATAGTTCAGGTCAATACAAATCGAAAGCATAGATGAAAAAGTATTGATAAAGCGTCACGTTTCCGAGATATAGGCTCTCAAAGATAGACTAGTGGCGCCAGTATTGGAACATGAAAAACTGTGTTTTGATGTTATTAAATGGCACATTTTGTATTGGAAATTGATACTAGGAGTTAAATTAAGGATCCTGGCTTATTTAAGCGACCCTCCCCCTCCCCCCAAGATGCTCAGCTTATAATTTTTGTTGTTTTAGATATAAAATATATGGTGGGAATTTAGACTCGTTTGAAATAAGAGTTTTTGAAGCAATCTATGTCAACTCCCAATACCACCCCCCCCTTCAAGTACCTCCTATCTTTTATTTTGTTACTGCGCTGTCCTGTATACTTGCTAAAGGGGGTACTGGAGGGGGGTATAGTATTGGGAGTTGACATAGATTGCTTCAAAAACCCTTATTTTCGAACCACTCTAAATTCCCACCATATTTATACCTAAAACAATAAAAAATATAGGCTGAGCATCTTGGGGGGCGGGAGGGGATGAGAAATCTCGGAGAATAACCCTAGTCGAAATTGACACTCTGCCATTGACATTGACACTCTGCCGACACATGACTGAGGCTATTTTAAATTAGCAGACTTGCCCCCCCCCAGGTTAAGGTAAGCATTTTGTATCCTGATTATGAAACATCATGGTACTCGTATAATAATTAATTAATCGCGCTTTAGAAAGAATACAATTTTCACATCCCTTCCCTGGGTATAGAAATGTATTTTATGGTATTAAAATGTATTTTAGTGTATTCGGTAATCAGTCTAAAGTATTTCAAAGTAAATAAAACTAAACAAATAAAGCACTTAAAGAACCTAATTTGAAATACAAACATTTGGATACTTATATCACGAGAACAAGTATCATACATTCATACATACATACTTACTTACCTATAAATATTTATGCAAGGTAGGTACAAACTCGTATACCTACTTACCTTTTTTATTGTACTTATTTATCTAAGAACAATACTATTAAAAACAATGTTAAATATAAATAAATTCATGTGATCGCGACTAAACAATAACATCTTACCGACTTCATAATAAAAGGGAGTTCTCAATTCTGTCGTATTTATTTACTTATTTTTTCTCGCCTTTGATATGCATAGAACATACATATCTATCACGCCTCTCTCCCATCGGGGTAGACAGAGACTACTTTCCGCAACTTGCAATACAAACACGTCTCTGCTTAATCCACATTCATCAGTATCCTCATACATGCACGTCGGTTTAAGGTACTCTTGACTTGACCTTTCTTTAGCCTTAGATATGTTGTAGCTCATGATATTTGATTGTATCACAGATCAGAAAACACGAATTGTATGTAAATATAAGAAGCTATTTAATATAACCACGTGAAAATACATGTTACATATCCAGTCATCTGTGGACTGTCAAAATTTGCAAAATGGCGGATTTGGCGCATCTGTGGCGGGAAATTGCAACAAATTTGCAAAGTACTTATTGTAAAAATATTGTACTCAAAACACGACAAAGTTTCTAAAGAAACGAGTTTTTGATGTCTCATTGTTAGTATTTCTATTTTTACCACTGTATGGTGTTTATAATGTAGATTTCGATACTAGAGTTTACCCGCGACTTACGAACGTATTGTTGGCAACACCAACAAAGATAAAATTTAGTTTGTCTATAAGTTGTACTTCCTGTTTCATACTTCAAATTAGTTACTTACCTTACCAACTTGGACTCGACCGACCTACAATGTTCTTTTGTAATACCTATTTTCTACCGTGCCAATATCAATCAATCAAATCAGCCCGTTTCTCCCCACTGCTGGGTATAGGCCTCCCTTTTTTCGCGCCATTCACTACGGTCCTGTGCCAGTCTAACCCATAGCGGCCCTGTTGATCTGACGATGTCATCTGCCCAGCGAGCGGGTGGTCGGCCCACTGATCGACGTCCGTGCCAATATGCTTAGTCAATTCAAACTATATCTAAGTTCAGTTTCTCTTTAATTCTTCGTCCCTTCTACACTACCAGCTGCCTTAACACGTATTTATTTTTTATCATATTTTGGAAAAAAATATAGTACCGAACCTCATACATTTAGCCTGTCACGTCTTACTGCTAACACAATTAATATTATGTTAAAACATAGCGTTATTCTGACTTGTACCTAAGCTTAATAATTATAAAGTTACTAGCTGTCCCGGCGAACTTCGTCCCGCCTTAGAATGAACTTTATTGTGTAGGAATAAAGTTCAAATTGACTCTACATTTTAGTAAGAAAACATTTGTATGGGAAAAAGAAAAGGTCTGTTTTAGGGCTTTCCCGGCAATTATTCGAATTTTTCTCACCGTAAGAACCATCCTTGGACTTCAATGAACATTTAAAAAAAGAATTAGCGAAATCGGTCCAGCCGTTCAGGCGTGATGCCGTGACAACGGAAAACGGGTTTCATTTTTATATATATAGATTTATTTATTCATACAATACATAACAACAGATATTTCCAAACGTCATGTTCAAGGTAGGTACAAAATTAAATTAAGTATAAAAGAAAACTACTTAATTAAATTAAAAAAAATATATTCAGTGGTTTTTCTGTGAAAGAGTAATACCTAACTCAAAATAATAAATCACAAAAAATACAGTAATAATCTTTGAGTATAGAATATACATATAAGGAGGTGCCATACCGTCTGGATCTGCGTGCCTGGTCTGGCGCAAAATGGCTACCTTTTTGTATTGAATTTCTTATCGTTTGACAGGTCATCTACCAAGAAAACTATAAAAAACTTGCGCCAACCTTGGCACGCTGTCATAAACTCATTTTATATGGAAAAAAATTTGTGACGCCTCCTTATATATTTTACTAGCTTTTACCCGCGACTTCGTCCGCATAAGTTTTTTTGTTTTCTCCCGGCTGTAAGTCCCCCTGCAACAATGTCCCTCTATCGTGTTCCGTTCCTCAACTTCACATCAAAATTTGTTCAAAAGCAACCTAAGCACATAATGGATAGCTCCGAATGTTTCCTTAGTAAATATAAAAAGTAAATAATGTAAATCGGTTTAAAATACTACTAACTATACCTACCTGCCAACCCCCGATGTATACAAATCAGATCAATAGTTTTGGCGTAATGTGATTCTAGACAGAGTTTTAATGTTGTAGATAGGTAGCTATGTATAAGTTCCTGTGGGAATGAGATATTTTCCCGAAGTAAAAAGTAGTCTGAATTTTGGTACCTTCCTACCCTATAAGTTAAGTAGTGTGATGGAATGTCGCTTAGTTTCGATCCAAGTAAAACTGTTAAATAAAGACAGTTGCATCAAAATATTATTATAAATTCCATAAATTATGGCGCCTACCTACCCTCTAAGTTAGAAAAGTGATTAAATACTAACTTGAAGTCTTAGTAACACTCAGTTTTAAAAAAAACATCAAAATCATTTCAGTAGCTATGGCGTCATGCGCTTCTTAACACGATCACGCTAGATTTCCGCGGGAATGAGGTATTTTCCCGCCGTAAAAAGTAGCCTGTGCCCGTGCCTAGGATTCTATCTTTAAATTAACCAAGTCTTATAAAAATCCGTTCAGATTCAGACGTTAAGGCGTGAATGAGGTAAACTTTTAAAACAAACGATTAAAAATCACTAACTCAATTCAGTTTTCTGCCTACTTCCTACCCCCTAAGTACGATGACGTGATCATTTTGATCTTATATCCGTTTTTAGGTAACCATCTATTACCTTACTAAATTTCATCAAAATCCGTTCAGCCGTTTCGGCATGATAGAGCAAAACTCCCAGCAAAAACCATAAAACAATCACTAACTCAATTCAGTTTTCTGCCTACTTCCTACCCCCTAAGAACGATGGCGTGATTATTTATAGCCTATGACCATTTCTAGGTTATCATCTATCACCATACCAAATTTCATCAAAATCCGTTCAGCCGTTTAGGCGTGAACGAGTAACAGACAGACAGACAGACAGAGTTACTTTCGCATTTATAATATTTATATATATAAATATATAATATATAATATAAATAAATATATATATATATATATATATAATAGTATGGAAGTATGGATTTAGTATTAAGTGCCTTAATATAAAGTTTCATGGTTTTCTTTGAATAATGACGATCTCCCATACTAACTTTCAGCCCTTATTACCACCCCCTTAAGCCTTTTTTCGCGACAAAATATAGCCTATGTCCTTTCTCAAAGTCTAGACAACCTCTCTACCAAATTTCATTGAAATCGGTTCAGTAGTTTAGGCGTGAAAGCGTAACAGACAGACAGACAGAGTTACTTTCGCATTTATAATATTAAGTATGGATACTCAAAGGTAATAATAAAACATCCATTCTCACATTGGTGCAATCTTTTATGTTTATTTTATAACATTAGAAGGATATTGTACGTGAAGTTTTTTTAAGAATTTTGATCGTCCGTGACTTTGAACGTCTTACTGCAAATAATCATAGCAAACAATGATGTTATTCTGTCCATTTTCCAAGTGACTTTACATTGACATTGTTATATTTAGATAGATAGCCACTGACTTACCTACCAATAGGTATAGACGTTGCGTCACAAAAACAGGTGATTGTCACTTTATTTGGGACTAGATTTTTAATGGGAAATAATCGCACTGAAGTATTTGTAACTTTGTGCTGCCCGTTTCACTACTGACATAAAATTGAATAGGCATATGTATGCCCATAGGTTTATATGCCTGTCTTATAATTCATGATGTTTTGAACAGTGACAGATATAAAATATCTGTCAGATAAATATCTCTATAAGTGGTGAAATAGTTTTCAATATCATTGCGCGTATTTCGCGGCAACAGAGTCAAAAAGTCTGTAACCAACAACTATAAGTACTGCGGTGTGTTTATATGCTGCTAACTTTAGAAAATAGCATACTCCAAATAAGCAAGAATCCTACATTTTATTTGTTCATGGGATTTATGTCATGAATACGTTTTAGTTAAAAACCAAATTTGAAAACAGCAACCCAACAGAGTTTTTCGCTTGATTTTTTTCTGGGGAAATGCTCTCTTGCGAATTTAGCATTAACTTTAAAAAATTACCCGTCTTATGTGATGTTAAACTCGTCCTACAGGGTTAAATACATTATCATTTTCATGTATGGTATGTCTGTGGTTATAGGTAAACTTTGTAGGAAAACGAGTTTTTAAATCTTTAAATTCTTTAAAATTTTTATATCTTTAAAATCTTTAAAGTATAAGGTGTTAATTAACCGGCTAAGTGGTCATCAGACAAATGACACAAAGCTAAGTAGTAGTCTGTAGTAGTACCTACTTTGTTAGCATGATAAGCAGTTTAGAAATTTCACAATGCTAGAATTAACAGCAGTGTGATAGAATTACTGCAATTTATTTAATGACAGAGTTACTGCGTAGTTTAACTTTGTACAAAGTGCGAAAGAAATCATGAAGAAACAACTGTTAGAATACCTCGTGAAATTAAATTAAACAAGTTTTTCCAAGAAACATGGATCGAAAAAAAAAGACTTTTCAATTAGATTATAGTCTAAAAACTCTTCGTGTCTCATAACATAAATTAAGGTTAAAATCATTATACATTAATATAATCCATTAATATTTCCTATTCCTAATAATATCAATCAATCAATCAATCAAATAAGCCCGTTTCTCCCCACTGCTGGGTAAAGGCCTCCCTTTTTCACGCCATTCACTACGGTCCTGTGCCAGTCTAACCCATAGCGTATAACCCGTAGTCTAACCCATACTCTAATCCATATTAATTATAGGTTAATAATATTACTCGTATTAATTAATGTAAATTTTTGTGCCGATGGATGTTTGTTCCTCAGTCACGCAAAAATCACTGAATTGATTTCAATGAAACCTTACAATATTTTAGCTTGCTCGTCAGAACAAAACATAGGCTAAGTATATTATTTTTTGAGATATCATGATTTTTCCAAAATACTTATGACGACAAATGTGTACGAAGTCGCTAGTAGCCTGGAGATGAAATGAAATGAAAATTTATTTAATCTTGTAGGACGAGTTTGACATCACACATCACATAAGACGGGTCATTTTTTAAAGTTAAGTAATGCTGGATTCATAAGAGTGCAGTTTTCCCCAGAGAAGAATCTAGCAAGAAACTCTGTTGGGTTGCTCTTTTCAAAGGTATTACAAATTCTTCGAGTGAGGTATAACTGCAATTGTTAATGCTGGTAAATACTTTCCAGACTTGGACCTAATCTTAGCGTACCACTGCTGCGGCCGAAGCTCTGCAGTCTCCAAGCAACTCCTGGACTTAAACCTGACGCTGAAGACGCTCTTCGCCGGCATATTCAAGGACGCCCTCTATGATGAAAAGGTTAAATTTGTCATGGAGAAAATGGTGTAAGTAAGAGGATAATTGATTTTATATCTGTATTATCACTATTATTCTATTTGCTGCTTATATTACAAAATGTCAATATTTGTGCTGATGGATGGGATGCGAGGATGTTTGTTACAATTTCACGCGAAAACCACTGAACAGATTTTAATAAAACTTTACAATACTGTAGCTTGCTTATCAGAAAAACACATCAAAAACATAAACATGTCGGAGAACAGCTGAGATTACGTTCATGAAGGATATTTTGGAACCATTTGCAAACTCTTTGTTGCTAAAACGCAAGAACTGGTATGTTTCTAACTGGTTGTCAAGTTGGTGCTTTCATATTTGAAGAGGCTGTCATGTATGATGGATTATTGTTTGGAATATTGATTTGAAGAGATATCGGAAGACATCACGTACATCTAATTATTTTATAACGTGATTGCAAACTACCCAATAAAGCCAGTTTGTTCGTTACACGCCCACTTTCTTATTTTAACTAAAAGTTTAAACACCACTTCTGATGACTCCTCGCCGACAAACATATATTTTAAAATAAGATAAAGCGTTGACAGTATGTCACCTCTTCATAGTACATTCATACTTTTAGGTATTTCAGTGCCTGTTTCACAGATAAAATTTAACTGCCAGATAAACCTATGTCTATTTCATAAAACATGACGTTTTAGATAGAGACAGGTATAAAACAACTGTTAGATTTTTATCTGTAGATAGTAAAATAGCCCCTTAGTCTAAATGATTATGGTAACCATATTTGTCTGTTTCAGTTTATTATCGCCGTTACCCTCGCGAACCTCCGAAGGGTACCTTGCTTACTTCACACGGTTTATAGATACGGACCCCAAGCATTTCGATCTAGCTCATACAATGAGGTAAGTTGATGCGATCTTTAATGATTGTGTGTTAATGATAAATACGTTCGTCTTTTGTTCCGGTTCAGCAGTACTTGCAATTGGTGACTTAAGGCAAGTACTCATTGACGAGATGTAACCAGCATGCTCTGTAATCAAAAAAAATTGTGTGTTGTGTACGTTATTCGCTAATGTTTCAAGGGCACACCCTATGTTTTTTGGTTACATACAACGGTTACGGTTTCAACTCGCTAATGAGTTCGCGAACTATTATTTTTTTATAAATGAAATAAACAAATTAATATTTTACAATCATTACACATGATCATTTTAATATTTGCCTCCGAATGGCAGTCCTACAATGCAACCATTGCACTTATAAATCTTAACCCCTTACATGTGGCGTGTCCTGTGACAGGACTTTTACAGTTAATTGTCAAGTATGCCCCATCTGTTGCGTGTCCTGATAGAGGACATATAACAGATCGGTTTTTTGCTTGTTATGAATTTGTCTATTTTTAAAGCCATATACTCACTAGAGAGAAACCATAAAGAGTGAAAGAATGCTTATATTCTTAAAATGTGCCTACATTTCTTTACCTAAAAGCAATATTATAATTTCAGGGCATTCGTAATGCGACTGGATCTCTGGCAGATTGAACATGGCACCTGTCCAGGTCTGATCCTGTTGGTTGACCTGGAAGGGATGGGAGTTGGACACCTGACTAAGCTGGAACTGCAGACTGTGCAGCAGTGTTTGTATTATTTACAGGTTAGCTTTTCTCATAGCATCTTGACACTTAACCGGAAAAAGTAGAAAGAAAGACTGGGCGGCTAATACCTAAGCAACAGCCATAAGCAATAGCCATTTTAATAACTTATGTGTAGGTATAATGAGTATAAATTGAAAGAGAAAATCCAATTTTGAAAAATAATTGGAAGCCAAAATAAAACCTTGTAGCTTTATAGATTAAAATTACTTTAGCATTACGAAATTTTTCACGAGCAGTCTTCTTAAAGTCTTAGGTAATGATTAAATAGGCATCTGAAAGAACAAGATGCGATAAAATCCTGAAATCTTTAAGTACTTGAGATTTTCAGATATAAAATAATGTGATAAAGCTGAGAGAATAATTCCTTAATATCTAAGCATACCTCACATTCCAGGAAGCCCTCCTAATAAACCTCAAAGGCCTACACTTCCTAAACGCTCCTCCATTCATGGACCGACTCATGATGCTGCTACGCCCGTTCCTGAATAAGTCCCTCATGTCCATGCTGCACATCCACCAGGCTGGCTCCAAGACTTTGCAGCCGTTCTTCCCGATTGAAGACCTTCCTACAGGTGCTGGAGGAATTGGGAAAAGTCTTGAAGAGTTGAGAGGTAAGATCTTTAGGGCCAGATTCACAATTTACAGATATTTAACTGACAGATGATAGATAACCTGTCGCTGTCTAAAACGTCAATTTTTATGAATTAGTCATAGGTTCATCTGTCTAGTGAAATTTGGGTTCCCTTAAACTTTTAAATCTACATACATAACAGTTACGCCTCTCTCCCATCGAGGTAGGCAGAGACCACTTCGTTCCACTTGCTACCAACACATTTCTTTTGCTTCATCCACGATCATCAGTCGCGCGCGTCAATCATGGACGTTGGTTTGGTTTAGGGTAGGTACTCTTGACTTGGCATTTCTTTAACAAGTCCCTATTATTATTATTTTGCATATACCTATAATGCCGTTAGTAATCTATTGTTACAGTGGAAAACCTATCAAAAATGGAAGCAGGTAAGCAGTTCTTCATTGAAGAGAACAAAAAGCGTGTAACAGAATCCAAAAGACCAGGGAAACCGAAGACAATTTCTGACGTGTTTGGAGGCGTTGAAGGATCATTTAAGAAACTAGATATAGATTAAAATCCTGTTGCTGGAAAGGGTATTAAAGTTAATACTTCTTTAAACTAAATGATAATATCGTTAGGTAATATTTGCAGAAGATACCTACGGGATTTACTCCCACTTGCATGAAAGGCTCACTTTGATTAACCATGGCTCATTATAATCGTGCCGTCTTATTCTGATTTTTGACAATGATAGTGACAGCTATAGATTAAGTGGAATATTATCTAAATTAATTGATCTTTCTAGCAACTGGCAGTTAATGGATAATTTAGCTAAGTTTAGAGAATTTTTTGGGTATTTATCTAACTAGTCAAATACGGTTTAGGGTGATGTCGTGTCAAAAAAGATTCGAAAAATAAAAAATATGTACCTACATAATGTTCGTTTGTTTTCTTGTTATATTATTTAAAGTAGAAAGGCTTAGCATACGTGCCGCGACAATTATCTCACGTCATGCTGTCCTTATCACATTTAAAACTATGGACAGAGACGTAAGCGTGACAAACCCATGACGTCTTGTCACGGAATGTATGCTAAGCTAGGTCTCACTTACGCAACTGTCGCTGTCCCACGTTGCGTGTTACAAGCGTGCGTCTAATCATATACTTATGTCTATAGAGAGATGTCAAAATGCATTACCTACGTACGTTGCATGCATGGGAACAATATCAATTTCAATTTATTTATTCTATAAGTTACAATCACATCATCTTTACAGGTCTACACAATGAGTTAATTTCTTAAAACTTATAAAAACATTTACATTTCTAACTAAGTAGGTAATTTCTATAAAACTTTCTTATAAATACTTATTAACAAAAACAAACATAACACTTTAGATACTTAAATAACGTTTTGTGGCTTCTACGAACCCCGACAATGAGCACTGAAATAAGTCGATATTTCTTGAGATTCCGTTTAGTGTAGGTAAGCAATGCAGTGGATAGCGGCGAATGTTTGAGTAAATTCGTCCTACTGTGCGGTAGGACAAACAGTCCATCTCTAGCTTTATTAACAAGGTCCATATTAAAGTAATTTTGTTTTATTAAGACCGGTCGTTGTGGAGATCCTTGGGGAAGGCTTTTGTCTAGCAGTGGATGTCCGTAAGCTGACATGATGATGATAATGAAACAGTACTCTTGCGAATCTAGCATTAACTTTAAAAATGACCCGTCATATGTAATGTCAAACTAATACTACAAGATTAAATTTTTATTTTATTTTGCTGTGAATAAACCTACCTACCTAAACGCTCTCTTCAAGAGGCGTAAAACAAAATCTTATTTTATTTTAAAGTTATATTAAAGTTTCAATATTTTTTTTATACCTACACACGTTCAATTTTGTTAAAATACTTCCTCGGAGTTAGATGAAACTGGTTTGAATAGAATGTGAGTGTGAAGGTCATGGCAGGGCCGCATTCAGGTTTTCAGGTACATCACGGCTTTGTAGATGAACAACGGCCTGTACACGTATTTGCAAGTATGTTCATAGTGGAGTTTTTTTTTCTCTAGCCATTAAGATCCCACAGCTCCTAGAGTTACGAATTATATTTCATTGTTTATAAGGTAATTTTTGTGGTATATGTAGGTATCTACATCATCATTGCCGAAGGTTTCTTGCCGTCTTCTTCCTCTCGGCTATACAGGTAGTGAACCGGCAGTAGTTTTAGATTAAAAAAGTGACATCAAAAAAGTGTAATGAATTTTGCCTATTTTTGAATAAAACACTTTTCATTTTCATTAAATTTAAGAACTTTGCTCTTGTCGGTGGTGTCTACGCCACTCTGCTTTTTTCCTTTAGTCCTTTTGTCCTATATAATACTGAACTAAATTTTTATGGTAAATAAACTTGTTATTCGACTGACTCAAACTTACTCAAAAAACCAAAAATCCTGTATGGCATAAACTATAAAATTGTAGATACTTTTTTTTAAAACGTAAAAGTAGCTCTTATTTTGTGTTTTTCTTCTACACGATTTCTCCTACCTACTACTCTTTTACAACCTGCGGATGTACATCACATAAACCTTATTCTTATTTTATTAAAATGTAAGTTTTTAATACAATGAAGCATATTCTTATAATAACAACGTAGTCCTAAATCCATACCTGTCAATAGCCCCAGCTATTATGTCACAAAAGTCTTACAACATCAGTTTGCTACGAACAGTGAATCAACAAAATTAACCTTATAAGTAAATATACATTTATCTAAGTATTAATATTTATTAAACAGTTTTACTCGTGTATTTTTTAAATATCTATCTATCTAATCAGAATTCAATAGTTTCTAGTGATAAGGATAATTTATTATAATCTAGTCGTGTCTGTTCTGTTCATTCATTGATTTTACTAAGGTAAGTTATGTTTTGAAATTATTTTATTTACGTGTAGTAGTAAGTTTTGTTGTTATCAAGATTTTTTAAAGTTTTCGACATTGTTGACCCTGTTCTATGGCACCACAATTATAAGAGAGAGTGGAGGCTATTTTCTTAAGTAAATAAATATACCTACATAAGTAAGTATAGGTATGTTTGTATGATTGTACGAGTAATTTAGTTTACGAGTTATGTTCGTTTTTCAAATAAATAAATAGGTATCTGCAAATATTTTATCGCAATGAAAGTTCACTCTCTTTTTGTACAGTTTAATACTCAGAATAAACTCTTTTTACCCGACTACGGCAAAGCCAAAAGGAAGGGTAATGTTTTTGGCAGTCTATGTATGTATGTATGTATGTACGTATGTACGTATGTACGTATGTACGTATGTACGTATGTACGTATGTACGTATGTACGTATGTACGTATGTACGTATGTACGTATGTACGTATGTACGTATGTACGTATGTACGTATGTACGTATGTACGTATGTACGTATGTACGTATGTACGTATGTACGTATGTACGTATGTACGTATGTACGTATGTACGTATGTACGTATGTACGTATGTACGTATGTACGTATGTACGTATGTACGTATGTACGTATGTACGTATGTACGTATGTACGTATGTACGTATGTACGTATGTACGTATGTACGTATGTACGTATGTACGTATGTACGTATGTACGTATGTACGTATGTACGTATGTACGTATGTACCTACGTATGTACGTATGTACGTATGTACGTATGTACGTATGTACGTATGTACGTATGTACGTATGTACGTATGTACGTATGTATGTATGTATGTATGTATGTTCCACCGTAGCGTCTAAACTACTGAACCGATTTTAATGAATGAGGTGTCAAAAGATTCGTAATAATACGGCGGGTGACATAGGATACCTAGTTTTGTAATAAATTCAATACTTTGCCCACTAGTGGGCAAGAAGTCACGATGAAAAAAATAAAAGTTTGCAAATGGTGTTGTGTGGGATATCAAAATCAAGAGCTCAGCGAGTACATTCCAAAAATATATAATGTCACTAGGTATTGCGCACGGATTTGCTTATAAACTAGTGGACAAGAATACGCTGCGAAAAATATTAAATTTTGTAAAGTATAATGTGTGGGGTATCAAATGAAAGGGCTCAGTGAGTACATTCCAAATATAATATATACCACTAGATTTTGCACGCGGTTTTACTTGTAAACATGTGTTTTAACGTCTTGTCTTTTCTATCTAAATCACTTCGAAATTACTGATTACTTACCTACAGCTTGCCAAATCAGGCCTTTTCAGAATTATGTTGACTGTTTTGACTAGTTTTAAGCTAAATTACCTACAACTTTTACTACGGAACCAACTTTGTTGGCATCCAAAAAATTTCGGTCCCTCAATAGGTAGGTACATTTTGCACGCGTAACTTGTACGAAAAAGCAAACGTTTTTGGACGCTGACAAAGTTATCCCATATTCAAAGTTGTTTATTATCATGAGTTCAAGTAGTGATGTCAATTTGTAAACCGTGTCTTAAAAGGGAAGTTTGAAATAAAATAAAAGAATTTATGAACTTACACTAATACTATGAACAAAGTAGTAAGTGTGTCGGGGTGTTTGGGGGGCACAGCCCTCCGCCAAAATAGAACAAAACACTTTTTAAACTCTACTGTGGACAAAGTAGATTATGTGTGGGGTGGGGGGTGTGGCCCCTCGCCAAAATAAAATGAAACACTTCTTGAACTCTACTGTGGACAAAGTAGATCCTATATGGGGGGTTTGGGGGGCGTAGCCCACCGTCAACATAAAACAAAACACTTCTTGAAGTCTTCTGTGAACAAAGCGGGCAGTGTGTAGGGGGTTTGGGGGGCGCAGCCCTCAGCCAAAATTAAACAAAATACTTCTTGAACATTACTGTGAACAAAGTAGATTCTGTGCGGGGGGTTTGGGGGGCGTAGCCCCCCGCCAAAGTAAAACAAAATACTTCTAGAAGTGGACAAAGCAGTCCCTGTATGGGGGGTTTGAGGGGCGTAGCCCCATGTCAACATAAAACAAAACACTTCTTGAACTCTTCTGTGAACAAAGCTGGCATCGTGTAGGGGGTTTGGGGGGCGCAGCCCGCCGCCAAAATTAAACAAAATACTTCTAGAAGTGGACAAAGTAGTCCCTGTGAGGGGGGTTACATCAACATAAAACAAAACACTTCTTGAACTCTTCTGTGAACAAAGCGGGCATCGTGTAGGGGGTTGGGGGGCGCAGCCCCCCGCCAAAATAAAACAAAATACTTCTAGAAGTGGACAAAGAAGTCTCTGTGAGGGAGGCTTGGGGGGCATAGCCCCCCGTCAACATAAAACAAAGCACTTCTCGAACTCTTATATGAACAAAGCGGGCATTGCGTAGGGGGTTTGAGGGGGCGCAGCCCCCCGTCAACATACAACAAAACACTTCTTGAACATTACTGTGGACAAAGAAAATCCTGTGTGGGGGGGGTTTGGGGGGCGTAGCCCCCCGCCAAAGTAAAACAAAATACTTCTAGAAGTGGACAAAGTAGTCTCTGTGCGGGGGGTTTGGGGGGCGTAGCCCCCCGTCAACATAAAACAAAACACTTCTTGAACTCTTCTGTGAACAATGCGGGCATTGTGTAGGGGTTTTTGGGGGACGCAGACCCCCGCCAAAATAAAATAAAAATACTTCTTGAACATTACTGTAGACAAAGTAGACTCTGCGTAGGGGGGTGTGGGGGGCGCAGCCCCCCGCTCAATAAAGAAAGAAATATCTTAAACATACACTCGCATATTAGATAAAGTTATCAGTATGTTGGGGGGCTTTAGGGGCGCAGCGCTCGCTGAAATAAAATAAAAGGCATCTTTAATCCACACGCATACGTAAAGAGAGCTATCTAAAACGAATTATACAATACGCTGCTTACTACGGACAAGGATTGCGTTGAGTGTAGTTTTTTAGTGTTATGTATGCTTTAAAGAAATTTGCAATATTTTAGGATTGCTACCCTATATTAACACGTTGCATTCTGTCCATCTCGAAAAGTAACTGAGGTGTAGATGACTCTCTAACAAATGTACGAGAAATCGCAGATGACTGCTAATACAATATGTTTAGATGAAAAGATAGATTGGAAATGTAACATGGAGTTTGAACAGTTGTCATATAAGTAATTAAATGTGTTTGTAGAGTTCTGTAGTAGGTATTTACGTAGTTATCACTGGTTTAACTAAAAAGTGTGAAATAAAAAATAAGTTCTAAAAACTAAAACCCGCCTACGGTAAACTTGCGATCTTAAAAGTAAGAAACAAGAAATAAATCTTGTCTTCTTAACTACCACATAAATGCACAGACGTAGCGATTTTCAGAGGATAGCCGTGGTCGTATGCCTCCATATATAATTGGTTGCCTGCAAGCAATTGATACTTACATTACACAGGTAGGTCATACAGTATCCGACATTGCACGGTAATTAAGATCAAGGCACAGAGGCATACGACCACGGCTATCCTCTGAAAATCGATACGTCTGTGCATTTATGGGGTAGTTAAGAAGACAAGATTTATTTCTTGTTTCTTACTTTTAAGATCGCAAGTTTACCGTAGGCGGGTTTTAGTTTTTAGAACTTATTTTTATTGATTTATTCATGGAAGATTTTCATCCAAATACATTCCTACGTTTAAAAATGCCAATGTATTAAATAGGTACCCGTTTTTTTCAGTAAAATGTCAACAAGTACGTGTATAAAAGAGTTCCCACTGGACGAGGAGTACAAAAAGAACACAGGAATCACTTGCGAAGATATCAGGAAGTTACGGGAATGGATGACGACGCAGCCACATTTACCCGCCGCTCATATTACTGGTAATTAATAGGTACTTCGTTGTAATAAGCGATTTAAATAGAACAAGCTAGTCTCGATTAAGTCGGGGGGACTTGATAAAGAAAGCCAAGTAGTGGTGATGAGGATGTCACGAAAAATTAATTTGGATCGTAGCAAGTAGAAGGAAATGGTCCCTTCGTACCCCGTTGGGAAAGTCACGTGGCAGATATGTATGTATGTATGAATTATTTGAATAGGGTGCATTCTTGGTGCATTATAATTATTGCCATAATACCTACTTACAACACACATCAACATATACTTTATAAACACATCGTTGTCCCCAGACATGGACCTAATCTTGGCCTACAGATGCTGTGACCGCAGTGCTGAAGTTGCTAAGCAGCTCCTGGACCTCCACTTCACGGTGAAGACTCTCTTCACCAGCTACTTCCAGCGTAGGGTCTATGATGATAAGTTACAGAGGGCATTGGATAATGTGTAAGTTATTATTCCATATCAGCCCTTTTATCGTCCCCACGAGGGGGATATGAGTCTACTCTCATACAAAAGTAATTTATTAGTAGCTTAGTATTTTTTGTAGTTTAAGAAAAGACAAAAGGCAGGTTCCCGTGACAAACATACTTATCTATCACGCCTCTTTCCCATTGGGTTAGGCAGAGACCACTTCCCTCCACTTGCTACGATCCAAACACATTTCTTTCGCTTAATCCACATTTATAAGTCGCCTCTATGCACGTCGGTTTATGGTATTCTTGACTTGGACAAACCTTTGTGAATTTTATTATTTTCGTCATAAATTCGTACTTGCTGTAAACTTACTATGGATAGGTGTATCAATAAGTAGTAATCTATCCATACCTACCTAGATATGTACTGTCTGGATAAAAGTACGCTACCAAATGGCAAATAGTTCTTCTTGTATAAAATTACCTAGGAATACAGTAAACCGACAGATAAATAAGGAAAACATTAAAAATCTTTGCTCTTGTACATTGTATTACAATGTAGCCCAATTCAATCGAGCAATCATCCTTAATAGACGACCTTGACAGTGATTGTACTACAATTGGTTGAACTAGGAACTGAGGGACAGTCGAGAGCACGTTAAGGTTTAGACAAAGGTATATTTTTTAAATGATATTACCTACATAGCGACATCGGGGACTTGTTAAAGAAAGGCTAAGTTAGGAGTATCCTGAACCGACGACGTACATGTATGAGGCGACTGAAAGACGTAGGATTGGATCTTAGCAAGTGAAGCTAATTGGTTACTAACCCTATGGGAGAGAGGCGTGACCATTGGGCGTGACAGATATGTATGTATGTTACACAAGTTGCTATCTTACTCCTCGAGTCTTCATTGTGTTGCGGTTGTGCCTAAAAAAAATCCCTTTTTTGTGTATGGTGTAGCCTAACTGCTTAGTTATTTCCTAATAGTCGATATGATGAATTTGTTACAGATTAGTGACGCCGCTACCAACTCGAACTAAAGAAGGGTGGGCAGTTCTATACGCATGGTTCATGGTGAAAGATTCGAAGGAGTTTCATCTACTTGACATTGTGAAGTGAGTAGGTAATAAACTTTGATTCAAAGAGCCACCAGTGGTTGGGCTGGCATTCGATTTATCTACTTACATAAAATATGTTTTGACAAACCTATGTTGGTTTGGATAAAGGATGTAGTGTGGACTATTTTGAAGATAAAACTGTTTTGCGGATTGTCTCAAGCAACCAATATTTAAGGGTTAATTGCGAAAATAGGATTTTTAATATGTTTATTTTTATCTGGTACTTCGTACAAGAAGAGCTCTTGTCTAAAACATGTCACCCCTATAATGAAATACAATACCTAAACATAACGATGCCTTCGGCTTCTTAGGACATACTTGATTTTATCTCGATGCTGGACAATTACCTATCCTATTAACGACTAAGTATACTTTATTAACCCCTCTATTGATATTACCCTAATACAACTTGTAACATATTTTTTATGAGGCATGCTTATGAAGTTTACCAATTTCTTTTCTAGGGCAATAATAATGATCCTAGACATATGGCAGTACGAGGAAGGCTCATGGCCTGGCTTCATCATCATCTTGGACCTTAAGAACATCAGCCTAGGACACATCACCAAGTTTGACTTACCAAATGTATCGCAGTATCTTTATTATTTACAGGTTTGTTTATTGGCAACTTTATTTAACTTTAATTTTATATTTTTCAACATAACTTTTGGAAATAAAACTTTTTGCTTGTTAAATTTAGGCTATTTCCATCCTACTGTAAACTAAAGGCATTTCTGTGGTCAGGCACACATGCGCAGAAAAAGCATGACATGTTATTTCTTTTGCAAATAGTTCTAAAAACATTATCGATGACTATTTAAGGTGTACTAGAGGATGCCAGCGACTTTGTATGCATTTATCGTCAAACTTACACCATATCGTAAAATATTGTGTACCTAAGTTTTCCACGATACTAGGTATTTTTCTGATGTGTAAGCAACAATATTGTCAAGTTTGATCAAAATCTGTGCTGTCATGGCGCGAAGCGTGAAAAACATTCTCAAATCCATAGGCATACCTAAACATTGACATTTATAATTTAATAGGATTTATTTAATTCAGAAAGTTTTAACTTTTGTTTTATTCTTAATGCTTTGTTCTACAACTTGATCATTACTCTGTACATATTCTCATCAGAACGCCCTCCTAGCCAACCTTCGAGGTGTCCACTATCTAAACGCTCCATCATTCATGAGCCAAATGATGGCAGTGCTCCGACCTTTCATGAAGAGATCCATCCTTGAGGTGCTGCACATCCATCAGACTGGCTCCACTACCTTGGAGCCATTCTTTCCTATTGAGGCTTTGCCTGTCGAATCGGGGGGGAGGGAGAGAGGGGTACAGGTGTTAAAAGGTTAGTTTTACTTAATACATACCTACAATACATATATTTATACATAGGTACGAGTACATACATATAAATACCTACATACATATCCGTCAAGCCTCTTTCCCATCGGGGTAGGAAGGGAACACTTCCCTCCACGTGCAATTGAATAGACTGTAAACAGAAGTCATTGTTTTAGCTACCTTTGATAAGGAAAGTAGTATGATTTATTAAGAACCTAAACGCAGATAACGCAAAAAGAACTGAGTTTTTATTTAGAGTCTAAAAACTATTAAAAAGAGGAGAAAACATTGAGCTAGAGTTTTTGTGCACCATTCTTCTAAATCGCAAAGATGCTAATTTAAGTTCTATCTAATAAAAATCATTCGATTTATCTTTAACTGTCTTGTTTCGATTTCTGACAATAACAGCTATTCGTACAATGGGCATGATGCCTAAAAAATTTTTTTAGTCCATCACATAGATTATTTTAAAATATTCGACACATATTTTTTCTTTTTTTTCTTAAACTAAAAATGACAAAGATACACTGGGTAAAAGTTGTTCGTGACGTCACTCCTCATTAGGATTTTTACGTAGGAGTGACGTCAATACCCCCCACTCCGTAACTTTGATGCTCTGTATTTTTGTATTTATTTGTATATTTGATTTGGTAAAAAATGTGTTTCAAATATTTTTTAATAGCCTAAAAGACGGACTAATTATTTTTTACATTTTTGAATGTAGTCATCATCCCCATTGACCGTTAGCTTAATGATCTCTTATGCGAATAATCAATTTCATTATAAGATATCATATTGATTGATCGGCGTAGTGGATTACAGCCTAATCTCTCTCGTATGAGAGTAGGCTCGTGCCCCTGTAATGACGTTAAAAGGGCTGATGATGATCATATTTGTTGTAATTCCAGATGAAACCCAGTCAAAGCTAAGAGCAAGCCAGCAATTCTTTGAGCAGGAGAGTAAGAAGAGAGTGACAGAAACGCTAAGACCTGGAAAACCTAAGACTATTTCTGATGTGTTTGGGGGAGTGGAGGGGTCGTTTAAGAAGCTTGAAGTTGATTGATAAAGGTGTAAAATAATTATGAAGTGGTTTTATCTAATAAGTCAGAGCATGAGCAATATCTTTATCTGTGATATTTTTTCTGAAAATGTTTATTATAATTTGTACCTACCTGGTTATTTATTCATTTGACATACAAGCAGATTATAATTCATAATAACCTACATAGGTAGGTAGGTAGGTATTTATTGAAAAAAAAATAGTGTACATTTAAATTAGTTATACCTACAGGAGTTTAAAGCAAATGTAACTTTAATCGGTCAGTAAATAACAGGTTTTATGTTAAAGTGGCAGTGTGCGGGGCACATTGCTCGTAGAACCGATGGACGATGGGGCAGAAAGGTTCTCGAGTGTCGACCACGCACCGGATGACGCAGTGTGGGAAGGCCTCCAACAAGGTGGACTAACGACTTGGTTAAAGTCGCTGGAAGCCGTTGGATGTGGGCAGCGCAAGACCGGTCGTTGTGGAGATCCTTGGGGGAGGCTTTTGTCCAGCAGTGGACGTCCATAAGCTGACATAATGATGATGATGTTTTCGGTGTCGGAATTATGATGACACAGTATTTAATATCATATAATATTTGGTAAATAAGATACGAGTACCTACCTATTTATTTCATTTGGTAGGTGCACTGAGCACCTACGTAACTAACTAATGTTTATGCAATATTTGGACAGATTATTTGCTTATCTGAAAACCTATCTTAGCGTATCTAATCGTCTTTTAATATTTGGGTTCTGTATAAAATTAGTTTTTTTTCTGAATTATTTTTAAGTCCTAAGCGCTGAAACCTGCTCCTATTAAAAACCAATTTTATAATATTTATCTAGTTAGGTACATAATTAGATATTATTATAAATTGGATTATGTATTATGTAGTGCCAGTAATAGGCGTGACGACACTATGAAATAATCGAAGATTTAATGATTTCAGGGGAAAATACACATTTAAAGGATTCAAAAAACTATTTTAGTTTTATTTAAAAAATTGAGATTAACAAGATTTTCTTTAAAATAAAAGAGTAAAATACTGCAATCGGCCATTTTGACTGAAACGCCAATCACAGCGCATGACGTCATACTCATGTAAACATCACTGTGTTGTTTTGACTGATTGTACGCTAGGATTGACTTTTTGTTTATTTTTGTAAATAACTACAAATTTATTATAATGGAACCAGGGTTTATCAGGGCAAACAGTTCCAATTTGCCCAGGATCGATTTGCTAATGTTATTAATAAAGTGACGAATTTAATTTTACTTCGTTCGGGTTTCGCCGTGCAAGCTGTAACCATTTATCTCTTTTTTTTATGTATGGGACATGAACAAACACCTTGTTGGGTGTCTTTATTGATGTATTTTTGCACAGAGGTACTGCACACCACTTATAAACTTTAGAATTCATTTTTATCACAAGAAATACGAAACGTTTGTTTACTTTGTTGTCTAGCCGGGCGGGAACACATTTGACGTTTTCAAAAGTGTGACGTCACACGCGACGCCATGACACGGAGAGCTGTTTTCACGCAGTATTTAAAAATAATTATAAAAATGGCTTTAATCTTCTTAAAACATTAGTTAAATACCGAAATAAAGTTTTTGTTGTAAACAGTAAATGTGTATCTGCATTTTGGAATAGGATTTCAAAATCTTTCGACATGCCTATTAAAACAGTACTAAGAACATATAATACTAGTAGATAGTTAAGTTATGTACCTATGTATCTTCTCTCTCTAATATACTAGGCACTAGGAAGCCTAGAATTCACTGTCGGTTGCTATCCATTTAAAATTATGTCATAAGTAATATGTAGAAGACTTTTTAGGGTATCTACTGTAAAGTTCGTGTACAGAATGTAAATGATATTCATCGAACAATAGTCCTCCTTACATATTTAAATGTAGGTACGTACCTACTCGTACACTATAAGGTTTCCAAATCCGCCAAAGGAACCCAACAACCGCATTCTACTATCGTCAGACAATCAGTATTTATCAATCGTCCATGCATCATGGTCGGTGTGACACAGATACCGCTAGAGGAGGAATACAGCAAAGGGGGGGCCACTCCGGAAGATGTGGCCAGACTTCGACAGTGGGTGGAAACTCAGCCGCATTTACCAGCAGAGGCTATCACTGGTTTGTGGATTTTCTATTTGGATATGGATCTGGACAAGTTTCTGTTTTTTTTTTTGGTATTTTTATGGAAACGTAAACTCCAAATAACGAACGATATTTCATTACACTGACTGACACCTATGAAATTGACGATTTAAAATAGAGTTCGTTTCAAAGAATACCAGATTATTTGCTCTTTGCAGAATACTTTCTATGCCTCCATGTTGGCAGCATTGTTTGTACCTATACCTATACTGCCATATTACCCTCATTGTGTTTCCCAGTACAAATTTTAATACTGCCAGCATAGCGGCATTGGAAGTATTCTATGAAACGCACTATAGGTGTTTTTTTACTTAATGTTACGTGCTGTTACTGTTAAAGTTAGTTAATATCTATATTCATGTTAAGATTCCTTAAAGATCTAAGATAACAACACTGTTATGGATAAATAAACAGTCATTGATTTTGATTAGGTAGGTACCTACCTATGTTTGTTTATCAAAGTTGATTATGTAATGAAAAAATATCACCTAGACACGCTTAGGTAGGTACTTGCTATTTGCAATCTAAATGCATTTGATTATTTTTTAATCGGGTAAGTACCTAGGTACTTAAATAAATACATAAGTGAGCAGGTAGATAAATACTTTTTATCATAAATAATTATCTTTAAAATTACCCAATTTTAAAGTTCTGACGATGAATACGAATTTAAAATAATTTGTTTATTATAAATAATAATGCAAACATAAGTACCTACATACTTATGTTCGTATTAGGCTTTAATGTCAATTTTCTTACACGATTATTTGTAAACCCCAGATTTGTGTAGGTATACAAGGTGTAACAGAAAGGGGGTATAATGCCGACACACAGCGATAATCCTCATGAAACTGGACAACTTTGCCCAAGGACCATGGGTCGCAACTCGAAAAAAAAAATTCGTCTCCCCATACAAAATGTATCAGCTGATCGAGTAAGTATGGGCGATCCAAAATTTTTTTTTGAGTTACGTTTACGAGCCATCTTACTTGGGGAAAGTTGTTCAATTTCATGGGGACTTTCGCTGTGTTTCGGCTTTATACCCCCTTTCTGTTACACCCTGTATAGACGTAGGTAGACATAGAAATAAACGTGTAATTGAGAAACTTTTCAGCTATCATCCTATCAATTCTGTCCGCAGATCTAGACCTAATCCTAGCCTACACCAGCACAGATGGCAGCACTGAGGTGTCCAAACAGCTGATCGACACGCACTTCTCTCTAAAGACGGTGTTACATGACTTGTTTAAGGATAGGGTGGTGGATTCCAAGATTGAAAACGTGCTTAATAATATGTAAGTTTATAGTCGTCAGCGCCATCTATTGGTCAAGGTGTTACAACTTTTTGATAGGTGTACGTACAGTGTGTGCAGTGAGTGTTTAAAAGACAAATGAGAGTCGCGACACATCTGCGTAACGAAGGTACCCTCGAGGTACCGCGCGGAGTAAATGTATGCGACATAATTTCAGCTGATGTGTCATAGGTGACTTGAAACACATTGCGAGCGTATTGAACCGAACGTTCGGCGCGGTACGTTATGCAGATGTGACCGCACTCTAACCTACACCACATCAAAATTAAAATGGATGGGATTGGCCAGCCATGTCTGATGAACTATGGGTCAAAACGTCCACTGAATGGCTTCCAAGAAAGGGGTAACGACATCATGGCAAATCTAAGCTGGTGAGACGAGCTCGACTCATTCCGCAAAGAAAGGCAAATCCTGGCACACAGCAGAACTAGATGGAGAGCAAAAAGTGGTACCTTTGTCCAGCAGTAGGACGCCACAGGCTGACTGTATCTATACAGTGTATGCCTCAAATCTTATGAAATTGCAACATGAAGAGACTGAATGATTGAATGTTATTGGTTTCAGTTTAATGCAACGTATGCCGACAACAACTCGTGAAGGCTATGCTGTATTCTACGCGAAGTTCTTAGATCTAGATCATACCAAATTCGTTCTGATAGATTGTCTTAGGTAAGTTTACTTTCTCCCTAAAGGGTTATGTACACACATCCGGGCCGTGGCCTGTCAGGAGGGAAAAAATTTTTTTGCCAAAAAAGAAACAACTTCAAAACGGAAACTAAAAAGTATGAAATAAATTAACTTGTACAGCAAATTTCGAGTTTATAAGTGATTAAAAGTAACATAAACAAATACATAATTATGTCTTTAAAATTTTTGAAGACGGTGCCAAGTAAAACAATAACTAGATATAGGTAATATAGGTACTTATAATCAATCTTTTTCACATCTCAAGGAAACAGGTGGCACCGTCTTCAAAAATTTTAAAGACATAATTATGTATTTGTTTATGTTACTTTTAATCACTTATAAACTCGAAATTTGCTGTACAAGTTAATTTATTTCATACTTTTTAGTTTCCGTTTTGAAGTTGTTTCTTTTTTGGCAAAAAAATTTTATTTCACATTTTTTAGTTTCCCTTGTCTGTCCTTCATTTTCATTATCAGACCCCTAATAACAGTCACAACCCATTTAGATGAAAGGTCTCAATAATATAACGACGGTGGAAATCTCAACTGGCGTAAGGGACAAAACACGATTTTTCAGGACGAGCAAAACAAAATTTTGACACTTAAACCCTTGTAACTCTTGCTGTTTTAAACGTATCAAAATGTTGTAAAGACCATTATTCTTAAAATTTTGAGGCGCGTCTTTTACAACAATCAGTATTTTTATAACTAGCTTAGTTACAGACTTTATGTCCTTTACGACCATGAATTTTGATATGTATGTCCTTTACACCCTAATTTTTAGGTCATAAGGGACATCTTGTCCATTACGACCAGGTAAAAAGACCTATTATGTATACAATTTCAAGTATTTGTTAAAAAAGCTGTATCTCATGAACCGTTATAGCTAGAGCGTTGAAATTCTCTCAAAAGATGTATTACCATTGCCGCTATAACAACAAATACTAAAAATAGAATAATAATTACAATTAAGGGGGGCTCCCATACAAAAAAACGTGTTTTTTTGCCTTTTTTGGTCGATATTGATAATGGCTACTGGTTGACAATATTATTAGGCTATTATAAGCCTAGTGGTTGGTACGGAATACTTCGCGCACGAGTCCGACTCGCACTTGGCCGGTTTTTTTTTATTTTCTAATAAAATATAGTCGTAACGGACCATTACGACTTTATTTAATATATGGCAAAATAAATTAATTTTCCGTTACATGTCCGTTACGCCAAATTAAAAAAAGTTTTTATAAAAATATGTCAGTTACACCATTTATTGCGAAAATGTTAAAAAAATTAAACGCTTATAAAATAAAAACTAAAAGGAGTATCAAAAAGTTAAAAATACTGTCCGATAGAGAACAAAAAGCTTTATGCAATTATGTAAAAAATTGAGTTTAGGTATTTTGTCCCTTACGCCAGTTGAGATTTCCACCGTCGATAAGTTAATCAAGCCCAAACACAAAGTAATTGCTGTAAACCGTTGTCGAGTTCCGTCGACTGCATTTCCGCTCCATCATCAGGTCAACGTCAGACCCTCATTAAACATAAGGGCTTTAAAATTCTTATTATTGCATAATATTAAGAAACACACTAGTCGCGATGCAATTTTTTCGAGTGTTTCCGTCGATATCTCCAGGTTTCCACCATCAGGTCCTGGTTTACTTACCATGGAACCACCCTTGGGATACCCCCTTTCTAACAAAAAAAGAATCATCAAAATCGGTTCATGGACGACGAAGTTGTGTGAAGAAACATAAGAAACAGACTAGTCGAAAATACAATTTTTTCGAGAGTTTCCCTCGATTTCTCCAGGATTCCATCATCAGATCCTGGTTTCCTTACCATGGGACCACCCTCGGGATACCCCCTTTCCAACAAAAAAAGAATCATCAAAATCGGTTCATAAACGACGAAGTTTTGCGTGGACATACATAAAAAAAAAAAAAAATATATATATATACGGTCGAATTGAGAAACTCCTCCTTTTTTTTGAAGTCGTTTAAAAATATACGTCGTCATGACAAGGTGTGTGAACGAATCCATAGAAAATGTATGGAATGATATTTTTTTCCCTGACACGGATGCCCGGATGGCCCGGATTTGTGTAGATAGAACTTTATCCTACTAATCCTTTTTATATACATTGACGGTGGGCTTTCACATCTAGGTAGGTATTTAATTTATTTGTCTTGGTACAGTCGAGGGCACATCAAGCTTAACGCACGGGCAGGGCACCTAATTTCATAAGTGCGAAGAGTTTCATACATAAGTAACATAAGGGCGATATTAGAACTATTTTCTAAAGGTTGATCTGCTATCAGATGTACCTACCTAGATTGAGCAAGAATAGCCACAGAATGGGTGCCAATGTTGGCCAACGCCGCCGAAGTAGACCCAAGAAACGATGGACCGACGACCTAAGGATATTTAGGGAAGACTGGTGGGAAGCAGCCACAGATTTTTCTGTGGGTGAGGGAGGCTTTTGCCCAGCAGTGGGGCGAAGTTACAGGCATTGAAACGATAGTAGTTTTAGATAAAAAAAGTGTAATTAATTTTGCTTTTTTTAAATAAAACACTTCATTTCCGAGAAGGCACAAAAAAGTACCTAAATGTTTTTTGTCTATGATAATTCCAGAGCAATGATAATGCAATGGGAGCTATGGCAGTACGAGGCAGGGTCGTGGCCTGGCTTCGTCATGGTGTGTGACCTCCAAGGGCTCGGTATGGGACACTACGGTCATTTTAACTACACTTATTTGCAGCATTTCGCTTATTATTTACAAGTGAGTTTCTACTATAGTGACTAGAGTATAGTCTAATTTACAGGGCTAGCAAAGACCATAGACAAAGATTATTTAGGTGCCACTCTTAGGACCGGCGCACACCTGCCTGAGCGCAGCGCAGGGCATTTTTGATTGTCATATAATTATCGCCATTGTTCTCATTAGAATAAAATTCGAAATCAGTTGACACAACATTCGCTTGTAGTCGCTTCGATGTTCATTTGTTGTGTAACTGATTTTGAATATTACTTTAATTGAGAACAATGTCGATAATAATATGACAATCAAAAATGCTCTGCGCTGCCCTCCGTGAGGTGTGCGCCAGACCTTAGAACACTTAAAATTGTTTCCAGGAAGCCTTCCTAACCAAACTAAAAGGCATCCACCTACTCAACGCGCCCGGTTTCATGGACACCGTCATAACAATGTGCAAGCCATTCCTAAAGAAGACTATACTAGAAGTATTACATATACATACTGCTGGATCTAACAGCCTTGAGCAGTATTACCCGATAGATAACTTGCCTAAAGAGTCGGGAGGGAAGTGGAAGAGTATATTCGATTGTAAAGGTGAGTCATTACTTTTTGTATACGCATATCTGTCACACCTCTGTCCCATCGAGGTAGGCAGACTACTTTCCACTCGCTATGATCTTAGCACACTTCTTTCACTTCATCCACATTCGTCAGTTTCAGTCGGTTTAAGGAACTTTTGATTTGGCCTTTCTATAACAAGCCCCCCCCCCCCAGATTTAATCGCGACATTTTTATCTGACTGCGCCAGAAGGTTGTTTTTCGAGAGTATGTATGTCTAATTCTTTCGCACGTTCTACAGCCTGAATGGCTTGATGGATTTTAGCTTGAGAGGTGTCGTTAGGTTCGTATTTTTTTACTGTGAGAGTGACACTGGCAAAATAAAATAAATTGTAAGTATTTTTAAATTCAGTCGATTTTTTTTTAAATAATGGTTAGGTTCTTTGTGTGACAGATTAATAGTTTAGAACGTGTCTTACACCGGCAAATTATTTTGTTGCTAACACAATTTTTCTGTCCATTTCAGATGAAGTAATATCAAAAATGAAAGCCAGTTCGGAATTCTTTGAAGCTGAAAACAAGAAGCGAGTTGTGGAAGCAAAGAGGCCAGGGAAGGCGAAAACTATTACAGATTTCTTTGATAGTGTTGAGGGGTCGTTTAAGAAGTTAGATATTGATTAGTTTTTAATGTTATTATGATTATAATTTATTTCATTTAAAATGTTTTTCTTAGTAGTATGAGTTTCCGAATGTCTAAATAAATTGGTGTGAAGGTTAAACTAAGCCTACTTTTCATAGACATTGCTAGAGTAACCTGATCGCAAGCGTCAGACGCTGTGAACAACGCGTAAAGCAACCGCCTTATACTGGGTGTAACAGAAAGGGGGTATAAAGGGTACAGCGATAGTCCTCATGAACCTGAACAACTTTCCCCAAGGAACAAGGTAGTAACTCGAAAAAAAAAATTAGCCTCCACATACAAACTGCTTTTTTGAGTTACGACCCATGTTCCTTGTGGCAAGCTGTTCAGTTTCATGAGGACTATCGCTGTGTTTCGGCTTTATATCCCCTTTCTGTTACACCCTGCAAAGGTGTCACCAAAAATCACATAGCTCACTGACCAATTTAATAAATGTGTGATACTGATATGTAAATTGTACGTTTTTTGTATAAAGATAATAAAAGGTTTGTATGTAATAAAATTAAAGATTTCATTATTTTTCTAGCAAATATATTTCATAGAAACATAGTTGCATAGATGTTACGCTTACACCAATATTGGAATTCGACCGCGTACGCCGCCATTATCTGTAACAAGGAGAAAAATATTAATTTAATACTGCATATTGATTAACATCCTCTATCTACTTTTACCTTAATTTATCTACCTACATAAAATCTCCTTAGTTAATAACATAAAAGTGAGAAATAAGCACTGTTATTACTTTCGATTAAAAAATAAATAAAAACAGTCAAAACAGGACTAAACAATGTATGCTTATCATATTGTTCCTGTCTTATCCAGTCTATTAGGTGAATTGAAAGATGCAACAAAAAATCCAAGGAGCTTATACAAGGTGACTTTAAATTAGTGAATGATAGAAAAGGATATGCATGTACTCGTGATAACCAACAACTTTTACTATGGGGTCAAGGTCGAAATCACAAAAAAAAAATTGTTCCCCCCATACTATCAGCTGGTGCATTTTGTATGGGGAGTTCAAAATTTTTTGAATGATTTCGACCTTGGTCCCATAGTAAAAGTTGTTTGTTTTCATGAGTACATGCATAACCTTTTTTATCCTTCACTAATTTAAAGTCACCAGAATAATAAAAAAAAATCCATATCAGTGTCAAACACATCAGATCTAATTGCAGATGGATTCAATAAAATAATAAATTAAAGATAAAAAACAATTCGAACAGACAAATAGAAACATTAAAGACTGTAAGGTACTCCTTATTTTTCGCATTTTAGAATATAACATGGACAATTTAATCCAAAAGTTTAAACTCACCTTGAAAATGCACTTAGTCAAAGAGACCGAAGCCCATGTCATCATCTTCGGACTCGGATTCCTCCTTCTTTGTCTCCTTCTCTTCTGCAATTACAAACACATGGGTGTGAGAGAGATGACTAAAGCGTTCACATTGTTGCGTGATTAGAAGTTGTTCAGGTAAGAAATGTAACAGCATTGCAGCTCAGTCGAAAGATGGTGTTGATTTGGTTCATCATTTAGAAGGTTAAAAATGCTGATAAGGACTAAAAATGTTTCAAAAATTACATGTTTATTGTAGGTAACTTCTTCTAAGGCCAGATTTACATTATTTTAGCGTTTAGGAAACTAATGTAGTGTAACTTGAAGTGCAAGTAATTTAGTGGTCTAAGTACGACTGAACTTTATTAACAAGTTGTGTTCAAAAGTTTCAACTAAAACACTGCTAAACATGTGAGATAATTTACTTATCATCATTATAATAATGTAAATTGGGCCTTACTTACTATTGGTGCAATTTATTAAAACTTATCCATTCATGTATGGTCATCCCAGTTAAGACCAGGTCAAATATCCTAGAAAATGAAAACAATAATTTATAAATTACCTTTCTTTTCTTCAGCAGCGGCAGCGGGCGCGGCGCCGGCGGCAGCAGCCGGGGCGGCGGCGCCAGACGGCATCGACGACAGCTTCTCGCGACCTGACACACTCACACTTTAGTACAATGGTATATGTGGGAGGGAGATGACTGTACATTTGGGGAGGTTCAGTTAAGGTGTGAACAGCAAGGTCGTTCAGTCGAAAGATGGTGATTATTTGAGAATCATCATTAAATCTTATATCTAAATAGGAACCTTATTATATTTAATTGAAATCAATAATGCTAACAGAATGAGCATCATTTCTTTTTAAATTTTTTTCTATAATATCAAATCAATAATATGAAAGTTACAATGGACATAGTCAATAATGAATGACTAATGCTAAATCTTGATTTCCATTTTACTATAAGAGTCTACATAAAGTACCTAGGTAAGACAAAAATATATTTTTAATGTTCATGATTGTTGTAACAGTTTTTATTTTAACATACCTTGAGCGATGAGATCCTCAATGGTCTTGCCGTTGAGCTCAGCGATGACCTTCTTCAGCTTCTCACCGTCAGCCTCAATACCGACAGAGCTCAGGATCTTCTCCACGTCCGCCGCTGCTGGGGAAGCCTTTCCACCAAGCACAGCCAACAAGTAAGCGGCCACGTAACGCATTCTGGAAGTTTTAGGATCCAAGTTAGGGTCGGAGAGTCATGTGGTTTAAAGTGACTGAGAATTTAAATTCAAATTGTATGTGGAAGTGATAAGTAGGTACTCTTCTGAGTAGCAAGATAGGTACCTACCTACTTGTTTAGTTATACAATCAGTCCCAAAGGCACAGTAACTGGTCGGAGAGTCATGTAAACTACCTAATTTAAACCATGCGCGCTATTGATGCAGCTTGTTACACTGACGGTTTGGCAATAAGTTTTTACAACATACCATTATCATTAGATGCTGAAGTATATCAATAAGTTTGTATTTGGCAAAATAAAAAGATTAGACAAGTTAAATAATCTCTAAATATTGTAGAAATGCAATGTTGTCATCATGCCAAACAATGTGTTTTGAGGTTATGTTGGCAAAGAATTCTGGTGAAACTGGAAAATACTTGCGTGGTATGCGTAGAAACACATGTTAAGGAATTTTAGTGCACAAAATACGTGTATCTAATAAATATAAAGAGAAACAAGCGTGTTCAATATCACAAAACTTGAGCCCAGTCGGCGGCGGTACCAACTTTCATCCGAGTTAATCTCTCGGAATTTCGACAATTATCACAATATGATACTTTTGACAGATGAAACGTTAACACAACAATATTATCACATCAATATTTCAATAAAAACACTTACTTTTAAGTCGTACAGACACGAAACGTGTTTAGCCGAAAATCAAACGTTCGTCTTGAACAAATGTCAAGATGAAAGAGAAAAATAATGTTGCGCGCGCACTAGTGAGTCCAAAGTTCGGCGTGGTTCCGAGTGATATCGATTATCTGTTCTGCAAAACAAGAAGCACTCGATTTTAAATTTATCTATGTATTTTAAATGTTGGAACCAAGTAATTTATACTTTATCTTATTCGTTTTTTAATTATATTTTGAAAAATTACATCATTATTTGAATTTTTATTAATATGCTACTTATTTTATTCAACTTACTACCTTTATTTCTTATTGCAAAAGAAAATAGGCAATGTTGAAATATACGAACAAAATAATAATAAAAAAATAGTCAATCAGATATTGAAATTTATTAGTAAATAAAGTGTGTTATGGTAAAAAAAAAATGCAAATAATTTAAGTATTCAAGCACAATTAAATCGATTAAATGTCACATATCGATATTATTAATAGACCGAACATCACTACGCAGTCTTGATTTTGACATTTTTGACAGATGGTCTGATGACAGTGATGACATTTGTTGCGTTTCGTTTCGATAATGTGAAAGATTCTTTGTGGCAAAAGCTTAGAAAATATAAGTCCATCTTTGATATTTCTTACATTTTTATTGTTTTCGAGGTGTATTTATTTTTGATAGATTTGTGCAAGATAGTTTAGATACTTTGATGAAGGCGAGTCTAAGATTTTAGTCATGGAACCTATAGATCAATAATACTTTTAGTCCACGTCTTACTTAGGTACTTACTTTTTGGAATAGGAACTTAAAAGGGTACCGTATATAAAAATAATATCTGGTAAATAAATACTTCAGTAGGTATGAAAATCCTAATCCGGGTACGACATCTACTTAGGCAAAAAAGCTACCTACCTCTTTTCCCTCAAAGCTTACCAACGCATGAATGGCAGACACTGGAATAGGCATTTGCGTAATACACGATTAAATATAAAAGCCAAGCTTGAGCCCCGTTGCTTACAAAGAGCCAAAAAAAGGAAAAATCTTTTGTTTTTCCGCGGGAATAAAATAAATAATAAATACGGGCAATTAGGCATAATGTTTTTTGAAATTCAGATTTCATTTGGGCGTCGGGAGAGTAATTTGTGCTCATTTATAACTCAGATAGGATCAGGGTACAAATTTATCTGGCTTTATCAGCTATTCCGCTACTTCTCGAAGTAAGGACCTATAAAACTGATGATTTATTGATAAATATCTGAATAATATATAAGGACGTTAGGGCGTCTCGCTGAGAGTGAGAATACCTACTTAGGAAAATATCTAGGTAGTTACTTTTGTTTAAGTCTGCCGTTTGAAGAAAATATTTTTTTTATGACAAGATAGGTTAGGGTGTCAATATTATGCTTATCAATTACTTAACCCCCCATCTGTGGCGCGTCCCAGTACAGGACTTGACAGCTTACTGTCAAATATGCCCTATCTGTTGGAGTCCTATGACAGGACACTTGACAGATTTATTTTTGCTTACTATGAATTTGTCGATTTTTAAAGCCCTATTAGTAGAGTGCCGTAAGGTTTATACCTCGGAATTCAGGGCCAGTCAATGAATCTTAATATAAACCTTGAAAATATGTTTTTAATAGTATATAGAAAAATGTTAAAAAAAAAATTTTTCGCGCTCTCAATTTTTTTTTTCTTTTAGCCTAATTCGTCCCACTTCTGGGCAAAAGCCTCTCCCATGCCTCTCCAAACACTCCTATTATTAGCTGCTTCCCACAAATCGTCCCTAAATGAGCGTAGGTCGTCACTCCATCGTTTTTTGGGCCTAAAATTATTATAAACAATTATTAATTTTTTGGAGTTTTCATTGATTTATATTAGTCAAAAGTCATATTTTAAAAAGAACAACTATTACAAACTTGAAAACTTGATCTTGGATCTTTAGGGACTGCAGGTATACAGATGCACCATTCAAATACTACCTGTTTTGGTCCATTAGACTATTTTGCTTTAAACAGCGACTTAGTTTTTGCCTTTATCACTCCCTTTTTCTTAGTCAGGCTGAAAAACAAACGCCCTACTAGATTACTTCTCTTAACTACTCGATTTTGTCAATTTAACCACCTTAACTCAACTTCTAAGTTTTTGAAATAATCCGACTTAGGTAAGTCTTCGATATCTAATACCCCGAATTTGTTGTTTTTGCAATACATGTTATACCATTCTGGATTCGGAATAGCACAAGGCAGTTTTTAAAAACATTTGTTCATTAAGTACCGAGTAAATATTTTTCGTGGCAGCTGCTCAAAGTCGAGTTATTGTTTTTGGGAGAGAATTAAAGTTAACTTTGACAGTTAATTTGTCGATGTTCCACTTTAATCATCAACGAATTATTTTCGCCATATCATAAGTAACTATCGAAGAAGCCGTTAACGTACTTTTTTTTTTAATTAATTGAATATTAATCGCTCTCTGATACAAAAACCATCAAAAAGTGGTTCTTTTTTCAAAAATCACTAAAACGGGTTTAACTCGATGCTCATAAGACTTTTCTATGGGCATGTAAGGCTTATTTGATGCACCTTAAGTCCATCTACCTCCGGTGTCAGTTTGCCGGCCTATTTTTGGGATGTGCGGAGATTCCTGCTCCTGAAACCGATACGTATTATTTTGTTTGTTTTACGTTCATCAAAGCCTAAATTAGTTTAGCTAAAAAGTAACACGACATTCATTGACTGTTAGGCGGTACGAAGTTCGGGGCCCGCCATGAACAATACCGAACAGCTGCTGTTATCCCCTCTATTCTCCAACCCGACCTTCATCGGTATACCTGCAGTCCCTAAAGATCCGAGATCAAGTTTTCAAGTTTGTAATAGTTGTTCTTTTTAAAATATGACTTTTGACTAATATAAATCAATGAAAACTCCAAAAAATTAATAATTGTTTATAATAATTTTAGGCCCAAAAAACGATGGAGTGACGACCTACGCTCATTTAGGGACGATTGGTGGGAAGCAGCTAATAATAGGAGTGTTTGGAGAGGCATGGGAGTGGCTTTTGCCCAGCAGTGGGACGAATAAGGTTAAAAAAAAATAATAATAATAAAAAAAAAAATTGAGAGCGGGATTTTTTTTTTTTTTAACATTATTCTATATACTATTAAAAACATATTTTCAAGGTTTATATTAAGATTCATTGACTGGCCCTGGATTCCGAGGTTTGACCATTTTTATGCCTTACGGCACTCCACTATATACTCACTAAGAGAAAACCATAAAGAGTGAATTTTGACAGTCCACAGATGACTGGATAATATCTTTTCCCTACTTCGCTGTTTAAATATAATAAAATTTCCTAAAATAGGTGTTTCCAATACATTTAATAAAATCATCAATTTATTTGATCAAATTGTACATTGGACAAAGATATTTAATAGGTGTAATATCATTCTTGGGCAGTTAGACCTTTTAGTATTTACTTAAAACCTTTTAGTACCTAGGTATTTACTTAGGTAGGTAACCTGATCTTTTTCTAGAGCTATTTGGGTAGTATTTAGGTAGTAACTAACGCTTACCCAAATAACCTTTCTGTCCTGTCTAAACTTTAGAATAATCATTTCTTCTTCTTTTAATATCAAACTTTGGAATAATCATTTCATTATTTCTTCTGCCAGTAATTTTCGCATACAGTGTAATGTACTGTTTTTAGAAAATAAACTAATTACTTACCTACTTACTTACTAGAATGGAGCAAAGCCAAATCTATTTGCTAACTTTCTTTAAAGTTGTCCTCTTAGGGGACCGCTACCTCTAAAGTTGCCTATCTATATTAGTGTTCTCTGCTTTTAGTAAATAGCTAGGTAATGACATACGAGAACTTTGCTATCTAGGTATCTAGTCACAGATTACTCAAATAGTTACTACCTACGTCTAGTGCTTTCAAATACACGAGGGAGTATGAAAATTGTATTTTATGTCAAATACGGTTAGGATAAATCAGTTAATCAATCAGATACTGCTACCTAGCAATAAGGCCGCCTGTTGCTTCTTATATTCTTGTTTGTGTCTGTACCTTATATCTTTGTGTGCAATAAAGAATATTTGTATTGTATTGTATAAATCAATACTTTAGGGCGGTTTCCAACTTCATTCTGTATTTAACCATTATGGTACGTAGGTAAACAAGCTTCCTGTGTGTATGACCATCAAAAAATATAGTCCGTAGTAGTCTTAGGACCATTTAGAATGACAGTGGTATAATTAAATTTAGAAAATTTGTTATAATAATAGAAATAATTCGTGTGCGCCCTTTGAGAGGCCACATCGTAAAACCGTAAGTTCGTATACACCAAGATTTAGTAGGAGTTTAGAAAGAATTGTAGCCGGAAGAATGAAGTAGGTGTTACAGATCGAAAGCTACATTTCCAAGAATGTGGCCTCTCACACGAACAATGTCAGTTTTCATATTACTAAATCTGGGCAGTTTCAACTACGACTAACCCGAACCATGGCTTCACAGGCACTTGTGACCTGCAAAGGCGATCTTATTATTCCTGGGCGTGATTAGCAGAGTTCCTCTAGCTATGCCTTTTAGCACCTTTATAGCTAATGCCAACCATCCAGCAATTGCTGTCAAAAACGCTTTATAATTTGGAACAACGGCTATTAGGAAACTCGGCTATCACTTGTAGAAAAATCTACCAAATTATTCTTGTTCTAATTCCTGAGGGAAATGTATTTACCAAGTCATTATTGTAATGAGTAGGTACCTAGTCTCCGAGAGAATCGAACTCACGTCCCTTGACACTTTTCACTAAATCTAAAGCTAGTCTGGGGCATTGTCGTTATAAAATTTTATCGATAACGCCAAATCCTTTTATAACCAATAATAATATTTTACAAGATTGAAGACAGGCCAAGGTTTCCGCAGTAAAAAAGTTTTTATTATAATAAAGCTGAGGTTCTCAAATCTTTTTGGCGTAGAACACTTTCTCTGAAGACTGATTTGGTGGATATCCGTTTTGGTTTCAATGCTATCGAAATTTTAAAAACGTTTTTGAGCCTTCCTTACTTATGATAAGTACCTAGGTTTTCGTTAGCATTTATTCTGCTTAGCGTTAGGTACCCAGGCTAGGCACTAGGATATGCATTACTAGGTACATTCATTCATTCATTTAAATATTTAAAAGCCAGGTTCTTGTCGGTGAAGTAATCGCCATCTTTGCCTTTCATCTGTCAACAATTTGACATGATACGATACGTACGACGTTAGTAGGTACCTACGTCTTGGTCTTGGTAACGTATAATACCAGTTAATTTATTATAGACCACCATATTGACTAATTCCCAATCTATCTATACCCCCCATGAGTTTTGAAGACTCAAACCAAACGAGACATTTTGAGAACCACTATAATAAAGCCACAAAAACGCGTCGATAATAATATTTTGCGAATAAAATGTTGTTATAACCTCCCGGCCGATGTCCCGCGAACAAATTAGTGTCCCGGAGCTTTCAATTGTCCCGAATGGTGTCCCGCAACAGCTGTCCCGTCAACCTTTGTTGAAGTTTCACTCGATTGCTTATCGATTTCTTTCTCGTAAACTTTAGTCACGTTTACTTAAACTGATTTTATTTCAAATCAATAACTCGATTTATTTGACGATTGGTTTTCGAGTTTTCTTATTTTGTCTACTACTTATATAAAAATAAGTCGGGTTTTCCTTCCTGACGCTATAACTCCAGAACGCACTAACCGATTTCCACGGTTTTGCATTCGTTGGAAAGGTCTCGGGCTCCGTGAGGTTTATAGCAAAGAAAATTTAGGAAAATGTTTAATAGAAAAGCGGGAAAATCTTTTTTCACATACAGAACTTTGAGGCGGTACGAAGTTCGCCGGGTCAGCTAGTTTTGTATAAAAAATGTGTTTATTAAGCCTGGCTCGTAACCTTTTACATCCCACTGACCCATTATAAACCCAAACCCAATAGATTTTCTATTGTTCTTTTTTTCTGGGATGTGAAGGATTAAATACAGGTTGTAACAGAAAGGGGGTATAATGCCGAAACACAGCGATAGTCCTCATGAAACTGAACAACTTTCCCCAAGAAACATAGGTCGTAACTTGAAAAAAAAATTTTGGATCACCACTTACTCGATCAGCTGATCGGACATTTTGTATGGGGAGGTGAAATTTTTTTTCCAGTTACGTTACGACCCATGTTCCTTGGGGAGAGTTGTTCAGTTTCAAGAGGATTATCACTGTGTTTCGGCATTATACCACCTTACTGTTACACTCTGTTAGTATATGGATAAATTGAATGAATGTTTATTTGTTTGTGTATGTTACGTTAACGTATTTCTAGATCTAAGGATATAAGTAAGGTAGGTACCTACTAGCAGATAGGAAAACAATATTCGCTTATTGTATCTTAAAACTTTAGTTAAACGATCATTAATACCTGGTAATTTAGTCGTTGCCAACAAATACATAAACAAATAGCTTTGTTGTTGTTGTTAGCCCATATATGTCCCCACCGAGGGGCACGAGCCTACTCTTATACACAGAGTGATTAGGCGGTAATCCACCACGCTGGCCAAGCTTTGTTACTAATATCAAAAGCTTGTGAAATATAAAATTCGAATATCAACCGCTAATTCGACAAAGTCCTAAAACTGTTCAATGTCCAAATGCGATAGAACGATTTCAATTACATCAAAACCGAATCAATTTCGAAGGTGTTAAAATAGAAACACACAGTGGGTTTATACAAAGGGTGGACAAATAATCAGCGGGAATTAATTATACTGTGATTGGCACCGGTTGGTCGATTTGTTTAACAATTTGTGGTTATTTTGATGACAGAGCTGGATTTGTGTTTATACGGTCGACTGTATGTTGGTGCGATTATGTTGCTTTGTAAAGGAGGAAATTGAAGTGGCTTCCCATTCGTTTGCGTCGCGATGAACATGTCCTCAGCCTGCTCTTTAACATCCTATATGATCCTCGATCCCCTCCCTATCTTAAGGAACGTTTCCAATGGCTTGCTGGTAGCCACAACCGTCACCTTCGCTCCGACTCGGACAATAAACTGTTGGCTCCATTTACAAGATCTGGCTATTACTTTCACTCCTTCACCGTGCGCTCCGTCTCTCTCTGGAATGACCTCCCAGCTGAAGTTCGTGGCTCGGAGTCGCTGGCAGTCTTCAAGAGAAGATTGCATTCACATCTCCTCTCTAAGGCTTATGGCAACTAATACATTAGGTCGCTTCTATGTGTATTTTATATATATATATGTATACTATTTATATATATATATATATATATATATATATATATATATTTATATATTTTTTGTATTATTATCTATATTTGTACACTTTATTTATTTAATAAGTAGTAAATTACAGTATTTATTTATTGCCCTGCTCTACTCTACAGTCTTCCTAAACTAGTCCTACTCCAAAGGTTGTCTGGAAGAGATCACTTTTAGTGATAAGGCCGCCTTTGCGCACAATGTTTTAGTTTTAAGTTGTATTTGTATTTCTTTGTGTGTAATAAAGAATTTCTATCTATCTATCTATCTAAAGGTTGCTGTTAGTGTAAGTTGGGCATTTTCAGACCTAGCATTTTAAACGGGCGTATAGGTCCTCTAGATACGACACCACAGCTTAGATGCGCATCAACACGCTGTTTGTACTCGCAAAAGACTTGAACATACGCGCGTACACGCGCTTAAAAAAACGAGCATGTACCTATGCGCGTATAATATAACGCTAGTCTGAAACGCCCTAGTTTATTTTTGTATTACCTAAATATGCGTGGATAGGTATAGATACTAATAATCCATCATCATCATTTAATTTATGAGTTAGACTCTTGTCGGTGGAGTGTTCGCCATCTAGGCCTATCCTCTGCCAGTGTTTTAACTTCTTGATGCGACATGACGTTAACTTTCTCTTTTACTTGAGTGAAGTAAGTATATCGCGGCCTTCCTCTGCCTCTCTTCCCCTCAACCTTTCCTTCAATAATGTTTCTCAAGAAACCGTCATGTCGTATCAAGTGCCCTATCATCTTTCCTCTTCTATTTTCTACAGTTCTTAACAAGCAGCGCTTCTCGTTGACCATGTTCAACACTTCCTCGTTACTCTTCCTCTCTGTCCAGCTTATCTTCTACATCCTCCTCCAGCACCACATTTCCAAAAGTTCCAGTCTCTCTAAGAGATAGAGAAAGAGATAATAATCCGATGGGAAAAATTGTATTCCACTTTAAAAACACTCTTCTCTGCAATACATAACGTGGCAAGTAGCAACCTAACACAGTCACTAGATTATTGAACTAAGAAAATCGGTTATCCTTTTCCCTTTTCCCAATAACCACTCAATCGTTTCAACATCCGATCCTCAGTTGGACGGTGTTAAGCGTTTATGTATCAACCCTAACATCATCAAAGTTGAGAAAAAGGGCTCTAAAGTTTCAAACTGATTTTTTGGCGTGGTATGTCTGATTATTGAGATATAGTTACGATTTTGGTACCATTTTATGCGTAATAAAGTACTGAATCAGACTGATAAATAAAACCTAATGATATTCCGCTATTGTTTTAATAAAATACAAAAAACTATTATGGCCAAATAAAAATCTGGAATTACGAATTCAGCGTTTATGTACTAAGCTGCTTGGTACAAAAATAATTCGAATTAGGAGTTTAGCAAAAATGTCCTAAAGCGGCTTGATATATGAATGATTAATTTACAATAGATCTTACATTTAGAAAAAGTGTATCAAGCAAATACCTATTTACTTAGAGTGTTGTTGCCGACATAGTGATCTATCAACGCACAGCCCAAACAACTGGAAGGATCGGGCTGAAATTTGGCATGCAGGTAGATTTTGTATCTGCATGCCAAATTTCAGCCCATTATAACGTAGGCATCCATTAAGAAAGGATTTTGACAAATTCCACCCCTAAGGGGATAAAATAGGGGGTGAAAGTTTGTATGAAACTATGTCAATTTTGAATCGATCTAGCTGAGACTTCGCATGCATAAAGTTACTATAACATAGACATCCCCAGAGAAAGGATTTGGACAAATTACGCCCCTAAGGGGATAAATTAGGGGGTGAAAGTTTGTATGAAACTGTCAATTTTAAATCGATCTAGCTGAGACTTTGCATGCATAAAGTTACTATAACATAGACATTCCTTAAGAAAGGATTTGGACAAATTACGCCCCTAAGGGGATAAAATAGGGGGTGAAAGTTTGTATGAAACTTTGTCAATTTTGGATCAATCTAGCTGAGACTTCGCATGCATAAAGTTACTATAACATAGACATCCCCTGAGAAAGTATTTGTACAAATTTCACCCTGAGGGGATAAAATAGGGGGTGAAAGTTTGTATGAAACTTTGTCAATTTTGGATCAATCTAGCTGAGACTTCGCATGCATAAAGTTACTATAACATAGACATCCTCAGATAAAGGATTTGGACAAATTACGCCCCTAAGGGGATAAAATAGGGGGTGAAAGTTTGTATGACACTGACAATTTTGAATCGATCTAGCTGAGACTTTGCATGCATAAAGTTACTATAACATAGACATCCCCTGAGAAAGTATTTGTACAAATTTCACCCTGAGGGGATAAAATAGGGGTGAAAGTTTGTATGAAACTTTGTCAATTTTGGATCAATCTAGCTGAGACTTCGCATGCATAAAGTTACTATAACATAGACATCCTCAGATAAAGGATTTGGACAAATTACGCCCCTAAGGGGATAAAATAGGGGGTGAAAGTTTGTATGACACTGACAATTTTGAATCGATCTAGCTGAGACTTTGCATGCATAAAGTTACTATAACATAGACATCCCCTGAGAAAGTATTTGTACAAATTTCACCCTGAGGGGATAAAATAGGGGTGAAAGTTTGTATGAAACTTTGTCAATTTTGGATCAATCTAGCTGAGACTTCGCATGCATAAAGTTACTATAACATAGACATCCTCAGATAAAGGATTTGGACAAATTACGCCCCTAAGGGTATAAAATAGGGGGTGAAAGTTTGTATGAAACTGTCAATTTTGAATCGATCTAGCTGAGACTTTGCATGCATAAAGTTTCTATAACATAGACATCCCCTGAGAAAGGATTTGGACAAATTTCACCCCTAAGGGGATAAAATAGGGGGTGAAAGTTTGTATGAAACTATGTCAATTTTGAATCGATCTAGCTGAGACTTCGCATGCATAAAGTTACTATAACATAGACATCCCCAGAGAAAGGATTTGGACAAATTACGCCCTTAAGGGGATAAAATAGGGGGTGAAAGTTTGTATGAAACTGACAATTTTGAATCGATCTAGCTGAGACTTTGCATGCATAAAGTTACTATAACATAGACATTCCTTGAGAAAGGATTTGGACAAATTACGCCCCTAAGGGGATAAAATAAGGGGTGAAAGTTTGTATGAACATGTCAATTTTGAATCGATCTAGCTGAGACTTTGCATGCATAAAGTTACTGTAACATAGACATCCCCTGAGAAAGGATTTGTACAAATTTCACCCTGAGGGGATAAATTAGGGGGTGAAACTTTGTATGAAACATTGTCAATTTTGAATCGATCTAGCTGAGACTTTGCATGCATAAAGTTACTATAACATAGACATCCCCTGAGAAAGGATTTGTACAAATTACGCCCCTAAGGGGATAAATAGGGGGTGAAAGTTTGTATGAAACTGTCAATTTTGAATCGATCTAGCTGAGACTTTGCATGCATAAAGTTACTATAACATAGACATCCCCTGAGAAAGGATTTGTACAAATTTCACCCTGATGGGGATAAATTAGGGGGTGAAACTTTGTATGAAACTTTGTCAATTTTGAATCGATCTAGCTGAGACTTTGCATGCATAAAGTTACTATAACATAGACATCCCTTGAGAAAGGATTTTGACACATTTCTCCCTTAAGGGGAAAAAATAGGGAATGAAACTTTGTCAATTTTGAATCGATCAGGCTAAAACTTTGCAGGCATTGATATAATATGACGTAGGCATTCCTTGAGTAAGGGATTTGTCAAATTCCACCCCTAAGGGGATAACGTAGAGGATAACAGTTTATTGGAAGTTTGTCAATTATAAACTGATCGAGCTGAAACTTTACATGCATAAATCAACTATGACAAAGGCCTCCACTAAGAAAGGATTTTAACAAATTTCATCCCTAATAGGATAAGATAGGGGATAAAAGTTTGTATGAAACTTTGCATGCATAAAGCTACTAAGGCGTAGGCATCCCTTAAGATGAAAAATTCTACCCATAAGGGGATAAAATAGGGGATGTAAAGGTAAAAGCCGCAAAAACTATAGGTACCTAATAAATAATAATACGCGTATAATAATCTTATCGCGGGTGGAGTTGCGGACAAAAGCTAGTTAAAATATCAAAAAGGATTCAAGATATCTATAACAAACAACAATTTGATTAATCTTTTTCATAGAATATTTTTTTTTCATTTTGAAAATAAAATCAACACATAAAAGACAAAACAAAAAAGGGGGTGACCGACCATACTAAACGATTGATCAACAGATGGCCGTCGATTTCGGAAATTACGTGTCTATAGATGAAATATTAGCCGTTTATATAGAGCTATCGATTGGTATAGGTGACTTTTGGATCATATTTACAGACTACACAGGTACATGAAACTTTTCTGACGTCAATTTACGGCAAGTTGGCTGTTGATTTCGGCAATGACATCTATGGATAAAATACTCGCCGTTTGAATAGCTATCGACCGATGTGTATCCTATTAGTGTTGAGTCATATTTGCTGACTACTCTGGTACATCATTTTTTATTCGACGTCGTATTTAGGACAAGTAGGCCGTCAATTTTGGCAATGTCTTCTAGACATGAAATAATCGCTGTTTGTATAGCTACTAATTGAAATACGTCACATGACTGTTGACCCATATTTTTAGGCTACTCCCATGCAAGTCATATTTTTCAGATGCAAAAACAGTACTTTCGCTTTAGGTATTGAGTGTGTCGCTATACAAGGAAAAAATGTACGTCCTTAGAGCTAACGAATGGCACTAGTTTCATATAACTCCAAGATGTATACCCAAAATTTCCCACGGTCCAAAGAAGGTTGATACATAATTGCTTTTTCAATCTGCTAAAACTTCATTTTGCTTTTGTGTATCAAGGAGGGATAGTACATTAACGCTAAAATAGGAATTACGCAAAAGATTATTTTCGTTTACGTCCTATGCAGCATAACACATAAACGCTAAATGGAATTAGTTTGATTGTAAAAAAAGCAATAATGTAACCATCAAATTATGAAAAAAGTAAAGAAGACCGTGTTTTTTTAATAACACGGTCGTGTTCTTTACAAAATTTTGAACAAAACTGCATTCAAAACTCAATTTCGCACATTTTGTGGGTTGATACATAAACGCTTAACACCGTCCAGTTTATGTACAGAACATCCTGTGTCATAAACAATACAATATTCAGTGCGTGCCTAAAAAGGTCTAGCTCCAATGGGGCCTATAAACCCATCGATGTACCACCTCATCCGTGGGCGAATAAATCACATAGATCGGATCGCGCGTACTCTACAAAAATCCTATTTCCTTTGGTAACAGGGGCGGATTTGGATTGTGAAGGATTTAAAAATAAAACAAAGGTATTATTATTGTTATAGGCATTTTCTCGCAGGTCTTCTAGGTATTGAAGTAGCACTTTAGTACCTTGAAGCGGATCACAAAGGAAATAATACTTATTATTTCCATCTTTACCTGTCATCTGTAACACCTAATACGTCAGGCAAAAACAATAACACCTGAATATTAATGAAACGGCCTCACTCTCTTTAGACTGGTTTGTAGTAGCCCGTAGAAGCCTAGCCGACTAAATTCGTAGAAATTATCTGCAGTTTATGAAAGAGCTACATGGGTGTTTCTTTTATACGTGCTTTAATTTAAGTGCTATAATAAAATTGGTATTTTTAAATTTAATAATATTTTTAAGAACCCTAAATCCGTCCCAGTATTGTATCAGTATGGTACACAAAACAAACACGATGCTATCTCGAAGTTCATTTGTCATCCTTCTACCTACCTACACGCTGCCTCGTGTCACTGTACAAGGAAATGTTGTGGAAAATACACTTGTTTAATTCGGGGATTTTTATTTCAATTCAATATATTTTTATTTGAAATTAAAGAAAAAAGGGAACTCAATAGATAGATGTTTTGATGGAAAAATGTTATACTGTTGTACAACTACAGATTTCCAAATACTCCAGAAAATAAAATAAAAATTCCAAATGAATATACACTTAGCTTATTTATAAAAATTATGCTTGCGATAAAGATATCAAACATTTCAAACAGACAATAAACTGTTATTATGAACTGCTTTTTTACAATAATAGGAATAAGAAAGTACCTAAGTATTAAAAACTGGAAAAAAAGAACCACGCATCTACCCAACTAACTTAAACATAGCAATATTAACTTTATACCGATTTTCACATTTACCAGCGACACATCGACCAGCAACGAAAAAAGCAAATAAATATATTTAAAAAAAACATCGAAATAGATACCAATATTTATTCCATGGTGGCACACCATAAGATTACATCAGATTGATAAGACTTTGCAATACGCTTCTGTACGTACTCACAATAAATAAGACGAAATTTTGTTGTTATATTTTTTTTATTAAAAAGGAAAGAAAAAAGGAAGAGAAGGGAATATTTTTTCTCATAAATTCCCGTCTTTGTTGGTTTATCACCAGCACCTTAGTTTGTTTAGTAAATAAATACAGAAAAGCAGAAATAAATAAACAAATCTATTTACTTAATTATGTACGCGTGAAAGCTTTTTCACAATTTGTTTTTAAAAATGTAGGTCTCGGATTTCTTGAGCGTCATTTGACGTGGTGGGGGAAGTTCATGTATAATCCCCTCTCAAAAAAGTTCATTTTTTTTATATGCATAGTCAATAACATTGCTCCACAGATACTTGCCGTCACCTGTAACGGTATAGCTTAAATAAAAAAAATAACTTCTTTTATCTAACCGAAAACGTAAACACATGAGCTGTCAATAAATTCCTTCCATCGATCGGCCATATCATATCACTGAAATATATGGCGTCCTGTCTCTACTGGTATCTACCTACACACCAAAGCCGCCGGCTTTTTTGACAGCTGCCATTCGTATGACGTAAAGCCGTCGGCCTAGCCCGGCGGCATGCTGGCGGCTTTGGTGTGTAGATAGCATTCTTTATCGTGAATCAAGGTGTTTACTGAAATAACTACTATAATCTGAATTATTGGCCCTAAGTGTTGGGTTGCTTGGTTTATAATTTTATATGCTGCGTGTCATACGTCCAATGTGGCATTTTCATCTTAGAAATATGCTGTACCTTTTGTATAACTTCTCTTTTTTGTCTATCTCTGTGTATGTACTTTCTTCTTACAATAAACGATTAAATAAAATAATTAAATACATCCACTACTAATGAAATACCTAACTCACAGTAAAGTTTACAAAAATAATTTGGCACCTGTTAGTAGACCGTAAGCCTATTACTGTCGTATCGTTAACCTATCGCTATAATATGACGAATGGCTCCGAATCCATACGTCGTCAACCAAAAATACACCACGGACGGCGGCGTACACAATAAAAACTAAACTGATACGCTGCCACCGTTCGCGACGCAGGCGCATTCTAATATTAGGCTAGACGGGCATAGAGTAAATAAGCAGAGTTGTTGGATAGAGGTGTAACAAAAAATTTTTATTTAAATGTTTTTTTTGTCGAGTTTGTTCGATTTAACTTAATGTTTTGTCTTTGATGGCCTTTAATAAAAGTGAAATGAAGTGTCGCAAGTATGGCAAAGGAATGGCGGTATCTTAATGACGAGTGACGACATAAGAGATAATAAGATGCTTTTATTACTAAAATTACGAAAAGAAGGTATAAAAAGAAGCGAAAAGTTTTATATCAAATATGTATAGTTTTTTTTTTTTAAGAATTTCTATCTATCTATTTTGTACGTGAGAAACTTCATATCACTAGCCCATTAACATCTCCACTACGGGACAAAACCCTACTCACAAATGAGAATTTAACAAAATCCAAAATTCTAGAAAATAACTCCGATATCAACAGAGAAACCGTATACAGAAAGCACTCGATTCGTCTCAAACGAACACTTCACTCCAATGTCGATATCTCAAAGGAATTGGCTTAGCACAAACATGCAGCTCACTGCTTCACATACGTAACTCTCCAACTTGTAGTGTAGGGTGGGGCACACTACTGTGAGGTTCTGTATTGGCACGCTATTAGCGGAATATTGAGAATTCAAACAATTATTTCATAAATATCTTTTAGAAATATATATCTAACTTATAATAAATTTAATTAACTAGTCAAACAAGCCGCCCCTTGTCATTCCCGGTGCAAAGGTACCCAACACTCCAGCAGCGTTCCCGCGCTGGATCGCGATTGACAGACTTTGCAGCAGGAATGACCCGGCGCGGGGGTCAGAACTCCTCTCCCAAAATTTATTTTATCTTGTAGGATATATGGGTTGGTCTCACCTAAGACGGGTCATTTTTTAAAAGTTGATGCTGAATTCGCAAGAGTGCTGTTTTCCTCAGAGAAGAACCTAGCAAGAAATTCTGTTGGGTTGCTCTTTTCAATAGTTTTACAAATTCTTAGTGGAATTGTAGTACCTAAAGGATTAGTGCTAGATCCACAATTGTAAGATTTAGGATGAATTGAGTGAACTTTAAAACAAAGATTATGTCTTCTTCCAAATGCCTCACTTTTCGTTTTTCGTTCATCAATGATAATTGGCCACCTATTTACCGTCGTCGAAAAAGTTGTTTAAGATGTAACAACTGAAAATCATCATCATGTCAGCTTGTGGACGTCTACAATTGGACAAAACCCTCCCATAAGGGTCTCCACAGCAATCGGTTCTGTACTGCCTGCATCCAACGGCTTACCGTGACTTCGGTCGTTGGCCCATCTGAAAATGCAAACGTCGAAGTACTTACAGATTTCTTTGTCTTTCTATTCTACAATTGGCCAAATGCTTGATTATTCACTTATTTATTTGGCTTTAAGACCTATATACTGCCCAGTGTGAACCAGCCTTCAAACCTCCAGAGCTAGAAGTTACAGCAAACAAGCTAGGTCCTAGACAAAACTGAGAGCCTAACTCAAGTTCCAAGCCTTTGGGAACTCGACTAAGATCCGTGAAATGGGAAATTGCAAGCTAAATTTTAAGTTTCAGATTTATCTCTAGGGGTTTTCTTTTTAAGTTTCGGGAACTATTTATTATGCTAGTTTAATGTAAACATTTTGAACTTATTTGATGTGGTGGGCAAATTTCGAGCCAATCTTGTCACCTCTAAGGTTCAATTTCACGTGTAGGTATGCAGTAATTTTTCAAGATGTTTGGCGTCTTCTAACTCTATTACTGCTTGATCTTTTTTGCGTTAGCGCATTCTATACTCGTTTATTCTATGTTCTCTCATACTGATATAACTGAATTCAGTTCTGTTGTTAGTTAGCGGGCAAACCCAACGGAATTTCAGTTCCACCTGATATCTTTACTCCAAATAGATTGAACATAACCTAAACTCTGCAATCTGACGTGAAAAAACTCTAAAAAGATTTTAATTGTGGTAATCTTTTTGGTAAACTCTGTGAACTGTTTTGCCGCGAAGCTGAAAAAAAAACAAATTCTCAATTCGAAATTTGAAATAATTGATTGTGAAATAGTGAAACAAAGGAATATCTATGTTGTAAATTGTAATCGAAAATATTTGAATTTTTTTTCGTTCAATTGATTAATGGAAAACGTTTAAAAAATAAAATGAATGTCGCATAATAGTGCTGTGCAGTGGTAATTAAAACAGTGATGAAATAAGAGGTTAAATACGTGCGGATGTAAGTATTTTACTTTAAATGAATTGGTTTAAATACCCGTAATGAGTCTGATGTTTAATTTTACCGTTTAATGAACGTACGAGGCGAGTTTTAATGCAATACATTTTCATGATTTTCGTTTTGTTTGCGATTTATTTATTTACAAAAGTACGGTGAGGTATGGCCGCGTCACGGGAATAAATTAAACCGATTTGCGTATTGATTTCTTATTATTACAAACGTATAATTTGGAATAATTTTTTCAACTGGCAATGATTGAAATATCTATGGCACTTCTTTCTTTATCAGCCCATATATGTCCCCACCGAGGGGCACGAGCCTACTCTCATACAGAGAGTGATTAGGCCGTATCTATGGCACTTAATATCTGTAAATTAAAAATTACAATTAACATTATTTTTTGCACTTATCCAAATGGTTTGAATGCACATACAGTATTTTCCCGCTCTCTCTTATCATTCATCCTTATCGTAATCCTAATAATAATAACAATGTAAATGTTTGTGCCGATGGATGGATGTTTGTTACTTCATCACGTAAAAACCACTAAACAGAAAAAAAAAGAATGATTTTTTTTAAGAAAACAATAACTTAGCTTGGATATCAGAATAACACATAGGCTATATTATTTTAAGGTATCATTTTTTTAAAATATATGACGATAAATGTGAACGAAGTCGCGGGCAGCCTCTAGTGTCTTTATAAATCACTGAAAAAGTATTAAAAAAATAAATGTTTATCTACTTATCTATTGGTTTTCCACCAATGTCCACCAATCACTAATGACAGTTATGAAAATGATCCATTTTCAAAAACTCTTTTTAATATAGAGTTGTATTTTCAATAAAACTTTGCTAGTATTTTTAACTGTTATTATTTGGGTGAATCTTCAGAATCGAGAATTTTGATGTCCGGGGGCTTAAATCCTACGTTTCAAATTATAAAGTCAATAAAATATGTTTTAAACTATAGATTAAGGTGTTATCTACTTGGGAAAATAAAAATAATACATGAATTCAAATCGAAAGGTATATAAAAAATTGTTCAAAGCCCTAAAAATTGATTCCACTGACGTGTCCGCTCTCCCGATTTATTCAGAAAACCTTAAAAATCTTTTTATCATATATACTTAAAGATTCATACATGTTTTTATTTTATTATAGAATAGTTAATTATTACGCATCATAATAAATTTTACACGTATTTTACAATTAACTGAATTTCTCGAGTCATTTTAATTTTGTCCGGCACTAAAGTGTGATTACCTTGGCACGTCACTAAATCGCGCATACGACCCTAGTCGAGCCATTTGGATAGGCGCTGCCTATTTTCACGCAAACTGTGAGATGCATTTTATGTATCGAGGGGGTAGATTATGCGTGAAGTTGTACCATTCACGAAATACAAAGATAAGTATCTGATTCCCCTGGCTTTGTTCTGTACGATCATTGATTACTATGTTCATGTTTTCTTATTAATTTTGTACTACAAGACTAGCTTGATATAGCTATGAATAAGCGCATGGGTGCCCATAATCTAGCCTGGAAACATCATTACGCTAGTTAAATCCAATTTATGTAAAACGACAAAAAACCGATATTTCTTGCTTCCACTGGCTTGATTCCACTGGTTTAATGACCAGACCATACTAATAAAATCATACAGTTTGCTTAAATAACGGTTTATATTGATTTCTAAAAATAGCGTTATGTGTAATAATGTTTGATATTATTTAAAAAAACAGTTTCCCACTTTAAGGGAGGACGTTTCAAAGCTCGGTCACCTATTTAAAGATTTTGAATTAGCAACTTCACAGCAACTTGTATTAATACCCAATAACATTTTAAAGCCTAAATTCGAAGGTACGTTAACTGTTTTTTAAGTTTATTTAACAAAATTGAAACTTTTTAATACTTTATATTGCATTATTATTGATTCCCCTGGGCGTAAATTTTTAACATCAAATATCTTTGGATCCATACATAAGAAATGAGTGCCTATTCAAAATATTTGTTTATTGACCTCTCTAATTTGTAATTTTATTCTCAATTTAAAAATAAAATAATATTTAAATTTTACCAGTGGAATCAACTAAAGAATCCCAAATCGAAGAAACACCCATTTACTAGCATCAGAAATCCAATTCAGAATCGCAACGATCTTGTTAAATCTTGTTGTTTTAGATCGAACATCAATTATCTAGAAATCTAGTGCTCGTGCCAAGAGCCGCAAGTTAGGTAGCCTAAAGGATTCCTAGAAGCCTAGGTTATTGGTCTGGCTGGATAGTAACCCTGAGGCTTTTGTATTAGACAAGTGGTTTAATTGGGGCGACATAGTTGGGATCTATATTCTTAGATGTTAATTAAATTTGGTTAAAAGTTTGTTTTATGAATGATTGATTTAGTTTTAATTGGTATCTGTATGTTTGTATTGTATAGGAGCTTGTTATAATAGTAACACAAAAAAATATTAAGGGCCTGTATGACCATTTATGGATAAAAATTCTTCTTCTTCTTTATCAGCCCATATATGTCCCCACCGAGGGGCACGAGCCTATTCTCATACAGAGAGTGATTAGGCCGTAATCCACCACGTTGGCCAAGTGCGGGTTGGTGGATTTCACATACACCTTCGAATTTCTTCTCTGGTGTATGCAGGTATCACCATTTATTTATAGGTAAAAAAAAAAGATATTTTTACCTGTCTCTGTCTAAAACGTCAAGTTTTATGAAATAGACACAGGTACTTAGGTTTGTCTGTCAGTTAAATTATAAAAAAAGCACTAAGTTTAGTTTTTTTATCGATAATTATCTAAAAATACTTTTGGTCAACCCTAGAGAATAGTAAAAAAAGTAAGTTTTAAACTTGTTCTAAAGTAGGTAGATAATATCTTAAGTTCAGACTATTATTTTTCAATTTATTATTCTATTCAAAAAGGTTCGAATGACACTTCAGTCAATTACAATTTGACCTCAAAAATGATAGTCAATTTTATAAAACGAATAAAGGCGCCATTTTTCTTTCATAAACTCAATTTTCTCGGGCCTCAAATTCAGCTATCTTCTTATTACATCAACCTTTACTTATTTCACGCGATCAACTTAAATTTTCACCTACAACGAATATTAAATATTTACATGGCGCAAAATGTACAAATAATATTACTTTTATTTTATTTTTTTCGTAATTTACTGTTGCTGTCAGCCATATTTTATTTTGGGAGGCTATTATGTGTCAAACAAATCATATTAACTGGGTCCTATTATGGAATCCATTCGTTTGGAGTTGATTACGCCGTTGAAGGTATTCGAGTAATCAGAGAATAGCATTTCATGTCCCAGGGGTTGATTTTTATAAGCAAATTTGATTCGTGTGATGTGTATTTGATATACGTAGGTACTTTTTTTCATAATTACGCTTTGAAAATCGACTTTTTATTCAGTCACAGCTTTGAGGATTAGAATGTGTAAAAAATGTGGATTTTTGAATTTTTTTTACTCTTGTTTGTTATCTCAGTTGTTTAACTTAGGTATGCATTATGTGTAAAATGAATTTTGATTATGATCTTATTGTACACGAATTTTAATGACAAAACTAAGGGCCTGTTTCTCTATTAGCTGATATAATTTATCTGACAGATATTTTATACTTGTCTCTGTCTAAAACATCATGTTTTATGAAATAGACATAGGTTTATCTGTTAGTTTTTTACCAGTGAATTTTACAGATAAAACTTAACTGGCAGATAAACCTAAAGTAAGTTAGTAAATATTTATTTCCAGTCCAATAAAATATACAAGAACAAAATTAAAACACAGAATAACAAAATTAAACACAAAATAAAATGAAAGTTAAATTTTAAAACTTAGAACATAAAATAAACCAGAGAGACAAGAATGAGAAAGAACATAGTTATGGGGGCTTAGCACGGCGTGCCGCGACAATTATCTCACGTATGCTGTCCTTATCACATTTAAAACTATAGACAGAGACGTAAGCGTGACAAACGCACGACAACGTCTTGTCACGGAGTACCATGCTAAGCTAGATGGACTGGAAAATGGTCTCCACTCAGCATATTGTCATGTCAATGGTTGCCCAGAGACATGACGCTGATAAAACCTAATCTATAACCTATGTTTTATGCTAACCTATGTCTATTTCATAAAACATGACGTTTAAAACAGAGACAGATGTAAAATATCTGTCAGATATCTAAAGATGGGGAAACGGGCCCATAGACTCATTAAAATTTAAATTCACTAGGTAATCGTATTATTCTTCACCAATTTCCATAATTTGGCAATTAGAACGAACCTAACATCATCCAGTCCAAAGAGTTCACATCAATTTAATTCGTACAGCAATCAACACGGGTTGTCTATCTGTTTAGTCTGCAATATGTGTATTTGCAAGCCGAGTGGTGGACAGACATGTGTGACTGGCTGTATACATTGTGGCTTCTGTTCTTTGTCTACTGTATTTACATTTTGTCTGTTAGTTTGGTTGGATGTTGTCAGATTTGATAAATTATTTATTTATAATGTTTGAAATATATTTTCTTCTTATATAAATAACTTGCAACATGCTTTCTCGGTTTGTGTGTCTTTCCAAAATCCTTTTCCAAATCCTTCCTTTTATAACCTTTTCTGCGCGAGTCCGATTCACACTTCGCCTGTATTTTTTTCATATCTTGATAATGTCATAATATGAATGAATGCGTCCGTAATGTAATCAAAATAATTTAAAAGCAATTTTAGAATATACCATTGCCTTAATTATTGGTTCAATGAACACCTGATGCTATGAAAATAATGATTGAATAATTACTGGTTTACTATATTATTGTATTGTTACCTCTACTGTATTCAATAATATTAATTAATAAAATAAATAAAAATAGATTTATTCCTCAGCTTTACACGTTTTTTATGTACTTAAAGTTATTCTATTATTTGTTTAGTGTACGTGTTTTAAGTTAAGATAGTACCTGGTCCCCAAACTAGGATACCCTGTACTATGGGTGACCAGGTCTTTCGTCAATTACACCTTAGTTACCAGGACGATCTTACTTAAACAATTTAGCATACGACATAATGTTTGTGATTTTCTTTAAGTATATTTTAGAATTTATTAATACATGTTTAGCGTCACGAGTAGCGCGTCAATATTGTTGCCTAATGGGTACGAGGCATTAAAAACCGGCCATGTGCGAGTCGGACTCGCGCAGTAAGGGTTCCGTACCATTCATTATTGATATCAAGCATAAAAGGCAAAAAATCACGTTTGTTATATGGGAACCCCCATTATTATTATTATTATTCAATTTTTAGTATATTATGTTGTTAGAGCGGCAACGGTAATACATCATCTGTGAAAATTTCAACGCTCTAGCTATAACGGTTCATGGAATACAACCTGGTGACAGACGGACAGACGGACAGCCAAGTCTCAGTAATAGGTTCCCGTTTTCACCCTTTGGGTACGGAACCCTAAAAACGAGCGTACAACTCTAGTAATAACTTCATGATTGTGGGTGATCAAGCTTTATGAATGTGTACCTGTGGTACCAAATTGGACACATCTGTGGCATATTTACCATCGACCTTTGAAACTATAGACGTCTTTAGCTGATTATACAATATTTAATAAAAAGGAATACTAACAGTTGTAGAAAATTTTATTGTTTTGTTGCTACGCTATTATAGCTCACATTTTAATTTTCAAAAATATAATTTCTCCGGGGGTTTTCTAGATATTCATTAGATACAGTTAACAATTTAAAAAAATATATTTGAAATAGTCACGTACCTTTCTCAGATATTAGCTCTACTTTATTATAGCGGTTAAAAAAAAAAAAAAAAAATATAAATAAAAAAAAAATACCACCCAAACCGTAAAATTTTCGTGTACACTTCTCTGTTTTAGTTTTACTCCAAAGATATTGCCTTTGTCTTTATTGTATCGTTAATTTTTATACATACATACATATCCGCCACGCCTCGCTCCCATTGGGGTAGGCAGAGACTTCCTTCCACTTGCTACGATCCAAACACACATCTTTCGCTTCATCCACACTCAACAGTCGCCTCATACATGCCCGTCGGTTTAGGGTACTCTAAAAAGGGTAATTAGGGTAATATTTATGTCTGTGTTTTTTCCCCATTTTTTTCCACAAAGAGTATGTGTATTGAATTGTAACTGCCACTCACACAATGTCACAGTGCAAGTAGTAAAATCCTTTGCGTATAGAATATATAAGCAGGTGCCATACCGTCTGGATCTGCGTGCCTGGTCTGGCGCAAAATGGTTACCTTTTTGTATGGAATTTCTTATCGTTTGACAGGTACCAAGAAAACTATGAAAAATTTGTGCCAACCTTGGCACGCTGTCACCTCCTTATTATATTCTATACTCAAAGGTAAAATCTAATTTCTTGAACTATCTCAGTATTCTAAAGTCAATGCAACATGCATTAGACAAAAGACAATCCGTCATCTGTTCTCCATACTAATTGCAGCTACACGCGTCTCATTAGTCGAATGGATCGCTCTCTAATGTCTAATAACACCTATGTTTGTGGGATTCGGAAAATGTGTACGTGTGTCTGAGAGTTAGGAAGCGATGTAATGTGTTTCAGAAAGGTTAGTTAAGTTAATGAGGCATTAAATCTATATAAACCAACATTAAAATATAAAAAAAAAAAATAACAACAAGAGAGTAAGTGCCCGATTTACCACCTTCAGATAAAATTTAACTGACAGATAACCTATGTCTATTTCATAAAACGTGACGTTTTAGACAGAGACAGGTATAAAATATCTGTCACATAAATTTTATCTGTAATTTTACCTGCCCATAAACACTACTTTTTCCCACAAAAACCATTCCTTCTATATTTTTTTACTAAAGTATAGGTTAGGTAATATTAATTGTATAGGGTAGGTACATAGTTTCTTTCATTTTTTTGCCAAACGCAATTTTCTCTTTTTCGTTACAAAAGTGTTTTTTCTACATAAATATTTCATATCAACCACAGATACAAAGAGATAACTCCCAATAAAACAAATCTGAAATTAAAAATATGTATTCCGCGAAAAACTTTTTGTAAATCCCAATTGAGCTGAAAAAGTATTCCGAGTATTTGAAATTGGTCATTCATCATTTTACAAAAATGTCAAGTTATTGGAGATACATTATGATTTGATTTGAAGGCTTCGAAACAGTGTATAAATAATGAAAATATTTTATTAGAATATATTTCTTTTCATAGAATTTTTGTAACAGATACGCATAATATTATAAATGTCAATGTTTGTGCCGAAGGATAGATGAATGGATTGATGTTTGTTACTTTATCACGTAAAAACCATTGAACACATTTTAATGAAATTTTACAATAACTTAGCTTGTACATTAGAATAACACATAGTCTATATTATTTTATAATATGATGATTTTTAATAATTTGTAAACTAGCAGTTTCAGGACGGTTGCGGTTTAGCGGGTTACATGAAAAACGCGTTTGACGATTGATCCGTGGATTTGTCGCGGTTCCATATTAAAAGTCAAAATTGCAATCGCAATTGCATAGGGAACCTGTGACAAATATTATATTTTTGATGTTAGAAAGTAATCATTGAAAGATTAGAGAAATACAAAATTAGTTTCTTTTAATTATAATACCAGTAACTACTAGCGAAGATTTAAGACCCTATTAGCGGTTAAAACTAATAACTTGTTACATCCAGAGTTATAGTTCGTAATGGATCGAATAGTGCAAAGTGCAACTAAGTTTGTCATACTAACTACGAGGAACATACTATGCATATGCGGCGTTTAACCGCAGCTTTTACTAGAGTTTGGTATAGCAGAGATAGGTATGGATTCAACGGAATCCGAGTTATGATAATTTCCATTTAGATTATTATAATTGGATACAGTTTAGTGTAATTCTATCTACATATAGCTAGTCGAATCTATGATTACATAAGTCCGTTTCTTTTAAAAAAGTGGTTGTCTGTAAAGTCGGGTAATGGACGGTGGTTGATGTGATAACGTACAATACGCAACCGAACTGAGCCGATCTCTCGAGCCGATCATGCCCTCTCTCTCGTTCGTGCCGCGCTCTTGCTTGCGGAACGGGACAATGACGTCAACTTTTTCGTACACGCAGCCCGTAGTATCGAGTTATTAGACATTGTCACTAAAAAAAGCCATATACCTATTCTTAATATCCCTTCATCATCATCATTTAATTTAAAAGTTAGACTCTTGTCGGTGGAGTGTTCGCCATTTAGGCCTATCGTCTGCCAGTGCTTTGCCTTCTTGATACGACAATGACGTTAACTTTCTCCTTTACTTGAGTGAAGTAAGTACGTCGCGGCCTTCCTCTGCCTCTCTTCCCCTCAACCTTTCCCTAATATCCCATATCCTATTCTTATTCTCATATTGTATCATAATCATGAATCATAATCATCATCATCTCAGGCTATAACTGCCCACTGCTGAGTATAGGCCTCTCCAAATAGCTCCTCAACGCGACTGGTTCGTTGCCATCTGCATCCAACGAGACCACACTTTTGCTATCTCATGTTATAGCTTTCAATGTCACATTCTCTATCTCATTAAAATCATAAAGAATAAAAGGGACAAAGGAAACATAAATCACGTCAACAATTCAGCTGATGATGTAAACGGTGACGTTCTATCGTTCACTTCAATCGTAATTGACGCGATATGAAATGTAAATCATTTACGAGTTACGTTCTCAGTCCGCTTTGAAGAGTGACGTCTTGCGCCTACGCCGTTCTTTTGACGAAGCTATGAAATAGTGATCGTGTTTTTAATGGGAGAAGTGCGAATTAGTTTATTGTTTAAATTGATATTTCATTTAATGATACTTTAAAATCTTAATGGCTTTAGTTAAAGAAAGGCCAAGTCAAGAGTATCCTAAACCGACGTGCATGTGTGAGGCGACTGATGTATGTGGATGAAGTGAAGGATAAGGGTGTTTGGATCGTAGCAAAGCAAGTGGAGGGAAGTTATCACTGTCTACCTCGATGGGAAAGAGGCGTGACAGATATGTATGTATGTAAGTATGTGAGTCTTACGTCACCTGTTTCCATGCAACAATGACGTATCTGTAATATAAGATTTATACGTCTCCCAAGGTCCTACTTTTATTGAATAGTTAACCGTCATTAAGTTTAAAAATAAGTTCTAAAAACTAAAACCCGCCTACGGAAAACCTGCGATCTTAAAAGTAAGAAACAAGAAATAATTCTTGTCTTCTTAACTAGGTACCCCATAAATGCACAGACGTAGCGATTTTCAGAGGAAAGCCGTGGTCGTATGCCTCTGTGCGTTGATATTAATAACCGTGCAATGTCGGAACCTGTTTAACGTACCTTTGTAATAAGGTAGGTATCAATTGCTTGCAGGCAGCCATTTATAGTTATATGGAGGCATACGACCACGGCTTTCCTCTGAAAATCGCTACGTCTGTGCATTTATGGGGTACCTAGTTAAGAAGACAAGAATTATTTCTTGTTTCTTACTTTTAAGATCGCAGGTTTTCCGTAGGCGGGTTTTAGTTTTTAGAACTTATTTTTTATTTCACACTTTTTGGTTAAACCAGTGATATCTACGTACATACTACAGAACTCATACAAACACATACATGACAACTTTTCAAACTCCATTTTACACTTTGAATCTATCTTTTCATCTCAACATATTGTACTAGCGGGCATCCGCGACTTCATAGTCATCTACACCACAGTTACTTTTCAAAGTAGGTAGATAATAATTATAGGGTAACAATCCTAAAATATTGCAAAAATTTTGATAGAGTACATAACACTAAAAAAACTACACAAAAAGTACCTAGATAGGTAGGTACCTTCTTTTGAGCAGAGATGCTCAACGCTTTCCTGGTCCAAAGTAAGTAGCGTAATCCGTTTCGGATAGGTATGAGTGTGGATCAAAGATGCCTTCTATTTTATTTTGACGGGGCGCTGCGCCCCCAAAGCCTGATAATCTCACACTGATAATCTGTCCATAGTACGAGTATATGTAAAAAGTATCTATTTCCTTATTGCAGCGGGGGGCTGCGTCCCCCCAAACTGACACATTGACTTCTTTGTCCACAGTAGAGTTCAAGAAGTGTTTTGTTTATTTTGGCGGGGGGCTGCGCCCCCCAAACCCCCCTACACAGTGACTTCTTTATCCATAGTAGAGTTCAAGATGTGTTTCGTGTCTTTTGGCGGGGGGCTACGCCCCCCAAACCCCCCCATACAGTGACAGCTTTGTCTAGTAGAATTCAAGAAGTGTTTTGTTTAATTTTGGCGGGGGGCTGCGCCCCCCAAACCCTCCTACACTGTTACTACTTTATCCATAGTAGAGTTCAAGAAGTGTTTCGTTTCTTTTGGCGGGGGGCTGTGCCCCCCAAACCCCCCCACACAGTGACAACTTTGTTCAGTATAGTTCACGAAGGTTTTGTTTCATTTTGGCGAGGGTTTGCGCCCCCCAAACCTCCCTACACAGTGACTACTTTATCCATAGTAGAGTTCAAGAAGCGTTTCGTGTCTTTTGGCGGGGGGCTGCGCCCCCCAAACCCCCCCACACAATGACAACTTTGTCTAGTAGAGTTCAAGAAGTGTTTTGTTTAATTTTGGCGGGGGGCTGTGCCCCCCAAACCGCCTTACACTGTGACTACTTTATCCATAGTAGAGTTCAAGAAGTGTTTCGTTTCTTTTGGCGGGGGCTACGCCCCCCTAACCCCCCCACACAGTGACAACTTTATCTATTAGAATTCAAGAAGTGTTTTGTTTAATTTTGGAGGGGGGCTGCGCCCCCCAAACTTTCCTACACACTTTGTTCATACTATGAATGTGAGTTCAAGAAGTCTTGTAGTTTATTTCAAACTTCCCTTTTAAGACACGCTTTACAAATTAAAATCACTGCTTGAACTCATGATAATAAACAAGTTTGAATATGGGATCTTTGTCAGAGTCTAAAAATGTTTGCTTCTTCGTACACGTTACGAGGGCAAAATGTACCTATTGAGGGACCGAAAATGTTTGAATGCCAACAAAGTTGATTCCATAGGTAGTACAAGTTGTAGGTAATTTAGCTTAAAACTAGCCAAAACAGTCAACATAATTCTGAAAAGGCCTGATTTGGCAAGCTGTAGGTAAGTAATCAATAGTTTCGAAGTAATTATGATAGAAAAGACAAGACGTTAAAAGACATATTTACAAGTAAAACCGCGTGCTAAACCTAGTGATATATATAATATTTGGAATGTACTCGCTGAGCCCTTTCATTTGATACCCCACACATTATCCTTTGTAAAATTTAATATTTTTCGTCGCGACTTCTTGTCCACTAGTTTACAAGCAAATCCGTGCGCAAAACTTAGTGATATATATATTTTTGGAATGTGCTCGCTGAGCTCTTGAATTTGGTACCACACACAACACCATTTACAAACTTTTATTTTTTTCTTCGTGACTTTTTGCCCACTAGTGGGCAAAGTATTGAACTAATTGCAAAACTAGGTATCCTATGTCACCCGCCGTATTATTACGAATCTTTTGACACCTCATTCATCAAAATCGGTTCAGTAGTTTAGACGCTACGGTGGAACATACATACATACATACATACAAACATACATACATACATACATACATACATAGACTGCCAAAAACATTACCCTTCCTTTTGGCTTTGCCGTAGTCGGGTAAAAAGACGGTTTGGGAGCTCGCCAATCATCTGAGACAGATGTCTGGATGTTTTATGATAGTTTCGTATTATGAGTCTTTAAGCATGTCTTGGGATATTAAATTAGATATTTTTACCAGACTGCGCCAGAAGGATGGTTATGTTTTTCGAGAGTATGTATGTTTGTATGTTTAATTCTTTGGCACGCTCTACAGCCTGAATGGTTTGACGGATTTTAGCTTGAGACGTGTCTTTAGATTCGTATTTACAGTGATAGTGACACCGGGTACATGAAAATGAAAAAATAAACATTTATTAAACATAGTCGGGTTTTTTAAAACAAAAATGTTAGATCATGAATAGAATGCTGAATGTGAAATTGTCATTTCACATTCAATTTAATACACCTGTCGGTGTATGTTTAGATTGTAGCAAGTGGAAAGTATTATGAAATATTTCCTTGTCTCAAGTATATTCTAACTATGTCTCATAATCATTAAATTAAAGAGCGTCGCTCTTGTCGGTGGAGTCTACGCCACTCTTCTCTATTTTCTGCCGTCCTTTTGAGTACCTGATACGACACAACTTCTATCCCCTCTTTCATTTGATCTATGTAAGTTCTTCGTAATCTCCCTCTCTTCCGTTTTCCTTCTACTTGAAAAATCTTGAAAGGAATTCAAGATTTTTATGTCTATTAGAGCTAAAATTAACTATAATAAACTACAAAAAACACCGTTTAAAATAAAATACTTGCTTAAGAATTAAATATCATGTTTTATATATGTTTTTGTTGATGTTACAGCAAATAAACCTCACGCTTTAATGTTTAACAAGTAGATACCTACAGAATATTCTATGTTTTTTTATTCCAAACGCGAAGGCTGTACAAATATTGTTTCTAGCCACTCGGGAGTTCAACGATTTGTAACTAGTATCGCTACCATAGGTTTATCTTATTGTATCTTATCTAGTCGACAGTATCCCACTGCTGGGCAAAGGCCTCTTTCTCTACGAATCTCTATCCTGACCACTCAGGCTACACGGTTAAAAAAATCATAAAGAAAACAAAAAACAAAACACAGACTACAATAAAAAAAATCATAGTTTTTGCTTTGTTTACTCCATAGTACGAAAATGTCTAATTAATTGTTACTCGTTCATGACCATATACAGGTGACTTTGAATTCAGTCGACAAAATTTAAGGCGATGTTGTTATATCGACTTAGAATAATTCTGCATAATTTTAAAAATTAGGTATTGGAAAAAAAATTAAATGTCAGAAAAGTGATATTAAAATGTCAACCAAACAAAATCTAAAAGAAAATGTAATTGTAATGTATTGTGTTAAATTAATGTAATTGTAATTAGTGATAACGAGTTGAACACTCACGCACAAAAGTCACTCAAAATTTGTATTTTTTTCTTTTACAAAACTTTTTTTATTTTTATTTAATTTCGCATAATTTTACCGAAGTAAAAATAACCTTGCCTTAAATTTTGTCGATCGAATTCAAATTCACCCTGTATAAGTACTGGTAAATAACAAGCTTTGCTAAGGAAAAATTTAACCCATTCCTTCTTTGAAAAGAGACTTACCAGATTCTCCTCTGGTGAAAACTGCTACCTTGCTTATCTAGAATAAAATTCACACAATTCAAGTGCTGTTATACCAATGTTTATTTGCCTATGAAATAAAGATTGTTTGAGGTTTAAATTTAGGATAAATAGATTTTTTTGATATACTTACCACCTCAAAAAATCATTTATCAAAATAAAATTCTTCTACTTTCTAAACTCTATAGTCGGGTTAAAGTTTTACTACTTTCATATTATTATAGTTTGAAAAGACCGTTTCTTTTTTTAAGAAGACCAATTAAAATGTACACCGTATGTTCTCTGTTTAACGATCTTTTTTAACTTTCCGCTTTACAGCTTTTATTCCTACGAGAATTTAATTTAAAATTTTGTTAAATGAAAATGTAGTTTCTAGTGGTTTTTTGATAATTATTTTTAGTTTATTTCATGAAATATGTAAAGCTGGGCTAATGTGAAATAAAATATTGTTTCTTTTTGTACAACTACTAGTCATCTTTTTTACATAATGGTTCTTAAAATGTCAAGTGAAGGTTACAAAATTGGAGAGAATGCAGATTATCCGATCAAATAGGACAACATATAACAACATATCTATGTTATGTATGTATTCTGTATTATTTGCACAACCCGCAACCATTATTACCTATTTCTCGCTATTTCTTACCCTAAGGTTGCCTGGAAGATATTGCTACCTAGCAATAAGGCCGCCTGTTGCGTCTTATATTCTTGTTATTTCTTACCCTAAGGTTGCCTGGAAGATATTGCTACCTAGCAATAAGGCCGCCTGTTGCTTCTTATATTGTTGTTTGTGTCTGTACCTTATATCTTTTTGTGCAATAAAGAATATTTGTATTGTATTGCATATTTTTCGTAAATAAATAATGTTAGTGACATACGCAACAATTTTATATTGTCATTTTTTATATGTAACACTAGAGGCTGTCCATGACTTCGTCCGTATTTATTGTTATATCTTGAAAAGTAATCACGATATCTATAGCCTATATGTTATTCTGATGTATAACTATTTCTCTATATCTGATGTATATCTGATGTATTTTCTATCTGTGAAAACCTGTAATTGGCTCGTTTGTTAATTTATAATTTTCTAATGCATTAAATGTAGCTGTTGGTTTTCCAATAAATAAATAAATAAATAACACGTCGGAAATATCTGCGGACCTGGCTTGATGACGTCACGCAACTCGTACGTACTCGTCACGGTACTGGATAGGCGAAAACGGGGGAAGCGCGGGGGAAAGCGCATTCCAGCGAGGTCCGCAGATATTTCCGACGTGTTATATAAGCTACAATTTTATCAAGTTTCACCAAAATATGTTCAGTAGTTTTTGCGTGAAAGAGTAAAACATTTACCCATCCATCGGCACAAACATTGACATTTATAATATTAGTAGGATTAGTCATCTCTGTTTTCGTGTTTACAAAAAAAAAAATGTTTTGAAATGTCACCTATCATCATTTAACGTCTCGAAATCTCGTTAAATTAGAATCCAACTAATTTACATGTCAACATGATTTCACTTAACCTAATTTTACAACACGACGACAAAGTTTTCGTCGCTCGAAAACATTTAGAACTAAATAATATTTAATATAATATATTGTATACATCCGAATGTCATATATAACAAGTAATATATATGTCGACGAGACGAGTCATCAGAAGTGGCGTTTAAGCTTTTAGTTTTAGTTAAAATAAGACAGTGGGCGTGTACTGAACAAACTGGCTTTATTGCGAAATTTCCAATCACGTTATTAAATAGTAAGATAGTACGTAATGTCTTCCGATATCTCTTCAAATCAATAATCAAACAGAATCCATCATACATGACAACGACTCAAATATGAAAGCGCCAAAGTGACAACCAGTCCGAAACATGCCAGTTCTTGCATTTTAGCAGTAAAGAGTTTGCAAATGGTTCCAAAATAGCCTTCATGAACGTAATCTCCGACATATATTAAAGAACTAGAGGCTGCCCGCGACTTCGTACATTTTTATCTTCGAAAATAATAATGATATATAAACATAATATAATAACATTAATAACCTATGTGTTATTCTGATGTGCAAGCTACAATATTGTAAAGTTAAATTAAAATCTGTTGAGTGACTTTCGCGTTAACTTAGATTGGACATCAGAATAACACATAGGCTATATTATTTGCAGATAGTTCGTGTATTTTTCAAAGATATTATAACGATAAATGCATATGAAATCGCGGGCAGCCACTAGTATAACCAGTCATCTGTGGACTGTCAAAATTTGCAAAATGGCGGATTTGGCGCATCTGTTGCGGAAAGCAAAAAATTGCAATTTTTTAATTTTTTGTACCATAGACAATTTTACATTCTAAAAGTGATTGATAGAGTCATTCACTCTTTATGGTTTTTCTCTAGTGAGCACAGGGCTTTAAACATAGACAAATTCAGATTAAGCAAAAACCGATCGTGTCCTGTGTTGGTCACTCAACAGACACGAATATAAATATGACTAGCTGTACCCGCGACTTCGTCCGCGTGGAAAACTGAGTTTAGCGGCGCTCGCGTCGCGTTTGCTTAACCTGCGCTATTGAAATAAAAAATAGCCTATGTCCTTTCTCAGGCTATAGCCTATCTGTGTGCCAAATTTCGTTTTAATCGGTTCAGCCGTTTTAGCGTGAAAGCGAGATAGACAGACAGACAGAGTTACTTTCGCATTTATAATATTAGTATGGATATGTATAGTAGGAATATATAATACATCCAACTATATATAACAAGTATTATTAATAAAGTATATTAATAAAAGTCTGTCAGAAGGACGTTTTAGATGTATTTATGTGATGTTATAAAGAAGGGTCGCGGGTCGTTTTGTGTTATTTTATCATCTCCCGTGAAATGTAATAGAAATATAAATAGAAAACTGGATATTTATAGTTCTTTTTACTGTTTCATATAAATAACGTTTCTTTACATGGATTGTTGTTTTACTGTTGCTTCTATTTTGTTTTTATTTTCTTTACATTGGAAATGTGTTATAGATTAACTAGATATTGCTAAGGGGTATAGGAACCATTTGATGAACAATACTGTTGTTCTAGGATAGGTATATAAGTTGAATATTGAAATGATCGTACCTACATGTCTTAAGAATTACAATATCTATGAAATCTTAAGATCCCACTGCTGGGCGAAGGTCTCCCCGCGACTTTCCAGCAGTGGAATCATAACATACTTAGGTATAAGTAAATAAATTTCATCTTTATCATACAAAATAACGTGCTATTCCCATTGCTCAAGATGTAAATGTCATTTAGGTACATACATATTTAGGTAGATACTATTAATATGTACATTGACTTTTACTTGTAAATAGGTATTTATACGATATTTTAAATTATTGCCTACTCTCAGAAATCTTTACAACTCTAAATAGAACTGTCACAGGCCAATAATATAATTTAAATCAAACTTATAACGAGCAACTTATGAATTAATTGGGCGATCGAACTCGCAAATTGTTAACTACAATATTTACGCAATTAATTACACCAAGTTTGTATCTAAAACAAATCTTGTTTCCAATAAATATTTATGGAACATTCAGTTTTGGAACGCGTTCGTACATTTCCAATTTGAAAAGCGCTGTTTTCTTTCAAAATGTTTATTATTTATTTATTGAATAGTTTATTGTAAGAAAATAGTACACAGAGACAGAAAAGAGAAGTTATACAAAAGGTTCATTTCTAAAAGAATTTTCTTCCTGCAGATCTCACAAAAAAATATGTTTCGTTTTTAAGTAAGCTGTCTTAGCCCTACTGCTGAGCAAATGCCTTTCTCTATCTTGAGCCGCCTTTACCCAGACATCCATACATTCATGTTTGATGCAAATTCAGTTATATTATGTCAAATTAAAATGAAGTTGAGCCGGTCACGTTTGTAGAATGCATCCAGATCGTTGGGCCAAAATAACAACTGATTGGACCCCACTAGATGGTCACAGATGCCGAGGTAGACCTCGAAAAAGATGGAGAGACGATCTGGATGCATTTTCACGGCAATGGCGTGACGCTACCGAAGACCGTGTTAAATGGAAAGTCGCGGGAGAGGCCTTTGCCCAGCAGTGGGATCTTGATGGCTAACAAGAAAATATCCTCTTTATTTTTCAAGTATGTTTTTTTACGATTGTTTCAGACTGCCACCCCACAGAGCAAGTAACCATGAGATAGGTCACAGCAATGCAACGCGACGGCAATGCCGGCCGACGGCGCGAGCGTCCGGGCGGGTGAGCGGAGGGCATGGCGCGGCGACGGCGGCGCGCGGCGTCGCGGGTGCGGGCCGCCGCGAGGACTCTGCTCTCCTTCCTGTTTAGCAATGTTGGAGTTGTCGTTCTAGTGGTTGCTTACTCTATTGCTGGTGAGTACTACTTTTGATGTAAAAAGATTTTCTATTTTACTTGCACCTCTAAATGTTACACGCTCATTGTCCCCGGCCTTTCAATCCAATACCTTTGAATAGAATCATTTGAAATATGTCAATAACAGAACGATACCATTGATATAATAAATCTATGGATATGCCATACCGTCTGGAACTGCGTGCCTATTTTTGCAAAATTGGGCGCATAAAATGGCTACTTTTCGTAGGGGTTGACATATTTGTCAATTTACCAAGAAAAAGCGGCGCAAAATATATTTGAGTATAGAATATATAAGGAGGTGCCATACCGTCTGGATTTGCGTGCCTGGTCCTTTTTGTATGGAATTTCTTAGCGTTTGACAGGTCATCTACCAAGAAAACTATGAAAGACTTGCGCCAACCTTGGCACGCTGTCATAAACTCATTTGTATATGAAAAAAAATGTGGCATCTCCTTATATATATTCTATATATACTCAAAGAAGAAAACTCGGCGCAAAATATGGCGCTTTGGCACGCTGTCATAAACTCATTTGTACCTATATGAAAAAAACAACCGCATCCAAATCCGTCCATGCGTTTAGGAGCTACAGTGCCACAGACACACAGACAGAGGCGTCAAACTTATAACACCCCTCTTTTGGCGTCGGAGGTTAAAAATAGGGCCACTCCAGTCTATTCCTTCCTCATTGGAACGATACATAACAGAATGAAAGCTAAACTTTATTAATAGGGTTTCAGGCTGTTGTCCACTAAAGCGGAGTTATTTGTCATTAATTTTAATTAACACTGCTGAACAAAAATGAATTTAATGGACAAAGTTTGTGCTTTGGTTTGTCTATGGTTTTAATAAAACTTATTAAAGTTAAAGAGCTTTGTCACAGACTTAAACCATTAAACTAAAACGTTCATAAAGTCATAAAAGGTACTATTTCACAGGTTATACAGGCTGACTTTAAATTAGTGAACGACAGAAAAGGATATGCATGTACTCGTGATAACAAACAACTTTTAATATGGGAACGAGTTCGAATTCATAAAAAAAATTGTTCCCCCATACTATCAGCTGGTGCATTTTGTATGGGGAGTTCAAACATTTTTGAATGATTTCGACCTTGCTTCCATAGTAAAAGTTGTTTGTTATCACGAGTACATTCATATCCTTTTCTATCGTTCACTAATTAAAAGTCACCCTATAAAGTAAACTAGAGGCTGCCCGCGACTTCGTTCGCAGTTTTCCTCATATCTTGGAAAAAATATATGATATTTGAAAATTATATAGCCTATTTGTTAATGTAAAAACAATACTGTAAAGTTTCATTAAAATCTGTTCAGTGGGTATTGCAACTAATTAAGGGCACTAACGTATTAATAAAAAGCTGGTTATAACCATACAGTAGAAGAGCGAAATATTTAAATGCGCAAGAGTGTTTATTTTTTAATGGCTACGCGTAGATAAAGCTATCCTTCAATCCTACTAGTATTATAAACAAAGTTTGTGCCGATGAACGATGTTTTCTACTCTTTCACGCAAAAACTACTAAACAGATTCCGATGAAACTTGGCAATATTGTAGTTTAATACATCAGAATAACACATAGGCTATATTGTTTTAAGATATCAGGTTTTTAATAAATGACACGTGATTATCCGCCCAGAAGAATTTCCAAAGCATTGTCAATACCTACTTAAGCCTTCAATAATAGAATTAGCTGTAACCCACAAAGGGAAATGGGTAAATGTTTCCGGCAGTTGCGCTCCGCTGCCCTTAACTTTAACAGCCTTAAAAGCCTTTATTTAGGGCTGCTACATGTGTTTATCGGAACTGATAATTTATCTGCTACTTTTTGTTACTTTTTGATGATAACTCAATTTGAGTAAGTACCGTTGCTACATGTGTTTTGTGGAACTGGTATTTCACTGTTACTTTTTAACGATAATTCAATTTGAGTACCTACAGTATTAACCTGTTGCATCATAAATATTTTGTCATTTTAGAAAATACTTATGTGCGACAAAAATATTAATCAATCCCTAAAAGTTATCATTACCAAGAGTAACTAGTAACTGCAACAGTGATTTTTTGTAGTTGTAGCAGTTATTTTTTGTAATAGCCATTAAATAATAGGAAGTATGTTTTGGATAGTAGCAAGTAGAGGAAATGGAAAATTAAATGGTCTCTACCTACCCCGAAATGAAAGTGAAAATTAAAAATTTATTACATCTTGTAGAATGGGTGTGAAATTACCTAAGACGGGTCATCTTTTAAAGTTAATGCTAAATTCGCAAGACTGCAGTTATCCCCAGGGAAGAATCTAGCAATAAACTCTGTTAATTTGCTCTTTTCAAATAAAGTTTTACAAATTCTTAGGCATAAATACTTACACAAAAAGCGTGACAGCTGTGTTAGTATCCATGTGATCACATACTAGGTATCGCACCCCATCTCTATTCTGAAAGGATATTCTTTATGTCGAGATCTGTCCCCTAAGGACTAAGGACCGACTAAAATATTTGAATTGGCTGGAGTTAGAGACACATCAAAGGGCAGAGAAATTATTATTTTTGAATGTTTAATTAAACGGTTCTTGAGGTTACACATATATTTTACTAAAATTGGTATTATAGGTATATTTGTCCTTGTTTATACATATAGGGTGACTTTAAATTAGTAAACAATAGAAAAGTATATGCATGTACTCGTGATGACAAACAACTTTTAGTATGGGACCTAGGTCGAAATCATTCAAAAAATTTTGAAGTCCCCGTACAAAATGTACCCTGGTGATGTATGGGGGAACAATTTTTTTTGTGATTTCGACCTTGGTCCCATAGTAAAAGTTGTTTGTTATAACGAGTACGTGCATATCCTTTTCTATCGTTCATTAATTGAAAGTCACCTTGTTTTATTATAGAAAGAAATTATGAAAAAAAAAATTAATATGGATCGTTAAGAAACAAGCACTAACGTTTTTATTATTTTATATATTGTATACTTTGTCTAACCAAAATCATTGTAAAGATTAAAAGTTCAGTGGTTTTGTGGTGTGAAAGCGTAACAAACATTCACACATAAACGCATCGGCACAAACATTGACATTTATAATATTAGTAGGATATTACTTAATGTTAACATAATGTATATGCTAACAAAAACTAGGAGAAACCCTCGTTTTATTTGTTCCTCTTTATTTACATAATGTACAACACAATAAATAAATATACATGACTTTACCTTGAATAAATACAAATAAATATAAATAAATACAATACAATATAATATAAACTTATGCTACTTAAGTACCTACTATATACATTTGTTACTATACAGGGTGTAACAGAAAGGGTATATAAAGCCGAAACACAGCGATAGTCCTCATGAAACTGAACAACTTTCCCCAAGGAACATGGGTCGTAACTCGAAAAAAATTTTTGGATCGCCCATACTTACTCGATCAGCTGATCGGGCATTTTGTATGGGGAGGCGAAATTTTTTTTTCGAGTTACGACCCATGTTCCTTGGGGAAAGTTGTTCAGTTTCATGAGGACTATCGCTGTGTTTCGGCTTTATATACCCTTTCTGTTACCGGTTTTTCGGTTTTATACTGGAAATCGAGGGACGTAGGTACTTAATCTGTCAATAAATCCGAACAACTTTTATCAAGAAAGGGGAGAAGAAAAAAAAAAAATCGTCTTCCACTAATTTATAAAAGAAAAAAATCGGTCTTTCCATGTAAGTACAAGTCGGACTAACGTGCGAACGGTTCCGTACCAAAAAAGGCAAAAAACACACGTTGGTTGTATGAAAGCCCCCCTTAATTATTATTACTATTTTATTTTTAGTATTTGTTGTTATAGGTAGATATCATTACCTACTAGATTTTTACGAAGGAGTGCACAAACATGAAACATGCTGAAAATTTCATCATAAGAATAATAAGTTACCTAATAATTTTCTGAAACATGCCATTTCCTTTTCAGGAGCATTCATGTTCCAAGCGATAGAAGGTGTGGGCGAGATGGAGAGAGTGAACAACATGACGAGAGAGAGAGACAGCATCGTGGACTATTTGTTGCATAATGTGACGTTACCTTTAAACTCTAACCCGCTCAATGAATCTGCTATGAAGGATAGGTAAGTTTTTTTTAAATAGTAGTAAATTTTTTTTAAATACAATTTTTTTTAGTCCATCACTTGGATTATTTCAAAAAAATTGGACACGTATTTTTTCTTTTTTCTCTTGAACTAAAAATCACAACGATACACTGGGTTAAAGTTCCTCGTGACGTCACGCCTTATTACATTTTTTACCTAGAAGTGACGACAAAACCCCCCACTCCGTAAGTTTGATGCTTTATATCTTAGTATTTATTTATGTATTTGGTCAGGTAAAAAATGTGCTTCAAATATTTCTAAAAGCCTAAAAGACGGACTAATTATAATGTTTTTCTCTAGTGGGAATCAAACCCACGACCAAAGGAAGTTTTTACAAAATAATAGCTGCCTTCTACTATAATTTTCCAATATGGCGTCATAACCTCAAAATATACCCTATTTACTTCACCATAAAATTCAAAAGGGTAAATACGGCGCGGATGCTGGCTATAATTTTCCATATAAACGATCAGATAGAGGGTATTCATTATTTATTGGCCAATCTCGATGGGACAAAAGAAGTAGTGAATTTGCCGAGCGCTGTTTACCAAACAAATGTTCTTTGTCGACGGATTGTATAACTATTGCTTATTGCGTAATTTTATATTGATAGGTACAGCCTATTTCTTCTTCTTTATCAGCCCATATATGTCCCCACCGAGGGGCACGAGCCTACTCTCATACAGAGAGTGATTAGGCCGTAATATTATAAATGTCAATGCTTGTGCCGATGGATGTTTGTTACTCTTTCACGCAAAAACTACTGAACAGATTGTGATGAAACTTGGCAATATTGTAGCTTATACATCAGAATAACGAATAGACTAAATTATTTTGGGATTTCATGACTTTTTTCCAAGATATGACGTTAAATGCGTACGAAGTCGCGGGCAGCCTCTAGTACGTACATAAATCAGTGTACATAGTATTTATTACATAATATCTGTCACGCCTTTTTCCCATTGGGTTAGGGAGACACCACTTCCCTCCACTTGCTACGATTCAAACACGGGTGTCCTTTGACTTCTCCTACTTCCCTAAAATATGTGGAAGGGGTTGATGGCTGGCACATGCGTTGAGGCCTGTGTGAAGGTGCTGCTGTGGCGGCTGGTCATGTTATGCGACTTCAACCTAGCTAAGAGCTTTACTTTTTAGCTATCTATTTACATCTTGTGGTTTGTTTGAATGCTGCAGGATCAAAGATTCATTTAGAGTCAATAATTGTTATAATGTAAACTGTAAGAATTGTAAAACTTTATTTGAAAAGAGCAACCCCACAGAGTTTCTTGCTAGGTTCTTCTCTGGGGGAAACTGCGCTTTGCGAATCTAGCACTAGCTTAAAAAAGTAAATTTTAATAAGTAATGTAACGGTTTCAAGAGCATTTTTTGTGCCTATGAAATAAATATATTTTTGACTTTGACTTTGACTTCCCTAATATCATTTGTCCTAAGAATATTTGTCATCATACAGTTGTACTAAGTTAATTTGTCCTAATTAACACTTGCCCTAATGTAAAGCTTGACCTAACAAATATTTATCCTAATGTTAATGTGAACTAATTTCCAATGTCATAACTTACAAAATCACTATTAAAATTTGACAGAAAATTTTAAATCACCACCTAAACCGACTCGGTTAAGTTAGGTTCAGGTTATTTTTTTTATGACAACCCAGAAAATAGGTAGATGACAGGCCTAAATGTAGGCAAACCGACACCAAAAGGTTAGGTTAAGGTTATTTTTTTTTATGACTACCCAGAAAATAGGTCTGTGATAAGCCTAATTGACCAATGACAAAAAATCAAATTGATAGGACAAGTTATATTATAGTAAACAAATATTAGGTTATATCATATTAGGATAAACGTTATTAGGTTAAGTTCATTAGGCTAATTTGCTTTAGGACAAAAGATGAGTAGTACAAACAATAGTAGGGATTGTGAAATTAGCATATTCATTCATACAAAATTTACTTTTACTTTGAAAAATTGATTTATGTATATGATGTGATTCAATAACCTCTTACATCCCACTGACCCATTATAAACCCAGGCACGATAGATTTTCTATTGTTATTATTTTTTTGGGATGTGAAAGATTAATACACTATAATAAAAAAACGAAACAACAGTAAACATGCAAATAAACCTTCGTACAAAATATAATTAGGTATGTATTTTCCCTTTTTATAAAAGTTCAGGCCACACCACCGTAGTAGGTAACTATTTAGTAATCTGTGGCTAGATTCATCTTATGACTGTACAACACGTCTGACAACAAATCCGTCCTCAACATCCGTTCCTTAATTAACAAACTTGCAATCAAACCGCGTCTACAAACCTAGGTACTGCGGGTAGAACCTAGATACCTAGATCTGTAACACAAAGCAAACTGTCGTATACACTCGAGAGCAATGAATCCGGGTCACTTGAGAATCCAAAATACTCCTTCAATGTAAGTAAAAACATTTATGAGTTACAACATTTTAATTAGAATATTACGTTATGAAAATAACTGATTATCTAACTTTAAAACTAAAAAGTAAAACCATATTTTTTTAACAATAGCTATATCCATTTTGTTGTATTTTAGCATTTCGCACTGCCTCCTCATGCTTCCATTCGATATTTGGCATGTTATATACCAAAATCCACAAACGAAAATTTTTGTTATGACATAAATTTAGAAGTTACTCAGAAGTTTTATATTTTCATTTAACACGTATTTATTGGTCTCTCAAACACACTTTATTTCATAAGGATTCTTAGTTTTAGAGATATTTTAGTTTTTTGTTTACCCGACCCGGATTCATTGCTCTCGAGTGTAGTACTAGATTCTACGTTTCAATGCAATTACACTTTAGCTGTAATAGTGCTGTCATTTGATATTATAGCTGCAATACATACAGGGTGATAAATAACTAGTTTAAGCTAAAAATATATTTAGAAACCTTGCTTAGCTAAAGTTCCTTTTTAAGTAAGGATAGTTACTAGTTTAATGTTCGTGTATCTGAGTTAAGTGATAGGTATAACATAGAGTATAAAAATATAACTTTTAAAACATATTTTGCAAGAATTATTTAGAACCAAAGAAAAAAACACATACCTACACATTACATTATAATACAGATAATTTCGTTGTTGTATCCTTTTAAACGACAAAAACGACTCTCTAAATATTTGTATAACACAAGTCTTGCAAATATCCAGAATACCTGTATATACCCAATTATTAGAAAAAGAGTTATAAAGATATTTCTGGGACTAATGTCATTTTGAGTTTGAAATATGAGTTTGAAAAATCTGAATAAAAGACCCTTATAATATTCACTCTGTAATATTAATGTTGATTACAAAGCGCTGTTTGCATTCTCGAATTATCAACGAAGCTGCGTTAATTACAGTAATTTCATGTTGCAAGCTAAACTGAAACTCCGTTATTACAAAATTAGTTCTAGAACTAACTTTATCTGAGTTATGCTATAGACAAAACGTCAAAATATTACATTAGTTTTAGAAGTATAATTAAAAAACGTTTTGTAGTAACGGGGAAATAATTTATCAAACATTAATATAAGATGGTTTCAACAACTATTTACAATTATTTTTTTTAAGTGAGCCATTAAGATCCCACTGCTGGGCAAAGGCCTCCCCCGCGACTTTCCATTTAACACGGTCTCCGGTAGCGACCCGCCATTCCCGTGAAAATGCATCCAGATCGTCTCTCCATCTTTTTCGAGGTCTACCTCGGCGTCTGTGACCATCTAGTGGCGCCCATTCAGTTGTTATTTTGGCCCATCGATCTGGATGCATTCTACAAACATGACCGGCCCAAGTCCATTTTAATTTGGCAGCTTTGCAAAACGTTTTGCAAAATTTTACAAATCGTATTTAAAAATAAACAAACCACTTCATTCACACAAACAATGAAATATTACAAGTAGAAAACAATAAAACTAGTATGAAATCTACTTTACATCCTTAAAGCAGTTTCTTCACATTACAGTCTCATACAAATCTGACACGGACGATAAAATATTCGTCATATTCATGAAAATAAAACGACAGAAACAAGATTTTGCTCAATTTATATATAATAAGTTTAAAATTTAAACAAGCTTGTTAAAGAAAAGCCTAGTCGTAAACCAACGTGTATGTATGTATGAGGCGACTGATGAATGTGGAATGTGGATGAAGCGATTTTCCGCGTACCCCGATGGGAAAGTGTCGTGACGGATATGTATGCTCTTGTATGTGAAACCTGTTTTTACAAGTTTCAATTATCTTTGGGTTTACACTCACTAAATAGCACTTTGGCCACGTGCGCAATGTTTCTTTTCTTCTTTTTGTGAATTTTTGACTTCATTCAAGTGTAATTTTAAATTACCTATGAATACATATTTTTGGATTTTGAACATAAGGTTGAAACTGCAGTCTTCACTATCTATTGCAGTTAGTGTATCATTTGACGAACTGCGTAGGTAACCTAACCGTGGAATGTTTGTTCCAGAATAAGTAGAGAACTAAGTAAATATCAGTCGGTGATCGTAACTGCTGTGAAACGCGGCTGGGACGGCGGCCGCTCCAGTCGACAGTGGAGTTTCTCATCCGCCTTCCTTTACTCGCTCACCGTTATTACTACTATAGGTAATTTATGTCACTAGTATGGATAGCTTATTTGTTCTGTTTTGCGTCACTAATCTCAAAAACTATGGATTGCTGGCACCGATGAACCAGTGACGCTCAAGATTGTAAAGGTGTAAGAATTCGAGCTGCAAAAGACTATAGGCCCATCAAGTCCTTTTTGAGACTAGACAAGTAAAATAGGCCTTTAAAGGCTTCGTCATTTTAAAAAGCCTACAGCCATTTTTAAGTGGTGGGCATTAAAAAAGGCTCCAATTTCGAGCCGATGGGTGCACGTACACACGTAAAGATGGATGTTACTCTTACTCGCAAAAATTTCTGAACAGATTGTAATGAAAAAAAAATGTGTATTAGGTTTTACCCGACTGCGCCAGAAGGAGTATGTATGTATGTTTGTATGTATATATGTATGTATGTATGTATGTTTGTTTGTATGTATGTATAATTCTTTGGCAAGCCCTACAGCCTAAACGGCGTGACGGGTTTTAGCTAGAGAGGTGTCGTTAGATTCATATTTACAGTGAGAGTGACACTGGGTACATCAAAACTTAAAAAATACGTTTATTAAACGCAGTCGGGTTTTTTTAATAAAATGGTTAGGTTATTCAAGATATAAAGTCTCGGGCAGCCTAGTAAAAATATAACTCGTTTTATACACAGGTTACGGCCACCTCTCCCCGAGAACAAACTGGGGTAAGGTAGTGACGATCTTCTACGCTCTTCTAGGAATGCCTTTGTTTCTTCTGTACCTGACTAATGTTGGTAAGACTTGTAATTCTATGCTGTTCTTATTTGAGACCTTGTTGCTAATTTATCCTACTAAAATCATAAATGTCAATGTTTGTGCCGATATGGATGAATGGATTTGTTACTTCATCACACAAAAACCACTGAACAGATTTTGATGAAACTTTACAGTATTGTAGATTAAACATCAGAATAACACATAGGCTATATAATTTAAAGATATTGCTTAAATTATGACGATAAATGCGTACGAAGTCGCGGATAGCCTATGGGCCGGCGTTCACCTGACGGAGCGCAGCGCAGAGCATTTTTAACAGTCATATTATTATCGACATTGTTCCCATTAGAATAAAATTCAAAATCAGTTGACACAACATTCGCTTGTAATCGCTTCGATGCTCCGATGTTCGTTTGTTTTGTCAACTGATTTTGAATTGTATTCTAATGAGAACAATGTCGATAATAATACGACAATCAAAAATGCTCTGCGCTGCGCTCCGTCAGGTGTGCGCTGGCCCTAACAGTGGCAATAATTAGATTAAATAATATCTATCATAAACCTTGGAAACAATCCTTTATTTCAGGAGAGCTGTTAGCTCGTTGGTGTAAATGCTTGTACGCTTTGATTTGTCTCTGCAGAGGGTGTCCCGGGTTTTCTAAAAGACGGATTACTAGATTACGGAATCAGGTACTTATTCTAACTTTATACGAAATAATATAAAAACAGTGACTAAACTTATGTATTATTTTCCAATATCAATCTCTCACGTGCTTGTTGAATTATACAAATACAATGACCAAACTTAATAATAATTATATAATAATGAGTTTATTTATTTCTCCCATCTTACTTTATGTACAAAAGTAACAATTGCAACACAGCACTGTAAATTAATGTTCGTCTTTAAACAAACAAATATGCAACATTCACAAATACCTATGTTTGTACTCATACGTTAATGCACAACGTAATTACACTTTACCTACTTAACTCTTAGTTTGTATGTTCCCTGTTACTAGCATTGTTTGCACACAGTGTTTATTTTTTGTATTGTTTTTGAAAATAAATGTCTTTAAATATAATTTTACGAGGCATTATAATGAATTAGGTACTATTGAAATAAAAAAAGAAAGATTCAAATGAAATTACTTAAGAATAATCATAATTTACCTTCCAGCTAGAAATAAGCGAAGCAGAAAGCATAGAACAACCAGAACATTGGCGTTACCATTTAGAACAAGACGGCATCGACTACAGGCATCCTAACTTCAGACACGACAGATTCCAAAGACTACAACGATGGGACCCAGTTAGTAGAACATTTAGGACTCCTTTAGAGAGGATACCTGAGAGATACCCTATGCACAGACTCCAGGAACGGCTAGAAAGGCCCCTAGAACGACTGGAAAGGCCCCAACAAAGGCCCCTCGATAGAAGACGCCCGGAACCACAAAGATATTTCCAAAGGTAATTCCCTTAAGCTCATTTACGCAATCTATCATTCTTGTGATTGATGGCGGTACAACATTCGTATGAATGAGTATCTTTTTATAGGACATTGAGTCAATTCTTTAGGGTATTATTTTAGGGTTTTCAAATTGACAAGGGATTGATGTTTTTGATCGAATTGTTTTTATTGAGCTATCTTTTTTTTGGAATTGTAATGACGAAGATAATTGTGATGAATTGTGGAGTTTGCTATTTTAATTACTCATTTGATACGGCAAATGAAATGAAATGAAATGAAAATCATTTAATCTTGTAGGTTTTGACAACACTTAAGACAGGTCATTTTTTAAAGTTAATGCTAGATTCGCAAGAGTGCAGTTTTCCCCAGAGAAGAACCTAGCAAGAAACTCTGTAGGGTTGCTCTTTTTAATTTAAGTTTTACAAATCTTAGGCATAAACACAGAAACATATAATAAAATTAATATTTCAAAACAGCTATCCATAAATAAATAATAAAAATTTGACCTCGCAATATCCAGGAAAAAGTAGGGCAAGTAAATGGGAAACAGAGAAGTGAAAGGCTTAGTTTGATGGGTTCCGCATGACATGACCGGCCATCACAGCAGCACCTTCACACAGGTCTCAACGCATGTGCCAGCCATCAACGCCTAATAAAGCGACTGTTCAAATATAAATGAAAATAAACTTTGTTAGTAAAATCGACGGTCAAATCAAGCAGTTTATTTAAATTAACTAGCTTGATATTAGTAGTATTAAAATATCAGGTTGTCATTATAAGAACTTTAAAAAAACTTTAACCCCTACCACCAGTTACAGATAAAATTTATCTGACAGATATTTTATACCTATTACTATCTAACACGTCATATTTTATGAAATAGACAAAGGTAGGTTTATAAGGTAAGTTATCTGTCAGTTGAATTTTATCTATAGGTGTTGAAACGGGCACTAAGCGCCAAAACACACGGTGAAACGCAAATGCAACGCAACTGAAACTGCTAGTTACTTTTGAGTTGCATCGCAGTTTCTGCTATAGACTTCCTTAGAAAACCACACACGAACAACTAGTGTGAAACGTTTCGTTTCAGTTGCGTCGTGTTCTGGGTCTAAGTGTTTTATACCTACAACATAGATATACATAGTTATAAAATGTTTTGAACCAAAAACAAGAAGGTAAATGGACTCATAATCCAAACAAAATTTAAAACTTGTAACTTCCAGCCAATCTTCCTGACCTTTACTTGATAAAACCTTTACGTTAAGTAAGAAAATCTTGTTTTTTCCAACTCTCCTCTTAGATTAACTTTTAAATAAGTCCACCTTGAAATTATTCCTGGATAGTGAAATGTAAACAAGGGAATTAAGATAACTACGAGAGATTTGAGTTGGCGTTTTGTTTTGTTCAGCAATTTTAAGATAAAACCCACATTGTAGAAAAAGTTAAGTTAATCCTTTATTAAATATCTTTGCGTCTTTTTCTGGTTTTTAAAAACATCCGAGACATATTGAACTTTAATCTAACTAGTTTAAATGAAAATTTTGCACAATTCTGTTTGTTTAAGCCTTTAATTTAAATTGCTTTAAACGTCCAAGTTCCTAAAAGTTATTTAATTAACAAAATATGGGGTTAAAAGCAATATTTCCATGGTTCTTGCTTTGAAAATGCAATGTCGTATTTAGCTAAAATTTCATTTTTGAGTTAGAATTAAAAGCTTTAGTGTGTCTTTTTGAACATTGTGTTTCATTTTTAAATCGTTATTTCGTAAACCTGCTTAAAAATAAGCTAGAGTAAACCTTCTATGTGGAATTGCAGATTGGCTAGTATCATACATACATGCAATCAGTCACGGCTTTTCCATCAAGGTTGGTAGAGACCACTTTCCTCCCCAAAAACACACTCCTTTCTCTTCATCCACATTCATCAATCGCCTCATACATGCACGTTCGTTTTGGGTACTCCTGACTTGGCCTTTCTTTAACAAGTCCTCGATTTGATCGAGATACGTTTAGACATGAAGAATGAAATTTGAAAAATCATTGGCTATCTTTTGTCCCCATGTACCAGGCGACCAGAATACACAAGGAGCTTATCAATGCCGCAGCCGTATGAGTTTGCTCCACCGCGCCAAGACATCCGAGGCTGGTCCGAGCCGATTCCTCGAGCGGATGACCAGGAGAGCAGCGAGTTCAGCTACGTGACCTTTGACGCGCAGACCATCACCGTGCCTATCAGTGTTTGTGTTTTTATTATGGTGGGGTACGTATTGTATAAGTTAATCTATTTATTGAATAGTTTATTGCAAGAAAATATTATAAAGAAACAGAAAAAAAGATTAGTTATACAAAAGAGGTAGGTATCTACAGCATATTTTTAAAAGGTATTTCTTCCTGCAGACCCTACAGAGAGAGAAGTGAAAGCAAGAAGGCAAGATAGTCACTTACACATTTAGGGTATATCTGCATGCTAATCTTTAAAGCTTGTTCAATTTAAACTAGAAGCCGCCTAGGACTCGTACTTACGGCAAGCATTTATCGTATCTTGAAAAAAAAAAAAAAAGATTTCTTAAAATAATGTAGCCTATATGTTTTGCGGATATGTAAGCCACAATCGCTAAGTTTCATTAAAATCTGTTCAATGGTTTTTGTGTGTGAAAATAACAAACACCCTCACATTCAATATATCCTATGGGTTACATCTGATATAAGTAAGATGTAGCCTTCTTCATAATCTAGCAGTTTCTTTTTAAACTCTATTAAATTAAATTATAAATATATAAATATTGGGGGGGACATTTCACACACGGTCACCTGACCCCAAACTAGGCAAATCCTGTACTATGGGTATCAGGGACTGATAAACATACATAGATAAATATATAACACCAAGACACAGAACAAACATTTATGCTCATCACACAAATGTTTGTTAACCGGCGGGGATCGAACCCGCGATCCGTGCGTATGAGGCAGACTCACTACCGACTAGGGATGTTATGGATATGAAATTTCGGATATGGATTGGATACGGATATAGGAATGATTATTATACCGGATACGGTTACGGATACGAATAATAAATTATTTCGGATTATCCGTTAGTTTCGGTTACGGATATTATTTTTTTAAGGAATATCAAAAGTAAAATACAAATAACGTGTCTCAATTAGGCTCCGCCCCTATCCGATACTATGCGAAACTTTTATTTCGGATTCGGTTACGGTTACGGATGATTTTTTATATCGGATATCCGATAGTATCGGTTACGGTTACGGAGCTCCCTAACATCCCTACTACCGACTACGCTGACTAACCTGGCTATTAATTTATTAATTTAATTGTGGTCCATTGTCGGCAGATATCTTTTATTTGGCTCAACGCTGTTTGGATTGTGGGAGAACTGGGATCGGCTCGATGGCGCCTACTTCTGTTTCATATCGCTCACTAGGTATGTGTTGAACAGGCCCTCCGGTCTGCTTATATAAAATAGCCTCAGTTGTGTGTCGGCAGAATACCAATGGCATTCTTTGACACATTTGGTATTCTGTTAAACAATGGCTTACACTGATTGCGACTACATGTGTCAAAAAATGCCATTGACACTTTGGTGACACACAACCGGTTGTAAATTAACAACTTGGGCCCGCAATAAGCCTCTTGCGCAACTATTCGTCTGTACCCAAATCAACTCAAGTCTTCCCATCTTTGCCTCCAGTATCGGGTTCGGTGATTTCGTCCCGGGTGAGCGGGTGTACACTCCTCGGATAGAGACTTCCTTCATCGTGTGTTCCATGTATTTGATGCTGGGGATGGCGCTAGTGGCTATGTGCTTTAATCTTATGCAGGTAAGATACTATTTTCTTTATTTTGTATATTTATTTGTGGAATTAAGTACTAAGGACTAAAATCTATTCATAGCATAAAGATTGTACTCGTATAATAAAAAAACTTATATCTAATGACGTAGGGGGAGGCCTTTACCCAGCAGTGGGATTTAACAGGCTAATAAAAAAAAACAATGTGGACCCCATCTGTAACAATAGTGTAGAAAAAAATATAAATCTAGGTAATATTTACCTCTTAAAGAAAGTAGAATACAAATGCAACATAATAGTTACAAAATACTTCGTAAAGTACTACTCTACTGACTTATATCTAACTTTAGGGTCTAATAAATTAAGTTTTTACCATTATCAAAGATATATTCAATACGAGTATAACTTAAGTATGAAAATATAGAACACATTCAAAATAGTAATCCATCATTTTAATTCATTTCTTACATACAGGGTATAACAGAAAGGGGGTTATGACCCATGTTCCTTAGGGAAAGTTGTTCAGTTTCATGAGGACTATCGCTGTGTTTTGGCATTACACCCCCTTCCTGTTACACCTGTATAAGATAAATTCTTGAACAATTTATCAAGTACCTAAATATTACGTTATATCTAGGACTCAATAATTGTGAATAAAGTATTGTCAAGATGAGACAAGACAATGTATCGAATATTTTTCTTGTCTCTTGTCTTTATGAGTTAGGCACTTGACATATTTGTATACAGGGTGGAATTCAAGTTTTTGGATTTTTTTTATAGTTATTGAATTATTTTTATTTGAGTTTTTTTTATTTTTATCGTATAAATGAACTCCTAATTTTGTAAATTGAACAAATTATTTTATAAAATAATTTTGATACTTTTAGCACAAGACTGGACCCTACTATGATACTTCATAAACTCACGCCCCCTTATTACAAAACGAGGTTTAAAGATAGTCCGATGTAAGTTCGTTTAATTTGACGTTTTGTCTTATAGCCGAAACGTCAAAAGAAACGAACTAACGTCGGACTATCTTTAAACCCCGTTTTGTAATAAGGAGGCAATTCTTTTAGAGTACCTATTTAAATGAAGGTGGAATGAAAAACGTGAATTGGCCAAAAACATGTCATTTAATAATAATGATTTCGTTTTTGACACCACGACACTGTGTATGTCACTCTCGCATTTATACTGTGTCACATCTATATCTATTACATACAGATATTCTAAGAAATTGAAAAGAAGGGATAACGATAAACGTCGGTTATGTATAGTACCATTATGTCCATATGTGTTCACATTTTATTAGGGTCGTGAGTGGCTTTACAATACGTTGTATCGAAATCTTACGCTCAAATAAATAGGAATAGAATACGTTTAAAAAGAAATGTCAAATTATTAATTATTTATTTTTTTTCTTCTCTTTTTTTCTGTATCTATGTACTATCATCTTACAACTGTTAAACTGTTATTTTATTGAAGTGGGTAGACTGAGTCAGAAATCTAGCCGCAATTTTAAAGGGTACTTTAGGACGTTTTATTGAAGGCTGTTAGTATGTATATACCTTTGAGTATAGAATATATTATAAGGAGGTGCCACATTTTTTTTCATATACAAATGAGTTTATGACAGCGTGCCAAGGTTGGCGCAAGTTTTTCCTAGTTTTCTTGGTAGATGACCTGTCAAACGATAAGAAATTCCATACAAAAAGGTAGAGTCTGGCTAACGAAAGTAGATACTGGATTTTTTTGCAAACTTTTTATATGACAACACTAGTGTTCCTACCATCGGATATTTACCCTACAAATTGGGATATTTTAAACAGAAAGTACTTAGGAACAATTAATTCCAAAAAGGCATTTTTAAAACAAACTCATTTTTAACATTTTATAAAATGAGTTTTAAAAATTCGTACGTGTGCTAAAATTGTATTCATCAAAAATAAGTATCGTATGTACGTGTTGGATCATTTCAAGAGCAACACTAAGTCTTAAGTTGGTCTAATAAATAGCTTAATTAATTAGGTACACTATTTACTAGAGAAAAACTTGGCAATTTTATTTTAAAGAAATTTATTTTCACCTGTTTTCCGAAAGATTTGGTAAAATCAGAATCAGTATATGGTATCCCTATCTCTAACGCAACAAGATGGCGTGTTGTTGATGTTTCGTTGTGGTTGACTTTAGGGTTGCTATACTGATATTTTTTAAATTTGCCGCGCTTTTTCAGTATCAGCTTTCATTAGCCAGACTCTAGTCATTTTGCGCTAGACCAGGCACGCAGATCCAGACGGTATGGCACCTCCTTATATATTCTATACCTACTCAAAGGTATATTTAGTAATATGGCCCGCTTTGACTTTTACGCTGATTTGATTTAGATTCAGCTTAAAAACATATTTTTTACGCATCAAAGTTCAACATTTTTAAACTTTATATTTTTAGATATGTTTTAATTAAGTACTTATGTATATTTTAAATAGTTATCATTAAATAAATAGTAATATAATATGATCGCGGCACTAACAAAATTACAAAAATGTATATAAATATATAAAATTAAAGTTTTTCTTATATTACCTTTAAAATGTATAAAGCCAATACATCATTCCAAACAATTGCTATTTTAAAATTTCAGGAGCAAGTGATCCACTACGTGGCTGGCTTCAAGCGCGCAGTCAAACGGATCTGCAGATGTCGCTGCAAAAGATGACACCCTGTATATACAATCAATTTAATTTTAGAATAATTTCACGCTTAGTTTTTCTAGTCTTTAAATTAATTTATTGAAGTGTTCATAGGTTTTATTGGTATGAGTAATAAAGACTTTTTGATTGAAATAAAGTGAGGCTTTTAATTTTCTTCATGATCTCATATCTCTCTAAACTGCGTATTTGGAAAGTATATAAGTCCAGAACACAGAGGTTGGGATTAGTGTTGCCGAAAAATCGATAGTTTTACTATCGATTGTTAAACGTCAAAAACATGTACCCTATCGATAGCACAATCGATACTATCGATAGCTCTTTCGCTGCAATAGTATCGATTAAGAGCAATACTATCGATAGTATCGATAGTTTCAATCGCTGCCGATCAATGAACTATCGATAGTATTGCTCTCCAATATTGAATATACAATCGATATTATCGATACTATCGATAGTATCGATAGTTTTGCACAATCGATAGTGATCATTTTTTCGATAGTATTGCATTCGGTAAGCAGGCATAATGGGTGGTAGATTCGAAATTGCTGGCCAACTGACTGACCATACTTACTTTATATTCGTCCGTCATACACTTATATCGATAGTATCGATAGTATTGCTGTTAACCGATACTATTGCAGCGAAAGAGCTATCGATACTATCGATAGTATCGATTGTGCTATCGATAGGGTACATGTATTTCGACCTATCGATAGGCTATCGATAGGCTATCGATATTGGCCTATCGAGCGGCAACACTAGTTGGGATTGCTCGCGTATTGTTTCAAGTTGGAATACGTACTACTTTTATTGGAAACTATACATGGTTAGTACGCAACTACGCACTAATCGTGTATATTTTCCAGTGACGTACGCTAAAATTGCGCCTGGAAAATATAAATATCTATAAACCTAAGGCCAAGCTCTTAGGTTATCCACTAATTAATTTAAATAACTTATTAAAACTAAAAAAGTATACCAAGATTCATTTTCAACGTTCAAAACTTCCCATTTTTAATAAAGTCTTAAAACCACTTTAAAAATGTAAAAAAATTTTTGCCAAAAAAGAAACAACTTCAAAACGGAAACTAAAAAGTATGAAATAAATTAACTTGTACAGCAAATTTCGAGTTTATAAGTGATTAAAAGTAACATAAACAAATACATAATTATGCCTTTAAAATTTTTGAAGACGGTGCCAAGTAAAACAATAACTAGATATAGGTAATATAGGTACTTATAATCAATCTTTTTCACATCTCAAGGAAACAGGTGGCACCGTCTTCAAAAATTTTAAAGACATAATTATGTATTTGTTTATGTTACTTTTAATCACTTATAAACTCGAAATTTGCTGTACAAGTTAATTTATTTCATACTTTTTAGTTTCCGTTTTGAAGTTGTTTCTTTTTTGGCAAAAATTTTTTATTTCACATTTTTTAGTTTCCCTTGGCTGTCCTTCATTTTCATTATCAGACCCCTAATAACAGTCACAACCCATTTAGATGAAAGGTCTCAATAATATAAGTTAATCAAGCCCAAACACAAAGTACTTGCTGTAAACCGTTGTCGAGTTCCGTCGACTGCATTTCCGCTCCATCATCAGGTCAACGTCAGACCCTCATTAAACATTAGGGCTTTAAAATTCTTATTATTGCATAATATTAAGAAACACACTAGTCGCGATGCAATTTTTTCTAGTGTTTCCCTCAATATCTCCAGGTTTCCACCATCAGGTCCTGGTTTCCTTACCATGGGACCACCCTTGGGATACCCCCTTTCTAACAAAAAAAGAATCATCAAAATCGGTTCATGGACGACGAAGTTGTGTGAAGAAACATAAGAAACAGACTAGTCGAAAATACAATTTTTTCGAGAGTTTCCCTCGATTTCTCCAGGATTCCATCATCAGATCCTGGTTTCCTTACCATGGGACCACCCTCGGGATACCCCCTTTCCAACAAAAAAAGAATCATCAAAATCGGTTTATAAACGACGAAGTTTTGCGTGGACATACATAAAAAAAAAAAAAAAAAAATATATATACGGTCGAATTGAGAAACTCCTCCTTTTTTTTGAAGTCGTTTAAAAACTAAGCTAAAGTTCCGGCAACTAATTTCCCCTTGACAAAGCCGAGATGTCTTACAATAATTTGAAGTTCCGACAAAATAAATGACGTGAAATTAGAACTCCCAGCTCGTTAGAAGTTTCTCGGTGTAAGTGGTCACTCCCACTGCTGGGCAAGTTTGTAAGTTAGTGGAACTGCAGTCTTAATGCGAATGCTTTGTAGTTAGAGGAAAAAAGTGAGTTTATTGGTTGGGCTTGTGGGTTCCGTAGTCGATTTGATATTTTGCCTTATTTATAGATAAGCTAGAGCCTGTCCGCGACTTGAAACTCGAACGCATTTATCGCCATATCTCGCAAAAATTAATTATTACATCTATAAATAATGTAGCTATACGTTATTCAGTATAAACTACAATCAATATTGCCATTTACAATCAATGTGTGTAGATAGCATTAGATTAGAGACAAAATTATGTTTAACCAAAAAAACAAAATAAAAAGCAAAGCTAAACAAGATTGCAAATACCACACTCGACACGAATAGCCTACCTACGACTAAATTGATACACAAATAAATATAAACGTATATCTACATCTACAACATAAAAAATATAGAAAAATATTCCATTTCCATTACACGTGCGGCCACAAAAAAGTGTACATTTCAAAGGGAAATAATAAAAGATATAATCCAGTGAATTGCCGCTGGTTGTCATATTTGGAACGAAGATTTGTGGGCCCTTCGCTACGTAGATTTAGTATCCAAATCCATGTTTTCCTCTTCATTTTTTTGTGATAAAGTACAAATATCGGTTTCGAAGAATTAATTTTATAAATATTTTATGTTTGAGTTCGGAAAAAAATTAAAATAGTATTGGTATTTTTGTGGTATTTTTAGATATATGAACCCAACTCGATATTGCACAAATATTTTTTGTTTTTAAGTGCATAGTTAACGATTAAAAAAAAAAAAAACTTATTTCATCTAAGGCCCATATTGATACATAAAATACAATACAGGATGAATGTTATAAATAAAATACAAAACAAAAAGTCTGAAATTAAATCGCGATGCTGTCACTTTTTTTGTATCTAGTTTACTGCATATTGTAGTGTGGTTTAAATTAATTTAAAAAATATACAATATTTGACTACGATTACCTAAAATATAGGTACTTTCGAAGTTTAAATAACATGAATTTCAGCGGCTTATTTATACATTTAAATCTTTGTACACGTCCACATCTGGCGTTCACCACTGGATTTACTCTGCTAAGATTTATTTGCCACGCAGTGTACGGGTTAGTATGCGAACGGGTTGCGTTTTTGTGACCCGATGGTTTTGTTTGGCATTGTACACTGGCGTGCAATGTCAAATCTGTGTGTTGCAATCAAATTTGAAATACGTATGATATGGTACGCGCTTCGTGAAAGGATTTCAACCGGGGAACTTTATCCAATTGTTTTTTGTTATGTGATATGTAAAAATCCGGTTTAATAATAGCAGTAGGTAGGTACCTTATGTACTTTATATTAATCCAATTTATGTACAATTTCATAGGGCCTATATAGGATGACTTAAAATTAGTGAATGTTAGAAAAGGATATGCATGTACTCGTGATAACAAATAACTTTTACTATGGGGCCAAGTTCGAGATCATATAAAAAAAAATGTTTCCCCATACTATCAACTGATGCATTTTGTATGGTGAGTTTAATTTTTTTAATGTTTTCGACCTTGATCCCATAGTGAAAGTTGTTTGTTATCACGAGTACATGCATATCGTTTTCTATCGTTCACTAATTTAAAGTCAACCTATATAATATAGTACCTTTTAACACGTTCCTATCGTTAGATATCGACAGCGAGCAGTAATTCCAACTACAATATAATTATCAAAATGGCCATTCTAGAACGTTCCCGAACATTACCGATGATTGCCGACAGTTCCCGACCATTGTGACGTCACAGGTACCGCCATCTTGGTTATTTATTGGCGGAGGTTCCTTGGCGCTAACTTATGTGACACTTTGTGCTGATGGAATATCTGGATAAAAGATACTTATGATAATAGGTATCAGAATTAGTAGAGAATAAGGATTGGATGTGGGCAGCGCAGGACCGGTCGTTGTGTAGATCCTTGGGGAGGCTTTTGTCCAGCAGTGGATATCTAGAAGCTGATTGATTTAATGATAGGTAAGTAAAAGACCCTGAACACACGATGAAACGCTACTACAACGCAACTGTAACTGCTAGTTACTTTTAAGTTGCATCTAAATTTCTGCTATAGACTTCTTTAGAAAACCACACACGACGCAACTGAAACGAAACGTTTTAAACTAGTTGCGTTTGATAGTAACTAGCAGTTTCAGTTGCGTTGCAGTTCCGTTTCATCGTGTGTTCTGGGCCTTAGTTATAGCTTGCTTAAGTGTAACTAGCAAAATTGATCCTAATTTCAACTAATTTACTATTGTGTTATTTATCAAGATATGAATAAATATCTATGTATGAAGTCGCGGGATTCTAGTATCTAATAATTATTTTAACAGTTGGATAAAATACCAAATTATTAGCTCATTTCATTTGAAGAAAATATTTTGAATAAACCCCGCAGTCGACTCGGGAACCCGCACACGTTAGACAATCGCCGATCGACTTTTTGTAGGAGGGAAATAGAACGTAGGTACTGCTAGCAATAGTGTTTAACGCTCACGTCCTACAAAAAATCGGTCAGATAGAGTAGGTAAGAAAAAATTTGAAATAAAAATTGGCCCGATTTTCTGTCTTATTAAGTTAGACGTGTGCGTGCGGGCGCCCTTAACATCATGTGAGGGCGTGTGTGAGGGTATAACAGTAACATAATATTAATGATTAAACGAACTTACCTGTATGTGAAGTTCTATCATAATTATACGAGCTGCTTCGTCCGAAGATATTAGCATAAGTACACATGTAGTATCACATACGGTGACGCTAGATCGCATTGAAAGTTGAGATTTAATATAACTTTTTTTTTTTTTTTTAATGAAGGTAGATGTAAGTAGATGGACTGGTGTCGCCCTACTCTTTATCAAACATCATTTAGTTCAGAGAAACAATTTTGTTGTTGTTAATTAGGGGTAACCATACTTGTGTCGGGAGGGCGGGATGCTAATATCTTCGGACGAAGCAGCTCGTATAATTATGATAGAACTTCACATACAGGTAAGTTCGTTTAATCATTAATTATACTCACTGCTTCGTCCTCGATATTAGCATAAGTACACATGTAGACCTTGAGAGAATACATACAACAACAAAATTTTGTCTATAGGACAACCTTTTACACCAGTAGGTAAATAATACATTTGGTAATTATCATAATCAATATATTATTTATTTAGTTTATTTTATTTTTTAACTGGTAGGTAAGTTAACGTAACTTACTAAATTACAGAAAAGAAAAAACATATTATTTCTTACATTGTTTTTATCTTATTTTAATTTATTAGATCAAATCAACTTAATCATTATTTGAACTTAATAACATTCTAGCAAAAGTGGCATGATCATTATCAGTTATATTTCTTTGGTAAAATTTACCGAAAGTACTGGAAGTGCCGCTCCATCCAGCGGTTTTTCTTATTTGATCTAAAGACACACCTAAACTATGTGCTTTCGAAGTTGCCGCATGTCTAGTAGAATGTGCGGTAAATATCGACACATCTATGCCAGATGACTTGAGGGTATCTTTCACCCACCGACTTAATGATTGAGACGTTATATTTTTATAAGGTCTTTTAAAACTTATGAAGAGATTGGTTTGACTATCTCTTAGAGATTGTGTTATGCTTATATAAGACTGCAAAGTTTTAACAGGGCAAATCTGAGGTCTATCTGTGAAAGAGGGAAGTACAAGAACCGGCTGAGTAGCTCCAATACGGGACGTCTTTATAATGTCTGGAATTTTAATTATTATTTTATTTGGAAAAAACTCAATATTTAGAATATTAATTTTTGAGATAGTTTGCACTCTATGTGCAGTAACAAGTGCTAACAATGTTACAGTTTTTTTAGATAACTTCTCTAATGATAGAGATTCATTAGGATACCAGTTGGCTAGATGGTCTAATACGATGGAAGTGTCCCATGTTAAAGCGTACTTTGGCAAGGGAGGACGTAATCGGTATACACCTTTTAAAAAACGTTGGATACGATTGTCAGTAGTAACATCTGATATGAGTGACAACGCTGACCTACAACTGTTAATAGTTCCGTATTGGCTACCTGACTGAAATAATTCTGTTAAAAATAGTAATATATCAGGAACAGAGGCATTAAACATATTAATTTTCTTAATTTTACAGAAAGCGAACCACTTTTTCAGGCAAGTGTCGTACTGTTTAACAGAATTCTCAGCGAGGGAAGCGATCATTATATCGATGGCAGAAGGTGGTACGTTTTTCTTCAGCAGAGATTGGCGGACAATATCCCGGCAACCAGGGTAACATTCTGGTGAACTTGGCGCTTGCTGGAATGAGACAAAATCAAATCGTGACCGGGTTTGAATATTAAAGGATTTGAAGTTAGATGTTTTCTGTACAATGGGTACCATGGCTGTGTAGGCCACATAGGGACAACAAGTATTCCTTTCGCTTTATCTTTGATAATTTTTCGAATAGTTTTTAGAATCATTGTAAAAGGAGGAAAGGCGTAAAAAACGAGATCTGACCAGCATAGCGTAAAAGCGTTTATAGCAAAAGCATCTGGATCTGGATGCCACGAAACGAATTTAATGCATTTTGCATTAATTCTGCTCGCAAAAAGATCTATTTCAGGGATACCAAATCGGTCCGTGATTCTCTGAAAAGCAGTATTTGACAACTCCCACTCGACATCAGGGTGTGTACGCCTCGATTCTGCGTCTGCGACATAATTATCTACTGATCTTATATACGAAGCAAATACTATAATGTTTTTAGATTCACACCACTGCCATAGGTTTTTTGTCACCTGAGTGAGATGAGGAAACTGTACGCCGCCCATGCGATTTATGTACGAGATGGCAGTGGTATTATCGATTCGAAGAAGAATTTGGCAGTTACTTAGGTCTTTGGCAAACACTTTTAAGCCAAAATATGCAGCTAGAATTTCTAGATAATTAATATGCCTGTTACGTTCTTCTTCGTTCCATACACCACTTGCAGTTTCCTCACCACACGCGGCGCCCCACCCCGTAGTCGAAGCATCACTAAAAATTTCCAAGCAGTATTCATCATATTTTATTTTACTAGAAGGCTTATCAATGGCACGTAGCCACCATTGAAAGTCGTCAGATAAGGCTGCGGGCAAAGTCATATGTTTGTCATAATTTTCAGGATCATGTTTAAGATTTAGATATTTACATCTCTCGAATTCTTTCGTGTATAACCAACCGTATTCTACGGCCGGACAAGCTGATGTAAGTAACCCGACTAAACGAGCGAACTCTCTGATTCGGCATCGATTCAAATGTTGAAAATGTTTTAATTCTTTTTTTATTTTTACAACTTTTTCCGACGGTAAACTGACTTGGAATTTTTTTTGTGTCAATAATATAGCCTAAAAATTTGCACGAAGTGTTGGGAATGAAGTTACTTTTTTCGTCATTAATAAGAAAACCAAGAGCGCGTAAAAGTTGTTTGGTAATTTCTAAGTTATCTATGCATGCTGAATAGCTGTTTCCTATTAAAAGTATATCGTCCAAATATATAGTAGAAATATAGCCACAATTACGAAGTAATTTGACAACTGGTTTCATTATTTTCGTAAATACGAAAGGAGCAGTGCTAAGGCCGAATGGCAACACATTAAACTCGTACAATTCATTGTTAAATTGAAACCGAAGGTATTTTTTAGAATTTTCATGAACGGCTATTAGAAAATATGCGTCTTTTAAATCGATGTTACCCATGTAATAACCTTCACATACAAGCTTGATGGCTGTTCGTATGTCTTCGAGTTTAAAATGCTCAGTATCAATGAAATAATTTAACTGTTTTAGGTTAAGTATAAACCTGTGTTTACCATTTGGCTTAGGCACCAAAAAAATACTAGATATAAATTGCCCTTCGCACGGCTGGCAGCGTGAAACTGCACCAATAGATACAAGATCATTTATACATGATTTAAGTAACCTTTTCTCGCCTATAGAAGAAAATAATTGATTTGGGGGGTTCATTTGCTGTACCGGTCGAGCGAAGGGTATTTCATAGCCTGATATCCATGACAAAACCGTGGGGTCACTAGTGAGTATAGCCCATTGGTTATAAAAATGTGTTAGTCTGCCTGCGGGTCTCACCGAATCGGTTAGCGGCGGCTGTTGCGGTTCGACGACGACGGTGGCGCTCGATAGGATGTCCTGGAGGAGGTCGCGCGCCGGCTGGTCGCTGCAGGCTCCTTCGTCCTCACAGTCCCCCTCGGCCTGCGATTGGGGGGAGGAGCCTTCCAGTTTAAATTGCGTTGAGTTGTTGAAGGCTGTGATTTGGTCTTGTTAGCTTGAGGCCTGGTAGGCGGATTATTTTTTAATTCTTCGCCCGATTTAGAGATTGACTTAGCGACCTTTATGGTATCTGCCAAATCCGAGCCGAAAAGCAATTTGTCAATTTTAGTTTTTTGCATTTGATCCTTTAATTCTTTTTTAAGGTTATAAAGAGCAAAATTGCGTCGGGTGGTCGAATCGGCGTATTGGCAATCGCATAAGAGGCGACTTGCATCCATCAAAAGTTTTACAATAGAGGAATCTTTCTCTTCTTTGGAAAGAAGAATTGTAATAGCCTCTCCGATACATGAAATGGCGCATCCTAGTTGTTTTTGTTTTGACTCAATTCCTTTGTCTCGTTTTAAGACGGGCTCGGACACAGCTGCTTTAATTTCCGCATTAAGAGACGGTGCGTCTATTAGAGGACAATTACTAGGTGGTAAGTACTTCTCTTGTAACTCTTTGCGAAGATCCGGTGATATACCTTGTGTTGCTATGTGCTGGAGCCGAGTCGCTAACGCAGGATTAATATCTTTTCCATAAGTTTTTGTTACAGATGGATCATCGCCCAGAAGTGATAAGATTTCACTATCAGGTAAAACCAAAGCGTCGGCAGCTTCAGTAGCGGTGGCAACCTTCAAGGAGGCATCTACCACATCGGTGGCCATATCTAACACTGGTGGTATCGTTTGACTTATCTGTGTATCCGGCACAACGACAGCAGAGCTCGTGGATGCCGCTGTATGATTAGCAGGCAAGGTATCGTCAACATGCGCCGTACAATTAGGCGGGAAAGTAATATCTTCATCAACAATCGACCGTTCGCTTTCGACATATTCGCCGTCTGAAATAAGCGTAGAACGTCATAGTAAAAAACTAAACGGTAATGAGCCGCATCAATTTATAGGACACACCTAAATAGGTGCCTAATAGAACATAGTTTCCAACGAGCATGTAGGTATTACCAATGGTCATTATTACTATTTCGTTTATAGGGTATAAACGAAATAAAAGTGAAATGATAAATAATTATTCCATAGGTAGATAAAAATAAGCACAAGTGACAGTCCCAAAAACTGCCCGCATGTCTTAATATGTGTTACATCATATTAATAAAGTGATAACCCCACAGGTTACCCGCAATATTAACCTTACATGTAACTAACTAGTTCGACGTTTATATTTAAGCGTCTATAGATGCGTAATAATATATACGTAGTTATGACTACGCTCGTACCTTCGAGGTTTATCGGCGATTGCGCAATGCGTTCTGACGATGCTGGCGAGGATGATTTACGACGACTTTTTAGAATTTTTCTCTCCAATTTTTTCAATTTTCTTGCTAAATGTTCATAATCATCATGGGAATGTTTACGTTTCTTCCCCATATTGCTTCTTCCTGGTATAACTCACTTTTATTACACTTTTAAAAAATGAGTGTGCGAACTAGCGGAGCACTGAACTGTGAATGATGTTTGATAAAGAGTAGGGCGACACCAGTCCATCTACTTACATCTACCTTCATTAAAAAAAAAAAAAAAAAGTTATATTAAATCTCAACTTTCAATGCGATCTAGCGTCACCGTATGTGATACTACATGTGTACTTATGCTAATATCGAGGACGAAGCAGTGAGTATAATATTATTTATTTATTTAATAGTTTATTGTAAGTCGAAAGTACACAAGGGATAGAAAAGAAAAGAGAAGTAAAAGTAAAGTATTATTTACAAAAACATCTAAAAATATCCAAAAAGGTAAACCACATTACACAGAGTTGTAGCAATAATCCTTTGGTATCGCAATAAAGCAAATAGGGTACATTCGCACGCGGTGATAAGTAGCCCATTCAATGAGGCATGGCGGACTTAGTAGGCTGTTTACTTAGGAAGGCCACTTCAATCTTCGAGGTAAGGCGGTTTTGCACGGGGCGATAAGTTGGGTATGAAAGGGGGTCCTATTTATTATCCAAATTTTTATCAAATGTTTAATTTGTCGAAAGGACTTTGGCCTTTTATTGTTTTTAATAATTGTTATTTGTCATAATAGTGTTTTGTCATATTATGTCATTGGGTTTATTTCGTGAATTCAGACTATCGCATTGCAATAATGTATGAAATACATAGTTGTACCTCTACATTAACCACGTTTTTGTTAAAAGTCTTAAAGAACATCTACCACATTGTCTTAATGTGAAGTAAGTTATGGTTTATTATTTATTTTCATACTAGCTGTCCCGGCGAACTTCGTCCCGCCTTAGAATGAACTTTATTGTGTAGGAATAAAGTTCAAATTAACTCTACATTTTAGTAAGAAAACATTTGTATGGGAAAAAGAAAAGGTCTGTTTTAGGGCTTTCCCGGCAATTATTCGAAATTTTCTCAACGTAAGAACCATCCTTGGACTTTAATGAACATTTTAAAAAAAGAATTAGCGAAATCGGTCCAGCCTTTCAGGCGTGATGCCGTGACAACGGAAAACGGGTTTCATTTTTATATATATAGATTACAATGATTTTGCGAAGTCTTACCACTTAGTGCTACATATTTAAAAAAAAAAATGTGCTTAAGTTTAATAAATTCGAAGTCTTAGTGCTATAGATTTCAGATAATGAAGTTTAATAACAGTTAAAATAAGCCTAAGCGAGAAACTAGGAACTAAATAATATGCCACTTTAGACCCGATTAAAATCGTTTCGTTTAACTACACCCTTATCTAACATCAATGTACACGCACGTCAAGCTCACTGTAGTGGACGCTTAACATTTGCACAAGAGGTTGCGTGACTTACTGTACTTGTATGGGGCATTTTGGGTCTAGCTATCTGTTGCAGAAATGCCTGTTTTTAATCTTTAAAATAGTGCAACGTGCAATATAATTGAAATGAAATGTTTATTTAATCTTGTAGGACGAGTTTGACATCACTTAAGACGGGTCATTTTTTAAAGTTAATGCTAGATTCGCAAGAGTGCAGTTTACCCCAGAGAAGAACCTAGCAAGAAACTCTGTAAGCTCTCGAGCAATACTTTTCAGAGTTGATAACAAGGTTAAGTAGATAAGTATTTAAGGTAGTGTTAACATTGTCTTTGACTATCTTTTCTAAAATTTGTAATTCCCGGCTTTATTGAGAATAAGTGAGGTGATGAGGAAGAGTTTGTGTACACATACAAATAAGATCTAATTTAATTTTTCGCAACCATAAACATAGAAACAGACGTGGACGTGGGACCACACGTACGCACTACGCAATGCATTTTGACAGCTGCTCTATATAAATAATTCATGAATTTATCAAGCTAACGGCCGAATACTGAAACGTCTCTCAAAATTGAGCAGTGCTTAAATATGAAAATGTCACTTTCAAACGTCTAATCTAACGGCATAAAAATGTCATATATATGAAAATGTCACTTTCAAACGTCTAATCTAACGGCATAAAAATGTCATTTTCATATTTAAGCACTGCTCAATTTTGAGAGACGTTTCAGTATTCGGCCGTAAGCTTTTTACTTTTTAAGTGCCTATTAACATCTTTTGGTTTATTTTGGATGCTGCAAAGTAAAAATTTATGTAAAACAAACTACTCGTAGGTACTGTGATATTCATGTAAATTACTGTGATAACAAGTTAAGTCAACATGTAATTGTATATATATAAGTGTCTCGATTTAAAAAAAAGATATATTGCACATAACATAGGGCCCTGTGCCGAAGGTTTCTTGCCGTCTTCTTCCTCTCGGCTATACAGGTAGTGAACCGGCAGTAGTTTTGGATAAAAAAGTGACATCAAAAAAGTGTAATGAATAGTGCCTATTTTTGAATAAAACACTTTTCATTTTCATGAATATGACTAGAAACAGATTGTCACATACACACGTGGGACAGCGTGGGATCGTAGTGGGTCTCACGTAGGTACTAGATTAGAAGCACACTTGACACACGTAACGCTGCCCTACGTTACGTGTGACAAATGTGGTTCCAATCATATTATTTCTATGGACTAGATATCATAAAGGTCTATCTACACAGATCTAGGCCGTGTCCGGGTCGTGGCCCATCAGAAGGTCACATTACGTCGTCATGACGACGTGTGTGAATGAATCCATAGAAATTGTATGGAATTATATTTTTTCCCTAACACGTCCCGGACACGTTGTCATGACGACGTATTGTTTTCCCTCCTGACGGGCCATGGCCCGGACACGTCCCGGGTACGGCTCGGATCTGTGTAGATAGACCTTAATGCAATGAGTACGTTGCCTATGTAGGGTAGGACTAGTCTGTTTCTACCTTTAATCAAGTTCAAAGATAGTTCATATTTAATTCAAACCTACATCAAGTCTCGTGTCAAGTCGTTATCTCAACAAATTAGTACCTACCAAACAATTGTTAAGAAGATAACTAATTAGCAAAGTTTCAGTACTAAAGTCGGTGTGAAACGTTCCCAAACAAAGTTGGGAGTTTGTGTTGATTTAAGATATTATAGGTCGCGCCACGTAAAAAGAACTTTTGAAACAAATGAAAATCACGTGTTCGCGCATGGGTACACTTACGCTCGAAAGTGCTAGGGCTATTTAATCGTTTCATTCTTGTAAGAGTCTTTCGCACGCAGTTACGTATGTTGACTTATATGTAGACTATACGTAGGGGATGATGATTCTGATTCCAAAGGTTATGAAAGTGACGACAACGATGATTAATAAAATGGCCACTTTTGGCATCAACACCGCCTCCTCATCTGGTTTTCGCGCTACCCATGAAGACTTAATGGAAGAACAATATGTTTTTTTTTAATTTTCGAATATTTTTTTACATTTTTACACATTTTACACTAAATCCAATATTGATTGGTAGTTGTGTATTTTTTTTATTTATATTCCACTTTACTAATACTACTAATAATATTTTTCTTTCCTTTGTGCGTAAAACCATGACTGTAATTAAACACTTTTGTGCGCGATGGTATTTTAAAACAAATGTTAAACGTCAGACTCAAAACTCGTCTAATGCGCATCTGTCAGCTAGGGTTCATTTTACGTGGCGCAACCTATAAACACTTAAGTTTTGTTCAAAGTTTCCAACGTAATAAAGAGAGTCGTGAGGAAATAATACCGCCATATTGTAAAAAAAAAAACTGTCTAGGCATATCCGTGAGCTATGCGACTGTAAGACCCCGAACACACGGTGAAACGCAACTGCAACGCAACTGCAACTGATAACTAACAAGCTGTTTCAGTTGCGTTGCAGTTGCGTTTCACCATGTGTTCTGGGCCTTAAATAATCCTCCTTAAATCCTTAAAATAGAATTTGGCCCCAGTTCGCAAATTTAAATTAGCCTCAATTGTGTGTCGGCAGACTGTCACTGGCATTTTTTGACACATTTGGTATTCTGCTAATCTAAACAATGGCTTACACTGATTGCGACCCAATGTGTCAAAAAATACCATTGACACTCTGCCGACACAACACAACTGAGGCTTTTTAAAATTAGCAGACTTAGGCTCAAACGAATGTTTCTCGATTAAATTGAGGACTTGTTAAAGAAAGAACAATCAAGAGTACTCTAAACCGACGTGCCGTGCATGTATGAGGCGACTGATGAATGTGTATGAAGCGAAAGAAATGTGTTTGGATCGTAGCAGGTGGAGGGAAGTGGTCTCTGTCTACCTCAATGGGAAAAAGGTGTAATATATGAGTATATGTACCTATGTATTGAATTATAATGCCTTTTGGTATTGCCAATATAAGAAAAAATAAATGTACCTACATTAAACAACCTTTTTTATCGCTAAAGCGTTAAAACCCTTATAAAATAAAACCTACTTAGACCGTGGCCCCAGTAGGCAAAATGTTAACGGCTGACTAGTTTGCGGCGTATCGATTTAGTACGCCCTTCCATATATTTGAAATGGAGTGTCCACAGTCAGCTAGTTTTCGCTCACTGTACGCAGTTTGCAGCGTTACGCGCGCTGACTATCTCAGACAGCGGCCGACTCCCACCAAAACCGGTGATTTCATTGATTTGAGTTTGCAGCTAACTCTTTCAGTTCGCCACAAATTTGCGGCTCACTCTGTCGGCCGCTAACAGTTTGCCTACTGGGGCCACGGCCTTACGAACCAGAGTAACGACCGAATCTCTAATTAGAACAAACAACACGCATGGAAACTTTTTATCCGGGTAACGAGTCTACCGGGTACAATCTCAACCGATTATTTACCTTTGACAGGTTGACCTTACCCGGGTCGTAAATATTAGGTACACGGGTACTTTGTAGAATTACTCTACTGCTATGTAACTTTTTGAAAGTAAAGCTTCGTGGATGTATGAGGCGACTGATAAATGTGGATTGAGGGAAAGAAGTGTGTTTGGATCGTAGCAAGTGGAGGGAAGTGGCCTCTGCCTACTTTGATGGGAGAGAGGCGTGGTGGATGGCGGATATGTATATATGTATGTTTTTCTCGTTTTTCAAAGAGGTTATATCAACAAATAGGCTTTTAAAGGCTGAAACACACCGGATGCGTACGCGTAACGTACATGTAAGCACGGCGTAGCCACGCGCGTAGTTACGGTGTAACCCGATGTGACACCGGGCTACGCGTCACGTCGACGTGTACGTCTACGTTACGCAAGCGGTGACAGTTCCATACATTACAACTTAGAAGTACGCATACGTCTACGCATACGCGTCCGGTGTGTTTTGGCCTCAAATCCATAAAAAAAAGTTACCTTCAAGATTTGTCCTTGTAATATTTAACCACTTTAAACAATCATGCAACTTTATCCCTAATTGTAATTCAAGTTGCCAACAAATTGTTAAAACCTAATTGCTTTTTGGGAAATTGACGAGTCATTCAATATTCAAGGACCATTACGACGAACACACAGACAAGAGTTAAATAGAGTCTTTTTTTACATGCACCACTCATAGCCTAGGTGCCAATATAACTGTTTCAGGTGGTAACAATTTAGTAGAGACTTGTTTCACACGAATTGCTTGTTGCCGAGGTGCCAATTTAAGTTATGTGAGTGGTAATGATAACAAAAAGCTAATTTCGATTAAAATGAACTATTCCGTTGACGTGGAAAGGTTTCACAAATATTTTCCTAATAGTTTCATGTTTGTGCGTGATTAACTGAACCGAGTAATAATGATTTTATTATTTAGTGCGCTGAAATGCCCCCGTTATTACAAAACGCGTTTTAGAAATAAAAATTCCAATTGTTTTGGCACATAAATGATAGGATGAACAAGTACCATCAGTCTGGCAATAACCTAAGCTTTTTATTTAAAAAATCCCTTGATGTAGGTACCCAGTGTCACTCTCACTGTAAATACGAATCTAACGACACCTCCCAAGGTAAAAATCTATCAAGCTGTTCAGGATATAGGGCGTGCCAAAGAATCCTACAAGCAAAACATACATACCTACATACTCTCGAAAAACATACCTAACCCTCCATCTGGCGCAGACGGGTAAAAAGAGAAGAAATTCACAATTGTTTCATATTGTCACCAAAGCGATCAATCCCACAATATTCGCATCTAAAACCACTAACCTATCACAAAATCTGGAATAAAATAATCATAAAAAATGGTTCCGAATAAAAATGGTTGATAACGCATAACTTATTCATCATGGCGGACAGCCTCGTATATTATGCGGCATATTATTCATTTCGGCATAAGATTAACATAAGTGACTAGTACAGCTGGTTTGCTATCATTGTTATGATTATGATGATATGATGTTATGGTTCCTTTTGCTATCACATAAATCTTTTCGATAATAATCTATGAATTTAGTAGGCGTTTCTTTAAGTAGGGTGATGTTTGGCAATTATAATTTAAGACGATCCCTGCACAAGCAACCCAATGGCAACCAACAGCCGAAAGACCTCGCGGCAGACCACGAAAAAGGTAGTGAGCTGGACACCTTGGATGTCTGGGCAGAGGCGGCTCAGGATAGGGAATCGTGGAAGAAGAGGAGGATACCTTTGCCCAGTAGTGGGACACAGATGGCTAGATAAGATAAGATTTTCCTAAGTTTCCTTCCTCTCGGCTCTCGGCTAGGCAGTGAACCGGCAGTAGTATAAGATCAAAAAAGTGACATCAAAAAAGTGTAATGAATTTTGCCTATTTTTGAGTAAACACTTTAAAGTTTCATCATTTGAGTCAGTTTATTATGCACGTTGAGTATTATTGTTGTCTCTGTCTGAGGTATAGGTGTGAATAATGACAGAGAGGGATAAAAACGTCTTATTGTCAAGTATAATTCACAGAACCTTCAACCTTTCCCCGTCTACTTAAACCCAATTTTCAAACATCACATAACATGTAACCGTTTTTTTACGAGAATAACCTCTCTCATAAGATATATGCTAATTCCCTCTTTGTACCGTTGGTCCTTACATGGCGTTTTTATGGAGTGAAATGGCCCTTTAATAACGTTATGCGAACCTTTCGTGTAAGAGCTGAGTATTTATTACGTGGCTTGTGGAAAATATAGGTCTTGGGCTCTGATTTATGGAGATTTTCTCGGGTTTACGCTTAAGAGGCGGTTTGGGTTGTATTTTAATGAAATTAGACCTAATAAAGTAATTATGTCTCTCATTAAAGACCTAGACTGTTACCAGTGTTGTATGTACCTAGGTACGTGTAATAAGGTGCTCCACGCTATTTTTGAGGTAGCAGATTTATTAAAATGAAGTACTTACCTAATAATTTGAATGTTTATTTCCTCTTTCTCTCTTTAAAGTAGCATAGTAAAAACAATCTAGTTTCGTACTTCACAACTTACTTTTTATTTCGTAAACCAACAAAAATCCCTCGCCGTTCCGCGCTAACAAAACGCCTTGAAAAATTGTTACCGCAAATAGCACTAGCGGGAAAACTTCGTATAAAAACAGGCGTCAATAGTCAATAGGGAAAACCGAAAACCAAAGGCCTCAGCAAAAGGAGCCAGTGGGTAAAAAAGTTTAGGTTTGGCTTCGGATTGGGCTCGGCTAATAAATATTCGCTGGGCTGTATCGGGCCGATGTAGCTTCCTATTCGTTTGCAAATTTATGCTTTCCGCTCCTCGATATCGCACGATTTCGGAAAACGGGCCTTAGTTTCAGCGGATTTTAGATTGCTACATACATATATGGATAGAGGGATTTTATTCAATTTTGTTAGTAGTTTCTGGATCGAACATAAGTATTTAATCGTGGTTAATTCACGGCAATTCATCATTGATATCCATAATTTTTTTCACTTTAAAGAAATATTCCAAAAAGTACCAACTTCAATAAAATTCCAGTTAACGTTGCTTCAAGTACCTATCGTAATAAAAGAATAAAAAATACTTTATACATTAAAGACGCTTATCATAACCGCTATTTTCGTAACCCCACTACGACCTTGGCAAAGAACAAGACAAAATGCCTCTTTGTCATATTTTATCAGGTACTTCCTTCATAATGGATCGCGATAATGATATATCCGTACCCGGCTACCATTATTCGGCTTTCATTGGATTTCTAAAGAACGCCTAGTAAAGTTATTTTTTTACCGCAAAGAAAAATTGCTATTAAAATTTTACAGGCACTTTGATGAAAAGTTGCTGGTTCATTGCTTTTATAATAACCCAGGGGTTAAAATAATGTTTTTGGTCTTACCACGGAAATGAGTTTGCTTAATAACAGTTTTTGTATAACGTTGTAAACAACTTAACAGTTAATTTGAAGGTTTGTATGGTAATTTTAATTGTTTTTACTTAAAAATAATTTAGTTGGGCGTGGGTGGCTAATGGTCAGGTATATGGTTGCGTAGCAACGCATGCAAAACGTCAATTTTGGTACAAATTTTACACAACTTTTTAAGAATTCATGCAATCGGCGAGGTTTCAGTTTAAATTTATGGAAAGTATGTATTATGAAGAACGCACGCAATTGATTATTTTCTATAAACGTATTTGAATTTCATAAACATTATCACATAAGCTTATTTAAACCTCTAAAGACTCTACCACTTAGGTACATATCTAACAATAATTACCCATCTTCATTTAACAAACACAAATACATCTAAGTTGCGAACATTGAGTACCTCCATCAATTTACGTATATTAAATACACTAATGTACAATGTACAACAGCACAATGTACAAGTTTGGAACATGACACGCATTTAACTATAGAAACGTAAGTTCAATAAGCTACATGGAATAGCAATTTGGATATTAGTATATAGGTTAATGTATACTTATAGTTAGTACCCTAAAACGACGTGCATACGTGAGAGGTGACTGATGAATGTGGATGAAAGGAAAGAAGTGTGATCGTCGCAAATGGAGGGAAGTGGTCTCTGCCTACCCCAATGGGAGAGAAGATATGATGGATATGTATGTAGGTATGTATGTATAGAACTTAAACTTCAAATCTACTCCTTTGTAACATCATTTTAAAAACGAATCACTGAATGTGTTGCTAAGCGAAAATCGAGAGCAGCTGAACCGATTTTGATGCTTAATTCTTTTGTTTGTATTCGTTGTTGTCAGGACATGGTTGTCATGAAAGAAAAAAATGAAAGAATACTTACACTTTAATTAAGCGGACAAAATCGCGGGAAAAAGCTAGTACCCTTCTGACACGATAAAGTTCAAAAAGTAATAAAGCCACGACACAATAAATTAAAAAGGAACTTTAAAGTAAAAAAGCAAGTCTTAAGTTCAATTAAAACGATCCGTTGAAAGTTCCCCGACTGAGAGTTGCAGCGGTGCATATAAAGTAGGTGTTAATTACCGGACAACTTTATCTCAGCTCAGGTAGTACGGGTAATGGAGGCATTGATGTATTAGCACTAGACTAGGTAATACAATTTTATTCATTTAAAGAGCCAGACTCTTGTCGGTGCATGCTTCTATGCTATACAATCAGTTGTCTGATATACGTGACATTGTCGAAAGGAACAAAAAAAGGTACTGAGAAGTTTTCTTTATGGTGACTTTTCTAATTATTAGATACTTTTAAAATATGTGTTTGTCGATTTTATCTCCGTAAATATATAGTTTCGATCAAAAATATATGTAAAGATTGACAAAATATTGCAAGATACGATAGTTTTAAGGGTAAACGGTCTCTAGGTTTACGAACTACTTCAATTAGCTTTATTAGTTTAACAAATGAAGACTCTAACTTCATTTCACATAAAAGATCTGACAATAACATAAAAATAAATAGCGTCATTTTTTTATTTCACTATTGATGTTTTAAGTATTTATTTATAAAAGAAAAATGTGCTTTTTAGTAAAAAACATAATAACAACAGAGATCAATGAAAATCCAAAAAACACTTTCATCCAATTATCCCGTTGTAATATCTATACTATTAGTCTATCAATGGCAATCTCCCGGTATTCTATGAAGGAAATCGTAGAAAACTCGTTTATGGGACTCCAATAAAGAACTCGCGTCGCGGGAACTTCGAGGAAACCCTGCACTTTATAGTTAACTCGTTTGATTAATAATATAGGTACGCTATATAGCAGGGGTGGCCAACTTTATTAGACCCAAGATCTCCTATTTACCATTGAATCCCTGTGCGATCTACCAATTACATACTTATTGAAATCTAAAATGAAACAGCATAGTTCAGTACGCATCATGCATCATGCAAAGCAAATTATTTTTAGTAATTAGGTATTAGGGTTCCGTACCTCAAAAGGAAAAAACGGAACCCTTATAGGATCACTTTGTTGTCCGTCTGTCCGTCTGTCAAGACCCTTTTTCTCAGGAACGCGTAGAGGTATGAAGCTGAAATTTATATCAATTACTCAGGTCTACTGTCCCTTGAAGCTGTGAAAAAATCAAACTTCTAAGCCAACGCAATCAAAAGATACAGCCATTTATGCCGCAAATTTTCGACACTTGCAAGGGAATCAAAACCTACAGGGTGCTTCCCGTGAACTCAGAATCTTGAAATTTGGTACGAAGCAACGTCTTATAGCATAGATAAAGGAAAAATTACGAAAACCATAAATTTTTAGTTACATCACAAAATATTTTTTTTTTTAATAATCTTAAACTTACTACCCATTTCCTCATAAACGCGTAGAGGTATTAAATTGAAATTCATACCAAATACTCAGGTCTATAATACCTTTAAGCTGTAGCAAAATCAAACTTCTATGTCAACGCAATCAAAAGAAACAGCAATTTAAGCTGCATATTTTGAAACTCGCAAGTACTTGCAAGGGAATCAAAACCTAAAGGGTACTTCCAGTCGACCTTGAATCTTGAAATTTGGCATGAAGCAACGTTTTATACCACACATAAAGGAAAAATTCCGAAAACCTTAAATTTTTAGTTACATTACAAAATATATATTTTTTAATAAATATAAACTTATTACTTTTTTCCTCATGAACGCGTAGAGCTATCAAGTTGAAATTCATATCAAATACTTAGATCTAATTGCCTTTAATCCGTGAAAAAAAAAAAAAAATAAGTCAACCCGAAAACGCAAAACGCAAAAGTACAACCATTGATACCGCATATTTTGAAACTCGCAACTACACGCAAGGGAATTAAAACCTAAAGACCACTTCCCGTTGACATAGAATCTCGAAATTTGGTAAGATGCAATAGCTTACAGCACAGGTAACAGAAAAATTCCGAAAAGCTTAAAATTTTAAGTAGTTATACCACCAAAAAAATTGTGATTGTAAACATAATTGTAGTTACAGCAATGACCGCGAGTATTTTTGAACCAGATTTCTAAATAGTGACTAAAAAACTTAGTAAATAAATAACTTTAATAAAAGAACTTTCGCAAGTCTGCTGCAAGGCTAGTATAAGTGTTTCAGTTATATTATAGATAAATGATATGTGTTAATATAAAATAAAGGATTACTTAAACGATAAAGAGATCTTTGTCTATTTAACTTTATATTAGTGTGAGTATTGCGTCTGGGCATCTTCCTCTAGTTTAGATGTGAGGTCTGGTTTACGTATTTATATATTTTTTGCCGTGCTACGATCTACTGGAACCACAGTCGCGATTTACCGGTTGATCGTGATCGACCGTTTGGACATCCTTGCTATATAGGGTAACTTTTGATTATTAAGGCCAAAACACACTGGTTGCGTATGTGTTGCGTATACGTAGACTACTATGCGTACCTCTTCGTTGTAATGTATAGAACTGTCACCGCTTGCGTAACGTAGACGTACATGTCGACGTGACGCGTAGCCCGGTGTCACATCAGGTTACACCGTAACTACGCCCGTGGCTACGCCGTGCTTACGTCTACATTACGCATACGCATCCCGGTGTGTTTCAGCCTTTAGAGAACGATGGAAATGGATATGTATGCATGTAGTACCTACTTGTGACAACAAATAACTTTTACTATGGGACTAAGTTCGAAATCATACAAAAAATTTTGATCTCCCAAAAAAAAAATGCTAAGCAGTTTTCTGTATTAATCCAACGGAAGAAAAGATCCAACATCACATATTTATAGCCATTATGTTAAAGCAAAAACATCGGCCAAGTGCGAGTCGGACTCGAAGGAAGGGTTCCATACCATTCACTATTGAAGGCAAAAACGTTTGCTGTATGAGATCCCCTCTTAATTACTATTATTCTATTTTTATTATTTGTTGCTATAGCTGCAACGGTAATACATGATTTGTGAAAATGAAAATGAAAAGTGTTTTATTCAAAAATAGGCAAAATTCATTACACTTTTTTGATGTCACTTTTTTAATCTAAAACTACTGCCGGTTCACTACCTGTATAGCCGAGAGGAAGAAGACGGCAAGAAACCTTCGGCACAGGGCCCTACGTTATGTGCAATATATCTTTTTTTTAAATCGAGACTCTTATATACAATTACAATTGAAAATGAAAGTGAAAATTTCAACGCATTAGCTATAACGGTTCGTGAGATACAGCCAGGGGGCTTAGCATGGCGCGCTGCGACAATTATCTCACGCATGCTGTCCTTATCACATTTAATACTATAGACAGAGACGTAAGCGTGACAAACGCACGACAACGTCTTGTCACGGAGTGCCATGCTAAGCTAGCAGATGACAGACAGACAGATAGACGGACAGCCAAGACTCAGTAATAGGGTCCCCGTTTTCACCATTCGGGTACGGAACCCTAAAAAACTTGCTCTTTATATCTAAAAGCAGCTTAGAAGGCCAATCCTCGAGAGAAATAGTAAAATAAGAATTTAAAAAGCTCGCTGAAAAGAGATTTTGTTTCAAAGTATAGCTGAGTAGACTGTACAGCACTGCAGGAGACAGTTGCTTTTTTATGTTATCTTATTCATACAGTACAGTGTACAAGGTTGATAACGAGTATTGACTTTATTTTATTAACGGGGCTTTATGTTTTTAGAAAAAGTAGATGAATTTGGATCGTAGCAAGTGGAAGGAAGTGGTCTTTGCACTCCCCGATGGGAGAGAGGCGTGACGGATATGTATGTAAGTATATACACTCGAGAGCAATGAATCCGGGTCACTGAAGAATCCAAAAAACTCGCGATCCAAGAATGTTTGTTTAATGAAATAAATTGTGTTTAATAGACAATTTTATACTCCTTCAATGTAAGTAAAAACATTTATAGGTCACAACATTTTGATAATAGAATATTAAGTAAAAAAAACCTGATGATCAATCTTTATAACTAAAATGTAAAACAATATATGCATTTTCTTGAATTTTAACATTTCGCATTGCCTCCTCGATCGAATGGAAGACTCGACATTTGGCATGCTAATACCAAAATCCGCAAACGATGATTTCATTGTTATGACATTAACATAGAAGTAAGCCAAAGTTTTATATTTTCATTAAACAAGTATTTATTGGTCTCTTAAACACATTCCATTTCATAAGACTGGGATTCTTAGTTTTCGAGATATGTTAGTTTTTTGTTTACCCGACCCGGATTCATTGCTCTCGAGTGTATGAAAAAATTAAGTTTGATAAATTGATATGATGAGATAAATTTAATTGTTTAAAACATGGTGGATATGTCTTATTTTAAAAAGCCAAGATTTTTGTTGTTTTTTTATATCCTTAAATATTACGTATATCCTCTTTCCCACTGAGGTAGATAGATACCACATCCGTCCACTTGTTATCCAAACAAACTTCTTTTGCTTCATCAAAATTCATCAGTCGCCTCTCACCTTTCAAAAACGAAATCAATCCTTCAATTTAACTTTAAAAAGTGATTTATTATTTAAAGAAACTTGAAAAAAAGTTAGCTGGCCATCTTTAAGTGAACAGGTAAAGACTTGACTTAAAACTTAAGCTAACTTAACCCAACTTCATTATTCTTTGAGGTCAATTGGTAAGTTAAAATATTGCCATTTAAGCAACATTTAAGTGAAACGTTTAGTAATTGACTAGATGCCCGCGACTTCATAAGCATTTATAGTCATATCTTGGAAAATAATCATGATATCGTAAAATAATATAGCTTATCTATTATTCTGATGTGCAAACTACAATATTGCTAAGTTTCATCAAAATCTGTTCAGTAGTTTTTGCGAGGAAGAGTAACATCCATCCATCCATCGGTACAAACATTGACATTTATAATATCAATAGTTATTTTAATAGACATCTTTTGTAGTAATCCTGTTTAAATGATTTTATACCTTTTTTTATTGTTTTTTTTTCCTACTCATATTATACATGTCAATGTTTTTGCCGATGGTTGGATGAGAAGATGTCTTTTACACAAAAACCACTGACTATTGAAAACAGCTTATAGAGTGCGTTTCACGAAATATGTAGTTCTTAAGCCGCCATGTTGGCAGCATTAAAAATTTGTACTGCCACATTACCCTCATTGTGTTTCGCAGTACAAAATGCTGCCAACATGGCGGCATAGGAACTATTTCATGAAACGCACTCTACCATACATACGATACATACATACATACATATCTCATACATACCTACTTATTTGTCACGCCTTTCTTCCATCGGCGTAGTCCACATGCTACGATCCAAACACACTTCCTTCGCTTCATCGACATTCATCAGTCGCCTCATATTATCATGCCTATATTATTTTAAGATATGACGATAAAAACAAAACACGATTTAAAAAATAAACTGTCTAAAATAATTTTGTTTTAGGGTTGGGCAGTCAAACACGCAGAACCTCGTCGATATATAAATAAAACATTGATCGGAATACATTAATCTGGTTAATGTAGAGAAGGCTGTTACCATTTCGGATGTTAGCCACCAATGATTGCAGTGTTGTTTACGCTATGTGCATGTTTGTATTTGATGGTATTGAATGGTTAGATTACGTCTAATACCCCTTCCCTATATTATATTTATCTCTGGTTTTGCCTCACTGGAGACATAAATAGTTATCTGTCTTAGAATTTTTTGTCCGTATAAACCTACCGCTGTCAAAAAATCTATGGGATTCTTCTGAAGGATAAATCAAAAGTGACAGCTATGTGACAGTTAAGTTCTGCCGGTCTCGGATAGCTATCTGTCTTTGAATATTGGGAACGGCTATATTACAGCCTATTGTCTATAAATATGTGTTATTATGTTGTGTAAGCTACAATAATGCCAAGTTTCATTAAAATTTGTCCAGTTTTTGCTTGAAAGAGTAATTAACATAAAATCCATCCATCGGCACAAACATTGACATTTAAAATACTAGAGGCATGCCGTGATTTCGTACCTACTGGTATCTACACACCAAAGCCACCGGCTTTTTTGACAGCTGCCATTTTTATGACGTAAAGCGGTTGGCCTAGCTCGGCGGTATGCCGGCGGCTTTGGTGTGTAGACAGCATACAACATATCTCGGAAAACTTACACAATATCTTTGAATAATATAGCCTATGTGTTATTCTGATGTGCACGCTTAAAATCTGTTCGGTAGTTTTTGAGTGAAAAAGTAACGAACATCCTTACATCCATCGACACAAACATTGACATTTCTTCTTCTTCTTCTTATTTAAGAGCTAAGCTCTTGTCGGTGGAGCCTCTTCCATCCCTCCCTATTTTCTGCCTTGTTTTTAACATCTTGATACGACATGACACCCGCCTTTTCCTTCACCTGTTCTAGGAACGTCCGTCTTGGTCTTCCTCTCTTCCTTTTCCCTTCAATTTTTCCTTCTATGATGTTTTTTTATGAAGGAATCATGTCGTATCAAATGTCCTAGCATCTTTCCTCTTCTGTTCTCAATAGATTTAAGTAAAATTATCTTTTTTTGACATTTATACCTCTAATATTTAGTAAGGACTAGAATTAAAGCTACATCTTTCCCAAATCAAATACTATCCAATTAGTTTCGAAACTAGACAAATAAATCTATCCGACTCAGAAACGGTCTGTGATTTATTAATTGCTGTTGTGATAACTTGCTTTGGGTTGACCTTGGGCCAGTTATTTAGGAAACACTTCATTATTTACTTGGATAAATGTTAAGTATAGCCTGTATAGATTCCGCTTCAAGATAAGTAAGAGCCTGTCTCTGATATTAACTGTAGGTTTGAGCTCATATTAATATTTATTTTTATTTATTTATTTCGGAAAGCATACAGCAATTTACAATTCATTTGCTTAAATAAAGTTAAATAACACATAAACCAATTAAGTTTTCACTGTTAAATTCAAAATTCAAACGTAGTCATCTTTAAAGACTTTTATGTCAATTTATTATAAACTCTCATTATGTCAACATTATGTCATTTATGTCATTACAACATTAAACTTTCCTTTTTTTTTTTGCTGTGTTGAATTGGAGCTTAGATACAAAAGGACTGTTATGTATTTTTTAAAGAAAGTTCTGTAATAAAAAGTTAAATGCAATAAATATAGGTTTTGTTTTGATACAAAATTATTTGCTTATTACCACAGTGGCTCCTATAGAAATCTGAGTAGACTCTTTTAAAATCTATAAAATAAATAATATTTAAGTCACAAGTAGTTCCGAACGAGAAACCACCCAAAAAAACGAATATTGCAGCTGTTACCAAATAAATTAAAATAATTTTATTTTACAACAAAAAAAAAAAGATTTTTAAACGTTTTTGCTTTTGAGTTCTGCATTACATAGGTATATAGAATAAACAAAAAATAGAAGAGTATGAAACAATATTCAGTTAAGATTAACTAAAAAATGTTTAGGCGAAGACCAAGTCAGGAGTACCCTAAACCAACGTGCATGTATGAGGCGACTTATGAATGTGGATGAAGCGAAGGAAATGTGTTTGGATCGTAGCAACTGGAGGGTCGTGGTCGCTGCCTGCTTACCTCGATGAGTGAGAGGTGTGACCATTTCACTCCACTTGCTACAATCCAAACACACTTCTTTCGCTTCATCCACATAAAAATAAATGCCATTAATTGGCTTGGCTGTTTACATAATTACATACATTACATAAAAATCCGTCACGCCTCTCTACCATTGGGGTAGGCAGAGACCACTTCCTTTCACTTGCTTCGATCCAAATACACCTCTTTCGCTTTTTTTTCTCTTTGGCTTTTTAAGTACTATCTAAAAACGATAGTATTTTAAAAGATAGTCAACCCTTTCATTACAATAGTTAACTTCTCAGAAAAGCGATCCCTAACCTAATAATGTATTTGGCAAGTATAAAACGACTGATTGAATTGCAGCACTCGAGCGGTCGGCCCGTAGTGTATTTAGCTTAGGAGGCCTGTCGGTGTTCCCGGAGGAGTCGGCTAATACGACAATTGGATAAGTGGATTTTTGTAAGCGTTAGAGGGTTAGCGATGAAAGTGAACATTTTGGATGGAAAAAAGTTTCTTTTTAGGGTTCCGTACCCATAGGGTGAAAACGGAACCCTATTTATGAGACTTGGCTGTCCGTCTGTCTGTCCGTCTGTCACCAGGCTGTATCTCATGAACCGGTATAGCTAGAGCGTTGAAATTTTCACAGACGATGTATTACTTTTGCCGCTATAACAACAAACAAATACTAAAAATAGAATAATAATAATAATTAAGGGGGGCTCCTATACAACAAACATGATTATTTTGCTTTTTTGCTTGATTTCAATAGTGAATGGTACGGAACCCTTCCTGCGCGAGTCCGACACACACTTGGCCGGTTTTTTTACTATAGCATACTTCCTACTAATATTATAAGGAGCTGTCTCCACGAGCGATATTATCGTCGATAATATCACCGCGATTCTCTCGCTCGTGGAAACAGCGCCTAAATGTCAAAGTTTGTTGCGATGGTGGATCGAAGTGGGGATGTTTGTTACTCTTTCAAGCAAAATCTACTCAACAGATTTTCATGAAACTTTACAGTATGGTAGCTTGCACATTAGAATTACACATAGGCTATATTATTTTAAGATTTTAAGTAAATTTTTGAAGATATGACTATAAATGCTTACGAATTCGCAGGCAGCCTCTATTAATCCATACCTATACTAAACTAGTTTGTAACAGAAATAGCGATAATATTGCTCGCCCGTATCTTAGGCCTACGCTGACAGACAGACAGACAGTAATCCGTATAATGGATCGATGTTTAACCTATCTTTACATATCTGATAGAAGAACCGACTGTAAATAGGTACTACTTTTTATGGAACACTAGGGGCTGCCCGCGACTTCGGACGCATTTATCGTCATATCTTGGAAAGAAGTAGATATTTTAAAATAATAATAGCTTATATGTTATTCTGATGTATAAGCTACGATATTGCCAAGTCTCATCAAAATCTGTTCAGTAGTTTTTGCGTGAAAGAGTAACAAACAAGCTCTCACATACATCCATCGATCGACATTTTTAATAAAATTAGTAGGACGTCAATGGGGATGATGACTACATTAAAAAAAAAAAAATAGTTCGTCTTTTAGGCTATTAAAAAATATTTGAAACACATTTTTTACCTGATCAAATACATAAATAAATACAAAGATACAGAGCATCAAAGTTACGGAGTGGGCGGCATTGACGTCACTCCTCGGTAAAAACCGTACTAAGGCGTGACGTCATGAGCAACCTTAACCCAATGTATCTGTGTCGTTTTTAGTTTAAGAGAAAAAAGAAAAAATACGTGTCGAAAAAATAATCTATGTGATGGATTTAAAAAAATATTTTTGTCATCATGCCCATTCTTTTCCACCGGCACAAATATTGATAATTATATATATATAAATACATATTGGTAGGATAAATACCACAGTATTAAAACTAATGAATGCACACTAATCTGTTAGCTGCGTACTATCGACTGACAACGTACTGACTGATCGGGGCTTAGCTTGCTATTGTTTTAAATGGAAGCTTAAACCTAGCCGCACACACCAGATATTTTTGTCGAGTCAAGAATTTTGACATTTGAGTTACGGTGGTTCTTTGGACAAGCCAAACTTTTGTTCTATTAAAATATTAGGTAAAGCGAAGAACGGTATTTTTGGACTAGCCAAACGACCATTATAATGGCACATTAGGTATAGTCAAGAAGAAGGTATATTGTCCAGATAATGGTGATCTAGCAGGTTATATCATTCTTTGCTAAACTTTTGAATATTTGTAGAACTAGAAATTATTGTTTCATTTAATCAATTTATTTGGTTAAATTTTTGCCTAATCATCTCAACAAACTTGTTCCATCATTATCATCATATAAGCATTTAGGCCGTGGCCCCAGTAGGCAAACTGTTAGTGGCCGACTGAGTGAGCCGCAAAGTGTCGAACTGAAATTTGAGTTAGCTGCAAACTCAAATCAATGTAATCACCAACTTTGGTGGAAGTCGGCCGCTGTCTGAGATAGTCAGCGCGCGTATCGCTGCAAACTACGTACAGTGAGCGAAAACTAGCTGACTGTGGACACTCCATTTCAAATATATGGAAGGGCGTACTAAATCGATACGCCGCAAACTAGTCAGCCGCTAACAGTTTGCCTACTAGGGCCACGGCCTTATGAGCGTCGCTCTTGACGATAGAGTCTACGCCACTCTGCTCTATTCTCTGCCATCCGTTTCAGCACCTGATACGACACAAATTCTATTGCCTCTTTTATTTGATCAATGTAAGTGCTCCGTGATCTCCCTCTCTCAACCGTTTTTCTTCTACTATGGTTTAATATTCAGTTTTCCAATATACTATAACGATAGATATGCACGAAGTCGCGGGCAGCCTATAGTCAGTTTAATACCACTAAATATGCCACGTGTGCGGGTGGGGGGTATTTTAAATGTAGAACTGATAGCAATGGCCGCCGCGCCGCGTTCATTTGTTTTGGCTTTCGGCGATTTACTAAAAGGGGTTCGGTTTAGATAGGAAATTGGTTTATTTGTATGTTTGAATAGAGTTGTTTATAAATTGTCGTAAATGATAGAGATTCAATCGCTAAATCGGTTGCCTTTTAATAAGAAGTCGCGAGAAATCCAACAACTAATCGTATTGCTAAATAAAGGCATATATTATACAGGGTGTTAGGAAAAGTATCACTTTCCTTTTAACCAGGCATAGTGTTAGTGATGTAGAAAACATTCCAAGGAAAAAAAAAATTTTTGAAATCATTTTTAATTAAGAATGTCATTATTAATCGCGCGAATCGCGCGCTCTAACGCAAAGATCATTCAACTATCGGCGAGTAAGTAGGTCGGGAGCGCTTGCCACCCGTAGAGAGCGAAAGAGAGGGAGCGAGCGCGCCGACCTACTTACTCGCCGGGAGCTAAACGACCTTTGCGTTAGAGCGCGCGATTAATAATGAAATTCTTGATTAAAAATGAGTTCAAAAAATTTTTTTTTTCGTAGAAAGTGTTCTACATCACTAACACTATAAGTACCTGGTTAAAAGGAAAGTGATACTTTTCCTAACACCCTGTAGATTGTATCCTAAGCCGACATGCATGTATGAGGTGACTGATGAATGTAGATGTAGCGAAAAAGTGTGTTCGGATCGTAGCAAGTGGAGGGAAGTGGTCTCTGCTTAACCCGTTAGGGAAGAGGCGTGTCGGATATGTATGTATGTAATGATATAACATATTCAAGATAGTATTTGAAGAATCTATAACAAAAAAAAAATCTATTCTTAGTCGAATAAGGACAGGATTGTAGAAATTCTTTATGAAATTTTACATAGGTAGTAGATGACTGTTAGTTATTTTTCTTATTTATTTTATAACCTCTAACGTGTTGTGAGCTAGGTTGCGAGTGACAAGGGTCTGTGTGTTGCAATCTTATTACTAATATGTAACATGACTTTGATATTTAATACAAACAAATTGAGTTAAAATGTTTAGTCATTATTCATGAATATTTTAAGAAAAGAATGATTAATGTAATTGAAGGCAGTTTTTTGTATTTCGAACACAATTTCATGGCATTGAAAAGCTAGTCAGTTAATAGATAGATAGAAATACTTTATTGCACACAAAGAAATACAAATAAAACTGAAAACTAAAACATTGTGCGCAAAGGCGGCCTTATCACTAAAAGTGATCTCTTCCAGACAACCTTTGGAGTATGACTAGTTTAGGAAGACTGTAGAGTAGAGCAATAAATAAATACTGTTATTTACTACTTACTAAAATAAATAAACTGTACAAATATCGATAATAATACAAAAAATATATAAATATATAAAAATAGAAAAGCTAAGCAGTGAAAGTAAAATATTATTTATATTCCAAGATCATAATAATTGATTGCACAATATCTTACTGGAGAAAATTTCCTGGAAGATATTGCTAACAAGTAATAAGACCTACTGTTTGTTATTGTTTAAGATTTTAATAAAATTTTCCAATATTTTACTTTGTTAAAAAATAACATAACAGCTTTATTTTAATATATTGTGTAAGTTTTTCAATATAGACGATGAATGTACGAAACCGCGGGTGGCTGCTAGTAACTAGTTACATTAAAAAAAAAAACATATAAAGTTATTTGTAATCATATTTATTTATTTAACAGTTTATTGTAAGATGATAGTACATAGAGACAGAAAAAAAGAGAATTTATACAAAAGGTACAGCATATTTCTAAAAGAAATTTCTTCCTGCAGACCCCACAGAGAGAGAAGTGATAGCATAAAGGCATATTTACTAATAAAATTATTTCAGAATACTAAGGTTGAATGTATTAATAGTAGGTACCTAGTCAATATTACACGATCAGAAATACATACATATCTGTCATCCTCTTCCATCTAAATAGTCAGAGACTACTTCCCTACACTTCTTTCACTTCATCCACATTCATCAGTCACTCCATATATGCACGTTGGTTTAGGGTATTCTTAACTTAGTCTTCACACAAAACTTCACACAAAGATCAGACTCTACTGCCAAAAAAAAGAGCACCCAACCAAAAAGTGTCTTAGTCAGCGAACTATCTTTCCAAATGAGTAGCATTATAGTAATCTGTAGCCGGATTCACTAACCATTCAGTTAACTGCGGTTAAGTCACACATAGTCGAATTGAAACGGGATAAGTCCGGTTCTTAGATTACTATACTTGAGGTGGGAATTAGGTGGGAGGTGGGAAAGTGTTGATGCGGTAGTTTTTATAAGTTTTGTGGTAGTAGTAGGGGATAGTGGGGTAACTAGTAGATTAGTATTCAGTTGTAAATCGTATAGTATAGTTCATCATTGGCCACGACATCTTGACAGATGATTGTTGCAGTGTTAATTTGCAGCCCGGCTGGTAGTGGCTGTACAACGTCTCTGGTGGCTATAAAGTCCAATAGCAGCGCGGCATCTTTTGCTACATCTGTTACAAATAAACTGAGAATCTGGTAGAGGGGGCAAGGTGCCCCGAAGCCTTTTCTGCCTTAAAGTTTCTAGCCAGGCTTCGTCATGCACCGTCATTCCTCTGGATATGTCATAGTATAGTTAATCCTGCTAATATTATATGCTGATAGATGAAAGATAGTGCTCTTAATAGATTTAGATGAAACTTTACAACATTGTAATTTATACATCAGAATAACACTTAGGGGTCATACAGACAGAAAAAACAAAAAATGTCTCTCCTGTTCCCGAAAGTTAAGGACACTGGGAGCTAATTTCTCAACTTGAAGCATATCCGCATAATCTGTGCCCGATGAAGTTTTGGCCTGTATAAACATTTTGAGGATTGACTGCTCCAGTATCCTTAATCATCAGGAACAGGAAAGACAATTTTGAACCTAATTCAGACAATTTTGAACCTAATTCTGTGTATGACTCTTAGGCCAAATTATTTTGAGGTATCATGAATCTACTTTATTGTAACTAGATATGCTATACTATTATATTATCTTCATCCCTTTTAACCTAGTAATTATTGCTGAGTGAAGTAGATATTTAAGGCTGAAATACACCGGATGCGTATGCGTAACGTAGACGTTAGCACGGTGTAGCCACGCGCGTAGTTACGGTGTAACCCGATGTGACACCGGGCTACGCGTCACGTCGACGTGTACGTCTACGTTACGCAAGCGGTGACAGTTCCATACATTACAACTCAGAGGTACGCATACGTCTACGCATACGCATCCGGTGTGTTTTGGCCTTTAGTGCTTATCCATAACTACTAGGTATGTAATTATGGAGTAATCGTGGTGGTTAAGGTATAGTGCTACGTATATTTCAGAGTAGTCTCTAGTAGTCTCTTGCCCCTGTATTAAAAATGAGTTTATTAAACGCTTGTTACCTAACCACCTCCAAAACTTCGTACATTGCTGGCCAAGTGCGGCGAGTCGGCGACACTGATCGATGTGGCGCAGCAATCTCCAGTGATGGATGGCAATACGGCGATAGTATACCTCTACTCATGTTCGCAGCTTTAAACTAACTAAACTGGGATAATCTAGTTGTGGAATGGAGTTCTTTTTATAGAGTTTTGAAGCTGGAAAATATGAGGTAGGTAATGTCATGTCGTATTAAGAAGTCAAAGCACTGGCAGAAGATAGGCCTAAATGGCAAATGCTCGTATTACAATATACTCGTATTATAAGTGCTGGTTCAGTGTAATGTTTTGTTAACCTTTTACACCTGTGCGGATGGACACGACGAATAATCAAACTACTACGTATGTAATTCCTTTTTCTCATGTAAGTGACATAATTTGTTTTTAATGAGAAATAAATATCTTTAAACCTAATGCTCCACCGACAAGAGTATGAAATAATTTTCATGTAGCGTGACTTTATCATGGCTTTTTTTAAGCTAAATAAGAATTTTTGTTTCAAAACTTTATACTGAACTGTACAGCACTGATTGCAACCAAATTTTGTTGAAAAATGACATTGACACTCTGCCGACATACAACTCTGAGAATGTTGTAAACTAGCATTATTGGGCACCAGTCTGTCTCTTGCTTAAATACGTATTTACAAATAAATGCTTATAACATTAAACGCAGTCGAAACTGATTTAAATCTGGTATTATTCAGTTGAATGTTGTGATAGCATTTGACTTGCAACTGTGTTGATTCAGACGCATTGCAACCACATAGATGTGGAAGCAATTGTGATTACTTGTACTATAGTCGTATTTATCATCATGTCAGCTTATGGACGTCCACTGCTGGACAAAAGCCTTCCCCAAGGATCTCCACAGCGACCGGTCTTGCGCTGCTCACATCCAAAGGCTTCCAGCGACTTTATACTTATATTTTTTGTATATTATGCTATCTACACACCAAAGCCGCCGGCATGCCGCCGTACTAGGCCGGCGGCTTTACGTCATATGAATGACAGCTGTCAAAAAAGCTGGCGGCTTTGGTGTGTAGATACCATTACGGTGGCAGGACAAGCTGGACACCTTCTTAAATACCTGGGCGGAGTTAGCTCGAGACAGAAAGTCATGGCGGATGAGGAAAGAGACCTTTGCCCAATAGGAAACAAATGGCCAGATTATTCTATTTATTCTCAATAGAGTAATGAGATTAGATACTACTTGTTCTCTGTGAAAAATGTGGGGATTTTTTTAAAACAATAGTCGTTTTGTTTATAGCTCTGTCATATTTATTTATTCCAGTTTACAGTTATTTTACAAAGGGTTATTTTAACTATACAGTTTATTTATAGTAAATAAGCATAATAAATCTTCGTCTGTGATCAGTTGTCTATCGCAGTTCGCGTTTTTAACCTTACGAGGTTCATAATGTTAATTGTAAGTGTTTCATTTCAATTAAGTACAAGCAATAGGTACCTATTTAGGTATATTTCTTTATAAACATTTGAAGCTTAACATTAATAAACTTTGAAATATTCAAGCATTTTAAAGTATTTACGTATTAATTACATTACATTCTCGTAGTTATGTACCTACCTATAAGTACATAATAATCACGCTCTTTCCAATGTTTTTATGAACAAAGCCTTAAGTATATAATATACCGACTATTGTACTTATATAAATAAATAGATACTTCACAATTTTAAAATAAAAGAAAAAAACAAAATACAAATCTAATTCTACCAATATTATAAACATTGTTGTCTGATGATTCTTTGAATAACCACCGAAAATATTTAAATTAAACTTTACATTATTAATAGAATAAAACATAATATGACGTTACACATATATTGTATATTTTTCCAAGATATACTCGTAACGATAAACATGAACAATACGATCACGCTTTGGTCGTGGACAAAAGATAAATAGATAGATAGAGTCCTTCTTACTTTCTACTTATACCTATTATGTCAATGGTTGTGCCGATTGATGGGTGGATGGATGCGTATTTGTTACTTTTTACCCGACTACGGCAAAGCCAAAAGGAAGGGTAATGTTTTTGGCAGTCTATGTATGTATGTATGTATGTATGTATGTTTGTATGTATGTTTGTATGTATGTATGTATGTATGTTCCACCGTAGCGTCTAAACTACTGAACCGATTTTGATGAATGAGGTGTCAAAAGATTCGTAATAATACGGCGGGTGACATAGGATACCTAGTTTTGCAATTAGTTCAATACTTTGCCCACTAGTGGGCAAAAAGTCACGAAGAAAAAAATAAAAGTTTGTAAATGGTGTTGTGTGTGGTACCAAATTCAAGAGCTCAGCGAGCACATTCCAAAAATATATATATCACTAAGTTTTGCGCACGGATTTGCTTGTAAACTAGTGGACAAGAAGTCGCGACGAAAAATATTAAATTTTACAAAGGATAATGTGTGGGGTATCAAATGAAAGGGCTCAGCGAGTACATTCCAAATATTATATATATCACTAGGTTTAGCACGCGGTTTTACTTGTAAATATGTCTTTTAACGTCTTGTCTTTTCTATCATAATTACTTCGAAACTATTGATTACTTACCTACAGCTTGCCAAATCAGGCCTTTTCAGAATTATGTTGACTGTTTTGGCTAGTTTTAAGCTAAATTACCTACAACTTGTACTACCTATGGAATCAACTTTGTTGGCATTCAAACATTTTCGGTCCCTCAATAGGTACATTTTGCCCTCGTAACGTGTACGAAGAAGCAAACATTTTTAGACTCTGACAAAGATCCCATATTCAAACTTGTTTATTATCATGAGTTCAAGCAGTGATTTTAATTTGTAAAGCGTGTCTTAAAAGGGAAGTTTGAAATAAACTACAAGACTTCTTGAACTCACATTCATAGTATGAACAAAGTGTGTAGGAAAGTTTGGGGGGCGCAGCCCCCCTCCAAAATTAAACAAAACACTTCTTGAATTCTAATAGATAAAGTTGTCACTGTGTGGGGGGGTTAGGGGGGCGTAGCCCCCGCCAAAAGAAACGAAACACTTCTTGAACTCTACTATGGATAAAGTAGTCACAGTGTAAGGCGGTTTGGGGGGCACAGCCCCCCGCCAAAATTAAACAAAACACTTCTTGAACTCTACTAGACAAAGTTGTCATTGTGTGGGGGGGTTTGGGGGGCGCAGCCCCCCGCCAAAAGACACGAAACGCTTCTTGAACTCTACTATGGATAAAGTAGTCACTGTGTAGGGAGGTTTGGGGGGCGCAAACCCTCGCCAAAATGAAACAAAACCTTCGTGAACTATACTGAACAAAGTTGTCACTGTGTGGGGGGGTTTGGGGGGCACAGCCCCCCGCCAAAAGAAACGAAACACTTCTTGAACTCTACTATGGATAAAGTAGTAACAGTGTAGGAGGGTTTGGGGGGCGCAGCCCCCCGCCAAAATTAAACAAAACACTTCTTGAATTCTACTAGACAAAGCTGTCACTGTATGGGGGGGTTTGGGGGGCGTAGCCCCCCGCCAAAAGACACGAAACACATCTTGAACTCTACTATGGATAAAGAAGTCACTGTGTAGGGGGGTTTGGGGGGCGCAGCCCCCCGCCAAAATAAACAAAACACTTCTTGAACTCTACTGTGGACAAAGAAGTCAATGTGTCAGTTTGGGGGGACGCAGCCCCCCGCTGCAATAAGGAAATAGATACTTTTTACATATACTCGTACTATGGACAGATTATCAGTGTGAGATTATCAGGCTTTGGGGGCGCAGCGCCCCGTCAAAATAAAATAGAAGGCATCTTTGATCCACACTCATACCTATCCGAAACGGATTACGCTACTTACTTTGGACCAGGAAAGCGTTGAGCATCTCTGCTCAAAAGAAGGTACCTACCTATCTAGGTACTTTTTGTGTAGTTTTTTTAGTGTTATGTACTCTATCAAAATTTTTGCAATATTTTAGGATTGTTACCCTATAATTATTATCTACCTACTTTGAAAAGTAACTGTGGTGTAGATGACTATGAAGTCGCGGATGCCCGCTAGTACAATATGTTGAGATGAAAAGATAGATTCAAAGTGTAAAATGGAGTTTGAAAAGTTGTCATGTATGTGTTTGTATGAGTTCTGTAGTATGTACGTAGATATCACTGGTTTAACCAAAAAGTGTGAAATAAAAAATAAGTTCTAAAAACTAAAACCCGCCTACGGAAAACCTGCGATCTTAAAAGTAAGAAACAAGAAATAATTCTTGTCTTCTTAACTAGGTACCCCATAAATGCACAGACGTAGCGATTTTCAGAGGAAAGCCGTGGTCGTATGCCTCCATATAACTATAAATGGCTGCCTGCAAGCAATTGATACCTACCTTATTACAAAGGTACGTTAAACAGGTTCCGACATTGCACGGTTATTAATATCAACGCACAGAGGCATACGACCACGGCTTTCCTCTGAAAATCGCTACGTCTGTGCATTTATGGGGTACCTAGTTAAGAAGACAAGAATTATTTCTTGTTTCTTACTTTTAAGATCGCAGGTTTTCCGTAGGCGGGTTTTAGTTTTTAGAACTTATTTTTTTCATGCAAAAGCTTCTGAATAGATTTTGCTGAAATGCAATATTGTAGCTTATTTAACAGAATAACACATAAGTTATTATATTTTTGTATTTGATGTATTTTTTACAAGATGATATATCTTGGATAAATTCGTACGGAGTCCATAATAACAAACTCGCAAGTAAGGATGTTATGGATATGAAATTTCGGATACGGATTGGATACGGATTTAGGAATGATTATTATATCGGATACGAATAATAAATTATTTCGGATTATCCGTTAGTTTCGGTTACGGATATTAATTTTTTAAGGAATTTCAAAAGTAAAATACAAAAAACGTGTCTCAATTAGGCTCCACCCCTATCCGATACTATGCGAAACTTTTATTTCGGATTCGGTTACGGTTAAGGATGATTTTTTATATCGGATATCCGATAGTTTCGGTTACGGTTACGGAGCTCCCTAACATCCCTGCTCGAAAGTTTCCAATGAAACCCCCATTGGTACTCTAAAGTTAGACCACCAACCACCGGCGATTTAATGAAAGTTCTCTTTAATTTCTTTCTTTGTACAATTGTCAGAAAACTAACGCTTCTTTATTGAAACTTGTTCTGTTTGCAACTTACAAGTGAAGGCAGACTACTATTTAAAGGATGATACTGTATTATAGACTAGTTATATCCTTCTTTAGATCTACCTGAATCTAGCTTTTATTTTTGTCATTTAGTAAAATTGTTTATTTCTAGTAAATATTTACGTTTCAAGTTACAAAAATTAATTTACATAATGTTTTTTTTTTGCTAGCCAATAAGATCCCCTTGGGCAAAGGCCTCCCCCGCGACTTTCCATTAAACACGGTACATGTTGGTACATATTTTTTAAATTAAATTCTTGAGTCTCACTGGTTCATAATATGTAGGTACCAGCAATCCATACCTACTACATTATTTGAGATTCGTGACGCACAATAACAAAAATTCTGTAACTTTTAGAAAAATAAAATCAATTAAACAATCATCTTAAAATAGTCACTTTTAAACACGAAATCAGAAAACTTTTACACGCCTCTGTTATGACTGCATCCAAACAATAAATCTATTTAAAAACACAAGGTGGCCACGTATCATCCTTGTTATCTAAATCTGCTGCAAGTAATACCGCTAAAGGAAGGCTTTCCCGCTGAAACCGTGCCGGAGCGAGAACGTTGCGAGCTCAATCGATCACTTTAAATCGAAAGATGGGTTTACATGGGATTTCATAATATTTGGAAAGATTTTTTGAAGTTATTGAAAGATGTGGGCAAATATTGTACTAATATGTATATACATAATATGCTTGATTTGATTTAGCTAATAACATAAACATTTCAAAATGTTAGTGTAAAGATATACAAATGAATTACTAGAACAGCGCAAAGAAACTTTTCATTTTTAAGGTCGATTTCAGATTTGCGTTTTATACGAGCGTAATACGCCCGTTTTTTGAAGCGCGCTTACATGCGCTATGCTGAAAACGACCGTAAACGCGCATATGAAACGCTAGGTCTGAAAACGCCCTAACCCTTATGTTATCTACACACCAAAGCCGCCGTATGACGTCGGCGGCTTTACGTCATACGAATGGCAGCTGTCAAAAAAGCCAGCGGCTTTGGTGTGTACACACCATTCAGTTCAAACTTCAAAAATAATTTATTCGTTGGTAACTTAAATTTTACCCTCCGTTTTATAACCATTTTTATGACATAATACAAGGAAAAAATATATCAAAATATAGCTTTGAAATCCATGTAAGCTTCCCTTTAAAGAGAACTCCTTCTGGAATCAATCCGATTATTCTGATCCGAGATTAGAATAAGAATGTCGAACTTTAACAACTCGAATTCTCAGTTTTATTTGAACTTTAACTTCGATCTGCTAAAAGCGAGCTGCACTCTACATGAATGATGGCTGACTTCTTTTTAAACTATCTCCAGCTTTTTGTTTATTTTATTTTGTGTTTTTAAACGTGAAAGAGTTTTTATACATTCACAAAAGATTTGTATTGAGAAAATAAACCAGAAGTGATAGGAGTGGTAATTTTTTTTTTTAATAGTATGTAAATCAGTTCTTTTTCATGGTTTATATTCACTCAGCAAAGGCGTCTCATCTAAGACGTGATTTAAGCCTATATTAGGGTAATTACTCATTATTGGTTGAATCGCATCGGCGGCAGTTCGTTTAATTAATGGAATTACTTATATCAATTTCATAATTATAAAAGTTTATGTTACCTTTCAGTTTACTATTTGTAGACAATGTGGATTTTGGATAACGTAATTGTTTCCTATGTATGTATTAGTAAGTAACTATTAGTTAGTTACTATTTATTTTTCTGTGGTATAATCAAAGGCAATGTTCAAATCAAAATGAAAAAAGCGAGATTATAATGTAGGTACTTATTTATGTTACCTAGACCTAGACTTAAGTTAGGCAGCCTAAGTTCCTAAATCTGGTACTCCTTGTAGTTCCAGTTCCATGTTTTATTAACACCGTTGTAGTCATGGAGCGGCTTTGTTATTTTTATCTGGAAATAAAATGTTATATTAAATCTTATAAATTAGTAACTTTTATATATTTTTTATTTATTTGTAATGCATATTATTTGTAACACCTTAACCAACTTGTGACTTGCAATAAACCAATTCTCATTCTAATTCTAAATCTTAATTCATTTTTTCAAAGGCTGAGACGAAAGAGACGGTATCCAATAATACCGTCTCTTTTATATGTATAAATGTTATACGTTTCAAACTCCCTTACAGTAAACAATTTGAAATACTCGTATTATAAAAAGTTAAAACCATGAAAATAATATTATTCGATAACCTTCAGTAACCTTAAACTTGACCTTGAAGTTATTTCGAAGACTCCACCAACAAGAGCTCATGATGATGAAACTTGATTAAGTAATTAGGTGCAACAAAAAGTAATATTTTTTCAAAGATTTGGATAAATGTTTTATGCTAAAAGTAATTTGTCATCATGAGTTATTCATTAAATAGTTTATTGCAAGAAGATATTACTCAGAAAAAAAGAGTAGTGATATAAAAGGTACATCATATTTCCAAAATAATTTTCTTCCTGAAGACCGCACAGAGAGAGAGAGTGCAACCAAGAATGCAGGATAGTTACTCAACCTACTTTATTAAAAATTAAATGTATTACCTGTTCAATTCCATCAGGTACATGAACCCTAGCAGGTTCCACGTTCAGCGGCTCGTAAGCATCAGAGAGTCCACTATCAGGTGACTCCGCCATGGAGTTCTCGTAACCCTGACCCAAATGACTTTTGTGTACGCAGTAGTCGCCGGTGAATGGGTTCTGGTATGCCACTACGGTTCTGTGGATTGGAATAGGGGAAGATTCAAAGTTGGGCAGTATGAAATTGGATAGTATCAAATACATTTATTCAGCACTCGATTGTTTTACGCGTTGCTGGCAGTGTCAGACAGAAGATAAATATATTATGTTTATAATAACTTACATATGATTAAATGAAAGAGGGGATAGAAGTTGTGTCGTATCAGGTATTCAAAAGGACGGTAGAAAATAGAGCAGAGTGACGTAGACTCCACCGACAAGAGCGAAGCTCTTAAAAATGATGATGATGAGGTTAATATTAAGGAGTAACCAGATCGCATGCGTCTGACGCTGATAGGTGACTGATGAATGTGGATGACGTGAAGGAAGCCTGTTTGGATTGTAGTAATTGGAGGAAAGTTGTCTTTGCCTACCCCGATGGGAAAGAGGCAAGACGGATATGTCTGTGCGAGTTGTACCATAAATGCATTTTATTTACTCGATTTCTTTATGGTTCATAAAAATAAAAGTAAATGGCAACTATAAAATTATTTATAGTAGCCAGAGAATACTATGTTCAATTTTAACGATTAAAATAAAAAATCATAAAATTATAGAGAAAGTAAATACTTATGTATGGTCAAGGTGATTCTATATATTGGTCTAAGTTTGGTCCTTGTAGACCAAGTGACTTGGCATTCAATCAAAAAATCCAGCGTTCTAGTTAAAACTTTAAAGAGTGCTACGACTTTGCTACGAAACAGCTACGGCGTAGCCTCGTAGCTCGTAGAGGCACTAAACAAAGTTACCGCTCTTTGTCAAGGCAAGTTTACTCTAAGGTTTCACTAATGTAAGGAAAGCTCTCTGAAATAACGGTTTCTATAGTACAAAGAGCTCAGCTTAAACTGGTTTCGCCTAAAAGTAGCTTAAAGTGTAGAAAATAAAATGTTTCACTAACCTTAATTCTTCTGTAGACTCTCCGTCCTTTTTATGCGAGAATACTACTCTAGTTGGCCTTAGGAGAATGCGCATCTATTTGGAAAAACAATTATTTACGTAAATATTTAAAAAATAAATAAACAATGACTATTCTAGAAATATTTTACGACAGGCATATTTCTTTTAAAAATACATTAAAACAGTAATTACCTGCATACTTCTCAATAGCCTATAAACACAAAACACACTATATCCACACATAAACATTATTAATAGGTACTGAAACGAAATAAAACATCACATTACTAATTTTAAAAGTCACTTTTATACCCTAACTTAAATACGAGACAAAGTGCTTCTTAAATAGGTCACAAAACTTTGATCTCACCAAAATTACTAAAAGAACGATATCTATCACGTAAATTGTAGACATTTTGAATTATTATTAATAAATTCACTTCATTATTATAATATTTTGTATTATTATTTATTATTTAGTCTTTTATTAAATAAACTGTGAAACAAACAAGAAATTCCTACTGCGTGTTATTGTGATTTCTGTATGAGATTTGAATTCTTAACCAACTGACCTGATTGGTGGAAAAGAATACACAACTGTGCTGTGATTGGCCAGTTTTAATGTTGCTGATTTCTGATTGGTTGATAAGACGGTGTGAAAGAATACTGACCAATAAGATTTTGCTACGAATTTCAGAGAAGTCTCTACGCTATTTTGTCAAAGATTAAATATACAGAATGGATTATATTCTTACAAAAATGTTTGGTTAAATAATTGTTTCCAGATTTGAAGGTTGTATATATCTCACATACAGGATTGCGTGATTTTTTTAATTTTAGACTCAATTTTCTATGCCGCCACCTAAAGAACTAAGCTTAAGCTTCAGTAATAATTTCTTTCATTATACCGATTACCACATTTATTTGAACCTAGAATTTTAATTATTTTAAATTATTACAAAACGAGTTTTAAAGATAGTTCTAGGATAATTATTATTAGGTACTATTATTTACGCTGTTACTGCATATACACAGCGCGTAGATATTATTTTATTAATTTTAATATTAACCTTTTGTTCGGGATCCACGTAAAAAATAGTAGTCATCATCAATCTAAGTTTTTCCGCTCAGCATACAACTATGCCTATCGCCCCCTCTATTGTACTATTCATACTCTTTGCGCGCCCCGAATCCGGCGCCAGTGATGTCGCGCCGTCTCGTCCCGCGTCTGCACGCGATCCATATTTTTATCTCCATTCTGTGCTTGCAGCTGTTTGATAACATGATAACTAACCTTTTTGATTGACAGCTATTCAGGAGTTTTTATGCAATTAAAGGCTTTTGAAATATGAATACTTTTTTGAAACTTTGCAGCTTTTCAACCGACTTCAAAATAAAAACAAACAACCAAAAACATATACGGTCGAATTGAGAAACCTCTTCCTTTTTGTGAAGTCGGTTAAAAAAGGAGGTGGTTCTCAGTTTGGCTGTTTTTTTAAATGACGTTTTATGACATTTTGACCTCTATACAAATTACAAAGTTATGTTTTATTCGATACCTATCAAATACTTACCAAAATTAACATAGGTGCTGTTGTAGAAAGGGTCATTATTTATAAGTCTCCGTTAAAAATTCCATTAAACCCTTCTGTCAGGAGCTATCGTAATGGCGCTGTAGGAGATGCCATACCGTCTGGATCTGCGTGCCTGGTCTGGCACAAAATGGCTACCTTTTTGTATGGAATTTCTTATCGTTTGACAGGTCATCTACAAAGAAGACTATGAAAAACTTGCGCCAATCTTGGCACGCTGTCATACTCTTTTTTGTATGAAAAAAAAATGCGGCAACTCCTTATTTAATCTATGCTCAAAGGTCAGAGGCAAAAATAAAGGTGGCGGGGCGATGTTTATTAGGTAAAACTTTGTTTTTCTTGTTTGTAAATTCAAATTACTTTTTTGGTAGCAACTATTTAAAAAAATGAAATACGACGGAAGTTAAACCTTAAAGGAAACGTTATAAGTACAAAATGTAATGTAGGTACTCAGTGTAGATAAAAATGTTACTTTACACAATAAAAATGAAATATTAGATCGGCGTCACCGACACGAACCTAGCTTTTAAGTTAGATTGAAAACTTTAGTACTAGAAAGATAGATATGGGTGGAAAATATATCATTGGGAAACTGCATAGGTAATAAAATGAATTTTTATTTGATTTTAGATCGTATATGTTTTATAGTTTATATCCATTTCGTTTTAGATAAATGTTCTATAATAAACGTTTAAAGCGATCTAAAATTACACTTAACTGTAAAAGATATTATGTCTTGCACTATACACGGTGACTTATGCAACTCTTTTAATGAATGGAGAATCTATCGAATATTAGAATAAGTCAAAGTCAAAGTCAAAAATATATTTATTTCATAGGCACAAAAATGCTCTTGAAACCGTTACATTACTTATTATAATATACTTTTTTTAAGCTAGTGCTAGATTTGCAAAGCGCAGTTTCCCCCAGAGAAGAACCTAGCAAGAAACTCTGTGGGGTTGCTCTTTGCAAATAAAGTTTTACAATTCTTACAGTTTACATATTTACATTATAACAATTATTGTCTCTAAATGAATCTTTGATCCTGCAGCATTCAAACAAACCACAAGTAAATAGATAGCTAAAAAGTAAAGCTCTTAGGCTACGCATGTCGTGATAACAAACAACTTTTACTATGGGACCAAGTTCGAAATCATTGAGAAAAATTGTTCTCTGCATGAAGAGTTCGATTTTTGAATGATATCGAACTTGGTCCCATAAAAGTTATTTGTTATCACGACTACATGTATTAGGTATCCTTTTCTATCGTTCACTTATTAAAAGTCACCCATACAATAGTGTATTAAAGTTGCTATCTATCATACCAAATCGTCTCGTGTACAAAAGAAAAAAAGCTTATCTTTAAGGTCAGGAATGATGTCGGGAAATGCCGAGGCCGGGCCGGGACCGGGCCGGGTACGGCTTCAACTTTTCCTATTTCGTTCCAAACTAGAATCTGGTTTGTAGAACTTACGACTACGTAACTAGGGACAGGGACACAGTCGCGGGGAATATTAGAATTTTGGCGTGAGCATGTAGGGTTCTTTAGCTTTTAAAATAGAGACAAGACTATTGTGTTCTATGTATTGGCATGGTTTATGTATGGTATAGTATATGTATGTTTTATCGAATGTTTGTAATCGCTTCACCCACACATAAGTATATTAGAATGGGAGCTTGTGGAGGGAAATGGTATCTGTCTACCCCTATGGGAAAGAGGCATAACAGAATGAATGAATGAATGAATCCGACCGATTTCGGTCACGGCGACCGCTTACGCCGAACTCAGCTGTCGTTCGTGTGCTCTCATGTGGCTGATGTAGCCGATCTTTTTAGAAAACGTTCGTTTCGTTTTTCGTATGTATGTAGGTGCGTACGTTTGTAATCTAATGTTTAACAACTTATATAAGTAACTACGTACTACAAGGATTAGTTTTTCATCTACAAAAAAAATCACAAAAATCATAAAAAAATCATATACTATTCTAATTTCAAATACAGATACTTAAGGTCTATCTACCTAAATCCGGGCCGTGGCCCGTCAGGAGGGAAAACAATACGTCGTCATGACAACGTGTCCGGGACGTGTCAGAGAAAAAATATCATTCCATACATTTTCTATGGATTCGTTCACACACGTTGTTATGACGCCGTATTGTTTTCCCTCCTGACGGGCCACGGCCCGGACACGTCCCGGGCACGGCCCGGATCTGTTTAGATGGACCTGTAAACAAAGACTTAAAAATCAATCATTTACTATGAAAACCTTTATAAATGAAAATGAGGATTTGCTTCGAAGCAAACAAAAAACAAAGCAACTTTGATATTCTATTTGTCGACGAGACCAGTCATCAGAAGTGGCGTTTAAGCTTTTAGTTAAAATAAGACAGTAGGCGTGTATTGAACAAACTGGCTTTATTGGGTAGTTTCCAATCACGTTATTAAATAACAAGATGTACGTGATGTCTTCCGATAACAAATCCATAAATCAAACAGAATCCATCAAACATGACCACATCTCAAATATGAAAGCGCCAAAGTGACAACCAGTCAGAAACCAGCCAGTTCTTGCATTTTAGCAGTAAAGAGTTTGCAAATGGTTCCAAAATAGCCTTCATGAACGTAATCTTAGATGTCTCCGACATATTTATAATATTCGCGAAAAGCAAAGATAAATAAATCATTGAAAACAATCGGAATTTTCTTTCATCAAAAACAAAATATATTTAGTTTATTTCCAATTTACAAACTATGTGGACCTAAATAGAGCCTTAAGGGCCCTTATGTCGGGGCCCTTATGTTGAGGCCTTGAATTGAGGCTTTTATAACCCCACTTGTTGCGGATACAATAACACGATATTGGAAATTCGTTTGATGATTTAAATTGGGTATATGAAGAAACAATATTTGGTTTAAGGCTATAACGCATTAGCGATTTAACATTGAAAATCCCAACCGCACAGATTCGACATGATTTCATTATAACCGCTTATGCGTTAAGCTAAGGTTATTTTTTCCAGGCTTTACAGATTCAGGGTTATTGAGGCTTTTTTTGGCTCTTGTATGAGGTGAAAGATGAATGTGCATGAGGTGGAAGTGATGTGTTTGGATCGTACCAGTCAAGAAGAAGGAAGTGGTCTCTGCCTACCCAATGGGAGAAAGGCGTGACGGTTATATATGTATGTATGTTAAAGATTCAAAACTTGTGAAAGGAAAATAATGATTATGTTTTACTAAAAAATAATTATTCTTCAAGAACTGTCCAAAAAGTTTCTAAAAGAATTGACAAAATATCCATTTATTTCAGTATGTTGGTAACATGTGTAGCATCTCTATAAAACATTGAGTTATTGGTTGCCAAGTTGAAGGGTAGAGACCTTTGCCCTTTGTCCTTATAATATAATAAATCTCAATGTTTGTGTCGATGGTTGTGCGGATGTTTGGAAGTATGTTTGTTACTCTTTGACATAAAAACGACAGAACACATTTGAATATAACTTTGCAATATTGTAGCTTATTTATACGTCACTATAACATAAAATCGAAATACAAACATCAATTTCTGTCACGCCTCTTTCCCACCAGGGTACGCAGAGCTAGAACACTTCTCTGTACTTACTACGATTTAAACACACTTCCTTCGCTTCATCCAAATTCATCAAACGCCTCAATAAATTAATAAGTCAATATCATTGTGTTGGTGTTTTTGGATCGAAGCAAGTGGAAGGAAGTGGTCTCTGCCTAACCCAGTGGGAGAGAGACGTGACGGATATGTATGTATGTATGTATATCATTGTCAAATATTGCCACTTTGCTGAAATATGACGATAAAAGCGTACGAAGTCGCGAGCAGATGCTAGTTTTGTGAAACATTTCCAAGCAAATACAAAAGACAAGGTCTAAAAGAAAATATTTAGTTTCTTTTTCTGAGAATCCGAAATAAGATAAGGTTGAGAACATTGTCTGACCGTTTGTTTGTTAAAAAAATAAAACAAAATTGTTGGTTGAATTGAAAAGGTATCGAATTTTCGATTGTTTTTTATTATGGAATCTTTATTAGTGAATTTATAGAAGTGTGTTTGGATCGTAGCAAATGGTCTCTACCTACCCCAATGGGAAAAAAGCGTGACAAATATGTACCTATGTTCGTATGTAGAGTACCCTAAATCGACGGGCATGTATGAGGCGACTGATGAGTGTGGATGAAGCGAAAGAGGTGTGTTTGGATCGTAGCAAGTGGATGGAAGTGGTCTCTGCCTACCCCAATGGGAGAGAGGCGTGACGGATATGTATTTATGTATATTCGTATGTATACATACAAAATCTTTTAGATGGTGCAAAATCAGATTTTTTTTAAAGTTGCTGTAGTTAAACCTTATAGACTATCTAACAAGTTCTTATATAACTAGTGTTTTCTAATCTGTGATATAACTTATGTTTTAGGTAAAGCCTTCATCTCCTTTCTTATCTCGTTGTCCCTAGAGCTTTTTTGGTCTGAAAGCTTTAATTGGGTTGATGTAAACAAATTTCAAAGAAAGGTTTTTAACTTGCTTGCTAAGTTTAGCTTTTGATTATTATTTTTGACTTTTTTGCAATTTACGCTTATATTTTTAGGGTTCCGTACCTCAAAAGGAAAAAACGGAACCCTTATAGGATCACTTTGTTGTCCGTCTGTCCGTCTGTCAAGACCCTTTTTCTCAGGAACGCGTAGAGGTATGAAGCTGAAATTTATATCAATTACTCAGGTCTACTGTCCCTTGAAGCTGTGAAAAAATCAAACTTCTAAGCCAACGCAATCAAAAGATACAGCCATTTATGCCGCAAATTTTCGACACTTGCAAGGGAATCAAAACCTACAGGGTGCTTCCCGTGAACTCAGAATCTTGAAATTTGGTACGAAGCAACGTCTTATAGCATAGATAAAGGAAAAATTACGAAAACCATAAATTTTTAGTTACATCACAAAATATTTTTTTTTTTAATAATCTTAAACTTACTACCCATTTCCTCATAAACGCGTAGAGGTATTAAATTGAAATTCATACCAAATACTCAGATCTATAATACCTTTAAGCTGTAGCAAAATCAAACTTCTATGTCAACGCAATCAAAAGAAACAGCAATTTAAGCTGCATATTTTGAAACTCGCAAGTACTTGCAAGGGAATCAAAACCTAAAGGGTACTTCCAGTCGACCTTGAATCTTGAAATTTGGCATGAAGCAACGTTTTATACCACACATAAAGGAAAAATTCCGAAAACCTTAAATTTTTAGTTACATTACAAAATATATATTTTTTAATAAATATAAACTTATTACTTTTTTCCTCATGAACGCGTAGAGCTATTAAGTTGAAATTCATATCAAATACTTAGATCTAATTGCCTTTAACCCGTGAAAAAAAAAAATTATAAGTCAACCCGAAAACGCAAAACGCAAAAGTACAACCATTGATACCGCATATTTTGAAACTCGCAACTACACGCAAGGGAATTAAAACCTAAAGACCACTTCCCGTTGACATAGAATCTCGAAATTTGGTAAGAAGCAATAGCTTACAGCACAGGTAACAGAAAAATTCCGAAAAGCTTAAAATTTTAAGTAGTTATACCACCAAAAAAATTGTGATTGTAAACATAATTGTAGTTACAGCATTGACCGCGTGTTATTATACTATGTATGGGGAGGGCAACATTTTTCAAACGGCAAAGACGACCTCACTCATCGTCATTCAATCCCGATGTTTTGGTGAATGTAGCTGTATAATCTAAATGCGTCCTAACTGCTTAAAGTGTTATACTTATAATTAAATTCAATGACATTATTATATTTCTTATTGTTGGTTATTATCAGACAGCTTGCTTGTATTGTTTCTACTGGCGAAGTTTGATGGGACGCTGGTGGCACGGGTGGCACGCGGGGCTATTCACACCTTTTTCAGTCACCATTTACAGGTCTGGTTCAAATTTAATACTTAATTAATATTTTTGAACCAGATTTCTAAATAGTGACTAAAAAACTTAGTAAATAAATAACTTTAATAAAAGAACTTTCGCAAGTCTGCTGCAAGGCTAGTATAAGTGTTTCAGTTATATTATAGATAAATGATATGTGTTAATATAAAATAAAGGATTACTTAAACGATAAAGAGATCTTTGTCTTAAATTTATGCTCCTCCATCTTTCCCCATTGTAATGTTATGAATTTCATTTTGCAATAAAAATACCATAGTTATGACTCGATTGTCGTAATGAACGAACTTTGTAAACCTTGCAGGTTTGTACGGAACCCTCGGTGCGCGAGTCCGACTCGCACTTGGCCGGTTTTTTTGAAAAGAGCAACCTCACAGAGTTTCTTGCTAGATTCTTCTCTGGGGGAAACTGCACTTGCGAATCTAGCGCTAGCTTTAAAAAAATTACCTATATAATAATGTTACGGTTTCAAGAGCATTTTTTGTGCTTATGAAATAAATATATTTTTGACTTTGACTTTATTGGTTAGGCATATTTTTTTTACATAGAATATAGTTTGTTATATGAATATTGTAATCAAACCATTTTTCATATATACGTATATCTTTACTAAGAAATTAAAAATATGGATTACGGCCTAATCACTCTCTGTATGAGAGTAGGCTCGTGCCCCTCGGTGGGGACATATATGGGCTAACAACAACGTATAACTTTTTTTTTTAAATATTTATAAAAAAGAGTGTATAGCTTTTTTTTAAATATTTAAGTAGGGAGCATATTTTCAAGAGACCACTTCCTTCCACTTGCTACGATCCAAACACACCTCTTTCGCTTCATCCACACTCATCAGTCGCCTCATACGTGCCCGTCGGAAGTGGAAGTAGGAAGTGGTCTCTGCCTACCCCAATGGGAAAGAGGCGTAACGGATATGTATGTATGTATATGAACAAACGATACCAAGTCTATGTAAAGTAGTAATTTGTTCTCAGTTCAAAACAAAAAATAATATGAAAATGCAATGTTGCTACCTTTTACACTAATTGTAGGAAAATAATAAGAAGAAATAGAACTGGGAAGTTACTCTGTTAATTATTAGATATCATTGTTCTAATCTTTCCTTTGGACATAATTTTAATTAAAAGATCTATATTTATACTTCGTTATGTTTTGAAGTCTATAATAAAGTTTCATTGAATTTCCTTTTAACAAAAGGATTATTTACGTAGTTAAAATACCTCGCCATCTTTGTTTACAATTAACAACCAATTTTTAGGCGTCTCTTTCACTCTACAGGTGATTCTAAATTAGCTGTCTCACTCTTTAGGTGTATTTACCTTGTAAACCGATCGTTTTGAGATTGCCAATTAACTGAGGAATATTGTAAAGATTTTAATATAGATTACTAAGGTTTGTTTTAAACATACCTTTGTAGATTAAGTAATAAAAAGAAAAAAACCGGCCAAGTGCGAGTCGGACTCGCGCACCGAGGGTTCCGTACAAACCTGCAAGGTTTACAAAGTTCGTTCATTACGACAATCGAGTCATAACTATGGTATTTTTATTGCAAAATGAAATTCATAACATTACAATGGGGAAAGATGGAGGAGCATAAATTTAAGACAAAGATCTCTTTATCGTTTAAGTAATCCTTTATTTTATATTAACACATATCATTTATCTATAATATAACTGAAACACTTATACTAGCCTTGCAGCAGACTTGCGAAAGTTCTTTTATTAAAGTTATTTATTTACTAAGTTTTTTAGTCACTATTTAGAAATCTGGTTCAAAAATATTAATTAAGTATTAAATTTGAACCAGACCTGTAAATGGTGACTGAAAAAGGTGTGAATAGCCCCGCGTGCCACCCGTGCCACCAGCGTCCCATCAAACTTCGCCAGTAGAAACAATACAAGCAAGCTGTCTGATAATAACCAACAATAAGAAATATAATAATGTCATTGAATTTAATTATAAGTATAACACTTTAAGCAGTTAGGACGCATTTAGATTATACAGCTACATTCACCAAAACATCGGGATTGAATGACGATGAGTGAGGTCGTCTTTGCCGTTTGAAAAATGTTGCCCTCCCCATACATAGTATAATAACTCGCGGTCAATGCTGTAACTACAATTATGTTTACAATCACAATTTTTTTGGTGGTATAACTACTTAAAATTTTAAGCTTTTCGGAATTTTTCTGTTACCTGTGCTGTAAGCTATTGCTTCTTACCAAATTTCGAGATTCTATGTCAACGGGAAGTGGTCTTTAGGTTTTAATTCCCTTGCGTGTAGTTGCGAGTTTCAAAATATGCGGTATCAATGGTTGTACTTTTGCGTTTTGCGTTTTCGGGTTGACTTATAATTTTTTTTTTCACGGGTTAAAGGCAATTAGATCTAAGTATTTGATATGAATTTCAACTTAATAGCTCTACGCGTTCATGAGGAAAAAAGTAATAAGTTTATATTTATTAAAAAATATATATTTTGTAATGTAACTAAAAATTTAAGGTTTTCGGAATTTTTCCTTTATGTGTGGTATAAAACGTTGCTTCATGCCAAATTTCAAGATTCAAGGTCGACTGGAAGTACCCTTTAGGTTTTGATTCCCTTGCAAGTACTTGCGAGTTTCAAAATATGCAGCTTAAATTGCTGTTTCTTTTGATTGCGTTGACATAAAAGTTTGATTTTGCTACAGCTTAAAGGTATTATAGATCTGAGTATTTGGTATGAATTTCAATTTAATACCTCTACGCGTTTATGAGGAAATGGGTAGTAAGTTTAAGATTATTTAAAAAAAAAATATTTTGTGATGTAACTAAAAATTTATGGTTTTCGTAATTTTTCCTTTATCTATGCTATAAGACGTTGCTTCGTACCAAATTTCAAGATTCTGAGTTCACGGGAAGCACCCTGTAGGTTTTGATTCCCTTGCAAGTGTCGAAAATTTGCGGCATAAATGGCTGTATCTTTTGATTGCGTTGGCTTAGAAGTTTGATTTTTTCACAGCTTCAAGGGACAGTAGACCTGAGTAATTGATATAAATTTCAGCTTCATACCTCTACGCGTTCCTGAGAAAAAGGGTCTTGACAGACGGACAGACGGACAACAAAGTGATCCTATAAGGGTTCCGTTTTTTCCTTTTGAGGTACGGAACCCTAAAAACGACATCGAATACCAATTCTGCCGTTAAATATTGTCGGTTTCATGTTTAGATTAACAATTAATGGAGGATGTTTTGTGACTTTGTCATTTTGCGACTTGGACATTTTGCGACTTTGACATTTTGAGACTTTGATATTTTGCGAATTTGCCATATTGTGAATTGAACTTATTCCAAAATTAGGTAGTAATTGGATAGTAGGACCTTTAAAACTAGAGTTTCGTATCTATTTTTTTTCAGATAGAATAATAGTACCTAACCTACACATTTATCTGTCTTCATATTAAATTATCCTTTAACACTTTAAAGATAATGCTCCAAATACAAAACTCTTATATCTATCTCTTTCTAACAAAGAAAACTGTGTCAAGAACACTAACAAGCAAGACAAGGATATATAATGCCGCGATAAGTTTTACTTCAGTCGGATATTAGCTAAGTCATCGAATGCAGTGTTTGCAATCGAGGCACATCCTTGAAGAGTCCTGAGAAGGAATTTTATACTTCGTGATAGAAAACTGTGAGTTATAGGATCTAAAATTTAAAAAAGAATATTTAAAAAATTACAATCTTTGATTACTGTGGTTGAAATGAATCCTAAGTACATATTAGAACACCTAGATTTTTTATTATTTATGCTCGATGTTTAATTATAAAGACAAATGAAGTTAAATAACATATTTGTTTAGTTGGATTACATATTTACAATCCTTAAACACCATTTATAACTTTTTTTAAATTACCTATAACTTTTTGAAAAGCTAATGTAATGCCAGATTCGTGTAGCAGTTTTAGTTAGAGAAAAATCTGGCGAGACACTCTGTTGGGTCGTTCTTTTCATATATTCATATATTAAAATAATATGCATAATATTGACAAATATATATTTTTAAATACTTTAGGAATTAAACACGTGTTTATTAACAAAAAAAAACGAAAATAATTTCAACATAAAAAAGATCTATCATTACATAAATCTCGTAAAAATATCACCATCAAAAATCTTAAATATAAAATTCATTCTCTTCCATACACTGCAGGCTGCACTATTACCCCCCTCCCTCAATACACAGAGTGTCTGGTCTATGAATAATTCACGTACAGTTGATCTTGGAGGCTAATATTTGGGCGTCGTGATCGGCAACCGGGAATTTGGCGGCGCGGCACGGGAATCCCGGGAATTTCCCGGGTTCCACGAGAAGTTTTTGAATAATTGAATAGTTGAGAATTGGATTGTTTTAAGTTTGGATTTGGTTTTGTAGAAATCTTGAATTTACGAGTAGTTCATAATTTTGATTATCTTGTCTTATACTATTTAAGCGTCGCCCGGTGGAGTGTACGTTAATTTAATTAGTTTTTTTTTTACCAATTAAACTGAAACGACAAAATCCAACCCATTTCGTATTTCATTTAATCGTTTTTAATTATAAAGATTATTAAGCGAAAAAAGTGTGTTTGGATCGTAGCGCGTGAGAGAAGTGTTCTCTGCTTACCACAATGGGAGAGAGGCGTGACGGATATGTATGTAGATATGTAATTTTGTATTTTCACGAAACAGTTGGTAAGTTTTGAAGCTATATTTATTTATTTAGACAAGACATAGCGACAGACATATTCAAATGTTATTTTAAAAGAATATCAAATTAAGTATCTACAAAAGAAAACGAATAAAATAAGAATATAAAAAGAAAAACCATTACAAACTATGAACAACATCAAACATCTTAATAATTAAACAATACAAATATTCTCGGCGTAACTTAGACATTCACGGAGCACGCCAGTGGTCCGCGAAGATATCGAGGGACGGAGTCTGCTCCAAGATAATATTTCCAAGTATTATTATCTACACACGCATCTTGCAGACACATTGTATAATTACAGTCCACACGTGTACAGCATACCAAGCAAGAAGATGCATCAATATTCAAGAGATGCAACTGCAAGCCGTGACGGAAGTGCATTCAAACCGCTCAGCTGTATAACGCGACTAAATATGATTCCCGTGATATTATATGAATATTATGATGTTTACAGGACATTGTTTAAAAGTTGGGTTATAAAGTTGATTGGATTTAATAATGGTTTTAAAAAATTGGAATTGAATGGATGGTTATGAGTAAGTAAGTAATTCATTTATTCCCAGTTCATTTTCAGTATGTACAAAATCAAAAATAAACAAAACAAAAACATCAAACTAAAAGAAAATAAAATTACACCTTATGCTAAAAAGAATACATACATACAAACACATATCTGTCATGCCTCTCTCCCATCCGGATAGGCCTGATTCCATGGGGTAGGCAGAGACCACTTCGCTCCACTTGGTACGATACAAACCAATTTAACGCTACTTTGTTTTTTTTAGTCAAAACCGATATTTTGAACTACTTTAAAGCATATATTGTAGTTACCTACTCATTAAAACACTCTGATCGCTACTTTTTCTTAACAAAAAGCAAATAACAGAGCCCTATTTTGTTTTGTTATCAAAAAATCTATTCTCCTGCATTTCATACCATGAAAACATATTACTTACTGCTAATACTGCTATTGTTATAAACATATTTTCTATTTTAATTTATAAATCCGAATCGTACCTGGTGCAACGCATTTCCCTCGCCATTCAGCGTGGGAATGCTGCTAGTGTCATGTGCACTTTTGCATCGGGTTCGATTCGGCTTTTGACATTGTTTTATTTATTGTTTTTTTTGTGTTTTTAAATTGACATTTTTAATTCCTAATAAATAAATATATTATATTATTTATAACTAACAATTTAAATAAACCATTTATTATGAAACAAGTAAGACTAACGGGTGAACATTCTCAACTTCGTAAATACCATTCGAACGCGTCAACTCGACACCCGTTTATAAACACACTTAATACAGCTAAAGTCTTAAGCTGATCCGTGCCGGTTATAAGACACCGGAGCCGTGGGAGGCGACTTCAGTTAATCTTTTGATTAAAAGATTAAAGCAGATTACAATCACTGAAGCTTGTTTAAATTTTCAACGAAAATCCGACTTCTCTACGATATTTTTGGAATATTCAAATAATTAAAATTATTAAAGATTTCCTCCATTTTTGAGTTGCAATATTTTTTTGCAAGGACAGCTCTGCTGCCAAGCTTAAGTGGGATTGGGCCGGTCACGTCTGCCGCATGCCGAACGATCTCTGGGCAATCACAACAACCCAATGGCAACCAACCGCCAAAAGACCTCGAGGCAGACCACGGAAAAGGTGGCGAGATGAACTGGACACCTTTATGAACGACTGGGCAGAGGCGTCTCAGGGTAGAGAATCATGGAGAAGGAGGAGAGAGGCTTTTGCCCAGCAGTGGGACAACAACGACTAGATGAGATAAGATAAGATGTTTTTTAAGTCGATAATACCATTTAACTGTATAAAAGTAAAATGGTACACAATTTTACATCCCTTAAATGATATTAAGTTAGGTGTAAAGATATATCCGGGTATACCTTGGGTCCAAAATGAGTTCACTTTATTCCTATTATAAGATAACTACTCCTGTAATATGCCTTTCGCATAATTAATACAAGTTCAGTAAGATGTGGCGTATTTGCAAACATAAAACAGTTTAATAAAGTTTTCTTGGCCATAAATAAACTTATTTAAATTATGATATCAAAACAATAATATCTATTCATTCCATTCAAGTTTTGGAGTTAAGGGAAAAATAAAATTCAAATTCTATTTTATTTTAAAACGCAACATTGTTTATTCGCAAAAAATACTCATATACTTTTATATGCAACAAACTAACTAAACAAAATAATAAATTATAGCACAGGAATAAATAAAGCAAACTAGTTTCTGAACACTTTATTGTATAAAGACAACTTTACTGACTTGCAATTTCATATCAAATAAACAAAGGAAATCCGAAACCCACCTATGCAAGCATATAAACAAACCCTACCCTATTTCAGCGCACATCCGTATACGTAGACAAGTGCCTAGCCAGCCAGCACTTTAATACGAAACTTGCCGAGGCTAACACTAATTAATTCGGCCGAAGACCTCTCGAAATATGAAGGTCGGTATTGTTGCAGGAAATTACTAAGGAAGTCTTTGCTCGTTTGTATTTTGTAAGTACGCTATTTGAAAACTTAGGTAAAACTAATTTTGTGAAGGGGAAGTGAATATAATAATCAGCCGAACAGAGTATCCTTAACCAACGTGCATGTATGAGGCAACTGATGATTGTAGATGTAGCGGTAGAAGTGTGATTGAATCGTAGCTATTGGAAGGAAGTGGTCTCTGCCTACCCCAATGGCAGAGAGGCGTGAAAGATATGTATGTATTTAAAAAGTCAAACTGAATTCTTTCAAAATATTTGGAAGCATTTGACTTAGTTGCTTCTTTTTGTAGTTGAAGAAAGAGTAACAAACATCCTAACAACTACTTATAAGATAGGATTAGGTATACCAAAATATGCAGGATGACTTTTCATTAGTGAACGATAGACAAGTATAATACATATACTCGTGATAACTAACTACTTTTACTATAGGACCAAGTTCGTAATCATTAAAAAAAAATTGAGTGATTTCAAACTTGGTCCCGTAGTAAAAGTTGTTTGTTATCACAAGTACACGCATATCCTTTTTATCGTTCACTGATTAAAAGTCACCCTGTATAATAGGAAGGTATTTCCATCGTTCACTCTACCCTTATACTACCTCCGTCTTTAAATAGGTATATTCTGCTCAAAGTTAATTAAGCTATCCCCTTTATAATAATCACGTCGAAGACTTCCGCGCTCACACCTTTGCTCTTTCCGACGAAAAATTAACAAATTTTCTTAATAAAGCCCAAAGCCAGAGGAATATCTTTAGAAAATTTACTAAAGGTGAAACGTTTTTGGAGATTATCTGTGTTGGTTTTTGAAAAATCTTTTTTTCATATTTGAGCCGGTAATAGTCCATCACGCTGTTGTTATTAATTGTTAGATAAAATTTCTTACAGCGTTTTGTAAAACGAGTTTTAAACGTGGTTCAAGAACGAATTTAGATTTATGTCATGTCCTACAAAAAATCTTATTTCAAAACGAAGTTTATCTCTTAAACTCGGAATATCTCTTGTTTTAAAGAAAAACCCGCAAGACTGATGGATAACTTGATGATTTTTTAGCTTTATATCAAATCGTTCTAAAAGAGTTCTTTAAAGGCTTTAAAATAGCTTGCTATCTTACTACCTACATGTAAAAATGTAGCATCTGTGTTCAAAAACCTAAGTAAAGACTAAGCCGGCGCTCACCGGACGGACCGCAGTGCAGAGATTTTTTTATTGTCTATTATCGACATTGTTCTCATTCGAATAATATTTAAAATCAGTTGACACAACAAACGAGCATCGGAGCATCGAAGCGATTACAAGCGAATGTTGTGTCAACTGATTTTGAATTTTATTCGAATGAGAACAAAGGGTCTTGTTTTGTGTGATAGCTGTAAGTAAGTACTTGTCGGCACAGCAGGCAAAAAGTTAATCGATTTACGAGTTTTTGGACGAAGCGTGTAAGCTAAGTTGATTCCTAAACGTAGCACTGACACTGACTGTCATAATGTCATTGGAGATGGAAGTCGTTATTTTTGGATTATTCATTGTTTTACCAGAATAAAATGAGTTGAGCGTTTATATGATCAGCGGAACGCTGTGTTTGTGAAAGCTATTGCAGGGGCTGTAATTTTCAGTGGTTAATGTGTGTTTGAAGATCGGATTCAATATCAATCTCCTAGCCCGCTAACCCACGCCTAGCATGGACGTTATATCTGACAACGACGGAGCTCCCTCTGATAAAGTTTCTGTGTCTTTAGTGAAATTATACTCATATTATCTACCTACACAGCTTTCACTCTTTGTCTGTAATCAAAGTTGCCAGGCAAAGTTCATCTAAATGCGTCCTACCTTAACCTTGTTAACTCGACTTCATCAATCAAAATGTCAGATTTATTCGCCAAACAAGTAATATCTAACATATGAGTTATTTTCTTCATATTTTATCGTATTTCTAGGCAATGATATATAAATAGCGGTGGTAGCCCAGTTGGTAGAACGCTTGCCTCGAACTCCGAGGGTGCGGGTTCGAATCCTGGTGCGGGCACGTACCTCTGAGTTTATTTCTCATGTACGGATCAATTTATTCGATTACCACTTGCTAACGGTGAAGGAAAACATCATGAGGAAACCTGCATATACCAGAGAAGAAATTCGAAGGTGTATGTGAAATCCGCCAACCCGCACTTGGCCAGCGTGGTGGATTACGGCCTAATCACTCTCTGTATGAGAGTAGGCTCGTGCCCCTCGGTGGGGACATATATGGGCTGATAACGAACGAACGATATATAAACTGATGCTTTTGCTTATTTAAAATAGCCTCAGTTCTGCATCGGTAGCATGTCAGTGGTATTTTTGACACATTTGGTATTTTGCTATGCAATGGCTTATACTGCAATCAAACGTGTCAAAAAATGCCATTAATACTCTGCTGACACACAACTAAAATTAACGATTATCTAGACGACTCAAATCCATGGGATTGACCTGGGCCTTGATTCTGTAAGTTAAAATAGCCGTGGATATCGTGTCGGTATACTGTCGACAGCAATTTTTGACACATTTGGTATTCTGTAAAAAAATGGCTTGGCTTGATTGGGATCAATGGGGCCACCATGAAGCCACTGAGCCATGGTTGCAAATTTTGGTATTCCGCAAAACTCGTTTTTTGATACATTTTTGACATCGATGGCGCCATCGTGGGGCCACGGAGCCATCTTAGCAAATTTTGGTATTCCCGTAATCAGTGGCTTCATGATGTCGCATCAAAACCGTATTCCCTAATTTATTTGACGTTTTTTTCAATGGCTGTCAACTGTCAAAACTGCATTTGAGCAGACACTGCTATTTTAGCAAAGTCCTTTCAATGTCTCTTCACATTTTATATAGTATCGATAAAAAAACACATAATGTTTCTTTGAATAACAATTCATATCTAGGAGAAAGAAGGTAAAGAAGGAAAAAAAACCTATTCCGATATGTCGTGTGTGTGTCATGTTTGATTTTATATACGTTTGGATTACTCTATCTCCTGCTGCAGTTTTTTCATTGTGTTGGTGTTTACCTACGGACTTTGAATCTTCCTCCTTGTGGACCTTTGCCTGTATACGTTTTGTAGTTATGTAAATACTGTAAACAACACAACTTTCTTTTATATAGGTACTTATATAGATTATTATAAATGTGTAAAAATGTATAAGTATTTCAGAATAAAAGGCTATAGTATTTTGCAATATCTTCCTTTATTTAACACAGTTACTAGCTAGTTTATGAGAGACCCACAACGTACACATATTCAGATAAATAAAACTCAATTGCTTCTTGCAAAATGAAACTACTAAAACAAGACTACACTATAGTTAACAAGAATAAATTCCTATTAAATAATTTCTACATTCTACTCAAAGTTTAATACCTACAAGTAACATATTTGCTCTAAGATGTTTGTAAGCGATAAGTACCGTATTAATGTAGTTAATCATAACAAATTCTAATATATTAAATAAAACTCAAAAGGAGTTATAGCATTCTGAATGGGTTAATATTCAATACGTTTATTTGCACTATAGGTTTACATTAGGTCACGATAATAGTTTTAGATCAAACAAAATGTGACTACGGCGGCGGCGTCTATTAGTTGGTGTTAAGCCATGCAATGATATTTCTGAAAGCTTTGCAGCAAGCAACTCTATATCTTCTGCCTGAGACAATGTTATTTCAGCAGCTGCCTTCCTCCTGTTGCACTTGTCTTTTCTTTCTGATTTAATTTTTCTTATGAGTTTACTCTTATATTCGTTGTAATTCTGAAAAAGGAATAAATGTTGATCAGAGAGTAGTCTCAGGTTAGTACCTACATTAATATCATATTGTATGAATAATCCTCACTAGTTTTTATGAGTACCTACAGTCTGCCCCTACATTGTTCAGTATCAGGGCGCATTCCTCTCAGAGCCTTTAAGCTAGACTGCGGCCCTCCTTCGTCCTTGTGCACCTTCCTAGTGCCAGGTCAGGGTGGGCCTCCGTATAATCTATCAAGATGTTACCTAAAACAATCAGGTTTTTATAGTAAGAATTGTCTTGAACATTTAAACAACGTAATGATTTGTAAAAAAAAGACTTAACTTACTTACTTACCAAAGCAGAAGTAATTTGTTTTTAAACAGTTTTTCTACAATTTCAGTCGCATCTTCCAAATTTCCAATGACTTTCACCGTCAAACATAAATTCATAATGTCAACCAACAAAAAACATGCCACTTTTTTCTTCAAATATATAATTAGCAGTAACATTCGGCTATACAGCCACTAAAAAGAACGAATGAAAAAAACATCATTAAAAAATATGGGTATCAAACGTGTTTAAAAAAGAAAAAAGAAAGTCACGATCACGAGGATAGCGGCACCGAAGTTTTAATTTTAGAGACTACCAAAATTTTCTTCAGTGGCTTCATGATGTCGCATCAAAACCGTATTCCCTAATTATTTGACGTTTCTTTCGATAGTTTTTTTAATGGCTGCCAACTGTCAAAACTGCATCATAGCTTTTTGTGTTATTTTCTGAATTAATTCTGTTATTTATGTTTCTGCTACTTTTGTCTTCGGAGTTTTTTAAAATGGAGAGTAATTTTATTAAAGCAGACGGTAGACTTTTATGCTGCAGAACTCGGGAATGTGAAAACTGCTGTGTAAGTATATAATTTACATTCAACTACTAAAGATTTAGCATTATTTTAGCTACCATTGCGAAAAACAGCTTCATTAGGTACCTAACTTACTTGTTCTTTGTTTTAGGGGTGGAAGAGAGTCGTACGGTGACGATGCCATTGGTTACGTGCAACTGCGTCGCGAGTCTGGCGTCTGCACACTTAAATGCAAGATTTGTCCAGAACACAAAGTGAAAGCGGGTTCTTACAATGTGACAATGGTTGTAGACGAGAACAAAGAGGAAATTGTAAGCTGCCAATGTTTAGACTGCGCAGCATCAGCTGGCGGTTGCAAACATGCTGTTGCTTTCCTAATGTGGTCTCACAGAAGAAGCGAGGAGCCTTCTTGCACAGAGGTGGAGTGCTATTAGAAGAAATCAAAACTTTCCCATGTTGGAACCACATTGAAGTTTGTAACAGTGGAACAACTTTGCAATAAAGAAGCTTTGACTCCAGACAGTAGTGCAAGTTCTGCTAAATGAGTACCTTCAAACAATAAAAGATAGAAAAGTAATGAACTGTGAATTAGTGCGCTGCAAATGTACCTAACAAATTAAAAAAAAAGGATATTTGTGCACTGCACATCCAGACTTTGCAAAAATGAAGAAAGTGGATGTTGTTCCAGTTATATTTAATGAACAATATTTAAATAATTCATTTATTTCACCTCAGTTATTTTGGAAAAAAAATATCTATCCCATATTGTTCATAATCATAATAATAATAGGTACCTATGTATTTGGTAACGGTACCATTATGGACCATACACCATTGTGTCTTTGCTAACTATTTAATTAAAATATTTTTAACTTCTTATTGTTTCCTTTTTACATAACACCATTCAGATAGGTATGTCAATATCATACAATAAATAACTATTGCTCATTGAAACCAAGTTAATTTATTCTCTGACAGGACTAACTAATTTGAGTGCACATCCTAACAAGTAAAGATTGAAAAATTAGTTTGAAGTAGAGCACTTTCTACATATCAGTGCCTATGAATTTGTTAGCTACTTATATACATACTAGGATATTATAGGTAGGTAACTTAGTTATCTTGGGTCATTTAACTGTCTTCTAAAAGTAATAAACAAAGCTTCCAATTCCTATCAAGGATTAGGTAGGTAGTTCATTAAACTACTTGTCGATTTAGGTGTAAACCTGTAAAGATGATGTAATTGTAATTTATAGATGAAATAAATTGAATTGAATTAGAGATTTTTATTAGAAAAATAATAAATGCTGGATTTATTTAACAAATAACATATATTTCAAATAACTAAAACTAAAGGTACATACATTTTAATGCCCATCATTTTCCTTATTTTATAAGAGAGTCCTGTGTGTTGATCAGAGCACAAGCTTTAACGATAACATCATCAAGTACTCGTAGAAAGTTTTTGTTGATAAAATGATATTGTTTTAACATGTGGATCTCTCTTAATCTCCTTATCAATCACTCATTCTATTCTTAAACTAGCTATAATTTTCGTTTGCCTTACTTCTTTTTTTGTTAGCTTTGACCCTGCTGGGACACTTGGTGGTCTAAGCAATTTAATTCCTTTTGCATTCAGTGTTTGCTCAACATGCTTAAATCCCCAGTCAGCTGGAACATAATTACCTGGACCTAATCTATCTAAAAAGTCACAATTTTGTAATATTGTAACATCAGTGGCCCATCTCCCAAAACCAGGTGAAATGTAATTGACCTATCCATTTAGAGTACAGTATTTAGAGTACATGAAATCAAATATTTTACTGTACCTATTACCTTTTTTATAATCAGACCAAGTAAGTGCTTGGAAAAGGGCTTTAGGTTATATCAATTTCTAAACAATCAATTATACAGCTGACATTGTAAAAATTATGGCGAAATGAAATGGGTAGTGGCTTTTTAGTTGAAACTACATCTATATTCACAATATAACTTCATAGCACATTATCAATCAAGGGTATATTTTTTTAAAATAATTTACTAGCATATAACAGAGATAATCCAAAATTATCTTCAAGTTCTGAAAAAGTACTCCCTAATCATTTTTTTTTTTAAGACAAAGCAAAATATGTTCATGTGGTATACGGATACGTTTATGAATCAGGTGTACTAAAAAATATGAATCTTCAGAGATTCCAATGTACATCATAGGTTTTCTATGAATAAGGCGCAAAATATGCTGCAAACACTGTATTTTATGAATATCTTCGTTGGTTTCTGCTATGGTTGTACCCGAGTTGGAAACAATAGATGAAGAAGGTGCATATGATGATGAATCTGGCTGTTTTGGAACCTCTACATTTTCACTGTCTGATTTATCTTCATCAATAAACTCAATTCTTCTATTAATTCAGTAAGACCCCTTTTTGATGGCTTTATTACATTACTGCACTGTTCCATCTTAAATGGAGATGTGTAACTTGTAATAGTTGACAATTTATAAGGAGAAAGTGCGACATCTTTGGACACCATTGTTGTTGGTAAAGCTTTACTTCTATAATGCAATTTTTCCTTAAATTGGACTGCCTTTTCAGCTGTGATGTAAATTGATCGTTTTCGGTTGATGTAAATTGATCTTTTCTTGGTGGTGATTCTGTAAAGATAAAAAATATGAATACTTACATATCATTATAAAATAATTTAGGAAGCTTGGCTAATACAGCCTGGCTTGACAACAACAATATCGCATAAGGACTTTATATTTCTCTGTCATGTCTATAGTTTTCAAAGAAATTGATTCACGAGTTTGAAGCACTTGTTTATTAACTTACACAGATAGTAGCATCTAGGTAGAGAAATAAACTAAGTATAATAGGCATAGGTACATAATGAAAAATTTCACATCGCTTTATTTTTGGATATGTAGGTAATATAGAAGTTCACATACCTGTCGTTATAGGAGTTTCAATAAAAATTTCAGGCGCACTTTCAATAGGTTGAGATTCTTCCTCTTTTCTAATGAGCTCTAGAAGCATTTCAGTTTTTGTCTTTTATGAATGTTCGCCGAGAAGTACTACTTTTATCAGACGTTATTTTCCGGCGATCTTGTTGGCAATCAGATTTAGAAGGCGTTGCTCCATCGATCAATGCATTTAAAAAAAAATTCCTTTTTATATTGACTATAGTTAGCAATATCTTGCTCCATCTGTAACAAAATAACAACGTTACAACAAAGTTATAAGCTAACCTCAAAACCACAACATACTTTAGTACTTTTTATCACTTTAGTACAATAATCTTTTATCTCTAGGTATGTTAACTTACATTGAAGTGGTCTTCACAGGAAAAAGTAGTTGATCTATAAGACATATTCCTAGGATCCATGCGGGCAAGCTGCAACCACTTTTTACGAATTTTCAAATTTTTTGGTAAACAGTTTTTCGGGTGTTTAGGAGAATTAGATTACACCACTTATAAAGTCATTTTTACACCACTTATAAAGTCATTTTAGTGGATAAATACACGAATAAACACAAAATAAACACCAACAAGTTATCACAAACAATGTCAAAACAACGCTGACAATGACAACTGACAGCGATTCAGTGTTGCCATACAACAAGAACTAAAAATCTGTACATTCGACAGTAAAATCACAATAAAAAAAAACAAATTCAATAGCAAGAATTATTTATACATGTCTTTATTAATTTTTTTAATCATATCATTATCAACATTCAAATCAAAACATGGCGTATTTCCTAACAATTGTTTAGTATGCAGAAGCGTATCGATTGTCTCTGTTGAGAGTTGATTTCGTTGTTTTGTTTTTATTAAGTTAAAAGCAGAGAAAATACGCTCAACTGCTGCGCACACAGCAATACTTTATTCACTTTAAGAAAGAACAATGCGTATAAATGAGCGCGTTATGCCAAAACAATAACCACAACAACAATGGATTTATAATGTATCTCTTTCGTTCATTCATGTCAGTCGTGTATCATGCTCCCTCTGTCAGACGAAACGAAATATGTTGCGGTAATTCCCGATCATAGACAATCAGTTGTCATAGACAAGTTATTGTCTAGAATGGGGAATTACTTACTCAATAATATAATTTATGAGATGAGGGAAGTGAAAAACTATCGAAATCGACATAGATATTCACTTTTATTTTTGAAAGCGTGCTACATTTTATTTATAATGTGTTATAATTAAAAATCCGAACACAAATCCGTACGCCATTTCTCTCCGTACGTAATACCCCAAATTCCGTACGTGTACGGACAAATTCGTACATACGGCAACACTGCAACGACTCTATCTCATTCAAATATTTGGTAAGCAGTGACATTCGACTATACAGCCACTAAAAAGAACGAATGTAAAAATAAATCATTAAAAAATATGGGTATCAAACGTGTTAAAAAAAAAGCAAAGTCACCATCGACAGGACAGCCACACCGAAGTTTTAATTTTAGAGACTACCAAAATTCAGTTCAGTGGCTTATCGGTGTCGGTGTCGATATCCTTACACTGAAAATAACAAGAAATTACAGAATCAAGGCCCTGCTCTTCTGTCAAGCTGTCTCTATTTGGCATAATTATTGAAATGTTAATTTTAATGTATGTATCTAAGTGTTTTTGTCTAAGAATTTGTAATAACAAAGAAAAGAGCAACCCAACAGAGTTTCTTGCTAGGTTCTTCTCTGGGGAAAACAGCACTCTTGCGAATCTAGCATTAACTTTAAAAAAATGACCCGTCTTATGTGATGTCAAACTCGTCCTACAAGATTAAATAAATTTTCATTTTCATATTGTTAATTAGCAGACTTGGGCCCTTGAATAAAAGGCTAATACCTGTCTTGTATATTCATAATAGAATAAGTATAATTCCGAATTTTGAAAAAAGATTAATTAATTATTATTGATTCATTTGTACACATGGACACATGGATTCATTTGTATTCGGAAATACAAAAAAAAACGATGTGTATTATTTAATACTAGAGTCTGTACTAGTCTGTACGTAATAATCTTACCTTATTAAATTAACCTTCATAATATTATAAATGTCAAAGTTTGTGCCGATGGATGATGAGGATGTTTGTAACTCTTTTAAGAAAAAACCACTGAACAAATTTTAATGAAACTTAAAACGATGTAGCTTGTACATCAAAGTAACACATAAGTTGAATTATTTTATATTTTAAATATTGCTTCAGTTTTAATATGACGATAATAGGGATGGCGACTACATTCAAAAATTCAAAAAATAATTAGTCCGTCTTTTAGGCTGTTAAAAAATATTTGAAATACATTTTTTACCTGATCAAATACATAAATAAATACAAATATACAGAGCATCAAAGTTACGGAGTGGGGGGTATTGACGTCACTCCTAGGTAAAAATATTACTTAGGCGTGACGTCACGAGCAACTTTAACCCAGTGTATCTGCGTAATTTTTAGTTTAAGAGAAAAAATTATAAATAGGTGTCGAAATTTTAAAATAATCTATGTGATGGGCTAAATAAATTTTTGTAGTCATCATGCCTATTGTGTACGAAGTCGCGGGCAGCCTCTAGTTCACTAAGCCCCGAGCGAGTATTACAATATTAATAGGTACAAGTGGTCACGCGTATACGTCACGTATTACGGTAAGTGTTTGCTAGTTAGACTTATCTGATAGGAAAGGGATGGATGTATGCAAAGATACGTGTTAAACAGAGATGGTTATATGTAATTCAGTTACTGTAATGTTTTCGGGAATTGTTTTGTTAGAAAACTTTTTTCTATTATTGTTTATTTAAGAGTGTTTTATGTAAGTAAATTGAAGTAGAATTGGCAACTAGAAACTTCTTATTTTACTATTATACCGACTTGGATATTATTACTATTTACTACGTGCTACGAACTACGCGCTACGAGCTACGCCGTAGCCCACCCGTAGCCTTAAGGTAATTATTTTCGATTGATATAGGTATTATTACAAATATTGTGAAGCTACTTTTAAGAGGAAAAGCTAAGAATAAAAAGGGTTATGAACTAGCTGCCCAACCGCCTTTGCGGTTTAACACTTGTGGTTTTATATAATCGTATTAAATCAAGAATTTTTTGCACGCACTGTAACTTAAAAATTGTGGGTACGATATTTTTTGGTGCCAATGCATGGAACGGTTACAGTTACAACTCGCTAATCAGTACCTGGTCTATCTACACAAATCTGGGCCGTGTCCGGGACGTGTCAGAGAAAAAATATCATTCCATACATTTTCTATGGATTCGTTCACACACATTGTCATGACGACGTATTATTTTCCCTTCTGACAAAGCATGGCAAGGTCACGTCCCTGGCACGGCCCGGATGTGTGCAGATAGATCTTATTGCACACGAAAATCTTAAATCTCACGCGCTACAAATATGTATGACAATAAACAAAATTAAGTAACTCGCCATCCGTGCACTAAGCGTCCAAAACAAAAGCAAACTTGTAAAATAATTCAATTTGAAATCAATACTAGTTCTTCACCCGCCTAACTTCTGTCCGTGCTGGAGCGCCAAGTTCCCACAAAACCAACTTTGCATATTATGGTAATTCTAGTTGCCAGACTGAAGCCTCGCCTGTCCTCCTATACTTACATCTATTGGTTTAGTTGCGCTGAGGTTTTATCTACTAGTTATATTATAAGAGGCTGGTTTATGGTTCCTATAAATAACTAACGATTACTCTATGTTGCAAAAAGATATGAATGAATGATCTACAAAGAAAATTACGCTCTATTCATATAATATTATAGATGTCAATGTTTGTGCCGATGGATAAAAGTATGTGACGATGTTTGTTACTCTTTCACGCAAAAACCACTAAACAGATTTTAATGAAACTTGGCAATATTGTAGCTTGCACATCAGAATAACACATTGTCATAATTTGAAATAGGAATTAAACTTCTTTTTTTAAATCAAGAACGAAAAAAGTATCAAGCCTACCAAAGATAAATATTCATCCAATCCAACCAGAGCTACCATTAAACAATTCGAACCTTACAAAATCAACAAGCCGATGTCGATTTCACGTAAACGGGCAATCGTTGAACCGTCCGTCTGTTTGTTCGCCATTACAAACTTTACTTGGGCTCGGTTTCACTTTTAAACTTAACTAAAGCTGTTTAATGGGTTGGCAAATACCCTTCTTAGAACTTTGACTCTAATCGGAGGTTACAACGGTCACGGAAACTTGCATCCTAAATCTATAATTGCTTTGATAATTATAGGTTTTGAAGGATATGCGGGGTGACTTGAAATCAGTCACCAAATACAGACTGGCCAAAAAGCGTAGAAATTAAAAAGTGGTAACACTATATCGTCGTCGTCGTCAGTCTGTAGGCCAAGGCGAACGCATCTCGATCAAATCGGGGACTTGTTAAGGAAAGGCTAAGTCAGGAGTACCCTAAAATGTCATGCATGTATGAGACGACGGATGAATGTAGGAAAAGTGAAAGAGTAGAGGGAAGTGGTCTCTGTCTACCTCGATGGGAAAGAGGCGTAACAGATAGATTTATATTTATGTGTAATGTACCTATGTCCACCAAAAATCAAACAAATACATATACATACATACATATCCGTCACGCCTCTCTCCCATTGGGGTAGACAGAGACCACTTCCTTCCACTTGCTAGGAAGTGTGTTTGGATCGTAGCAAGTGGAAATACATAAACAGCTAATATACAGCTAATTCAAAGCAAGATTAAATAACATTCAAACAAGACCAAGAATTCTAAAGAAGATGAAGTCCTAAACAAGATTTTTCCTCAGAAAAAACAGCAAATCAATGTTCCAATAAATTGCAGCCGTAACGAGATTTGTACCCAGGTTATTTCCTTATTGACACCTGCGTAATGAAGTCGGCTGCAGATTGCGACGTTTTTAAGGCAGCCTTAAAGAGGTTATGGTAACTCTATGGATGTGGTAATAAAATGACGACGTATCTAAAGCTGCTTACCTTTGGATTTGGAGGGTTTAGAGGGGGTGGAAAGGGACGAGGGAGTGTTGGAATTTACTTTTTTTTTACTGGTGAAGTTATGTCTTGTGTTGATAATAATTCGAATAGGTACCGATGATGCCCAATACTGGTATTTAATATGAAGTAAATCAAATAGCTTCATTAGAACCCGAAATTGCCAAATTGTAGTATCAATACTACAGAGAAATCAAGAAGCAAAGAGAATCGATTTTATCGAAATCTAATATAGAAATATCGATTTGAATGATGTTTCGGTTTTCCGGCGGTTTTGTATTTATAAAAATTCTGTACAGTAGTAAAATTGGCTGGAGAACAAGGAAGACACCTATTGCGTTTGCTTGTTTTGATTTTCATAGAAAATACGTTGTTTCTAAGGATATATTTTTTGTACATCATTGTATCTTTCATCGTCTTCAAATTCATCAATTTCATGTTTTAAAGCATATTTCTAAGAACTATGTATAGGTAATACAATTACTTGAAAAATTCTAAGGTTAATTTAATTCTTATGCTCGCTCCTAGCATCTTTGAACTTAGCTCCAAACAGGAAATAATGCACAATTGAATTGGAAGGCGCGCTTTTAAAGGAAATGGCGGTAAAACGTCGGCAACGTCGCTGTGCCGTGGCTATATCGTGACAAAATCGTGGCATAGAGACTCGTATCAACTACCGTACAGTACACAGAATGTGAGACGATTGAAAGAGGTAACATTGTAAGAAGGTTTTAAAGCGGCAAGAGATGCTTTTTGATTCTAAGGTGATAATCAAATGGTATTGCAGGTTTTAGAGTGCATTTCTTCTTGCTATTGTTTGGAATTAAGTAATTTAACAAAAGCTCTAGTGGCAGTGCACTCTTCTAATATTTTTGACGTCAATAAGAGTATGGATGCCTTTGATGGTTTTGGGCGCCTACACAGAAACACGATACGACGTCGCGTCGTGGAAATCTTCAACATGAGACGGCGTGTTAGTTAGTAATTAGGAGCCCTGTTCTATCGAAGAATGTTTGGTACTCTTTAAGGTAAAAGCCAATTACTTAACACAAACTTTTCAATATTGTAGCAGAGGCTAGACTATTTCAAAATGTTGTGTAAGACTAAGATTTGACGATAAATGCATTATTTAACTGCCACTTTTCATTCTGTGTCACACCGCTGTATATCACATAACTCTACAATCCTTAAAAGACAAGATAATAATAAACCTCCAGTTCCCCATTGAGAGTAGGCTCTATGCAAATAATTGTGAAGCAAGACAAGTGGCGGGGAAATGCGGTTAATTCTGGAAATCAGTTCGCGTGTGTTGCGGTGTGAGGGCGCGACAGATAGAAGGTTTTAGGGGTTAAGTGGAGGCTATGAGAGTAGCGGATAGGTTGTTTTACTTAAGATTTTTGTTGACTTAGGGCTAAACATAAATTCACGCTACGCCGCGACACGACACGACGCGACATGACGCGAAGCGACACGACACGACGCGACACGACGTCGTGGATTTTCAAGATGCGACGTTGTGTTGCGTCGTGAAGATCGCATCGTGTTATACTTGTCGTACTCAATTTGTGACGTAGACGACGCAGTTTGGGTAGGCCTACAATACGGTGGCCCAACAACTTGGTGAAAGTCGCGGGAAGATGTTAGATGTGGGCAGCGCAAGACCGGTCGCTGTGAAGATCTTTCGGGGCGACGTTTGTCCAGCAGTGGACGTCCATATGCTGACACAACAACAACTCATAAAAGAAAGTTGTTTCCGCGTGTTAAAGTATGTATTCCTACTGTCACTGACTAGCAGACACTAGCATACAAATAAGGCCGTGGTCCCAGTAGACAAACTGTTAGCGGCCGACTGAGTGAGCCGCTTTGTGGCGAACTGAAAGAGTTAGCTGCAAACTCAAATCAATGAAATCACCGGTTTTGGTGGGAGTCGGCCGCTGTCTGAGATAGTCAGCGCGCGTAACGCTGCAAACTACGTACAGTGAGCGAAAACTAGCTGACTGTGGACACTCCATTTCAAATATATGGAAGGGCGTACTAAATCGATACGCCGCCGCAAACTAGTCAGCCGCTAACAGTTTGCCTACTGGGGCCACGGCCTAATTGCAACAATTTTGAGGAAGTATGATTATAAAAGGTCAAAGTCCCCCCAAATGTAGTTATAATGATATATGTCCCCCCCGTCCGCCCCCTCTATGGCCTACACTCAAAAGGAAGGGTAAACATGACTTCGTTAAATTCGTTCAAGCCTAAAGACACGTGCAAAAATGGATTACAAAATTAGGTATATTACGTTGGATAAGAGTACGCGAAGATTATTTTCTTTAATGTAATATTTCTTTAATATTTTAAAACATTCAGCTTGTAAATACATAATACTATTTAAATAAGTAGTATTTGTTGCTCTCTATCCCTCTTATTACAAAACGAGGTTTCACATTTTGTCCATAGCTGAAACGTCAAATTGAACGAACTAACGTCGGACTATCTTCAAAACTCGTTTTGTAATAAGGGGGTACAAGTTTTATTTTGTGATAAGATTGGCCAACCTAAGTGACAAAATCATGAAAATAGCCTGAAAATTTTGTCATTGAGAGTTGTTCATTAAATAGATGGGTTATACGGTTGTGTGGTTTCGACAATAGTTTAAATGAAAGAAATACTATTAGTCGGAAAAAGGTCACTATTTTACATCGCTTATTTATTTTGACACAACCATCAAGAAACATAACACATAAATATTTCAGTATTTACCTGTTCACACCAAGTATAATTTAAGCCAAGTTATTCCGCAAATTAGTTAAGTAAACATAAGTTACGTTTCAGTAACAAATAGCAAACCCAGTGTAGTGCATGCAAACAGAGCATTTACTGTAAACAGCTTGTGGGTTGCTCTGGTGCGTGTATTATACTGTACTATTGTAGGTAGTAAGCCAGTAGTGTAATTGATAGAGTATTTGTTACGTTGTAGCACAGTATGCCCAGTTGAAGAGGCAAGGTGATGTATGAGGCGATTGATGAATGTCCATGAAGCGAAAGAAGTATGTTTGAATCGTAGGAGGAGGAGAAGCGAGGTGAAGTGGTCTTACCCCGATGGGAGAAAGGCGTGACAGGTGGTGATGCATGACGTGATGTATGTATGTATTAAGGAATATTCTGTGGTTTTTTCGTGCGAGACATCAAATATGCACTTTATAATGGTAGAAGGATAAATAGGAAACAGGTAGGTAATATTATGTATACCTATTTAATTTTTTTTTTTCAATTCCTCTTTAAATTCCTTAAATCTTTTCAACCTACTAACTTATCTAGATAGCCTTAAGGTCTTAATCCTGAGTACAATAAATCTAGGTATTGCGTGCCGTAGGTAATATAAGGATTAACCTAGAGTGAGGTGCTAAGATCGAGGTGTAAATCCCTCTTCTGAGACCTAGAAGAGGTAATTTGGTTGTATAAGTAGGTAATCCATCTGTGACCATCTAGTGGCGCCCATTCAGTTGTTATTTACGCCAAGGTATTTGACGCCGAGGTAGACCTCGAAAAAGATGGAGAGACGATCTGGATGCATTTTCACTGGAATGGCGGGTCGCTACCGGAGACCGTGTTAAATGGAAAGTCGCGGGGGAGGCCTTTGCCCAGCAGTGGGATCTTAATGGCTAACAAAAAAAAAGTAGGTAATAGGTTCAATATAGTGTTATATAAGTGTTTATTTAGGATAGCTAGGTGACCTATTTACTTGACTTCGTTAGAGTGGGTTTGTTTTGTGAGATTAAGTAGGTAAACTGTTCATATTTGAATAATGAAGTAAACTATGATAGAAACCAATATTATTAGTGTGAGGACTGATTTACTAGCTGTAACGTTTGTTGTTTGTTATTATTATAACTTTCACGCCTTTATCTTACCGAGGTGGGTAGAGACCAGTTCCCTCCACTTGCTACGATTCAAATATACTTCTTAATATGTTGGTATTATTTTTTTGATATTTCGTGTTAGGGCTCGTACCCTCATAAATGCGTTAGTCGGAAAGTTTAAGGTAAATACAGATTGGTCCTAAGTACGCAACGTACGTAATGCATTATGATATCTGCTCCATAGAAATAATATACCTAATTAGAAACACATTTGTCACACGCAACGCTGTCCCACGTTTCTACCTATTTCTTACTTAAGTATAACACGGACAATTCACAAACAAAAGCTCACTTTTTCAAAAGAATACAGCAGAAACCTAAACAAGCACAATTTAAGAGCTTTCCTGAGGTTAAACAGCTTGTTATCAAAGCTGTTTCCTTAGAATAGCTTTGTGAACAGCTGTAATAGCTTGAGTACAATAGCTTGAAGGAAATTCTCAGTTTGGTAGCCGGGTGTAGGTACCTACATTTTGGTCTTTAGTGCTGTTAAAATGGTTCTTTGTGGTACTGAATTGAGATAAATTGGGTTTGTTGGTCGTTTAGACTTTCAATTGTTTATAGTGTTGTAATGCTATCTACACACCAAAGCCGCTGGCTTTTTTGACAGCTGCCATTCGTATGACGTAAAGTCGCCGGCCTAGCCCGGCGGCATGCCGGCGGCTTTGGTGTATACAGGGTGTAACAGAAAGGGTATATAAAGCCGAAACACAGCGATAGTCCTCATGAAACTGAACAACTTTCCCCAAGGAACATGGGTCTTAACTCGAAAAATTTTTTTGGATCGCCTATACTTACTCGATCAGCTGATCGGGCATTTTGTAAGGGGAGGCGAAATTTTTTTTTCGAGTTACGACCCATGTTCTTTGGGGAAAGTTGTTCAGTTTCATGAGGACTATCGCTGTGTTTCGGCTTTATATACCCTTTCTGTTACACCCTGTAGATAACATAAGGATTAATTGTTAATATCACTACACATCTAAATAATGATATTGGTAAGTATTTTTACACATTAAATATTGTTTATTCTGGGCGCCCAAATCTGCAGCAATATCCGTATATCCGTATCTCCGTTGGGTGTCGGTAGAGTGTCAATAAGTGCAATCAGTGTAGGCCATTGTTTAACAAAATAACAAATGTATCAAAAAATGCCATTGACACTCTGCCGACACACAACTGAGGCTATTTTAAATTGGCAGTCTTGGGCCACAGGTTGGTTGGTTACAAATGCCTATTGAATTGATTTGAGGCAGCTTTTATGAATAATTTCAGAATTTTTCTTATTCAATGATTTCTTATTCCCTTTATTAATATTAAAATACACTTAGCTGCCACAGAACGTACTTTTTAGCTTTTACTCACATTGATAAATATTTTATATTTTTACAAGCTGAGTCTCGAGTACCTAGGCATAAGAAAACAACGTTCATAAATCTTTTCTCTCCACAGTAAGGGTTCTTACGCATTTTCAGTCGAACAGGCCCAAGTCTGTTAATATAAAATAACCTCAGTTATGTGTCGGCAGAGTGTCAGTGTGCATTTTTTGACACATTTGGTATTCTGCTAAAATATGGCTACAACGTAAGATTAGTCTGTTTTTAGCTTAAACGTTACGCGGTTCATTTTCATTTGACACATTTGGTTGCAATATTATAAGTGTAAGCCATTGTTTAGCAGAATATCAAGTGTGAAAAAAAAAATGCCGTTGATACTCTGCCGACACACAACTGAGGCTATTTTAAATAAGCAGACTTGCTCGATAACAACCAGCGCGTAAAAGCTGAATCTTAAATACAACCTTAAAAATGCTTATCCCCAACTTTTACATTCTAACGTTTAAAGGCGCTTTGAATAATAAATGCCTTATTGCTGATACAATAGGAGTTGAAAGCTTTTAGGCCGTTTAGGTGTTAAAAAGAAGAATGGCAGAGTGCAGGCTGTATAAAAGCCGGTTAAAAGTTATAATAGAAGGTTTTTGAATTGAAATATGGCTTCGTGAAATTTATTGCTTTCTTTTAAAAGGTGACATTCAATGTTTAAAATTTAGTTGGTGAGCATCGTGAAGATTGTAGGTTTCAAATTAGTTTAAGATAGGTACCTAATGAATATTTTATTTCAACTTATTATGTTACATGTGAAATTGTTAGTTTACGTTGAAATATGAAAAAAAAATGCAAAACTAATATCGAAACCTAAACCAATCCTTCCTAAACTAATATCGATGAGCTAGAAGATAATTTTGTATGATAAGAAAAAATAACATATTTACCTATTTCGTTCCATGCTTCTTTTATTTTAATCTTCGCCAATGAATGCATAAACATCATGTATGATTAATTTAAGTACAATTTTATGTTATCTTTTGTTTTTTTTTTTTATTTATTATTTTATTGAATTGGGAATAAATGTCTCTTTTACTGTAAACGACGTGCATGTATGAGACGACTGATGAATGTGGATGAAGCGAAAGAAGTGTGTTTGGATCATGGCAAGTGGAACAAAGGGTCTCTTCCTACCTCGATGGGAGAGAGGCGTGACAGTTAAATTTGTTCGTTATCAGCCCATATAATTATGTCCCCCCCGGGGGGCACGAGTCTACACTCATACGGAGAGTAGGCTCGTGTATGTATGTACATATGTATGTATATGATTACTTTACGTCCCAATGCTGCAAACCCATTCAAGCTAAATCAGCGATCTACGAGTTGAGAAGGCGAGTCGAAGCTGCATCAATTAGGTGTCATTGTGACTTGGAGCCCGGCCAAGACTGCTTCGCTGACTCGACGGAGCAAGAGTATTGTAGTAGTTGGACTTTGCATTGTAAATAGGTAGGTAAATAACATAAAACCTCTCAATAAGACTAACGACCTTTAAAAATTTCAATTAATTATATTTAGGTACATAACAAGTCAATAGTTACTACTGCTATTCTGCTAATGCAAAGTGAAGTAAAGCTTACTAATAATAAGAATATTGTGCTTTAATTATGTAGTTTACTAACTAAACTAATATATCTGTACATAACAGTAATGTTTGTCTCTAGTGGGGATCGAACCCACGACCTGAGACATAGTTCCAAATTATGTAAATACAGTCAGGATATCTAGGTACCATGTCACTATAGCAGATATAAGGAAGATGTCTTAAAAAATAATTTTAATTCTTAACATCAAGTTTTAATAAACATTCCAAAAGCATCTAAGGTTACCGTAACCAAGTACTAGAATCATCTTGAACCCACATGAGTGCTAATGTAACCTTGTCGACATGACACACGTTATGGCAGCCTGAGAGTTGTAGCAGGACAATGATGATAGGGTGATGATGATGTACTAATTATGATGATAGGAGGGTGATGATGTGGAGTTTTATTCTGATTTATGTAAGGTCTTTATTAGATACCTATATACAAATGCTTTCAAGAATATAAGACGTGCATGTAAAGAGGAAAGATGGTAGGACATTTGATACGACATGATTCCTTCATAAAAAACATCATAGAAGGAAAAATTTTAGAAAAAAGGAAGAGAGGAAGACCCAAACGGACGTTCCTAGAACAGGTGAAAGAAAAGGCGGGTGTCATATGTCATATCAAGATGTTAAAAAGAAGGCAGAGAATAGGGAGAGATGAAAGAGGCTCCAGCGACAAGAGCTAAGCTCTTAAATAAGAAGAAGAATGTATGAGGCGATTGATAAATATGGATGAAGCGAAGGAGGTGTCTTTGGATCGTAGGGAGTAGAGAGTAGTGGTCTCTGTATACCACGATGGGAAAGAGTCGTTATAGATATGTATGTATGTTAAGCAAAAAAGCACGTGAAACATTATGAATATAAAAAAAAGAAATAGAACTGGGAAAAGGAAGGACTCTACTAAGCATATGTCATGACATTGTATCTTATCTGATTGGATCGCAAGCTGAGTCCACGTTACACGAACCGAGCACAAGCCGAGCTGTTCGAATTCGTTGTTTACGCTGTCAAACGTGGACGTACGATGAACCTGCATCGAGTACTTAGCAAGAGAAGGGAATCACTCGACATAAATAAATGCAAGACAAAAAACAAAAGACTACCAAATTATCTAATTATCTAAAACAAATGACAGTGTCTTGTTGAAACTAAGTAGTACAACGAATCCAATAACGGCACCTAGGACGTTTTCAGACTAGCGTTTCATACGAGTACTGTCGTTTTCATCGTACGCGCTTTCAGGCGAGATACATTAGGCGCTTCAAAAAACAGGGGCCCAAGTTTTCTAATATAAAATAGCCTCAGTAAACGGACATATTTCGGCGTATCCACTGGATCGGGTCGTGTGTTGTGTCAGTATTAACATGGAATTGAGTTTAGAAGCGTGTCAACGTTCGTACGACCAAAAGAGGCGCGTATTTGCAAGCGCTTCTAAAAACGACCAAAAACGCTAGTCTGATAACGCCTAGCAGAACACGAAGTGCCATTACTCAACAGTATCGGATAGAAGTCTACAGTCTCAGGTATTAAATCCAGCACTAAATCTAGACTTGTAGGTTCAATCGTCGAAACTGGAACACTCGTTATAAGTTCGGCTGTTGAACTTGGACCGGTTGAGGCATATATCGCGGTGGTAATTGGGTGTCGACTGTGAAAGGCCAGATATGTTGCTAGACAGGTTTGGGAATTCGTGGACCTTTTCATGACGACTAGTTCCAACTCACACCATGCTCGACGACGAGGCGCTAGTGTCGTAATTTAGTGACGAATGAAAATTAGAGAATACGAGTAAAGACGAGTCACGTGACTTAACGCTGGCACAGCGCTGTTTCCAGGTCGATGTTTTTTCGGGAATCGCAAAGCAGGTATGGTGGATTTGCTGCTAGATAATGCAGTGTAGTTTTGACTAGGTTTTAATAATGTCATTTATAGGTTTTCTAAACATTTTTAGATTTAAACAAAACCATCTTGCTAAGATTATGGACTAAGGAATTGTTTCAACACCTACAGATAAAAACTAAACTGACAGACTTTTTTATGCCTGTCACTGTCTAAAACGGGTTTTAAAAAATAGACATAGGTTTATCTGTCAGTTAAATTCTATCTGTAGGTGGTGACACAGGCCCTTAATAGTGTCAAAGGGTAATATGAGGATATTTGAATGCTATGAATGGGTAGATGGGTTCTGATTTCTCACACAAAAGCTCAGTAGTTTAAACAGTCTTGGATTGTGGCCCCCAAATCACTCCCTATTACAGCTCTGTATCCCCCCCTGCATCGCAGTCTGTGGTGGAACTGAAGGCATCCTGTAGTGGAAGCACCAGGTTGGTTTCCTGTGGTCACGGCCTAAGGGGAAATTTGTTTAGGTATCTATTTATACCTACTATTATGTAGTTATGTAGTGTAAATATTGGGGAGGTTAATTTAGACATGAGTTTCGTGTTATAATGAAGAATGAACTTAAACTTTTGTCTAATTGAAATGTCAGATTGTGAATGATGCTCTATACAGCTTTCACGATGCTTTTCGTTACTGAATGCATAGATCTTGTCAGGTCATCATCATCATTATCATATCAGCTTATGAACGTCCACTGCTGGACAAAAGCCTCCCACGAGGATCTCCACAACGACCGGTCTTGCGCTGCCCACGTCCATCGGCTTCCCGTGACTTTATCTTAATAAGTACCTACTGCATTGTTATCTACGAAATGGCGTTACATCTGACTCAATATTCAAAGCTGGATTTGGACCTAATTTAAAAAAAAACTGTAGCATATAAAACATAGAATGAAACAAAGAGGTACTTGATGCGTGAAATGTATAAAAATACCCTTTGTCTTGTGCACATTTATCCTGGTGGAGTTTTTGTAGGGAGGGCACTGGTAGGGAGGGGGGAGATAAATTAGATCTCGATCCTAAACACACATGGTACGGCTACTACAGGATGCATATTAGAGTACAGTCATTTAAGGTGTAATTTCAGAACTGGCTTAGTTCAAGATGTTTTTGTTAAACTTTTGTTACTGAATCTCATCATCATAATCATCTCAAATTAATATTACTTACAAGTCTTTATTTTCTATTTATTTTTTAAAGTTAAGTTATTGGGCTGAGCTAGACACCTCCATGGACGCCTGGGCAAATGCAGCCCAGGATAGAGAATCGTGGAGAACGAGCAGCAGTGGGACACAGATGGCTAAATAAAATTAGAAGAACTTGAAAATATCAGGAATACTGTAAGTATTAACATAAAAAATACCAAACACAAAATACCAAATAAAAAATTGTTACCTACTTAATTTTCGAACTAGAAGTAGTCCTAAAATTGTATCTTCGTAACCTTCACAAGCAAAACCGACAAGAACCACGTCGACACCCTATCACTACCACATGCCTAACATTAAGGTGTCAAGTTAAATATTGTCTGTGTCTGAGTGCACTTGGCTCGTCATTTTTCAGCCGCTGTCGTCTTACACTAGTGACGTCATTTGTCAGTGTTGTTGTGATCTTGTCGCGAGATATGAGATTTGACTGGAGAGAGTGTTCTATATCTTTTAGTTTATGCTCCCCTAGTACCTATAGTAATAGAAATAGTAGTATAAGTAGTAATAGTAGTACCTATAAGTGACCAACTCTTTCTCTATCTTATAATTTTTGCACCCCTAGTTCCTTGTAGTAATTGAAGAAGGTTCGAAAATAATATACGTAGATACTTACGAGTATTTTAATGTTGTTTTTTTAAAACCTTAACAAAACTTATTGGGCCTATTTCACCATTCAGGGTCTCACTATAAAACTCATGGCTTTTTGCGAACCACACGTTGATTTTATCTACTCACTAAAACTATCGAGTAATACCGTATGTCAGTACGGAGCTTTACAGGTATTTAACTGACTGATAAACCTATGTCTACTTCATAAAACGTGACATTTTAAACATTGACAGATATAAAATATCCCAAGGAATACATACATTCCCATATTCTTTTTAAATACTTATACATTTAAACATATTCTTTTTATTCTGGTCTCTCAGTTCCGTGTAAATCTCTCTCTTTCTCTTCTTACTCTTAAAACTCCTAATTAACCCCTCAAGTGCTATATTACCAGAATTGATTGAAGTAGGTTTGTACGTTGGAGTGGCGGCGCGTTGTATCCGGATTACCGGCGACACTTTATTGCCGGAACGGATTATAACCCTGTGTCTGGGTACCGGGTGTAAGGTAAGTCCTATAGTAATAGCAGTAGCGGTGTAAAGATGAATTAACAGTAACATAGGCCAAGACGAAGGTATCTCTATCAAATAGGGGTATCTATATCTATCAAATAATACTTGTTAAATAAAGGCCAAGTCAGGAGTACCCTAAACAGACGAGGATGTATGAGGCGATTGATGAATATGGATGATGCGAAAAAAGTGTGTTTGGATCGTAGCAAGTAGGGGGAAGTGGTCTCTGCTTACTCCAATGATGGGAGAAAGGCGTGCATGACGGATATGTATAATATGAGTGTGTATACGTTTAAAATGTCACGAAACAACGTTAAAACAACGAACGACGTTGGTAACTGAGTTTTGAAGATATATTTAAAGTTGTATTTCCAATTACTTATTACCCAGATAATATTTGAAACTGTATGTAAGTCATCTTATTTCATAGGTAAAACATTTGAACGTAACTTTTACAAGCAACTCTTATCACCATGTCCTCACCCTTACCTCAACATCACAGTATCAGGCACGCACGTCTCGTTTGAGCAGGGTAAGGACATAGTACACGCGACTCTAAGCCTTCCGAACTAGGATTTAATTAAGTGGAATTTTTTACCCGTCCCGGCACCGAACCCACGTCCTTCCAACTGACATTGTGCTTACAGCCGCTTATGAATACAAAATGGCCGATTGGAAATGTAATTGCCTTTGAGGTTTTGAAAGTTGAGGGTAATGGATATTGGATTGTTTTGACGAAGGAAGCGAGATCAGAACAAATCTATAGTGATTTGAATCAATGTTTTTACGCATGAGTGTTTGAATCGTTTGATGTAGAAAGGAAATTCATATTCATCATCAAACCCTAAACACAGGACTCTAAACTAAACCGATGTGTGTGCATGTATGAGGCGACTGATGAATGTGGATGAAGCGAAAAAGTGTGTTTGAGTCGTGAAGTTAAGGAAAGTGTTCTTAGCTTACCCCGATGGGAGAGAGGCATGACAGATATGTACGTAGGTATGTACCTATGTAAAGTTTTCCACTTTTTCCGGTAGAATTCATATTTAACGGATTAAATGGTTGAAGTGGTAATAGGCAGGTCTTAAAACGGGCAGAAAAAAACTTTGGGAAAGAAAAGTTCGAGAAACTTCTTTCTAGATCTTTCTAGAACAAGATGGACACTTGGACAGATGACGTAATGAAGATACAGTTTTACTGTAAATGGTAGTGCGAGGATGCTGTCGATAAATTGCCACGTCTTAAAGTTGTTTTAAGATCGAAATTAAATGTTTATCGTCAAGAGAGTCGCTGCTATTTCTCTTTTACTGTTATTTCAGTTAAAGCTAAGTTTTATGTGGCTGTAGATAAATATTTACTCAGGAACTATAAACTTAAGTTATACTTGTGTAGAAACTGAACACAGCTAATTCCAAAACTTACACAAAAACACTCTACTTTCAAAGCGCTTGATTTCAAAAAGGCTTCGCTTGAAAAGAAAGTTTTGGACCAACTTTTTCTCGTGCGCTATACAAGATCCATTGCTGGTTTACTATGAAACTGCTGACGGCTAGCCTTCATAAAGTGTACGATAAATTACAACCAGGAAACAGACTAGGTTTCACTGTCCTGTGTAGTGTTGTGTTTGGCTGGACTAGCGATATCGATATTTGAAACGAGCAGGATTTAGGTAGATAATATCACTTACATAGTGCAAATCAGGGAGTGTAAATTGTAGCACATAAGCTAAGAAGTTAGGTACATATATTATCTTTTAGTGTGGACCAACTTAAATGAATTAAAATACAAGCTTTCTAACGAGTAATTGACATAAAAGGTAGCCTAGCTTTTAAAAAAAAATATTACTGTCTATATCAAGCATTTTGTCGTTATAATTATAAATATTTCTACCACAATTTTTACTATCGATAGTAAAACTATCGATAAAATCCCAACCCTATCTGACCGCAGTTATTCAGCCACGACGCCAGCCATTTCAAAACACCGCATAAAAGTTTTATTTGAATGTAAACATTTTGATATATGAGTGTATTTGTCTCGTAAACCACGGACTGAGATAGTAAATGGATTTAATTGGGTCACGGCGATTTCATGCAGAGAGGGTGATAGAAAAATATACTACTATACGTGGTAAAGGGTGATAAAAAATCTATCTACAGTTCTACACACATCCGGGCCGTGCCCGTATTGTTTCCCCTACTAAAGGGCCACGGCCCGGACACGTCCCGTGCACGTCCCGGATCTGTGAAGATAGACCTAAATAATGCACTTTGGGAAGACACAAAAAGCATTTAATATCTTAAAAAAAAACATTATATTTTAGAATTAATATAGCCTACCTATGTGTTATTCTATGTAAGCTAAAATACTGTAAGGGCCTTAGAGTATTTATAGATAAAATGTATCTGACAGATATTTTTTTTACTTGTCTCTATCTTAAACGTCATGTATTATGAAATAAACATAGGTTTATCTGTTAGTAAAATTTTATTTCTAGGTGGTGAAACGTGTACTGAGTTTCATTAAAATCTGTTTAGTGGTTTTTGCATGTAGGAGTAACAAACATCCCCCCATCCATGCGTCCGTAGACATTAACATAGACATTATAATATTAGTAGGATTAACCTAATAAATCTTCATAATAAAATACCTACTGAAAATATTATATTTGTCGGCGCGAGCGGCGGATGAGAGTGGGCGAGCTCATCATCATTTTGGGTTGTCTCTTCCATTGCGGTTCAACTCAAGCAAACCAGAATAAAATAGCGAGTTGGCTAGATCGTCTTTTATTACAGATTTGGTGTTACAAGTTTATAATATGTTCCTGGAACTAGTTACCGTACGGTAAACCTGATAGATTCGATGGAGCTCTAACAGAAATAATAAAGAACAAAATACAATGCCTTCAATGCCTTCTCAATAACACAAACTATAAAGGAACCATCGACTCCGTCCACGAGAGCAGTACTTACGCTGACCGCACTGCGACTCGTCATTCAACCGTACTTCAAAGATGACAACAATGTGACAATAGTTCGTTTAGGAATTGTTACATTGACGTCTAGAAACATTTCACAGAACTCCACAGAGACGACATATTAATATTAATTACGAATCAGAGTAGAACAACAAAAGCTACGTCGATATAGTGGTACATTGGTTCAGTAAATAAATCTAATAAATAGGAACGTACAGTTATGTAGCCCACAAATCAACACCTGTGAATAAATGCAAGGATTTATGATAATGGAATACGTTTCAAGCATACGGGAACACTCGGTAAATACTCGAAAGGTTATGAGAAACTAGTATACCCTGTATTTGTATGGAAATGGCTGTCTACACACCAAAGCCGCCGGCATGCCGCCAGGCTAGGCTGGCGGCTGTACGTCACACGAATGGCAGCTGTCAAAAAAGCCGGCGGCTTTGATGTGTAGATACCATTAGATCCAGTGAAATAAGGTGAGTGAAGTGAACAGTGTAATAAGATGGGGTGCTACTTGGATAAAGGACGAAAATGTTAAACATTTGTGGTACTGTAAAATTTAGAGTCTGTAAATAAATAAATATTGTGGACATTGCACAAACGGTCACCTGACCCCAAACTAGGCAAATCCTGTACTATAGGTATCAGAGACTGATAAACATGCATATATATAGATAAATATATAATATCCAGACACAGAACAAACATTTATGCTCATCACACAAATGTTTAACCGGCGGGGATCGAACCCGCGACCCGTGCGTAGGAGGCAGACGCACTACCGACTACGCTAACAGGCCTGTCAGTATGTTATGTTATATTTAGTCTATGTTATGTTTAGTGTCTGGAACGTACCTCAATCAAATTAGGAACTTTTCAAAGAAAGGCTAAGTCAGGAGTACCCTAAACTGACGTGCATGTATGAGGCGACTGATGAATGTAGATGAAGCAAAGGAATATGTTTGGATTGTAGTAAAGTGGAGGGGAGTGGTCTCTGTCTACCCCGATGGGAAAGAGGCGTGATAGATAGGTATGTATTATTTATCTATTTATTAGTTTGTTGCAAGAAGATAGTAAACAGAGACAGAAAATAAAAAAAGAAGTTATAGGTACAAAAGGTACAGCATATTTCTAAAAGAAATGTATAGCCACAAACCCCACAGAAAGAGAAGTGAAAGCAAGAAGGCGGGATAGTCACTTAACCTACAAAATATGTTTATGTATGTCATGATTGGTAAGTCTGTGATCTATACTAAGGAATTAGTACCTATAGAACTAAGTAGGGTACCAAACACGAAGTAGTCTCGGTACTAAACAAAAGGGATCACTAATCTAAGTTGAATCGTAAACTGAAGGAGTTCGCAACCTTGATACGTGACGTCGTAATACAAACCATATTGTTATTATTGTAGTAGTTAGATTTGTAGTTAACGTAAGGCCCTAATTCTAATCATGTAGGCTAGCTCTAGTAAGGATTACAACATCAAACGATCCAGTAGTAGTGCTAGTGCAATAGGCATAAATTTAGTCCTTCACATAGATTATTTTAAAATATTCGACACGTATTTTTTCTTTTTTCTCTTAAACTAAAAATGACAAAGATAATAAACTGGGTTAAAGTTGCTCGTGACGTCACGCCTCAGTACGATTTTAACCGAGGAGTGACGTCAAGAGTAACTTTAACCCAGTGTAACTTTGTCAGTTTTAGTTTAAGAGAAAAAAGAAAAAATACGTGTCGAATATTTTAAAATGATCTATGTGATGGACTAAAAATAATTTTTTTGTCATCATGCCCATTACTCTAGATGCACATATAGCAAGTCTCAACCACAGCTTTAAAATTTTAAATCCCATTGTAGGTAAAATCCCCATCGATCATCATACAAGGTAGCCGGAAGGAAGTGGCGGGGGGGGGAGGTATTTATCGCGCTGTCACCGCTAAACGGAGATGGCTCTATTCAGAGTTTAGCAACAATCAGCTTGCTGACGTCATCGCCTAATTGGATTTCAGCCATTTTGGTTTGTCAGTGATCTGGTGGTGTCTTAGATATGGCAGGTGTGTAAGTTCTTATGCATGGGTAAAGTGAAGAAACTTAGTATTAAAGGGCATTGTTTCTGTTTTAACTAATTCCATAGACATCGATTTATAAATCTTTCGGTTGACAGCAATAAGAATTTATAGTATAACACTAAATTAACAATTGCAAAAAATATTTTTTTAATCAAAAAGCAGTCAAAAAGTTTCATAACGTTGTCTATTTGTAAGGTTTTAATTTAAATTAGAGAAGGTTTCTTCCAGTTCTTTCCTGACAAGACATTTTTTTTAAATAAATAGTATTAGCATCAATGATATTATATATATACCAGGTGCAGATATGTTATATGCGCGCACATTTTGAAGACTGTAAATAGACATATTTAAGACAACTTGTAGTTAGTCTCAGTTAGTCTAAAGACATTTGGAGTATGATTTGAAGTGCTGTCATTCATGTCATTGTAATCATTGTTCGGCACAGATTTAAAACGCCAATCACTTTAAAGGTAACATATCTGTGCCTTTAAAAAATCATTGAATAGCACTAAAACAATTTTGACAGTTTTCAGCATGAAGGGTATCTATCTAAGGTATTACCACATCAATGCTACCCTAAGTCTCGTCTCATTTGAGTATTTACTCAGAATTTTGCTAAAGAAGGAGAAATTTGCGTTGCTCATTATAAGTTTTAATACGCTTGCATTTGTTCTTAACTCTCAAGATGCATTTATTTAGTTTAAGTACCTACTTTGTTGGTTTTACGTTCAATCCATGAAATCCTTCGTTTTCTGCTTTAAAGTTCTTTAGTTTATGATATTGCGGGGGATAGAGTATTTTAAGTATTTAAGTTAGTGGTAGATTTAGGTTTTATGTGGGTAAAAGGTTAATTATTATTTTAAGGTTATCTATTAGTTTATTTTTATTATAGGTAGGTACTAGGTATTTTAGGTAAGTATATGTAGTTATGTGTATTCTGTATTGTTTGCACAACCCGCCACCATTATTATTTCTCGCTATTTCTTACACCTAGGTTGCCTGGAAGATATTGCTACCTAGCAATAAGACCGCCTGTTGCTTCTTATATTCTTGTTTGTGTCTGTACCTTATATATTATTTGTGTGCAATAAAGCATATTTGTATTGTATTGTAGTAGTCAGTTGAACAAAAAATGCAGAATTTTTGCATTTTTTATAATAGTGAACGCTATGCAGCTTTTCTGAAATAGTATTTAACACAAAAATTACTTTGTGGAATCCATATAGACTAAAAGTAGACTTTAAAAAATACGTTTTATTTTTTATGAAACGTTTTTAAAAGAGCTACCATTAAAAGCCTGCCTCGGGGGATTTTAAAAATATTTTAAAAATTTTAAATTGAGCAACTTATTTCATTTTATGTGTAGTTATTTGTGGTTTAGGCTAAGAGGAAACTAATTCTTAATTCAAATGCTTGCATGAAGACGGTAACTAAAAAGTTTTTAAACCTTTTCCTAGAAAAAAAAAAGAGTTCATATTTTCAGCTCCACACACCTGTGCCATATGAGTAATGAATACGATTATCATAGCACAGAATGTTACGGATTTATTGACTGCTTATTATATCTAAGTTTTCACATAATTACTTACATACATATCTGTCACGCTTCTCTCCCATCGGGATAGGCAGAGACCACTTCGTTCCTTTACTTTACGAATAAAAGTATACAACGCAAGAATGCTTTATTACTCAACATAATATACCTAACCGAAAAAAAAAATGAATAAAAATATCTGACAAGTTAAGAATTGAACCTGAGACCCTGGAGTGGCTGTCCAGCATGGTGAATATTGAGCCAATTGGATTACCTACATTTAAGATAGGTATAAGAAAAACTTTTAATTAGCGTAGGTCCTATAAATTTGCGTAAGTGCACCTCATACCTCACTAATCACAATATACACTACGTGCCAACTACCAAACGTATCGACGAGTTATTTATGTGCGCCCGGTAATGGTTCGCTAAATTAACTGTTGGGACGCGCATGCGTTTTAGAGGATGAACTCTACCAAAAGCTGGGTCCAAGCTAGACGAACCGAGAACGAGCCGAGCTCGACAGAAGAACGAGCCGAGCACGAGCCTCGAACGAGCGCGCTCCGAACGTTTCGCTCGTGCTCGGTTACGTTCCGCCAGTTGTCGGTTTTTTGACAAATACAAAGGGCTTTGAGGTAAGTGCGCGTTGTACAAGCAGATCAACTTATCTATGAACTGAACCGCGGTGATAGTAGTAATACTAAATTGTAATTCTACCAATCGCAGCAGTTTTGGAATTTGACATTTCCGTATTAGTGGCCGTAGTTCCAATAACGGCCGGTTCACAGATAACTTGGTAGCACTGTTCACACAAATTTGCAAATGCAAATTTTTTATTTTTTTTGTACCAGAGACAATTTTACATTCTAAAAGTGATTGATAGAGTCATTCACTCTTTATGGTTTTCTCTTAGTGAGTATAGGGCTTTAAAAATCGACAAATTAGTATTAGTAAGCAAAAATAAATCTGTCAAGTGTCCTGTATTGGTCACTCAACAGATAGGGCATATTTGACAGTAAACTGTCAAGTCCTGTGGTGGGACGCTCCACAGATGAGGGGATAAGGGGTTCATCCCCTTACATTAGAGTCTGTTAACTTGTTTATTCCTCGTGTTATTTATCAGTTACAACCTATGGTAGCGGTACTATGCCGTAGTAATAGTGGTAAATAGGATGTATGGCCTATTTGTCACCGCTGGTGTTGATTGGTACATTCTTTGTGTTATTAGGTAACCTAGAGTACATACGTGTACTCAGTAGGTACGTAGTGAATAATAAATATCTTCTTCTTATTTAAGAGCTAAGCTCTTGTCGGATGAGCCTCTTCCATCCCTCCCTATTCTCTGCCTTCTTTTTAACATCTTGATACGACATGACACCTGCCTTTTCCTTCACCTGTTCTAGGAACGTCCGCCTGGGTCTTAATAAATATGGGTAGGTAGGTATGTTAATTTCAAAATATAATTAGCTCTTATTTTTATCTTATTATTGAAAGATATAGATAGATAGATAAATTATTTATTCACTGCACAGTACATAAATAACAGTTAACAGTAAATTCAATTGATTACAAGCACACTTAATGATAAAATAAGGTGAACATAGTTACAAAATTGTGATGTGTGATTGCTATTGTGTGATATGTATTGTTTTAATCATTTTAACCGACATGCATAAGTATATATGAGCCGACTGATGAATGTGGATAAAGTTATAGTATGTTTGGGTTGTAGAAAGTTAAAGGAAGAGGTCTCTGCCTACCCCGATAGGAGAGAGGCATGACGGATATTTACCTATAACACGTCGGAAATATCTGCGGACCTCGCTGGAATGCGCTTTCCCCCGCGCTTCCCCCGTTTTCGCCTATCCAGTACCGTGTCGAGTACCTACGTACGAGTTGCATGACGTCATCAAGCCAGGTCCGCAGATATTTCCGACGTGTTATATGTATACAGGGTGTATCAGAAAGGGTATATAAAGCCGAAACACAGCGATAGTCCTCATGAAACTGAACAACTTTCCCCAAGGAACATGGGTCGTAACTCGAAAAAAAAATTTCGCCTCCCAATACAAAATGCCCGATCAGCTGATCGAGTAAGTATGGGCGATCCAAAAATTTTTTTCGAGTTACGACCCATGTTCCTTGGGGAAAGTTGTTCAGTTTCATGAGGACTATCACTGTGTTTCGGCTTTATATACCCTTTCTGTTACACCCTGTAGTATTTACATATGTAGGTACAATTCAAGTGTTAATGTTACCTACGAATAAATAATTTTTGAATTGAAAATTTAATTGATTTCACTATTCATGTTTAAATTATAAATAGGTAGGTTTGTAAATAAAAAAAAAGAATATTCTTTTAAGATTTGCACGTTTACCGCGCAGAGAACTAAAGTTAAAAAAAATAGTTATGAATAAACAGCTGATCTCTCGAATACAATCGAATCAATACAAAAGCTTCTTGAATCGAGCTTTCCAAACTTATTGAAAGCTTTGTCGGGGACGGTTATTACAGTTCAAATAATAGAACCTTCGATTATATTTGTGAAGTATTTTATTGAAATGATTTTTTGAAAAGCTGTGGGTGTTTTTTTTATTAGAATATCAAGAAGTGAATGTCATTTTACTTTTAAATTGAATACAATAGAGTCTGTTAATATTACCTATATGACCACTAGTGGCTGCCCGCGACTTCGTTCGCATTTATCGTTATATCTTAAAAAAAAAACATGATATCTTAAAATAATATAACCTGTAAGTTATTCTGATATATAAGCAAGAATATTGCCAAGTTTCATCAAAATCTGTTTAGTAGTTTTTGCGTGAAAGAGTAACAAAGAACCATCCATCAGCACACACATTGACATTCATAATATTAATGGGATTATGTACTTTCATTGAAACTGTACCTATAAAAATATCCAGAAAACTTTTAGAGATAAATCAACTAGGAATAGAATAAAACCGCTATGTATGCAATGTGTGTGACGTCACTAAATCACGTCAGGGCAGGTTGCACTGACAGTCTCCTCTAATATGCATCCACACAAATCAACGCCACCGCTAAACAAAGATTTTATATAGATTTGAAAACATCTGTTTTTAGGGTTCCGTACTTAAAGGGTGAAAATGAGACTTATAACAAGAAATACTAATAAATAGAATAATAATTAAATAATAATCCCAGTCACAAACGTGATTTTTTTCCTTTCATTGGTACGGAACTATTCGCGAGCAAGCCCTACTCGCAATTGGCTGTTTTTTTTCTAAATTGTGAGCTAGTAATTTTTACCCAACTAAGGTGAAGTCAAGAGAAAGGGTACAATGTTTTTACTATTTGAAATCAAGTAACTCAGCAACTAGTAGAATCAATTTCCCAAAATATAAGCTTCGTCATGACTTTTTTCTGTAATGATTTTTCTTTATTTTCCTGTAGAGCTATTATAAAGAAAAATCCTTCTTATTTCTGTGTTATGTATGTATGAGACACCAATGTAAATATTACAAAAATTGACAATCAGAATTCTTTATACTGGGTGTAACAGAAAGGGTATATAAAGCCTAAACACAGCGATAGTCCTCATGAAACTGAACAACTTTGCCCAAGGAACATGGGTCGTAACTCGAAAAAAAGTATTCGCCTCCCCATACAAAATGTCCGATTAGCTGATCGAGTAAGTATGGGCGATCCAAAAATTTTTTTCGAGTTACGACCCATGTTTCTTGGGGAAAGTTGTTCAGTTTCATGAGGACTATCGCTGTGTTTCGGCTTTATATACCCTTTCTGTTACACCCTGTATAGATAAGTATAAACAATAATATGACAAAATAATTGAATAGGTATGACTTCATAAAATGAATTCTATTGTATTGTAGCTAAGATTCAATAAACGAAATCTATTTGAGTTGGTATTTTCCTTGGAAAAAGAAAATTGACATCTAGCCACTTGAACAGAGACAGGTGACCTTCATGGGGCTCAATTCTGATAATTTACAATAATCTCAGTTGTGTGACAGTGACAGCAGAGTGTCAATGTCATTTTTTGACACATTTGGTTGCAATCAGTTTATTTCTTTGAGGTGCCACATTTTTTTTCCATATACAAATGAGTTTATGACAGCGTGCCAAGGTTGGCGCAAGTTTTTCATAGTTTTCTTGGTAGATGACCTGTCAAACGATAAGAAATTCCATACAAGAAGGTAGCCATTTTGCGCCAGAGCAGGCACGCAGATCCAGACAGTATGGCATCTCCTTATATGTATATTCTATACTCAACGGTTTATTTATGCCATTGTTTAGCAGAATACCAAATGTGTCAAAAAATGCCATTGACGTTCTGCCGATACACAACTGAAGCTATTTGAAATTAGCAAACCTGGGCCCATTATTCTGGGTACACTAGGTACGGTAGCTAATACCTATATGTAAACATTCGACCTAAAAACTAACTAAATGGGTTCCGTGTTTGGTTTGACTTTAAAGCTTACATTCGGGCTCAAATATTAGACGAACTGAACCCTAAAATAACATTTAACCGACTCTAACAAACTCTGTAAATTGAAATAGGTACGTATTAAGTTTTATAGGTCATTGGATACATTTTTGATAATAACCTACTTCAAAATAATTGGTTTTAGAACATTTTAGGTACTTAGTAATTTCTGAGAAAATTGGTTACAGTCGAGAAGTAAAATAAACCAAATTATAACTTGTGACTTGCAATAGGTACATTTGACGTCCACTGCTGGACAAAAGCCGCCAACAAGGATCTCCACAAGGATCGGTCCTGCGTTGGTCACATCCAACGGTTTCCTGCGAATTTCATTAGGTCGTCGGTCCACTTTATTGGAGGCCGCACCACACTAATTGTTGGAGGCAATAAAATTATTCTTTTCTATTCTAAATACAAAAGTAAATATTATATTACCGTCAATGTCCCACTGCAGGGTCTCTCCTCTTTATCCACGATTTTCTATCCTGAACTGCCTCTACCCAGAAATCTATGAAGGTGTCCAGCTCATCCTGCCAGCTTTTCCGTGGTCTATCGCGGCTTTTTGGTGGTAAAAAAATAAGTGATATATAAAATAGGTATTGGTAGAAGGAAGACAGAAGAGAGGGAGACCACGAAGGACTTACATAGATCAAATATAAGAGGGAATAGAAGTTGTGTCGTATCAGGTGCTCAAACATACGGCAGAGAATAGAGAAGAGGGGCGTAGATTGCGCCGACAAGAACGACGCTCCTAAATTTAAGATGATTGGTAATGAAAACGCCGAAAAAAACCTTGCGAAAACAACAAATCAGTTTCAAAACTATCCAAAGTATGTTGCAAACGAGTTAGCAAAAACATCTTTATCTCCTTGCAAATAAGTTGGAAACATTTTCAAACTTGCAGCCAAAGACGCGGCATATCTTTAAAACATTGCAAAACACGACGCGACTCTACAAACGCCTTAAACTGCCTTCATTTGTGACAACGCTCAGTCTCACTTATTTCTTAGACAAACTTTAAATTGCACTTCTACCACTTAAATCCTATTTCGCCTCCCACTCCCTCTTATTAAAACACACCATCTGCTATCTCATTCGTACAATCGTGTCCACGGATAAAGGAATTGACCTAATTTAAAAAGTTTACTCCTGTGGTGTTCTCAGATAGCTTTACGAGTGATTCTGAATATAACAAGGTTCTAACACAATCTGAGATTTGGCGGAAATTCGCGGAACCAAGTTTTTTGTTTGAGAGTTCCGTACTTGGCAGCTTACCACGAGTATTCGTATTACAACTTTTTTCGGTACTTTTCACTTGGATATTGTTTTCCAATACTTAATAATTCTCTAGCGAAAATGGATTTATATGAAGAGTTATTGAATTTGGAGTATAAGGAAGGTAATAAGCCGATAAAGGTCTATTTACACAGATCCGGGACGTGTCCGGGCCGTGGCCTGTCAGGAGGGTAAACAATACGTCATCATGACAACGTGTCCGGCCGTCATGACAACGTGTCCCTCCTGACAGTCCACGGCCCGGACACGGCCCGGGCACGGCCCGGATCTGTGTAGATAAATTTATTACAGTTAATAATATTTTTAATATTACTGTAGTTTTAATCAGAGCATATGCGTGTTTAATTATAAAAATATCGAATAAAATATTATAGACACGATTATGTAGAGTAGTTATTTAGATTTTCATTTTGTTTTGTGTCTTTAAATAGAACGATAAGGATAGAGGCGTTTGCCTAGCAGTAGTGGGATTAATATACTTAGATCCCGTTTCCCGATCTACAGATACAATTTATCTGACAGATAAACATAGGTCTATTTAAAAAAAGAGGTACGTTTCAGACAGGTATAAGATATCTGTCAGATAAATTATATCTGCAGCCCCTTAGTATCTCTAAGATTCTTTTTTTATTTCATCCCTTTTCTTTCTAGTTTATAAAATTATCTGTATAGGTACATAGTTAAAATAAAAAAGAATAGCTGTATAATCTAGTAAACCTAGACGAGAGTACTAACAGAATTGTTCTTTTGTCGTGAAACTCAATTAGTTGAGTTTGTACAAATGAATCACATACTCGTGCTTTTGTCTAGGTTTGAAGTAATGGGATTTGAGACCTAGTTTATTGAGTTTGAGTGAAAACATAATAGATAAAATCTGTAACTGAATTGAGGTGAAGAAAGAAGTGTCCGGGCCGTGGCCCGTCAGGAGGGAAAAGAATACGAATTGTTTACCCTCCAGACGGGCCACGGCCCGGACACGTCCCGGGCACGGCCCGGATCTATGTAGATAGACCTTTAGCCTTAAGACGACTGTACAATGTATAATAGATTTAGAGGCTATTCCATCATCTGCAGATAAAATCAAACTGAAAGATAAACCTATGTCTATTTCATAAAACATGACATTTTAGACAGAGACAGGTATAAAATATCTGTCATATTTTTATCTGTGGATGGTGATACGGGGGCAAATTTTATTAATCAGCCTTTACAGCAAATTGAGGTTAAAGACCCATTTGTAAAAGAAAAAGAAGTGTGTTTGTATCGTAGCAATTGGAGCGAAGTGGGCTCTGCCTACCTCGATGGGAGAGAAACGTAATGGTTATGTATGTAGGTACATATGTATGAAAAAACCATTATATGTGAAATGTGGATTTCTTGTAGCTACTAGTACTGCCAATCGATAAATGAAATCTTAAAAATAGAACTTTAAAAACTACAGCATCCCCTAGAAAACATTTTCCACTAGTGTTTCTAAGTAAGTTTTCTCAAATAAAAGGATGCTATTAACAACGTGCTCACGCGAGATTTGTCCAACGCTCGGATTGTTTCTAGTAGAAAGGTATTTGGCTCAGTATTTCCCAGTACTTACTAGAGTTTTCTAAGCTGGGTCCACGTTACACGTGTCTCGAACGAGCGCGTTCCGAGCGTTTCGCTCGTGCTCGGTTGCTTCCGCCAGTTGTCGGTTTTTTTGACGAACACAAAGGATTTGAGGAGAGTGTTTGTTGTAGGTTCGTCGTACTTCCACGCTTGACACAGCGAACGACGAATCAGGGGTCCAAGTCTGCTAATTTAAAATAGCCTCAGTTGTGTGTTGGCAGAGTGTCACTGGCATTTTTTGACACATTTGGGCCCCTCGCCGGCTCGACTCGTAGTCGTGAACCCAGCTTTAGGTTCTTATTTCCTTTCAATTCCCTTTGCGATACTAATCCGCTATCCATTCTAGTGTACACTAAGTGAATTCTATTGCTGTTGTGGTTTGAATGTGTGGAATGGTTGAATCCTTGGGGGTATTTTTCGTCGTCTGGTATTATTTTAGTTTTAAGATTTTAGGTTTTAGAGTCCTTTTGGAGATTCTTTAATTTGATAATCTTTGTTTTCTTAAACATACATACATATCTGCCACGCCTCTTTCTCATCGACGTAGACAGAGAACACTATCCTTCACTTGCTTTTATCATAACACACTTCTTTCGTTTCATCCACATTGATCAGTCACCTCATACATGCACGTCGGTCGGTTTACGGTACCTACTTCTAACTTGGTCTGGTCCTTTTTCTCAATCAGCAAATTGTCTAGTAGTTTATTCAAGACTAAACAAGTATATCCTAATAAATCAGTTTTAATATTTCATCGTATCATGTGTGAAGTAAAACCTCTTTTAATCGTAACTTTTGAATCTCGAGAGCTTCAAGATTATTTCAGTTGGTAAAAGAAAGTACGCTGGATATGATGACTATGAAAATAAGTTAAACACTTATCATTTTAGGACAAGTGTTTATTTTTATCGTTATAAAATGTCAATGTTTGTGTCGATGGTCAGACAGACGGATGGATGGATGGTTGTTACTCTTTCATGCAAAAACTACTAAATGAATATATTGTTGATGTTTAGCAGTATTGTAGCTTATGTATCAGATTAACTCTTAAGCTGTATTATTTTGGGATATCGTGATTTTTTTCCATAATAAGACGATAAAGACGTACGAAATCGCGGGCAGCCTCTGGTAATCTAAAAAACTAAAAAGTAATCTAAAAAACTATACGACATTTCTTTGAAATAAGTCTGTAAGTACATCTTTATTGAAAAGATCCTGTAGTCAATCATACTAGAATAGAATAGAAAAAGCTTTATTCGGTATCACATAAGGTACAATATTTTAAATATTTTAAAACACTAGGCAAATTACATAGATACCGGAAAGGTTATCCAGCTCAGCATACTGCTGTGACTCAAGGTCACAACTACTGATTTTCAGCTGGACCCTAAAAATATACTACTAATTATACAAAAAAAAAAGAAAAAAAAATGGACTTAATAAACACTAGGAGTACTTATTAAGGGCTAAAACATAAATTCACGACACGACGTGACACGAAACGACGCGAAGCGACACGACGCGACGAGACACGACGCGACACGACACGACGTCGTACGACGTCGCATCGTGAAAATCCACGTTGTGTCGTGTCGTGAATTTATATTTTGGCCCTAAGTTCATTTTTTTAATACCAAATGCTCAATCGGAACTTATCTCCCCAGTACCGTGTACCACCGTTCCCGACACCTCATCCCATCATAACTCGACTTTTACACTAACTTTATATTACTTTCTCTAACTCCAGATGTTTGTGTGTTTATAGGTAAATAAGTTTGGGACATCGCACTATTTACATTCGGGTTTTTTGTTAGTTTTGGTATGTTTTGTTTGGATCAGTTTGAAATAGTTATTGTAATGTAACGTTCTTTTATGTAAGGGCTCGTTACAACATTTACAGATAAAATGGCATCCAACATAATATTTGTATGGAGCCTGGTATATTAAAATTTTCGTTATCAATTACCACTACATATTCGAGCTATAGATAAATAGAACTTTGAAAATGTTCGCATGTAACAATTTTTAAAGTTCTATATCTCCAAAAGTATATCACTTTCGACATTTGTCCAAAATACTATCGTTTTATAATATTTTTCTCTATCGAATGACGTTAGTTTCATTAGTGGCCGCCAACTTTTTTTTCTCCATACTAGCTCGAATAGGGGATGTATAGTGTAATTGATACCGAAAATTTTTACTGTACCAATTAGGTTGGATGCTCTTTTACTGGCAAATAAACCTATACCCATTCTATTTTATAAAACACGACGTTTTAGATAGATACAGGTTATAAAATATCTATCAGATACATTTTATCTGTTTTTAGTGAAACGGGCCCTAGACTTGCAATTTTATTTGTAATGCGTTTTTCTTTTGTTTCGATGTTTTTATGGATTCTCTTTTTGTGTTACCAAGATATTAAAGAAAGTTTCGATATCAAAGGAAAACCTACCCAATACATAAATTTTAATTTTCGTTATACCACCAAAGTTTATGAATAAAATTAAATAGAAAACTGCGGAGTATGCGTGCTCTTATTAACAGGGTTTCAAAATAATAAGCAGGATGACAAAAAAATTTTTTTTAGTCCATCACATAAGTTTAATTTGAAATATTCGACACGTATTTATTCTTTTTTATCTTAAACTAAAAATGACAAAGATACACTGGGTTAAAGTTGCTCGTGACGTCACGCCTCAGTAATATTTTTACGTAGGAGTGACGTCAATGCCCCCCACTCCGTAACTTTGATGCTCTGTATCTTTGTATTTATTTATGTGTATTTGATCAGGTAACAAATGATTTTCAAATATATTTTAATTATTTATTTATTATTTTTTGAATTGTCGAATACAGTTATCATCGCTATTGTTCTGAATAAGGTCACAGATTATAAACGTTCTTAAAATAAGAACAACTCACAGTACAAACAAAATTTTAATAAATTAGGTAAAATAAAAACCCAGACAGATTAATATTAAAAATACATAAAATTCCAATCTAGGATTAAAATAAACATTATCCTATGATGCCGATATCAGATAAAAACTAATTGAATCTTTAAGACCTAATAAAGTTAATCTTTTTGATAAAACCTAGACTAAATTAATCTTGAAGTTAAGCAATGTTTTGTGAGGACTGGGACAGGATGGGTGTGCAGGTTCTTCTTCTTGTAATGTGTGTTGGTTTGGTGGCTGGTGGTAAACATGATATTTATGCTGGGTAAGTTATATTAGTAAAAGAAAATATAGCAACAGAGTCATACATAATAAGGTTCAAAATTGTCTGTCCTGTTCCAGATGATTAAGGACATTGGAGCATCTAATCCTCAAAATGTTTATGCAGGCCAAAACTACATCGGGCACAGATTATGCGGATATAAATAGTTCAGAAATTAGCATCCAATATCCTTAACTTTCAAGAACAGGAGAGACCTTTTTTGTTTTCTATGTCTGTATGACCCAAAAAGACGTCATAAGTTTGAATAAAATACGTCATGCAAAGGTTTTTTTTTAAACTATAGTTTCCATTAACAGGCGAGGTCAAACAATCTTTTGCTTCTAATCATAATTTTATACAGCACATGTCATAATGTATTGCGTACGTTGCGTACGTGGGGCCTGTCTGTCTCTACCTTAAAATTTTGATAAGAATACATAATCTCACTAAGTCAACCTTAGTAGGTTTACCTCAGAAGGTTTACCTCAGAAGGTTTACCTCAGAAGGTTTACCTCAGCAGGTTTACCTCAGCAGGTTAACCTCAGCAGGTTTACCTCAGCAGGTTTACCTCAGCAGGTTTACCTCAGCAGGTTTACCTCAGCAGGTTTACCTCAGCAGGTTTACCTCAGCAGGTTTACCTCAGCAGGTTTACCTCAGCAGGTTTACCTCAGCAGGTTTACCTCAGCAGGTTTACCTCAGCAGGTTTACCTCAGCAGGTTTACCTCAGCAGGTTTACCTCAGCAGGTTTACCTCAGCAGGTTTACCTCAGCAGGTTTACCTCAGCAGGTTTACCTCAGCAGGTTTACCTCAGCAGGTTTACCTCAGCAGGTTTACCTCAGCAGGTTTACCTCAGCAGGTTTACCTCAGCAGGTTTACCTCAGCAGGTTTACCTCAGCAGGTTTACCTCAGCAGGTTTACCTCAGCAGGTTTACCTCAGCAGGTTTACCTCAGCAGGTTTACCTCAGCAGGTTTACCTCAGCAGGTTTACCTCAGCAGGTTTACCTCAGCAGGTTTACCTCAGCAGGTTTACCTCAGCAGGTTTACCTCAGCAGGTTTACCTCAGCAGGTTTACCTCAGCAGGTTTACCTCAGCAGGTTTACCTCAGCAGGTTTACCTCAGCAGGTTTACCTCAGCAGGTTTACCTCAGTAGGTTTACCTTAGTAAACCTTAGTAGTCACCATTATAAGAAGATAGTTCTTCTTGCAATGGTGCCTATTCTCCATCTCCATTCTTTCCAAATAATATGTTACGAGGATAATGCTGTTATCCTCCTGTGATACTTTCCTTCATTCTTTTACCAAGAGCCCTATTTTTCCAACCTGAAATCAATTGCATCCCTGATCACACTAAAACATTAACCCTATTCCAGCCACCAAGTCTACTCCATAAACCTAAAGAGCCAACAAGACCTTGAACTTCTTCATGAACTGGAGTCTACCTTGGACCTGGACGTCTGGCAGCATGGTTCTCCAGGAGTAAGAGATGCTCATGTGATGGTGGCTCCTGATCATATTGGCAATTTTGTTCTGGAACTTGATAGTTATGGAGTCGAGTATTGTGTTAAGCTTAGTGATGTGCCGAGGTATGGAATTTATGTTAATTTATCTATACATATACATACGATTTGTTCTTAACGTTTTTATAGTTCCATAAAAGGATCTAAGATATCAGGTTTGAGTGAAAATCAAACTCCAAAAATATTTTATTCAAAATTGGTTACACCTTACATTTTTTGTCATCTTTTTTCCTCTGGCCATTGACTACTGACTAATCATTCCACTGACCTTTGATGATGATATAATTTGTTAAGGAATTTGAAATAATGATAATATATTATTTAGTTTTCGTTGTATTTTCTAATCTAACTCCACAAATACATCAGAATCATAACTTAATGTTTCTTCACATGCAGAGCGTTTGAAGAATTTGACCAAAGACTGACAGCACATCGTAGCAAAATGACAAGGAACGCAGCTGTGCCATATGACGATTACCCCAGTTATGATCAAGTAAGTTAACGCAAGATCAGTCGTTATGCCGATCCTTGCGGGAGGCTTTTGTCCTATAGTGGATGTCCATAAGCTGACATAACAACAACAAGTTAACTTACATAACATTATAGTCGTAATTTATCGTGTAGCGAGGGATAGTCAGCTGTCAAATAGACCGGCGACCTAGTGAAGACTCCTGGGTCTCATTGGATGCAGGTGACAATAAACCGGTCGCTTTAGGGAACTATAGGAACGGCCTATGCTCAGCAGTGGATAGTTATAGGCTGAGATGATGATCAGGATGATAAGGTTTGATAACCGACAGCTAACAATCTGGTGGATATTTCTATCTTAAGCAACACTGCATTTCCTTCTTTATCCACCAGCCTTTCAAATCCTATAAATCTTACCCTCCAATTGACTAAAATTGTCTTGAAATGTCATAGCTAAATATCTTCGTCATTCTAAGTGCTATTGATTTAATACAAAGTCTTTGTACCAGGTGGATGAATACATAGAAAGAATCGCCGCGCAGTATCCGGATTTGGTCACTTTGGTCAATGTTGGACAAAGTTATGAAGGACGAGACATCAAGTATTTGAAGGTACGATCGGTAAAGAAAATATGGTGTAAAAAGTAAATAGTATTATTAGTATAATAGTAAAAAGAAAAAAAGGAAAAATTACTCACAGAAAAAGAAGGATTGAAGTCCTGCAAACTGAAGTCACTCAACGTTGAAATGAGAAGCATTACCTGTAAATAAGTAAAATAAGAATTACGTAAATCGTACATTTGGAATAGGTACTTTAGAAAATTATACATTTGTACGATAGTATCAATTGATTATTGTAACATTCATTTCTAAGTGAAAGTTCTTTCTAAATTATAACGTAACGCAATCATTGTCATACAATAATATTTTAATATTCTTTTTGCTACGTGGATAATTTTGTTCTTATTTCTTTTTAAACCCTCCCAGATTTCAACAACAAACTTCACGGACACTTCTAAGCCCATCTACTTCATGGATGCTATGATCCACGCTCGAGAATGGGTCACTACTCCAGTGACGCTGTATGCCATCCATCGGCTGGTGGAAGACCTGAGGAGTGAGGATCGAGATCTGCTGGAAGACACTGACTGGATCATCTTGCCGCTTGTCAACCCCGATGGCTACGAGTATAGTAGGACTGATGTAAGTGGGATATTTCTTTCAAAGTCAAAGTCAAAAATATATTTATTTCATAGGCACAAAAAATGCTCTTGAAACCGTTACATTATTATATAGGTAATTTTTTTAAAGCTAGCGCTAGATTCGTAACGTGCAGTTTCCCCCAGAGAAGAACCTAGCAAGAAACTCTGTTTCACTTTTGTCTAGTCATCATCATGACGCCTACAACGTGTCCAGCGACGGTGACTCTAGGAAATTTTAAATGTGGGATTGTTGTAAGTGTGGATGGTGGGCTCTGATTTAGCTTGCAAAGCCGAACTTGGTCTTAGGTGCGTCCAGATAGAGCGAATTGGCTCGCGCGGCAGCCTCAACGTTTTGCCTCGCGAGCGGCGCGCGCGAGCCAAAACGTTGAGGCAACCAAACACTGAGGCAATGCTCGCGAGGCAGACCGAGCCATCAGAATTCCTTGCGCATTCAAAATGGACAGCTACATTTCGAGTGCAACAATGATTTTGCTTGCTTATTCAGTAAGAAAAAAAAGATATTAATGCAAATGAAAAGACCAAGATACGACTTTATGGAATGATATTGTGTTTGATAACTAATAATTTCACACGTTTGTTAGTGACTGAATTTCATCATTTGTGCTCGTCGCTGGTGGAAAAGGTTATGAAGCCTAACACTAATTTTAGGGATGCAATATGTGTTATGCCTCTAGTACACTATTGCCCAGCGCTGGGCCAGCGCTGGTCATCAGCGATGGTCACCAACGTGGTTGAACGCTAGTACACTATGGCCCAGCGCACTTAGTATTTGTAGATAAAATTCTAGAAGGCATCCGTGTTTGTTCTAAAGGCCAATTATATACCAACCTATTATATATGCACATTTACTAACTATGCTGAACGATCTCCGGGCAATCACAACAACCCAAAAGCAACCAATTCTTTCTTAAGTCGTGTTATACTACCTATCCAAAGGTTTTCTTTATATTCCTTTTACCAAGAGCAAAAAACTCTTCCCTTGACAAACATGGAAGTGATGATGCTGGTGGAATATATTTAAGCTTATCCAGTGCTATTCGTTTCTAAATAGAAAAAAAGCAAAGCCACCAATGCCACCAACAATCAACTCTAAGAAGCAACTTACATAAAACTTACAGCAAGCTTTAATTGTAATATTATTTTGAAAATAAATAGATATTATGAAAAATAAACAAGTTCAATTATATTTAAATCATCATTATGTTCTATTTACCTCATCAAGAAGTTTTGTTATGTATTTTAATTGAACAGTTATTATTAATAAGATATTATGTAAGTTTTCAAAGATTTATTATGACAAGATTGTTTATAAATACCTACGAAGTCGTAGGCAGCCTCTAGTATATTATAAATGTTATTGAATGTGCCGATGAATGTATGTAAGTAAAGATTTTTGTAAATCCTTCATAGAAAAACTACTGCTACTGTGGACAGACACAAAATCATAACAAAAAAATATTTTATTTCAAAATTGGCACAATATTTTTGTACACTTTTTGAATGTTGTTTTTTAAACTAAAACTGTGTGATGGGTGCACGATAACGCTGTGTGATGCCGAGCTCTTATAGTATCGATAAGTCGGTGCGGATCTCCGTCCTTGCTATACCCAGCATCTTTCTCTAGCACCACATTTCCAGAGCATCTATCTTTCCTTTTTCCTATTCGGGCACTGTCCACATCTTTGTCGCATAAAGAAACATAATAAACACTAGCATTTTACGAGCCCGACTTTGGTGGCTTTGATTATATGTCGATTCCTCAATACTTTCTTCCTCTCCATTACAGACCGAGACATCAGCATACGTCGTTTTACTTCACGTAGCCGCCGTTATTTGGGATATATAGTACCAAGATATACATAGTTGTTAACCACATCGCAGTTTGAAATCTGCGTCACTTTGGGCGAGCTGTTGTTGACACGGTCCACGATCATCATCTTGCTTTTAGATCGATTTATCTCTACGCACTGAGGATATTCCTCCTTCATAGAGCTTTCTAAGCCGGTGTACAAGGTGTTGTGGTGAGCTCTCATCCAGTTACGAACGCATTGGAAAAATCAACAAAGCATAATTATGTATGTCGGCTTGTTGAACTCTCTGGTCTTCTCAATAATTTAGCGAACAATAAGAATTTGTTCACGGATGCCTTCTAGATATTTCACATGTAGATATTTCACACCAAAATATATAAATTCAATATAAATTAAACTGAATATGTGAGTCGTGACAGCCAGCCGTTGTCAAAATGCGGGGAGATGACAAGAAAAAGACTAGATTTACTTTTTTGAAAATATAGGGACGCGTCAACTATCATAATTTTTTTATCGACGGTAATCTATTCGCCGTCGATAAATAACACATAAAGGTAAAATTTCAGGTAGGATATAAGGACTAAAAATTCTAAGACAGATAAATATTTCTGTCTCCAGTAGGGCAAAACCAGAGATAGATAGATTATAGAGAACGGGTGTTAATTCTGAGATCTGGTTGATGGATGGGTTTCGACGGAAGAACAGATTTTAGCTCTCTATGAGTTCGACAATAAGTTGAGTCGACACCCCCTCCCTGTGTGTCTTAATGCACACTATTATATAATATTATTAGCTGATACTTGTACCAATGTTTTGTGATTTTTTTTTGTTTGTAAATTAAAATGTAAATTTGTACTCAATAAGATTTATTCTTTTTTGTTCTACTTAAGCAATGTAAATTAAAATATAAAAACCCTGCCAAAAATATTTTTTCACTATCGATTAAAAAATGGTATGCCATTGCACAACACTATATTCATATTGTTATGTTGCCAGCAATGACAAAGCAAAACGATCTCTCTCTTTCTTAATTGGTACTGACATACTTCTTAGAACGTAGTGATTATAATTATGCTCTTTGGTCAGAATTTGTCAGGCATATTCCTCGATGTCTGCCTAAGAATAGACAATCTAGACAATTAAGGTACAGTGGGCCAACAAGGCCCACCTAGTTGCAAATTGAAATAAAATCTTTAATTTACCTCAGCTAGCTTAGCATGGCACTCCGTGACAAGACGTTGTCATGCGTTTGTCACGCTTACATCTCTGTCTATAGTATTAAATGTGATAAGGACAGCATGCGTGAGATAATTGTCGCGGCACGCCGTGCTAAGCCCCTAGGAAATTTGAGAATCCATATTTTATTACCTACTATTTTGAGTAAATATATTAGTATTCAAGCCAGAATTAAATATGTAATGACATTGATTTTAAAGTTAAGTCTTTCATACATTGGGGCTTATTACACATATTTGGTATATAAGGTACCTCTATTGCGTGTTGCAAGGCCTTGTAAAAAATATCAGAATGTAAAAATATTTTTTCTTTGATTTACTTTTATATTAAGATGAGTTATTGATATAGGTCGGCTCCTGCGTTCCTAGTGGTCCATTTTACGAGTGCCAGGAAGTCAGTGCGGATTGAACATATTTTAATTGTTTTTTTTAGCTTGGGCGGCCTTGCAAAACGGCGGGCCTTATTCGCCCAATGTGCCTTAATACTAATCCTATTAATATTATAAATGTCAATGTTTGTGCCGATGGATGGATGTTTGTTACTTCATCACGTAAAAACCTCTGAACAGATTTGGATGAAACTTGGCGATATTGTAGCTTATGCATCAGATTAATACGTAGGCTATATTATTATTAGCTTTAGCTTGGGCGGCTTTGCAAAACGGTGGGCCTTAATCGCTCACTGTACCTTACTTTCATCTGCGATGTCTGTGGTCGTGACGTTAGAATTTAGAAACTTTTGCAGCAATCTCCTTGATGCAATCCACGACGTCGTGTCGCGTCGCATCGTGTCACGTCGTGTCGCGTCGCGTCGTGTCGCGTCGCGTCTCGTCGTGTCACGTCGCGTCGTGTCGCGTCGCGTCATGTCGCGTCGCGTCGTGTCGCGTCGCGTCGTGTCGCGTCGCGTCGTGTCGCGTCGCGTCGTGTCGCGTCGCGTTGTGTCGTGAATTTATGTTTTAGCACACACATTTTCTATGCTTTTTAAAACACATTTGAACATAATAATATTGTTCCAACCTGTCAGGCATATTTCGTAACTAAGATGGACTATGATTTCGTTTTTAAAATTTTATTGTTAGAAAATATGAGATATTGTTACAGAAAAATAATTAAAGACGAATTTTATTGCATTTTACTTTTATATACTATTTTATGGAAGTTACTTCAAAATAATTTAATAAAGTTTGGCTCTATGATTTTTGATCCTTGCTTGTCCTGAATGGATGAATATATAAAAGAAGTATGTACCTACTTATGTAAATGAATAAACTTTGCTCAAACGTTGATCAAGTACTCAAAGTATCAAGCGACACGATGTGTCCAAACGCACTCGCGAACACGACAGCACCGTCCACACTGCCCGAACAGCGCATGCTGAGGCACCCTGAGCGCGTCCATTCCCGGCTCGACCCTAAGCGCCGCTCGGCCGAGCCATCATGCGCCCGAATGGCTCTGAACATGTCCACACTGACCGAGCATTTGCCTCGCGAGGCAGCCGCGCATGCGCGTGTGGTTGCGAAGACCGTGCCAGAACCCACGGTTCGACCCCGAGCGCCGTGCGGCCGAGCCATTATGCGCCCGAATGCCTCGAAGCACGTCCACACTGACCGAGCATTTGCCTCGCGAGGTAGCCGCGCATGCGCGTTCGCGTGCCGGACTCATCTGACAGCGCACGCCTCAGCCCTGAGCACCGTTCGGGCGCATGATGGCTCGGCCGCTCGGCCATTTGCCTCGGCCGCTCGGCCATTTGGGTGAACATTCGTACGCCCGAACGGCCCTGAACACGTCCACACTGACCGAGCATCTGGCTCGCGAGGCTGCCGCGCGAGCCAATTCGCTCTATCTGGACGCACCTATGCGATCACAGGGGGTTCAATACAGCTGACTAGAGGTGTTATATGTATAGGAGTAGGAGGGTTTCGGCTTGGTTTTTGTAATCGGCGTTTAGCGTCAAGATCGTCACGACGCATTTCTTCAAAGCGATTCCCTTTAGTATCGTATGACGCCAGTCTAATCTTACGAGCATGTTCCTCCCATACATATAGTATACAAAACACAAATAGCACATATAGTGTACAAAACTTGCTCAGGTTTGTGAATAGGAAACAGGAACAGAACTATGAATATGTCACGTAACTGATTCAACAAACTTGGCAGCAATATTGCAAAACTTTATATTATGTAGACGAAGAAAATGTAGTTGATGTTAACCTTAGAAAGTATGTGTAATAGGTACATACATTTCCTTATTAAAAGTAATAACGGCGCGTATACACGATAAGAAAATTTTCGTGTTTGCAGCAGACAAGACAAAATCTTCGTCTATTCGTCAAGAATTTTGTCTGTTCTACACGCGAAAAACCACTGTTCCTCAACAACGTCCGCCGCGTCGTGTCTTGCGCAGACAAGATCTTTTTCGTGCACCGCTGAGGGCACTGTACACAGTTTTTATAACACGAATTCTAGCGTAGGCCCGGCGTATTTTTTAATTGTGTACACACGCCGTGAGGGCGCTGTAGAATTGATATTTATTAAATTAAAGTTTGTAAAATCCAGTGTCAACTCAATAGTATGCAAATACAAGACTCGTGTAAAATTACAAAACAAAATCGACTTTTGGAAATTCTCCGTAATGGCATCTGTTTGACATTATTTTGTTGTTCAAAAACAACTCGTTCTAAGTCGAACAGATGTTGGAACTTATTTCCTTTCAATTGCGAAATTGTTCAAGAAAATTGGCGGAGAATTCCTAAATAAGGCTTATTCATAATCATTGAAATGTCAACGTGAAACTTCGATCCTAGAAAAGAAATGAATTATTCTCAGTCATCTAACTTTTTTCTCTTTAAAATTGTTGTTCAATTTAATCCTCTGTGTATTGCTTCAAAAACGCTTTGTTTATTTCGAGAAAAAAGGTTAATAGAACCTACCTCATTAAAAATAGTCTAGACATTAAAAATGCAGGTAGGTTCTATTTTTAGAGATGTCCTAAATTAATATTCAAATATTTAAGTAAATACAAGAGTGATTACTTTATCCAACTTCTATTTTTCACTTCGTCTTACTTGTGTACTTGTTTTAATTCATTTCAGTCATGAATATACATATTTGAAGCTACTATTTTAAATCAATGTGCCGAAGTACTAATTTTACTAAGGCTGATCTGATGAAGATATTATGCATACCCATAGTATTAACTAACACTTTCTCTTGATACTCCATTTTATACATCTTTTTGTATTATTTTGTGTCCCTAAACAATAAAAACTAATCCAAATTGTAGATACTACAAACTGCTCATAGTCATAATGCCTATCCTAGGAGCGTCTCTGGCGCCGCACCCGCTCCTATAACGCCTCAGCGAGCACATCCTGCTGGGGCGTCGACGCCAACAGGAACTTCGACATCCTCTTCAACACTCTTGGAGTTTCCGCTAACCCTTGCTCCAACACCTACCCTGGTACGCACGCCTTCTCCGAACCAGAGACTGGGTACGTCAGAGACATGCTGTTTGAGTACTTCGATCGGATTCAGGTCTATATCAATATTCATAGTTATGGTGAGTTGTGTTTTTTGTAAACTTTTTTAGTCTGAGAACATTGTTCAGAAAAAACTCTTTAAACTACATTCGACTTTGAAGAAAAGGCATTTTAAATTACATTAAATACTGTTGCTGACAAATATAATGAAAATGGCTGGCTGTAAATCAAACTAATTAAAGAGCTGTTTTAATTTGAGTTAAATTACAGTTTAGATGCATAAGAATAGTCCACTGCAAAAAACAATTTTGTTATAAACCTATTTCCATTCGTATTCAAATATGAAAATCAAATTTGCGCTCAGTTAGAAACAATTATGGTATCATGTACGCAACGTCCGCAACGCAAGAAATATTATAATAAGAAGCATATTTTTGTCACATGCTATTCTACGTGTGCGTGTGACAAGTCGTATTAAAGGTCAAAAAACACGCCGGATGCGTATGCGTAGACGTATGCGTACCACTGAGTTGTAATGTATAGAACTGTCACCGTTTGCGTCTACGTCTACGTTACACAAGATACGTCTACGCATACGCAACGCATACGCATCCGGTGTGTTTTGGCCTTAAATGTAATAATAATGCATGTAATCATAATATGAAATCAGTCTGTCTCTACCTTAACTTTCCCCTATTCCCCATCATCTCAGGCAACTGGATCCTGTTCGGCTTCGGCGACACTTCGAACCCCAGCAACGTGATGCAGGTCCACCACGTGGGGGCAGTCATGGGAGCTGCCATCGACGCCGTTAAACTGCCTGAAGCTGCCTACTACACTGTTGGAAATAGTGCTCTTTTGTTATATCCTACGTCTGGATCTGCGCAGGATTATGCTCAAGTGAGTATTAAAGCAGATATTTTTATACCTTATGCTATCTACACACCAAAGCCGCCGGCACGCCGCCGGGCTAGATCGGCGGCTTTACGTCATACGAATGGCAGCTGTCAAAAAAGCCGGCGGATTTGGTGTGTAGATACCATTAGGTGGACCAACGGTAAAAGTCGCGGGAAGCCGTTAGATGCGGGCAGCCTAGGACTGGTCTTTGTAGAGATCCTTGGGAGGCTTTTGTGCAGCAGTGGACGGCTATAAGCTGACTTCATGACCCGTACGATTAGCAAGGTAAAGTTCTAAGGGACCACGCGCTACCTTTAATAGGCTGGAAACTTAATAACATTATGAAATGGATGGTATTAAGAAATTTTTTAATTTGTATTTTAGAATAACTTTGTTTTGATTTGTATTTCTCGCTATTTCCTACCCTAAGGTTGCCTAGAAGATATTGCTACCTAGCAATAAGGCCGTCTGTTGCTTCTTATATTCTTGTTTGTGTCTGTACCTTATATTTATATATGTGCAATAAAGAATATTTGTATTGTATTGTATAACATTGATATTCAATATGTTTAAATTCTTGACGATTTTATTAGAGCAATAGGGTTGTAATGATAAGTTATCGATAGAGTTCTATTGCCTAAGATTATGAATGGATTATTTATGGTTTATATCTTTATGAAGTGTAGTTATTCTTAAGCCGACTGATAAAATTATGTTAATATGTATGAAGTTGAATATTTAACATAATTTAGTAAATCCTACTAACATTATAATAGTCAATGTTGGTGTAGATAAGATAGATAGAAGTAAATCATTTATTCCCAGTTCAATTTCAGTAAAAAAATTAAAATAAACAAACAAAAACATCAAACAAAAAGAAAATAAAATAGCACCTAAAAAAACAAAAATTATTAAAAAACAATAATACAAGAAACAAGGAAAATACACGAAAGAGATAGAACTGTGAAAAGGACTCCACTCAGCATTATGTCATGTCACTAAAGAATGACATGACGCTGATTTTCAGTGGAGCAAGGAAGAGGAAGAATGAAAAGTTATATAAACTAAAGGCATTCATTGGCGAGGCAAAGATTCTAACTAGCGCCTCTAGTGTCAAAATTGTGAAGCTATCTAAGAACGACACTTTGACAGTTTTCGTTACAATTAACGTCAGGGAAAAACATAAATATTAAATACAAATCTGACATTGAAGTTACAAATAAACAAACAAATTGTCGTTATTAGACAGTTTCAAAATTTCGCCGCTAGAGGCGTGCGGATAATCTTTGCATCGCCAATATATCAAATAAATAAAATAAAAACTCAGAACATACATAGTATAACGTAACAGAATTTAATAAATACATAGAAGTGAGGATGTCGTTACTCTTACACAAAAACTACTGAACAGATTTTAATGAGACTTTACAATATTGTATTTTGCACATCAGAATAACACTTGGGCTGTATTTTTTGAGGTATGACATAATTTTTCCAAGCTATGACGAAGGCAGCCTACAGGCTAGAAATAGAGTTCTCTAATACTCTCCATACATCTGTTATCTCCCTCGCAGAGTATCGGCATCCCGTTCTCTTACACCCTGGAACTGCCGGAGTTCGGTGGCTATGACTTCCGCGTGCCCCCAGAGTATATCCCTCAGATCAATGAGGAGACGTGGCGCGGCATCGGCAGTCAGGCCAGGATCGCCGCCTTGCATTACAAGCTGAGGGTTGGACTGTAAATATTCGATATTTGAATGTGGTTGATATATTTGTGATCGTCTTTTGTTTTTTGTAATAAATGATGAGTTTTTTTTAAGGTTTTGTTGTTTTATTTTTGGAATTATGCTGTGATCATCAAGACACTGTTACAATTTGTTTTGTGTGCCGTTTTACTTGGTCTAAAGTTTTTTTTATTATTATTTAAAACTGAAAAGTAAAATGGCTAAATTGTGTTCTGTCTTTCGAATAATTAAGTACTTAACAAACCGATTCATTGTCTTTTATCATTACTTTTAAATTAGTTTTTGTTACCTATATCATGTTATGAGTAAAATGTCAAGATGTATGTAAACATAGATAATTTTCATTTCAATCCTAGAAATATTCAACAAAATAATTGAAAACATTTTCAAGTACCTAATTACAAAATTGCTAGCTCATAACTGCACAATGGAATACAAAATTGTCATAGTACAGACATATCAATGAAAATTCCAGGAATGGTACTAATAATATCAACAAAATCCACTCTTATTTCAATAACAATAAGGTTTATTCAAAAAACTGCGCCTACGCTTGTGTAAGACAAAATGACACGTGCGCGCGACGTTGCCGTTCTATGCATCTTTGATGACGTTTAAGATGCCTGACCAAATTAAGAAGATACCTTGCAAAGAAGACGTAGTATGACTCCGAGGGTCTCAAATAATCGGTGGTTATTGTACCTGTATTTTAAATGAGTGCACTGATGGCAGCATGGTGTTTTGGAATGACCAGATTATGTAGAGCCGTTACGTGACGTTGATTTTATGAGATAACAGTTCCAGTTTAAATTGCTCATTATGTAAAGGTAAGTACTTAATCGGAATTTTTAATCTACCTTTTTATTTTTGATCTAAATGCAAAATAGGTTCTTTGTACTAAATGCGCCATAAAAATCTCAATTTCAAAGAAATCTCAGTTTTACTTAATATTTTATTATAATAAGATAGTAGATACACAGAAACAGAGAAGATATAAGTCAAAAAGTCTATTATGTCAAAGTTCTTTCCAAAATGGCGTCGAATCTCACCTGTCCGACGTTGCCAGATCGAATCACCTGCTCTCTCATTGCCTCTTGATAGGCAATCTCTATCCATTCAATATTTGCACTCATCGTGGCGTGTTTTTACTTGTTTATGTTTTTTTTTACCTGTTACGCTGTAGTCGTGTTTTGTTTTTAGTGTTTGTTGTGATTGTTATAACAACATGTTCTTCTCGTATCAGTTTATAGCGACGTTTGGCGTTTCGGCTGTAAGTATTTTTTTAAATTGATTTTTTAGGTTATCTTTTACCTTTTCTGTCAACTTTTGTGTTACTATGTTGCCCTTAAAGGCTTGTTTCTTGGGAGAAATTGTTACGAAAGTCCAAAATAGTTCAATTGACGTAGAAATATAGTCTTCATAAGTAACTCTATAGAGTTCAATATCTAGTTGACCTACAGTTCAATGGTACAGTCATTGCAAAGAAAGTGAAGTATTTAGTGAATGACATTGTTAAAGGAAACAATACCTAAATATAAGTAAATTAAAGCTTTAGTAATGTCACACTCTTTTGTCTTTAAAAAAATATAGTGATGCTAATATAGGACTATCTTTTTCAATTTAATTCTAATGCTATCTACACACCAAAGCCGCTGGCATGCCGCCGCCACCGGGCTAGGCCGGCGGCTTTACGTCATACGAATGGCAGCTGTCAAAAAAGCCGGCGGCTTTGGTGTGTAGATGCCATAATGTTCAATATTTAAACATCATTTAACTAACAAATGACATTGACATTTTAAAATATTTAAATCGAGCTCTTAAAACATGAGAGTGTTTATTAATATAATGTTTGACTTCTTATTGTTATAACATCTAAAACAAAAGAACTAGGTACAAACGAGTACACCAATCACAAGTTTCCACTCGTAAAATACCATACATTCTCGTCCCACGAACTCCCCATTAAACCCAAAACACTCGAATCCAAGGTATTAAGGGAATCAGTTGTCCTCACATGACACCCGACAAATTATGGAAGCAGGCGGCAAACAGGGCCGGTTTATACAACAGACATACTCCCAGATTCGGTCGGAATACTAATATGCAGCCGGCTAAGTAAATACGTGAGGGGTACTAATATTCTGCTTACTACCTGTAGGTATGCTACAATAAGTTGTTTAGTTTACGTGTCTTGATATTCTAGTCTAAGTCTAGAATCTAGGTTGTTGAAAATGTTTCCCCGTTATTACAAAACGGGTTTTAAATATAGTTTCTGGACTAATGTAATTTTATGACGTTTTTTCTATAGCCGAAACGTCATTCTCAGATAGTCAGTCAGTCATATAAGCGTAAGCAAAATTACGATATAAGTAAGTACAGCTTAACTACTGCAATTTCGAAAGCTGATGATTTAGTCCATAGAAGTTTTTTAAGTCTAACACTTAACCTTATTTTAGTTATTTCGATGGTATTGACGAGTTAAGAGCAATCTGACTGGTTTTGACAGTGAAACTATCAGCCAGTTGTAAAATACATAGTTCATTAAAACTAGCTCTTCCTTAGCGTCTTAGCTTACATTGGGTATCGTCAAAAAACAGTAAAAAATATGTTCTAACTAACGGACGACACTATGTTATAATTATAACGCATCAACCACCTTAAATAACAATTCTGCAACGATAAATGTTATGACCGAGAGCATTTTTGATACAATAAAGATTTTTTTAATGAAAATGCTAAAATGTACTAAAGCCTTTGACTGAAGACTGTACCAAGCTACTTTAGAATATTATGTAGTTATGATACTTTATGACTCCATCGTGAACACCGTAAGATAAATATACTGTGGCAAACAGACACGTTTTCTGTGTTTAGATTGTAAATTATGCTCCATTTCTCTATTCCACATTGCGAAGGGATGTCTAAGGCCCAGAACACACGAACACACGATAAAACGCAACTGTAACTACTAGTTACCTTTGAGTTGCATCGAAGTTTCTGTTATAAACTCCTTTAAAACATCGCACACGACGCAACTAGTTTCAAACGTTTCACATTACATAGTTGCATCGTGTGTGGTTTTCTAAAGGAGCCTGTAGCAGAAACTTAGATGCAACTCAAAAGTTACTAGCAGTTGCAGTTGCGTTTCTCCGTGTGTTCTGGGTCTAAGGGAAGCTTCTTAAGGAAACTGTAAAAAGTTGATGGTAACTTTGCAAAATTTCGTAATGTAGGTTATTGTTTATGCTTTTTTACCCGACTACGACAAAGGAAAAGGAAGGGTAATGTTTTTAGGAAATATTATGATCTGGTATTGTACCAGCAGTGTATCTTTAATTTTCGTGTCTAAAATAGAATGCTTCGAAAAAAAGTCAAGTAATTAGTAAAACAACTAAAGATACAACTTTAAAAGTAAGAAGCATAGAGTTGTAAATGGTAAAGTTGCAACTATTTAGTTGAGACTACCTCTAATAATAAATAAATAAATATTAAAATAAATAAATATTTACTTACTTACTTAATAAGGTTGTTTTGAGTTTCGAGAGTAGTTTTCTAGTAAATAGGTGTTTATATAGTGTCTACGACATTAATTATTTATGTGTCTTAAATTGGGCAATACTGATTTTTACTATGTTCCCTTTCTCTTTGGTGTGTGCTTCAATAAAGCACGGTCGAGCATTTTTATTTAAATCTACAGTCCAACTAAATAACCAAGATCGAAGCAAGGCCGCTACATATAGTGTATTATCACTTCCCTTCTTTAAATTAAATAAATATTAATATCAACAATTAGAGTAAATCGGAAAAGGTGGCAGGACGAGCTGGACACATTCTTAAGTACCTGGGTGGAGGAAGCTCAAGACAGAAACTCATGGTGGATGAGGAGAGGCTTTTGCCCAGCTGTGGGACACAAGTGGCTAGATTAAATTAGAGTTAATCCAAACGTAGAATATCAAAACAACTTGATTTTTAAACCCTCTCTTGTTCCAGGCCCTCTCTTTCACACTCTCAACGCTGGTCCTCCTGGGTATAGCGGCAAGTCGCGGCTACCTCCGTCTCGGAGGGCAGCCTAAAGGAGGCCAGGTGTTACTACCGCCGCCGAGACAGGTACCTGTCATAGCTGAGTTGCAGCCGCTTAAACAAAATATATAGAAGATGGAAAGTTCTAGAATGTTCTGGAAGGTTCTAGAAGGTCCTGGAACGTTCTGGAAGTGTTGTTAAGTAAGAATTGGTTCCCACTTGCCGTGTGATCGATCTGGTAGTAATTAGAAGTTTCAGTCAGTATTTTAGAAGCTTTTTTCGCCGGAGCCAAATCCGACCTATATAGGTACTTACTCGTTACAATCTGGCTCGCATCGAGGTAGACAAAGACCACTTCCTTTCACTTGCTACGATCCAAACATATGCTAAATACGACGTATTCTACACTATTATAAATTATGGTTTTCCAATAAATTCTGATCAAACATATGACACGTGGGAACATGAAGTTAAATGACAGTTTTTACTTTGTTCAAAAATATTGAGTCTTTTACCAAACGTAAAAGGACTGATGTGTAATTTTGGTGCTTAATTATGATTTAGTAATAGGTATAACTTTTATTTATAAGTACCTATTATGTAACTACTTTAAGGTAATTAGTCGTTATTTTAAAACCTTTTATATATGGTCCGGTGTTTTATAAATAGTCTTTGAGTATACATAGAATATATAAGGAGGTGCCATACCGTCTGAATCTGAGAGCCTGGTCTGGCGCAAAATGGCTACTTTTTTGTATGGAATTTCTTATCGTTTTACAGGTCATCTACCAAGAAAATTATGAAAAAGTTGCGCCAGCCTTGGCACGCTGTCATAAACTCATTTTGTAGGTATATCAAAAAAAAATGTGGCACCTCCTTATTATATTCTATACTAAAAGTAAATAGTGCACAAAGAATCTCTTGTTATTTGTCGTTGTGTTACAAATAATTGTACCTATTGATTGTAACAACAATAAACGGAATAAGTTTGCGAATATCAATTCTTAGTTTTTCTCTCACACACACATAAGTCGATTATTTTTCAGTCACCTATTTGGTCTTATTAATGTCAAAAATGTTTACTGTAAGCATTTCGTTTTACGCCCGTTATTAATAACCTATCCTGATCCGTTTTTTACCAAATCGAGATTGAAAAAACAAAACACAATTGTGTTCTTGACATGTTTTTGGTACACAAGTGACAATTGTGTTTTGTTTTTTCAATCTCGATTTGGTAAAAACGGATCAGGATAGGTTATTAATAACGGGCGTTAGTGTCTTAAGGTATCCACACACCAAAGTCGCCGGCTTTTTTGACAGCTGCCATCGTATGACGTAAAGCCGCCAGCCTAACCCGACGGCATGCCGGCGGCTTTGGTGTGTAGATAGCATTAAAAACAATAAGAAAAATCTTTGTCAATGATTTGTATTTTGTTTTAAGTCTTTTTTATTGTAATTTCTAAGTGCCATCTAATTAATGATTCCAAAATTACTTAGTGTTGTGATATTGTTGTGTTTATTGTATGTACATAATCGTTAAATATTGTATTTACTTAACTAGATTATTAAACTATTCTTAAGTATGTATTAGTGTATTTTTTTCATTTTATTTATTTATTTAACAGTTTATTGTAAGATGATAGTACAAAGATACAGAAAAAAAAGAGAAGTTATACAAAAGGTACAGCATATTTCTAAAATAAATTTCTTCCTGCAGACCCCACAGAGAGAGAAGTGATAGCATTTTACCTAATCTGCTGAGTTACTTTACAATTAGGTAATTTGTAACAAATGACAATACAGGGTGTAACAGAAAGGGTATATAAAGCCGAAACACAGCGATAGTCCTCATGAAACTGAACAACTTTCCCCAAGGAACATGGGTCGTAACTCGAAAAAAAACTTTCGCCTCCCCATACAAAATGCCCGATCAGCTGATCGAGTAAGTATGGGCGATCCAAAAAATTTTTTCGAGTTACGACCCATGTTCCTTGGGGAAAGTTGTTCAGTTTCATGAGGACTATCGCTGTGTTTTGGCTTTATATACCCTTTCTGTTACACCCTGTATATGACTAAAATAGGGATGTTATGGATATGAAATTTCGGATACGGATTGGATACGGATTTAGGAATGATTATTATACCGGATAAGGTTACGGATACGAATAATAAATTATTTCGGATTATCCGTAAGTTTCGGTTACGGATATTAATTTTTTTAAGGAATTTCAAAAGTAAAATACAAATAACGTGTCTGAATTAGGCTCCGCCCCTATCCGATACTATGCGATACTTTTATTTCGGATTCGGTTACGGTTACGGATGGTTTTTTATATCGGATATCCGATAGTTTCGGTTACGGTTACGGAGCTCCCTAACATCCTTGGACTAAAATTATCATAGTCATCATATTTATCAGACTGTTGCAGTCTTACTGTTGGAAATAGGTTTCTACTAATTGTACGCCACTGAAATAATATAGGTACCTTGTAATAATACTAGTTAATACCGATGGATAGATAGATGTTTGTTACTCTTTCACGCAAAAACTACTAAACAGATTTTGATGTAACTTGGCAATATTGTAGCTTGCACATCAGAATAAAGGCTAGGTATATTATGTTACAATACCATGACTTTTTTCAAAGATATGACGATAAATTCGTACGAAATCGCGGGCAGCCTTTAGTACTATGCAATGCAATTAGCACAGAAGGAGATTCAGAAAATGTTGGTCGATTGACTATTTTACCGGTGACATACATAGGTAGTCCGCGTCATTTGCATGAATATGCGCAAGATGCAATGACATATGTTCGTCATTATGGTCGGCCAGATCTTTTCATTACATTTACATGTAATCCGAAATGGATAGAAATTATTCAATTGCTGCTTCCCGGACAAACATCAAGTGATCGACACGACATCACCGCACGTGTTTTCAGGCAAAAAATTCGGTCACTAATGAATTATATTGTTATGCAACACGTCTTTGGGAATTCGTTCAGCTAAAAAGTAACACGACATTCATTGACTGTTAGGCGGTACGAAGTTCGCAGGGTCAGCTAGTAAATTATAATGACTGAAATAAAAGTAAGTACTTAAATTAAAAACTATGTTGCCTCATTAATAACGTAAGTCACGTTCACTCAACAATATAAAATTCTTGATTTCCATCAAAACAACACAACCCAAGTTTACACAATATGTGCCTAGAATGCCTAGATTATTCGGAATATAGCCTATACGGTAGGCTCTAGGCAAAAAGGCAATAAAGGACAAAGCCTAGAAGTAATTAGTATGCAGTTGATAAGCCGACTCAAAGTTTACAGACAGGCGTATGATGTCGGGACCAACTACTAAAGTTAGGTTGTAATCTAGATGTAAGATTAAGGTAGAAACAGGTCAGGTCAGGTTGGTCAGGGGCCCAAGTCTGTTAATTTACATTAATCTCAGGTTTTGTGTCGGCAGAGTGTCAATGAAAGTGTCAATGTCATTTTTTGACACATTTAGTTCGCAATCAGTGTACAGATCTACCAAGTTATTTGTGAAATGAACGGCGGCGCTAGTAGTAATACAAAATTGTATTTCTACCATTCGCAGCAGTTCTGGAATTTGACATTTCCGTATTAGTGGCCGTATTTTCACAGATAATCTGTAAGCCATTGTTTAGCAGAATACCAAATGTGTCAAAAAATGCCATTGACTTAAACTCTGCCGACACACAATCTGGTGACTGAAAACAGACAAAGAGCAAGAAATGTTGTGATATAACACAATGGAAATAACAAATGGAAAAAAAATACTTGAATGGAGATCACAAAATGTTACGAAAAGTTAAATAGAGTATTTTCTTTGATCACAATTTGCTTATAAATGATAAATAGATTATTCTATCGGACTATATCTATGTATTTAACTTTGACTTCCAAAGCTTTTCCATCATTGTCAATTTGTTTTTAGGGTTCCGTACCCAAAGGGTGAAAACGGGACCCTATTACTGAGACTTAGCTGTCTCCGTCCGTTCATCTGTCACCAGGCTGTATATATTATTATGAAACGTTATATATACTCGTATATAAGATTCCAACAAAACCTCAAGGCATTCCAAATTCTTACAAAAACCCCCACGTATCCATAACAATCGCTTAAAAAAGTAATTAAGATGAATCATGGCAACATTAGTCAGTGTAAAACACATTAAAGTGGGCAACCCTCGGACAATATTTTAGGAGCAATTTACTTACTTTTAGGAGTTCTTTATATTCATGTTAGCAAACCTGTTTGGACGTTATTGTCTTTTTGTAGTAAAGGAGCTGCGTATGGACTTTTAGAAGTTACTCGGATCACTATTATTTTTTTTGTTAGCCATTAAGATCCCAATGCTGGGCAAAGGCCTCCCCCGCGACTTTCCATTTAACACGGTCTCCGGTAGCGACCCGCCATTCCTGTGAAAATGCATCCAGATCGTCTCTCCATCTTTTTCCAGGTCTACCTCGGCGTCTGTGACCATCTAGTGGCGCCCATTCGCTTGTTATAACAACTAATATCACTAATATCGATCAATAAATAAAAGTAAGTATTTTTGTACTCTTAAAGAAAATGAGTGAACATTCAAAACTATTGAAATTTCAATGTTTTGCAAGTACTCATCACTGTTTAAAGAAAACTATTTTTTTTTTCTGAGTACCTATATTAAAAGCCTAATTGTATTAATTAAAGTTAATATTTCAGTTTATTATTTTTTATTAAAAAGATGGATAAATAAAAAAGTAAATATAAGTTTTACTTTTTTAATCACTTTTATCCAGTGATGAATCCTAAATAGTACCTATACAATATAGAACAATATCTATGACTCTACAAAACACGCCCAAAGTAACTAAAGATTTACAATCACGAGCTCCTCTACTACAGGTACTTAAAATATGCTTAAACAAGCTGATTGCGGCACCGACTCGCATTACTTTACTTTATCTAACTTAGTGCTTCTGAAATGCATTGTAAATTGTACTTTAATAGTGTTATTATACGAACTTAGTTCCTAATTTAGGTATTTATCAAAAAGTTATGAAATATTATAGTATCTTAATGAGGGCTTTTACTCACATACACATCCATCCATCTATTGACACCAATAAGGAAGGAATATAAGGAGTGGCCCCATTTCTTTTTCATATACACATGAGTTTATGACAGCGTGCCAAGGTTGCGCCAAGTTTTCTTATAGTTTTCTTGGTAGACGACCTGTCATACAAAAAGTAGCCATTTTGCGTCAGACCAGGCACGCAGATCCAGACGGTGTGGCTCCTTCTTATATATTTTATACTCAGTTGACACAAACTTTGACATTTAGCCCCTTCTCCCATTACGATACGCAAAGGCGATTCAAGTATCCTGCAAGACTCGAAGACTAGTCACCTCGAAGTATCTCACATACATTTGAATGCAGGCTCGCACACTACGATACAGGTAGTCATCGATATTTGAATCGCCTGTGCGTATCAAAGTGGAAGAAGGGGCTTATAATATTAGTAGGATACTGTAGGGTGATTTTATAGCAGATAAATGTTCCTTTTATCACACTTTAATTTAATTACTTCAAATATCAAGGTCAACAAACGCACAGGTAAGAAATCCAAAGATAACAATCGACAATCAACAAAGCAAAACTTTTAATTAAAATCTCAACACAACCGAACTCCTTTTAATCAAAATCCTTCGAAACAAAGTACATTGGCACATAAGGTAAGTCGTTAAAACATCGTTTCGAACACAACGAGCAATGAAACAAACAATAAAGCAGATTTATAAACAGCGTACGAGCACTTTCAGTAATTAAACAAAGTGGCGGGTAGAGAAATGTGAAAATATTTTTTGTCAATTTTGTGTAAAAAAAGGTACTTACCTACTTATAACCTATGATTTTAGAAATTAAAAAATAAAATATTAAAATATAGATGCTTCCCAACATATCTGTCACGCCTCTCTCCCATCGAGGTACACAGACACCTCTTCACTCCACTTACTACGATCCAAACACATGTCCTTCGCTTCATCCACATTTGCCATCTCATATATATGTCGGCGAGGAGTCATCAGAAGTGGTGTTTAAGCTTTTAGTTAAAATAATACAGTGGGCGTGTAACGAACAAACTGGCTTTATAGTGTAGTTTGCAATCACGTTATAAGATAACAAGGTGAACGTGATCTCCTCCGATATCTTGTTTCCATCGATATCCAAACAATAATCCATCACACATGACAGCCTCTTCAAATATGAAAGCGCCAACTTGACAACCATTTAGAAACATGCCAGTTCTTGCATTTTAGCAGCAAAGAGTTTGCAAATGGTTCCAAAATATCCTTCATGAACGTAATCTCAGCTGTTCTCCGACATATATATATATAGGTACCTACAAACATAAGTATAAAATTATGTATAATAAAAAACTATATGAGATTGTATTGGAACAAATTCGTAATAAAAAATTGTACCATGCTAGTTTCATATAATTTCATTAGACGTGCTCGTTTCATTATCTACAGATAAATTTAACTGACAGATAAACCTATGTCTATTTCATGAAACATGACGTTTTAGACAGAGACAGGTATAAAACATCTGTCAGAATTTTTGTGAAAGAGGTCCTTAAAACCAGTCTTTGTATGTATGTATAGACCTCATTTAACCTAACTTAAGAGTACTACAGTACGGCTATATTGGAAATGCTGTATATTTCTATTTGTCCGTAATCAGAAGCGACTACAGTCGTTTGTCTATTTCTAAAACAGAGCCGATGATACAAAGACTGGATTTAAACTAAATATCCGATTGGTTACGTGATTTGTTGTACGATCTGTTGGGTATTTGGAGTCTTTCTTGGTACAATACTTCCGATTTGTGTTTGAGGTCGAAAAAATCGTATACAATGACATTGGTGACTTATCTATGGGTAATTTTAACATAACCTCACGGTTTAGGCCTAGAACACACGGAGAAACGCAACTGCAACTTTCTAGCAAGCTTCTGGTATAGACTCCTTTAGAAAACCACACACGACGCAACTAGTTTGAAACGTTTCAGATTAGTTGCATCTTTCATCATTTCAGATTAATATGTGGTTTTCTAAAGGAGTCTATAGCAGAAACTTAGATGCAACTCAAAAGTAACTAGCAGTTGCAGTTGCGTTTCCCCGTGTGTTCTGGGTCTTAGCCTTGAACTGGCAAAGTTGGAGGGATGATGGACTGATAAAGTATGGCAGAAACTTTACCAGCTTTCACTGGAAAATGTCAAATGAACTTATGTATGTAAGTATGTCCAGAATATTATGGTACGTATGTTTAAATATCTACTTACAAGAGTTTAACGCATTAAATATGTCATTTTTAACAAAACCCTTCCTTTTGGTTTCGCCGTAGTCAAGTAAAAATACATAAGATTAAAGTCTACGTTACGCAAGCGGTGACAGTTCCATACATTACAACTCAGAGGTACGCATACGTAAACGCATACGCATCCGGAGTGTTTTGGCCTTACTACAACTTTTTTCATTAATTCGGTTATTAATCTGCCATAAGGAAAAGGTGAATGTTATAACGCCCTTCTCAAAAACACTTTTGTTCGTCAATATTTAAAAATCGAATCCCCGCAATATTTTTCCTTCAAACCCTTTAAAACCGATAATTTCCAAGTAATCGAAAGATCCTCCCCTTACAAACAGCCTCCCTCTAAATCCCCGTTCCTGAACAGTAATAAAAGCTATTTGCTTCGGATTCCGCTTTTTGTTTCACTGATTGCTTTATTATTAATCTCCGGTTCGAGTTTATAATCTGTGGGAAACTCGGGGTTGGGTAAATAGGTTAGGGAGCTGTGTGTTTACATGAGTTCAGATTTTTTACATACTTCTCATACTTACGTATTATATGGTACTCCCACACTGCATGGCTAGTAAAGCCCAGCTAGCTTAGCATGGCACTACGTGACAAGACGTTGTCATGCGTTTGTCACGCTTACGTGTCTGTCTATAGTTTTAAATGTGATAAGGACAGCATACGTGAGATAATGGGGAAGATGCGATATTTTTATTTTTGTGTTTATTTCAAAGAACTCCATGTAGAATAGACCACAAGTATATTAAAACAATGAAAAGACTGTAATTTACTGCAAAAAATGGGGTTTAAAATTGTCAATTTGAATTTTCGCGCGAAAACGGATCTATAGTTCGTATGACGTCACTCCTGTCTGTCACTCACTGGCCCACGTACTGTACGTCCTCTATGTATTTTATACTTTTGCATTTTTCTCGACTAACGAGACATTTTTTTGTAAAAATTTAAAATGGACTATCCATCAACATCAGGCGATCATAACTATACTATAGATACTCCGAAAAAAAGCCGTGTTGACGTATGTTTTGTGCCAATGTGTCCATCTACTTCAAAGAAGTTTCCAAATAAATTGTTTTTGACTGGACCTTCTGACCCAAAACTGCGAAAAAAGTGGTTTCAAGCTGTGAAGAGGAATGACAATTATTCCCCAAAGACCATCATTCGATGCTGTGAAGACCACTTTGACGTAAGTCGGCGGATATATTTGATAAAAGCTTAGTTTAATCTGCTTGTATGCAAAAGAAACATAGTTATTATACCTACCTAATTACTTATCCAAACTTGTCAATGACTTTTGAATGAATGAAATACAAATTTAACTAATGATTTACACATACCGTAGTAGTTTAGTCCCTTTCATTTCTACACTTGAAAACTCTGCACTTTCGACAAAAAAAGTCACTACCATGTCGACACTAACTTTTGGTAGATTCCTGGAGTCTGCTTTGACAAACCCAACTTCCATTTTTATTCGAAAAATGCAATTAATTCTCGTATAATGTTCACTTTTTTACTACAACTATAACCTCAAATACGTTGTCATAACAGGAGTGGCGTCACTGAACGCTGACTGGTGTTTTAAATCCGTTCCGTTTCAAGCTACTTTAAATTCGTAATTATTGTTGAAAAACAACATTATATAAAATATAAACCTTGCAGTGGCCCTTCTTTTATATATTTTTAACATTTTAATAACAAAATTTTCATAAATATTGTATTTGCATCTTCCCCATTGTCGCGGCACGCCGTGCTAAGCCGATCCAAACACACCTCTTTCGCTTCATCCACACCCATCAGTCGCCTCAGGTTTTCTGTGTTTCAGGAAATAAATTAATCCTGAAAATCATATAAAGTGCAAAACAAGTAGTCTCATGTTTTATGCCAGATTTTTAAAAAGGTATTTTAACTACATAATGTTTAATGATTAAATTGATTATTTTTTAACACAATATCGTTAAAAAATAATCAATTTTCTGTCACAACACCTAAATAAGATATCGGGCAAAACAAAACGCCACCGCACATTAAATTTCGCGCAACATTCTTATTTTCCTCTCAGACGTTATTTGTTTGTTCAAAATATACTAAAGTTGTGGACGCTGAATTTATACTAGTAATAAAATTTATTACAAAAGATATGAGCATGCATTTTGTTCGCGCAGCTTTAACAAATTGCTCTGAGAAAATTTCCAGGCGATATGGATTTTTAATGATCATTTTTCTTTGTTGGACTATTTGCTAGCTATTTTGGAACGGAAGTGTGTTTTTATGGACTGTTATTGTTATTGCAATGAGTTTATGATTTTAGTTTTGCTAGTTTTCTAGTTATATTTTTCCGAAATGCGTTTTTTAATAGACTTTATTTATGTTTCTATCAGAAATTTATTTTAATGAGTTAACTTTTTGTTGTGTACAATATTATTAGCGTAATATACGTAAAAGTACGTATTAGTGGCTATCCTAATACCTAATGAATGTTTGAAATGGATGTATGGATGGAAGTGAAGATGTTTGTTACTCTTTAACGCAGTAAGTACTGAACAGGTTTTGATAAAACTTTACAAAATTGTAGCTTATACATTAGAAAAACACACAGGCTATTTTATTTCAAGATATCATGCAATACAATACAATACAAATATTCTTTATTGCACAAAAGATATAAGGTACAGACACAAACAAGAATATAAGAAGCAACAGACGGCCTTATTGCTAGGTAGCAATATCTTCCAGGCAACCTTAATTACCTAACCAAACCTTATCATGATTACTTTCCAAGGTACGAAGAAGAATAAATGGGTACGAAGTCGCGAACAGCCTCTAGTACCTACCTAAATAAATAAAAGTGCAGTAAATGTGCAACGTATGGAATGCAGCGGAAATGCATTAGTGGCTATCCAGTAAACAATGGAGCTGTTATTCATAGCGACCGGTTCCGGCCGTAAAGTCCACATTCACATCTCGTGGCATGTAACGCCTGTTAAATTTATTTATCCACTAGAGGCTGCCCGCGATTTCGTACGTATTTATACAGGGTGACTTTAAATTGGTGAATGATAGAAAGGGATATATGTACTCGTGATAACAAACAAATTTTTTTTTTTTTTAATAATAAAAATTATGGGACCAAGGTCGAAATCACAAAAAAAAAATTGTTCCCCCATATTAACAGCTGGTGCATTTTGTATGGGGAGTTCAAAAATTTTTGAATGAATTCGACCTAGGTCCCATAGTAAAAGTTGTTTGTTATAACGAGTACATGCATATCCTTTTCTATCGTTCACTAATTTAAAGTCATCCTATAGTCATATCTTGAAAAAAATTATGATATATCAAAATAATATAGCCTATATAATATTCTGATATAAGTATAAGCTACAATATTGCCTTTCATAAAATTCTTTTCAGTAGTTTTTGCGTGAAAGAGTAACAAACATCCATCCATCGGCACAAACATTGCCATTTAATAAGTAAGATAAAACATAATGCGGTCTTCTTTTGACTTTTGTAAAATGACAGTGACAGCTATAGGTTTAAAGAAGAGTTTATTTAAAGACCTTTTCTGCAATACTTTAACCAATTAATTTATTATACTTGCCCAGTTGGGATTCGAATCCATGACCTTTGAGAGGTGTTTTTTCGGGCATGGTGACTATTGTGCCAACTTGGCCGTCAAGTAGAGTAGGTAAATAGCATAATACGGCAACTTGCCAAATGCTTTAATCCTTTTCTGTTACTACAATTTGTTTTAATAAAATAACATTGTATTTGAATATAAAAATAAAAGTAGTAAAATCGTAAGTATTTAAAGTGCTGAGTGGATTAAAATTCAAGAATAAACTTGACACCCAAACAGGAGTTAAAAGCATATCGTGAGGATTTAAATTAACTTTTGCGAACTTTTACTACTTCAACAGCATTACGTAGCTCTATTTTGAAAAAAAAAAAATATTTAGCAGTTTATTGTAAGATGATAGTACATAGAGACAGAGAAAAAGAGAAGTTATACAAAAGGTACAGCATATTTCTAAAAGAAATTTCTTCCTGCAGAACCCACAGAGAGAGAAGTGAAAGCATGAAATATATTAGCTATTAATTATTGTTTCATACTGCAAACAGCTATTATGTCATTTTGCCATTGTAATAGCAAATAAAAAATGTTTACCAGTTATTATAGTCAATATGTCTTCAAAACAGACAAAAGTTTTTACCAAAATTGTATCATAATATACTAAACTTATTTTTTATGAGCTCTATAAATATTATGGGATAGTTGAATAAGTCTTTGTCAATACTTTGTCCCATTATGTGTCATACAATGGTAGTTTACAAAAGCTTGTCGTTTGCCCACAAAGTTTGAAGTTAAAGCGGTCAAACAATAGACAATCGTATACCTACCTAATATACTAGACTAGTACATTGTTCTTAGTAAAATGATAAATAATATGTTAGTATCTTTTTTACAATAGACAAAAAATATAATAGTGTATGTGTTACCGGAAATGTATGAAATCATGGAATTGTATACAAATCCTAGGAAATGTGTACAATTCCGATGCTGTTTAGGAAATGTATAAAATATTGTTTAAAAATCTATTTAATGCATAGACATCCTAGGAAATGTATACATTTCCTCGGAATTGTATATAATTCTAATATCGTATTAGGAAATGTAGAAAATAAATTATTTCTGCTATAAAATAAAACACATGGTTAAAATGAGAATAATAACATAACATAACCTAACCTAACCTAACCTTTTTTTAACACGGGGAAATATATTATGTGGGACTCCCTTTCCAAGACGAGAGGTATACCCACTAAAACTCCGCGGCGATCTTCCCAGGCAGACTGGGGGAACCCTGGGATTGAAACCTAACCTAACCATCAATATCTATCTCAAATGTTTTACATTTCCGATTGCTATTTGGGAAATGTATAGATTTCCTAGGAAATTTATAAAGTTTAATTTAATTCGCACATTTCCGTGCCATTTTAGGAATTACATACATTTCATAGGAATTGTATACAATGACGAATTACATACATTTCCGGTAACATATGTATTATATGTTGGGTCCAACAGAGTTTCTTGCTAGATTCCTCGCTTCATCCACATTCATGAGTCGTTTCATACATCTAGCATACATACACTATTATATTTTTTGTCTATTGTAAAGAGCAACCGCTCTTTTCAAATAGTGGCATGATTTAGAATGTTTATAGGTACCATTTGTGCATCAGCTAACAAAGACTTCTTTTTAATTTATTGGAAACAGTTACTGCACCCTTTAGACTGAAGAATTCAATGTAATTTGATAAACAAAGGGCGTTAAACTATTTCGCTGCATGAATTTGTAAAGGAATACCATTCTACACTTTATTTGAATTTTACAAATATTTCACTCTTTACAAATATTTCACTCTCTTCAATTTTACAAATATTTCACTCACTTTGAGCGGTCTTTTGAAACATTTCAAATTGCGTCATGAAACGCGATGGATCGGATTTTTATTATTAGAAGGGTAGCGACCTTAGCGACTCTTATTATTAATTATTATTTCTTTTTCTACTTTTAAGATTAAAAAAATATAGGTATCCTAATATTAGGTCTTCACCTATGAAATTGCCGTTTTGTATGAAAAAATTCAAACGATTTTTTTTCATATAATTTTTATTTGTATTAAGTGAAGTAATTACCCATACAATCAATGCATCTTTGCCAACGCAGTGGCAGTTTATTAATGCCCTTCTTAAAGAAATCAGCTGGACGAGAGGCAACAAATTCTTCAAAGGCGTTTTGAACTGCCTCTTGGTTATTGAATTTTTTTCCAGTCAAGAAGTTATCCAAATTCTGGAAAAAGTAGTAGTCTGTAGGGGCAAGGTCCGGTGAGTACGGTGGATGAGGGAGAGCTTCCAACCCCAGTTCTTGCAACTTGGAGACCGTCATTTGTGCGGTATGAGATCGCGCGTTGTCGTGCAGGAGCAGCGGAGACGAGCGATTGACCAATGCTGGTCGGAGACGTGCCAGCTTCTCCATCATTGTGTTCAATTCTTCACAGTACACATCTGCAGTAATACTCTCCCCATTTGGTAAGAAGCTGTGATGAATCACACCGGTGCTAGACCACCAAACAGTAACCATCACCTTTTTAGGGGTAAGTTTTCGTTTAGGGCATTGTTTAGGTGCTGAACCAGGATCCAACCAACTTGCTGAGCGCTTACGGTTATCAAACAGAATCAATTTTTCATCACAGGTGACAATGCGGTTCAAAATTACTTCATTTGTGTGTCTGTTGAACAATGCACGGCACGTCTCGACGCGTACTTGGCGCTGGCGATAATTGAGTTCGTGGGGCACCCATTTGTCAAGCTTTTTTACCTTGCCAATTTGACACAAATGGACCAATATTGTTTTGATACGTCGAAAGCTGCTGCTAATTCAGCCGTAGATTGAGTACCATCAGCTTCCACGATCGCCTTCAATTCTTCTGCATCGACCAAAGTCTTCGGACGACCGCGGGGTTCATTTTTCAGGTCGAAATTTCCAGAACGGAAGCGAGCAAACCAATAACTAGTGGTTCGTTGGTTTGTAGTGTTAGCTCCGTACACGTCGTTGATGTTGCGAGCCGCTTGTGCCGCGTTGCTGCCACGACGGAACTCATATTCCATAATTACTCGAATTTTTAAGGTATCCATGTTGACGAAAATGATTGAAATGCAATGAAAATGTAACACTAACCAATAAACAAATGACTGTTTTTGGAAAAAGAATTCCATATTTTTAAAATGAAATTAATTTGAAATTAGAATTCTTAGCTAAACAAAAAATATTTTTAATTGAAATGGCCAGTACTGTAAAACGGCAATTTCATAGGTAAAGACCTATTATTATAAATGTCAATGTTCGTGCCGATGAATGGACGGATGGATGTTTGTTGAAAAGTGAATAATCTACCGAACATATTGTAATGAAAAGAAAAGTCAGATTAGTATACACATAGTAATTAGTAAGATATGATAAGATTATGCTCATAAAGGTCTAACTACACGGATCCGGGCCGTGTCCGGGACGTGTCAGGGAAAAAATATCGTTCCATACATTTTCTATGGATTCGTTCACACACGTTGTCATGACGACGTACTGTTTTCCCTCCTAACGGGCCACGGCCCGGGCACGTCCTGGATCTGTGTAGATAGACCTCTATTCGTGAAAATGTCCAGTTCCTCTTAAAACTCAAGTCCATGGTAAAATGTACCGTGGGCATAAACATTTAAAGTTGTATCTAAGTAGATATATAAGTAGGTATGTATACCAACACGCAGGTGGAACAAACTTCTGAAGACTAACAAAAGAGGCCGAACTTTAAGACTACCATAGATGTCGCTTTTATATCTTACTAGATGCTACCCGCGATATCATACTTTAAAAAAAAAACATCGTATCCAATAATGATATAGCCTATGTGTTAGGGCCAAAACATAAATTCACGACACGACGCGACGCGACACGACGCAACGCGACACGACGTCGTGGATTTTCACAATGCGACGTCGTACGACGTCGTGTCGCGTCGTGTCGTGAATTTATGTTTTAGCCCTTATTTTGATGTGCAAACTACAATATTACCAAGTTTCATCAAAATGTATTCAGTAGTTTTAGCGTGAAAGAGTAACAAACATCCATCCATCGGCATAAAAATTTACATTTATGTCGGCGAGGAGTCATCAGAAGTGGCGTTTTAGTTTTTAGTTAAAATAAATAAAGTGGGCGTGTAACGAACAAACTGGCTTTATTGCGTGGTTTGCAATCACCTTATCAAATAATAAGGTGAACGTGATGTCTTGCGATAACTTGTTTCCATCGATCTCCAAACAATAATCCATCCTACATGACAGCCTCTTCAAATATGAAAGCGCCAACTTGACAACCAGTTAGAAACATGCCAGTTCTTGCGTTTTAGCAACAAAGAGTTTGCAAATGGTTACAAAATATCCTTCATGAACGTAATCTCAGCTGTTCTCCGACATTTATATAATTATCTGTGGTAGTCTTTAACAGGAGGTTCTCCTGTAAGTTGCGCAAAAAGTAGGCAAACATTGTTCTTAAAAGTTACGAGAATGTTTATAATTTTGACTTGGTTTTAATAATTAATGAAAACATTCACGGTAAAGGAAGTTGTGTGGTTGTTTTCTTTGTCATTCGGTCCTTCATTCAGTCCGTTGGGAAATCAAAAGTGTTTTTTTAAGAACGAATTTTATAACTTTGTTATATTGTTGCTTATACGAATAAGTATATCAGAATAACACATCCTGCTAATATTATAAATGTCAATGTTTGTGCCCATAGGTGGATGGATGTTTGTTACTCTTTCACGCAAAAACTGCTGAACCGATTTTGATGAAATTTGGCAATATTGTAACTTAAATATCAAATTAACACATAGGCTATATTATTTTGAGATATCATGATTTTTCCCAATATATGTCGATAAATGCACACGAAGTCGCGGGCAGCTCTAGTGGGCTATATAGTTCTAAAATATTATAAAAAAAAATGGTGTTTATTTTGCTTATTTTTAACTTAACATTTTTTTGAATATTTCAATGTAATATTTGATTCTGTGTGTAATATTAAAGAAATAAAAGATACCTACTGTGTAAGTTTTCCCCGATTTATCAACTATTGCGTATGAAGTCGCGAGCAGCCTCTATACAGGGTGTTAGGAAAAGTATACTTTCCTTTTAACCAGGTATAGTGTTAGTGATGTAGAACCCAATCCACGAAAAAAATATATTTTTGAACTTATTTATAATCAAGAATTTCATTATTAATAGTTAATTATTAATAACAAGTGATACTTTTCCTAACACCCTGTATACCCAAGTATAAATAATAAAAACTCTATATTAATTAAGTAATTCTTAGGTTAAAACTGTTTGCATACAATTTTCCCCACAAACAATGTTCCCAACTTTGTAAAAGCAGTCAAGTAACAATTAGTACCACGAATACACAACTAGGTACTTAAAACTCGCGTTTGAAGTGCATCTAGAAAGTGCAGTTGCATGTGCAATGTGCAACGCTATCCTGTCTCGTTATCTTCAACCTTTGCATAGTAAAGTATAACTATAGTTGTTAAACAGAGTAATATTAAGATAGTGCACCTATTTTAATGGAGTTAAGATAGAGATTGAGTTTTTAATAGCTTTTTCACGATTTTCAGTTGAAGGAAAGTAAAGGATTCTTATCAAAAACTAGTTGAGGAGTCCATTAAAGTAAACAATTTATTAAATGTATATCTGGCACTTTTGTTTATACTGGGTGTTACAGAAAGGGGGCTTAAAGCCGAAACACAGCGATAGTCCTCATTAAACTGAACAACTTTCCCCAAGGAACATGGGAACATAAAAAATTTCAATTCCCCATACAACATGTCCGATCAGCTGATCGAGTAATTATGGGCGATCCCAAATTTTTTTCGAGTTCCTTGGGGAAAGTTGTTCAGTTTCGTGGGGACTATCGCTGTCTTTCGGCTTTAAGCCCCTTTTCTGTTACACCCAGTATATAAACAAAAAAGAACGGCAGGATATTCAATAAAACACATATGAACACTTTAAGGGAGCTTTTTTGTTTTAAACCTCAACCTATGTTTTTCTTTTTTGTGACAAATTGATTTGTGTATTTATATACATAAATATTTATATAAGAAGGTTCCTATTTCTAAAAGTTTATAATAACCTACATCAAGTTTAAGATATTAAAACTTAAATCCATAAAATATAACCTACCACTCGTACGTACAAGCACTAAACTTAGTACTTAAGCGAGCACAAAGTTAGTAAACGTATCGATCACGACACGTCACGAACTGTGCCAAAAGCAACGTCACTTAACGCTAGGAGTCGCGTTAAGTCGCATTTTGTCGCGTCACGCGGGAGTGTTGAAATTAGAATAGTGGAACTAGATGGAAAGCTAGGTATACTGTTTTAAAAACTGTCTTTTGCAGGCATAGTATGGGCGTTCATTTTCTGACTATCGTTCTATATGCTCGTTTTTCGATTCGCGTATACGCGCTTCTTTTACTCGTACGAGCATTGACGCGGTTCTAATGCTTGTTTCACACGAGGGCAGAATAGTGAGGCAGAACATTGGGTAGCACAGTACTGCTACTGTTTAAACGCACAGAATAGTACTGTCTTCAACTGTCTTGACACTATTCTGTGCGTTTAAACAGTAGCAGTACTGTGCTGCCGACTGTTCTGCCTCACTGTTCTGCCCTCGTGTGAAACGAGCATAAGCTCGTATAGTCCATGTTGACACTGACACGACACCACCGGTTTGAGCGTTATACGACCGTATAGGTACGCGCGTATGAAATGCTAAGTCTGAAAACGGCGTTACATACTTTATTCTTTTCGCCACAACAATTATCCCATCAATCTGACACTCATTAAAAGTAAGTATAACAAAAGGATATATCCCCACATCCATCTGCGCTTATATTGACATTTGTAATGTAATAAGGATTACCCCATCTTATCGTTTCAGTTTACATAAATAATACATACATACATACATACATATCCGTCACGCCTCTCTCCCATTGGGATAGACAGAGACCACTTGCTTCGATCCAAAGACACCTTTTTCGCCTCATCCACACTCATCAGTCGCCTCATACATGCCCGTTTGTTTAGGGTACTCTTGATTTGGCCTTTCTTGAGTAAGTCCCCGATTTGATCGAGGTACGTTCGTCGGTATAAATAATAATAGTTTTAAAAATACTTAGAATCAATGTAAATGGTTGCATAAAGGTGGTATAAAGTCGCTCACTGTCGCCCCTAGCCACGCCGTGTCGCGTATAAGTCGCAAAGCCCAGAATGCACAATTAGTAGAACCCTTCATCAGCCTGTTTGTTCAACGTGAATGTAATTAAGAATGAGGTTTACACCGTACTGAACTGAAATGGATGAAACTTTGCAAGTTAAAAGAAGCTCGGTTGGAGTTACGAGTATGTTTACAAAGTGTTGTTTTAAATTATGATTTTAAAATGATTTATTGCAGTGTGTTTGATATGTGTTTTAATTAATACATTACTTATGTTTCTAATGTTAGATACTTTTTAATATTACTGCTATTTAATAAAATGAATTACTTATTAAGTTTAATAATATAACTGAAATACCAGCTTATTATTTTTTATTTAAATCTAAATATAATTTTAACATTTTATAATACTCAACTTCTAACCTGTTCCATAGGTAGGTAACCTACTCAATTGCAATAAATAGTTATACGTTTTCCCTAATGTTGGATACTTAGGTACCTTGTTAAGCTGATTTATTAATTAAGAGGAAAATCATACCCAAACATCAATTGATAGGTATTTTAATATTCGGTACTACTAAGTAATTGCTCAATAAAATTCACAATATTACAATCGACACTTCGAAAATTATTCAATAAAGATTCGCTGTAACATTCACATCGGTGTAACAACATTCCGCGCCAGTGATAATTGCACTCGTTCATTTTCATTTCTGTCGTCTGTCGTCGTACCGAACCCGGCCCGCGCCCATGTTGGCGTTTGTTCTTCGAATGCGGTAGACATGCTATCATTAACCTGACTAGAGTTAGAATGGGGACTTTGTATGGGTGATGAACTGGGTGTTGTTGTGTTTAGAGAGAGACGATACAATACAAAAACAATTAGATAGATTGTTTAATTCTACGAAATATTTGGTAATAAATAGAAAACTATTAGATTTTGATTTTGAACGTCAATTCTGATAACTTACGTTAATTGCGAGGCTTAGTGCAAGCAGTGCAACTAGACTGGTAATAGGTATATTACAGAATACAGAATTAATGTTCTATACTTCTATATAGAAAATGTAACAATTTCTTTTAATAAGCGTGACTCTATCAGACTAGCAATCAAACTAATGTCACTTACTACTTTTACTCTTTAACTTGCATGAAAGCTGCTAGCTGTTCGTCATTAAAAAAAAAATACGTATTTGATTTACGACTTTCGATTGCTACAAGAAGAGAAGAGAAATGCGAGAAAGAAGATAGCAACAAGTACACAACAAATAAACAATTTCCTTAAAGTTATTAAAAAAACTATTTCAAACAGTGTACTAACAAAAAAAAGCTTTATAAAATCCATTGGGTAAGAAGCATGAGTCGCGGAATTTTTCATCAAGCGCAAGGAAATGTAATTTGGGCAAATCTCTGACGAGGTAGGGGGTGCGGGGGACGGGGGTTCGGGGCAGGTTACACAAATACTTTGTAATGTACTCGCGTATTAGCCTGCTACGTGATACCTGGCTGCGAAGAGAAGAGACAGTTATAAGAATAACATCAGGTAAGTAGATACCTACATACTTATATCAGAATTTTGTTTCATACTAAACTTACTACAGAGACAAATGTTTATCATAAATAAATAAGTTCTAGACAGTAGTTAGATTGCTAAGCTAACACATAAGTCAAGACGAGATCTTGTTTGTTAGGTGCCTATTGAAAATTAGTTCCGACTACCAAACTAATGGGCATGATGATTAAAAAAAAATTTTTAGTCCATCACATAGATTATTTAAAAATATTCGACACGTATTTTTTCTTTTTTCTCTTTAACTAAAAATGACACAGATACACTGGGTTAAAGTTACTCATGACGTCACGCCTTAGTACGATTTTTACGTAGGAGTGACGTCAATACCCCCACTCCGTAACTTTGATGCTCTGTATCTTTGTATTTTTATGAATTTGATCAGGTAAAAAACGTGTTTCAAATATTTTTAATAGCCTAAAAGACGGACTAATTATTTTTTTAATTTTCGAAAGTAGTCATCATCCCCATTGACAAAATCAATCGGTCAATATGTCGATGGATATGTTTGATGAATACCTGACGAAAAACTGTTTGTTCTAGTTTAATGTTATTTTTTATGTTTAATCTGATGTTAAACATATTTAAATACACATAAACTCGTTTTAAACACTTCTAATCCTTAAATACTAGTTACACCACCAAGATAGATAAATAAACATTTACCTTACTAATAAACTACACCTTTGAGTAAAGAATATATAAGGAGGTGCCAAACCGTCTGGATCTGCATGCCTGGTCTGGCGCAAAATGGCTACCTTTTTGTATGGAATTTCTTATCGTTTTACAGGTCATCTACCAAGAAAACTATGAAAAACTTGCGCCAACCTTGGCACGCTTTCATAAACTCATTTGTATATGAAAAAAAAATGTGGCACCTCCTTATATTTTCTATACTCAAAGAACTACACTAACACTATACTCCACTAAATATGTAAAGCAAAGTAATTGAAGTACGGGTAACCATTTAACTAAGTAACGTATAAGAGTAGGGTATAGTCCGCTCAGTGGATGAATATTTAAAACAATTGGCCCGAGCTGCGTTCTCGTGACTTGCTGTTCTAGTGCCCACTTGTTGGAAACATACGGGTGGGTGTTTTGGTAGGTGCCGCGCGTATAGGTATCAATGTAATCGGGTATAATCAATTTGCGCGTTTTATTAATATGCTAATATTCGTAGATATGCAGTTTGTCTCACTTGTTATAAATTTGTTAATTAGAAACAGTAGCCTTCAGCAAGAACTGCGATGTAATCATTTCAATTTGTTTTTAACCTTTTCTTTCAAGAGCTACATCAATTTCATTCATTAATTGTCGTTAAATATTCTGAACATATTTGAACCAGGAATAGCTAATTTTAGCTATAAAACAGTATACGTAGGTAATTAATTAAAATTAAAATAGCCAAAGTGGGTTAAAGTTACTCATCCTTTTTTAAATCTTTTAACACGTGGAGGATATGCATGCATTTGTCCATTAAACATGATAGTTTTTTTTTTAATTCTTTACAAAACCCGAGATTAACAGTTACCCAACAACAGAAACTATTATGAAAGAGAGCGTTTCGTCTCACAATACTTTCCCGTACACTCCCAACTTTACATTCTCAAACTAATTGCAGTTAGAACCGTCTTTCCCTGCAAAGAGCATTTGAACCGATCTCAATTACACCCCAGCGACTACACTCCTGCCTCTCCACTCACGACCTCCGACTCATAATTAGCTTGCATGCAAATATGACTTGTACTACACTTGTACTTATGCTTGGTATTTGAAAACACGAAGTTTGAGTGAATATAGATGATTTAAGTTAAGGAAATTCTAGAAAGCTGTTCGATATCAAAGCGACGTACATGTATGAGGTGAATAATGAATGTGGATGACACGAAGGAAGTGTAAGAGCTAGATTTGTAAACTTAGATAACTAAACGTATAAGTTGTGTCGGTTTTTATGAAGTCTGTCACTTGCTCTGTTCTGTTCTGTTCGACAACAATAATAAAAACTGAATCTCTGCAAATCTCGTTTTGGCTCATTTATTCGGTCCATAACCCATCAGGAAGTGTGTTTGGATCGTAGCAAGTGGAGGAAAGTGGTCGCTACCGATCCTATTGCTAATGAGTGGTGATAGGAGCCTATCGAAAGGACACTATTTAAGATTCTGTAGGATTGAATAAACAGAACAATTCTTTTTTCTATAAGCCTGTTATATCACACTGCTAGGCAAAGGCCTTGCCTGCATCCTTCTTTCCTTCCTGGCTACTTCTGGCCAGTTTCGAAAGTAGGTAATAAATAACATTTCATAATAATTAAAAAAATATTTCAGGCAATACGAATTAAACAAAAGCTACCAATTAAAAAATTGTCGAAATAAATTAATCACACTTCGGAAATGTAAATCCTGTCATAAATCCATCAAAAAACGTGTTTTATAATTAGACTTGAGCTCCAATAACGAGTAACAATGGCGCATTAATATTGGTTTATCGTAACACGGCTCGAGGCGGATTATTAATGGCTGTAGTAATTGACGTTTATTGTGGACCCTCGTCAAAATATACAAATTCCGAGACAACCTGAGATGGACCTAGTTTCTGTGATGCGGTGGGTGGCGTAGATAACATGGTACTAGACGCCAGGGGCCCAAGTCTGATAATTTACTATATTATCAGATGTGTGTCGGCAGTATTAGCGCCAAAACACACGGTGAAACGCAAACGCAACTAGTTTGAAACGTTTCATTTCAATTGCGTCGTGTGTGGGTTTTCTAAGGAAGTCTATAGCAGAAACTGCGATACAACTCAAAAGTAACTAGCAGTTTCAGTTGCGTTGCATTTGCGTTTCACCGTGTGTTCTGGGTCTAAATGTCAATTTTGACACATTCAGTCGCAATCAGTGTAAGCCATTGTTTAACAGAATACCAAATGTGTAAAAAAAATCGATTGATACTCTTCCAACATACAACTGAGGCTATTTTAAATAGTAGACTTGACCCCTGTTTTTTTAATGGTAACTACCGTTTGTGGATTCATTCAATATTAATTGAAGTAAAGCCAACTTAAATATAGAAAATAAGCAAGCCACGAGACGCCAATAATAAAAAAGCATACTTACATAGTTTACTAAAAGTATAAACATATTTTCTAAAGTGAAATGAAATGAAAAATCATTTAATCCTGTAGGTTTTGACAACACTTAGGACGGGTCATTTTTTAAAGTTAATGCTAGATTCGCAAGAGTGCAGTTTTCCCCAGAGAAGAACCTAGCAAGAAACTCTGTAGGGTTGCCCTTTTCAATTTAAGTTTTACAAATCTCAGGCATAAACAGAAACATATAATAAAATTAATATTTCAAAAGAGCTATCCATAAATAAATAATTAAAATTTGAACCCGCAATATCCAGGAAAAAGTAAGGTAAGTAAAAGTCTAGACAGATACAAGTAAAGTAGACTTTAGGTCAGGCGAACTCACCAGTTTCGAAAGCCTCCTTACGATCCCAGAAACGTAACAATAACTCCAACAGATGTCGCAGTCCTCCATCAAACTACATTAACCAAAAGGTTTTAAGGTTTTAGGCGTAGTGTTACATAAGTAAAGTAAACTTTGACGAAAGCACGGCGTGCCGCGACAATTATCTCACGTATGCTGTCCTTATCACATTTAAAACTATAGACAGAGACGTAAGCGTGACAAACGCATGACAACGTCTTGTCACGGAGTGCCATGCTAAGCTAGCTGGTCACTAATAGTACAGGGTATCCTAGTTTGGGGACCAGGTACTATCTTAACTTAAAACACGTACCCTAAACAAATAATAGAATAGGTTTACTTGTAAATAAACCTATTATGTAAGTATCCTTAAGAAAGTGTAAATCTGTGAAGAATAAATCTATTTTTTTTTTTTTTTTTAAACTATAAGAACTGTAGAAAATAAAAGAGGAAAGATGATAGGGCACTTGATACGACATGACGGTTTCTTGAGAAACATTATTGAAGGAAAGGTTGAGGGGAAGAGAGGCAGAGGAAGGCCGCGATATACTTACTTCACTCAAGTAAAAGAGAAAGTTAACGTCATGTCGCATCAAGAAGTTAAAGCACTGGCAGAGGATAGGCCTAAAATGGTGAACTCTCCACCGACAAGAGTCTAATTCTTAAATTAAATGATGATAACTAAAGTCTGCTTAACTTATATCTGTCTAGTAGTCCATCTCGTCGTGGTATTTCGTAGCACCCAGTCTACCTCTCATAGCCGTAAGCCATTATACTCAAAGAACAAGATCCTTTCTCTATCCCTTTATTATAGTTTCACTGAAACGAATATTCAAAAAGATATTTTGTAAACGAAATTATATAAGCTAAGATTTTAGTGTTATTAAATTGGTAAATGGTTATAAAATTAGTTTTTAATTGAATTATGGGATAATTGTTATCGTCAATCTATTTTGATGTTATAAATAGAACCTCTAGTTTCTTGCTGGCTTCTTCTCTGGGAAATCTGCCTTCCGAAGTCAGCGTAGCTTCCTTAGCGTCCTTTAATGTTTTTCTTTTTTTTTGGTACTTTAAATTCATTATATAGTTTTTTTTAAAATTTTTCTTTGTGACGAATTCAAGTGTAAAAATGTTACCTACGAATAAATTATTTTTGAATTTGAATTTTGACTTAGAAAGAAATAAAGACCATTTGGAAACAAGAAAACGCTGTGGGAGGCTTTCGCCCAGCAGTGGGACACGTCTTGCTTTTAGTAACGATATAAAATGTACATAATACGAGTATATAAAAATTTAATGTATGCTTCCCGCTACTTCGTACGCAATTATCGACATATCTTGGAAAAAATCATGATATCGTAAAAAGATATCTTATCTTATCTAGCCGTTGTTGTCCCACTGCTGGGCAAAGACCTCTCTCCTCCTTCTCCATGATTTCCTATTCTGAGCCCCCTCTGCCCGCCCAGTCGTCCTTGAAGGTGTCCAGTTCATCTCGCCACCTTTTCCGTGGTCTGCCGCGAGGTCTTTTGGTGGTTGGTTGCCATTGGGTTGTTGTGATTGCCCAGAGATCGTTCGTTATTTTTAACGTGTTTATAGCGTGTTATTATGATGTGCAAGATACAATATTGCCAAGTTCATCAAAATCTGTTCAGTAGTTTTTGCGTGAAAGAGTAACAAACATCTATTCATCCATCCATCGGCACAAACATTAACATTTATAATATTAATAGTATTAAAGAAGCCTTTAGGCTCCTTTGATAAAGACGTGTAGGTGTATAAGACCTATAGTACAGAAATAGTAATTTAATGAGATTTACTTTAATATAATACACATTAATGGAAAATCACACCCCTTCCATTTTGAATCTAGGTACCCCACATCCCGCGTCCTTCGTTATCATTAATCAAATTAGGAAGCTATTACTATTCTATCAAGATTGACTTTGTAATGACAATTCCATGCGTTTTTCTTTACAAAACACTAATTTCGTATCTTATTTATACGTCAGTGGCCCACTGCTGGGCAAAGACGCCATTCCTCTGCAATACGATTTTGTATAGTACAACAAAATATGGATGTTTAGTAAAATATGTAATATGCATATAGGTAGAGTATATTTAGTTAGTAAATTGACTTTGTTAACCAGTAAAAACTAAGTAAACAGAGCTAGTTAGTATTTTCTAGTACATCTGCAGGTTGCGGCAAATATTTATATAGCACTTTAGTAGTCTGTGGCTGGTAGTGAGCCACATTTTATTTGATTTCGCAAATACACTCGAGAGCAATGAATCCGGGTCACTAAAGAATCCAATAAACTCGCGATCCAAGAATGCTACCTTAACGAAATAAATTGTGTTTATTAGACAATTTTATACTTCCTCAATGTAAGTAATAACATTTATGAGTCACAACATTTTAATAACAGAATATTAAACAAAAAAAAACTGTTGATCTAACTTTAAAACAAAATGTAAAACAATATATTTTTTAAAACAACATAAGCATTTTCTTGAATTTTAATATTTCGCATTGCCAAATATCGAAGAAGCCCGAGGATTCCATTCGATATTTGGCATGCTATATACCAAAATCCACAAACGAGGATTTCATTGTTATGACATAAATATAGAAGTAACTCAGAAGTTTTATATTTTCATTTAACAAGTATTTATTGGTCTCTTCCACAACTTAACACATTTTTTTTCATAAGGCTAGGATTCATAGTTTTCGAGATATTTTAGTTTTTTGTTTACCCGACCCGGATTCATTGCTCTCGAGTGTAGTATTTGTAGGTCGAATTCACTCGGAATAGAATGAGTAATCGAGTTGCAGCGGTGTACCACACTATTCTATCACAATTCCGTCAAATAAATACCAAACCGATGAATATAAAGCATTTCATATACCTTTTATTACTTTTAAAAAATGTTGATTGCTTTTTGAAATATTTTGCTATTCGATTCTCTGCAAACAAATGTATAATTGAAGTTTTGAAAGCTTCTCATTTTAATATACACAAAGGTTTTATTTGGTATTGTTACATTTAGATGTTACCTGAACAATATTCATTTGTTTTTACATTTTTGTATACCTGTATAAAGGATCTATTGGGACTTGAGTGACATTGTCAGGAGGGCGCGGCTTTGAATATAGAATATATAAGGAGATACCATACCGTCTGAAACTGCGTGCCTGGTCTGGCGCAAAATGGCTACATTTTTGTATGGAATTTCATATCGTTTGACAGGTCTCCTAATATTTCTTCCTCATTGGAATAAATAACTCAAAATAATGACAATTTATAAGATGATATCGTTAGTTCCGAATTCCGCCACGTACCAAAAGATCCTTGTAGCACTAACACTATACCTCGTTCACAAACTCACTACGTAATGCTATGGATATCAAAAATTTTGTTGCACAGCACGGATTCAAACTCATGACCTTTGCATTTTTAGTGGCCGTTTCTTGACCAACAGATAAAATTTAACTACCAGATAAACCTATGTCTATTCTATAAAACATAACATTTTAGACAGTGTCAGGTATAAAATATTTGTCAGATAAATTTTATTTGTGGATGGTGGAATAGGCCCTAAGTCTAAGAAGGTTATTTAATAAAGTTTAGACAAAATCGTCTTCATAACATTAGACATTTATTTAAACGAGAGAGTAGCTTCAACGAACTGACTTTTATTTTTTGAACTTGACAGATGTAAGTATCACGAAATACACAATAGATGGCTCCACATACATTGTTAACTATTATTTTAATACATTATAAACAATAATTAAATTATTAAAATTATTATTCATTCTATTATCATAATCATCACATTAACAATAAAATTAAATGTATTCCCCAATTAAATACTCAATAAACAAACCTTACTTCATGAATACCTAGAAATACATCAACAGTAATAGAATTATTTTGAAAATGATTAATTCCTTTGATAGATATTGTGGGAACCCACATTTACGCTTTATACGGAACCTTAGGTATACAATTATAAACCCTGATCCAAGCTGAAACCCAATACAGTATTATTAGACCTTCTGTATACAATAATTGATATTACTCGACATAGTGAACCATAGACTAAGCTAGACCTAATCGTTGTGTGACTTCAGTGACGCTAGCTGTTTTAAAATAAGCTTTGAAATTATATGAAATGGCTTTAATAACTTCAAAAATGGGGGACAGCAAGTTTAGTATTTAAATATTCCTTTCTCATAAATCCTTTCTCTTAATACATTCTCATACGTCCCTCTCTTGAGAGGGACGGATATAATCGAAGTAATTCAGTTTTTCGAGCTGTTTTTCAAGATTGCTTAATATTTTCTTTGGGTGTCCAGAAAAAAGCTCTATCACGCCTCTTTCTCATCGAAGTTGGCAGAGACTACTTCCCTCTACTTGCTACAATCCAAAAACATTTCAAATTCAAATTCTTTATTATTTTTATTTTTATTTATTATTTTTTTTTTATTTCCTTCGCTTCATCCACATTCATCAATCTCCTCATACACGCACGTCGGTTTAGGATACTTTTCCTTCGTTTTTCTTTAACAAGGTCCCGTTTTAATCAAATATAATTACTATAATATGTCATAACTAGAGAACTGCCAAACGGCGTCGCGGCAGACTGAGGAAAAGGTGGCGGGACGAGCTGGACACCTTAAATACCTGGGCGAAGGAAGCTCGAGACAGACAGTCATGGCGGATGAGGAGAGAGGCCTTTGCCCAGCAGTGGGACATAAGTGGATAGATCAGATTATTATTTTATTTTATAATTTAATTTTGATAAAATTTTTGCACACAGTTTAATGTACTGTTTTTAGAAAATAAACTACTTACTTACTTATCACAATTCGTAACTGAGTCTACTCAAGCCACGCAACCCCACATCACGTTTTCATTCCAAGTCGCCGCTTCGAGCGAGCACACCCTAATCCCACGCTAAAGGGGTCAATGCATAACTAATAAAGGTAAATTGACGAAGTTGCCCACTAATTCTCAGTTGTTTGTTCAACCAGACCTTTATGCTAAAGCGGCCGTCGATTAACTACTTTTAGCGCCACCTCTCGGTGAAATTGCGTACTTTAGTTGGTATAGGATGGTGTTTGGGGTTTGGCGTTCTTATTTTAAATTGTAATTCTACTTTAACGACGATGTTTATTCGATGGATGTGAGGTAGTTTAAGTTGGATGTTTGTCAACCTTTCAGGCAAAGTTTACTTAACAGATGTTGATGAAATTTTAAAATATAATATAGATTATACCTATAGATTATACCTACGTCGGAATATTGTGTGCTAATGTGTAAGTTTTAATAATGAAAGAATGTCAAACTGAATAAAGTTTTCAGCGCTTTTGTCAGAGTATATTTTATTGAGGTAAAGTATATAGATGATAGATAGAAATACTTTCTTGCACACGAAGGTAACATTGTGCGCAAAACCAGCCTTATAAATAGGCCGTATACTTCCTTACCTAATCTGTAAAAAAACCTACTTAACTAATGAAAATTCACAAGAAATCTAAACTACTCAGAAACCATTTTTTTTACATAGGTTTAATACCTCTGCAGCTACAAACTTGCACATACATCAATATCCTCTGATAAATTTAAACTATAAATAAAAGCTCGTCTTAGAGCAGCCGGTGTATAATCCCTGCATAGTAAAGGTGCATAACTAATCTAGTTTGAAATTTATGTGCGGCTTCGTGTCACCATTTGCATACTGATCGGAGTTCAGCCTTTTAATTCAGCGGTTTACACTTGTCAAGTTTCGATTTAATCGTTTTAGGGATAAAAGAAAAGAAAATTTATCGCTATATAGTTTTTTTGAGACCGCGTTAAAAGGAAAGTCGCAAGAAGGCCTTTGCCCAGCAGTGGGATCTTAATGGCTAACAAAAAAAGAAGAATTGATTTCATCTACAAATCATTGAGATTGATTTCGACTTTTATAAGTACTATAAAGCATACCAATGTAATGATAGCCTAGTTATGTGGAGAAGTCGAATAAAAATGAAGTATTTTGCTCAACAATAGAACAATACTGGCTAATGATTTGTTCTTCCAATCTGGGCTCAAACACATAATATTATGTAGAGTTCAAGAACACGCGAGCAAGCCAAGTTCAAGCAAAGGAACTGACTAGCCAGCGCCAAGTGTATAAATTATAATACATCAAAACAAATTTCTTCAAATATAGGGTGACATTAAATTTGTGAACGATAGAAAAGGATATGCATGTACTCGTAATAACAAACAACTTTTACTATGGGGCCAAGGTCGAAATAATTCAAAAAATTTTGAACTCCCCATACAAAATGCATCAGCTGATAGTATTATTATTATTATTATTTTATTGTGAAATATCCAACAGCACAATTAGTACATACAAAAACCATATTACAAAAACATTATACAATAGCCAATGACAGGATATCAGCCAAAATAATATTATGATATACAGAAAAAAAGAACAATGTGATGACGTACTCGTACAAATATCATATGCTTAACATAGGTATTTTGTAAGATTTTAGACTTTTTTTTGGGGGAACAATTTCTTTTTATTTCGAACTTGGCCCCATAGTAAAAGTTGTTTATTATCACGAGTACATGTATATACTTTTCTATCGTTCACTAATTTAAAGCCGCCATAAACCCTAATGTTGCCATAATACACACCCTCTCGTAACTTTAATAGTGTAAAATGTAAACACAAAGTGTAGGTGTAAACAAACCTCGATCAAACTATCGCCTCCATTCAAAGCCGTGAAATTAGCCGCGTATTTACTTTGCTATCTGCGATCTGCTAACAACTTCAAGTAATTACCTAGATGAAGGTAACGGAAGTTAGATTTAGTTTATAACTACCATGGGTTGCGTTATTTACGTGGCTCATGATAACATAACAAAATACACACACACATACACATACACGCACACACACACACACACACACATACATATCAGGTACCGCTTGTTGTATGTTCATATGTATCGGAAATATATTTATACTCTTTCCCTTCGAGGTAGACAAAAACCACTTGCTACTACCCAAACACACTTCTTTCACTTCATCTACATTCATTAGTTGCCTCATACATGCACGTCGGTTTAGGATACTTTTTAGTTGACCTTTCTTTCACAATTTCCAAATCTTATCTTAAAACTTTATTTAATTGAAGGACTTTATTTGAAGAATTTTGTATTGTTAGTTACCAACCTGTATTTCTTATTATTCTTTTATTTATTATCCGTTATTTGCGTGGCCGATGTCATGTCCTTCCTTATCAGCCCTTTTAAAGTCCCCACTACAGGAGCACGAGCCCACTTCATACGAGATGTCACGTATATTTTCCAATAAATAAATAATATATTTAAGCCTATACTAGAGCTACATTATCCAAACTAGTGTAAAGGCCGTTCAGATGATTAATGTCGTATGACACAGGTAGGCTTTGATCAAAATAGTTTGTTGGTTTAGGACGCCACGTGAATCGAAGTTAACCAAGGATACAGTGACCTTAGTGGAAATAGTTGGAGAGAGTTATTCGTCATCTCGCACCCAAAAAACTCGCACAAAAGCAAAGCAAAGCGAAAAAGAAAGGTAAAAACTTGGGTGCGAGTTTTTTGGATGCGAGATGACGAGCTCTTTTTACATACATACATATCTATCACGCCTCTTCCCCATCGTGGTTAACAGATACCACTTCCTTCCACTTGCTACGATCCAAAAACGCACTTCTGTCGCTCAAGCTCTTTTAATTTAAATTCAGTACGTACCCGGCCGAAATATCTGCGCACCTCGCTGGAATGCGCTTTCCCCCGCGCTTCCCCGTTTTCGCCTATCCAGTACCTTGACGAGTACGTACGAGTTGCATGACGTCACTAAGCCAGGTGCACAGATATTCCCGACGAGTTATAAGATAGTTTTATTGAAGCATGTAAAACAATGAGATAAATCTTCGATGTAACCGCACGTCGTTTGCACGCATTCTCTAATTGACGATCGTTTTATCCGTTGGCCACTATATCTCCGCTTTGTAATTAATATGTCTTTTTAGCGTCAATAGACGAATGTTTACGCAAGAATAGTATGTAGACGGTTCGGCTTAGAGATTTTAAAAACAGAAGTTAGAGCTAGCTCTGAACAACATTTATATAATTATTATTAACAGATTCCCACATCAAACGATTAGTTGCTCGCAAATAAAAAAAACAATCAAAAAATCACTCTCGTATGAGAGTAGTCTCGTACCACTATAGTGGCGTCGTTAAAGGGCTGATAAGGAATTTAAAAAAAAAATGTTGTTTTTATTCTTCTAAAAGTTTGAACTAACTAAATAATTTTCAAATTTTCCATTCAAAAAACAATTGAAAATACATAATATTTCACAGCTTTTAATTTGATTTTCGAATATTCGTTATTTGATCTGTGGTCTGCGGGTAGTTTTAACAAAAAGGTCTCTTTAATGAAGGTGTACGACAGAGGGTTCCGTCCCTTGACTTATTGCAAGCCTAGGGACTAAGGGCCGGCGCACATCTGATGGAGCGCAGCGCAGAGCATTTTTGATTGTTATAATATAATTATCGACATTGTTCTCATTAGAATAATATTCAAAATCGGTTAATACAACAAATGAGTATCGGAGCAAAGAAGCGACTATAGGCGAATGTTATGTTAACTGATTTTGAATATAATTAATTATAACCCTTCATAATCCTGCTGCTCCTTCCTACCTCCGCCAGCGTTTCAGGTTCACCTATCAACCTGATAGGCCCTGTCGCTCTCACCTAAGATCCCTTCTTGATTTCCCGTCTCACTCTCCTGATTCTTACTCTTATTCCTATTCCGTTCATGCAGTCCGGCTGTGGAATTCATTGCCACACACTATACGTGACACTCACTCTCTCCACATTTTCAAACGGAAAGTTAAATAGCACTATCTTTCCTTATCATAAGGAATACAATATATATTTATATAAATTATAATATTTATGTATGTGTATTTATCGAATATATATGTGTAGGTTTATACTTATATACATATTTATTGTTTATTGTAGTGACTATTCTGCCTTCATGCTATCACTTCTCTCTCTGTGGGGTCTGCAGAAAGAAATTTCTTTTAGAAATATGCTGTAGGTACCTTTTGTATAACTTCTCTTTTTTTCTGTCTCTATGTACTATCATCTTACAATAAACTGTTAAATAAATAAATAATAATTCTAATGAGAACAATGTCGATAATATTAGGACAATCAAAAATGCTCTGCGCTGCGCTCCGTCAGATGTGCGCCGGCCCTTATTGTTATGTTTCAACAAGAATAGAGTTTAAAGGACGCTAATTGTTCAAAAGGTCAAAACTATTTAGTTTTACTGCTATACAGGGTGTAACAGAAAAGGGGTATATTGCCAAAACGCAGCGATAGTCCTCATGAAACTGAACAACTTTCCCCAAGGAACATGGGTCGTAATTCGAAAAATAAATTCGCCTTCCCATACAAAATATTATCAGCTGATCGAGTAAGTATTGGCGATCCAAAAATTTTTTCGAGTTACGACCCTTGCTCCTTGAGGAAAGTTGTTCAGTTTCATGAGGACTATCGCTGTGTTTCGGCATTATACTCCCTTTCTATTACCCCCTGTATAACTAGGATTATACAGTTAATGTGGGTTACTTACTCGTTTTAACTAGGTACTTAATTCTAATATATTGTTTTTGTCGCGGGTATATTTTACTACCACTATAATAACTAGAAATAATAACTAATAAAGTTTATTAAGCTTTTAATGTCTCATACATAAACATACTACCTGCAGACATATAAATAAGTCAGCAGGAATATGTTTTCACTACTTTGATAAAAGGGTCGACGCAAACGAGCCACCGACTACAGCCACCTAACACGTTTTTTCATATGAATTGTATGGCGGCACCGCACACGTGTAGTCGGTGGCGGCGACTCGCTACAGTAGTGCTCGCTCGTTCACTCGCACGCTCACTCGCACGCTCACTCGCACGCTCGCTTCCGACATTGTGGCTGTAGCGGGCGACAGCGACCGTCGATGGCTCTTGTGCCGAGCCAAAAACTGAGTAATTCCAATGAAAAAAACTATTTGTGTACCTATTTATATTTCATGAGAGGTTATTTTTATTTACTACTTACTAAGTCCGAATCTAAATAAATATAAACCAGCAAACTCAAAATCTCGGTCGCATATTATTATTTAAAATTGGAACTACTAGTACTACTACCGTTACAATAGCAGCAGAAAATAATTCTCAAAAAGAAAATTATTAAAAGAGCACATATATCTTACAAACACATATTAAGTAATTTCCCTCGCGTGTTGTAAAATGAAAAAGATACCAATCGTACTACATTCTTCTAATTAGGTCCCACTTCTGTCTAGAATTCTAAATTAAAGCCTCTAAATTAAAGCTCTAAGAACTTACAACCTACACGACTTAACTTGAGACTTGAACCTTATTTACTCTCATAGAAATAACGTTTCTAGCTAACTCTGGCATTGTTCAACTATTTCTACCCTAAGCCTTATTACGTTACTTTCGTGCTAATACCATCTATAAAATCATTTACTTCGATTTCCATTGATGGATTTGCACTGACACTTCTTGGCAGTGCTATATTAAATCAGCAATATAAACGTACTGTTCGATAGAATTTATTGTGAGTAAAATATCATGGTAGGATGTGTGATAGGGTAAAGGCACAAACTAACACACGTTTTATATCAAAAAGACGTATTTATACAGGGTGTAAAAGAAAGGGGGTATAATGCCGAAACACAGCGATAGTACTTATGAAACTGAACAACTTTTCCCAAGGAACATGCGTTATAACTCGAATAAAAAATTTAGATCGCCCATATTTACTCGATCAGCTGATCGGGCATTTTGTATGAGGAGACGAAATTTTTTTTTCGAGTTACGTCCCCTGTTCCTTGGGGAAAATTGTTCAGTTTCATGAGGACTATGGCTGTGTTTTGGCATTATACCCTCTTTCACACCCTGTATAAAGTCAAGTGACGATGTGTTAGTGGTATGGTTTAATAAGGGGAATGTCGTAGAGATAATTGGCTGAGGTTTAAATGGTTCAGTCATTATTTAGTGGGTTTTAAGTGGTATTAGTTTGCGTTTTGTAAAGCAAATAAGTTAAGCTTCACACACCTACTTTATACTAAGTGCTTTGTGTAGCATTTTGTTGTTTAGTAGAAAACTGTAGTATTTAAAATTCTTGATATTATTAAAACTCCTTTGTTTGATTGCAAATCACATTATTATTAGCTCTAATGCAATATCAGAACTATAAAAAGCCCTTATAAAACAAGGTATGCTAAAAACCGGTCAAGGGTGTTTCTTCGATTTGGGATTCTTTAGTTGATTCCACTGGTAAAATTTAAATATTATTTTATTTTTAAATTGAGAATAAAATTACAAATTAGAGAGGTCAATAAACAAATATTTTGAATAGGCACTCATTTCTTATGTATGGATCCAAAGATATTTGATGTTAAAAATTTACGCCCAGGGGAATCATTAATAATGCAATATAAAGTATAAAAAAGTTTCAATTTTGTTAAATAAAATTAAAAACAGTTAACGTACCTTCGAATTTAGGCTTTAAAATGTTATTGGGTATCAATACAAGTTGCTGTGAAGTTGCTAATTCAAAATCTTTAAATAGGTGACCGAGCTTTGAAACGTCCTCCCTTAATGTGGAAAACTGTTTTTTTTAATAATATCAAACATTATTACACATAACGCTTTTTTTAGAAATCAATATAAACCGTTATTTAAGCAAACTGTATGATTTTATTAGTATAGTCTGGTCATAAAACCAGTGGAATCAAGCCAGTGGAAGCAAGAAATATCGTTTTTTTGTCGTTTTACATACATTGGATTTAACTAGCGTAATGATGTTTCCAGGCTAGATAATGGGCACCCATGCGCTTATTCATAGCTATATCAAGCTAGTCTTGTAGTTACAAAATTAATAAGAAAACATGAACATAGTAATCAATGATCGTACAGAACAAAGCCAGGGGAATCAGATACTTATCTTTGTATTTCGTGAATGGTACAACTTCACGCATAATCTACCCCCTCGATACATAAAATGCATCTCACAGTTCGCGTGAAAATAGGCAGCGCCTATCCAAATGGCTCGACTAGGGTCGTATGCGCGATTTAGTGACGTGCCAAGGTAATCACACTTTAGTGCCGGACAAAATTAAAATGACTCGAGAAATTCAGTTAATTGTAAAATACGTGTAAAATTTATTATGATGCGTAATAATTAACTATTCTATAATAAAATAAAAACATGTATGAATCTTTAAGTATATATGATAAAAATATTTTTAAGGTTTTCTGAATAAATCGGGAGAGCGGACACGTCAGTGGAATCAATTTTTAGGGCTTTGAACTATTTTTTAAAAACCTTTCGATTTGAATTCATGTATTATTTTTATTTTCCCAAGTAGATAACACCTTAATCTATAGTTTAAAACATATTTTATTGACTTTATAATTTGAAACGTAGGATTTAAGCCCCCGGACATCAAAATTCTCGATTCTGAAGATTCACCCTCAAGTGCAAGTCGGATTCGCGCAGGAAGGGCTCCGTACCATTCTCTATTGATATAGAGCAAAAAAGGCAAAAAAATCACGTTTGTTGTATGGGAGCCCCCCTTAATTTATTATTAATCTATTTTAATAATTGTTGTTATAGCAGCAATGGTAATACATCATTTGTGAAAATTTCAACGCCGTAGCTATAACGGTTCATGAGATACAGCCTGGTTACAGACGGACAGATAGACGGACAGCCAAGTCTCAGTAATAGGGTCCCGTTTTCATCCTTTGGGTACGGAACCCTAAAAAAGTCTCGAAGCTACACTCAAACCAAAACAATGAATCTATTACAAATACTTCTACACACAAACTAAGTAATTTGAAAGATTTGGCAAACATGCTTCTTTGCATAACTGAAAAAGTTCATTTGAGTGGCAAAACCAGGTCTGCCTTAGTTTAGACTCCCACTGGCTTCAAGCCAACTTGGTTGTCAAAGAAACGCTGAAAAACATTAGTTTATCGCGGGGAATTTGCGTTACTATTCCTCTAAATTATAGCTATTTACATACTTTAAGTTATTTTTCTCTAGATATTTCGAAATCTATTAAAGTAGGTACCTACTTAACTATTTTTACCAGACTGCACCAGAAGGAGGGTTATGTTTTTCGAGAATATGTATGTATGTATAAATCTTTGGCACACTCTACCTACAGCCTAAACGGCTTTATAAATTTTAGCTTGAGAGGTGTCGTATTTACAGTGAGAGTGACACTGGGTACATAAGAAAAATGCGTTTTTTGAACGTAGTCAGGTTTTTATTAAATAAAAAGGATAATGTTATTTGTTTCTTTAGGATGCCACTTAAGAGAATAAACATTTAACGGATTGAATCTGCGTCTGTCTCGTATTTTTGCAATTTTCATTAATTGGAACACATAAGCTGAATTCCAACAAAACAAGCTGTCTTATTAACAATACCGAACGATATCCGAACGATTTTACATAAATTATAAAATTTATGTATGTGTATTTATCGAATATACATATAAGTGAAGGTTTATACTTATATAATTATTGTTTATTGTAGATTAAGTTACTATCCTGCCTTCTTGCTATCACTTATCTCTATGTGGGGTCTGCAGGAAGAAATTTCTTTTAGAAATATGCTGTACCTTTTGTATAACTTCTCTTTTTTTCTGTCTCTATGTAATATCATCTAAATAAACTGTTAAATTAATAAATACCTTTAACGTTTGATATTTATAGGTGGCCATTTAAAAATTTAATAATGATTTAAAACAATACAAATACCATACCACAGATTACCTAATAGTTACTACGTAACAGATACTTCACTCAGAACAAAATATCCAATACCTACTGCTTTAACAGTGCGTAATAGCCCAACTGTCACGTCAGATATCACTGCATGCTAAAATGTGCCTAAATACTCAAGCGTATAGTTGTGATTCCTTCGCACCGCGCGAATCCGTAAAAATCACGGGGCTGCTTCTTCGATAAAATTAAATTAACAAAACGTTTTGTGACTATATTATTGAGAACTATGAATATGTTCCGACTTATAGGGACAGTTTAAAATTGTATCGTTTTTAATATATTTATTTTTAACATGTTTTTATTTTTAATATTTAATGTTTTTTTATCTTTCTTAATTCTCGGTTATTATTATGTTTTTCATTAAAAAAACGTAATTATTAAAAATTATAAAACATTCAAAACAAACAAAAAAACGAATGGAACTATCAAAATTTGAACAACGTGCGAGCGCTTCGTTCTGACAACCGCGCTTCGCTTGGTCCGCAAGCGGCCCGCTGAGCGGTAGGTATTTATAGCGCGCAAGTACATAGAGTGACGGAGGCCTGACCATACTCACTTCAAGTAAGGCCCAGAACACACGTTGAAACGCAACTGCCAAGCAACTGAAACTGCTTGTTACTTTTGAGTTGCATCTAAGTTTCCACTACAGACTCCTTTAGAAAACTACACACGACGCAACTAGTTTGAAACGTTTCGTTTCAGTTGCGTTTCATCGTATGTTCTCGGTCTAAAAGTACCAAACAATCAAAGGACAATGCCAATAAAATCCAAAATGTACATCAGACAAAAGAAATGGGATGGAGCAACGAGAGAACAATAGAATAGACAAACAATAGAGAGATATGGCGGCAATAAATAAATAGCAATGGAATATTGTGCGGCAGTGGAGTCGGTGCGGGCGATTGCATTTATTAGCTTCGGGGGATGGTGATGTCTTTATGGTGTAGTGTTGTTGCGATAGCTATAGTCTATCGATAGTATTGCAATAATAGTGACCTTGAAATTCAGTCATACTATCGATATAAGTATATGTGAAGACAGCAGATGTTTGGGGCTGGTTAATAATTGAAAGTCTTCAAGTAGTGGAACGAAGGAACTGGGTTTATTCACTTTAAAATAGTTTTTTTTTTACACACAAGAATTAGCGCTCGTAATCGTTCGGAGCAGGGAGAGAAAGAAGAGTTGCCACATAAAAAATACAAAATTAGCTAGGTACTTTCTGTTGGTGTTGCCAACAATATATGGTGTATTCGAAATATTATAATGCTGTAGAACTAAAGTACTTACCTAACTAAATAAAGGAGAGAATATGGAATAGGGATAATTGTTTCGGTGCATTCATTCTTGTTGTTTAAAATTTTTGTCAGATTCAACTAATGTTGACAAGCGTCTTTCTAAACTTGGCTTTTATAGTTCAGTGGAAACTACAGTGATGTTAAGAAACTGACAAGAACAAGAAGAAGAAACTAATCGAAGTGTATATAATAATTGCAATTATGACATGATCTTCTATATATAATAGTAACAAGACAAATTATTATTTCTATTGTGTGAATTCAGAGAAGCCACGATTTTTAAATCTCTATCTAATTAAAATGTACCTTAGCTTAATAACATAATTAAAAACACTATTAACAAACCAATATACTAAAACAACTTATCCCAAGGAACATAAACAAAGCCGTTCAGTTTCCAGGAAAATTATTGAAACATAAACTCACCTTTCATATGAGGAAAATATGGAACAATTATTTTTTTAATATCTCACAATATGGAGGTAGTCCCATAGAGAGATGAACATTGACCAACTTTTTCAATAAATACTTTGAGCGGATATTTTGTTCATTGCAACACTGCGTTGTGACCTCCTTATTGAACTTACTCTATGATTTAGCGAGGCATTTTGTAAAAAAGTTTCGAATATTTTCTGTGATAATTATAATATAGTATTCAAAATTTTAACAAATACTAATTTTGTTTACTCCCTTCTAATAAAAGTAAATAAAGGCGCAAGTTTTACCGGAATAACTTTTTCAGTATCAGTGTAATTTTCCTAGTGTTAAGTAAAATATTGTATCCTATAGATACTGAATAAAGCATTTCTATTCTATTCTACTTATTATTTTTCATAATTTTGACAGAAGCTGCCACACTACAGAAAGGGTGCAACGGATACCTCGCATTAAGCCTACTGAACTACTTAGCCCAAAAACATAGTTTGAAGTATCAAAAGTTATGAATTACTGACTTACTTATATAACAAAATTTTTACTTATTCATATGACAAGTTATATAATCATGTATCCACGATAAATAATCTCATTCTCAATATAAGGAAAATGACAATAGATCTGTTATCGCTATAATAACCCACATCCTAAGTCTAAATAAACAGTCTTTCCCTAATTGTACAACCCACCAAAGAGCGATAACATTTATTCTGAAGGAAATTGGGATATAACTAGCAAACAACTTGTGTGGGCGACCTTTCTTGCTAATGGCATAAGATGAGCATTATGGTATTTATAACATTCTATTTTTGAAAAGCTACTGTTTGATTTCAAGCAATGATGAATATTATAATTTAGTAATACATATTATATTTAGTGCACTCGAGAGCAATGAATCCGGGTCGGGTAAACAAAAAACTAGAATATCTCGTAAACTAAGAATCCTAGCCTTATGAAATAAAATGACAAGAGACCAATAAATACTTGTTAAATGAAAATATGAAACTTCTGAGTTACTTCTATATTTATGTCATAACAATGAAATCTTCGTTTGCGGATTTTGGTATTATAGCATGCCAAATATTGAATGGAAGCACGAGGAGGCAATGCGGAATATTAAAATTCAAGAAAATGCTTATGTTGTTTAAACGTATATATTGTTTTACATTTTAGTTTTAAAGTTAGATCATCAGTTTTTTTTCTTTACTTATATTTTATTATTAAAATGTTGTGACTCATAGACGTATTACTTACATTAAAAGAGTATAAATTTGTCTATTAAACACAATTTATTTCATTAAGCTAGCATTCTTGGATCGCAAGTTTTTTGGATTCTTTAGTGACCCGGATTCATTGCTCTCGAGTGTAGTAATAAATATAGTACCGATTGTAAGTTTTATCGGATTTTCTGAACTTAGATATTTTGCACGAAATAAAGTTTCACAAAATTATCAATATCTCATATTTGAGTCATAAGTAACGTAAGCTTGATTGTATATTTTTTAAACGAAATAAATAGATACAATTTCTAACGACCGGTCTAGATCCTCAAAATATTTAATTGGCATAATCATTATAACTAAATATGTTAACTGTGGTTGTGCCATCAAAAATATATAATAAGTATTTTATGCGAGAGCTGGCAGCTTCCTCGGCCAAAGGATAAGCATTGCAATCCAAAGAGGTAAGGCTGCTAGCTTGTTGGGTACTTTGCCTCGTGAGGACGCGTTGGAAGATATTTTTCCTGTAAATATTTAATTCTATGTTTGTATTATTTATTTTATTAAAGTAAAAAGTAACTTTAAATTGAAACTTCTCTACAATCTTTTGGAAAAATAGCCAAATACAAAAATACCACAGATTGCAAATTGAAAAATCATACAAAATAACTTTCTAAAATAAAAATGGTGAATCCCAGAATACTAGAAAGATGAAAGGAGATAGTTAATAAATTCAATTGGAAAGAGGTAGTGGTGACCGCGAGCCCGCGACCCGAGCAAAGGCTATATTTATTTTGAGCCAAGTTCCATTTGGAAATTGAATTTAGTGCAGTCTCGAGTCGAGAGCCGAACAAAATACTTTTGAGGTAAAACGTTTTCCTTTTATATGCATTTTTACCCGACTGCGCTCGAAGAAGGGTTATGTTTTTCAAAAGTATGTATATCTATGTATGTGTGTATATGTAATTCTTTGGCACGCTCTACAGTCTAAAAGGATTGATGGATTTTAGCTTGAGAGGTGTCGTTAGATTCATATTTACAGTGAGAGTGACACTGGGACACGCAATTTTAAGTTTTTACAAATGTAATTAAGACGAGTATATATTTGATAAAACAACACGTTATATATTCAATTAAATATAATATTTTAAATAAATTACATTCCGAATTAATATAACAGAAATATTTACCCATCTTGAATTACTTTTAATGTTAATAACAAGTAATATAAACATACTTAGATATACTTACATGAACATAAAATGAACTTTGAAATACCAAAAATGAAGATTAAAGAACAGTTCAAAGATATGAAATCTGTTTACTGTAATATAAACTTAATCTAATATTGTTTTTGAAGTTATTTTACTTCAAAGATACGAAATTAAGTTTTGTGATTTTATTTTAGATTTGAAGAAAACTTATTCATTTTTGGAGCCTCCTTATTGTTTGAAAATGGAATATGTTTTTATTATTAAATCTTTGAAATCGAGAAGTAAAAATATTTTATGTATTTTTTAGCAAAGTGATTTTCAAGTCAAACTAACTACATAATCCTAACTAATATCATAAATGTCAATGTTTGTGCCGATGGATGGTTGTTTGTTGACTCACGCAAATACTACTAAAGAGATCTTGATGAAATTTGGCAATATTGTAGCTTATATATTAAAATAACACATATTATTTTGAAATAGGTATATATGTCACGTGGATAATCTAAAATTTCTATTAAAAAAAAAACCCGACTGCGTTCCAAAAACGCATTTTTAAAATAATGATGTACCCCGTGTCACTCTCACTGTAAATACGAATCTAACGACACCTCTCAAGCTAAAATCCATCAAGCCGTTTAGACTGTAGGGCGTGCTAAAGAATTATACAAACACACGTCATACTCTCGAAAAGCTTAACCCTCCTTCTGGCGCAGTCCGGTAAAAAAAGAAGAATAAAACTTTCGGTAAACTAAAACAACAAAAAATACTTGTATTAGATAAACTAGTTCGTCAACACTTGTTAAAAACCTCTACCACGAGTTGGAAGTAACAGTTTGATGGGTCTCCTGGCTCGTCCTTTAATCTGACTGGAATTAAAGTTAGCTCTCAAGGGACCTGTGGTAGGGTCACCGAGTATACTTCAAAGGTTCATGGAGAGAGTAGGCAGTTTGGCATAAAAGATTCATATTTATTTAGGTTATTCATAATTCTATTTTATTACTTAAGGAGTTATGTATTTACACAGATCCGGGCCGTGACCCGTCAGGAGGGAAAACAATACATCGTCATGACAACGTGTGTGAACGAATCCATAGAAAATGTATGGAGTGATATTTATTCCCTGACACGTCCCGGACACGTTGTCATGACGACGTATTGTTTTCCCTCCTGACGGGCCACGGCCCGGACACGTCCCGGGCACGGCCCAGATCTTGTGTAGATAGACCTTTACCCGTGACTTCTCTCGTATTTATCGTGGTATCTTGGAAAATTAACATGATATCTTAAAATAATATAGCCTATGTGTTATTCTGATGTGTAAGCTACAATATTGTAAAGTCTCATCAAAATCTGTTCAGTAGTTTTTGCGTGAAATAGTATCAAATGTCTTCACGTATATCTACAGGCAAAAACATTGACATTTATAATACCTCTATTTATCGAGACACGCCGGCAGCGTGTCAGGCCAATTCAAAGACAAAGCGCCACAGTGTATCTTTACACGAACCACTTCGTACGACTTTTCACCCTTCCATAACTCAAAAGTTCTTTAACGTAAAGACATAAAACTACGCATGTTCAATCTTATCCATAACGACACGAAGAAGCCCAAATTTCATGAAGCTAGCTCAAACGGTTATGAAGATATGAAGTTCCAAAAATCGCAAAATATAGTATTGACTGACTGATTAAAGTAGCAAAACCTAACCTACTTCCAGATGACCTAGAAGGTTGAGATTTGGAATTCAGCTCTATAATTACATTTGACCGTAGGAAAAAATCCAAAACTTTAAAAAAGTCAATTTTTTTTTGTTATCCCCATACAAAAAACTTGCAATACACACTAAAAGTGGTATAAAAAATTATACAATTCTTTTAAATTTAATTTAATAACAAGGGCATGACTTGACACATAAAGATAGATTATAATGAACAAAAAAAAAATAAAAATAAGAAATAAAATGTATCCACGTAGGATCGAACCTCCGACCCGAAGACCTCTTACTTACCGCATAACTATTGCGCCAACCATAACTGTTGATAGTACTACGAAATTTAGATCTGCTTATTCAAAGTAGCTAATCTGTCACTCCAGCTAATCAAACAAAAAACAAGCGATATACCTACGATTTAAAATGCGAACGAACCAAAGTATGCTCTTAGCGGCGCTCACTCACGCCAGCGTCTTCGTTATGCCCGGTTGTCTAGAAAAAACTCGCCTATTAGATTGCGTTTTATGCTACCTACGTCTTTCATTAGATTTATTTGAAGATAGATTATAATGAACAAAAAACAAAAAAGAAATAATATGTATCCACGTAGGATCGAACCACCGACCCGAAGACCTCGGTACCAATTCTCTTAAATTAAGTTAAGCGACCATACTATAGCCAACAGATAAATATTCTACAGCAATAGGTCACAAATTTGGTATTCTCTTATGTGCCACGAAATAGTCGATTAGTAGTCGATTAGTAGTCGATTAGTAGTCTCTAGAGGGCTTTGTCATTCATTTGTCTTTGCGAATGATTTAGTTGTCGATGTTGCCAATATTTAATAAAATTATTGTTCGAAGAAATTGATCAACCGATTGATACATTTTTTTCGACCTAGAATAAGCTTAGACATACTTTAAAATACAGAATATTTATTTCTATAAGATTTACATGCATTTTTTGCATAAATTGCACGTTAATTTTCGAAAAAACACCGAAATAGTGTTTGGGTGACCGAACGACTGAACGACTGAACGACGGACGACCGAACGAAATGCCATTAGAGAACAACTGTCAAATAGCGAAGAGAATACCGTTTGGAACTGCCACTCATGTGACATTGCGGAGTAGAATACCAAATAAAGCGTATAGTAAGAAAATGTACGGCCGATCGCTGTCCACTGTCAACTCATCTGTTAAGAGAATACCAAAATGTGTCATTTCATACAATTCACATTCTAGAGAGACACCATTTTTCATTTGGTAATTAAGAGAATACGGGCCCAGGTATCTTCTTACTTGGCGCTTAACTATTGCGCCAACCATAATTGTTGATAGTATTACGAAGTTTAGATTTGCTTATTTCATACTCTGATCTAAATTATAAACGTTAAGTGTATGTATGTTCATTGTATGTATGTAATGTAACATATCGCCACATATTATAGCAGAAACGTAGACTGGTACGGATTTTAATTTTATAGATGGCGTTACGTGGTAGTGATTTATAGTGGTAAATGTATCAGAAAAGTAATAAAAAATTAAAACTTATTAAATTAACAGTTATCGAGACACAATTTAAATTTAACAAAAAAGAAAAAAGTTAAAAAATTAAATTCTTTCAAGTGGGATCGAACCACCGACCTTAAAATATCGAACGAAACATTTTACCATGACGCTTACCATTAGGCCAGCTAACACTATGCCCATGGAGTTGAAATTTAGAACTAGTTAGTATTGATTGACTGACTATTTAAAGTAGCTAATCTTAACCTATTTCGAAATGAATTTAGTGTGGAGAGTGCTCTACAACTTTTTTTTTTAATTTTCCGAAAGTGGCGGCAGTCAATGAAACCTTCACTGATTTATAGTTCAGGTCAAAACAAATAGAAAAAATTAATGAAAAAAAAAAAGATAAATCGTCACGTTTCAGAGATATAGGCTGTCGAAAATAGACTAGTGGCGCCAGTAACTATTGGAACATGAAAAACTGTGTTTTGGTGTTATTAAATGGCACATATTGTATTTGAAATTGATACTAGAAGTTAAATAAAGTATCCTGGCTTATTTTAGCAACGCCCCTCCCTCCCCCCAAGATGCTCAGATTATAATTTTTATTATTTTAGGTATAAATATGGTGGGAACTTATAGTGGTTGAAAAATAAAAGTTTTTGAAACAACCTATGTCAACCAACTCCCAAAAGCATGGCCCCCTCAAGTACTCCCTACCGTTTATTTTGTTACTGCGCTGCTCTGCATACGTGCTAAATGGGGTACTGGAGGGCGGGACGTGGCTGTGCGAGGAAGATGCGCTTCGAAGATGCGCATCTCGAGCTATGTAGGTATCTCGATAATATAAAAAAACATAGCTTTGCTCGATAGCTCGCATCTATAGTCCGCATCTATAGCACGCATCTATAGCACGCATCCATAGCACACATCCATAGCACGCATCCTTTTATGTGAAAAACATAGCTTAGCTGAATCCATTTCCACAATACAATGAATATGATTGGTGGATTTCAAACGCATCCGTACGTAGCAATGTAGCATAGCACATCTCTGGTGGAAAAGCACACTACTTATATCTCGGAAACGTGACGCTTTATCTCATCAAATTATTTTCATCTACTTATATTTTTGATTTGTATTGACTTGAACTATCGATTATTGCAGGTTTTTTAGACTGCCGCCATTTTTGTGGAAAAAAGTACCATACACATGTTTAGGTAGGACATTATATTCAAACCCCTTTGGAATCCAGCTCGGTAATTACGAGTAAGCAAAGGAAAAATACATTTGCTTACTTTAGGTATTCATACAACCCGTTCACTATAAGTTTGCCGCTGTTGACTCACTCACTCAGACCTAGTTCCAGTGAGAAAACGCTACACTGACGTCATTAGCAGCAAACTTACGTTGTACTTGTATAGTGCGTTTTTAAGAATATCTATGAAACGCACGCACTCTACGACGCAGCGGAAACGCAAAAAAAGAACTAAATCTTACTACTTGCCTAGTTCTCTGTACAAAAAGTAATGATATCCCACCAAAAACATAAATGTGAAAAAGGGTGGCCAATTCAATATGAAAATTATGTTGAGAGCTTTGCCGTAAAAAGTATGGAGATCTAAATGAGTGCCAATTCATAGGTATGCAAAATCGAAATATGTATTTTTATAGGAAAAAAATAATGCCTATTATGCACAAGTATTAATAAACTCTATTTCTTTGCTTTGTTGGATAACTTAAAACAATTGCTGTTATTAAAAAAAATATAAGATCTTAAAGGAGGTTAGTTTATATTTGGCCAGTTTTCATCAGAATTAAAATATTGAATAAATTTATAAAAAAAATGAAAACTGGCCAAATAAAACTAACCTCCTTTAAGATCTTATATTTTTTTTAATAACAGCAATTGTTTTAAGTTATCCAACAAAGCAAAGAAATAGAGTTTATTAATACTTGTGCATAATAGGCATTATTTTTTTCCTATAAAAATACATATTTCGATTTTGCATACCTAGGAATTGGCACTCATTTAGATCTCCATACTTTTTACGGCAAAGCTCTCAACATAATTTTCATATTGAATTGGCCACCCTTTTTCACATTTATGTTTTTGGTGGGATTAGGATTTAAAATAAAAGACTACTCACAAAAAAAACAGGCGTAGTGATAACCACCTCCTTTTTCATTTTTTTTGAAATCGGTTAAAAACTAAATGCAACTAAGTGCCCGTTTCAACACCTACGGATAAAATTTAACTGCCAGATAAACCTATGTTTGTTTCATAAAACATGATATTTTAGACAGAGACAGGTATAAAATATCTGACAGATAATTTTTATATTATTATTTTTTGTAAGTATTAAGCAACTGTTTTGATCTCATTATTTGTAATGGTTCTTTTATTGTTATTATTAAGTACCTATGATGATCTCCTTTAGACTTAAGTATTTTGTTTAATTGTTATATTTTTTAATTTAATTTTGATAAAATTTTCGCACACAGTGTAATTTACTGTTTTTAGAAAATAAACTACTCACTCACTCACTCACTCACTCACTCACTCACTCATTCACTCACTCATTCACTCACTCACTCACTCACTCACTCACTCACTCACTCACTCACTCACTCACTCATTCACTCACTCATTCACTCACTCACTCACTCACTCACTCACTCACTCACTCACTCACTCACTTACTTATGTAGATGGTGATACAGGCCCTAAGCTTTGTACCCTTTATCAACATAACCTAGAGGCTATTCAGTTAATTGTACTCAAATGATAGTGAGAGTGACATAGGCGTTTCTATTGTATCATAGTCTATGTCTATACAGGGTGTAAGATAAAGTATATTCATACAAGGTGACTTTAAATTAGTGAACGATAGAAAAGGATATGCATGTACCCGTGATAACAAACAACTTTTACTATGGGGTCAAGGTCGAAATCACAAAAAAAAATTGTTACCCCATACTAACAGCTGTCTTGCTGGTACATTTTGTATGGGGAGTTCAAAATTTTTTGAATGATTTCGACCTTGGTCCCATAGTAAAAGTTGTTTGTTATCACGAGTACATGCATATCCTTTTCTATCGTTCACTAATTTAAAGTCACCCTATATTTTAAGATTTGTAAGGACTATAGTGTGTGAGTAGTTCTTATAAATGTCGATGTTTGTGCCAATGTTTGTTACTCTTTCACGCAAAAACCACTGAACAGATTTTAATGAAACTTTACAATATTGTAGCTTGCACAGTGGCTACTCTACGCTCTACTCTACAATCTTCTTAAAGTATCCTTCTCCAAAGGTTGTCTGGTAGAGATCACTTTTAGTGATAAGGCCGCCTTTGCGCACAGTGATATAGTTTTAAGTTTTGTCTGTATCTCTTTGTGTGCAATAAAGTATTTCTATCTATCTATTTAAAGGCTATATTATGTTACGATATTGTGTAAGTTTTCTAAGATATGACATTTAATTCGTACGAGGTCACGGGCAGAATCTATTAGAAGCTATTTTTTACCCGACTGCGCCAGAAGGAGGGTTATGTTTCCCGAGAGTATATATGTAAAAGTAAAAATACTGTTGATTGATTTATTTAAATTTATATTTTGAAATAAGCCCTAAACCACAACCAAATCCGCCATTCATCCCCGTTACTTAGTCACCCATCAACAACACTCACTCTCTTACTCCTTAGCATGCATCCCTTTCATTCATCTGTAACTTCCGTTTCCTTCTTCCGTCACTTCCGTTTCCTTCTCCTTCCTCCTTCCCACATAATATTTTTACTTCAAGTTAATTTTATCAGTACTATTTCTGAGGTTTGGTTTGGCACGACTAAAGAGCAACCTCACAGAGTTTCTTGCTAGGTTTTTCTCTGGGGGAAACTGCACCTTGCGAATCTAGCGCTAGCTTTAAAAAAATTACCTGTATAATAATGTAACGGTTTGAAGAGCACTTTTTGTGCCTATGAAATAAATATATTTTTGACTTTGACTTTGGCACATGTTACGTGTAACATACTGTATTCGACTGTCTATTGTTTTGTTGTCTCCGTTAATGTATTGTTATACAGCTTAAAGTGTTAAGCCGGGTAGTTAAAGGATTATTTAGTTTAAATAGAAAGGTTAAAGTTGCTTATATGGGATATAATTTGAAGCATTTGGAGTATGTATGAGGTTATGAATGTGGATGAAGTGAAAGAGGTGTGTTTGTATCGTAGCTAGTGAACATTATGGTGGACAATGTGTATCCTGCTAATATTATAAATGTCAATGTTTGTGCTGATAGATGGATGTGAGGATCTTTGTTAGTCTGTAACCAAAAAAAACGACTGAACTGACTTTAATGAAAATTATCAATATTGTTGCTTGCACATCAGAATAACACAAAGGCCACATAACTTTAATGGGGATGATGACTACATTCGAAAATTCAAAAAATAATTAGTCCGTCTTTTAGGCTATTAAAAAATATTTGAAATACATTTTTACCAGATCAAATACACAAATAAATACAAAGATACAGAGCATCAAAGTTAGGGAGTGGGGGTATTGACGTCACTCCTACATAAAAATCGTACTAAGGCGTGACGTCATGAGCAACTTTAACCCAGTGTATCTGCGTCATTTTTAGTTTAAGAGAAAAAAGAAAAAATATGTGTCGAATATTTTAAAATAATCTATGTGATGGATTTAAAAAAAATTAGTCATCATGCCTATTATAATCAGATCCCCCCTCAGATTCCTAGTCCAATTATAACTCTTATTAGTCTAGTTGAAGTCTTTAATTAGAAATCACAAAATGTCTGACTGCAACAAATATGACTTAGAACAATTAAATTAATTACAATTTTGATTTAATGTACCTATTTTCTCTGCCTGACAAGGGTTGAAAAAATCGAAAAGAATAATTATAGTATAAGTTTACTACTTCACTTGACATTGACAGAATGCACAATGATAGTTGCTATTTTTTCTTCTTACCTTGTCTTTTCTGGCCATCAATGTCCCATGGCTGGGCAAAGGCTTCTTTGCAACCATTTTTTTATTACAAAACATATAAAAATGAGTCCACTAGATTGAAACCCCCAAAACAATAGAACAGCTAGCAATAAAGCGCCAAACAGTTAAAGAGTTCGTGCATAGAACATAACCTCACCTCGTCGATAAAAGACGGACGTATACGGGATTTTATTCCTCGCACGTGACTGTTACGTTGATAACGTAGCTGCCTGTATAGGTACCTACTTGACAGAGACACTACTATCCTCTTTTATCCTAGAGACATGCATCGTTTGCTTTCTTTACACTATGGTATGTGTGAAACAATAGTTTAGTAAGTACTTTAAAAAAAAAGTACTTTTAAAAAGAGCAACCTCAAGAGTTTCTTGCTGGCTTCTTCTCTGGGGAATCTGCCTTCCGAAGTCAGCGTAGCTTCAGTCAGTTAATTTGCTTTTACTTTTGTTAACTTGTTATAATTTTGTTTTTATTTTGTTTTATATTTCTGACGCATTCAAGTGTAATTTTGGGTTACCTATGAATAAATCTCTATTGAATTGAATTGAATTGACTTCTGTGTGTGTCTATATAGGTATTAGAGGTACTAGTGGCTGCCCGCAATTTCGTACGCATTTATCGTCATATCTTTGAAAAAACACAAAATATCTACAAATGATTTAGCCTATGTGTTATTCTGATGTCCAAGCTAGATTATTGTAAAGTTTCATTAAAATCTTTTCAGTAGTTTTTACGTGATGAAGTAACAAACATCTATTCATCCATCGGCATAAACATTGTCATTTATAATATTAATAGGATAAATCGTCAAGAATATAATCCTACTATTACAGAATGTGTACAACACTAAACATGTCCGCCGCGACGATGTGACAGTCAAGTCAGCCGTGTCGTACGATGCTTACGATGCGACGGACTATATCGGTGTCTGGGGAGAGCACGACGATTCTATAGGTTGTACTTTGGAACGTGACAACAAGGAATAAGGTACTGGATGTTGACTATTGAATTCGTATTTGTTACTTTTGAAATTTAAATGTAAGTTTACAGGTGCTAGATGAGTTTTATCCCAGTTGGATCAATTCACAGATTTTATGATTGATATTGTTATGTATTACCTATGTGTATGGGTGTTATATATTTATCTATGTATATTTATCAGTCCCTGATACCCATAGGTTCTGCTGCTAGCTAGCTAGCTGCTAGCTGTACCTGCTAGCTTAGCATGGCACTCCGTGACAAGACGTTGTCATGCGTTTGTAACGCTTACGTCTCTGTCTATAGTTTTAAATGTGATAAGGACAGCATACGTGAGATAATTGTCGCGGCACGCCGTGCTAATCCCCCAGGATTTTCCTAGTTTGGGGTCAGGTGAGCGTGTGTGAAATGTCTCACATATTTATTTATTTATTTACTGTTTGGTAAAAGGGTTTGAGCGTAGGATAGGTAAGTATAGTACGGGAATAGCGCGGACATACCGCGGGCTTAGCGTGGAATTGATGCGGGCGTACCGCGGATACAGTCCGGAGATAAAACGCGGGAATAGCGCGGGCTTAGAACGGGAATAATGCGTACAAAACACCGAAATGTCACGGACAAAGCGTGGTGAGTTGCTTACCGCAGAATTTTGACTACTGGTTTACTAAAGAGAAATTACCAAAATATAGGGTGACTTTAAATTAGTGAACGATAGAAAAGGATATGCATGTTCAAATGATAACAAACAACTTTTACTATGGGACCAAGGTCGAAATCATCCAAAAAAAATTCAAGTCCCCATACAAAATGCATCAGCTGATAGTATGGGGTAACAATTTTATTTTTATGAATTCGTACTTGGCCTCATAGTAAAAGTTGTTTGTTATCACGAGTACATGCATATCCTTTTCTATCGTTCACTAATTTCAAGTCACTCTGTATAAAATAATAAGAATAAAACACTACAGTTCTATATTACCTATTTACTAGCCTTTTATAAAACTTACTGTGTAAGTAAGGTGGTAGTTTATTTTCGAAGCTAGCTTCTATGAAGTACTTATTTAAAATTTCACCCACAAAAGGTTGTCCTAAGTCGTAACTCTGCATCGTCGGTTACACAGAAGCGGTCTCTCCCTTTTAAATATTAAACCAGGTCTGTATTTTATTTATTTATTCCGTAGAACTTACAATGTCTAGTTTATTTTAGGTTCATGTCCCTAGCGGCATGTTACAAGAAAAGTTTTTAACAAACTAGCGGCTGTCCGCGACTTCGAACACTTTTATCCTCATATCTCTGAAAATTTACATAATATCCCAAAATTATATAACTTAATTAATACAATAAATATTGCCGAGTTTCATTAAAATCTGTTAAGTAGTTTTCGCGTGAAAGAGTAACCATCGGCATAGTTATAATATTTATAATATTAGTAGGACATGGCTTTTAAGTCCATTTGTTGCTTCAAAAGTCGGCCATATTTAACTTTGTTTTTAGTTCATATTGTACTAGAGGTTGCCCGCGACATATCTTGAAAAAAAAATAGGCTATGTGTTTGTCTGATGTATAAGCTACAATACTGCAAAGTTCTATACATCCATCGGCACAAACAATGACATTTAGAATATTAGTAGGAAGTAGGGTGACTTCGAAAATGTTCAAAAAACTTTTTTTTTAAAGTTATATTTAAATTATCCTTACAACGACTTGAAGAAACAATTTTGATACACGTGTTCGTATCTTATCTATTGAAAGATATATTTTATAAGGATAAATTGTCATCAATTCGTAACATAACGAACTTTTAATCAAAAGTTAATTTGACAAGATTTTATATTAAAGTCTAAAAAAAACAAGGGGAAGCACGTGTTGGAATGTTTAAATACATTTTAAGTCGTATTCCCGAGGTACTTGGTTTCAAAATTGAATGTACCTACATCCATTTTAAATTAATCAAACTATTGTCATCATTTATAAATTCCCATAAATATTATATTAGAATGAATTCAAAACCGACGTGCATGTATGAGGCGACTGATGAGTGTGGATGAAGCGAAAGAGGTGTGTTTGGATCGGAGCAGGTGGAAGGAAGTGGTCTCTGTCTACCCCAATGGGAGAGAGACGTGACGGATATGTATGTATGTATGTATGAATTCATATTTACGTAGACTGTAAAAAATGCAATGGTTAATTTTTTAAACTGACGTGCATGTATAAGGCGACTGATGAATTTGGATGAAGCGAAAGAATTGTGTTTGGATTGTATTAAGAGGAAAGTAGTTTCTGCCTAACCCTATGGGAAAGAGGGGTAACAGTTATGAATGTATTTAATATTTATCCTTCTTCCTACTTATATTATAAATGTCAATGTTTGTTACTCTTTCACGCAAAAACTACTGAACAGATTTTGATGAAACTTTGTAGTATTGTAGCTTATACGTCAGAATAACAAATAGGATATATAATTTTAAGGTAGCATGTATTTTTTACAAGATATGACTATAAATGCTTACGAAGTCGCGGGCAGCCTCTAGTATATTATAATTTTACAATCGTCGTTCATTACATTATTTAACACAATGTTCTAAAACTAATTTTAAATTTGGAACATTAACCGTCGCTTTCAACTAAGCCTATAAATAGTACCAAACATTACCACCGTTTGGTAATGTTACCAACTAGTACGACAAGGTAGTGTTCCCGAAGGCTGTATTCTGTGAATAGGCTTCCCGCCGCCATGTTGAATACAACCGAGTGATAGCGCGCTTCCTGTTTCTACCTTGGAAGCCTACTTTAGCTTCTAGGTAAGTTAAGGAAAGTGTATTCTAAAAATATACATTTTGTGGAGGTGTGATACCTACAATACAAGTATTTTTTTATTTTATTTTGAAAAGTTAAAGCCTATATAGGGTGACTTTAAATTAGTGAACGCTAGAAAAGGATATGCATGTACTCGTGATAACAAACAACTTTTAATATGGGGCCAAGTTCGAAATCATAAAAAAAATTGGTCCCCCATACTATCAGCTGATGCATTTTGTATGGGGAGTCCAAACATTTTTGAATGATTTCGACCTTGGTCCCATAGTAAAAGTTGTTTGTTATCACGAGTACATGCATATCCTTTTCTATCGTTCACTAATTTAAAGTCACCCTATATAACAGTGGAATAAAAAACATGATTAAGATAAAGCTAATACATAATACATATTGCTATACATTCATAAGTAAATAAATTGCTATTAGATAGTTTATGTTGTATAAATAAGGTGCTAGATGATTTTTGAATAAGTCAAATAGAAGTCGCTGACTCTATTCATGAATACGATCAATTGGGATGATGACTACATTCAAAAATTCAAAAAATAATTAATTCGTCTTTTAGGCTATTATAAAATATTTGAAACACATTTTTTACCTGATCAAATTGACGTCACTCCTAGGTTAAAATCGTACTGAGGCGTGACGTCACGATCAACTTTAACCCAGTGTATCTTTGTCATTTTTAGTTTCGTCGAATATTTTAAAATAATTTATGTAATGGACTAAAAAAATGTTGTAGTCATCATGCCTATTTATACTCGTATGTTTTCAGATCACTGTTTGAAATTATCCTGTATAAGAAATCCTAAGAACTCAGAACGTAGTTTTAAATCTATGGATACATAAACCAACTTTAAATAAAAGCAGCTTGTTACACGACTGCGCCAGAAGGAGGGTTATGTTTTTGTTGACATTACACAATTTTTATGTGTCATACATAGGTACACACACATCTGTCACCCCTATTTCCCATCGGAGTAGACAGAGACCACTTCCCTCCATTACACAGAACATTGATACTAAAATGATATTTAATATTCGAATCAAATACAATTCTGTAATAGCTACGACTGTACCCCCCCCTCCCTACACAAGATAGGACCTACAAAGCACACCTGTCATGAACTGTCATCCGGATAGTACCAACGTAATAATCTTACTGCCGGACTGGTATAAACCGGTTCAATCTGGGTTCGTATTCTCTTAATTACCAAATGAAAAATGGTGTCTCTCTAGAATGTGAATTGTATGAAATGACACATTTTGGTATTCTCTTAACAGATAAGTTGACAGTGGACAGCGATCGGCCGTACATTTTATTACTTTACGCTTTATTTGGTATTCTACTCCGCAATGTCACATGAGTGGCAGTTCCAAACGGTATTCTCTTCGCTATTTGACAGTTGTTCTCTAATGGCATTTCGTTCGGTCGTCCGTCGTTCAGTCGTTCAGTCGTTCGGTCACCCAAACACTATTTCGGTGTTTTTTCGAAAATTAACGTGCAATTTATGCAAAAAATGCATGTAAATCTTATAGAAATAAATATTCTGTATTTTAAAGTATGTCTAAGCTTATTCTAGGTCGAAAAAAATCTATCAGTCGGTTGATCAATTTCTTCGAACAATAAAATAAGATCATTAAGGTCATTAAGATCATTAAGATCATCAAGATCATTAAGATTATTTGACTTAAACCTCACTTTTTTATAAAGTTTATGCTCGTTTCGCAAGGTAGCAGTTTTCTCTAGAAAAGAATCTAGCAAGGTACACTGTTGGGTTGCTCTTTTCAAATGAAGTTTGACAATTCAAATAGTAGTATAGGCGGTTCAGGATCGTGGACAGATCGTGGATAGAAAGGAGACCTTTGCCCAGCAGTGGGACACAAAAGAAAAGATAAGATTTTTTAAAAACACATCTATATTATCGATGTTAAATTGCAATAGATTTGCGAAATAATTATAATTTGACTTTGACTAATAATATGTTTAAAATAGACTGTAGAATTGGACCTGTTTTTTTTATGGAAAGACTTCCAACAAGCTGGACCAACGACCTGATGAAAGTCGCAGAAAGCCGTTGGATGTGATCAACGCAAGACCGGTCGTTGTGGAGATCCTTGGGGGAGGCTTTTGTCCAGCAGTGGACGTCCATAAGCTGACATGATGATGATGATGATGAAAGAAGACTGTAGAATTGGAGCTACTTTTTTTGTACAAAAAAATAAAACCTACTTTAGCTTATATTGCTGTACAAAAAGCTAGTATTTCCTATCACAACGGTATCCAAGTGTTTACTTAGGCCCAGAAAACACGGTGAAACGCAACTGCAACGCTACTGAAACTGCTAGTTAATTTTGAGTTGCATCGAAGTTTCTGCTATAGATTTCTTTAGAAAACCACACACGATGCAACTGAAACGAAACGTTTCAAACTAGTTGCGTCGTGTGTGGTTTTCTAAAGAAATCTATAGCAGAAACTTCGATGCAACTCAAAATTAACTAGCAGTAACTAGCAGTTTTCAGTTGCATTGCATTTGCGTTTCACCGTGTGTTCTGGGTCTTATAGGTAGTTATAGAAAAGACGTGTGAATAATCCGATACATCCAAGTGAAAAAGAGAACATGGTGGTACTACACGACTAGTGTAAATTGAACTCTGATATATGGTACGTGTGTGAAAGTCAGTGGCTATTTTATACGGTTGGGTTATAATTTGGGAGTAGTTTGGTAGTCTATGATGGTAAATGCGGTTTTAACAGGCAATGTTAAATAGGTACATTGAATTTGAATAAAAATAGAATTTAAAATATATATGAAAAAGATATATGTAAGTATTTGAATATTATCAAAATAATTTACTATAAGACCTAGAACATACGGTGAAACGCCACTGCAACTGCTAGTTACTTTTGAGTTGCATCTAAGTTTCTGCTTTACCTAGACTTCCTTAGAAAACAAAAGTAACTCGTTTCAAACTAGTTGCATCGTGTGTGGTTTTCTAAGGAAGTCTATAGCAGAAACTTCGATGCAACTCTAAAGTAACTAGCAGTTTCAGTTGCGTTGCAGTTGCGTTTCACCGTATGTTCTGGGTCTAAGCTATCATCAGTTATTACAAACACAAAGCATAGTATAATAATATATAAATGAATGAAGTTTTATTTAATAACTAAGATATCTCCCATCATATAAAAATACGATAAATCTAGTAAAAAATTCACCTTCACCTTACGACATAACTGAGCAATTACCTATAAACCAGCTCAGTATACAAAGGTCGTAAGTAATAAGTGATATGTATGTTGTCACAGCTCTTTTTAAAGTAGCCGTGTAGTGCCTATGTAGTGCCTAGTGGCTTAAGTGATAGTTAACGAGTACGGACAGATACCGAAACGGGCCGAGACGCCTTGTGCTCATTGATGTCGAATTTACAGGACTAATCACTGAGAAAAAACATATCGGATTTTTCTTGATTATTATTGAGAAGAAAATTGTTAGAGTACACATTTTTTTGATGTGTTAAGATGATTTTAGATGTGTTACTTAAGGCTAAATAGTAACTAAAGTTAGACGTTAGTTTAGAATGAAATAATTTATTAAATAGTGATTTTCGTGTTGTAATTAAGCAGAGGCTTTTAACTATTGGTTTTAAATGGTTATCCAATAATATGTATTATTTAAAAAAACAAGGGGTTTTAAGTTTGCTATTATAGTGCATTTCATTCTTCAATATTCAAATAAAATCAAGGTGACTTTCAACTGCCACTTTAAATGAAACATACACATTAAAATTAAAGCATTATGAGAAACTCGCTCAGTATCACATTAAAATAAATATTGTGTGTCTTGTATATCACACATCAATGTTTTCAAAGCATCTCAACCGCGCCAAGCTCCAAGAGGAAACACGAACTAAAAATACAAGCGAAGACAGATTTGTTAACAGAGACGTTTCTTTAAAGTTAGAGCCAGTGAACATCTGAGGAAATGTTGCTTGTGTGCGGTTTACAGTAGGTACCTATATGTATATGTACAGGGTTGTGATGTTGTAAGATTTAGGCTAAGCTTGTGTAGGTATATGATGTATTAGCAAGCTGATGGTTAACCTAACAAATAAAATAAAATAAGGATGAAATGAAATAGGTATATTATAATGTTATAAAATATTTAAAAAGAACTAAAAGTTAAGTCGTTGATGGTAAAGAGAGAAAACCTTACATAAATAAAAGCTATGGGTACCCAGAGAAAATGCGACACAAGACAAGCATATTTTTTTAAAGCAGTACGTCCAATTAAAAATAAAAAGCAATTTCGCAATATTCCAAAAGAAGATAAATTTTAAAGAGATAATAATAATAATATACAGTTAATCATAAATCACTTAATTGAAGCTTAAGTAAAAATAAAATGTAACGTTTTATTAAAATTTATTATAATTAAAGCTGAACTCTACAGAGATTCCAACTACACATGAATATTAAGGGCCGGCGCACACCTGACGGAGCGCAGTGCAAGGCATTTTTGGTTGTAATATTAATATCGACATTTTTCTCATTAGAATAATATTATTAAAAATCTGTTAACACAACAAATGAGCATCGAAGCGACTACAGATCTAACAAGTTATCTGTGAACTAAACTTCGGCGCTAGTAGTAATACAAAATTGTATTTCTACCAATCGCAGCAGTTCTGGAATTTGATATTTCCGTATTAGTGGAGTGCCGTAAGGCATAAAAATGGTCAAACCTCGGAATCCAGGGCCAGTCAATGAATCTTAATATAAACCTTGAAAACATGTTTTTCATAGTTTATAGAAAAATGTTAAAAAAAAAATTCTCCCCGTTCTCAATTTTTTTTTTTTTTAATTTTTTTTTTTAGCCTAATTCGTCCCACTGCTGGGCAAAAGATTCATTGACTGGCCCTAGATTCCGAGGTATAAACCTAACGGCGCCCCACTAGTAGAGTGCCGTAAGGCATAAAAATGGTCAAACCTCGGAACCCAGGGCCAGTCAATTAATCTGTATATCAAGTATGAGACTGCATTATTAAAACCTCAAATAAAAAAGTTAAAAAAAAATTTGACCGATCTCGATTTACAACAATTTTTAACAACAATTTACTGAAAAATGAGAGGCGGAAGGGGGAAAAAGTGTTTATTTATCATTGTACATTAATGTCGTCGTCGTCGATCTCGCTGATATAGATTGTAGGCGAAGGTAGATGGACTTAAGGTGCATCAAATAAGCCTTACATGCCCATAGAAAAGTCTTATGAGTATCGAGTTAGACCCGTTTTAGTGATTTTTGAAAAAAGAACCACTTTTTGATGGTTTTTGTATCAGAGAGCGATTAATATTCAATTAATTAAAAAGAAAAGTATGTTAACGGCTTCTTCGATAGTTACTTATGATATGGCGAAAACAATTCGTTGATGATTAAAGTGGAACATCGACAAATTAACTGTCAAAGTTAATTTTAATTCTCTCGAAAAACAATAGCTCGACTTTGAGCAGCTGCCACGAAAAAAATTTACTCTGAACTTAATGAACAAATGTTTTTAAAAACTGCCTTGTGCTATTCCGAATCCAGAATGGTATAACATGTATTGCAAAAACAACAAATTCGGGGTATTAGACATCGAAGACTTACCTAAGTCGGATTATTTCAAAAACTTAGAAGTTGAGTTAAGGTGGTTAAATTGACAAAATCGAGTAGTTAAGAGAAGTAATCTAGTAGGGCGTTTGTTTTTCAGCCTGACTAAGAAATAGGGAGTGATAAAGGCAAAAACTAAGTCGCTGTTTAAAGCAAAATAGTCTAATGGACCAAAACAGGTAGTATTTGAATGGTGCATCGGTATACCTGCAGTCCCTAAAGATCCAAGATCAAGTTTTCAAGTTTGTAATAGTTGTTCTTTTTAAAATATGACTTTTGACTCATATAAATCAATGAAAACTCCAAAAAATTAATAATTGTTTATAATAATTTTAGGCCCAAAAAACGATGGAGTGACGACCTACGCTCATTTAGGGACGATTGGTGGGAAGCAGCTAATAATAGGAGTGTTCGGAGAGGCATGGGAGAGGCTTTTGCCCAGCAGTGGGACGAATTAGGCTAAAAAAAAAAAAAAAAAAATTGAGAGCGGGGAGAAATTTTTTTTTAACATTTTTCTATATACTATTAAAAACATATTTTCAAGGTTTATATTAAGATTCATTGACTGGCCCTGGATTCCGAGGTATAAACCTTACGGCACTCCACTAATGAGTGGCCGTAGTTCCAATAACGGCCGTTTCACAAATAACTTGGTAGCTTGTACATGCGGATGTTGTCAACTGATTTTGAATTTAGTTCTAATGAGAAGAATTTTTGATACTGTCTGTTTATCAGTTAATCTACCATTTAGTTTTTAATTTGCTGCTTTTTATAATTGGCTATGTTTTCATTTAACTACATAGATTAATATTTAGATTATGTGCTGTAAAGAGTACTTACTGAATAAATAAATAAATAATATGACGATCAAAAATGCTCTGCGCTGCGCTCCGTCAGGTGTGCGCCGGCCCTAAGGCTACCTTACATCCATTCCGATTGGATTAATAAATCTTCGGAGTGCGCTTGGATAATTAATCTTACGTCATTATACTTTAAATCGTTATTCATTTGCATTCACGTGCAGTTTGCGTTTCTGTTCACGTTTATTTTATTTTTTGCTTCGTTTAATTAAAATGTTTCAATTGAGTCTTCTTTTCCATGCCGTTGGAAGCTCTTTGTTTTAGGTATGTAATTAGAAAGGAACAACTTAAATTATGTATATTTTGCTATTTTGATAAGCGAAATATTCATGTGTGAGTAAAATATTATTAGTACCTACGCATTTTAATACTATGTTACAAAACTATCATCGTCTCTTCTTTTACATAAAAGTGTAACGGTATCTACACACCAAAGCCATTTAAGAGTATTGTGAAGCATGTATTTCTTCATTCAAATGCCCATAACGTTTTTCTCCCTTTAAACGTAGTCCGATTGTCATGATTTTTGGCAATTATACGGATCTAAAAAAAAAAGAACTAGGTCCGTATGGCTTTACGTCATACGAATGGCAGCAGCGGGTTTTGCTGCTGGGACGCCGGCGGCTTTGGTTTGTAGATACCATTATAAAAAGAAATATCTATTACACAACAAAAAAAACCATACTCCTTCAATTCATATAACCAACAGCATTCAGTACAATATAATTACAATTGTAATTTAAATAGTCCACGTGTACAAAATGCAGTAGAATTGAGTAGACGTAACAAGCGTGAGGCAAATATAGCACTAGGAGTCCTTTGTCAGAGAATTCTACCAACTCACACGTGGGGAGAAAGGGATATATAGAAATAGAAGGGCTATGTTTTAGGGTTATGGATACTTTTGAAAATGTTTTTTTTTGTTGATGGCTGTTGGTATTCCTGTGAGTTTTAATTGGTCAATCACAGTTAGGTACCTACATTCTAGTATTTACAAATTATTCTGAGAACCAGAGATTCTTATGAAACTCTGGTTGAAAATGCGTCTCCAATTGTTTATTCGAGAGTCTTGACTACGATATTAGTAAGTCACATGGTCAATAGATATAAATTTCCACGAATTAGATGTTGATTTTAAGTTAAAACTGTGTCTATGAAATATAAATTATATGCTTTTTGGAGACGATAGATAATTTTTTGTTTAAACGGTCGAGTTAAAAGATGCACAAACATTAATTACTCACATTAATTTTACAAAAGTCTTACTAGCTATGGACCCTGACTAGGGCATGGCAATGAAGATAACAGAGTAGTTGTAAATTTTACTGTTACCTTTTAACAAATCACTAACTTTATAATTTACAATAAGTAATATACGGTGGTAGCCCAGTTGGTAGAACGCTTGCCTCAAATTCTGAGGGCGCGGGTTCGAAACCTGGCGCGGGCACGTACCTCTGAGTTTATTTCTTATGTACGGATCAATTTAATCGATTACCACTTGCTAACGGTGAAGGAAAACATCGTCAGGAAACCTGCATACACCAGAGAAGAAATTCGAAGATGTATGTGAAATCCGCCAACCCGCACTTGGCCAGCGTGGTGGATTACGGCCTAATCACTCTCTGTATGAGAGTAGGCTCGTGCCCCTCGGTGGGGACATATATGGGCTGATAACAACAACAATAATATACCAATAGTCTAGTAGATTTTACTTTCGTTCGAGGTACTGTGAATATCTTATCCAGTAAACATATGTCGTTGTAGTCCCAAAACCGAGAGATTCCATTCCTTTAGAATTAGTCGTGTGGACGCTACACCGCGGTTTACCAATGTGTGGCGAGGTTTTACCGCAATACTCCTGTATGGAGATTTGACTAAGATTTCTGTTTAAAAGTGTTTGAAGTTTGGGTAACACTTTTAAATTATTGGAAGTTATTAGTAAAGAAACAGTTTAAGCTGTCTGTTACCTACTTGATTTTGGGTTACATCAGAGTTTTAAAGAATTAAAAAAAAAATACTTATGTAGTTTTGCAATAACTTAATTATTTAAAGGCGATTAAAATCTCTTAAGATTTTCAAAAAATAAAATACTGTACATGTGAATATGTTATTAAAAATACTACACTCTAATTAATAAAATATAACCGCTAAACTAAACTAAACTAAACCTAACTAACACTAATCCGGGAATAATTATATTGTTGTTCTAACCCAAACGTTTAACAATTTATTCTAGCTGTCTTTCCTTGTATTTTTAATAGAAATTTCACTTTTGAAATCTTTCAAATAAAATTTCGGTAAAAAATAGAATTCTATAAGTTGTTGAAGGTAGAAATAGACCAGTTCCACGTACGCGACGCATTATAATATCAGCTCCATTGAAACACACTTTTGTCACATGCAACGTGGGATCAGTGTAGCGTTTTATAATTCTTTCCCAGATATACGGGCCTACGTCTGCTAAATTAAAATAGCCTCAGTTGTGTGTCAGCAGAGTTTCAACGACATTTTTGACACATTGGGTATTCTGCTAATCATTGGCTTACACTGATTGCGACCAAATGTGACAAAAAATTACATTAACACTCTCATTGACACTCTGCCGACACACAACCTGGTAATATTGTAAATCAGCAGTCTTGGGCCCCGGGTCTAGTTTTCTAAGTTAAAACAGTCTTAGCTCGTATAGTTATAAAAAGGACTTTTTATTCCACCTCCTCCCCCCTCCCTCCACCCCCCTTTCCCCGGATGTCTCCGGCTGTAACCGACCGCTACACTGCTGTACACCGGAACACGACACATGTCCTTTCTTGTGAGTCTTTAAGCACGGTTCAGATAACTTAGTAAATGTTTATTTGTTATAGAGTTTTCTCTTTCTTTTTACCCGACTGCGAAATTAAGAGGCTTATGTTTTTCGAAAGTATGTAAAATTCTTTGGCACGCTCTACAGCCTAAACGGCTTGATGGATTTTAGCTTGAGGGGTGTCGTTAGACTCGGATTTACTGTGAAAAATGTTTTTGAATGTTGAAAACAAGATATTTAGAAATGGAATAAATTAAAAAAACGCATTTTTTTATTTTGATGTACCTGGGACACTAGGTTTTAGGTTTTCTCAATATAATATCTTGTTTTCAACATTAAAAAACATTGTTATATTAAATAAATACCGATTTTCTATTCATTTTCAACCTACATAATACAAACTGTTTTACAAAAATAAAATGGTAGCCCTTCGTAGCAATGCTACGCTCTAGCTACGCCGTAGCAAATGAAACGCTACACGTGGCAAAAAACCGTAGCAAAATGAAATGGCTCGGGTAATTTACTTGAAAATCGCTTTAATATCCATTTAACACATAGCTGTTACAAATGGCGCGTACTGGACGTTTACTTTATTATTACATCCCGATTCCGTCCAACATTAAACACGGTTCGCGTAAAAATACCTTACAAATGGTTAATTTTTCATTGTGGTACTTAATTTGGGTGTAAAATTGTACGGACTTTGCCGTTTTATAGGGGTAGCGTTATTTTGTATGGGGTTTACTGTTTTCGTGGGAAACGAGCATTTTTTATGTGAATAACATTCTTTTAGCACTTTTAGTGTGTCTCGTGTCCGTTTTTATTGAATGTTTGTCGTAACTCGTGTTATGTCGGATATTGAGGTGATCTTCGTTTGATAGTAAAACGTTATATCATGTTTGTCGTTCGTTCCGCACGTAAACATATTCGCTGTATCTTTTAGATGAATGTGACGTCGTATTATTTTTATGGATTTATGATAAATGTTTTTGTTGTTGTTATAAATGCTTGTTGTTTCTTATTTCGTAAGTTTGTATTCAATTCGTCTCTTATCTATGAGTTTCTATAAAAGTAGGATTAATATTTCTATTTTGTATTTTCTTTTTTTATTAATTATTTATTAATTATTAAAAGCTTTCTTAGGGAAATAAACTTAAGACACGTTTATATTAAACCAGATTTTTTATCAAAAACAATTTATATAACAAGATACTTCAATAAACATAACAATAATTAATATAAATTACAAAAAACCTCTATATTTAATTAAATTAAATTATTTAAGTCACAATTATAAGCCTTTGACAAAAGAATCTACGAAACCGAAATCATCAAAGGCAAAAATACAATTAAAATTAATAAAACGATTTCAGAGGAATTCGTAAATCTTAACGACGAATAGAGCCTTAAGTTAACGGAGGAATATCGCAATTAAACGGTCGTTAGCGAGACAAAATCTTCATCAAGAGGCTTCGGAGATAATTTAATTTGATCCGCGCCCATTTCGGGAGCATTTACAGTATTATATATTTGTTTGATTGCGGTTCTATTGTTGAGATATTACATCTAACCGGCTGCTTTGTTGTTAACTGAAACTTTCAATTAAATCGCTTTTTCAGATTATTTCATACTTTGCTAAATACCGTTTTTGTTTAACTTCATTATTTATTTATTATTTAACATTAGAAGTTATACAAAAGGTACAGCATATTTCTAAAAGAAATTATCTTAGTAACAAAATTGTCCTTACTCAAAATTTTACATAAACACAAAAAACTATAGCTGCTTAGTTTAAACTATAGCTTCAAATAACACTATGTAATTAAAGAGGCCCCATTTAGTCGACAAAACGTTGTTTTGCAATAAACTCTTAATGGCTTATGTTTTGAAGGATTTCTCAGCTATTAAATAATAATTATCTGGGTAAATGGAAACATTGTTTAACAGCCATTCCCTATATTCAAAGACAGATAGCTATCCGAGATCAGCAGAACTTAACTGTCACGTAGTTGTCACTTTTGATTTATCCTTCAGAAGAACACCATAGATTTTTTGATAGCGGTAGGTTTATAGGGACGTAGAATTCTAAGATAGGTAACTATTTGTGTCTCCATTAGAGCAAAACCAGAGATAGATAGAATATAGGGAACGTGCGTAAGTGGTTACTCAATGGAGTGTGTTTTGAAGTATAACTACCTTACAATTCATCAACTTTGCTTTTTCTGTCTATTGTCTTTCTCGATGTTCTCGATATTTCGTTTATTTGTTCAATATGTCTATGTTTCACACTTAATGTTCCTAATTCAAAATTTTATATAAGAACTTATCTCAAAGTAAGCGAATGTAATTTATTCTTTTTTGAAACAAAAAATCTATAACAACTCTTTACGCACAATCGTTTAGTCGATGATTCATTCAACATTTCCAGAAACACCAAGAAAATTGTTAAAAAAAAACGTGTTGCTAAGGATAATATAAAGCTCTATATTTACTTAAAATGAAAAAGTCACTATAGCCTAAATAGGTCAGAAGGCTTATTTATTTTAATCCCACTCTGTCACAGCGGATAATGCCACTCGACATTTCATTCCAAAGTTTGTGGAACTTTCCAATGATCTTGTTAGTACGAATGTAGGTAGACAGTGGGTACAGTGGACCGAGGGAAGGAATCTTGTAGGGACTAAGGAAAAAATACATAGCATATTAAGTACTAAATAAAGGCCTTTGTTCAATAATTAGGTATAAGCATAGTCTTAATTAAACTGATGATTTTTTTTTCACATTTTATATTTTAAGAATCTGAATAATAGTTATGTGCTCCATATAATAAGGTTATCGAATACACATAGACCCTTACACCTACCAGTCAACAGTATGTAGAAAACTGGTTCTTCGTAGGCCTTTAATCATTAACGGTCAAACATTTACTTACATACATACATACATATCCGTCACGCCTCTCTCCCATTAGGGTGGATAGAAACCACTTCCTTCCACTTGCCAAAATCCAAACACATTTCTTTCGCTTCATCCACACTCGACAGTCGCCTCATACATGCGCGTCGGTTTAGGGTGCTTTTGACTTGGCCTTTCTTGAGCAAGTCCCCGATTAAACATTTAACCGCAGAAATTGTCCCACTAATGCGTAAAAGGCTATATCTTTGGCCGTAATAACTTAGCATATCTAGTACTTTATTATTTCTCGCTCGTTGCGGGCCCGTGCCGTTGACGTGTAATTAAATGCCAACTTCGCTTTATGATAAACTGCTTATTTAATGCATTCACCTTCAAGATTTATATTAGTTAGGTGACACTTGGGGCCTGTTTTACCACACTCAGAGATAAAGTTTTAGATATTTTATACCTGTCTCTGTCTAAAATGTCATGTTTTATGAAATAGACATAGTTATATAGTTTACTAGAGGTTGCCCGCGACTTCGCACGCATTGATCGTCAAAGCTTGGAAAATTTACGCAATATCTTAAAATAATATACCCTATTTGTTATTCTGATGTGCAAGCTACAATACTGCCAAGTTCCATCAAAATTTGTTCAGTAGTTTTTGAGTGAAAGAGTAACATAACATCCATCGGCATTTATATAATTAGTGGGATAATTCTATCTACATAAGTATTAAATCAGAAAATAAATCTAAATAATTCCCACCAACTTAAAACTCAAAAGTGAAGCCCCTCAAATAATAATTCAGGGGTCGTCAACATTTATGCGAGTTTATGTTTATGAAGGACATGTAACGGTGTAAGTTTAATTGCCTTCTCGTTGGTAATGCGCGCGTCAATTAGTGAAAGGCCTTGGATTAAATGAGCCCACGGTTGGTGACCTCTGACTTTTAAAATACCATGTACGATAGTTGTACAAAATATTTGAAAATAATTCTCCTCTCTAACGGCCATTTCTAATATTCTGTATTTATCTCTGGTTTTGCCCTACTGGAGATAGAAATAAGTAGTTATTTGTCTTAGAATTTTTCTTCCCTATAAACCTACCGCTGTCAAAAAATCTATGGGACGCTTCTGAAGGATAAATCAAAAGTGACAGCTACGTGACAGTTAAGTACTGTCGGTCTTGGATAGCTATCTGTCTTTGAATATAGGGAATGGCCGTAAGATAGATAGATAGAAATACTTCATTGCACACAAAGAGATACAGGCAATAGTTAAAACTATAATATTGTGCGCAAAGGCGGCCTTATCACTAAAAGTGATCTCTATCAGACAACCTTTGGAGAAGGAAAAAATTTAAGAAGACTGTAGATATCTGAAATCTGTGTATGTGTGTGTGTGTGTGTGTGTGTGTGTGTATGTGTGTATGTGTGTAATCTTAAGAAGACTATAAATAAATGTTTTTTACATATTTCTTGTTATTTTACTTACTTATTTGGCAATTATATTCCTCAAAAGTTTTATGTTTAACCCACATCAAAGATTACTTATACAAATCACATTTCAACGTGGGTGTATACAATTTGAAAGTAAATGCCAAAAACAAATATCATTATTATAAATGTACATTTAATACTATTATGTTACATTTATATCGTAAAAATACAGAATAAAATAAAGAGACAGTTCTTTTACCTATAATATGTATTTAAAATGAGAGCACAATGTTTGAGTAAATAAATAAATACGTACAGGCAGATGTACGCAACAATTAAGTTTCAGGTAGCAATCATTATAATAAGCGTACTCGTACATCAATTATAGGCAGAGGTACTCAACAATTAAATAACACGAAACCGAAATTGTACTAAACGAATACGCGTAACATTATAGGCAGATGTAAGCAACAATTAAGTTTCGAGAAATTTTATCTTTTCAACATAACCTCAACGTTGTAATAAAAGCTAAATGAAAAGCACTTTACTTGATTATTCTTTTGCTTGGAAACTCGCGGGAAAAATCTTTTGCTTCGAAAATATAAATCCATTTACAACGAGTAGCTTGAAGATAAAATAAGATATGAGAGATAGATTAAATACTCCTACATTTAAGTATGCCTGCTTGAAATTATTTTACTGATTTATATTTTAGGGTGTTATCCTTGGTTGAAAAGATTATTTGTTTAAGCTTGTGCTTGAAGTGAAATAAGTAAGTTAAGGTAATAATAAGTTGAAAGGAGTACATAGTCTTTCCTTCTCTGGTAATATGATTATTCGTAAAATGACAAGAACATGCTAGATAAATTATATGTGTTTTAAATGCAACATATAATTTTGAAGCGACTGATGAATCTGGATGTTTATATCGTAGCAAGTGGAGGAAAGTGGTCTCTATCACGCTGGCAGAGAGGCGTGATAGATATTATGTAAGTAGGATAATTACACTTTAAAAATTCGTAACCAAAAGCCGATTTCGGCCCGAAATCTAAACATAAACTCGTATTATTACTAACTTATCTCCACTTTAGTCGACTTTTTATTTACAAACCCTTCATCTACAGCATCCCACATGAAAAAGTGGAAAGAAGTACAAAACAGTTGTACAGCAGAGAGAATAAATTCGTTGAACAAAGGGCCCGCACGGAGCTCCAACTTTTTTACTCGCGACAATGACAGCGAGTTGCGAGCCCGAGCGTGTTGACTACGTGAAAAATGTAAAAAGGGGTGTAATGTGGATTACGCTTGTTTTTGGTAATGGGAGAGATAATTATGACGACATGAGATAGAGTGAGTTGGTACAATGCATATTTTGTGGTCCAATCTATTAAGAAAAGGAGGATGAAGACCAAGTATTCGCAGATAGGTATATGTTATGTCTGAAGCATTGAGGAAAAGTGGGAAATAAATGTTCGCAGATATCAAATTAATCATATTAATCGATAAAATAGAGCAGTCTTAATTATGCTTGTTTTCTGAAGGTATAGTGGTACTTGAAACTCTCTAATTCTAATTTATACGAGGATAAATTAACAATAGCATATAATCGTAGATGAGACTAGAAGTGAAAACCTAGGTAAAATGTAATGGGTCGGTGCGTAGGCTGCGGGCCTTATTTTTTTTTTTGATGATTTTTTGATGGCGGACGCGGTGGGGTCGCAGGGGAAGAGGAGTGTCGGTATTCCGGAGGCCGCTCTCCCTATCCTCTGCGACCGTGTGGCATGTAGCGGGGCCACAAATCTGGCTCGCTGCGGGGAGACCGTGAGTGGCGGAATCGGAGACTCCGTCACTCACCACTGGTTGGTCTTCGAGGAGGTGCGGCTGACGTGTTTGGTGTTTCGACACGTTAGCCGCGGAGAGAGGGTGGGCATTTGCCCGAGAGGGGTCTGCTTTGGCGGACACCGCCGACGGGGTTCGCGGATGTGTGCGGAAGCGTTCCCGTGTCCCCGTCACTTGGCGGCGAGAAGAAACACCGTGGGGTTTTAGCCGGTAGGAGTCCGGCATAATTATATCCACGATGGATTTCCCCACGTAAAAAAAAAAAAAAAGGTAAAATGTAATGGGTGACACAACAAAGCCGCCGGCCCGGCGACTTGCGTCATTTTCATTGCGATGACATTTTTGACAAATCAAGTCCGGCGACAATGCCGGCGGCCTTTGTGTGTAGATAGGTTAAGACCTAGCTTCGTTTCTTCTTCTATAGAAGGGGTGCCCAACCTTTTTTTGTCTATTGCTCACTTTAAGAATAAATTATTTTTTAACGCCCCCCTTTTTAAACATACTTAAAAACCGCTAAGTACTTATAACTGATTATTGAAACGCAACTTTATATGTAGTATTCGGACAGAGTATCTTTTATTGGAAATAAAACAAGCATAATCAATTCTTATATAAAAACTAATGTGAAGGTTGAATCTGATGCTTTTCAATAAGTTTGTTGATATCAGGTTCCAATTTACTCAAAAACAGCCGCCGAAACTATAGAATCTATAGTTTCACTCAATGCTTGCAATCAATGCATCTTTGTCCCTGGCCACCCGGTCTAGCATTTTTTACCCGTATTATGATTTATTAATCAATGTGCAATAAAATAAGTGCATAATCAAGAAATCTGTGAAGTCAACTACGGTAATTTATGTGCAACCTCTTAGTGGAAAAAACCGATTAGGCCCAAAGTCCACGGCGAACAAATTACCCTTATTTATCTTACTTAATTGCCGCGTCTGTTTGTTTGTTTACACCCCTCGTCCCGCACTCCACCGCTCGTCCTTCATATTTTAAGGGTTTTTGTCCACTGTTTTTCACGTCACGACTGTGTTTTATAGGTGCTGAGAAGTCTGCGCAAGTTAGGTCGTGGTTTTGATTCCCATAGGAGATAACTGACTATTTTGAGCGTTTTTTTTGTAAATTTATGAATTCATAGTAATAAAAAAGACTCATGCTAGAATAGCATATACGATTCTGTTCAGTAGACCTTTTTCGTGTTTTAATAGTTAATTTTTTCAACTTATGTTGTGGTCCCAATCTAAAAACTGAAGTTACATAATGCGTTCATAAATTCCATTAAATGGTGCTCCCACACTCCTCTTCTAATTTAAGAGCTAGCAAGAGCTAGAGTCAAGAGTCGGTGGAGCCTCTTCCATCCCTCCCTATTCTCTGCCTTCTTTTTAACATCTTGACACGACATGACACCCGCCACACTGCATGTTAGTATACAAAATGTTATAAAATGTTAGTAAACATTTTATATCTAACATTCAATGTGGGAACACCAAAAGTTTAAACATTGTAAATACATATTAAGTATGTTTTATACTGACGTTGAGGAGGAAATCCGTTCAACGGACTATAACATCCATTTCTGTACTCCTAGTCTCTGGTAACAATGGACACAGTCTTTATAGAAGATAAAAAATTGCATTTTTGATATGGAAAGGAGAGGCTACTCCGACATGATTAACCACTGTTTGTTTGTTTGTTCATTTAATTCATTTTCGTTTATAATCGCCAGCTTTGTTTTGTTTTTTATTTTGAAATGATAATGCGCTTTTAGAGTAGAAAATGCTGTTTTTGTGGAATACAGGGGGTAGGTATTACATACATACATACATATCCGTCACGCCTCTCTCCCATAGCGGTAGGCAGAGACCACTTCCTTCACTTGCTTCGATCCAAACACACCTGTTTCGCTTCATCCACACTCATCAGTCACCTCATAGGTACATGCCCGTCGGTTTTGGGTACCCTTGATTTGGCCTTTTGGGTAGGTAATGTTAAAAAATAAGGTACCTACCGTTATTTTTACCGAATGCGCCAGAAGGAGGGTTATGACATAACCTAACATTGTTTTTCGAGAGTATAGTATGTTTGTATGTACCTATAATTCTTTGGTACGCCCTACAGCCTAAACGGCTTGGTGAATTTTAGCTTCAGAGTGTCGTTAGATTCGTATTTACAGTGAGAATGGGACTGGGTAACATCAAAATTAAAAAATAGAGTGTTTTTTAAACACAGTCGGGTTTTTTACAATAAAAAGGTTAGTTTATTTTGCTATAGTTCAACTCAGTGAGATGTATTATGATATATAAAAGACTAAAAGAGAGAAAAAAAGTAGAAATATGTCACAGTACACGTGTACAATGACGTCACAGCTCATTTTCACCTCCATCGACCTAAATACCTTCATTCTGTGGTGTATTACAGTGATGAGGTCGCAACGCTGTGCACATAGGGCCTTAAAAACGGCATTGTAAACAAAAGATCGAAAAAATACAAGATATAGCACTTGTAGTTATATTTCTGAGTACGAAATTCCCAGTTGGTCGAAATCAGCTACCTATTTCTAGATCTTTTAAAGTCAAGCGCAACTTAAATTCAATTCCTTGTCATAAAGTGGCTTACTGAGAGCTTTTATGTCGCTTAATAAACCGAATAGGAGCAGCTTCTAGCGCTACGAGTTCGTAGAATTTCGTAGCCATTTGCTACGAAAGTCGTAGGTCTTAGCAGACTTTTAAGTATACGATGTTGTATTCAAATCAATTTAGTATAATAGTTTTTTGTTTAAATGGTTTCATATTCGAGCAAATTGAGTATTAAAGTAGACAGAAGCTATAATAAATGTATGAAAGATAAACAGACTTCAAAAATTCTTCATTAAATTAAAAGCGGAATAATATTTATTTTGTGATACAAACTTGAACCTTATTCTAAGTTAATTGTGTAGAAAATGTAATTAGAATTAATAATACAGCCTCACAATGCTCTATTTACGAACAAAGTAAGTAGGTTAAATAATTTAGGCCTTTTTGTAATTACTTGTTGAACGTTAGGTCATAATTTACATAATGGCATTGCTACTTAAAGTCTACATACTTTGAGTCAGGCTATACAGGGTGTAACAGAAAGGGTATATAAAGCCGAAACACAGCGATAGTCCCCATGAAACTGAACAACTTTCCCCAAGGAACATGGGTCGTAACTCGAAAAAAAAATTTCGCCTCCCCATACAAAATGCCCGATCAGCTGATCGAGTAAGTATGGGCGATCCAATAATTTTTTTCGGGTTACGACCCATGTTCCTTGAGGAAAGTTGTTCAGTTTCATGAGTACTATCGCTGTGTTTCGGCTTTATGTACCCTTTCTGTTACACCCTGTATTTCTAAATAGGGCGTGTTTATATAAGAGGTATAGAAGTCATTTTAGATCCCACTAACATTATAAAAATCAATGGATGGATGTTTGTTACTCTTTCACGCAAAAACTACTGTACAGATTTTGATGAAACTTAGTAATATTGTAGCTTGCACATCAGAATAACACAAAGGCTGATTATTTTCCAAGATATGAAGATAAATGCGAATTAAGTTGCAGGCAGCCTCTAATTAATTATTATAAACTGAATTCTATAACAATTGCTTAACGACTTAATAATATTAAAAACAACATAGTTTAAAATAACATAGAAAGACGTCAATTAAAAAAAAACAGTTAAATATCACGGTAATTTAAACTATAGTACTAACAATACGAACTGAGAACTGCAGCCTACTGTTTAACCTATGCCTGTCTCGATCGCGCTTGTGGATCTTGTATTGACGTTTCTTATATACCCATCTCTGTCAGTTACTCAGTTTGTAATGTTAGTACTATAGTAAAATAATCACATTGTTCTTACTTAAAAAAGTACAACTACAACATAATTGCGTACTCCTAAGCTTGCAGCTAGCAACTCTATTATTAATACGTACCAACAAGTGTCGACACTGCGGCGGGATGTAATGGAGTGTCGACACTTCACACGACACAACCGACGCGACGACATATTGCCACGGTGTCAGAGCACTGACATTGTTAGGAACGTGATTCTTGGCGCAGTTTATTATGATGTGGAGGTTTTTTTAGAGTTCCGTACCCAAAGGGTGAAAACGGGACCTTATTACTAAGACTCGGCTGTCTGTCCGTCCGTCTGTCACCAGACTGTATCTCATGAACCTTTATAGCTAAGGCGTTCATCACGAATGATGTATTAACAATTACTGAGACTTGGCTGTCCGTCACGAACCGTTGTAGCTAGAGCGTTGAAATATTTACAGATGATGTATTACCGGTGCCACTATGTCAACAAATATCATAAACCTAATAATAATTAACGGGGATTCCCATTACAACAAACTTGATTTTTTTGCCTTTTTTAGTTATTGTTAACGTAGTTAATGGTACGGAACCATTCCCGCGCAAGTCCGACTTGCATTTGGCCGGTTTTTCCTACACTAAAATTTAGTTGGGCCCTTTATGATTAACTTTTTTTAGAACGTGCTAGGCGTTTATACAAAAAAGCGCATAAATTGCGCCATATTATATAGTATTATGTTTTAATAAAAAAACCTAACTATATTTAAAACAAAAGAAATAAATTAATATTATAAACTAGGTAAAATATTATGTGTGTTTATCAGTTTCAATGGAATGAATTTTGTTATTATTACCTTTTCAGTAAGGCTTTAGAGTCTATTTTTAGTTGAATTTGCTACCCGAATCAGCGTCATCTTACCTTGAAAATATTGTTAATGTAGTGCGGTGTATTTTTGTTATTTAGGATTTTAACCCTTTGATTGTTGTTGGCTCTATCTAAAAATATGTTTTTATTTTTAAAAGCAGTCACGTAGTCGTACATGTAAAAAATTGTCAATGACAAAAGTAAAAAACGCAACATTAAAAAAAAACGATCCATTTTATATTCGTACGTAAAAGGTTACATTCCATTCTGAAGGAGAAATACGAAACATTATTTATATTGCAAATATTTCATTATTATTTATTTTTAAAAAGATTCTATTTTTAAAGAATTCTATATTTGAAATTGAAAATATCTGGTGGGTAGTAATAATTGAATTCGCAATAGAGTTTAACATTTCAACATTGCAGACTCCAAGTTCGAAATTCAAACGTTTTGAATATTCGATGATCGAGTTTGGAACACTGTGACTCACACAATGAGTCTACCACAGATTGAAGAATAGTTAAATTCCTTTACTAAGGTAATTAATCTACAATTATAATCGAGCCATCGTTGTAGAGATTGCTCAGTATAACTTTGACAAAGCAACATATTTTTTTAATTAGTAGTGCGCCTGCGTTCATTTTATCAAATGTTTACTAACTGTAAAAACATTTATAAACATTTAATAACAAAAATTTTAATAAAAGTTTGTTAGAAAATGTTAGTATACAAAAGTTATTGGCGTTTGTATAAAGGTGCTCCCACACTGCATGCAATAAAAATTTTGCAAACTAAAAGTTTATTAAAAAAAAATGCAGTGTGGGAGCACCATTAAACAAATGCCAATAAACTATGTATCGAGAAACACGCTAAACAATGTCATGACACTTTTTTATAAAAATGAAAATAATTTTTGATATAACCGTTATTTATTAACTACCATTAAAACATGCTATGTTATGTTATCAGAAATAAACTATTAACTTCTGACGGCCTCAATCAATTAACTTACATATAACAAGGAAAACAACGATTAAGTTAACCATAACTTAATACGTAAGTTTGTAAACTGAGTTTAGTAACGCGTTACTGGTTTATACGTCAGTAACGGTATTTCATAGTAATTGATTTTTGTTAAAGACAAGTTGTTACGTTTATGAGGCTGTGAGCATAAAGCTATTTATTTATGTAGGTATGGGTATATGTTAGAGGCAAAAAAAACACATACCCTCTTATTACAAAACGAGGTTTAATGACACTCCGACGTTAGTTCGTTACGTTTGACATTTTGTCCATAGCCGAAACGTTAAAAGAAATGAACTAACGTCGGACTATCTTTAAACCTCGTTTTGTAATAAGCGGGAATATCTTTAAATAATATAGCCTATGTGTTATTCTGATGTCCAAGCTAAGTAATTGTAAAATTTCATTAAAATCTATTCAGTGGTTTTTACGTGAAAAAGTAACAAACATCCATACATCCATCGGCACAAACATTGACATTTATAATATGAATAGGAAGGATTAGGATATTAGGATTAGGATTCTACTTATCATAATTAAATATTATTAATTATTATTTTTAATAGTTTATCAATAATGTAATCAAAACTTTTTAAGACTAGTTTTAAAGAAAATCGATTAGTTTGTTATAAAATATTTTTTTATTTTAAATCGTTACATTTTTTATAACTTTCGAAATGTTAACCACTTTTAAACAATTACAAAAATCTTTTTACCAAAACATCAATAAAAACTGTATACCTAACTAACTAATAACTAGTAACTGCAGTCTCTAGCGACTTGGAACGTCGCGAGCTTACCGGTTCTTTGAGTACCCGGGCCTTAGTACCCGGGTTTTAGCGTTCCGTACCCAAAGGGTGAAAACGGGACCTTATTACTAAGACTCGGCTGTCTGTCCGTCCGTCTGTCACCAGACTGTATCTCATAAACCTTTATAGCTAGAGCATTCATCACAAATGATATAATATATTAACAATTACCGTTGCCGCTATAACAACAAATATTAAAAATAAAATATTAATTATATTGAGCTCTCATACAAGAAATCTGATTTTTTTGCTGTTTTTGCTCGATTTCAATAATTGTTATCGACCGCTCTATAGAATAATGGTACGGAAACCTTCGCGCGCGAGTTCGATTGCAATTGGCTGGTTTTTGATTCCCCGGGTGTTTGAGTACCCGGGTGTGTGGGTACCCGGGTCTGTATGTCGCCGGGTATTATGCAGATTGGCCGGTTAATGCGGCTGGCAACGGGTCGCGTCGAATCTACATAAACAGGATTTTTCCCTTGATGCGCGTTTGTGGGCTCTGTCGTCTTAGGGTTGGCCGCGGGTACACTGAATACGTAATGGTATCTACACACCAAAGCCGCCGGCTTTTTTGACACCTTCCATTTGTATGACGGAAAGCCGCTGGCCTAGCCCGGCGGCTTTGGTGTGTAGATAGCATTATAGGGCGTGTTAAAAGTTGTTTTGGTTTAAATATTTTATAATACTAATTAGATTATTATAATACAATTTATGCTATAGTTACTATTAATATTATATTTCATTGAGTTTTGGCCTACATTTATATGGTTTCAAGAAATTACTGTAAAAGTCCCTATACAACACCTTTAGTTTTATTTAAAAAACAAACAATTAAGTATAACCTAACAAAATATTTTTTTTTGAACAGTCTTTCGTTCCTTTAGTTAGATAAATTATTCCTTTTAAAGCTCATACCTTTTTCTTTTAAAGTAAATTTCATGACTATCTATTGCAACATTATTTCCAGCTAGCAACCCTACCGTCTACAAAACTTAACGATTTATTCTCCAAGTTCTCGCACTATGTGTTATCGATGCGCCTTAACGCGGTTCCGAACAGAGCGAGCAGCTTCGCGAGGCAAATGTTCAGCCGCTCAGGAAAGACCTCGCTATCCTATTGAGCTGGGTATTTCTTAGGGGCCTCTTTTAATTGGCCAAATAGTTGTCTCGCGAAGATGCTCGCTCTGTGTGGACCCGCGTGTACACTGTACGCTACTTTACTCGTTAACATTACAAAGATAAGGAGAGTTAATAAATTCTTATACTTCAGTATGTACACGGGTTTAAGGGTAGGTATGGAAATGGTGGCAAAGTTCTTTACCGCAACTTAAGTTGTTGTTGAATTACAATGCTTATAAAATTTTAATCACATGCTAAGCGATGCGATTTAAGTTAGATTATTAAAGTAAATAGAAAATTAGGTATTTATTAGTGGTGACATGTTTCAGAAGTGGTTTGCCACTTCTTTAGTATTGACAGATATTTTGATATCAAGTAATCCGGGCAATCTTTAATTTCTACAGACTTTTTAAATACAAAATGAAGCTGAGTGGTGCCCAAATCTGAATTTAGTGCAAATATCAATCCACCACATGTATCTAGGCACTACTAGGTCAGCCTATCAGCTGTGTAAAGAGTCAAGAGCGCACCAAAGACAGATATCTGTGTTGTGATTTTCAATGGAAATAAGTACTTTTTATTGTAATATTTTACTATACAATGATTTCAGTGTTTGTAACGCTTAATATTTGAAGTAATTATAGGTATTTATAATTTACAAGTGAAATTAGGCAAATGTGTTATTATAATTTTTGTTAAAAACATTTAGTAATAAAATAAAAGTAAGTCAATTGATTTCAAAAAAACAATCGATGTGAAGTTGTCTAGTTTAGTCACGTAGATAAATTCATGGTGGTGGGAGGTGTGAAAGTATTGTACGAGTAGTCTGTGATAAGCCTCCGAACTGTACGGACAATGGACATATTGGTATTTTATAACTAAGTAGAGTCAGTGTACAGAAAACAATAAAGTGATTAATCATTCTACAACAGTGTGGTATTATTTTTACATCTGTCTGAGATCGGCATGTCACGGATGTCATGTAGCTGTTACTTTTGATCTATCCTTCAGAAGAATCCTATAGATTTTTTGACAGCGGTAGGTTTATAGGGACGAAAAATTCTAAGACAGATAACTATTTCAATCTCCAGTAGGGCAAAACCAGAGACAGATAAAATATTGGAAACTGCCGTAAAACGTTCTATCCTATCGACACTTTCCATTCTAAAACACAAATTAAATTCCGCACTCGATTCCGAAGCAATCGCTATCGTGTGTAAATGTGTGCTTTTATGATGCAGAATAAAAATAAACATGTTTTGAAGCCGCCGCGTGCCGTCGCGTGCCGCTCTATGCCAGAGTATGCCGGAGTATGCCGAAGTATGCCGCCATTCTCGGTCCATGTTTGAGCAGCTATGCATTTAAATGTCTGCTCAGTATTGCAGGCTGTGTAGTGTTGCGTACTCCGGTATGTTTCGTACAGAAAGGACTGTGATTAGGTTAACAAATTATTATATACTTATTGTTTTACCTATACGTTTATTGCTGCTTGTTTGTACGCCTGAATTAAATGCATTATTAAGCATTATCTACATTTCCATTCATTTATATGAAAAGAAAAAAAAAAAAAAAAAAGAAATAATTTAAAGTGTAACTTATAAAACCGATTTTTCAGCTATTTTAATTTAAAAAATGCTTTCTAAATGTATTTACAAAGACGCTTGCTTTATTTGTGTCTATCTAAAGACATAATTAATAGGGGTGATTGTTCAAGTACTAATTTGATCCATATTCAATTATATATACTATCCTACGATACATTCTATAACAACAAAATTTTCCATTACTATGAATAATAAAATTTTATCTACAACTGTAAACCTCAAAATCCTTGCAACTGTACTTGAACCGAATCTGAGTCTAAATTGGAGGTAGCTTGCGGCGACGTCTGACGGCGACGGCCGACGTTAGCCGAAATCTCCCGAATGTCCTTTGTCCGACTTAATAACCGACAATACTCGCCTTGTGACTCGAATTCTAAGTCCACTGGTAGAATTGAAGTGTCAAGTAAAGTCATGCGGGTTATAAACACAGAGATAGTCCCGCGGGCAAAGGTTTTTGTTTAAACATGTCTCTCTGTGGACTATTGCCTTTGGGATATTCAGTGAATCTAATTTATTAAAGAGGTTATTCGTAGATATGAGAGCTATAGCCCTAGGCAGTGGCAACTCTATTGAAATGCAGATTTTGTTAGCACAATGAAAAGGTAAAATGAAATATTGCGGAACTAATTTTTACTCGACTAATGCGCAGCTAAAAGGGTAATAATGATTTGTAGAGTCAGACGTTTTCATATAATTTTAATTTAGGTAATTATTTTCCTTAAAATAAACGCACATAACAACTCATTTTGAATTTGTTTCATTATTTTTATTTTGTTTTGACATTATGTAGCATTGCACTTGGTAAGTCGCGGGAAGCCGTTGGATGTGGGCAGCGCAAGACCGGTCGTAGTACCGTGGTTTAGTATCGTGGACGTCCATAAGCTGACATAAACTGACATGATGATGATCTGTAGCAGTCAACAGATTGAATCTGCTATTTAATTGATTCACTAGCGCGTTCATTGAATGACGATATTCAATAACGATTAAAAAATAAACTTAAAAACACATAGGTACTAGCTTTGATTATATTTTATCTATTAGGTAACTTGTTCGAAACCAAATACTACGCAATACAATATAAGGCAATATATGCAGTTATCCCGTCAGATTCGTTCCGGCCATGCAAAGCGCAGTCTCAAGGGAAATCCACCTCTATCACATCCAACAGTTTACTAGACACCGAGTTTGTATAACCGCTTATAAACATGCGGAGTCAAGTTAAATCGTTGCGGTGATAGTTGCATCTATCTCATGCAATAACATCTACAATTGCGAACTCGCAGATTTGCAACCAATCATGTATATGTACAGGTTGAAACAATAAGGGTACAAGCCGTAACATAACAATAATACTTATGAAATTCGACAACTTTTTCTTAAGATCAGATTGAAATCTAAAAAAAGTTTTTTCATACTAATTGTTCAATTAACTGTTAGGTAAGTACATTTATATAATGGAGACTAGATTCGATTATTCTATTTTTTTTTTACTTGGTCTTCCTACCTCGATGGGAGAGAGGCATGGCAGATATGTATGTATGTACAATTTCATTTTTGTGTTTGTCGACATCTATTTTTTTCGGCTCGCTCAAAAACCCCTAATGACCCCTATTTCAAAGTGCACCTTGGTCTGACGTGTTAGACAATAACACGATTATATTCAAAGTAGCAGCAGAGACTATGTAGCTTAAGAAATATTTCAAGAATTTATAGAATATAGCTACTAGAGGCAGCCCGCGACCTCATACGCATTCATATTTAAATATTTTTTTCGTCATAACTTGGAAAAAAATTGTGATATTTTATAATACTATAGCCTATTTGTCATTCTCATATATAAGCTACAATATTGCCAAGTTTCATCAAAATCTGTTCAGTAGTTTTTTCGTGAAAGAGTAACAAACATCCATCGGCACAAACGTTGACATTTATAATATTGTAGGATTAAAAATATCACATAAAACCGAACCAAACCAGTTTTCTCACTTAAACAACACTCACTTTATTCAAGCTAGTTAATCCAATGTTATTAAAGGCTAATGCACATTATGGTAATGAGACGCGCCCCCGTTAGTGTGTACATTACCTACACGCTACACGGTCTCTACATAAAACACGCTAACACGCTTCGAAGCATGCAGCGTGCAATGCATGCATGATAGGTGTCGACTGTTTACAGCTAGATTTTCTACCTCATTTTAGTATTAGAAGGGAATTTATAATTTAAGTATCGTTTGTGAGTTGTGGTAATAGTTTTATATTATACTAGTGGCTGCATGCGACTTCGAACGCATTTATCGTCATATCTTAGGAAAAAAATCATGATAATCTTAAAATTATATAGCCCATGTGTTATTCTGATGTATAAGCTACAATATTGCCAAATTTCAACAAAATCTCTTTTAATTTCTTTTAGAAATATGCTGTACCTTTTGTATAACTTCTCTTTTTTTCTGTATCTATGTACTATCATCTTACAATAAACTGTTAAATAAATAAATAAAATCTGTTCAATGGTTTTTGCGTGAAAGAGTAACAAACACCCATCCATCGACACAAACAGTAACATTTATTAAATTAGTAGTATTTTACATCAGTGTTCTGACATCACAAATAAATCCTAACTACTAACGAATCAGTATTGAATACTCAAAGGTACATACAAATAGTTGTTGTAGAATCAAAACTTGGTATCTGTCTAGTTGGCGCAAGTCAAACGGTAACTGCTGCCGTTTATTTACTTCAGATGCCGGGTTGTTACTAATAACATCGGTCTAGTTTCTTGTTTTGATTGCGGATACTGTTACCTTTGTACTAACTGTACTTATAGCTCTAACTAACGTATAATATTACTACCTATACAGATTGTTAGGAATAGTATCAGTTTCCTTTTAACCGGTGATGTAGAAAACATTCCACGAAAAAAATAATTTTAATCAAGAATTTCATTAATAAAAGCGCGCTCCAACGCAAAGGTCATTTAACTCTCGGCGAGTAAGTAGGTCGGGCGCGCGGCGCGCTCGCTCCCTCTCTCTCGCTCACTACGGGCGGCGAGCGCTCCCGACCTACTTGCTCGCCGAGAGTTGAATGACCTTTGCGTAAGAGCGCGCAAATCGCGCGATTTATAATGAAATTCTTGTTTAAAAATGAGTTAATTTTTTTTTGTGGAATGTGTTCTACATCACTAACACTATACCTGGTTAAAAGGAAAGTGATACTTTTCATAACACCCTGTATATATAATATAGTATATGCAGTATAGTTAGTCTTAGTTATTAAGAGAAATGTAATACTTACAAGTTAGGCTTTGTTCTCGCTTCTCGTAGAATTACAGATAGATATCAGGTAAATAATAATTATTAAACAGACTTTTATTCAGTAAAATTACAAATGTCAATTTACAAATCAAAGAAATAATAATACATAAAACAGCTAAAGTATTAGCTAAGTCAAAAGCGGAATCGAACCCGATGCAAAAGTTACATAGTAAATTAATTACATAATATAATAAGTTACATAGTATAATTAATTACATAGTAAAAAGATTTCTAAATGGATTTACTAGAATTAAAAACCCCACTCCGTAACTTTGATGCTTTATATCTTCGTAATTATTAATGTAATAGATCGGGAAAAAATATGTGTCCTATATTTTTTACCCGACTACGGCGAAGCCAAAAGGAAGGGTAATGTTTTTGGCAGTCTATGTATGTATGTATGTATGTATGTATGTTTGTATGTATGTATGTATGTTCCACCGTAGCGTCTAAACTACTGAACCGATTTTAATGAATGAGGTGTCAAAAGAATCGTAATAATACGGCGGGTGACATAGGATACTTAGTTTTGGAATAAGTTGAATACTTTACCCACTAGTGGGCAAGAAGTCACGATGAAAAAAATAAAAGCTCGCAAATGGTGTTGTGTGGGGTATCAAATTCAAGAGCTCAGCGAGTACATTCCAAATATATATACATATTTATATATATCACTAGGTTTTGCGCACGGGTTTGCTTAAAATTATGTAATTTCATTTGACCTTAATTACTTCAATAAAAAATAATCAAGACTTGCCAAATAAGGCTTTTATCAAATTATATAAACTGTTTATTTAATAAGAAGCAATAGATTATTAAAATAAGATAAACACATCGTCCACCAGTGGACAAGAAGTTACGGAATTCCATGTTCCGCCGTAACGTCTTTAATACTATACCAATTTTAATGAATCAGGTGTCGAACGATCTATATAGGCTGAGAGACATAGGCTATATCGATTAAAAGGGCAACACGTTGCCCACTAGTGGACAAAAAGTTGTGACGTAAAAAATAAAATCTTGTAGAAGGTTTGGTCTTGGATTTCAAATGAAAAATATAAACTACCTACACGAATAAAAAATGTTCAGTGAAATATGTAGTTCCTTTCTATTAAAAAAAAAAGCAAATAAAGTACAATAATAACATTGCATACAACAGCCAGTGTCGTCGGCCGTTGTGTGGCGCTAGTATGAACTCTGTTTGAAAATTAGTTTCCCAAACATTAGTGCGATGGCGCTACTTTTACTCTGAAACGCGGTATTAAGGTTGCCAGAAGATTTTATATAAGTAGTTTTGACCACCTTGCGAGACTTGGGGTTTGTCGGTCGTTGGTTGTTGATTGTCCATTGTTGGTCGTTGTTGGTTATTGTTGGTTATTGTTGGTTATTGTTGGTTATTGTTGGTTATTGTTGGTTATTGTTGGTTATTGTTGGTTATTGTTGGTTATTGTTGGTTATTGTTGGTTATTGTTTGTCGTTGGTCGTTGGTCGTTGGTCGTTGGTCGTTGGTCGTTGGTCTTTGGTCGTTGGTCGGTGTTCGGTTGTCATTGGTTGGTGGTTTTGTTGGTGTCGTTTTAGTTGGACTTGGACGAATCAACAAGACAACTTGTTGCTTCGTTCATACCGTTTGATAGAAGTAATTGTTGAACTAATTATTGTTAATAATTACCCATTAATATTAACATTAATTGGTTTAACCAATACTGTGTATCTATCGAGGCGTTTTTAAGTAAAATTTATGTTAATTGGCGTATTTGGAAAGTTTTGTGTAGGTTGTTTCTATAAACGAAATATCCCAAGATATTAAATAAAATGCCTCTTTCTAAGAAAACGAAGAAAGCTAAGAAATTATCTGTTTCACGTGAAAAAGAATCCTCCGAGGAACGAATCACTAGACTCAAAAAGCTGAGAGAGTATTCTTCAAATGCACGCGCTCATGAAGATACTCTAAGTAGAGAAAGTAGGCTAGCGTCATTGCGTCAGTATTCTAAAGAAAAAAGAGCTGCGGAATCCGCAAAATGTCATGAAATGCGTCTTTCTGGTATGAGAGATCATGTAACTGAAGGCAGAAAACTGGAATCTCCGCAAACACGTGAGATACGACTGTCGATTATGAGAAACCATGCTTCCCAAGTCAGAGACGAGGAATCTCCGGATACGCGTGAAATGCGATTGTCAATTATCAGGGAACATGTCGCTGAGGTCAGAGGCGAGGAATCCCCGCAAATGCGTGAGTTGCGACTGTCGATTATGAGGGAACATGCTGCTGAGGTAAGAGGCGAGGAATCTCCTCAAACGCGTGAGATGCGACAATCAATTATGAGGGAACATGCCGCTGAGTTCAGAGGCGAGGAATCTCCGCAAACGCGTGAGATGCGACTGTCGATCATGAGGGAACATGCCGCTGAGGTCAGAGGCGAGGAATCTCCGCAAACGCGTGAGATGCGAATTTCCATTATGAGGGAGCATGCCGCTGAAGTCAGAAGCGAGGAATCTCCGCAAACGCGTGAGATGCGACTTTCCATTATGAGGGAGCATGCCGCTGAGGTCAGAGGCGAGGAATCTCCGCAAACGCGTGAGATGCGACTTTCCATTATGAGGGAACATGCCGCTGAAGTCAGGGACTTCGAATCTCCATCATCCAGGGAGAAAAGGTTGAGGGATATGAGAGCTGTGTCTGAACAAGCTTATATTCGACAGAGAAACTTATTCACAACCGATTCTCAGCACTTTATTGATGCTATTTCGCAGGTGGCAGATCAAATGTGCCATGTCTGTAATCAAATGAAATTTAAAAAACAAACAAGGCAAATACATAAGTCGCAATGCCAAACGTTACCTGAAAATTGCCCCGATTGTCTTCTCGTTTGCAATAGGTGTTATTTCACTCTCATCAAAAATAAAATTCCAACCACTGCTTACTGGAACAATATGAATGTAGCTGCTATTCCCGAGGAGCTTCTAATCCTTAGTGAAATGGAGCTTCGATTAATATCAAGGATAAGACCATTTTTAAAAGTCATTAAATTGGGGGGACGTTTCGGCCAGAAAGGGTTTAAGGGTCAAGCGATTTTATTCGCGCAGCAAGTAGAAGAGCTGGCTGAGCAGTTGCCATTAGCAATCCATCAAAGTGGATTAACTGTTGTAGTGGAAAAGTTGGATAACGTGAACACAACTAGACAATATGAAGTTAACTTAACAAACATAAATAATGCTTTAATTTGGCTACAAACCAACAACCATTTATACGCTAATGTCACAATTGATTTCAATCATTTAACCAACGAAATCAATCAAAATATAGTAGAAATACCTGCAGTTATTCAGAACAATAGTAATATCGAGAACTATTACCAAGAAATAGCTAACACATCTCCAACCTTATCAATTCTCAGAGGCTCTTTCCATCAAGGTAGTGATGTTTTCAATCCAGAAAGTAGAGGAAAGCAATGCACGGCCAATGCGACAGCAGCAATTGCATATTCATCTTCAAATCCTTTGCGGAGCTGGAAATCATCAGATATTGACAGAGTGCTCATGTATGGTGACAAATACTATACAATTTGTCTTGAAAATCTAGACATACGCCCCAATTATTTAGCCACTGATGAGTTGTTACCTAACATTACAATTGCTGAAAAGAGATACACATTACATATTGAAGTAGACGCTGCAGTAGGCTTAGTCAATCCTTCGGGGAACATACTTAGTGGATATTTTGGAAGTATCAAGGCTGCACTTGAAAATTTATTACAGAGGCCAGATTTTACATCTTGCATTGTCACTTGCAATGAAATATCTGTTGCGGTAATTGTAGAAAATGGCATGTTTTATTTATTTGACTCACACTCTCGTGGTCCGAAAGGCCGTATTGCTCCTAGAGCTGGTAGAGCAATGGTTATGATATTCCCTACACTTGACACATTATCGAAACAATTGCATTTCGTTCTCGGTGTTACATCTATAAGAGACATTCAATTTTCTCTCAGCACAGTAAAGTCACAGTTGGTGTGTCGAACTGATGAATCAATGAATCAAGAGTTAGTTATACCATTATCTGCAAATTCAGGAGGAATCGAAGAAGGTCAAACAAATACAGGCGATTTGCACGAATCTGATAACGTGATAGTGAGTACAACTCTCTTAATGCCTATTGATGTTCCAATGCCGAGCATTGAAGATGTAATAATATGTCAAAATAATGATGGAAATGATACTTTACCTATTAGAGAAATTCAACGAAAAACCGCACCACCAGTCAGCATACTTTTGGAGCGTCGAGCAGAAGAGCTGGCGTGGGTAAAATTATTTCCTGATGGGAAGAATGGTTTAAACGAGGACCGGCCATTGAAAATAACACCGCTTGATTATTTTCAAACACGGGTAATGGGTAGTGACCAGCGTTTTCAGAGTACAGAGTATCTGTTTTATGCACTTTCAGTAATGGAGCTGCTGAGAGCTAGACAAAATGTGTCAGTTTGTGGGAGATTGCGACAAGATGGTGCCCAACCCTCAGATCTTTTCCAAAATATACATTTGTGTATGAGAAATATTCGAGGCACTTCATCATACTGGCACCGCGCCTACAGCGAATTAATGGCGATGGTGCGTAATTTAGGGCCCCCTCACTGGTACATCACACTATCGTGCAACGATTTGAATTGGCCAGATATGTTACACGCACTATTAGTCGCCGACGGCAAACCAAATTTTAAAGTAGAGGACCTCACTTTTGAAGAAAAAGTCAGATTAGTTGAGTCATATCCAGTTACGTTGTCACGTCAATTTATGTTTAGGTTTAATGCTCTGCTAAGACTTTTAAAAGCTAAGTCCACTGATCCACTGTTAGGACGCCACGTTGAGGATTACTGGTGGAGAATTGAATTTCAGCTCAGAGGTAGTCCACATGTTCATATGTTAGTCTGGTGCAAGGATATGCCAGATTTTAATTCTCCCATAGGAAAAGCGTTAATAGAAAACGTTATAACGTGTGAACTTCCCGCAGATAATAATTTAAAAGAAATTGTAAGTCGACTGCAAAGCCACCATCACACAGCAACTTGTTACAAACAGAATAACTCCAATACATGTAGGTTTGGATTTCCGAGACCAGTTTCAGAAACAACTAGAATACTTGATGATCAGCAAGCTACTAGAAATGGTGGTAGATTTTATGATTTGAAACGTAATGAAGCTGAAATCATGATTAATAACTACAACCAAACATTATTGATGCTATGGCGCGCAAATATCGACATACAACCTGTTGTGTCAGCAGTAGGTGTTGCAATGTATATCGCCAAATACATAGCAAAATCAGAGCCAACACAAATACAGGCTGCGATATCAGAAGCACTTAACAGACTTAACGAACGGGGTGGAAACTTTCAGCAGCAAATATTTGCTGTACAAAGTGCTCTCCTAAACCATCGTCAGGTTTCAGCATCAGAATCTGCATTCCGGCTTTGTCATCTAAGGCTTAGAGAAGGTTCAAGAAAATGCGTATTTGTTAATACATGCAAGCCTCAAGAAAGATATAGAATGCTGCGATTTGATACTGACTGTCCTGAACCTTATAAAAATATATTTGAGCGTTACGAAAATCGTCCGAGAAGCTTGGAAAGCATAAGTTTAGGAGAGTTTGCTGTTAGTTACGAACCTTTGTCTTCGGCTTCCTTTGGAGATGATGAAAATGGTGATGATGATGCTTATGAGGTAATAGAAGAGGAATCAGCCGCAACCATAACTTTGCTTAATAGAATGGGACGAATGAAAAAGCGCAGGAAGTCTGCCATTTTAAGAACGAGATATTATAACGCCGTTTCTGATCCTGAAGCTTACTATTACAGTTTGTTGGTTGCTCATTGTCCTTTTCGCCTTGAAGACGAATTATTGGCAAATTTTAACAACGCCAAAGAAGCATTCATAGCAAAACGCACTGATTTACGTCCTCTACAGCCGGGCTCTAACATCGACCTAATGAATCATTGGGAAGAAGAGATTCAAGATGCACTTCGTCGTGTCACAGCGGAAAACGCAGCAGATTTATGTGCAAATGATGTTAATGCTGATCTTCAGCAGCCATACGTATTAGATCCTGAAACTCATATTCATTTAGATATTTCTGATATGAACGAAGACGTAACAGAACCCTCTAACTTAATAATGACAGACGAAGAGTTCCTTCGACAGGTTCATTGTTTGAATGTGGATCAGAGACGATTATTTTCTCTTATTAGTGAAGCAATTATAAACCGTACGCCTTCACACAGTGCATCTGTTAACTCATCTCTTCGTATATTTATTACTGGTGGCGCAGGTAGTGGTAAAAGCTTCACACTAAAGCTTATAGTGGAACAAATTCGTAGAATTAGTTCAGACCACCATAGTGTAGTGATAGCAGCTTCCACTGGCGTTGCAGCTCGGCTTGTTGGTGGATGCACATTGCACTCGACGTTTTCGTTGCCGATTGAAAAAGGTCGAGTAACAACAATGCGGCCGTTATCTGGGGATCGACTTCAAAGAGAGCGAGTAAAATGGAGGAACATAAACTGGATAATTATAGACGAAGTGTCGATGGTTCCTTATCAGACACTTCGAAACATACATATTCGGCTCCAAGAACTAAAACAATGCGATGACTTCTTTGGTGGGATAAATATACTGTTATTCGGAGACATTATGCAGTTACCACCCGTTGCAAAAGTGTCAGGTGGATCATACTGTTTCAGGCAGCCCGAACAATATGCGGCGGAGCCCCATCTGTGGAGGCTATTTAGTTTCGTCGAATTGCAAGTAAATATGCGGCAAGAAAACGACAATACGTTCGTAGACATACTCAACAATATACGAGTTGGCAAATTAACTTTGGAACAGCTATCTATTTTAGACCGTCGGCGATTAGTAGATCCACTTGAACAGGAAAATGTTCTCCGAATATATCCCACCACGAAACAAGTGGATGATTACAACCAAAAAATGAGTCAAAAACTGTCAAACGTAACTAAGATCTATGAAATTCAAGCGGTAGACACATCAACGGAAAGTAAAACGTATGGTCAACGTCCACAAAATCACCATATCCCTGACAATCCGAACAAGACTGGAGGGCTGGTAAATAAACTTTACTTAGGTGTTGGGTCAAAAGTGATGCTCAGACAAAACTTAAATATAAATCGAGGTCTGGTAAATGGGGCAATGGGTACCATAATGAGCATTGATTGGCCAGCTCTAAGGCGAGATCAATTGGAGCCCGGTGAACTACCTGCAGCGGTGCACATTCGATTTGACGACACCACGATTAGACCAGACAATCTTCAAGACAATACTGTAATTATCACTCCGAGTACGGCAGAGTATGACGGTTTGAGGGGAAGTGGTAAAATTTTGCGTAAAATGCTACCACTCATCCTATGTTGGGGCGTTACTGTGCACAAACTACAAGGTTGTACTCTAGAAAAGGCGGTTGTAGACGTTGGTAAACGTATTTTCGCAAAAGGACAAGTTTACGTAGCTTTGAGCAGAGTAAGGTCACTAGAGGGCTTGTACATAAACGAGTTACATCCACCAAAACTCCTAACTCACCCCCACGATGCCGCATCTTTAGCCGAACTAGAGAGATTAAGGAGTTTAGATTTAACACAATAATGCGCCAATTCTGTCAGCTAATACTTCCGCTGCATTTATTCCGTCTTTTATTGCTTTACTGAGAATTATACCAAGCTAGATATCCAAATAGGAAACAAATAAGTCGTTGTCGGCGCAGCGTATCAATTTAGTCGCTAGTAATTATAATTCGAATATTTAATCGATTTACGAGTTTTTTGGACGAAGTGTATAAGTTAAGTTGATTCCTAAACGTAACACTGACACTAGCACCAGAGACTTTCATAATGTCATTGGAGTCGTTATTTTTAATTATTCATTGTTTTACCAGAATAAAATGAGTTGAGCGTTTAAGTGATCAGCGGAACGTTGTGATTGGGAAAGTTGTAATTGTATGGGCTGTAATTTTCAGTGGTTAATGTGTGTGTTACAGAACGATTCAATGGTGATATCCTTGCCTGCTTACCTAAGCCAAACATGGATGTTATATTTGACGACAACAGAGCGCCCTCTAATAATTATTCTGTGTCTTTAGTGCCTTTATAGTTAATAAAATAACTAAAATGTCTGAAATAAAAAAATAAGTTCTAAAAACTAAAACCCGCCTACGGACAACCTGCGATCTTAAAAGTAAGAAACAAGAAAAATTATTGTCTTCTTACCTACCCTATAAGTGTACAGACGAAGCGATTTTCAGAGGATAGCCGTGGTCGTATGCCTCCATATATTAATGGTTGTCTGCACTAATGTTACATTACAGTGTGGATAGGTAATCCAGTTTCTGACATCGTATATACCTACTAATTAATATCAAGGCACAGAGGCATACGACCACGGCAATCCTCTGAAAATCGCTTCGTCTGTACACTTATAGGGTAGGTAAGAAGACAATAATTTTTCTTGTTTCTTACTTTTAAGATCGCAGGTTGTCCGTAGGCGGGTTTTAGTTTTTAGAACTTATTTTTTTTACAATATAAAAGACGGACTAAACATAATCCCCCTTATTGCAAAACGAGTTTTATTTAGTCCTAGAATAAACTCAAATAAATGACGTTTCGGCTATAAAAAAAACGTCAAAAAATGACATTAGTCGTAGAACTATATTTAAAACGCGTTTCGTAATAACTGGAAATGCCATTTTAAAATGTAGTCGTCATCCCAATTCGCGGTCACCTACTCTATGAACAATAATTACATAGTAAGTAAAGTACGCCGGCTCCAACACTTTTAATTCAATATACTCCACTATGAGGTAGGCATTTCGGGCAATTCCGTTAAAACGCAACACCGAATGGAGTAAATAAAAGGTCATAAAAGAGCGAATAAAACGCGGTCTATTTATGTGCAGCCGTAAACTGTAACTGAGGTTTGGGACGGTTACGCGGTTACGTAACTGGTTACAATGTGCAATCACACGGATTGTGGTACTATGGAGTGTTGTGGTATGTAACTGAATTTTAAAACGTTTTGTGGTAAGTAATGTGGTAACTAGTTATTTATTATGTTCTTTACAAAATATTGTTTTACATTTTAGTTTTAAAGTTAGATCATCAGTTTTTTCTTTACTTAAAATTCTGTTTGTTCTTAACATCGTGAGGAAACCTGCATACACCAGAGTAGAAATTCGAAGATGTATGTGAAATCCGCCAACCCGCACTTGGCCAGCCGCGTGGGTTACTACCTAATCACTCTCTGTATGAGAGTAGGCTCGTGCCCCTCGGTGGGGACATATATGGGCTGTTAACGAATATTCTATTATTAAAATGTTGTAACTCATAAATGTTATAACTTACATTGAAGGAGTATAAAATTGTCTATTAAACACAATTTATTTCATTAAGCAAACATTCTTGGATCGCGAGTTTTTTGGATTCATTAGTGACCCGGATTCATTGCTCTCGAGTGTATTATTATATTGAAATAATATATTTTCTATGTGACTTCATCCGCGTATAGTACAGAATGTATCCAAAGTCAAAGTCAAAGTCAAATTCAAAGTCAAATTCAAAGTCAAAGTAAAAAATATATTTATTTCACAGGCACAAAAAATGCTCTTGAAACCGTTACATTATTATATAGGTAATCCCACAGTAATTACTCACAACTAAAGATATACCGTCGTTATTTAATGACGTGTTAAGTTTAATTATGTTTTCTGCAACTACTTGAAACAGTTCTCTACGTATCTTTTATTTTATTTTGACTTCTTTCAAATAACACATTCGATAAAACTACAGGGCCCCAATTCTGCTAATTTAAAACAGCCTCAGTTGTGTGTCGGCAGAGTGTCAATGGCATTTTTTGACACAACGTATGAAAGCTGCTAACTTGCAGTTTTTGACTTTTTGACACATTTTTGGTATTTTGCTAAACAGTGGCTTACACTGATTGCGACCAAATGTGTCAAAAAATGACATTCCCACTGTCATTGACACTCTGCCGACACACAACTGAGAATATTGTAAATTAGTAGACTTGGGCCCCATTTGCTATGAAAATGAGTAATTGAGACAAAAGTTAATACAATACAATACAATACAATACAATACAATACAATACAAATATTCTTTATTGCACACAAAGATATAAGATACAAACACAAACAAGAATATAAGAAGCAACAGGCGGCCTTATTACAAGGTAGCAATATCTTCCAGGCAACCTTATTAATAGTCATAATGAAAGAGTTTTTTCATCGTATTGACAAACCGTTCTGTGGAAGGTAAGATGATAGAAGGAATAGGCTCGAGTGTCCTCAGAAAGCAATAAACCCGGGAATATTTCATCGAAGAACGAAAAGCCACTTCAAATTATAGGCCGGGTGAATTACGAAATATATGACAGATAGGTATGATTTTAAGTTCTTTGGTTAGGAAGTACTTCTCTAGTTCAATCCAGTTAAGTTCATTTATGCAAATTGGCCTTCACTTGTTTCTTTTCGATTTTAAAACATTTTTTAAAACACAATATTTATGTTGTTTAAGTATATATATTTTTTATTTTTTCATTTATTTATAATATTTACGCGAGTTCATGGCAAGAAATAATGCAAGTAATAGCAAAGTTTTAATTTCATATCTTGAAAATTTGGAACTCCTAGTACAGACACCAGTCTCTCGCACAGATGATAATATGTTGAATTGTGATCGCAGCCCGCCTGCCTGCCTACCTTTGCTACTTGAGGGCGCCACTTTGCATGAAATAACTTACACGTATTAAAAACCAACGATTCTAACTAACCTATAGATAGAACTTAACTAAACACTAGTTTTCATTATAATATTTAGTTGGAATAATTATGTAGGTATACATTGTATTGCTTGCTACCCCACTTATTTATTATTATTTTTATTAATATCAGTCATAAAATATATTCCAATTGGCCTATAAAACAAGAAAATTCCACCAAATATTATTTTTGTACGAAGCAATTTATCAGTACGAGAGAGAATGTCTCCCGCGATTGGATTCCAACTTTTGATTACCGTTTAAAGGTTACACTCGAGTATTATATTACTCTGATTTGAATCTGATCGAAAACATTTCTTAACTTTTTTTTATCATAGCGAAGATATAGATCTCAAGTCTGCTAATTTGATATAGCCTCAGTTGTGTGTTGGCAGAGTGTCAATGGCATTTTTTGACACATTTGGTCGCAATCCGTGTCAGCAATTTTTAAACAGGATACCAAATGTGTCAAAAATGCAATTGACAATCTACCGACACACAACTAAGGCTATTTTAAATAAGCAGACTTGGGTCCGTGTTTTTATAAATTGTTGGTTTATTAGACTGGCTAATGGCGATTTCTTACGCATATATTGGAAAAAAAAACAAAACATCTTTAAATATATAGCCTATGTGTAATTCTGATGTATAAGCTACAATATTGTCAAGTTTCATTAAAATCTGTTGAGCACTTTTTGTGTGAAAGAGTAACAACATTCGCACAAACATTTAGAATATTAGTATGAAATAGGGTATGACTTATTTTACATTTTTCTAACATTTTTTTGTGTCCAACGGAACACCCCCTTATTACTAAACGCGTTTTTAGTATAGTTCTAGGACTAATGTCATTTATTGACGTTTTTAGGGTTCCGTACCTCAAAAGGAAAAAACGGAACCCTTATAGGATCACTTTGTTGTCCGTCTGTCCGTCTGTCAAGACCCTTTTTCTCAGGAACGCGTAGAGGTATGAAGCTGAAATTTATATCAATTACTCAGGTCTACTGTCCCTTGAAGCTGTGAAAAAATCAAACTTCTAAGCCAACGCAATCAAAAGATACAGCCATTTATGCCGCAAATTTTCGACACTTGCAAGGGAATCAAAACCTACAGGGTGCTTCCCGTGAACTCAGAATCTTGAAATTTGGTACGAAGCAACGTCTTATAGCATAGATAAAGGAAAAATTACGAAAACCATAAATTTTTAGTTACATCACAAAATATATTCACAAAAAGGAATTGAAGTAACCGACTATTAGGGACCTACCTATATACATAGTACCCATGATGTTTATGTCTATTTTAGCCCAAAAGTGGGCTTGAATTACCTTTTAAACCTCTATGTTAATTCAAAATAGGTAAGCATATAGTATATGCGCTTTTTGACATATTTTTATCTAAAACCTATGACAACAAATACAATTTTATTTCAAACTAAAATTAAAATATACAGCAATATTCTATCCTATCTTCAAAAGCGGGTAGTTGTAAAATATCCGATGCCACAGTTCGTAGAAGAGGCGAAAATTAAACTCTGCATGTGTGCCGATTGGAATTATGCAAATTCACCAACGAACCGACCGACTGAGCGCTTTTTAGGGTTCCGTACCTCAAAAGGAAAAAACGGAACCCTTATAGGATCACTTTGTTGTCCGTCTGTCCGTCCGTCAAGACCCTTTTTCTCAGGAACGCGTAGAGGTATGAAGCTGAAATTTATATCAATTACTCAGGTCTACTGTCCCTTGAAGCTGTGAAAAAATCAAACTTCTAAGCCAACGCAATCAAAAGATACAGCCATTTATGCCGCAAATTTTCGACACTTGCAAGGGAATCAAAACCTACAGGGTGCTTCCCGTGAACTCAGAATCTTGAAATTTGGTACGAAGCAACGTCTTATAGCATAGATAAAGGAAAAATTACGAAAACCATAAATTTTTAGTTACATCACAAAATATTTTTTTTTTTAATAATCTTAAACTTACTACCCATTTCCTCATAAACGCGTAGAGGTATTAAATTGAAATTCATACCAAATACTCAAGTCTATAATACCTTTAAGCTGTAGCAAAATCAAACTTCTATGTCAACGCAATCAAAAGAAACAGCAATTTAAGCTGCATATTTTGAAACTCGCAAGTACTTGCAAGGGAATCAAAACCTAAAGGGTACTTCCAGTCGACCTTGAATCTTGAAATTTGGCATGAAGCAACGTTTTATACCACACATAAAGGAAAAATTCCGAAAACCTTAAATTTTTTGTTACATTACAAAATATATATTTTTTAATAAATATAAACTTATTACTTTTTTCCTCATGAACGCGTAGAGCTATCAAGTTGAAATTCATATCAAATACTTAGATCTAATTGCCTTAAACCCGTGAAAAAAAAAATTATAAGTCAACCCGAAAACGCAAAACGCAAAAGTACAACCATTGATACCGCATATTTTGAAACTCGCAACTACACGCAAGGGAATTAAAACCTAAAGACCACTTCCCGTTGACATAGAATCTCGAAATTTGGTAAGAAGCAATAGCTTACAGCACAGGTAACAGAAAAAATCCGAAAAGCTTAAAATTTTAAGTAGTTATACCACCAAAAAAATTGTGATTGTAAACATAATTGTAGTTACAGCAATGACCGCGAGTTATTATACTATGTATGGGGAGGGCAACATTTTTCAAACGGCAAAGACGACCTCACTCATCGTCATTCAATCCCGATGTTTTGGTGAATGTAGCTGTATAATCTAAATGCGTCCTAACTGCTTAAAGTGTTATACTTATAATTAAATTCAATGACATTATTATATTTCTTATTGTTGGTTATTATCAGACAGCTTGCTTGTATTGTTTCTAATGGCGAAGTTTGATGGGACGCTGGTGGCACGGGTGGCACGCGGGGCTATTCACACCTTTTTCAGTCACCATTTACAGGTCTGGTTCAAATTTAATACTTAATTAATATTTTTGAACCAGATTTCTAAATAGTGACTAAAAAACTTAGTAAATAAATAACTTTAATAAAAGAACTTTCGCAAGTCTGCTGCAAGGCTAGTATAAGTGTTTCAGTTATATTATAGATAAATGATATGTGTTAATATAAAATAAAGGATTACTTAAACGATAAAGAGATCTTTGTCTTAAATTTATGCTCCTCCATCTTTCCCCATTGTAATGTTATGAATTTCATTTTGCAATAAAAATACCATAGTTATGACTCGATTGTCGTAATGAACGAACTTTGTAAACCTTGCAGGTTTGTACGGAACCCTCGGTGCGCGAGTCCGACTCGCACTTGGCCGGTTTTTTTTCTATAGCCGAAACGTCATTTAACTGAGTATTGTAATAAGGGGGAATTAGTCTTCTAAGGTTTTTAATAAAACTCGCTAACTGATCTCAATGACACTTACATTTTACTGTCTTACATTGAGTATCGAATTAACTGAACACAATGAAACTCTAGTAACGGAACTAAGTCACGTGCCTTTGAAATTAGATACGAATAAAGTGTTACAGTGAAGGCTAACAATATCTAGACTCAGATATCCGACTAAGTTAGCTGTAATATGATTACAGAACTAACTAAACATTTCAAGGTATTTTCGGGGCATAAGTTTTGATTCCCGTTCATTGAAAACATAATTTAATCCTTCTCCTACTAATATTTGTGCCGATGAATGGATGGATGTTTTTCTTTGACGAAAAGACCACTAAATAGACTTCAATGAAACCTCAAAATAGATTAGGTTAGATATCAGAATAACACATTATACTTTATTATTTGTATTACATGTGTAAAATACATTATGAAGTTACGACCAGCTTCTAGAAAGTACATAATATTATCCACAACAATACAAAACAAAAACATCACCTGACTAATAAATATAACCCAGCCAAATCCAAGAGTACTTCCTCGAAGAACACACCAAGCTAATTACAAGTCGTCTCAACGTAGCCGCGTTGCAATCTTAAGAGTTAGCTTGAAAAATAGACTCGGCGGAGACCCGAGCGTGCTTCAGACATTAAAAACTCTGGGACTTATCTGGAAGGGGGAGTGAAGGAGGGTGGAGGGAGGGGGGGAGAAGGGTGTCTTCCTGTCTTAGTACAGTGAAGTACTAGTAAATAAATAGAGATAGTTAAATAAAAGAGAGTCATAGTGTCTCTTCACTTTTTATCCGTCTGCGCCAGAAGGAGGGTTATGTTTTTCGAGAGTATGTATGTTTGTGGATTGAATGTTTCCCACTGCTGAGCCATGGCCTCTCTTTTCATCCGCCATGACTTTCTGTCTCGAGCTACCAGCCTCTAACGCTCGTTCCCTATACTCTATCTATCTCTGGTTTTGCCCTACTGGAGACAGAAATAGTTATCTGTCTTAGAATTTTTCGTCCCTATAAACTTACCGCTGTCAAAAAATGTATGGGGTACTTCTGAAGGATAAATCAAAAGTGACAGCTACGTGACAGTTAAGTACTGCCGGTCTCGGATAGCTATCAGTCTTTGAATATTGGGAACGACTATAAGAAACATTTTGAAATCATAACCTCAAGCTACCCCAAACTAAGGCCAACGTGATAGAGTGTGAAAGTGTGTCACGTGTCTAAAGCGGGAGTGGCGCTGCAAAGCGTCGCCGCGGCTGCAGCGCCCGCCCCACATACAGCGCTTTATTTATTCACGCGGCCTCCAGCGCTGAATGGCGGCAAGTGGAGCGCTGATCTCGCTGAAACTACTTTATGAACTTACAGAGTAGCGGAATCAGTAAGTCAAGTTGAATCTTTTTCGATTTTGAATGATAATTTTTGGTCAAAAGTGAAGGAAAATAAATATGCACGTTATGAAATGGTGTATTCAACCTAATCTAGCCACTTTTGTCCCACTGCTGGGCAAAAGCCTCTCTCCTCATTCGCCATGACATTCTGTCTCGAGCTTACTCCGCTTAGCTACTCAAGAATATGACGTGATTTTATAAAGTAAAGATATACTATATTTATTTATAAATATACCACATTATATATTTATTTATTTATAAATATAAAAGTAAAGATTACTTTTAAACACTGTAATTGTTAAGTAACAATAAAATAATGAGGCACATAAACTGTTTGATATCCTAGTGGTTAGATAAATCAAGTAAAACGTTATATTTTTAGTCAAAATTGATGGGTTATGGATTGAATAAATAAGTCAAACCAAGATTTTCAGAGATTCAGTTTTTAATTTGGTTGTCGAACACAACAGAAACTGCAAGGGTGACAGACGTCATTAAAAAAACCTGACACAACAATAAACACAACTTATCTATGTTTATAAAGCTAGCTCCAACAAAAATATCCAAAAGTTGTCTATAATGATTATTGTCTAACAAGCACCTATTTGTAATATATGTACTATGTACCCATTTGTTACTATATGTGTTGCATAAGGTACTACTATCAATAAAAATACCTTTGAGTATATACGTAGAATAAATAAGGAGGTGCCATGCCGTCTGAATCTGCGTGCCTGGTCTGGCGCAAAATGACTACCTTTTTGTATGGAATTTTTTTATCATTTGACAGGTCATCTACCAGGAAAACTATGAAAAACTTGCGCCAACCTTGGCACGCTGTCACAATCTCATTTGTATATGAAAAAAAAATGTGGCACCTCCTTATATATTCTATACTCAAAGAAAAATACAAACAGATTGCCTTAGAGCTAAATTCTTTGGCTGAACTCCAAACACTTTCACTATAGCAAGTGATATGACGTACTGATTTACCTACACTGTGGTTACAGCGAGAGTCGCACAGAACTACAGTAAAGTATAGAAGTTTAATGAACGTTTTATTTTCGCCGTGAATTGCCACAAACGACGACTAAACCTGAATTAAGTATAACCACACTAAACATTTCATTTAAACTGAGGTTTATTGTTTAAAAACGGTTATTTTGTCGGTTTTTGTTATTTTGTGGTAGCTAAGTCAAAAAGTAAATAAGTAGTTTGCTATTTGCCTACATATGAAAAACATTGATATAATGCTAAGTACTATTATAAATGTCAATGACTGTGCCGATGGGTAGATGGATGTTTGTTACTCTTTCACGCAAAAACTACTGAATGGATTTTGATGAAACTTGGCAATATTGTAGCTTGTACATTAAAATAACACATAGGCTTTATTATTACTAGATGTTTTGTATTTTTTCGAAGATATCACAATAAATGCATTCGAAGTCGCGGGCAGCCACTAGTACAAAATATTTTCAATAGTTTTCTTTATAGATAAGCCAATATAAATTAAAATTTAGATATATATTTATATATATATAATTATAGATAATGAAAAAAATACCTAGTTACCTATTAGAACTTTTAGTATTTTTAAGTTGAGAAATATACAATTTTAACCAAGCTTGCTTCTATTATCACAATATTGCGGCAAGAATTAACAGGCAACCTCATTGGCAAGACCGCTGAAACAAATACAGTCTCAAGATAGCTGTTACGAGTACTTTAAAACCTGCAGAACATTTAAATCCGCACATGATACAGAATAAACCGAGATTTAAACTGTCATTCAAACGACACAGCTAGTAAGAAACCTCGAAAGAAACCCGATACGTAAGCGACATGTAAATACTACTCTATTTACCTCTAGTACGGATCGTAGAAGGTTCTAGAAGGTTCGTTACGAGTAGTTTTTATACCGTTTATTCGATATAAATCTTGCTACTAAAGATTATATTGAGCGAGTATTTCTAGACACATAGACACGACGACTTTATAAAAAACATCTTGGAAGGAAAAATAGAAGGAAGACGAAAGAGAGGGAGACCACGAAGGACTTAGTAGACGAAATAAAAGAAGGAATAGAAGTTGTGTCGTATCAGGTGCTCCAACGTACGGCAGAGAATAGAGAAGAGTGGCGCAGACTCCACTGATAAGAGCGACGCTCTTAAATTTATGATAATGATTTCTAAATATACCTATCGTTACATTATTGTAAGTCTAGTTAATTTGTTACTTACAAAAAAAACATAAGCCGAATTGAGAACCATCTCTTTTTTTTTTGGTTGAGTAGTTTTTAGTGTGAAATCGGTTAAAAATGAAGATTATGTACCACCATGAGTACCTTTATTGTATTAATTATAATGATAGATTTTAAAAACATATTTCAATCTACATGGACTGTAAAAAAACATTATCCTTAATTTTATTTTCGCCGTAGTCGGGTAAAAATCGTAATCTACTAATTTTTTTTGGCTTCTTAATTTAATAGTACTTCTAAACAGCCAGATTTAGGTAGAGTTAGATATTTTAACAAAATTCACTTCACTAAAAATGTAACTGTAAATCCACCTCAAAGTAGAGCCACGACTATAATATGCACAGAGAACGAAACATCTATTTTTATCCCACAAAGCGTCGCGGTTCTAAAGAAGATTTTACCTGAGTTTTCTTTAACTTACTACTTACATCGTTTTGGTTCTAGGAACGGATTGTAGAGTGGTTGATATGATACGGCTTAATAGAAGGATAATCTTACTTACGGGAATATTTATAAAGGAATATATTTCAGGTTTTTGTATTTTAAGATTCTGTTTAAGATATCACAATCAGCCCAGGTAACAAACATACATACATACATATCTGTCACACCTCTCTCTCACTCATCGAGGTAGGCAAAGACCACTTCCTTACACTTACTACGATACAAACACACTTCTAGTAGATTTCTTCGTTTCTTATATTTATTAGAAGTAGGTAATTTGTCACACCTCGTTCCCATCAGGGTAGGCAGAGACCACTTCCTACGATACAAACATACTTATTAGGGTTCGCTTCACAATTTACAGATATTTATCTGACACATATCTAAAACCTTTCTCAGTCTTAAACGTCGTGCTTTATGAAATAGAGAAAATAGGTACCTATATCTGTCAGTGGTGAAAGGCTTTTATTAGATTTCATTAATTAATAGCATGGTTGAAACATGTTTATGTCGTTATTAATAATTTCACCGTACCACACCGAAGTTTCTCAATCAAATTATCAATTCATACGTCTCAAAGCCATCCAACAGAAACTACTTAACTCAATTAAGTACTTGATAGCCATATACCAAGCGGATCCGTTTACGTGAGACCAAACTGCTGGAGTGTCCTCACACTTGGTAATAGTTCCTTACGAGTTTAGGCACCGTCAGCGTTCGGGTAAAGTCGGGAGAAGTCGGACAGACTCGGCCAATCTGAGCCCTACTCAATAATTATATTATCGATGGCTTCTATTGGTGTTGCTACACGAAGGATGTTTTTAAGACTGATTTATATTTTTACATACATAATAGGTTGGGGAAAAAGTCTTTTCGCATATAGTATGTATGAACTTGTATTAAAATCTCTTTGGCTATACCATTTGTATCTGGCTGGTTTTGGTATCATTAAAAAGTTTTAATTTTAAAGAAGGCACTTCCAAATTCAAATTAGGAATTTGTGTGATTTTCATTTGTTATTGTTGTTGTTGAAATGAGTGAATCTAAAGAAGAAATTCGATACATTTTAAAATTTTACTATAAAAAAGGTAAAAATGCAACTCAAGCCGCGAAAAAATTTGTGATGTTTATGGACCTAATGCAGTATCTGTGAGAGTAGCGCAAGTTTGGTTTAAGCGTTTTCAAGCCGGAAATTTTGATATCAAAGATGCATCTCACTCTGGTCGCCCTGTTACGGACAAAATTGATGCCATTTTTGAAAAAGTGGAGCAAGATCGGCATATTAGTAGTTACGATGTAGCTGAAGAACTGGCAATTGACCACAAAACGGTTTTGACTCATTTGAATAAAGCTGGGTACACTAAAAAGCTCGATATTTGGGTGCCTCATGAGCTCACTGAAAGAAACCTAATGAACCGTGTACTCATTTGTGATTCTTTATTACGACGTAATGAAACCGAACCATTTTTGAAAAAGCTGATAACTGGTGATGAAAAGTGGATCACTTACGACAAGAACGTGCGAAAAAGATCGTGGTCAAAGGCCGGTCAAGCTTCACAGACTGTGGCAAAACCCGGGTTAACTCGCAACAAGGTAATGCTGTGTGTATGGTGGGATTGGAAGGGCATCATTCATTATGAGCTGTTACCGCCAGGCAGGACCATCGATTCAGAACTGTATTGCGAACAATTGATGAGATTGAAGCAAAAAATTGAGAGAAAGGGGCCAGAATTGATCAACAGAAGGGGACTGGTTTTTCACCATGACAACGCTAGACCTCACACATCTTTAGCCACTCAGCAAAAATTACGAGAGTTTGGCTGGGAGGTATTAATGCATCCGCCGTATAGTCCTGACCTTGCACCTTCAGATTTTCATCTGTTTCGGTCTCTGCAGAATTCCTTAGGCAGTGTCAGGTTAACATCACGAGAGGACTGCCAAAACCACTTGTCGCAGTTTTTCGATCAGAAGCCTCAAAATTTTTACAGCAATGGGATCATGTCACTACCAACAAGATGGCAAAAAGTTATGGAACAAAATGGCACCTACATACTTTAGTCAAATGTAAATAAACTATAAAAAAAAACTTTTTGAATTTTTATATAAAATACGAAGAAACTTTTTCCCAAACACATCCGTCACGCCTCTCTCCCATTGGGGTAGGCAGAGACCACTTCCTATATATTATTTTCACTTCCCATTATTTTATTATTATTTATTATTTCCTCTCCTTTATATTTTTAAACGAAATCCAAACTTATTTTTTCCAGATGGAAATATGTAAGTAGGTTCTTATACGGAAAATATATTTAAATTATCTACTATTTTCTATGTCCTTAAATATCTTTGGCTAAGCTTTACAAAAGATAAATACCTAAGTCCTCTACTTCCAAAACGTGAAACAAGTTAACATTTAACAATATTTAGATAACATAATCATTTTTTACGTTCGTTTATCATCCAAAATTGTATTTATTTATATTCATTTACCAAAAATCAACTTATTTTGTTAAAATCCATCAAAAGTCGGTAATGCTACAGAGCTGGCAACACTGCCTATAACTGCATTAAACTCCCAATGACTCTTGAGAAATGTCTTCAGTCCGCAGATAACTTCATTACAGTTACCTGAGTCCGGACAACCAACGGCCCAATCTTTTTTTTTTTTATTTAAACGGTTTTATTTAGCTCACCCCGTTTGTTTTTTTTCTTGGGTCAAATTTAGTAATTCAAATTTCACCCTCTTCCTGTCAACCGATTAATCTGAAATTTTGTATACACTTTGGATTTTGGTGACAATACAATTATATTTATTCATTATCATTATAAATTCAAGATGGCCGCCGCTACAAAATGGCGGATAATTTAGGTTTTATTAATCCCATCAATATGGGTATCAAATGAAAGGGCTCAACGAGCAGAATACAATATACTATAAAATATTGAAATCCAAGATGGCGGCCGCTACAAAATGGCGGATAACGTAGGTTTTATCAATCCCATCAATATGGGTATCAAATGAAAGTGCTCAACCAGTAGAATACAATGTACTATATAAAATTAAAATCCAAGATGGCGGCCGCTACAAAATGGCGGATAACTTAGGTTTTATTAATCCCATCAATATGGGTATCAAATGAAAGGTCTCAACAAGTAGAATACAATTTACTATGCAAAATTGAAATCTAAGATGGCCGCCGCTACCAAATGGCTGATAACAATTTTTTATCAATCCCACCAATATGGGTATCAAATAAAAGGGCTTGCCAAGAAGAATTCAGTGCACTATACAACCTCAATATTTTAGATGGGCGCAGCCACTAAATGGCGTGTAATAATAAGATTTAAATTTAGAAATTGAATCTGTAATTTAGGTATCTGATTAATCCAGCCTGAATCCACCACCCAAGTCAAGATTTATGCAGGGCAGCACTGTGGATCACGCAATCGTATACTTAGGTGCGAAACTGTTTGAAGAAGGTCAAGCCTACGTGGCTCTTTGTAGAGTAAGAGCTTTGCAGGGACTACGTATAGAGGAGTTGGACTGCAATAAACTAACGGGCAAGAAACCTTGCAATAATGAAGCACTAAATGAATTAAACAGAATGCGAAATAAAAACTAAAAACTAGAAAATAAAAATAGGTAAAAAAACTTTTTAAGTTAAACGGTTTTATGTTAAACATATCTACATTGCAATGTTTAAGATAAATGTACTAAAAACCAAAAAATAATAAAATAGACACAGTCGTGGGAATTATAAACATATGCATAGACTAGACTAAAATAAAACCGTGGGGCACGTCAATTGTCTACAATCGTTGATTAAAATGTTTGTTTTGTAATGTTACACTATAATAAGGCAGTTGTTCAACCGACAACGATGGACGTGTGATAAGTAGGGCTAGAATGTGGAAACAAGCTAGCAAGCTCGATTATAAGCGAGTTTTAGGGTTTCATAGTGTTGAGCGAGTAGTACTTTTATCATATGTTTTGTCGATTAAAGACAAACTACGAGCAGTGAAACGATTCTTCGCCAGCCAGCAGTGTGATGTGAATGTCCGACGATAAACTCGTTGAAACATCTCTTTTATTTACATGGAGTGTATAACTATTGGAATTTCCATGAGCAAGAAAATAGTAGGTAAGTAATTTCCTCACCGTCTGCGTGCCAACTGCCTAACGACGAATTAAACGTGCCCCACGGTTTTATTTTAGTCTAGTCTATGCATATGTTTATAATTCCCACGACTGTGTCTATTTTATTATTTTCTGGTTTTTAGTACATTTATCTTAAACATTGCAATGTAGATATGTTTAACATAAAACCGTTTAACTTAAAAAGTTTTTTTACCTATTTTTTTTCTTTTCAACGTGGCAAAAGTTATAAGGTATTTTAATTGCCAGTTTTCCTTCATTTAAAATTGAGTTCAATAATGCTTAAGTAATTAAGCACAGTTTGTAAAATAGTTTGCGTAATAAATAGGTCCTCACAGTTCGCAATCAACTATTATAATCCGATTAAATACAAAACAATGTTTTATAGAATCCTAGGCACGGACACAGGGTACTTTTTACGGCGGGAAAATACCTCATTCCCGCGGAAATCTAGCGTGATCGTGTTAAGAAGCGCATGACGCCATAGCTACTGAAATGATTTTGATGTATTTAATCACTTTTCTAACTTAGAGGGTAGGTAGGCGCCATAATTTATGGAATTTATGATAAAATTTTGATGCAACTGTCTTTATTTAACAGTTTTACTTGGATCGAAAGTTAGCGACATTCCATCACACTACTTAACTTATAGGGTAGGAAGGTACCAAAATTCAGACTACTTTTTACTTCGGGAAAATATCTCATTCCCACAGGAATTTTCCATTAAAACTCTGTCTAGAATCACATTACACCAAAACTATTGATCTGATTTGTATACATCGGGGGTTGGCAGTTAGGTATAGTTAGTAGTATTTTAAACCGATTTACATTATTTACTTTTTATATTTACTAAGGAAACATTCGGAGCTATCCATTACGTGCTTAGGTTGCTTTAAAACAAATTTTGATGTGAAGTTGGGGACCGGAACACGATAGAGGGACATTGTTGCAGGGGGACTTACAGCCGGGAGAAAACAAAAAAACTTATGCGGACGAAGTCGCGGGTAAAAGCTAGTTATTAATAAATACTTTAACTAAATAAGCATACGCGAGTGAAGTTATCGACTTATTTATGACTAACTAGAGGCTGCCCGCGACTTCGTACGCTTTTATCGTCGTATCTTGAAAAAAACATGCTATCTTAAAATTATATAGCGTATGTGTTATTCTGATGTATAAGCTACATTATTGCCAAGTTTCATCAAAATCTGTTTAGTAGTTTTTGCGTGAAAGAGTAATAAACATCCATCGCATATCGGCACAAACATTGACATTTATAATTTATGAAGAACTAACTGATTGATTATAATTGAAAAACGAAAACGTTTTCCGGTAACAATTATCAGAACAGTAAAGATTTAAAATTCGAAACAAAATAGTACAACGTGACTCCCGAATCAGTTTCGAATTTGGAAGCAAAAAACTACGACGCGACGACGTGGGTTGTCTAAAACTCTAGGTATGAATGTACGAATGAATTTCCGTTGCAGAATTCCCAATCAGAAATAGGTAAGTACAAAAGGTAAAGAAATATTTAACGACTCAAGAGCGTCAGGATCATTATCAGCCATGGTTAGGTTTTAAGAAACAGATAGAAATAAACTCACTATTGTTTGAATCAGTTTATTTAAATAACGGTAACGAAATTACAATTAAATTAATTAGGTAAGAAGTAGCACAACGCGGTACAGTTCCTAGGAGACCAGCTCACTGCTCGACGGACACAGACAGACTGCCCTTCCATGACACTGTGCCTCCCAGACTCTGCGTAGCACCGACCGATGTTGGCACTTGCGTTCCGCTACAACTTCATTGCAGTCATTAGTACGGACTATTGACTAAAATTGTCCGTACTCATGACCCGCCGACACGGCCATTCTGCGAGACACGCGTCCTCGCGTGTTAAACTGTAACAACAGAAATTCAAACACAATATCTGTTCGCTCGGTCCTTCCTGACCACATCAAATAATAAACCAAGATCATATTAGAATAGCTTTAATTTAACATTAGTACACAATTCACTGTAATAATAATAACTCTACTATACTCTTTTTTTTATAACTTTTTCAAAAGGTAAATAAATAATCAAAACTAATTGCCAGAGCACGAGTACCCATCAAAATCAATTAAAATGAAAATGCAAATAACTGAAAATCCTAAACAGACTATCTCTGTAGCCTGTAAATCAAAACTGTTATTGTGATTTCCACATAACCATCCCTGTGGTTAAATTAACAGTAACTATCTCTGTAGTTACTAAAATACCTACAATCATCCCTGTGACTGTATCCAACCTGATCATCTCCGTGATCACAAATCACAATAACAACAGACTAAAACAGAACAACATTAAGACTCTACATTTTCAGAAAAATCTAAATCATCTACTTCAATGGGTACTTGCCCCTCAGGCATTTTTCTTAATCTATCATGGGCGTACTTGTAAGTGCGCTTCGAATTTAAAGCTTTTAAAACATAACGGTCACCAGCAAGTACTTGGACGACTTTATACGGTCCTTTAAATTTGGGATCTAACTTTGTCTGATTGCGTTCCTCATTCTCAATCAGAACAAAGTCACCTACAGAAAACTTGTTAAGTTTTGCCTTAGTACTATCAAATCTTTGCTTATTGTATTGAGCTGACTTTTCAATGCCTTCTGCTGCCTTTTCCCTGATCTCATTTAAATCCATCTCGGGCTCTATTTCATTAGCCATTAATGATAAAGGTCTAGCCACTCTTCCTATCATTAGCTCAAGAGGTGAGCATTTTGTTACCCTATTGACTGTACAATTGATAGCGAGTTGTACCTCTCCTAAGGAATCCTGCCATGATTTTTCACTAGTCTCTACCGCCGTCAACATAGATTTTAACACACCCATTACCCGTTCTACCTGCCCATTTGCTCGAGATGAACCGGTAGCAATCAAATGTAGAGCGATATTCTTACTCTCACAAAATTCGCGAAACTCCTTACTAGCAAAACACCTGCCTTGGTCAGCAATTATTCGATATGGGGCACCAAATAAAGCTACACTATTAATAACGGCTTGAATGCTACTCTTAGTGTCAATATTTTTTGTATGATAGAGTAAAACAAATTTTGTAAAGGCATCAATTAGAACAAATACGTACTCCTTACAATCATTTTTGCCGCTAAGCTTTCCAGAATCATCGATATGAATAGTGTGCCACGGAGAAGTTACTTTTGGGATAGGATGTAACTCTGCCTCTACTTTACCGGAATGCGATTTGGCTACTTTACATGTCACACAATTGTCCACAAACTTTTTCACATATCGCGATAACCCCTCAAACCAGTAATAATCATAGACCTTCTCCAAAGTTTTTTCATATCCAAGATGTATGATCGACTCATGAATGTTATTTATGATAGACCATTTCAAAGCATGTGGAACAACTGGGAGACATTTAGTCCTACCAGCCCGTTGAATCTTTCGATGCAACACCCCAGAGCGAACTACGTAGGTATTGGCAATATTCCTGTCTAGTGTCCCGTTATTTAGATCCTCAATGATTTTTAAGATCTCTGTATCGCGTTGCTGTTCCGCGAGAAGCCAATTCGTGGAAAGTTCGGTTATATTTACGCGCTTTTGCTCAACTCGCTGAACAGAATGATTCGGGCTAACATCTAGAGGCAAGAGGTTACGTGAAAGAAAATCCACGTGTGACATATGTTTACCTGCCCTATACTCTACGTCAAAATCAAAGGATTGGAGATAAGCCCACCATCTGTAAACTCTTGGTGTTAAATCAGTTTTGTTGCGAGAGGCTTTAAGGGAGTTACAGTCTGTGACAACCCGAAACTTCCGACCATGTAAAAACTGGCGAAAATGTTTTATAGCATTCACTACAGCAAGGGTCTCTAATTCATAAGAATGATATTTTGATTCAGCTTGAGTTGTGCGCTTGCTGTAATATGCCACAGCATGGTGCTTTTTATCTACGATTTGAAATAGGACAGCGCCGTAACCTTCGGAACTTGCATCAGTATGCAACTCTACATCATATTTCGGATCAAAAATCATAAGAACCGGATCATTAGTCAAAATCAAAATGACTTTTTGGCGTATTTCCTCATGTTCAGGCTTCCAAATAAAACTACCCTTTACTAGAGGTTAATTTATGAAGTGGTGCCATTAGACAAGAAAACTTTGGAACAAATTGGCGGAAGTAGGAAGCCAACCCAATAAATTGTCTCAACTGTGTCACCGATTCCGGTGGAGGCAATTCAGTTAGAGCTTGCACCTTTCGCCTATTTGGTCTGACTTCACCATGCTCTACCTCATAGCCCAAGAACTCTATCTTTGATTTAAGAAAAGAGCACTTTTTTAGGTTAAGCGAGAAACCGGCTTTGGTCAGAATATCAAGAACTATACTCAAACGTTCAAGCCCTTGATCAACATTTTCTGAGACAATCAAAACGTCATCGACGTACACAATAACATAGTCATTTGCTAGATCACCTAAAGCATTGACAATAGCTCGCTGGAAAACTGAGATGGCATTCCTCAAGCCAAAAGGCATAGTGAGGTACTCGTACTGGCCTTCAGGGGTGATAAAAGCTGTACGTTCGATAGAGTTGGGGCTGACAGGGATCAAATGAAACCCACTAGCGCAGTCAAGTTTTGTGAAGAAATTGGCCCCGTGTAGCCGAGAAATCTGGTCTTGAATTAACGGAAGTGGATATCTGTCTGGGACAGTGTTCTCATTAAGCTCCCTATAATCTATGCACATCCTATCGGATCCATCAGCTTTTTTAACAAGTAGGGCAGGGCTTGCAAAAGGGGAACGACTAGGACGAATAATATTTGCTCGCAATAATTCATTAACTCTATCACGAATTACTTTACGCTCATCTGCAGAAAACCGGTACGGGCGCCGTTGTACTGTAAGACTAGGATCTTTTAATCTAATTTCAAGTTCTCCCGTCGAAACAGGCGTGGTAGGCATACCAGTAATTAAATATTCAGACGACCGCTCTAATATCTCTACAAGCCTAGATTTGTCTTGAAAAGGGATGTCAGTATCAACGTTATCAAAAGTAAGAGCAGTATTTACCACAGCACAACTATTTATAACACTTGGTCTAGATAAAGAAAATTCCGTTGCGGTCATATTCACTGAAAATCCCTGTCCCAAGATTTCCCTACCAACCATGATAGCACTTCGCATGTAAAAATCAGGCAAAACATGTAACAAGATCTCTAATGAGTACCCATTAATCATTACATTGCACAGAATCTGCTCTATAGACTTCACACTACTTTGTCCTAGTCCAGTTAACGAAACAACATTATTACTACGTTTTCCACTAAGTTTAGTAGCAACACTTTCTTTGACTAATGAGCACTCAGCACCAGAGTCGTAATGAAATATAAACGACTCACCACGGTGTTCAAGTGTTCCTGATGGGGGCTCAATCACACACAGATCGACACGACGCTCTGCCGACGTGCTGTCGGAGGCCGCCGCCACGCGAGTTGGACAGCGACTGGCGACATGTCCTGTGTCCTTGCACTTGAAGCACACAATGGAGCTCGATTTGGGTGTTGACTGTTGTGGAGCCGACGAAGTCGTTGTTGTCTGCGGTACTGGATGCGGCTTGAAATCTCTTCCCTTCAGTCGACAATCCGCTTTCTTGTGACCTGCCTTGCCACAGATAAAACATCTTACAGAAGCTGATGGAAAAGTCCTTGGCCGTTTGCTATCAGTTACTTTATTCTCAGTAGTAGCAGGATCAGGTTTACGTTTAAGAAATGTGAAGGCTTGCAATTCCTTTTGCAACTGTTGCCGCGAGGAAATTTCAGTTGTAAAAGCAAGTCTTTGTAAACGTGTATCAAAATTAGAGACGTGGGCCAGAACCATAGATACCGCGATTTGCTCCTTCGTAGCATCCTTCCAGCGAGTCATTAGCAAAGAAATCAGCCTACTTGCATAAGCCGACAATGTCTCATTCTCTTTCGGTTTATCGTTAGAAAAATTAATGAGGGTACCTGCGTTTGTCTCGGTACAGACAAACCTAGCGATGAATAGGTCCTTAAATTCCGCCCAGGTCATGCCAGAATACGACACTTGAGCCAGCCACGTGGATGCCGGTCCCTTGAGCGCCTTACTGAGCGTAACAATCAGTTGTCCTCCTTGAAGTGGGTTGTCAGCAAAGCAAAGATCAGCAGTCGCACACCATGACCTTGCGTCGACCTCTGCCTTGTCGGGGTTAAACTCGGGTAAAACTACGCAGCTACTTGCCGCACTAGGCGCCGATATCGCTTTGATCAACGCTTGCATGTTTTTATTTTGTTGCTCAAATAGGAAACGCCACTGATTATTATCTTCACTAGCATTGTCACTCCGCGATTTTTCTATCCGTTCAAATCCCACTTCTGATAACGACTCAAGAGCGTCAGGATCATTATCAGCCATGGTTAGGTTTTAAGAAACAGATAGAAATAAACTCACTATTGTTTGAATCAGTTTATTTAAATAACGGTAACGAAATTACAATTAAATTAATTAGGTAAGAAGTAGCACAACGCGGTACAGTTCCTAGGAGACCAGCTCACTGCTCGACGGACACAGACAGACTGCCCTTCCATGACACTGTGCCTCCCAGACTCTGCGTAGCACCGACCGATGTTGGCACTTGCGTTCCGCTACAACTTCATTGCAGTCATTAGTACGGACTATTGACTAAAATTGTCCGTACTCATGACCCGCCGACATATTTTATAATTACTTATTTGAAACTCGATAATTATATGTACAATATGTAGTTTAAAGTTTCTAAAACAATGTTTGTTCTAACGGCCAGACACGACTACGTCATAATGTAGGAATACATGAGGAAATAAAATTAGATTTAATTTCGTTGGATTTAACATCACCTAAAACGCGTTATTATTTCTTAGCTTTAAAAAAAAAACTAGATTCGCAAGGAATAAGAACTTACAATCTAGGTACTAGTATTTTCTCTGTAAGAGACTAAAAAGTACCTGGCCTACACACTATCCTGTAATTTAAACACTGAAACGGAAAGTTCCATACAACACTAATAGCCTCTCCCCTCACCCCCGCACCTATCCCCTCCCCCTCCCACGTCCTCATAGCACATGTCCACTAATTTCCATGGAGAAGTGTTCAGACGGTTCCAGCTCTCTCGCAAATAGCGCTTTTTGCGCTAACGCTAGCACTGAATAGCGCTTTTTACAGCGCTGCCGCCGCTTTTTGTCAGCGATGTGTGGCTATGTGCTGTATATTTGTTGTGTTCACTGCATATTGGGCCGGCTTCGCTGGACATCGTGGCCGTTTAGCTTTATAAGGGCCGGTACTGAAAGTGGCACTACATTTCAGAATGAAGGTAGGTATATTTTTTAAATTTTGCAATTTCGTCTGAGATGTGTCGTTTTGAGCTTGTGTTTTCAGATATTTTATAATGATAATAATAAATTCATTAACGATATTTTATATTAATAACATACAAAAATGCATATCCGTTACGCCTCTCTCCCACATGGGTAGGCAAAGACCACTTCCTTCCATTTACCAAGACCCAAACACACTTCTTTCGCTCTATATAAATAAATGTAGGTATCATAACAATTTATAATTAGGTTTACCAAAAAAGACAGAAAAATGAGCAATTAAAATGAAAAGAGCACTGGCAACATCTGTAATTAATAAAACGATCCAGACATTTAGGACTTTGTACAAAAACTTTTTAATTTTAAATTAATTTTGGCTCGGTCTAGAAAAAGTAATTAAAAGTTGGGTTCCAGCCGCGTGTAGGGACACGATACTAACATTTTTATATTCGGAAATCGCTTTGATAATTTGATTTTTAATTAAAACGCAAAGCGCTTAGATTAAAACATTTAGTTTGTACGTAACAAATAACGGTAAAATTTCTAAAAAATAAAAAACAGCCTGAATTTTTTCCGAGTTGAAATTGGAATACTTTTTTAGTTAATTATTTTTGCCTCGTGCACAAAAATTTCAACCTATTTTAAAACGCGTAAATTGAACATAGCTTATTTTTAACGCCATTTGATTCGAGGATTTTAATTCACATTGATCATTGTGGAGACATCAATCTGAAATATATTTCTGAAATAAATAAAATGTTTAATCGTAACAATTTTATTTGTCAATGTTTGTGCCGATGGATAGATGGATGTTTGTTACTCTTTCAAGCAAAAACTACTGAATAGATTTTGATGTTTGGCAATGTTGTAGTTTATATATCAGAATAACACAAAGGCTATATTATTTTGAGATATCATGATTTTTTTCCAAGATATATTATGATGATAAATGCGTACGAGCGCTCTTAGAAATTAAAAAACATAACCCAATTTTTAATAGAACTTTAACTTAATAAGCGTAGCATGAAATCCGCCGTGAGTATGGCAAGCTGCGATATAACTCGGCACTCAACGGGGTAACTTCAAGCCTTTCATGAACGACGGAGTTGTAGGGAATGGTGGCTGTTATAGTTACTTTTGGATTATACTTTGTACCTTTTGGATTATACATGGATGGCTTTCATCTGTAATGATAAACTGCAGCGATCATACGATATCATTCGATATTGCAAGAGTCATCTAGCTTAATATACTGTCCCGAGTTAACACTAAAGTCTTAAGCCTTCTTATGTTATACAAGTTTTTAAAACACTTTAGTGTTTTAAAAGCTGCGTAAAGTATCTACAAAAAAATCTCTTCTATCAGCTTACTATGGCTACGTTAACTCTACGCTGTCATATGGTCTCTTATTGTGGGGAAACAGCACAGATTCTGATAAAGCGTTCAAAGCTCAAAAGAGCTGTATTAGAGCTATGTGTGGAGTAGCTCCTGACGAGCCTTGTAAGCCACTTTTTAAGAAATTAGGCATACTACCTCTTCCATGCATGTATATTTTTGAATTATCATTTTTTGTCAAAACGCACCCCGAGCTATTTAAAAGTTCAGGAGACATGCACTCTAGAGACCTGAGAAATCCCCATAAGCTAGTCTATGATACTAATCCCAGAACAACGATCTACTTAAAAAACTGTTATGCTATGTGCATTAAGACTTTTAATGTTCTTCCTCCTGAAATTAGAGAATTACCACCATTGCGGTTTAAAAAAGCTATGAAGAATTGGCTAAAAGAAAATAACTTCTATAATATTAAAAACATTGTTATATCTTAGAACATTGCATTATTTCTATTATTGTATGTCAGTAACTGACTAGGTGTGCAGGACTTGTTAACCAAATAACTAACACCTACAAATACTGTATATGTACCACATCTAACGCAATAAATCATTCATTCATTCATTCATTCATTCATTCATTCATTCATTCATTCATTCAAAATATATACTGAAGATATTGTTTGATCTTTTTTCAGTGCCAATAAATGCGTTTTACCACGTTGCTAGCTTTTGCTTGTTTGCTGCTTGCTAATTATCAGATACTAAATATTTTTCATGGACAAAGTATACCAAAATGTACGGAACGGAACTAGCGCTAGTTGCGAATCCCGCAGCCCTTTGTGTTACTTAATTAACTTTCCAACATATTTAACCACCGCCACTGCCCACTACTACCCGATATTCGGCATCGAATTCCATTTTGGAACCAATCGAGTATTCATTATTATTTTAATTAATGTTTTGAATCGTATTAACAGCGATTTCAATTGTATAGACTTATACACTTATGACGCCGCTTTCTCATAGGGTTAGGTAGAGACTCCTTCCTTCAACTTCCTACGAAACAAACTTGGTTCCTACACTTCCTTCGTTTTATCTACAATCTACATTCATTACAATACAATACAATACAAATAATCTTTATTGCACACAAAGATATGAGGTACAGACACAAACAAGAATATAAGAAGCAACAGGCGGCCTTATTGCTAGGTAGCAATATCTTCCAGGTAACCTTAAGGTAAGAAATACATACATAACTATATATACTTACCAAGAATACCTAGTAGGTATGTAGAATTAATATAATATCAAATCATTATAATGTAACTAAGTAAATAAGTAACTAAGTAGTAGTTAACGGGTAAGCGTGTTAACGGGTAAACTGATAAACGGGTTAATGAGTAAACGGGTAAACATGTAAATAAGTAAGTAAATAAGTCTATAAGTAGATCAAAGTAATTAGAAAACCTTTTACAGCAGAATAGTACTTTTTGAAACCAACTACTTACCTCGTCCTTTTATTTTTTCCTTCCAAGCAGGTGCTAGTAAAATTGAATTAGTACGACGATGACCGATAGGGCGATAGTGTGCCACGTGGCACGTCGGTTTCAATAGCCGAGCGGGTCCGTCTCATCTATCATCTATTAATGTCAGACTATGTCTATGGTAGCATGTAACATGTATATCTATGTGAAAGAATCATCTTGTTTTTAACATCTTACGGTTATATTATCGTTGTTTTTTTCATATGTTTTTGCATGTTTAGTAATATTAAAAGCGCAAAATGTTTAAAGTTCAAAACTTTAAGAAAGTTTCAACATTTTGGATGGGACTAGTTCAGAGTTCAGACGCATTACATATTTAAAAAATATACTTTGTAGTTAGATTAATTCGGTCTAATGCTGTCTACACACCAAAGCCGCCAGCTTAGCCCGGCGGGTTTACTTCATACGAATGGCAGCTGTCAAAAAAGCCGGCGGCTTTGGTGTGTAAATACCATAAGATAGGGCTAAAACATAAATTTACGACACGACGCGACGCGCCATGTCGATACATGTCGACACATATCATTTTACGACGGACGACGTCGTGTCGCGTCGTGTCGTGAATTTATGTTTTGGCCCTTAGACAAGGTACATAGCGCGAAGATCGGAAAGCGGTTGATAAATCAATACAAGATATTAAATAATAATAAAAAATATAATCAAAATAATTAACTAACCCACTACTGCAATAATTTCACAAAGCAATATTTTTCTTGTTCTCTCTTAGTACGTGTATCATAAATTGTTCAGTGTAATTTAATGCAGCAAAAATGTAAATCGTCAAGTTAAAGAGTCGGGCTCCTTGCTTGAATACAAATTATTACAGAATGCATTATTCATGTGCAGTTTGCTCTGTTAATACTTCAGCATTTTAGTTTTTGCGGTCTTGTTTTTAGTGGAGGAACCGGGTACTTTGTTTTCGTGTTTTTATAGTTTTGATTGAAGCTAGCGAAGTGTGGAAATTATTACCGTGATAGCTAGCATTTAGGGTCCAAATTAACTGTCAAAGTCCTGTATTAGGATTCTCAACATACAAGGGGCTAACTTAAAATATAGCCTCAGTTGTGTGTCGTGTCGCAGAGTGTCAATGGCATTTTTAACATATTTCTTTAGAAATTTCTTTTAGAAATATGCTGTACCTTTTGTATAACTTCTCTTTTTTCTGTATCTATGTACTATCATCTTACAATAAACTGTTAAATAAATAAATATTTGGTACCTATTTCGCTAAACAATGGCTTACTCTGATTGCGACCAAATGTGTCAAAAAATGACATTGACAATCAGCCGACACACAACTGACAATATTGTAAATTAGTAGACTTCGGCTCCTGGTAAGAAGATTAAAATAATATCAAGACCTAAAACCCTTCCACGTGTACGTCTACTTACAAGATATGTATCGCTCAATTACCGCGAAAACGCCGCGTTTCAAAACCGCTTCAAAAAGCCGTCGACTGTTCACCTTTGAACGTGTCTGTCAAACATCAATTGAGTTCAACCCGCAAGAGTTTACTTGACACCCCATTCATAACACATTATATACAAATCCAGTGTCAAGATAAGTATTGTCTATGCCTCGTGTTTGCCAGCAAGGAGCAAATAAGCTTTGACGTGTCAGATCGCATCTCGCAGGCAAATTCGTTTTAGTAATATTATTTTGTTCACCTTTTTGTTTTGACGTGCGATTGATTTGATGTAATGACGTTTGGATTTGAAAGATTCGGTTTATTGGTGTTAGGGTTGCTTATTGGGTTCTTTGGACGCTTATTTTATGAGGTAAATTCAGTCTTTTTTAATTGCTTCAAGGAGTGTCTGTCTGAGCTTTCAACGTCCAATAGAATCTTTTTTAGTAAAGCAATATAAGAACTAAGGATTTATTTGAAAATATTAAAACTGGCAACCAACCGCCAAAACATCTCGCGGTCGACCACGAAAATGATGGCGAGATGAGCTGGACACCTTTATGAATGACTGGTAGAGGCGGCTCAGGATAGAAAATCGTGGAGAAGGAGGAGAGAGGTATTTGCCCAGCAATGGGACACTGATTGCTAGAGAAGAAGAAGAAAACTGTCGTCATTAAATTTAAAAAAAAAAAAACTTATTTTCCTAAATATTCAGAAATAATATTTCTTAAGCGAGTACCTTAGCTACAATACGTATTTACAATCCGCTCAACCCTTTATCGTTTCATACACTTCCCTATGACGTCACACCGCAGGCACCCGCATTGTTGAACAAAAGACGATCTACACAATGTGAACCGACGCCAATTCATAATTCTCACACTTCTCTGACGTTTGGCTTTTTAACTTGCACTCACAGTATTTTAATACTGGAATTTTCGCATGAAATGAGCTCTTTAAATGATAAGAAATTCAAAATCAAGCAGTATTGAACATTAAAATATTAATATAATATTCTGTTAAAATCTAAAACGACATGATTACTTCATAAAAAACATCATAGAAGGAAAAATTGAAGGGAAAAGGAAGAGAGGAAGACCCAGACGGACGTTCCTAGAACAGGTGAAGGAAAAGGCGGGTGTCATGTCGTATCAAGATGTTAAAAAGAAGGCAGAAAATAGGGAGGGATTGAAGAGGCTCCACCGACAAGAGCTCTTGAAGAAGAAGAAGAAAATCTATAGTTTATATTATCGTTTTCGAAATGACGTGCTGAAGAATATTGTGATATTGCGTACATATCTATAAGAACGACATGTTTAAATAAATACAATACATAGGTACTAATAAATACAATACAGCGTGGTGGATTACGGCCTAATCACTCTCTGTATGAGAGTAGGCTCGTGTCCCTCGGTGGGGACATATATGGGCTGATAACGAACGATAGGTTATATATCCGTCACGCTTCTCTCCCATTGGGGTAGGCAGAGACCACTTTCTTCCACTTGCTACGATCTAAACATAGTTCTTTCGGTTCATCCACATTCATCAATCGCCTTATACAGGCTCGTCGGGTTGGTGTCGTCTGGTTAAATAAATAATAGTAGATAATCTTATCAAAGTACATATTAACGAAATATGGAAGGTATAAAAAACTACTCCCATCACACTGATAAAACTAAAATCATTTCATTAAAATGTAGATAAAAAAACTTACCTCAATATTAATTAACGATGATCTGGACTTAATCGCATCACAACAGCTATTAATAACACTTTAAAACAAGAGCAATCCAAACACAACTCCACAACCATTATCAAATCCTATTTCCTAATTTCAACTACCAATAAATGGAGATGAATTTTAACTAAAAAATCTGTTGAAAAGGCAACATTGGTGCGCGCGCAATAGCCCACGGAACCAGTGGGCCAGTGGTCCATGATCCTCGTGGTCGTACGGTCGCGTGGCTCACAATCCAGCGACGCCGCGACACTGGCACGCCCGCGACACAATCAACCCGATTTGAATTTTAAAAATCGAACACTTTATTTTTAAAATTTCTCACCAGCCAGTTAAACTTTTTAAATTGTTGCGAGTCAATTCCAGATTTGTAAATAAAAAACTTTTTAACTTATTAATAGTGAATGGATAAATTATATTTTTAGTATACCTAGTGAAATTAAGAAGTTGTAGTAATTATTGTGATAGTGAGTGGATGAATTACGAGTACATTATAGCATAGTGTTGTTTAACTAAATGCTGTCATTGCCTACTTTGGAGAGCAAACTCTTTGGTGGACCGGACTTCATTCTCAACACTTGTATATCGGAAACTAATACTCTTGCGCATATTATGTAAGTTTATTTATATTTTTAGATAATAGGTACTATGTTTTTTTTTTTTACTTTTTGATAGCTGTGAATTTTAAGGACTTCCAAATATAACAACTTATTTATAAAAAAAACGCTTTTAATCGCAGCAGGGCAGTGTGCCTACTAGACGAGTAATAACATCTTAATGATAAAAACGTTATTTGATACCTAAAGGTGCTTTTTCGAATATTTTCTTCCTTTTTTACAAAAGACATAAAATATTATGAATAACGAAAAATAAGATGATTTATTTATTTACATAAATAAATTAAGACGTATTACATTTTGAAGATAAGGAATGTATTAAAGAGCGTAGGTACTTTCAAAAACTTCATTCTCTTATAAAATTAAAAAAATGGCCGAAATACTTTTACGTACAAAACAATAAAAACTTTGAGGGGAAATAAAGGAAAAATAGGGAAAAAATAATCTTTGTAAACTTTTTGTTTGAAATAAAATACTTTGGTAATTTGTTGGAGAATTCCTACGATTTCTTTATGACGGGAGGCAGTTGTTTAATCTTTCTGAAGCCTTTCTAATTAAATAAGGAACGGAATGGGTACCGAGTTAATAAGTAACTTGAAATCAATGTTCAGAATAAAGGCGAAGATGCTTGTGAAGATTTGTACCACAGATTACTAAACAGTTACTAAAGTAAGGTATTATTGCATAATGACCTAATAAAAACTAAAATATGTGATCTTACTTATTGATGATACGGTGATAGAAGGGTAGTTTAATGTAATTTCGTCACGCAGATATCAGTGTGGGAGGCTTAACATACGTGCCGCGACAATTATCTCACGTCATGCTCTCCTTATCACATTTAAAACTATGAAAAGAGACGTAAGCGTGACATACCCATGACAACGTCTTGTCACGGAGTGTATGCTAAGCTAGCTGTATAGGTACACTACAGCGAAGTATAGGTGCTTACATACTCTTTCTCATCGGAGTAGGTAGAAACAACTTCAGATAGCATTATGAAGCAAAGCAAATAACTAAGTGCAATACCAAGCTACCTAGCGATAAGGCAGACTTATTTTTAGATAGCAATATCTAAGGATTCGAGACACGGCAAGAAGACAAGCTCTTAAAGAGGACATTGTTAAAATGAATATGCAGTTAACCCCTTCATATCTACATACTTTGTTAACTAATGAATCGAAATACCTGTATTTATTTAAAATTTCATTATTAATTGCTAATTTATATTCGTGTTCATTCAAGTTTATTAAATAATCGTGAAATTATCAGTTTCAAATCTATTTGTAGTATTTCAGTTTCAGATAATTACGGTATTAGAGTTTATTAATGAAATAATTGCATTGTATTGTTACAGTTTTCATTCATATTGTATTTAGCTATTACGGAATGCATTTTAATTTGTTTCGTGATTAGGTACATTGTGAATTAATTGTTTAATCATTAATCAAAATTCAGTGCAATACTTTATCAACAAGTACACTTTTTTAAATAGTTTGTCATGTTTCTACAAATAAGTAGCAATTAAAAATAAAAAGTGGTTCAGTGAAACATAAAAGAACAAAAAAAATTGGCAATTTTTAAGAAACTCTTCTTTTCGATCTTAAAAATAGCCTGACGCGATTCAATTAGCCTGGAAAAAAAGCAACCAAATTGAGAACCAGCTCTCCTTTTTTTATGGTTTAGTTACTTTAGTTTGAAATCGGTTAAAAAACGCAAATCGCAGGCGATTGCGGCTATGGCAAGGTTCCATCACAACATAAAACCGCGTGGGCGTTTATAACGCTTGTGCGTGAATCCTGTGTCTTAATTCTTAACTCAACTTACGGGCGTTTCCAATATTCAAAGACAGATAACTGTCTGAAATGAAATGAAATGAAAAATCATTTAATCCTGTAGGTTTTGACAACACTTAGGACGGGTCATTTTTTAAAGTTAATGCTAGATTCGCAAGAGTGCAGTTTTCCCCAGAGAAGAACCTAGCAAGAAACTCTGTAGGGTTGCTCTTTTCAAATTAAGTTTTACAAATCTCAGGCATAAACACAGAAACTTAAAATATAATTAATATTTCAAAAGATCCATAAATAAGTAATAAAAATTTGACCCCGCAATATCGAGGAAAAAGTAAGGTAAGTAAATGGGAAACAGAGAAGTGAAAGGCTTAGTTTGCCAGGATCCGCATGACATGACCGGCCATCACCATGAGATCGGCATGTCACGGATGTCACGTAGCTGTCACTTCTGATCTATCCTTCAGAAGAATCCCATAGACTTTTTGACAGCGGTAGGTTTATAGGGACGAAACATTCTAAGACAGATTACTATTTCTAGTTTCAGTCCGTACAAGTGGTTCACCAGAGATAGATAGCATATTGGGAACGGCCGTTAGATAGTTCCATTTCATATAAATGCGTTCATCATGTCAGCTTATGGACGTCCACTGCTGGACAAAATCCAAAAATTAATGCGTTAATATTGTCTCTGTTCGACCCAAATTATCTCCTTTTCTCTCTATAGAGACTCCACACAAAACAAGAACTAAAGGCCAAAACACACCGGATGCGTATGCGTTGCGTATGATAAGCGGTGACAGTTCCGTACATTACAACTCAGAGGTACGCATACGTCTACGCATAAGCAACGCATACGTATCCGGTGTGTTTTGGCCTTAAATTAATCCGCTTTGGTGGCATAGTTTTTAAGCCCTTCACGTCCAACTAATGAACCTACGTCAAAGGGACAATGTATGTTTAAGGTTAAAGTTTAGACAACTAACCTTTTAGCTATATGTTTATTTTCATACGTGGCGTACTGTAGTACAAATTGTAAATTGTACAAATTATACTATGAGGGAAAAAGTAATATGTATTACTAATGAAACGAGACAAGATTTCCCAAATTAAGCAGAAATAAGTCAAGTTACGCTTAATAAAAAAAATAGAATTAGATACTTATTCAATGTAAAAATATAGGTCTTTTCTAATATAGTTTGGCTTAACTTGGGAATTCTCAGGAACTTAAATATGACTGCTGTTCAAATTTAAAAGTTATCTTATATAGCCGTCACTGTCCCACTGCTGGGCAAACACCTCTTTCCTTACAAGTAATATCGCTTTATTGCATTTAGGTACAGGAATTTACACCCTATATGTATGTACCTATAGTACATTTTAGGCAACCTTGCGCCGGAACACGCGTGAAGATAATTTGCCACGCCGCACTATAGACCGAAACTAAAAAACAAGGGACATAGGGCTCAAAGTCGAAAAATCGATCTAAAAAAAATACTATTGGCTAGGAAATGATATTTCTAACAACATTTACCCTTGTGTAAAAAGTCCAAAAATGCGTAGTTTTTGAGAAAAAAAATAATCTTTATTTTTTTATATGGGGAAAAACAGTCTTTATTTTTTTTCTCAAAAACTAGGCCGAAGGCAGGATCGACACTTGGTGTCATGTTAGACTGGATGCTTAAGCCTCGGAAAAAAAATAGACCGCAGCGATATCCGCACGGCCGCGGGTTTGCGGGTATTTTGAAAATTCAAAAAAAAAAATGCTGGTTTTCACTAAAAATGGCACTTTGACTTTAAATTATTTAATATCGTGGTAATAAATTCACAAACAATATTTTTTTGATCAATATTTTTGTCATTTTTGGGCAAAAAAGCGAAAAATATACAAATACCTATTTTTTTATCTAAGTGAAGAACATCACGAAATTATACATTATAATGATTTTAGTGGTACGCATTTGGTATAATATGAGTCTTGTACCTAAGTAAGACTTAATTCTATGCCCCCCCCCCCTTATAGCAGTTATTCGTTTGCGTACCCAACAGGTAACTGAGCATTGCTGAGACCCCATGAAGAGTCATAATATGTTTGTGCAATCGTTTTATTATTGTTGTACCTATTATGTACACGTGGTGTATTATTATGATACCCATAAACATTACTGAGAACCAATGATGAGTCATATGTTTGTGCAATTTTTTTATTATTATCGTATCATGTACACGTGGTATAAGTATTGAAACCAAAATGATGGGTATGGTAGCCCTGAAAAGGGCTGTTTATGTTTCAAGTCCTTTACAGACTGTTAGATCAAAGGATCTGGAAGGTTTTCGGACTCGACCAACATATCTTCTTCCTCTTCAAAGTCATGGCTCACTGCAACTTCGTCGATTAAAGTCATGGCTTCTGGGAAAAGGATGTCTTTGGATATACTTGTAAATTTGGGCCTTATTCTTGATATATGTGGATCTGAACTGATCAAGAGACCATGGAGTATATCTTCGTTCGTGGCGGTCCTACTACTCTTTCTTGTATTCCTTTCCCTCACGTTCCTGAAATCTTTATTTCTGGCCTCTGACGCCTCAAGGCAAGACAAATAGGGCACGTGGCTGGTTTATGATACGGCCAATCACCACGTGTACATAATACAATAATAATAATAAAATGCACAAACATATGACTCATAATTGGTTCTCAGTACCGCTTATATGTTGGTAGAGTCCGAAAACCTTCCAGATCCTTTGATCTAACAGTCTGTAAAGGACTCGAAACATAAACAGCCCTTTTCAGGGCTACCATAACCATCATTTTGATACTTATACCAAGTGTATATAATACAACAATAATAATAAAAATGCACAAACATATAACTCATCATTGGTTATCAGTACCGCTTATATGTTGGTCGAGTCCGAAAACCTTCCAGATCCTTTGATCTAACAGTCTGTAAAGGACTCGAAACATAAACAGCCCTTTTCAGGGCCACCATACCCATCATTTTGGTTTCAATACTTATACCACGTGTACATAATACGATAATAATAAAAAAATTGCACAAACATACGACTCATCATTGGTTCTCAGTAATGCTTATGGGTATCATAATAATACACCACGTGTACATAATAGGTACAACAATAATAAAACGATTGCACAAACATATTATGACTCTTCATGGGGTCTCAGCAACGCTCAGTTACCTGTTGGGTACGCAAACGAATAACTGCTATAAGGGGGGGGGGGCATAGAATTAAGTCTTACTTAGGTACAAGACTCATATATACCAAATGCGTACCACTAAAATCATTATAATGTATAATTTCGTGATGTTCTTCACTTAGATAAAAAAATAGGTATTTGTATATTTTTCGCTTTTTTGCCCAAAAATGACAAAAATATTGATCAAAAAAATATTGTTTGTGAATTTATTACCACGATATTAAATAATTTAAAGTCAAAGTGCCATTTTTAGTGAAAAACAGCAATTTTTTTTTTAAATTTTCAAAATACCCGCAAACCCGCGGCCGTGCGGATATCGCTGCGGTCTATTTTTTTTCCGAGGCTTAAGCATCCAGTCTAACATGACACCAAGTGTCGATCCTGCCTTCGGCCTAGTTTTTGAGAAAAAAAATAAAGACTGTTTTTCCCCATACAAAAAAATAAAGATTATTTTTTTTCTCAAAAACTACGCATTTTTGGACTTTTTACACAAGGGTAAATGTTGTTAGAAATATCATTTCCTAGCCAATAGTATTTTTTTTAGATCGATTTTTCGACTTTGAGCCCTATGTCCCTTGTTTTTTAGTTTCGGTCTATAGTGCGCCGCTTCACATCCGCCGCGACACATACTTCCTTGTCATCCCTTCACACAACACTTTTCTTGATACTTGGTAACTATGAGCATCGGTAAAGATTTCGGCTCTAGTTATCTGTTGCGGTTTAAGATATATATCTACCTTTATAATACAAACACACAACAGTTTACTTGGTACTTGGTTAGTATCAGCGTCGATATAGATTGAGACTCAAGTTGGCTATTGCGGTTTAAGATATATCTACCTTTATAATACAAACACGCAACAGTTTACTTGGTAGGTACTTGGTTAGTATCAGCGTCGATATAGATTGAGTCTCAAGTTATGGATATATAAGTATGTATATTATATGTAGTACTTTCTCCAGCTTAAAGATTGGCTTTCGCTGACTCACGTACTTTGAATTCATTAGTAACTCGAGAAACCTTCATCTTCTAAAGGTTTTTCTACAAGGCTTTTGCTAGGGTAGTATTTATACCTATATATTTGTCTATATTTTATTATATTAATATATAAATACCTACTATCAAAATAAAGAAAAAAACCCGACTGTGTTTAAAAAAAACGCTTTTTTATTATGATGTACCCAGTGTCACTCTCACTGCAAATTCGAATCTAACGACACAGCTCTCAAGCTAAAATCCATCAAGCCGTTTAGGCTGTAGAGCGTGCCAAAGAATTACACATACATACTCTTGAAAAACGTAACCCTCTTTCTGGCGCAGTCGGGTAAAAAGTCAGCATGATGTTTAATGGAATTGAAAAAATGTTTTTTTTTTCTCTGACATCAATGGTCGTACTTTTAACTTAACAAACGTCAACTGTCAAATTGTAAACTAGATTAAATTATATAAGTTTGAAAGGTATCGTGGTGATACCCGGCCTTTTTCAATTAACATCTATATTTACTTTTTGAAAATTAATATTTTAAATTAACATTGTAGAAGTTCGACATTGATTTGGACACTTCAAATAACTTAATAGGATTATATTTGACAGCAGAGTAAGAAATAAGTAGGCTAAGTTACTATTACTTGTATTTAAAAGATTCTTATTATTTAATTATACAGGGTGTAACAAAAAGGGTATATAAAGCCGAGACACAGCGATAGTCCTCATGAAACTGAACAACTTTCCCCAAGGAACATGGGTCGTAACTCGAAAAAAATTTTTGGATCGCCCATACTTACTCGATCAGCTGATCGGGCATTTTGTATGGGGAGGCGAAATTTTTTTTTCGAGTTACGGCCCATGTTCCTTGGGGAAAGTTGTTCAGTTTCATGAGGACTATAGCTGTGTTTCGGCTATATATACCCTTTCTGTTACACCCTGTATAGCAGTGGAATATACAGGCTCTAAAATCAACCGACATATTAAAATCCTTTACTCATTAATGGCATGTTAGGTTTATTTGATGCACCTTAAGTCCATCTGCCTCCGGTGTCAGTTTGTATGCCTATTTTTGGGATACCCTGTATAAACAATTTATATACTCTTGGACCAATTGTATTAGTATTAATAGCGTTGGTCTCCATATACAAAATCTAACAGCTTATCGCTTCAAAATGCATGGAAAGAACGAAAATTATTGAACTAGAATACTAGAATTTGGCTAGTGTTATCAAGATAAGAATCAGAAAAAATAATACATCGTCTTTTTAAATCACCCTGTATTTATTTTGTATATGTATTTTACTAATATTTTAAATGCCAATGTCTCTTGGCCGCCGATGGATGGATGATTGTTTGTTATTCTTTCACGCAAAAACTACTTAACAGATTTTGATGAAACTTAGCAATATTGTAGCTTGGATATCATACGAGTAATACATAACACATAGGCTATATTATTTTACGATATGTTGAAAAATTTACAAGGCATGACTATAAATGCGTACGAAATCGCGGGCAGCCTCTAGTTATCCTATAAACAAGTATTAACCTAGTTTTCCTAAAACAGGAAATAACAAAACAAAATACTATAAGTGCGTTACACACTCGCTAACATCCCTGATGTAGTCCGAACACGCTCGTCAAATGTGTAAGCCCCTTAAGGATATTCGGATCATTTGTTACCTTTATTGCCAGCTCTTTGAGCGGCCGCGCGTGTGTACTCCCCTTATTCTATTACTTATTTTATTAGGTCTTATTAGTGTGCTATTACAGCCGTTCCCAATATTCAAAGACAGATAATATATAGCTCTGAAATCAGCATGTCACGGATGTCATGTAGCTGTCACTTCTGATTTATCCTTCAGTAGAATCCCATAGATTTTTTGACAGCGGTAGGTTTATAGGGATGAAAAATTCTAAGGCAGATAATTTGTATCTCCAGTAGGGTAAAACCAGAGATAGATAAAATATTGGGAACGGCCGTTGGTTCAAAAGATGAAATGAGTTAGATGTTATTTTATTTGGATATTTAAAGAGTAAGTAAGCGCTGGGCAAGAATAGCCACAAATTGGGTGCCAGACGGCCAACGTCGCCGAGGTAGGCCCAAGAAACGATGGAGCGACGACCTACGCTCATTCAGGGAAGATTGGTGGGAAGCAGCTAATAACAGGAGTGTTTGGAGAGGCATGGGAGAGGCTTTTGCCTAGCAGTGGGACGAAATAGGCTAAAAAAAAAAAAAAAATGTAAAGAGTGATGGAACTTTACAACGTTTAGTGTTTGTTACACCACCTGCAGATAAAATGTAACTGACAGATAAACCTATGTTTATTTCATAAAACATGACGTTTTAGGCGACAGGTATTCGCTATCTGTCAGATAGATTTTATCTATAATTGGTGTAACAGGCCTTTAAATGAGTATTAAACCTCTACATACCTATAAAAGTATATCCAATTATATCCAGATACTATAATGTGTGCTATATTCTAATTTAATTGAATATGGTGGCTGATACAACGGGAATGAACGTTTATTAAATACTTACTATATATTTAAATACCGATGGACGATGGGGCAGAAAGGTTCTCGAGACGCACAGGAGGACGCAGTGTGGGAAGGCATCCAACAAGGTGGACTAACGACTTGGTTCAAGTAGCTGGAAACCTTTGGATGTGGACAGCGCAAGACCGGTCGTTGTGGAGATCCTTGGGGGAGGCTTTTGTCCAGCAGTGGACCTCCATAAGCTGACATGATGATGATGATGACATATTTAAAAATGACAATCTTCTTAATAAACTTAATCCAGATAATTATGATTATAAAAAATATAATTTGAGAAATAACAGATTTCAAATATTAATAAATTCCTAATATACAAACTCTCTAGCATATAAACAAATAAACGCAGCTATTTTTCAAAATGAAAACAAACAACGACTCAAACGATATAAAACCAAGAGACAAACATATTGTTCTATGAAACAAACAAAATAGCATCGTGAAAGTATCGTCAGATAGACAATGTCGCGACAATCTTGTCGAATGTCGGACATAACTCTCGTGAATGCAATCCCAAGTGTCGCGACACAAATATCGACGACGCGGTACAAAGTGAGATGTATTTTACTTGCATAACTTCAATTTAGAGGAATTTAGAGATGTTGAAACTTAACTTTGTAGAGATTTGAGATCAATGTAAGAGGAAAATGCTGGTTGAATATCCCACATATTATTAATGTTTAAATACAATATTCATTAAATAAAATAAAATAATAGAATATATTTAATATTATTTATTGCACAAAAGATATAAATATTTAAAAAAATAAAAATATATTTTTATTTGTATTTTATTATTATTTTTATTTTTATAAATATTTTTATTTTTTCACATTTATTTATTGAATAGTTTTTTTATCCGACTACTGCGAAGCAAAAGTAAGGGTAATGTTTTTTTTTCGAATAGTTTTATACGAAAGGTACTTATTTTACGTATTGTATAGGATTAATGTTAACAAAAATGGGATACGCCTTTTATTGAATATTCATGTAACTTTACTCGTATAATAACATTTAGTGCTACGCCGTGCCTACGCCGTAGCGTGTTGCTTCGAAATAGCTACGCCGCCGTAGCCTTTTACTACGAACGTCAAGTAGGGAATCATAACGAAAAGCTAAAGTAACATAGAGGTTAGATAAAAGTTCTATTTAATAATTCACAGAATTAAAATACAGCTAAAACGCACACCAAAATATAAATTAATAATACTTAACTAATTAAAATACCACAACAAGCCCAACAGATGAAAGGAAGATGCGAATAGAAATGTAATTATCTGCCGAAATAATGGGCGAGTCGGCCGCAGCCGCCACCCCTACTTTGTGCCACTTTGTGCTGTGTAAAGTGTAAAGTGACCACTTTCGACCGCACCCGCCACTTTGAAACTCCACTTTGGAATATCAGTCGCACTTTGAACCTGCTTCGGTATTATGTATTGCTGTCACGTTTCTCGTTATGAATGTTGAACTATGTACTTAGAGTGTCTAGACTAGACGACAGGTTTGTCGGAGAATTTTGGTTATTGCATAGTTATTACTATTTAGAGTACGTTGTTATCTAGGTCGTTAGGGCTTTGGGATTGTTTAGGTAATTTTTTTATAATAAATTTTTAGTGGTTATCTTTGATATAACTACCAACATATTTAAAAATACTACAATAAGCAGACAATAACAGGAATCATTGGAGAAGCATGGGAGAGGCTTTGGCTAATAAAAAAAACCGTGGTTTAAAAGTGAAAACACTTTTTAGAAATAATCAAAACGATCGTGCATTAAAGTTATAAATAGTATTCTTATACAATATTTTTTAAGTTAATAGTAAAGTAAATAAGTATAAGAAAACATCAAACGAAAAGACTTCCAAAAACCTCTTACCTCAAAAGACTAAAAATAAAAATATTGGCTTTGAAATCGATATGCCCTTTGTATCAGAGAAACTGTCCGGTTTTATAAACTAACATTTATTTAATACTCGGGACAAGAAAACATAAGTAAAAGGCCTTTTAACGTTTATTAGGACGTGAATTCTTTTGATTCGTTTACAATGATATCTGTCCCATCGCAAACGCAAGGAGAATACCTTTTCAACAACGTTCACGACTCGTCAACGTAGTTTATTATTATTATAAGTATTATTTGCTTTTTTAAGTGGAAAAGGTGACGTTGGAGTAAATATTGGGATAGTGGTAGTTGTGTTTGTATTTAGGATTTTGAATCTAACTTCTTTGAAGTTAGAACACTTTATTTTAATATTCTAAATCAAATCAAGTCAAATCAAATATTTTATTTGTAGCTTCTACAAAAAAGGTCTTCATTTTAAATAATGGTAACAAAGTGCGCCGAATCCTGCTCCGAGGCGTACAAATTATAGAAATTGGTGCATCTAAAGTATTACAAAATTATCAGCAAAATTAACGTGAAAAATACTAATTATTATCTAATTGTTTTTGTAAATATTTATTATACCTTTTCTATTAAAGATCATGTTTATTTTTGTTTAACAGGCCAAAAGATTTCTTTTTGATTTGTAATTCTTGTAATACAACATAATCATCAACATTATCAGCCTATTGCAGTCCACTGCTGGACATAAGCCTCTCCTATTGAACGCCAATGTGATCTACAATACGCCACAGTAATACATTATATTTACTTATACATAATAAATCACTATGTCAAATAAATAGTTCTTCAAAAAGCGCATCATACTTCTTATTGCATCCTCTCTTCCTTTATAACGCAACAAAGTAAACATTTTGAGTCTGCAGTAGAAAATCTAATTTAAAAATTGTTAGACTGTCGCATATTGTGTAGCGCTCAGAAGCAACTGAAGACCTTAAGAGCCGCGCCCGCAGCAGCCCGCAGCAGCCCGTAGCAGCCCGTAGCAGCCCGTAGCAGCCCGCAGCAGCCCGCAGCAGCCCGCAGCAGCCCGCAGCAGCCCGCAGCAGCCCGCAGCAGCCCGCAGCAGCCCGCAGCAGCCCGCAGCAGCCCGCAGCAGCCCGCAGCAGCCCGCAGCAGCCCGCAGCAGCCCGCAGCAGCCCGCAGCAGCCCGCAGCAGCCCGCAGCAGCCCGCAGCAGCCCGCAGCAGCCCGCAGCAGCCCGTAACAGCCCGTAACAGCCCGTAACAGCCCGCAGCAGCCCGCAGCAGCCCGCAGCAGCCCGCAGCAGCCCGCAGCAGCCCGCAGCAGCCCGCAGCAGCCCGCAGACGCCCGCAGACGCCCGCAGCAGCCCGCAGCAGCCCGCAGCAGCCCGCAGCAGCCCGCAGCAGCCCGCAGCAGCCCGCAGCAGCCCGCAGCAGCCCGCAGCAGCCCGCAGCAGCCCGCAGCAGCCCGTAACAGCCCGCAGCAGCCCGCAGCAGCCCGCAGCAGCCCGCAGCAGCCCGCAGACGCCCGCAGCAGCCCGTAACAGCCCGCAGCAGCCCGCAGCAGCCCGTAACAGCCCGTAACAGCCCGCAGCAGCCCGCAGCAGCCCGCAGCAGCCCGCAGACGCCCGCAGATGCCCGCAGCAGCCCGCAGCAGCCCGCAGCAGCCCGCAGCAGCCCGCAGCAGCCCGCAGCAGCCCGCAGCAGCCCGCAGCAGCCCGCAGCAGCCCGCAGCAGCCCGCAGCAGCCCGTAACAGCCCGCAGCAGCCCGCAGCAGCCCGCAGCAGCCCGCAGCAGCCCGCAGCAGCCCGTAACAGCCCGCAGCAGCCCGCAGCAGCCCGTAACAGCCCGCAGCAGCCCGCAGCAGCCCGTAACAGCCCGTAACAGCCCGCAGCAGACCGCAGCAGACCGCAGCAGACCGCAGCAGCCCGCAGCAGCCCGCAGCAGCCCGCAGACGCCCGCAGCCGTATGAATATCTTACAGCCTGTCTCACACAGACGACTTTATTTCTCCCTGTTTTTATTTACTACACTCGCTCTACTATAGGATGCTAAAAATGAAGTTGTAAAATGAAGATGTATATTTCCTTGGTAATGATTTTAAATACGGGCTTGCTAATTTAAAATAGCCTCAGTTGTGTATCGGCAGGGTGACCATGGCATTTTTTGACACAATGGTATTCTAATATTGTTGTGAATAGATAGGAATAATATTACTATTAGAAAATGGGCTACAGTATCTCTATAAACTCCAAAATACTTTATTTTCTCAAGCCACAGTTTGGTTAACGTAAGTAATCAGTACAAGATCGTACATTTACTGCTAAAATAATTATTTAAAGTTAGTTTTACGCTTCTCGTAAATTCAATTAAAATAAAAAGTGTTTATTTAAAAAATAAGCAAAATTCGTTACACTTTTTTGATGTAACTTTTTTGATCTAAAACTACTGCCTATTCACTACCTGTATAGCCGAGAGGAAGAAAACGGCAAGAAACCTTCGGCACAGAGCCCTACGTTATGTCCAATATTATCTTTTTTTTAAACCAACAGACTTATACAGTTACATGTTGGTACTTAACTTGTTATCACAGTATTTCAAATTTACAGTATGAAAAATAATCCAAACACAATTTAATATTAGATTTTAATATACCACAAAGCTACAGTAGAGCTAGACCGTGACGTCACAGTATAATATTACTTTGTAGCAATATGGCGGCCGCGATTATTGTTTGCCTCAACCGTAGACTGTCGCGGTGACATTTCGTGAATAGCAACTAGGTTACTCGTTACTTGTCATGTTCTAGAAACAGTTATGTTTGTGGCAAGTGAGTTCATAGTAAAGTGAGGTTCATTTTTATCCGACTGCGTCAGAAGGAGGGTAATGTTTTTCGAGATTATGTATGTATGTTTGTTTGTATGTATAATTCTTTGGCACGCTCTTTATCCTAAACGGCTTAATGGCTTTTAGCTTAAGATGTGTCGTTAGCTTCGTATTTACTGTAAGAGTGATACTGGACTGCGTTTTTAAAAGCAGTCGGGGTTTCTTAAATAAAAAGGTTATTAAAATGAAGCGGTTAGGTTATTAAATGTGAAAATTTTCGCGTAGTAGCGAGTTGTTTGGAATTCAATGGAAAAAAACGTTGTAAATACATTAGTAAGTGCTTTAGTATTTAAGTATCTTCATCTATTCAAAAAAACTTATTCCTTGAGCATAATTTTGTATTAGGAATATTAAAAATACTTTCCCTCTAGGTTACATTACAAAATTCTATTCTGTAGGAATTTATGTTATGTATCTACGAGTAACATAAAATAAATATCTAAAACATAAATATATCGACAGACGCTGCTGCGCTAAATAAACATATTAACAAAATTAGGGCACGATATCAAATTTAATAATAAGAAAAGTTGAAATGTTCCGAGTTTTCAAATTTGATTTTATTCCCAAAATAAATATATGTAATATCTGTTTAATATTTGTTTGAACTTCGCCATGTTTGAGTTCGTTGATTGCTTTCCAGATATTAGATTCGTAAGTCGAGGGGTTCAGCGTAAAAATGAACTTCAGTGTAATTTGTTTGTTTATATACTGACCCGCGCCGCGTTACGTGGGAGTTATTTGGAGATTCTAAAATTAGTGTATTGGTTTGAAATAAATATCCATTGTTCTGAAAGGGTAATTTTTAAATTATTTGTATGATGTAAAAGTTTTCTCATATATATAAGAATGTATAACATACGAGTACATTTAAATATTCCTATATCGGTATTAGACAGTGTTTTTTTCGTGACGACTTCTTTCTTTGCTCAACTTAGATAAATAAAATATGTTTTGATCATTACACACAATGATACACAACTTACAAAACTAGGTAATGAATTAATTATATAAAAACGAAACTGATTGTAGGTACTCGTGCCTACCTACTAGAAAGATAAAAATAACTAAAAACTTCTTGAAATACACATCGTAGAGTAAAACCAACAAACTATCAGTATAAGATCCCGAATAAAGCTAGAATCACGTTCGAGTGCATAATATCGTTTAGCAATAAGTCCCCCGACGACTGCAATATCGGATCCAATATGAACTGACGATAAACAGACAGATACGTTTACTTTATATATCTAGCTGTACAATGTATATGTAGTTATATCTCGGGAGACATTTGACGGTACGCTCCCGAATAGTTAGGTTCTACTTACAAAAGCGGTGGTAGCCCAGTTGGTAGAACGCTTGCCTCGAACTCCGAGGGCGCGGGTTCGAATCCTGGTGCGGGCACGTACCTCTGAGTTTATTTCTCATGTACGGATCAATTTATTCGATTACCACTTGCTAACGGTGAAGGAAAACATCGTGAGGAAACTTGCATAGGCCAGAGAAGAAATTCAAAGGTGTATGTGAAATCTGCCAACCCGCACTTGGCCAGCGTGGTGGATTACGGCCTAATCATTCTTTGTATGAGAGAAGGCTCGTGCCCCTCGGTGGGGACATAAAAGGGCTGATAACGACTTACAAATGCATTTGATATAGCTACTTATACAACCTTTTTTGTATTTATTTGTTTCCTGCCTTCAAGTTTCTTGACGTTTCTTCCTCTCGGCTATACAGGTAGTGAAGTAGTAGTAATTTAAAATAAAAATATCATTCAAAAAGTTTCCTTATACATGCCATTGTGAAATAAAACATTTTTACTTTACTTTACTTTAATAGGTTATTGTGGAAAGATTTATTCTAGCTAGCTGTCAGCACAATTTCTTTTAAATACCAGACTGCTGATATGTGTACCGTGAGGTCTTGTTGGGTACAGGTGGTAGCAATGAACGGGTCGTACTGGTAATGGCCTATGCCAAGTATAACTACAGGTTTAAAAGATGATAATGATAAATATCATTAGTATTAAAGCGTAGATTTCACTTATCAAATGTCTTTCCAGCTTAATGATGACTGCGTGAGAGTCCTATTTATTATGTGTAAACTATTTATAGGCTCAAACAAAATAGAAAGAGCTGATAATTATATTCTGTGATACCTAATTATTATGAGAATATTATTAATAACGTCAGTACATGTTCAATATCCGGTCAGTTTATTGTTATTAATAAGATAATTATATGTAACCGGAAATTATTAATTTTACGCTATAAATATAACTATAATTAATACAATAATGAATCAATTTATATTTAGAAGGTACAAAAACTATTTTGAACATTGAACAAGAAAACATAGCATAAGAAGAAAAATTAGATCTTTATTGTTTTTGCTAAAAAATCCGGTTGAATTTAGAATACTTGAAATGGTATAATGATGAGTTAAAGGAGAAAAATGTAAGAACCACTACTAACTCAGTAAAATAACAGAATTTCTCAACTTACGAATAGTTTTATTGAAAAGATTAGAAAAAAAACCGGCCAAGTGCGAGTCGGACTCGCGCACCGAGGGTTCCGTACAAACCTGCAAGGTTTACAAAGTTCGTTCATTACGACAATCGAGTCATAACTATGGTATTTTTATTGCAAAATGAAATTCATAACATTACAATGGGGAAAGATGGAGGAGCATAAATTTAAGACAAAGATCTCTTTATCGTTTAAGTAATCCTTTATTTTATATTAACACATATCATTTATCTATAATATAACTGAAACACTTATACTAGCCTTGCAGCAGACTTGCGAAAGTTCTTTTATTAAAGTTATTTATTTACTAAGTTTTTTAGTCACTATTTAGAAATCTGGTTCAAAAATATTAATTAAGTATTAAATTTGAACCAGACCTGTAAATGGTGACTGAAAAAGGTGTGAATAGCCCCGCGTGCCACCCGTGCCACCAGCGTCCCATCAAACTTCGCCAGTAGAAACAATACAAGCAAGCTTTCTGATAATAACCAACAATAAGAAATATAATAATGTCATTGAATTTAATTATAAGTATAACACTTTAAGCAGTTAGGACGCATTTAGATTATACAGCTACATTCACCAAAACATCGGGATTGAATGACGATGAGTGAGGTCGTCTTTGCCGTTTGAAAAATGTTGCCCTCCCCATACATAGTATAATAACTCGCGGTCATTGCTGTAACTACAATTATGTTTACAATCACAATTTTTTTGGTGGTATAACTACTTAAAATTTTAAGCTTTTCGGAATTTTTCTGTTACCTGTGCTGTAAGCTATTGCTTCTTACCAAATTTCGAGATTCTATGTCAACGGGAAGTGGTCTTTAGGTTTTAATTCCCTTGCGTGTAGTTGCGAGTTTCAAAATATGCGGTATCAATGGTTGTACTTTTGCGTTTTGCGTTTTCGGGTTGACTTATAATTTTTTTTTTCACGGGTTAAAGGCAATTAGATCTAAGTATTTGATATGAATTTCAACTTGATAGCTCTACGCGTTCATGAGGAAAAAAGTAATAAGTTTATATTTATTAAAAAATATATATTTTGTAATGTGACTAAAAATTTAAGGTTTTCGGAATTTTTCCTTTATGTGTGGTATAAAACGTTGCTTCGTGCCAAATTTCAAGATTCAAGGTCGACTGGAAGTACCCTTTAGGTTTTGATTCCCTTGCAAGTACTTGCGAGTTTCAAAATATGCAGCTTAAATTGCTGTTTCTTTTGATTGCGTTGACATAGAAGTTTGATTTTGCTACAGCTTAAAGGTATTATAGACCTGAGTATTTGGTATGAATTTCAATTTAATACCTCTACGCGTTTATGAGGAAATGGGTAGTAAGTTTAAGATTATTAAAAAAAAATATATTTTGTGATGTAACTAAAAATTTATGGTTTTCGTAATTTTTCCTTTATCTATGCTATAAGACGTTGCTTCGTACCAAATTTCAAGATTCTGAGTTCACGGGAAGCACCCTGTAGGTTTTGATTCCCTTGCAAGTGTCGAAAATTTGCGGCATAAATGGCTGTATCTTTTGATTGCGTTGGCTTAGAAGTTTGATTTTTTCACAGCTTCAAGGGACAGTAGACTTGAGTAATTGATATAAATTTCAGCTTCATACCTTTACGCGTTCCTGAGAAAAAGGGTCTTGACAGACGGACGGACGGACAGACGGACAACAAAGTGATCCTATAAGGGTTCCGTTTTTTCCTTTTGAGGTACGGAACCCTAAAAATGTGTTTTCTAAAATGTACCTATTTGTTTTTATGAAATTTCCTTATATAAATGTTACTACATTATCCTATATATTTATTACAGATGTCATATAACTATCAATACTTTTTATAAATTTATTTTAAAACTCTCATTTTTTCTTCCGTTTGATCACTTACATAACTTCTATTCCCTCTTTTCATGTCTACAAAAGATAAATCCAGACATTTCTCAACAAAGCGTGTCCCAATTTGTTTAAGGAAGGTATGACCGTCCATTCGCACCCAATTCTCCATATCACCCCGTAGTCTTGGTTATGACGTCATCACGTCACACATGGGGCCCAAGTCTAATTTAAAATAGCCTCAGTTGTGTGTCGGCTGACTGTCAATGGCATTTTTGACACATTTGGTATTTTGCTAAATAATGGCTGACACTGATTTGGTTGCAAATGTGTCAAAAATGACATTGATACTCTCATTGACACTCTGGCGACACACAACTGAGATAATTGTAAATTCAAGACTTCGGGCCATGCTGTACAATACCAGTGTAATGTAACGCTATTTGATGTATGTACCTCGACTATTTGATTTACAGAGCTTGGACAGGGGGCTTAGCACGGCGTGCCGCGACAATTATCTCACGTATGTTGTCCTTATCACATTTAAAACTATAGACAGAGACGTAAGCGTGACAAACGCATGACAACGTCTTGTCACGGAGTGCCATGCAAAGCTAGCGGTCGTTAGAGCGTATCAAACTTGTCACAAATTCTATTCACTTGTGGCGAAATGAGAAAGCATTTTCAATTTTCTAAAGCAATAATTTTGCTCGTAGAAAACTGTTAACTATTGCCTATAGGTACTCAACTAAAATAATTTGACAATGATAGATATACTTAAATAATTCAAAAAAGTAAAAATACGGAGGAGAAGGCGCGATGATCTGGATGCATACTTGGCTAACTTTCCAGAAGTTGGTGGAGATAGGAAAAGATGATGATGCGGGGGAGGCCTTTGCCCAGCAGTGGAACACAAGAGGCTAGTTAAAAAAAGGATACCTGTCTTTAAAAGATTTGTGACTGGCTGGTATAAAAAACACTTATGAAGGGCGTATATCCAGAGGAAGGATTAGTTCAAGACTATTCAGTTTAATGACATGTAATACCAATTACCATTAACATAACATCTCCTAACGCAACCGGAATGCAATGTCCAAAATGGCTAAATTCCAAACAGTGCAAATGCAATGTGATCCCAATTTAATTATAATTGCGTCATCCATGAGCGCGCGACACCACGCGACACCGCGCGACGCAGCGACGCGACGCGCGACATCGAGCGACCTCGTTAGTGTCGCCCTCGTTTTGTACTTAACTAATATCATCTATTTACATTAAATTTGTGTTAACGCTCATTATTTGGTGGAAGCTACATAACTGTTAACATATACATGGTGTAACAGAAAGATGGTTCGTCTCCCCATACAAAATGTCCGATCAGCTGATCGAGTAAGTATGGGCGATCCAAAAATTATTTTCGAGTTACGACCCATGTTTCTTAGGGAAAGTTGTTCAGTTTCATAAGGACTATCACTGTGTTTCGGCTCTATGCCCCCTTTCTGTTACACCCTGTATAATTATGTATGACTCTATGTAATCGAGTATACAGATGGGTACCTACCTAAACATATAGAATGATAAACAGATAGTTGTTAACTAACAAAGAGTTTATATATGAAAAGTGCACTTACTAATTGCGGCACAAATGATAAAACAAAACCAATTTAAGGCAAATTAAATCGTAAAAATTCTTGTTTTGTTGATTTTGATCTGTGTTAAAATCAATGTTTCCTTTAATTCGTATTTACGTATAAACAATTTAATGTGAAACTCTATCAACTACGAGTATGGTCTATCTGCACAAATCCGGGCCGTGTCCGGGACGTGTCAGGGAAAAAATATCATTCCATACATTTTCTATAGATTCGTTCTCACACGTTGTCATGACGACGTATTTTTTTCCCTCCTGACGGGCCACGGCCCGGACACGTCCCGGGCACGTCCCGGATCTGTGTAGATAGACCTCAACTAAAATAGTTGTACATATCTCCATAGCTCTATATGTATACTCAGTATCACAACCTACAGTATGAACATAATTTTCCACATAAATAAAAAAGATATCATACCCAATTACTGGGATATTAGGGCATGTCCATAAAGACACTCATTTAGTGGGCAATTTATTATTCCCAAAGGAAATTGCGGTGGGCGAGCGGACTCTGAATGATTTCTGTTTAACCTTGCCTTTACTTTTATTGCTTTCTTTCTATTCTATGAATGGTTTGAATAATCGTATCGCTTGACGAAAACATCTTTTCAAATTGTGAAATATCATTATGTACCTACTCGTATAATTAAGTACAAATATGACTTCAATCGTCTAGAAATATTGTTCTCATTTAAGGTCTATCTATACAGATCCGGGCCGTACCCGGGACGTGTCCGGGCCGTGGCCCGTCAGGAGGGAAAACAATTCGTCGTCATGACAACGTATTTGGGCCATGTCCGGGACGTGTCAGGGAAAAAATGACATTCCATACGTTTTCTATGGATTCGTTCACACACGTTGTCATGACCACGTATTGTTTTCCCTCAAGACGGGCCACGGCCCCGACACGTCCCGGGCAAGACCCGGATCTGTGTAGATAGACCTTTATAGTCTGTACAGCACAAAATGTTTTATACGATTTCTCCTTTAAACAATACTGTCTGTAGCATTTCCTCATAACTCACAATCACCAGACGATCCCATTTGTCAAGGTCTAGAAAAACCGTCCGGAAGAAACACGATTCTGTTATCTTGACACCCTTTCTCGTATTCAAATAGTTTGTGGAGCCAACGCCCGCCAACGGCGCCCAACGATGGCCAATAGAAGCCAACCCGAGATAAACCTATTTCGTTCCAACAATATTGGAACAGCGAGCGATCCCACACGTGCTATTTGTCTTCCTTTTTCTACGTTTTGTTGATTGAATGCTATTCTTGATATGTATGTCCGGTCCGCTGGATCGAAACTCGCAAACATGATCAGTTGCTTGCCAAATAAAGCCATTTGTTTGAGAAAGTTTGCTGCGGTTGGTTTCTGAAGGTATTTGTTACTTGAAGGAATTTGTTCAGTTGTAAGATAAGCTGCTATTAAAAAGCGTATGTGTTTATAGCAAGGGGAAAGTTAAGGTTCGGTTTAAATATTGTAAGAAGCGAAGACGTCTTGACGTGTCGCTATAGAATGCCAACTAAAGTGGGTTTTATCTAAAGAATCACATTAATTTCCAACGTGTTTTCCAATGAATTAAATATTTTAACAGAAAACTGCTGCTTATTTATTTCATATCGCTTTAATCTTATTGGGACGAACATAATTCAATTAGTAATGCTTATATATCATTATAGCTATATTTACGAGTACCTGATGATATATTGCGATTAATCACGGAAAATTATTGATTAACCTCTCACATCCCACTGACCCATTATAAACCCAGACACAATAGATTTTCTATTGTTTTTCTGGGATGTGAAAGATTAACACACTTGTGTTGTAGCAATAAGATTCAATTTAAACTGTTTTTACGGAATCTAAAATAAACACTTATACCAATGTTATATTAAATCGTATTTTATACAGTACAGACTACTTTTTAGCTCGGTAAACAGGGTGAATGTAAACCCAACCGTGTTTAAAGCAACAGCCTCGTGCTGGCTACAATTAGACGTTGTTGAGTGACGCGGCGCTCATTAATTCGCCATTCACTTCGGTTAGTTCCACCGTCACTACCGAAATACGACTCACGGGACCACGCTGGAAATTTCCACTTTTTACATGCTGTTTTTTAAGTTTTTATTTGTATTATTTAAAACACTTATTAACTGAGCATTTATGAATTACAGCGCGTGTACACGACAAAAATTTTGTCTGTTCTACACACGAAAAACCACTGCTCCTCAACAACGTTTGCCGCGTCGTGATTTGCACAGACAAGATTTTTGTCGTGCACCGCTGCGAACAGTGCACACAGTTATTTTCTAGTAACGACACGAATTCTTGGGTAGACCCGGCGTATTTTCTTATCGTGTACACGCGCGGTTGACGGTTGGTACCGCCGCTGAAGTAGTTTGATTTGAAAAAAGTTAGTATCACGAGTACAGTCATTGTTTTCCGTCTTAATTTATTTGTGACACTGCGCACGTAAGATAAATCTATTTATCCTTTAAAATGTAAAGAAAGAGTGAACCTTATTATTATAATTGGTTCCACGAGGAAGTTCCTAGTTAATTCACGCCGTCTTATCTTCAGCTAAAATTCAAATGAAGTTTTTATTTAACGTTAACAGCGGCCCTCAGTGTTGTTTTATCATTTAAATTATGCTAATTGACTAACTTTGATGGTATTTCTGAGAGATTGACCGTACAAAGTACCCGTCTCTTTGAAATTTATAGGATTTTGTCGATATTCAAATGTGTATAAGTAATCCTTGATACGAGAACTTATATTTAAATGTTATTTTCTTTCAGCGTATTTATTATATTTTCTTTTTGCTACCTTTTTAGGTATTTTCTAGCTCAATGACATCCAAAAAGCTTATAAAAGCAGTAAATATGTGACTAAAACGAATCCACTTATATAAAATTAAATGCCACAGCTAAAAATCATAGCCAAAGTTTATAATAACATTTTTCGTATAATAACAATTGAATAATAGCGTCTGAAACCAAACAAAAGATACAATCTGTGTTGTTTTCTTGAGGGACTCGAGACATCGCTCCTCGTTCTTGAGTTGTCAACAAATACAAACTTTCGCTTCTCTAGATAGATTTGTCGCATAAATATTACAAGGAAAAACTCTTACAATGTTCATTATTAATTTTGAAGGAAAGTAAAGAGCAAAGTTCGCTATTGTGTGGATGGAACAGTTTCAACCGCGTCTTGTAATTACCAACTTTTGGCTCGCTCCTTACTAACACTGAAGGTCATATAAAACGCTCGTCATCTTATAACCATTAACTAGCAAAAGTACCAAACCGCCTCCTTTTCACTAGAAACGAAAATGAACATTTCCATCGAAGCAGGTAATTGAATGGCAACCCGTCGACGTCTAATTTTTATGTGAGAATTTCCCGGAAGCGATCGGAATACTAAATCATCGTGGGTATAATCAATACACTACGATCTACTGAACAAAGTTAAAGTAAATACTAAGTTAAACTATTTACGGTTGATTTAAATTGTACTTTGATGTCTGAAAATTAGGGTGCATTTTGGAGTTAAATGAAAATGCTGAAATATTTCGTTCTTGTACAATTTTTTATATAATTCGGGTCGTCGCGTAGCTCGTCCTTTCTACAAAACCTTTAGCCGAACCAATTGAAAAACCTTTTGAGAAAATTTTGATTTTAACTCATTATTCAATCACATTTCTTTTATAATTATTAAAGTGCTTTTTTTGTTATACATTTGTATTGTTTCTTTCTAGCAATGTTCAAAGATTTTTTTTACGGAGACCTCAATTAAATTGTATTAATTGTAAACATAAAACATCTTCGATATTCCTACTTAAACACCATTCATTAATCTTTTACTTAATCTATCTTCCGTAAACAGCTAAAGCGGTCCAAATGAACGAAGACCAATTGAAAGTAAGTCTCATGAGTATAGTTAGATAATACTTAGCGAGTGTGGGGCGGCTTGAACGCGTTCCGGGAAAATTAGTCCGGCAATTATATGGTTCTGTTGCGAACGTATGGGCCAACTTGGTAACAAGTATGTACTAGGATTATTAGGGTGTCAACTGAGAAGGTAAATCTGAACTAATCTTAAACTCGTGCGCGCTCTGTCTTTTGTACTAAAATGAAGAGAGAATTAATTTATGATTATTACTAGAGGCCTATAAAATAAATACAATTTTGACTTACGAGTATGATATCTCAAAATAATATAGGAACCTATGTGTTATTCTGATACAGAAGGTACATTATTGCCAAGTTTCATCAAAATCTGTTTAGTAGTTTTTGCATGAAAGAGTAACAGACATCCAGCCATTGACATTTATAATATTGATAGGATTAAAATCTATTTAAAAATGCAGTTTTCATCTCCTCGTTACTCTAAATATAGTTATATGTATAGGGTGACTTTAAATTAGTGAACGATAGAAAAGGATATGCATGTACTCGTGATAACAAACAACTTTTACTATGGGACCAAGTACGAAATCATAAAAAAAATCCTCCATAGTACTATCAGCTAGTGTATTTTGTATGGGGGGTTCAAATTTTTTTGAATGTTTCAACCTTGATCTCATGGTAAAAGTTGTTTGTTATCACGAGTATATGCATATATCCTTCTCTATCGTTGACTAATTTGAAGGCATCCTACATAGAGTAGATAATACCTATCACAAATATAACCCGACGAGCAAAATAAACATTGTTGGCCTCTCTCATTCAGTAGCATTATAAAAACAAATGACAACTCACCGTCCGCGTCGTCGCGTCAACGAACCGAGATTTTAATCAAAATGTCGACGAGTATTTATAAATAAACCAGTCATAATAAAGTGGGTAGGTATTTTCTATTAGTATTTATATTTATTTTTTATTTTCTGTTTATCTTATTATTTCTTTTAGCTTTTTATTGAAGCATATCCTACTAATATTATAAATGTCAATGTTTGTGCCGACGGATTGAAAATGAAAATGAAAAGTGTTTTATTCAAAAATAGGCAAAATTCATTACACTTTTTTGATGTCACTTTTTAGTTCTAAAACTCCTGTATAGCCGAGAGGAAGAAAACGGCAAGAAACTTCCAGCACAGGGCTCTACCTTATGTCCAATATATTTTTTTTAATTAACAGGCTTATACAGATATATTATGTTGGTACTTAACTTTTTGATAAATGGATGGCTGGATGTTTGTTACTCTTTCACGCAAAAACTACTAAACAGATTTTGATGAAACTTGGCAATATTGTAGCTTGCACATCGGAATAACACATAGGCTATATTATTTTTAGATATCATGATTTTTTTCTAAGATATGTCGATAAATGCGTAAGAAATCTCGGAAAGTCTCTAGCCTTTCATATTTTACATAAAGCCGGACACAAATTGTAAGTAGTTTTTAATTTCACATAGAAATTTTCACGTATAAAATACAATCTAAATGAAAAACAAATCTCATTGCTAATTCCTCTCTCGCACGTTAGAAAATTACAAACAATATTGACAAACCCAAGATAAACAGCATAATACATCCTGTAACAGTTAAGTTGAGGCGTCATACTTAAACACTCGCATACTACTCAGGGTTCTAGTTAGATCTTACGAGTGGAAAGTACCTCGTTTAAAGGCGGCATTGTATCGAAAGTTGACATCCTCCCTCCCTCCCTCACTTACAGTTTCAAGTGCACGTCCCTCTGCCCTCTTGTGACTGTCACTCCGTGGGAGGACTCTTTATTACCGGGGCCCTATTACGAGGCCCTTCGCTGTCGACTTAGGTATAATTCTTACTAAAAATGCTTAGCGTTCACTTATCTGTTTGGCTGTTGTCAAGTGAAATTACTAGAGTGCATTTCACGAAAGAAGTCCCCCGGATATTTTTGGAACTAAATTTGAATGGTCTATTTTCCCTATTTTCTGACCTTTTCCCTGATAGTAGGTAGAAAACCCCTTACTTATCTTAATAAAAATACACTTTTACATAACAGAAATATAGCTAAGTAGACATTTCTATCAAAATATATACCAACCTACTCATGGAATGACCAGAACAGTCGAAATATGCAGGATATAACATTATTTAATAAATTACAAATGAAATAAACATAATATAGGTAGATGTTGTACTCATAAATGGCAACATTATCAATTTTGACATGAAATACAGCGCCGCGGCTAGGGGACTTCTTTCGTGAAATGGACTCTACCGTAGTTTAAGTACCCGATTCACTATCTACTGATGAAAACTTAACTGACAGATAAACCTATGTCTATTTCATAAAACATGACGTTTTAGACAGAGACAGGTATAAAATATCTGTCACATAATTTTTATCTGTAGAAATAGTTACTTAAAAAAGTGGCAGACAAAACAGTTAACAGTAAATTGTGAATCAAGAATCTTGCTGTCTTCTTCTGTTCTTTTGGAAACGAAAGAGTCAATTATAGAAGTTATAGATCTTGGAGCTTAATAACGGTTTTTCTCAATCTAGAGCATTGAGAAGAAAAAAGTGCTTTTCCAATATACATAATCATGCACGTCACAAATTTTATTACAAAACAAAGTAAACCTTTTTGTGTTCAGCTTAATAAAAATCCTTGTCATTGGCAGAATACCTAATTGTCATTGCCATTCTTAAGAAGAAAAAAAAATGTTTTCCCTCCGTTTTCCTGGTCGTGTTTTGTTTTATTTCCTTGTTTAGCTTTATATGGGCAGTGTATGAGTGTCGTAAGTCAAGTTGTCCATAAAGGTGTGACGTTTGGACTTCGTTTTATTGGACACTAAAACATTGTATTGTCTTGCAGTATTTATAGTAAGTACTTGGATTTTTGTGTACTTGTGGCGAGATGAGATTTCGTGTACTTACAATGTTGGTTAGTTTATCTTTTTATACAATAATTTGTAAAGTCGTTATTTAAGTCTCGTTAAGTTGGGTCTTAAAATAACCTAACCTTTTTATAAAAAAAACCCGACTGCGTTTAAAAAGCGCATTTTTTTAAATTTTGTTGTAGCCAGTGTCACTCTCACTGTAAATACGAATCTAACGACACCTCTCAAGCTAAAATCCGTTGCTTAGGCAGTAGGGCGTACCAAAGAATTATACATATAAACATACATACCTACATACATACATACTCTCGAAAAACATAACCCTCCTTCTGGCGCAGTCGGGTATTAAAAACAACTCGTTAAAGGCACACTTTGATATACATTTTTATGCGTCTACAAAAATAATATTAGAATTTTGTAGCTGAAAATGTGTGTAGTGAGGCTGAAAAGATAAATAAGGAAATATAAATTAGAAAATAACATTGAAGATGCTCTTTAGTTTGAAGTATAGATAACGACCATCCAAACAAGGGATCTTCAGAAAAGCCCGACAATACGAGTACTTTGCTTATATTTTGTTTCGAGCCTCAGGCGATACCGTAGAGTCAAGTAGAGGGAGCCTTGTCTATTACAAAGTACTATAGATTATTTTATTGGGGTAAATTACTATTGACTATATCAGAAAGAAAACAAAAGCTCTATTTACAATTTAGCCTTTTTTACAGTTAGAAAAAGACTGCAACTCTGAAGACCTTTTCATTGATAGGTATTAGCATAATGAGAGAAATCAGACCCAGAACACACGGTGAAACGCAACTGCAACGCAACTGAAACTGCTAGTAACTTTTGAGTTGCATCTAAGTTTCTGCTATAAACGAAACGTTTCAAATAATTAGTTGCGTTGCAGTTGCGTTTCAACGTGTGTTCTAGGCCTTATACCTATATGTAGTAATACTAACACTCCCACCAAACTTTACTTCATGAATCTAAACAGATACCGAATTTGGGTTTGACGACAGCAAAATAGCTTGTCTCAGGTCCGTTCTGAATATTGTAGCTGTATTATAGAAACAAATAGAATTCTCAAAGGTACTTGGTTCTATTGGATATACTTCAGTGACGTACTCGAAGTGAAAGGTGAGTTTTAGAGCCACTTTAGAACCTTCGGAATTATAAACCTTGTTAATTTATTTTAGATAATTTTGTTCGATTGATTCAGTTCGATTTAAAATTATACAAGAATAAGGCATTAAAGTGAATTATGATTCTGGATAGAAAACGTTAATTTCACACATGATCAGGTATATTTTTTTATTAAAATATGGGGTTTGTTAAATCTGCTATGTTTTATGTATAAACTCATGAAGCATATACTAGTTTCAAGCTTTGAGTATAGAATATATAAGAAGGTGCCACATTTTTTTTCATATACAAATGGGTTTATGACAGCGTGCCAAGGTTGGCGCAAGTTTTTCATAGTTTTCTTGGTAGATGACCTGTCAAACGATAAGAAATTCCAGACAAAAAGGTAGCCATTTTGCGCCAGACCAGGCACGCAGAATCAGACGGTATGGCTCCTCCTTATAATATTCTATACTCAAAGGTTTCAAGCCATTCGTATGAAACAAAACATGTTTTAAAAAATGAGGTTTTCATTCAATCACAAAGGAATCCCATATCAGGCTTTTTAACATTTAAATAGTATGATAAATGCAAATGTTTCATAAACAACTATAACACATTCTTCCACGTTTGTTGACTCAAAGTTAATGAGCAGTTTAACATTCCTTGGTAAATTAGTTTATTATTCGGACACATTTCTGGCAGTTTATTTACATTAATGAGTGTCCGGACCCGACGGGACCAGCGACCAAAAAATCTATTTACATTCATATCCTTTGGGGAGCTTTGAATCGACAATATTTAAGGCAGTATTTGCGAAAATGTTAACACTTTATTTTCTTATAATCCGACTAAATATTATCATGTCAGCTTATGGACGTCCACAGCTGGACAAAAGCCTCCCCCAAGGATCTCCACAACGACCGGTCTTGCGCTGCCCACATCCAACGGCTTCCAGCGACTTTAACCAAGTCGTCAGTCCACCTTGAGGCCTTCCCACACTGCGTCGTCCGGTGCGTGGTCGCCAATCGAGAACCTTTCTGCCGACTAAATATAAACTGCTGATAAGTATGAAAATTGGAACGTTGACAAGTGTTGGTTTAAAAAGTTGGCTTATACAAATGGGCCCAAGTCTGCTTATTTAAAATAACCTCAGTTGTGTGTCAGCAGAGTGTCAATGGCATTTTAAACACATTTGGTGTTCTGCTAAACAATGGCTTTCACTGATTGCGACCGAATGTGTCAAGAAATGAAATTGACACTATCATTGACACTCTGCCGACACGATGACTTGGGCCTGTAAGTGACACAAGATCAGCAAGTAGCCAATATGCGGTTTGACGTTAGATATGGAAATAGCAATTAGTCGAGTTAGGCAATTGAGACCGATATCAAATGCCATACTGTATATCGCGGCTGGTCGTTACATAACAGTATTCAGTTACAATACCGTACGATATCTAGTAATAGAGTCGAATATTATTTTATAATAATATTTTGTCCTTTGTCTTTTAAAACTATCGATATGCTCCCGAAGAAACCTTAAACCATGATGTGTGTATATTTGAAGAAGTACATCCTAGACCTAAGCTATTGTTTTATAAGATTTATGTAATGTTTTGGCTGTTTTCTGTTTTATACACCTTAAATAAATAAATAAATAATTTTGTATCAATTACACGAAGCACATAAGCGTCCATGAGCCATATTTGAGTAAGTGAACATAGAGATAGATAGAACTTGACATGAAAATGAGCTCAGCAAATCACAAAGATAACATTGCTATATCTAACAGAAAGTAAAGTTATCACGTGACATTCATAGATCTAACCACCTTATAGGATTGACCTTTAGTATATAGGGCGACTTTAAATTAGTGAACGATAGAAAAGGATATGCATGTACTCGTGATAACAAACAATTTTTACTATGGGATCAAGGTCGAAATCATGCAAAAAAATTGGTCTCCAATACAATCAGCTGATGCATTTTGTATGGGGTATTCAAATTTTTTGAATGATTTCGACCTTGGTCCCTTAGTAAAAGTTGTTTGTTATCACGAGTACATGCATATCCTTTTCTATCGTTTACTAATTAAAGTCACCCTATATAGTTCTATAAACAAGGGTAGATTTCTACTTCCACGCTTAACCACAAACACCCTTATTACAAAACGAGGTTTAAAGATAGTCCGACGTTAGTTCGTTTTGTTTGACGTTTTGTCCCTAGCCGAAACGTCAAAAGAAATGAGCTAACGTTGGACTATCTTTAAACTTCGTTTTGTAATAAGGGGGCTCATGCTTAACTACTCAAGCGATCCATTTGCAAGTATAAAAATATTCAAAGCTGGCACGTGTAGACAACTGAATACGATTAGAAATATACAGGAGCAGTTAAATAAGGTTCAATAGCATAATATAAAATAATTCCAAGGACAAGAGAAGGATTTCAAAAGACATCGATACCAATTAAAAGCAAATGTCAAATAGAAATCGTTAGTAATTGAGACTTTATTTACTTGAATGAAACTAAATTGGTAACTAGAGACGGGTTACAATAAATCAATAATTAACTTTGAAGTATTTTGATATCTCAATATAATGTTACAGCGAAATTATTTCATTAGTTTAGGGTTTTAAGGAGACTTTATGATTTATTGAGAGAAATAAATTAAATCACTTTTAAAGTAAATATCTAACTTTTAATAATAAAACTTCAAGTTACATTTCGTAAAAGAAAGCCATATTTGTTAGATTTTTTATTAAATATCTACTAGAGGCTGGGTACGCATTTATCGTCATATCTTTGAAAAAACACGAAATATCTTAAAATAATATAGCCCATGTGTTATTTTGACATCTAAGCTACTGTATTGTCAAGTTTCATCAAAATCAGTTCAGTAGTTTTAGCGTGAAAGAGTAACAAAAATCCATCTATCCATCGCCACGAACATTGACATTTATAATATTAGTAGGATTGAAATAACCTATTTGATAGTGTTTTGTCCCGACACAGAAATAAAGTATCATAACTAAAATAGTAACATAAAGAAATATTATACGCTATATCATGTTGTGTAGTAAATGTAATCTTGATCAGCTTGACGTAAATGGATGTCGACGGTATTGATATCTTCTTGATAGATTACCTATTTACCGTCAATGATAGACGAAAAACTTACTCATACATTACTTTATTCAAATATAATAACTACGAAGTACCATTATCTGTTTATGTCAAACATAGGTACCTATAAAAAAACCTGTAACGGCGTGTGTACACGATAAGAAAATACGCCGGGCCTGCGCAAGAATTTGTGTCGTAACTAGAAAATAGCTGTGTACACGAAAAAAATCTTGTCTGCGCAAGACACGACACGCGGCGAACGTTGTTGAGTTTTTGCGTGTAGAACAGACAAAATTCTTGTCGTGTACACGAATATTTGTCTTGTCTGAACCACAGACACGGTTTTCTTATCGTGTACACGCGCCGTAAATTGGTATAATTTGTGAAATCAACCTCGACTGTAAGATGAGCTGATTCAATTTAAATGACAATAGCGAAGAAACAACCGCAATAGAATCAAATAATATCATTATTATGTTATGGTAACATATTCCTACGAGCATAAATTACGATGTGGCTTTTACATTAGGTACTTTGTTTGCTGAACGTATTGTTTTATTTTTGTATTATCAAGTATTTTTATTTTAACTTCTTAAGATTTATTTATCCTGGTCTTAAATTTGCACTCTCAAAGTCAGTTAACATTGCAATACAAATATTTTTCTTGCAATATTTCAGAACCCTCCCCCCATAAATTCCGCTCCAAAAAGCAACGAAGTAAAATCTTTTAAAGGCAAATAAAGTGATGGAAGCTGAAATAGCACCGCAATAGAGCGATATCGGGTGGTTTGGTAGTTACGAGGTAGTAGCGTGTAGGTCGTGGGTTCGAGGTTGCCGCCGTAAACAAACCACGAACGAGCTCCCTCACCCCGCACACATCTACATGATATTTGACTGCCCGTTTTATCCCCGAACGGCTGCCAAAACCAATATCACACAAATCTCTCAGCGTCTTCAAAACTTTCTCCACATCTAGTCGTACCTCGCACCGACCTCCGACATAAAACACGAGTACTTTTATTAATTTCTCGTCCCGACGCTATCTGCCAATACGGGAAATAGTTCGCTCTCTCCTTTTATTACGTTTTAAATTCAACTGTACCGTTCGTTACTTTCCCGTTTTGAATTTCTTTTGTGATTTGTTGCTTCAATTCTGAAAGCAAGTATTTAAAGTTTGTTTTCAAGTCGAGTGCCAAAATTGAATGTAATTGTTGAGCGCGGCGTCTAAAAGCTAAAGTTACGGTTTCCCTGTTATATAGAAAATAACGAGGTTCACTGAAATACCAACAAAGGACTTTATTTAGTGTAATTCAAAAAAATACGCTTTCATCACATTAATTATACGACGCTACCTTTCTCTTTGAAGTAATGCCGAGAATAATTGTGACTAAATATTTTACTGATTGTAACAAAAAGTCTGCGGGCAAACAAAGGACTTCAAAGGCGAATCGGTAGCAATTGTGGCGTGTAATACCCGCGCGCCTTGTACTCCGACTGGGGGCTACCTACCTATACGGGACACACGTGAACTCTACTAAGAAAAGACACATTTTATTTTCATGTAAACAGTTTCGGGACTAATTTAATCTGTTTCGTAAAGAAAACGTCGAGCAGCGGTCCAAACGGAGCGCGGAGAATAGCTTTTTAATTTATTTAATTAATTTATTAAGTACGCTGCTCTATTTATGGCTTTTAGAACGAATACTTTATTAAAATGTTTGCTTTATTAGTTGCATTTACTTTGGTATTTCCACGTCAAATTATTGAAATTGTAGTGTTTCATAATTCAATCAAGTAAGCTCAGTATTAAATACCTGACGTTGTTTTTAGTTCTGAAGAGAGAGAGAGAGTATAATAGACTCTAATTATAAACGGTTTAAGGTCTTCCTTTGAAAAATATTCGTATTCATAGTAAAGTGGCACGTGTAAATGTACAAAATAGTAAGTCAGTAAAATATGACAAGCTATTTGTTAGGGTTACATAATGTATTCTAGATTTCAGACTGAAGATAAATGATATAGTTTTAAGTCTGCACTTAACTATATTTACATAGTTTTGTTAGTTATTTAAAGTAGTCTAGTAGTATTCATTTTTACCACGTTTTTTATAAATATATCTTTATTATTAGTACCTATATATGTACATTTAATAAATTATATACTATCTATTTGAGAGCCAGGCTCTTAACAGTGGAGTAATCACCATCTACCTTTCTTCTGCCAACAATTTGACTTCTTGATACGATACGATATGAACTCTTTTTTTCACTTGTGCGAAGAAGATATTTTATGGTCTACCTCTTATCTCTTTATCTGTGTATCTCAACAAAAAGGGCCGCTACGCACTAGTGGTCGCAGCGCAGTTGCGGTGCGATTGCGATTTGATGTTTGATATGAAACCGCACTAAAAACGCTGTTCACCCATCTACTGCAGTTTTTTTTTTAGTCCAAACGTCAAATCACAAATGTAGGTGTGTATATACGATATAAGGTGAAACAACATAAGAGCAATTTTTCAAAAAAAAAGAATAAGTTCCTCAAGAATACTAACACATATAAACATTTGATAGAAGCATTCTAGAGTCATAAGTATTTGGTGAAGAAAGCTGAAATTCACTCAATCGCATTGTTACAACCAAATTGAACAAAGAATACGATTCCTACAAGCAACTGTTTGAGAAGTTTGTTACAGACATCGCCGTGAACATTTAGTTAGGTTTTGGCTATGAACGTGTTGATTTAACAAACTTACATCCTGGATTTAATCAGTTTTCTTTAATACTGCGTTGAGAAGTCTCTATAAACATTTCAACCTTTTTTAATTAATTTGCATTATTTTTAATGTACGATGATGGATGGATGGATGGACGAAAGCAGTCACGGAGTGGTGGCCGAGACAGGGACGTCGATCAGTGGGCCGACCACCCGCTCGCTGGGCAGATGATATCGTCAGATCAACAGGGCCGCTATGGGTTAGATTGGCACAGGACCGTAGTGAATGGCGCAAAAAAAAGGAGGCCTATACCCAGCAGTAGTGGGGAGAAACGGGCTGATTTGATTGATTGATATTTAAAATAAGTATTACCTAAACGGTTTAAGGGCTATCCACACACACGGTTTACTATACAGACGGTCTGACACGGAATAGTGTGAACAAGTTCATACAATTTGTATGTAAGCTATATTTGCTGTATTCCGTAAGGGACGTGTTACTGGAAATGTGTGGTTATAGCCGTTTAACGCGAGAGTGATAAGGCAACTTTCGTTTGACATTTTGTGATCGAGCACGTGATTCAAATCAAATGTACATATAACTGCTACCTACGCTATAGTCTTAGAACTCCTAAAGTGTCTATTAGTATTTCAAACTTAAACCAAAGATTCTCTATTATCCAATCTAAAACCACGTTAAAATCAAAGCAATATAACCCTTGATTGAATTATATGTTAACACAATCAAACTGTGATACAGTAGGCACCACCGGTAGAGTACACAATCGAGCAATTATGCAAATATGTAGTAGATGATACGATACGGGGGAACGCATCAATCTTGGAAATAATTCCATTAACTCCGTCTATTGTATTTGTTGGCGGTTTCAGCTACGGCTTTGTTGGTGGATTTGCTTTGAGTGGCTGCTAGAATGGTTTCCAAGTGCGTGTCGCGTTGAGCCCTTTCGCGTTTCAAGGACGCGACTGATGAAATGTCATAGTTGCGTGAGACAATTGAATGAGAACCTATAATTGAACATACAGATAATTTGTGGCAGGAAAAGTCATAGAGCTAAATGCTCCAAAAACACACGTAGTAACTACTTAGTAATCTGTGTCTGGACCTTGTCAAAAATTAGATAAAGACGACACGATGTTAAGTAGATATATAGAACACCTCTGAGCATCTAAAATCTAATGTGATTCTTATAAATTCATTAAGTAACTTTAAATATTGTATTTGCTGTAAAAAAAATTTGGGCCCCTTACACCAGCTACAGATAAAAAAAATCTGACAGATAAACCTATGTCTATTTCATAAAACATGACTTTTTTATAAAATATCTATCAGATAAATTTTATCTGTAAATGGAGAATCAGGCCCTTAGAAAGCTATTTTCATCTTAATCATAATTTACCTAATTTCCAATTACACCTTCTCACATCTTTACAAATTAAACCCTCATTATATCTATTCAACTGAAAAGGGTGAGATCGTAATTGTACATACACAAGAGCCAAGATCGAATTCCGGCTTACAACAATTGAACCGATCCATATTCACGTTTTTCGCCGTCACAGGAAGAATATGCGAAATTGCGACATGGTTAGTTTAATTTATAGCCCCGGGGTATCCCGTGAGCGGACCTGGCTGACTATAAATTACCCCGGGGGAAACCTACGTCATACCTCATAGGCACAAAGACCGACCCCAGAGGCTCGCCATTGAAATATGAGAGTACGGGGCTTCGATCAATTTACTTATAGAAGGTATAATATTATGACACAATATTTGTGGGCTCTTCTTACAGATTCGTTTCGTAAACTTTTCAATTGTATGTTTATAATATACTAGCTGTCCCGGCGAACTTTGTCCCGCCTTAGAATGAACTTTATTGTGTAGGAATAAAGTTCAAATTGACTCTACATTTTAGTAAGAAAACATTTGTATGGGAAAAAGAAAAGGTCTATTTTAGGGCTTTCCCGGCAATTATTCGAATTTTTCTCACCGTAAGAACCATCCTTGGACTTCAATAAACATTTTAAAAAAATAATTAGCGAAATCGGTCCAGCCGTTCAGGCGTGATGCCGTGACAACGGAAAACGGATTTCATTTATATATATATAGAATATAGATTAGATAGACTAGATTACTAGAGGCTGCCCGCGACTTTGTACGCATTTATTGGGGATAAATTAAAAAGCCTATGTGTTATTTTGATGTAACTACAACATTGCCAAACATCAAAATCCGTTTAGTAGTTTTTGTGTGAAAGAGTAACAAATATCCATCCATCGGCACAAATATTGACATTTATAATATTAGTAGGATTACCTAGTGTTATCACGTATTATATCGAGCTCTTGCTGGCATGTTAACAAAGTTTATTTTAAATTCAGGACGAGTCTAAAACCTGAAGGAACCTAAAGAATTGATTTCGTGCCTAATTGCGTTAAAAAACCAGTTAGTTCAAGTCTTTAGTAAATTGTCATTTAAAAATATTTGGAACATTTTTATTCAATAACAAATAACAAGACAAAATTTGACATAATTTGAATAAAAAAAAACCTTCAAAAGCCAGCCTTTCAGGTAAAATCATAAATCAACACGTTCCGTGCTAAATCGGTAGAAAACATCATTTTTTTTAAAGATAAAACTGTTAACGATAAATTGCCGTAATCATCTTTATCCGACCGAACGACTCAATTATATCGGAGACAGTTCGATTGTGTTCATGTTGGGAGCTGATTGACAGCGCTGAATATCGGCATGATCCTGTCGCTGCAGAAAAATTGCAACTTAATTTGTATTTGGAAAACATTTTGCATAAGCGAGATAGGTATAGCGACTTCAGAGTATATAAAAGAAACAAGAATGATAGAAAAAAATATGATATTGGTTCTTATTTAAATCACAATTAAATAAAACACATTGATAGTCGCATACAAGAAATGTATGAAACCCACCTTTTTTGCACTGACTTTCTTGCTTGCGCAGCAAACCCCGATGACAAGCCCGTATCAAAATATCAACACCCGCTTGCTTTATAAGACCAGCCTAATGCCGTAATCACAAGCCCCCTCGAGCCGATCACAGCCGAAGTTCCCCGATCGAAGCCGACGCGGATTCTTATTGAAACATAATTAATGATCGTTCGCACAAAGCGACTCTCCACTATGAAAGGTGACTAATTATATTCGACCGTAATGAAAGATTTCAGTTCGCATTGACGTCTAATAGCTTCATGATTGATGCTTGCAAGCTCTTAAGGGGCGATGAGTCATCTCACTAACATTGTGTAAGGAGATTACAACAATTATTATAGGTCTTTGATTTTTAAGTGTTGTGGAATTGAGATAACGAAGTTTATTGAAAACAACTGTCTATAGAAGTTTTGTGGACACTGACTTACTCAAAGAATACATGATACATACATATCCGTCACGCCTCTGTCCGATTGGGATATGCAGAGTCCACTTCCTTCCACTTACTACGATCTAAACATACTTCTTTCGCTTCATCCACATTCATCAATCGCCTCATACATGCTCGTCGGTCATAAAATACAGTAATTTACATTAATTGATATAAATTAAAAACAAAAACTTGTCAACCAAAACAAGAAAGTATTTTTGAAGCAGAAATTGTAACAATTTCAAAAACAGAAAAAAACATTTCAAAAACCAACAAACAAGTTATATTTCAATGAATGATTCTTTACGCGTCCAATTAAATTTCCCCAAAAGTTGGGTCAGCGCGTCTTACGAGGCTAAAGTTTGAGAAACTCGGACCTTTGTAAGTACTTATAAATGTTGGTTACGGAGTTAGAGAGTGGACGAATACTGGGTAGCAATTCCGCTAAATTAAGTTAAGCGACCAAACTATAGCCAACAGATAAACATTCGACAGCAATATGTCACAAATTTGGTATTCTCTTAAGTGCCAAGATTAATAGTCGATTAGTAGTCGATTAGTAGTCGATTAGTAGTCTCTAGAGGGTTTTGTCTACTGTCAAATAGCGAAGAGAATACCGTTTGGAACTGCCACTCATGTGACATTGCGGAGTAGAATACCGATTATAGCGTAAAGTAATAAAATGTACGGCCGATCGTTGTCCACTGTCAACTTATCTGTTAAGAGAATACCAAAATGTGTCAATTCATACAATTCACATTCTAGAGAGACACCATTTTTCATTTGGTAATTAGAAGAATACGGCCCCTGATTTAACTCATCTAATGTACGACGACGTGGCAAACAAGATGCTGTGGGACAACCCAACTCTGTTAGTTTACTATATACTCAGTGGTGGGTCGGCAGAGAGTCAATGTCATTTTTTAACACATTTGGTCGCAATCAGTGTAAACCATGATTAGCAGAATACCAAATATGTCAAAAAATGTCATTGATAATCTGCCTGATATACAACTGAGGCTATTTTAAATAAACAGACTTAGGCCCCTCTTGTTTACAAAATCACAAACAGTTAATGGATTTCTTAAAAGTACTAAAAAATTATTGAAGCCGATATAATTGGCAACGAGTGCTGTTACAAAGATAGAATAAAATACAAAATACATATAAATCCAGAATTTATTTTCAGCATCAAGCAAAAATCAGGTTTCAGGTAACGTTAATGCAAAAAGCCACAATTAATATGTACCGTACATCAAGAAATTCATTTAAAACGTAATATTAATTAACCCCTCCCCTTACCCCACGCCCCCGCCCCCGCCCTGCACTCGCCCGCAGTATTTTAATTTATAATTCGTTGATTTTAAATTCATTATACCGTGCAAGCTCTCATAATGTCCGGATACATATTTAAACGGGTACTCGCTACAATTCTCTAGCGTTAAGATGATTGTTTCTCTTGAAAAACTTTTATGTATTATATTTCGATATTTCTTTTTAATGAAATATGTTTTTTCTTACTAAAGGTAGTTTCCCAGGGCTCTAACAATATGTATAAATAATAAAGCTGCCATAAAAACTGAAAGACGTTACGTAAATACAAATAAACTGGGGCCCAAGTGTGCTAATTTAAAATAGCCTCAGTTCTGTGTCGGCAGAGTGTCAATGGCATTTTTAGATATTGGACATTCTGTTAAACAATGGCTGACACTAATTGCGACCAAATGTGTTAAAAATGCCATTGACACTCTGCCGACACACAACTGACAATATTATAAATTAAAAGACTTGGACCCCTGATTGTTTTAAACGTTCTATTGCTAACTAGTTGCCATAGTTAACATTATTATCTTGAATTATAAATACCATATTTTGACAACAATTTTATTTATATACCTAAATTGAAACAAGAAAGTCCTATTACCTAAGTCAACGTTCTAAAAATAATTATAAATTAACAAACCTTAACAGCAATCTCAAAAGTGAATCAGATAAGTTAGAGCTCCTGACATCTAAGAGTAGCCTAAGGTGGTAATCGAAAAGCGTCGTCTAAACTCGGCTATTGTCGGCTAAAGTCGGGAGGAGTCGTGAGCTCTCTTGACCCGAGGCGTCCAATTACCGCAGCCGACGCGGCTGTCACACTGACATGACACTACTCGTACTTACTTCAAGGTTACGTGCTTCTTAGCCTTCTAGTAAACCTTGGCTTTATTTAAAAGTATAAGGCCCTGTTTCATAACTTTCGGATAAAATTTATCTGTCAGATATTTAATTTTTGTCACTGTCAAAAACGTCATGTTTTATGAAATAGGCATAGATTTATACAGGATGTAACAGAAAGGGGGTATAAAGCCGAAACATAGCGATAGTCCTCATGAAACTGAAGTACTTTCCCCAAGGAACATGGGTCGTAACTCGAAAAAAAAATTTCGTCTCCCCATACAAAATATCCGATCAGCTGATCGAGTAAGTATGGGCGAACCAAAAATTTTTTTCGAGTTACGACTCATGTTCTTTGGGGAAAGTTGTTCAGTTTCGTCGGGACTATCGCTGTGTTTCGGCTTTATACCCCCTTTCTGTTACACCCTGTATAACAGTTTAATTTATCTGTAAGCGGTTAAACAGGCCCGAAATGTAAAGGGATACCTTATAATGTTATTATATTGTTGCCAACTTAATAGCTTTAACTAAAGGCGCACTTTATAAATAACAATATTACAAAATGATGTCAATAATTTTATGAAAATTACAAAATAAATAATTAAACAGCAAAATCCGACAAACAGCAATACCTTTAAATATTACAACAGTGAATACCAAGAAACAATACTCAGCATGGCTTTAACCTTTGGAACGTTCTGCTCATGTTTTATTTATCACCTCAAAGGAACAACAAATGCCGGGCAAAGTATTCGATACGACCTCGCCGTTCGCAACTTAACATTCGAGAACAAATTCGATCAATTCTCGATTCAAAATCCGGCGTTTCATAACAAATTACCCACTTTCCTCGGTTCCCTTCGATGTCACTGAGAAAGAAAATTCTTTAGATAAATAAATCCGTTTATTTCGATCGTCAGTTGTTTATACAAGGCAGGAAGTGAAGCGACGCAGCGGAGGGCTGATTGTTTTAACAGTTGTACACTCTCACTTAATGGTGAATTCCTTTTGTTACCTCCATTCATCTTATGTTAGAGGTTGCATGTTTCAGGGTTATTGTGAGAAGAGCTCACTTATTCAAGACCCAAATGGACACAGTTTTAGTTAATGCTTGCAATGAACACTAATATTTTATCTTGCAAAATTATCATGTAAATTCAGTTAGGTTAATTAATTGGTGCATTAATTAGGTGCTGTAATCATCATCATTTCATTTAAGAGTTAGACTCTTGTCGGTGGAGCATTCGCCATTTAGGCATATCCTCTGCCAGTGCTTTGACTTCTTGATACGACATGACGTTAACTTTCTCGTCGGTACGTCGCGGTCTTCCTCTGCCTTGTGTTTTAATAAGTGCACGAAATTCACGTATAAGAAAAATTACACAGGTATATGTTTTTTAAAATATAATATACATTTTTAATTTAACTGAACTTTGATTATATAGGCTACGTTGGCAACTTCAGGTAAACCATGCCTCGATATGCTCCACGTAGAGTGTACAAGTATCTTTACAAATGAATAGAGTCGAGGCAGCCGCGACGGTCGCTCCAGCAATTATTATTTTTCCTCCGGATACAAACGGGGGTTATAAAACCAACGACGACGTTCAAATTAAGTACGGTACTATCGTAGTTGTTATAGTTATATTATAGTTGTTGTTGTGATACAGAATCGGGGCAAGATTATTGATATTATTATGACTATTTTAACCCCAGATAGTAAAAAACCGGCCAAGTGCGAGTCGGACTCGCCCAGGAAGGGTTCTATACTATTCATTATTGATATCGAGCAAGAAAAGCAAAAATATCACGTTTATTGTATGGGAGGTTGTTATTCTATTTTTAGTATTTGTTGTTATAGCGGCAACGCTCTAGCCATAACGGTTTATGAGATACAGCCGGGTGACAGACGGACAGATAGTCAAGTCTCACTAGTAGGGTCCTGTTTTCATCCTTTCTGTACGGAACCCTAAAAAGGATACCTATCATGATATTGTTTTAGTATCTGTCTGTAGTATCTTAACTGAATGTTGTTGAAAGTGCAGTGTGATTATTTAACTAAATTCAGTTCATATAAGCAATGATTTCCAATATATTAAAGCTCTTACTACTAAACCAACAGAAACTTTGGCATAAACAAATTAAATACATTTTATCATTACCGATATTAAAAGCACCAATACTAATATTAAAATGTCAATCATAATTTCACAAAATTACATTTTCCTCATCATAAAATTTAACACTCAATGGCGATCAATTATTAAATTACGGTCGCTGGGAGCGTGAAATAATAATATTATAATAATAATTAATCTGAGTGTCGCCCGCGGTGCAGACTGCAGTTTGTGCATCACTGCAACTGCACCAGTACGGTCTCAAAGAAAAATATTTAAAAGCAAGCGCTCGTACTTGACAATACGAACAAGAAGAGAAAAAATATTAAAATGTTTCTTTTAACAAAAGGTTTAGAATATCGCAATTTGTGTTGTGTTTATTTTGAAATAAATGTTTCTGTTATGTTAATTAGAGGTTTTTTAAAATCAAATTTAATAATACTTGTATTCTTATGGTATCTACACACCAAAGCCGCCGGCTTTTTTGACAGCTGCCGTTCGTATGACGTAAAGCCGCCGGCCAAAGGCCCGGCGGCATGCCGGCGGCTTGGGTGTGTAGATAGCATTAGGTAACTCAAAAAATATAAATGAATTCGTCAAAATATAAATTTAAAAGATAAGATAAAAAAACACAGTTTTGATAGCAACAGTTTGGAACAAACAATATAATAGATGGTGAATTCTATAGCAGCTTAATTGTATAACTTTAGTACATAATTTTACCCGACTGTTCCAGAAGGAGGGTTATGTTTTTTGAGAGAATATATGTATAATTATTTGGCACGCTCTATGGATTTTAGCTTGAGAGGTGTCGTTAGATTCGTATTTACTATGAGAGTGACACTGGGTACTTAAAAAAGAATATTTAAACTTTGTCGGATTTTTTTAAGTAAAATATTTAGGTTATTTGATAACTCTAAATAAGGCCATAGAAACTAGTGCAGAGTTCCACAATGTAGCACTTTAATTAACCTCAGGCGATATAACAGTGCTTGAACTGAAGTACTCTAAACTACAAAACTGAGTTTATTATTTTATTACAGTTGAATAAATCTAGATTTTAGGTTTAATAACAACTTCTCTTCGCCGAATATTCGTTTGGTATTCGGTATTCGGCATATTCGGCACCTAAACCGAATATTCGTATTCGGCCGAATATTCGGTAAAAATGACCATTTATTCGGTTATTTTGTTTAGTAATAATTTGCTTGATAAAACACGATATTAACCTCAAATTAAATTATTTTAAACCAAAGATGCAGCCAATTGTATATTTTCATGTCACTTCTAAGTATTACAAGAGTTATTAGAACATGATAAAATAAAGATAAGCTATAATGTGACACTAAACGATTTAATTTAAGAAACCTAGACCACCCTAGACATTCCGCTCCATCTAGTGACAGTCGATGGCGCTCTTCTTCATAAACATTACCTATTTGTTGAATCAAAAATAATCAAAATTGCTGTGACATAAAAACCGAATAGTTCGGCCGAACTATTCGGTTCGATTGAGTTTCAAACTGAATAGTATTCGGTATTCGTTATTCGGCAAAACCCATATTCGGCGCATCACTAATTATTATTTATTTAGGTACTATATATTTTTGAGAATATTTTTATTTAGATAGTCCGAGGATCTAATGAAAACCGCAGCGTCTCGTTGGATGCAGGTGGCAATGAACCGGTCGCGTAGGAGAGGCCTATACTCAGCAGTGGGCTATAGACTATAGACTGTAGGCTATAGGCTGCTATAGCTATAGGCAGAAATAATGATGATGATTAGGGTCTTTTTTTTTTAATAAAAGACGATAAGAATGTAGATAGTATAACTTTTCATTCACTTAATAAATTCAAATTGAAAAAGAAGACCGTGAGGTAACATAACTTCTGATTTATTTATTTATTGGTTCACCAACAGATTTACAATTAACAATTATTATCGTACAATAGGGATGATGACTAGATTTAAAAATTAAAAAAATAATTAGTCCGTCTTTTAGGCTATTAAAAAATATTTGAAACACATTTTTTACCTGATCAAATACATAAATAAATACAAAGATACAGAGCATCAAAGTTACGGAGTTTGGGGTATTGACGTCATTTCTAGGTAAAATCATACTTAAGTGTGATGTCACGAGTAACTTTAACGCAGTATATCTGTGTCATTTTTAGTTTAAGAGAAAACAGAAAAAATACGTGTCGAATATTTTAAAATAATCTATGTGATGGACTAATTTTTTTTTTGTCATCATGCCTATTGTGGTACAGCAGAGATGTAGAGCAATCGTTAAACGTTGGTCTACATCTCTGCTCTAAAATCGATTAATCGCATTGACGAAGAACGCTTTTGTAGCTGTACCTCCTCATCCGTGTGTATTTACTGTGTACCTCTCTAATGTAAGCATACATCCAAATGTGAATTCGGTTCAATGTTGCCGGAGTCCACGGTGACAATGACGTATGAATTGAAAGTGCCTGCACTGTACGAGACTGTAATCTAGTCGACGCTAACTGTACTTTGGTCGCTCTAGGGTGCTTACATGGCAGATAATACATTTTTTGTTATCTTACATACCTAGGTACGTAATTATTAATAATTATATTTTAATAAATTAAATAAATATTTTCATTTGTAATCGTTGTTGATATTCTCAACGTGCTGTAAATATTTTTACAATTTGATGAATAATTAATTACTGACTTTAGTTACTCGTAAAATGAATTCATTTCAGTCGAGTTCACTCTCAATAATCTATCATAAGGAGGTACCTCTGTTATTACGTTTTAGGCAAAAGGAAACAAAAATATCATATATGTTATCAGAATCTTTCTAATCTTTCGCTTCAAATATCTATGATTTCCGATATAAATTATAGTAACTGTCATACAGTATAGTCTGGATGTTTTAACAAACCCCGTGAACCGGTTATATCCGGTTTCATCCGGTTTGTCTATTCAATATCGTCTCTATTCCAATTATATCGGTACGTACAATCACAAACGAACATATTTCATTTAACTGCGAACCATATTGTTTACAGTTTTTGTGAATATTTGCTTTGATGTGATCGCATGACTTTTTTATTTTATAGCTTTGATGTCCGTATTTTGTAGGCTTCATAGAAATTACCTTCACCGCGAGGAAACCTACATACACCAGAGAAGAAATTCGAAGGTGTATGTGAAATCCACCAACCCGCACTTAGCCAACGTGGTGGATTACGACCTAATCACTCTCTGCATGAGAGTAGCCTAACATAGAAATTTACTGTAGGAAATTTAATTGGCAAAATAATTCCGCAAATTTCTACACAGATTAACGCATTAGTGCGTTATTTTGTACAAATAAATGTATTTGGTATTACTGATTTCAAAATGAAATTAATTCCAATTAGGTCTAAATTGATTACTATCAGAATGTGTTGTAAGGGCGATGTCAGACATAGCGTTTCATACGCGCGTATACGGTCGTTTTCAACATACAACCCGTCGGAAATATCTGCGGACTTGGTTTGATGACATCATGCAACTCGTACGTACTCGTCACGGTACTGGATAGGCGAAAACGGGGGAAGCGCGTGGGAAAGCGCATTCCAGCGAGGTCCGCAGATATTTCCGACGGGTTGTACGTGCTTACACGCGCTACAAACGCGGCGCGCTTTAAAAAAACCAGACACGCGTACGGGCGTATACGCTCAAACAATTAACATGGACTATACGAGCTTAGAAGCGCGTCAACGCTCGTACGACTAACGCGCGTTCTCTATATTCTATCTATCTCTAGTTTTGCCCTACTGGAGACAGAAATAGTTATCTGTCTTAGAATTTTTCGTCCTTGTAAACCTACCGCTGTCAAAAAAATTATAGGATTCTTCTGGAGGATAAATCGAAAGTGACAGCTACGTGACAGTTAAAAACTGCCGGTCTCGGATAGCTATCTATCTTTGATTATAGGGAACGGCTGTAAAAGACGCTCGTACATCCGTTTCAGTAAACGAGCGTACACGCGCGTATGAGACGCTAATCTGAAAACGACCTAAATCAATGTTAGGTCATAACTGAGTAAGGAACAAAGCGTTTCAGTGAACTGGATTTAGTGATCGCGCTGTGAATGCATATTACCACGAACTAGAGGCAGCTATTACCGCGGGAGATATTACTCAGTAAATCACTAACACTGCACTATGGGATAGAGCTTGCTGTTTGATAGACTATCGATAGATGGACAAATGCTATAGTATCGATAAAGACTATAGTTGTTATCAGCCCATATATGTCCCCACCGAGGGGCACGAGCCTACTCCCATACAGAGAGTGATTAGGCCGTAATCCACCACGCTGGCCAAGTGCGGGCTGGCGGATTTCACATACACTTTCGAATTTCTTCTCTGGTGTATGCAGGTTTCCTCACGATGTTTTCCTTCACCGTTAGCAAGTGGTAATCGAATAAATTGATCCGTACATGAGAAATAAACTCAGAGGTACGTGCCCGCACCAGGATTCGAACCCGCGCCCTCGGAGTTCGAGGCAAGCGTTCTACCAACTGGGTTATAGTATAGAGTATAGTATAGAATAAGAATTACATACTAGAGACGGCTTTAATACCTCCTACAATATTAAAAATGTCAATGTGTGTGCCGATGTATGTATGGTTGTGAGGATGTTTGTAACTCTTTCACGCAAAAACTACTGAACTGATTTTAATGTAATTTAAATAGTGGACGTACTTGTTTCATGACAATTTTATCGGCGGACAATAGAATTATGAATTCTTTATTTAAATGATTTTATTCTATTGATTAAGTTGTGCCGAAGTCGGTAGGTATATATTTCATAGCAATTATCAAAATGAAAATCAACAAAAGAATATCTATCTTTCAGAATACTAACAATGCAATGTTACATGATTGAACAGAGTTTATTTATTTATTTATTTATTGGTTCACCAACAGATTTACATCTTAGATTATAGATATTATCGTACAATTATGGTAAAGCAGAGATGTAGATCCAATTATAGGTGAACACAGTTTGATTATAAACTTTGTAACCCAGGAACTTCCTACTAGTTAACATAAAACCTATACCGTAGATAAATCACATTTGATTAACCCTTGCTTCACTAGAAGGGTTAATAAGCCACCGATGATCTTGTATACGTACTAACCCACAGCTATAATTTAGACTCTATTCCCTTCTAACATGGCTGTAACACGAATGGAAGTACTTACAAAGTTTGATTAACTCGAATCAAAGGTGTGAGAGATAAGATCAAAGAGCCGCCGCCCCCGCCCCCGCCCTCCCCGCCCTTCACACCCCTCTCTTCTCCCTGAACCGGTAATAACCGGAAAATACTTGATTATAATAAAATAATATTGATTAATAAATGTACGTATTTATTGAAGCAAAAGGAAAATAATGTTTCAATAGATATAATGTTTAATTCAGCTTTTGCTTGCTTCGACCAAATAATACAGTGTGAAAGTTAGTATGTTCTAGACTGTGGGTGAAGTAAGCAGCTTTAGAGGCCTAATGGCTTTTATTTATTTATTTATTATTTATTTAACAGTTTATTGTAAGATGAGAGTACATAGAGACAGGAAAAACAGAGAAGTTATACAAAAGGTACCTACAGCATATTTCTAAAAGAAATTTCTTCCTGCAGACCCCACAAAGAGAGAAGTGATAGCATGAAGGCAGGATAGTCACTACAATAAACAATAAATATAGAAGTATAAACCTACACATATATATTCGATAAATACACATATATAAATATTATAATTTATATATAAATATATATTATTCTTATATTTTGGCTTTTATTGAGATTTGTAAGATTTTTCAGGTTTAGTGAGCGTTTCCCCACCTACAGATAAAAACTCATACGTCCAATTCATAAAACATGACGTTTAAGACACACAGGTATAAAATATCTGTTAGATTTTTATCTGTTGATCGTTAAACAGGTCCTTAGTCTTGTGAATGTGAACTTTAAGTAAAAGTTACTGAACTAAAGTTATGATTACAATGATACTAGACGCGGATCGCAACTTCGTGCGCATTTATCGTGATATCTTAGAAAACGTACACAATAGCTTTGATTTCATCTTTGATGTGTAAGCTTTAAAGTTTCATTAAAATCTGTTCAGTGGTTTTTGCGTGAAAGATTAATAAACATCTTCACATCCATCGGCACAAACATTGACATTTATAATATTAGTAGGATAGGATTGAATATGTTTGTCAATACGTCATCATTATAATGTCGGTGACGTGTTGACGCGGGTCCGACGCGGGGAATCCCCTATCAAACCACGTGACGTCATCAATGTCATCATACAGGGTGTTGCTAAAAGTTGGAATATACCGATACGTATTGTTCTTTTATTTACAAAAATAAATATTTATTTTGAAAATGTCACGAAAAACTCGGAGGTACATTAAAAACAGCTACCTACCTAATATACCTAATAACTTTTTTTTTATTATTATTTATTATTGGAATATATTTTTGCCAGCAAACTTTTCAAATATTTTAACTGTTGTTACAACAGAAATTCAGAAACCATAGTAACATCCACACTGTATTAAACAATACGTGACTTTACCACTCCTGTCGTCGAGCAAAGGGTTCGATTCCCCAAAATATGTTTACAAAGGTCACACGTTTGTAACATATTGGCTTGTATTATACACCGTGTATTGTTTCCTTACAAATTGCCACCGGAATGAGGGTAGTTGGAGATAACGCTGGTTTCTTGTGTTCACACTGGCTCTGGTTTTGTATTTGAGTTATTTCTGACGATGGATTCTAATTTATTTTGTTACAATTTTATTTAATAAATAAAAGACAAAATAATTAGAAAGAATAGAATCAAGTATGTATTTTGTTTTGTTGTTGTTTGTTTTTTTTACTTTCAATTAAAAAAAAAATTCTATCTAAAACTACGTCAAAAGCCCTAACGTTACTAAATGAAAACAAAATAAACCTAGATTATAGCTTCTAAGTCCGAATATAAGGAAAGAAACTCTCCCCTTAAATATTTTAAACCTCACAAAAACAAAGGTAACTTCTTCCAAGTTAATGGCGAGCATTTCTTATTGATGGCGGCAAAGCCTCGCTGCGGTCGGACTAACGGAGGGAGAGGCCGGAGGGAAGCCTCCAGCGGTCACTTGCCCTCTCTGATTCAATTACTACACTACAAAGTGGAATTACCCGAAAATGTTTATTTAACGGAAGGCCCTACAGAACAGACAGATATTCATTACACATTTGAAATAAGAACAAAATTTAGTACAAACAAAACAAAATGTTTCAGAAAAGTTGTAATTGAAAGTTCAAAATTCCGAACATAGTATATCTACTATGCGGGGATTATTGTAGCTTTGTGCTACGAGCTAACGTAGCAATTTGCTACGGCGTAGCGTTTCACTACGACGGCGGCGGTGCAATTTGTTAACATAAAAGTTTGTCGTGAAAGAATTTCAATAGGCACCCACTTTGTACATGTGCATGTTAATTGAATTATTTACTTTGTTAAATACTAACTGTAACTGAATTAATGCTACTTTTGCTTTTAAAAACTTAAGTACTTATACCTACATCTTTACACGTACTTATAAATAAAAACATTGATTTAATTATAAAGAATAATAAATAGTATATTGCGTTTTATTCTATGATAATAATTAAAAGTAATAGGTATATCACCTTACTTATGTAAAATTCCACAAGAAGCTGCACTATGAATGCACTGTATCTTTATAGTACCAAAGCCGAATTAATCTCGGTTTCATTACGTGGAAATCTGAGTCGGTATTTAGTTCGTAAGGTAGAGCTGCAGTGTTGATTAGCTACGTGTAAAGGGAAAGAGGGGAGGTCAGCGGGAGGGATGATTACCTCTCAGTGGAGGGGTGTTCGTTTAAGAAATATTTAAAAAATATTAGGTTTCGTACCCGTTTCTCCACCTACAGATAAAATATATCTGACAGTATTGTATACTTACCTGTCACTATCTAATGCTATCTACACACCAAAGCCGCCGGTATGTCGCCGGGCTAGGCCGGCGGCTTTACGTCATACAAATGGCAGCTGTCAAAAAAGCCGGCGGCTTCGGTGTGTAAATACCATAAAACATCATTTATGAGGTAGACATAGGTTTATCTGTCAGTTTTTTATCCTTAGTGGTGAAACTGGCAATTATAATTGTAATTTTAAGAACATCTCTTGCTAGTAATTAATTGATATTTTATTATGAACAACATTTTATCTCTTTTTCCCTTAATAAACTTTATAGAAACTTCTCCTAATATAGAGTACAAACGACAGACTCAATTTATCTATCACTAACCAACAAATATTACTTTATTGTTATATTATTACATCTTAACTTACTTACCGCCCTCTAAATCACCCTTCATAAGCAATAAACAATGTGAGCTGTTACGCACGAGCGGTCGAACCGCCTCCGCGGTTTTACAATTGATATGGAACCCGCCAGTTGCACAACGGGCCGTTTTATTCAATCACCTTTTAAGTTAAGTAGATATGAAGGAATCAGTAAAAGGTTTAATCGCATTATTATTATGGTTTATGTATGGCATTATAATTAGTCCGACTTTTAGCAAAATATTTTAAACACATTTTTCACATGATCAAATACATAAATAAGTACAAAGATACAGAGCATCAAAGTTACGGAGTGGCGGTTTTTATGACGTCACTTCTAAATAAAAATTGTACTTAGGCGTGACGTTACGAGAAACTTCTACCCAGTGTATTGTTGTCATTTTTAGTTCAAGAGAAAAAAGAAGTATGTGTCCAATGTTTTAAAATATGGACTAAAATTGTTTTTTGTCATTTCTCCTATTATAATGATTTTCTTTGCAAACGGGTTTATATTCCCAACCGCTAGTGTATTAATACAACATTGTATCGACCCATCTAAAGGGCACTAGGTGACTAGGTGACTAGGTCATCTAGATTCGGTTACTATTATATCGAATGACTGTTTATTTGTTGATGTCTGGATTTATTAGCTCAACTTGTTTGGAAACATGTTGTTTACTTGGTTAGGAATGTCTTTTCAAATTAGGAACGAATGAGACGATATTAATTTAATATTTATAGATAATACGATCAGCTGTAATATTTCGCCTAATGGAGACTCAAGAGTTCTATACAACATTCGTAGTTTGTGTGTGTCATTATAATCATGCATGGGTTCAGTTTGATACAAGTAAGAATATAAGATTTGTAAGCTTTATAACAGACGTATTGATGTACCTATGTACAAATATACGAGTATGTATAGTTATTGTAAATCTAAAAAATGTTCTAAAGAAAACAAAGCTAAAGATCTTACATTCTGTTATATCAGATTCCAAACCACAATGGGGATGATGACTACATTCAAAAATTCAAAAAATAGTCCGTCTTTTAGGCTATTCAAAAATATTAGAAACACATTTTAAGCTGATCAAATACATAAATAAATACAAATATACAGAGCATCATTGACGTCACTCATCGGTTAAAATCGTACTGAGGCGTGACGTCACGAGCAACCTTAGCCCAATGTATCTTTGTCATTTTTAGTTTAAGAGAAAAAAGAAAAAATACGTGTCGAATATTTTAAAATAATCTATGTGATGGACTAAAAAAATTTTTTAGTCATCATGCCTATTGATAATAAGATTTATAATATGATGTTATTCAAACATAATAATATACCAATTGCTTATGAAACATATAGGTACATGATTTTCTAATAAAACCTTTTCCTTTATTATATTTTCTGTACAAAGTAAACACGTCAATACTTTCGTATAACTTGTATAAACCATTATCTAATCTGGTTGGAATATGTTTTGTTTTGTTTATAAGTTACCGATTGTAGTGTATCGAACAGAGAGCGCGAAACTTTTCCAATCCTCTTACTCGCGCGGGATTTGCTCTCTTCATTTTGGGGCTCCAACAGTCAGATTATTTCCAACGTTCTTTCAAAGAATCAGCTTTTAAAAACGGATTTTTTGTGTCTATTTTAGGATGTTATGCTCAACTTATTATAATATTGATAATGAAACTAACTTTGTAATATTATGAGGAGACTAAAATATTGCAAGAGTCACTTTTAAATTAGTAGAACAACAAACACAAAGTGAACCCAAATTGATAATTTACGTGACGTTGGGGGAAACGATAAAACAAGCTGCATTGTCTCATATTATGCAATACCTACTTCATTTAAATTAATAATCATCCAATTTACCAAGAGAGGCAGTATCAGCTGCTTTTAGGTTTTAAATAGATAGGTACTATTTATTCTTAAAAACCTTTTTCATCAGGATATTCGACACTTTAACGGTAAAAATTTGATTCAAAAATAAGTCCAATATTAATATATCTACACAGCTTCAGTTCGAGTTAAAATGCAAACTTCACAGTGTGTTACCTACTTGCCTGTGAAATGTGCTCACTTGACAGCGAATCCCGTCTTAGATCCTCTCCACACTGTGTCACTGCCTCGCGCCTCGCACCTCGCGCCTCGCCTCGCGTCTTATCACACAATTGTAAACGGCCCGTTCCCCGTATAACACTTTCAAACTCGTATCAAATATGTCCTTCCCTCTGTTTCGTACAAATAAACCGACTTATTTATGTTTACGTCGTTTGAATTCATTTTCTGTTGAGTTTGATGTCGTTTCATATATTTAGTGTATTCCAGAGCGAGCTAAAGGCGGTTTTCTTTAAAGTAAATAACGTTAAGCGACTCGGTTTTTGGTTGCGTTCCTCATTGTTTGAATTACGTCAGCGCTGTACAGAGTTAGCGAGGTAATGCGATTGCTTTTATGTTATTTAAGCTGGTTTACTCTTTAGGGATTCATTCTAATTTTAAAGGCTTTTGTTTGCTACAGCACATTGTAGAAAATTTACACAATATAGACACTGTAGCATTTTTTCAATATAATTAGAAGATTTTGAATAACGTATTTACACTATTACTGAGAACTTTGTAGAAAAAATCATAAAAACTTAAATCAAATGACAAATGAAGGTACCGAAAAACAAAACACGACCCGAATACAGCTCTTGACAAAAAACTAACACAAAAAATCCAGTCGTACATAATTCTAAGACAAAAGACAAGCGCTGGCCGAGAGTGATGATAAAGAGGTTGTCATAACTCCCGCGGGGTGAGGGGGGGAGGTGGACGTGACCTCTAGAGTTTGCAGACATGACGTCATCAAACACTGACCAGTTACAGGATTGGATAATCCGGATTTATCCAGATGTAAATGATAACATCTCGAATGAATTAGTGGTTGCAGACAATGAAATAAATGACAGACTGGCAAACTATGTATTATAGAGATAAGATTTGAATAGATTCGAGCTAAGTATAATCTATCTAGTACCTACATTGTATGTTCTTACTTAGATATTATCATGGCCGACGTAAATCGCGGAGCAATCACTCACAGATGTATAAATGGACTAGACGCTGCCCGCGAATTCATACGAATTTATCTTCATATCTAGGGAAAAAATCACGATATCTCAAAATAGTATACCTTATCTGTTATTCTGCTGTGCAAGCTACAGTATTGCCAAATTTCATCAAAATCTATACAGTAGTTTTTGCGTAAACGAGTAACAAACATCCATCCATCCATCGGCACGAACATTGTCATTAATAATATTAGTAGGATTTAATAAAATCTTTTCACATCTTTTGTAGGAATCAAAGAGCCTCGAGGCATTTAACAGATCACTTAAAACATTTATTAAAAAGTAAGAAGTCCCCATTACAGCGGCCATGTTGACCACTTTTCGGTCAAAAAGTAACTTTTGTTTTAGAAAGCAAAGTTTCTCTCCCGATACTCACACCGATATATTTATAGTCGTCGAGGAATCTCCCAGATCTAGTTTATATTGATTTACTTCGTTTAGGAGACGAAATGTGTACACAAAGGGGACGTTGCGTTTTATTTTATGGTTCAACCGTACTGATACATTTTATTTGCAAACATGTTCACTCGGCGTTTCTTGGAACTGCTCGTAATGTATCGTACGGCTCTCTTACGTTTTTCAAGGAAATGCCTCTTTGTAACTTACCTAATATCTGGGTTTTCCTGTTATGTTAAATTACGTTTTATTTGTTTCATAATAACTTTTATTTCTGCGAAATCATTATGAAAGCAATAGAGTCGTTTTTCCAATCCGTAATTGTTCAATATGTTGAACTTTATTTTTTGATACACTTTCATCGATTTAATAAATTGATGGATTTAGAGTGTAGTTGTACAAAATGTCTACTCTAACATTAGTCAAACACTAAAGGAGAACAACAAACTTTAAACAAACAGCAAATTGGACGATTTGTTAGCAACAGTCGCCAGTCCACAGTTAAAGTCACCAACGTATTAGAGTTTCCTCATTCCCTACAAGTACTCATCAAAGTTTATTTGTTAAAGTCATTTATTACGTTTGCTTTGAAACTTTAGCAATATCATAGAACTATGCGGACTGCAAGCATACGGTAAGATGTTATAGAGGTTCTTTATTGAATTGAACTCGTATTTATTGATATACAAGTAAGCGTATTCTTCGAAGAGGGAATACTAATAAAAACAAGACTAAATCTTATTATTGATAACACTTAAAAGTATCAAATTAAACTGGTCTTGTTTATATTGTAGATACATACATATCCGTAACGCCTCTTTCTCCCATATTGTAGTTTTCGTAAATATTTTATCATCACTTACCTAAGCTCTAATTCTCTTGTAACCAAAATCTTGACGTACCTATGTATCCAAAACAGCATCAAACGATAACTTGTTAATGTCAACTCTCGTCATAATGAGTTGATGAAACACGCTCGTATCGGCCGGAGGGCGGAGGACTGGGAGGACGCCGGAGGGCAACCTCAAACTTGCTGAATACTTGAACACCTGCATTGTTCCCCCGGTAAACAATACACTACATTCCTCCCTCCCGCACACAAACAAACAAACTTTAAACCTCCGCAATTTTTATTTCCGTGGCTCGAACGACCGCGGAATTGCATTTACGAGGTATTTTCCGGGATTTACTCAAAAATTGCGATTCTCCGCTGAAACGGGTTTGAAAATTAAATTTGCTCGCGTCCGACAATATTAGAGGGACTTTGCAAAGGAAAACGTACCGAACTAGTGACAAATATTAATGATATTTCAAATCTGAATCTTAGTTTATTGTGCTACAGTGCTATTATCTTTTTAAATCTAAATTTTCTCCTTCATTAAAAAAGATTTTATCAAGTAGCACAGCTAGCATGGGTTATGCCAGAATGTAACCACAACCCGGTAAAAGAAATTCAGTACAACATTTCCTCTTTCTACAATATGCATAGTACTCTATGCAGATTTAAGTCAGCGCTAAAATACTCTAACCCTAGGTCAAAACTTCAGAAGCTTCTCTTATTTTTGAATCCATGAACAGCATATCATCTTACCCGTCGCCTACACAAAATGCTTAAGGAAAACTTATTTGGGTCCGGACGTCTTATTGTCCACGTTCAAACCAGTTTAGAATACAACCATGATAAGACGAAGAAAACATTCGCGAGTTAGTAAATCTGTGTCCCGTGGTTCATTTAAGGCCCCTCTTTTCTGTTGAATAGCGAACACGCGTCGTATTCTTATCACATTTCCGCTGTATTGTATTCAATTCGTCGTGACTCGCTTTACATACGGACCATTATAGCATTACCACTCTATAATGACGGTTTTATGTCGCGAGCTGGTTGCCGGCGCTGAATGTAACGTGTTGAATATTTTTATTGTGGTTTTAGTTTCCTGAAGATGCGAGTTGGCACTTACATCTAAAAAAGAGATACCTAAATACTTTTGTGTTAACACAAGCAGTGTAATTAGTAATTCCTCTGGGACATTTAATTTGGTAAATATTAAAAATGTTTTTCCAGCTTCTACTCTCGACAGACATTTAGCGTTACGCCAATAAACGCTTTATAAAATATGAACCCGTAGAGGCTGCCCGCGATTTCAGAAGCATTTCACGTGATATCTTGGAAAAAAAAACATAATATCTCAAAATATTATAGCCTATGTGTTATTCCGATATTTAAGCTAGCGTAATGCCAAATTTCATAAAATTCTATTCAGTAGTTTTTGCGTGAAAGAGTAACAAACATCCATCCATCCATTCATCGGCACAAACATTGACATTTATAATATTAGTAGGATTCAAAGATATATCAACATAGTGGCATTGTAAAAGCGCCGCTACCCATCGTGTTACTAAACCCCGACGTAATGTAGCAGTTTATTCAAGTTATTCGTTCCACGGTCCGCCGCCATTGCTCGTAATTGGCCCTTACTTCGCGCACCTTTTACCTCTTTAAATACGCTTTAATAACGACACTGTTCATTCAGACGAGAGTCTCTCTTCAAAACTGTTCATTTTTTAATTCTGTAATTTTTGTAAAGTGTTGGAATTTTCCGCGTTCCTCACATTCATTGCCGTTATTACAATTTCGTTTCATTTAATTAAATGGATAGCAGATTTTTCTTCCATACTTCTACTTATTATAAATGTCAATGTTTGTGCCGATGGATGGATGTTTGTAACTCTTTAACGCAAAAACTACTCAACAGATTTTGAAGAAACTTGGCAATATTGTAGCTTAGACATCAGAATAACACTTTGTTTAAATTATTTTAGGATATCATAATTATTTTCCAAGATATGACGATAAATGCGTACGAAGTCGCGGGCGGCCTCTAGTATGTATATAAATAACGGTGGTCTTCATTCCAAAAAGTTATAATCCTCTCAACGTCTAAAAAGTTTCCAATTTCCAAATGTACGGGATCCCAAAAGGCCCGGATTCGCGGCATACGTTTCAACCCCGACCGTGTTAATTCGCGAGGCTGTCCATCATACCCCCCTCCCTCCACACCCCCTGGAAGCCATAAAATCGCCATTAACCTCCCCGTGGCCGCGGTGTATTAGCTCACGACCCGAGCCCAAATCTTCAATGATTCCTTTACGCATTCAAATCTTCCTTCGATTTCCATACGACCATATAGGTAGGTATAAGTATGTATCGTTGAATGCCGGAATTTTTCAATGTTTCCTTTGTGCGTAGAGCTCGATTTTTGTACAGAATAATTTTTAAATGGATTCGTTTCTTTGCATCGTATTTCATATAATCTATTTAATTTATTTTAATATTATATAAGTCTATTTCTTTGCTTAAAAAAATGAACCTGTGTCAACGTTTTCAAGCGCATGTAACTGCCTTTGAAATAAAACTATTTGCTCAAACTCTTCAAAAAAGATTTGTTATACATATTTCGAATTGGGACCGTTTTTCTCGGAACTTTCTAAACGTGATTCAAATAAGTAAATAAATATACTAAAATCACTCAATAAGTATATAATAATATTTGTTTCGGAAAATCCGAGTTGTGTGTACACAACCACGTTATTTAAATATTGAGTTTTACAGAACAAATCAACTGAAATTGCTTTTAAATAACAGAAAGGGAAGAATTAACAGTATTTAGGATTCATTCAACATGAGACCACATTGTAGGCCCCCGTCGACATAGCGTTAATCATTCACACGGCGGCGGCGTGGCCCCGCGACACCGCGGCTCGTGGCCCGTGACGACATCAAATATTAACAAACTCTACTGACACAATACACATTCGCAAACAGTAATTACTTTTAAAGTTAGGGATATGGGATAGACTTTAGCGTGTTTTAGACAGCCTTTCAGTAGTTGACAGCAATCAGAACCAAATTTTTTTTTAATGGTGCTCTCACATTGCATGTTTAGTAACATTAGTAAACATTTTATAATAAACATTTAGTTATACTAACTTTTTGTTATAAAATGTTACTTATCGTCACTAAACATGCATGAAACATGTATGAGAGCACCATAAGCGCTGCTTGTTTTTGATTTCTACTTATTGGCATTACTTCGATTAGGCCATGGAATAGTTCACGATAGAAAGACTGTTGCTCAGCAATGAAATTTAATAATCAACCTAATTGTTTAAAAAAAATACCCTTTTTGTACGTAATACAAGATAATATCCTAACAACTGCTTTGAAGAGCAAAAGTTAAAATGTAAAACGATTAAAGCATATTTTTTTGTTTAACGAGAGACAGTTCTGAGTGAAGCCGAAACCGTCTTTGAAGTGCAAATGTTCGTAATAATAGCGAAACTTGGAGGAAATGTTACAAGTTGGGAGGCGCCGGGATTTACTTCACCCAACTAATTCTCTTCTTTAACAAACATCAGATTCACTTTTAATCAGGCTGTTTAGCTCTACGGTAATGGGAAAAACAATCTAGTTATTCAAATTCAATTAAATATTTTAATTTTAATGAAAAGAGACGATTTTGCATTTTTTATAAACATATTCGACTTTTACGAAGTCGATATAATGTAACTACTAAAATTACGTATAACATTGAAAAATATCAATATTAATAGGACATTTGTATAACTTGACTTACCTTCTTTTCCATCGACAGTAACATAAAGCTACATTTTCATACATATGAAAACATTATACACTTTTCAAAATCCCAGTTGAAACTAAGTTTAATCGAATTCAGAACTGAAATTATTTCGCTAGCTTTGCCTCATGCGGCGTGCAACGTGCGAGTATGGACGACAAAAACTTCCCAAATATGAATTTACCTTTAGTTCCACTTTGAGTTTACTAACTAGCCACATGGTTCTAAAGCGCACATCGTCGGAGAGAGCAAATGGCCCCTTTTTGCAATTCTACGAGCACATTACAGTCGGATGCAAAGCGATATTCCAACCGCCAACTTCTCGAATGTTGCCGAAGTTTGCCGAATCGCTCCGAAAGATGCTGAAGCGATAAGTGGTAAAAAACGATGACATGGCTTGATACATGGATAAAGGTTTATTTTGTATAGGATTTTTTTACCCGACTGCGCCAGATTTTAGGGTTATGTTTTTCGAGAGTGTCTATGTTATGTTCGTATGTATGTACGTATAGATATAATTCTAGCGTGCTCTACAGCCTGAACGGCTTGATGGATTTTTGCTTGAGAGATGTCTTTAGATTCGTGTTTGTGAGAGTGACACTGAAACTGGGTACATCAAAATAAAATTAATACTTACGTTGTTTAAACGCAGTCGGGTTTTTTTTTATAAAAAGTTTAGGTTATTACCCATTTATAGATAAAGAGCTCGTTTTTTTATGTATCGTGTATCTACATGCCATGTTGTCATAAACTATAAATATAAAGAAAGACTCGCTAGGCCGCTAGTCCTTCCGTTTTATGGATGTGACTCCGCGCGCGTTTCCAATCACTTAATTAAAGTGCTGAGTGAGGGACTGCGAGTTACGAGCCGCACTTTATTCACAGATGGCTATTGAAGCACGCGGTTTATGATTTGTGTATCGTATCTATTATAATAGACTATGAAAAACGACGGTTGAGTGTGGATGAAGCGAAAGAGGTGTGTTTGGATCGTAGCAAGTGGAAGGAAGTGGTCTCTGCCTACCCCAATGGGAGAGAGGTGTGACGGATATGTATGTACCTATGTATATATGAAAAACGAATACCTATACGTTAGTATAATGCTTACCGATTATAGTGTGGTTGAATGTTTTTTTGATGTAAAAAAAAACATTTTCTGTTAAAACTGGTCATGCTTCTCTCCTTAGCCTGCATAAAGTTAAATCTTCAAAATTTACATAAAACTAGTTCGAATAGAACCCAAAATGCAAAGATAACTCGTAGGAAGGATGTAGGAACAAATTCCTTACACGAGCATGAATAAATCTATGATGAATGAGGTGCTCGCGAACATATGCCAGCTATTGGCAGACGTTGGTGAACGTTGGCTGGCAGTGGCCGCCGATAAAATACCACTCGCTTGGGTTCTACGTCCATTTGCAAAGAGGTTTGAATATAGTTCTTAAAATAGAATTTTTTGATAGTTTCTAAGTAGGTACGTCTGGGAAGGGCCTTTTAGGTGTTTCGTTTTTTAATATTACCCATGTCCTGTCATGTCATGCCATGTCCCAAGAGACTAAACCCCTTTTTTTGTACATAAGACAAAAAGAAATGTCTGGGTAGAGTAGCTACTGTAAATAATTAAAATTGGAATTCTTTGACGTATTGACTAACATAAGTTCTTATCATATCGGACAATATTAAATCTATCGCATAAACATAGATTAGCGCCCCCCGGGGTCGCACAACAGTGGGGGGCAGCGGCAGGGGGCGCAATATGACAATATTGAATCTTTCGTCATAATCCCGATAAAGTACACTCAAATGAATAAAACATACTAAACAATATAAACTCTACCATTTTATTGGAATAAGCTTAACTGGTGACTGCCGTTACCATCTGTTACATCAACCATTGCAGAGATCGCTGTTAACTTTAACTTGTCATTAAATATCATGGCGTCTTTTTCTTACATTTGACAACAAGTGTCAGCTATAGACTTACGGCCTGCCTTCACAATCTGCAGATAAAATTTATCTGGCAGATAAACCCATGTCTATTTTATGAAACATGGCGTTTTAGATAGAGACAGGTATAAAACATCTGTCAGATAAATTTTATCTGTAAATGTTAAAATAGGCCCTTAATATAGTGTTAGAAGAATGGTGGTATCTGCGACGCCTGTTTATGTTATAGTTATAAGTAGGTATGCTTCGGTCTATGTGATGCTACGATAAGCAGACCTCTATTACCGTTATTCATTATTATAATCCTCATGTAGCCGTAATAAACACTACTATATGACCTGAAGTCTAAAATGTATGCCACAATAGCTTACTAGAGTACTAGGATGTATGAGCGCGCATATTATTTGGGTCTCTAAATGATTTCTTTATTAAATGACAACCCAAACGAAATAAAACAAAAACAAATTGCATACAAAAAGTTGTCGCGTAATTTTTGAAAGCAGCGTTGTTAAAGTGTTAGCGAAGTGTCACACAGCGTGACACGTGACGTGTGACACCCGTGACACGCCGTGATCCGACGTGACAGGGGCGCCGTGTCGGCTGCGGTGTCTGACACTGTCTGCGACATGTTTGCGATTATCAGTAACACTCGAAGAATTTTTATTACATATAGCACTTTTTGCAAGGTTTGTGAAAAAATATTGCGTTCATTTTGTAAACAAAGTCAAGTTTTTTCATGTTTGTTGAATGATTTTGAAATTGGTTTTATTCATTAACTAGTGGCTTCCCGCGACTTTTTACACATTTATCGTAATATCTTAAAAAAAAACTTAGCATCTTAAAAAACTTATAGCGTGTTATTCTGATATACAAGCTAAATACTGTCAAGTTTCATCAAAATCGGTTCAGTAGTTCTGGCGTGAAAGAGTAACAAACATCCATCAGCATAAACATTGACATTTATAATATAAGTCGGAGAAGGAAGGTTATGTTAATATCAGACGATTCATAATACAAGACTGAAAAATTGTGGTTAAAATAAACGATACGAAAGCGACAAGTTCTTTCAAAAGAGAAGTAGCAATACAATATCACAAAATACACAATCAAATACTGAATACAACATATAGCAATAAATCTATACAACGTATACCGATCAAACAGTGAGTACACAAACCATGGTCCGGTTGACTTGTAGCTTGTAGCGACATCGTCGGTCTGTATACTGTGCAGTGACGCGGGTAATGTTACTGAATATACATACAGGGTGTTAGGGTAAACAATGGCTTGTTTGGAGTGGTCGTCATATATATTAGTTTTCATAAAGGACTCATATCAATCTAATTGTTTCAGTTGATTTATTCTACTTTATTTGTTAAAATTATTAACAATTTCACAACTATAAAAAGCGATACAACTTTTCCATTATATTATTTTCACGTATGTATTTATTTATGCAACTCTCTTCAGCCTTCTTAAACTGTTCCTACTAAAGGCCGCCTTTGCTTGCACACAATATTATATTTTTAAGTATTGCCTGTATATCTTTGTATATCTTTGTGTGCAACAAACATTTCTAACCTATCTATCTTTATTTCGTTTTGTCAATTCTTTAAAAAAAAAATTATTACTCTTTTAAAAATGTCACTATGCTTCTTTACACCCTGTATACCAATATGTCGAAACTGGCGAGATAATAGTTAGAGTGTCCGTAATGATGCGTGCTTCCGAACTACAGCGTGACTGGAATCATAATGACGTATGTGCCGTCGAGTGGTATAATTCAATAGATGGGTCCACACAGAGTGAGCAGCCTCGCGAGCCAACCGTTTGGCCAATTTAAAGAGGCCTCTAAGAACTACCCAGGTCAATAGGATAGCGAGGTCTTTCCTGAGAACCCAAACATTTCCCTCGTGAGGCTGCTCGCTCTGTGTGGAACTGCCTATTCAGTATGGATCACCAAACATATCATTGCCCATTAGATGATCATATAGAAACAACTTTTGTTATTCATCTCTAATCTATTAAGTAGGAAGCTGACTTTATCCGCGTTTTATTTAATCAATCGCAAGCTTATTGTTTAGATAAACATTGCTCATAAATAATAAAGTTTTCTAGGGCTCGTTTCACCACGTACAGATAAAAAACTGACAAATAAACGTATTTCGTAAAACATGACTTTTAGACACAGACAGGTTTAAGTTACAGCTGCTGCCAGATTTTTATTGACTCTAGATTCCAAAACAATTTGAGAATATAGTTCTTGTAATAATTTTATGGTTAAATTACACTTTAAATCAATGAACCGAATGCTCCTCAATACAAACCTGCCGCGAATAAAAGAAAGTACGTAAATAAATCATAATATAAAGGCAGCAGAAGCGAGGGGCGGACACCATATTGGAAATTTCCTCATAATTGAATCAGAAGTCACAATGAGTTTGATCGGACGGTCGCGGACCGGAACTTGCTGGCCGACCCTCGCGCCTCGTGTCCTCCATTGCCCAAAGCGTTGCTTTTTTATTTCCATTCGTGTTTAGGAAGAAAATTGATAAGTTTCTAACATTATTGACTTTTAAATAAACCAATATTCAAGTTTATTCGTCCAATCCTGCGTTTTAGTGTCCGTTTCTTTTGAATATCGTTTCAATGTAATAAGAAAAAGAATAAGAAAAAAAATAAGTTCTAAAAACTAAAACCCGCCTACGGTAAACTTGCGATCTTAAAAGTAAGAAACAAGAAATAAATCTTGTCTTCTTAACTACCCCATAAATGCACAGACGTAGCGATTTTCAGAGGATAGCCGTGGTCGTATGCCTCTGTGCCTTGATCTTAATTACCGTGCAATGTCGGATACTGTATGACCTACCTGTGTAATGTAAGTATCAATTGCTTGCAGGCAACCAATTATATATGGAGGCATACGACCACGGCTATCCACTGAAAATCGCTACGTCTGTGCATTTATGGGGTAGTTAAGAAGACAAGATTTATTTCTTGTTTCTTACTTTTAAGATCGCAAGTTTACCGTAGGCGGGTTTTAGTTTTTAGAACTTATTTTTTATTTCACACTTTTTAGTTAAACCAGTGATAACTACGTAAATACCAACTACAGAACTCTACAAACACATTTAATTATATGACAACTGTTCAAACTCCATGTTACATTTCCAATCTGTCTTTTCATCTAAACATATTGTATTAGCGGTCATCTGCGATTTCTAGTACATTTGTTAGAGAGTCATCTACACCTCAGTTACTTTTCGAGATGGACAGAATGCAACGTGTTAATATAGGGTAGCAATCCTAAAATATTGCAAATTTCTATAAAGCATACATAACACTTAAAAACTACACTCAACGCAATCCTTGTCCGTAGTAAGCAGCGTATTGTATAATTCGTTTTAGATAGCTCTCTTTACGTATGCGTGTGGATTTAAGATGCCTTTTATTTTATTTCAGCGAGCGCTGCGCCCCTAAAGCCCCCCAACATACTGATAACTTTATCTAATATGCGAGTGTATGTTTAAGATATTTCTTTCTTTATTGAGCGGGGGGCTGCGCCCCCCACACCCCCCTACGCAGAGTCTACTTTGTCTACAGTAATGTTCAAGAAGTATTTTTATTTTATTTTGGCGGGGGTCTGCGTCCCCCAAAAACCCCTACACAATGCCCGCTTTGTTCACAGAAGAGTTCAAGAAGTGTTTTGTTTTATGTTGACGGGGGGCTACGCCCCCCAACCCCCCGCACGGAGACTACTTTGTCCACTTCTAGAAGTATTTTGTTTTACTTTGGCGGGGGGCTACGCCCCCCAAACCCCCCACACAGGGTTTTCTTTGTCCACAGTAATGTTCAAGAAGTGTTTTGTTGTATGTTGACGGGGGGCTGCGCCCCCCAAACCCCCTACACAATGCCCGTTTTGTTCACAGAAGAGTTCGAGAAGTGCTTTGTTTTATGTTGACGGGGGGCTATGCCCCCAAGCCCCCCACGTCAAAGTCACAGAGTCTTCTTTGTCCACTTCTAGAAGTATTTTGTTTTATTTTGGCGGGGGGCTGCGCCCCCCAACCCCCTACACGATGCCCGCTTTGTTCACAGAAGAGTTCAAGAAGTGTTTTGTTTTATGTTGATGTAACCCCCTCACAGGGACTACTTTGTCCACTTCTAGAAGTATTTTGTTTAATTTTGGCGGCGGGCTGCGCCCCCCAAACCCCCTACACGATGCCAGCTTTGTTCACAGAAGAGTTCAAGAAGTGTTTTGTTATATGTTGACAGGGGCTACGCCCCTCAAACCCCCCATACAGGGACTGCTTTGTCCACTTCTAGAGGTATTTTGTTTTACTTTGGCGGTGGGCTATGCCCCCCAAACCCCCCACACGGAATCTACTTTGTTCACAGTAATGTTCAAGAAGTATTTTGTTTAATTTTGGCTGAGGGCTGCGCCCCCCAAACCCCCTACACACTGCCCGCTTTGTTCACAGAAGACTTCAAGAAGTGTTTTGTTTTATGTTGACGGTGGGCTACGCCCCACAAACCCCCCATATAGGATCTACTTTGTCCACAGTAGAGTTCAAGAAGTGTTTCATTTTATTTTGGCGAGGGGCCACACCCCCCACCCCACACATAATCTACTTTGTCCACAGTAGAGTTTAAAAAGTGTTTTGTTCTATTTTGGCGGAGGGCTGTGCCCCCCAAACACCCCGACACACTTACTACTTTGTTCATAATATTAGTGTGAGTTCATAAATTCTTTTATTTTATTTCAAACTTCCCTTTTAAGACACGGTTTACAAATTGACATCACTACTTGAACTCATGATAATAAACAACTTTGAATATGGGATAACTTTGTCAGCGTCCAAAAACGTTTGCTTTTTCGTACAAGTTACGCATGCAAAATGTACCTACCTATTGAGGGACCGAAAATTTTTGGATGCCAACAAAGTTGGTTCCGTAGTAAAAGTTGTAGGTAATTTAGCTTAAAACTAGTCAAAACAATCAACATAATTCTGAAAAGGCCTGATTTGGCAAGCTGTAGGTAAGTAATCAGTAATTTCGAAGTGATTTAGATAGAAAAGACAAGACGTTAAAACACATGTTTACAAGTAAAACCGCGTGCTAAACCTAGTGGTATATATTATATTTGGAATGTACTCACTGAGCCCTTTCATTTGATACCCCACACATTATACTTTACAAAATTTAATATTTTTCGCAGCGTATTCTTGTCCACTAGTTTATAAGCAAATCCGTGCGCAATACCTAGTGACATTATATATTTTTGGAATGTACTCGCTGAGCTCTTGATTTTGATATCCCACACAAAACCATTTGCAAACTTTTATTTTTTTCATCGTGACTTCTTGCCCACTAGTGGGCAAAGTATTGAATTTATTACAAAACTAGGTATCCTATGTCACCCGCCGTATTATTACGAATCTTTTGACACCTCATTCATTAAAATCGGTTCAGTAGTTTAGACGCTACGGTGGAACATACATACATACATACATACAAACATACATACATACATACATACATACATAGACTGCCAAAAACATTACCCTTCCTTTTGGCTTTGCCGTAGTCGGGTAAAAATAAGTAAGAATTACGTACTAATAATTAAATTTGTGTAATTTTTTGATAGCATGATGTGTCCTACCTAAAAATCGAAGTATTAAAGTTTAAAAAACTTTAAAAAAATGTAGAGAGAAAGCATTAGTACTTGAAGTAGTACTTACCAGTAGTGAGTGGGTAGTAATGTAAAAGGAAAATGATCTAGTATGTAAAGTAGGCGGGTCGCGGTCGTCGTGAGTTCGGTGAAGTTCCGCTCAAAGGGTGTCAGCGCGGGGTTTCATTCCGCTCTCCAAAGACGGGACCACTTTAAATAATTCCAACTTTTACACCAAGATACCAACTTCCTTGTACACTTTTACGTTTTTTCCCGAGTTGTTGTAGCGAGCAACTCTCGCCCCGAGGGAGGACGTTTCATGACCAAACGAAACATGATTTTCATATAAAAAGTGTTTTGAAAAGTTTGTTTGTTGTTCGGATAGTTTCCAGACGCGAGACACAAAGGAATTTCTTTAATAAGATTTATTATAAAGTAAGGAGTAAACTTTGAGTGAACCTGTCCTCGAACTTCAAACTACGACTGTATTGTTATTTGAATACCAAACTTTTTCTATTCTTGTCATGTTTCGGAAGTTAATGGAGATATAACGGCTAAGTTTTTAACATATCAAACTACGTATAGTAAATATTTAAACTTTTATATTAATTTATAGCATTCTAAACTGACTTATTTATTTATTAACTATCTATCAAATAGTAACTGTATAATATATTGTGTTATACTAGACAGTTTTAGGCATTATAATAGTGCCTACATCCGACTCACTCATCAATACACATCATTGAAAACACAACGCGCAATTATCTAAGCTATAGCCACTGTATTATATTATTATTAGAAAATATTACCATCATAATCTTGAGATAATAGTAGCACTTAAACTAAAGAATGTGATGACACTCGTAGTTGCCGGCTGCGTGTCCGTATCTATAGTAGACCGCTGGTGGTCGCTCATTGCCGCAGTTTTACGAGCGGCTCGGGGCGCAAATACTGACCGTCACGCTGATATGACTTAAGCGGATGTATAGCTCTATATGTAGGTACATAAAATACTTCTAATTCTTTTTAAATTTTTGCTTTGAATATTATATTTTGGTATTCTTTAATTCGGTTTTCCCTACATTTTGAATTTAGGTATTACAAACGCATGATAGATCCAAGCTGCTTCCTCTTTTGCGATTTAGTAGGACATTAAACTGAAGAAAGAAAAATTTTAAGTTAAGACAATATTTTAATTAGCATTGTATTGTGTCTATAATCGATTAGTACCTTAAAAATAACAATTCATATAATACATTTCAGCAGTTATCTGTTTAAGATTTATATCCACTAGAGGAAACTATCTAATGTGTCTGCGTCTAAGTATTTATTGGTCTCGTCTGGTGTCTCGGCACACAATGAAACGTCTAATCAAGTTTGATGTCTGTGGTGTTACGTTAAAGGTCTCATATGGATTTTATGAAGTAAATAACACTTAGTTAACGTTCCGGGTGGACCTCATAGGAAATAGACTCGACAGACAGACGACATACTTATTTAAGTCGTGTCTACGTACATTTACTGAATTTCTTACCTATTCCTAAGTTTTTATAAAAACTGTATCACATAGGTTGCATGAAGCAATCACTGCACAATTATACATCTAGATACAGATAGAGCAGCAAGTACAGTTATTTTACTATTACAATTAATGTATTTTTACAAATGAGCCACCAAAACCCGCGCTGAAAACTCCTGAACAAAATTGCAAGCGTCTGTATGTAGGTATGTTTTATACAAAGTGTTGACTTCAAGGCCGAGACGTCTTTACAATCTCACTCAATATCTCGCTACGGGGCTCCAAAATAATAAGTATTATCTTTAAAAACCTAATACAGACGTCGGAGGGGGTGTAACGGGGGCCGCGGGGAGGGGGGGTCTGGTTAAATAATAACATCTATTACAGTAACGCGACCGTTTCCAAGAAGATAAAAAGTTACGGATTTGGGATGATTTAGGGTTAGACTTGGTTTTTGGAGAAATCTGGTACCTACAGAGAGTTGGCTATCATCTTTCTTTTAACTGTATTTGTACACTTTGTAATATTACGGGTCTGTTTCTCCATTAACAGATTAAATTTATAGGACAGATATTTTATACCTGTCTCTGTCGAAAACGCCATGTTTTATGAAATAGACATATAGGTTTATCTGTTAGCCATTATACTAGAAATTCAAGACATCTTGAAAAATGATTCGAGCTAACTATATTCAGGAACATTTAAATCTTTAAGGGTTAAAAAACGCTGCAAGATTCTTTTATACATGAACTCAAAATATAGCTACCTTACACATCATTCAGTAGAAAGGTTTCCTAAGCAATTCCAGTATCAGCACCATTACACTAACGTTTGGGACGTCTCGACGCAGCGTCTTGGGAGACGTTCGCTCTTATACAACCTTTATACGATCAATTATGCTCAGATACCTTTTTAAATTATTATACGCAATGCTAGTAGATACTTATAAAGCCGATATTGAATCCCTGAAGGTTTGTTATGGATGTAGTCAGTACTTTAGTGTAGAGGTGTAGTTAATTACGTGATGTGTCTAGGGTAGGTTCAGATAAAACATAGGTACTAGATCATTTTGTAAATCTGAGACGCGTTATTTAGAATTTTGAGTAATGTAGTGTTAGTTTAAATAACATATCTTGTAACTGACCCTAAGTTTTATAACTCTAAAGGCTCGTTTCACTTTCTACAGATAAAATTTATCGGTCGGATATGTCATACCTGTCTCTGTCTAAAAGTCATGTTTTGTTTTATGGAATAGACATACGTTTATGTGTCAGTAACATTTTAGATGTAGATGGGGCCCGTTTGGCCCTAAGTATAAAGAAAGCCTATTGCTAACCGTCTTTTAATATTTAGACATGAAGTGGGTAGGTACGAGTACATGAGGTAGGTCTCATCTCGTTTCAGGTAGAGAGTACTTTGAATTCATCCAACTTTCAGTTTGAATGACGTCGACGTCGGCCGCTGTTTGTTCAGGTTCATCTCGTATTTAAACAACAGTCCCTTTGGAAGCCATACAATACAACGTGCAACACAAGTTTTTACAAAGCCACAAAGGATCCGCTAACATTCAAAACGCGAACTTTTGTTGATACAGCGAGAACTCGCCAAATGTAAAAGCAAGTAAAACTTCTATTTTCTTTGACGTGAAAATAAAATGGTGGTGGCTGCCTCATTAGCATGTACCTGAGAGACGAAATTTCGGATTTTTCTGGTTCTCATTAGTGACCCCCTCCACTGTGACCGACGTTCCAGGGGAGGCCGGGGTCGACTCAGCAAATGGTAATTTTGACCTACTAGTCATCAATAATATCTCACTTCATAGATAAGTTTTGATTTTAGAAGATCTAACATTCTTTTCAATACCCTATTGTGCGTTTATTCATTTTAGTAGGTACCTATTTTTAAATGGCATTTCAGAGAATAAACAATGAATTCCCAAGCTCCCGTAAGCAGAAACACCAACAACATATTTCCGTAGTGCGTAAATATCGACGTGAAGTTAATTAGCAGTCGTTCGGCGGTCGTCGTAAATAGTCGTTATTGTAATAGATGAGCGTCGAGGGACGCGCGGTGACTCGCTGACTGATTATAGTCACCAAATACTGGCACGTGTCGCTGGAAACGTGGAAAGTATAAGCCAAATCTATTTATGTAGTTTGTGCTGCTACGCTTGTCCAAACAAACTTAAAAATTGAAGTGAAAACCACAGTCAGAAGCCAAATGTTTCATATTCTTAGCATCAGTAACGTAACTGTCAAAATAAAATCATTAGAAGATGATAATACATGAAAATAAAAAATCTTAAGATTCATAATGCCTTGCAGTAGTATTTTAAATTCAACTATACGATCTAAAACACGTCTCTGACAGAAAGGATTGTTCGTCCGCCCTTCGGCTGCACTCTATAAAACCTCGTCTTTTATTCATTAATCAAACGAAACTTATTGTTTTGCTCGAAATAAATAATGACCTGGGCCTCGATTCTCTAAGCTAAAATTCCCGTGGATATCGTGTCGGTATACTGTCGACGGCAATTTTTGACACATTTGGTATTCTGTAAAAAAATGGCTTGGCTTGATTGGGATCAATGGGGCCACCATGAAGCCACTGAGCCATGGTTGCAAATTTTGGTATTCCGCAAAACTCGTTTTTTGATACATTTTTGACATCGATGGCGCCATCGTGGGGCCACGGAGCCATCTTAGCAAATTTTGGTATTCCCGTAATCAGTGGCTTCATGATGTCGCATCAAAACCGTATTCCCTAATTTATTTGACGTTTTTTTCAATGGCTGTCAACTGTCAAAACTGCATTTGAGCAGACACTGCTATTTTAGCAAAGTCCTTTCAATGTCTCTTCACATTTTATATAGACTCGATAAAAAAACACTTAATGTTTCTTTGAATAACAATTCATATCTAGGAGAAAGAAGGTAAAGAAGGAAAAAAAACCTATTCCGATATGTCGTGTGTGTGTCATGTTTGATTTTATATACGTTTGGATTACTCTATCTCCTGCTGCAGTTTTTGCATTGTGTTGGTGTTTACCTACGGACTTTGAATCTTCCTCCTTGTGGACCTTTGCCTGTATACGTTTTGTAGTTATGTAAATACCGTAAACAACACAACTTTCTTTTATATAGGTACTTATATAGATTATTATAAATGTGTAAAAATGTATAAGTATTTCAGAATAAAAGGCTATAGTATTTTGCAATATCTTCCTTTATTTAACACAGTTACTAGCTAGTTTATGAGAGACCCACGACGTACACATATTCAGATAAATAAAACTCAATTGCTTCTTGCAAAATGAAACTACTAAAACAAGACTACACTATAGTTAACAAGAATAAATTCCTATTAAATAATTTCTACATTCTACTCAAAGTTTAATACCTACAAGTAACATATTTGCTCTAAGATGTTTGTAAGCGATAAGTACCGTATTAATGTAGTTAATCATAACAAATTCTAATATATTAAATAAAACTCAAAAGGAGTTATAGCATTCTGAATGGGTTAATATTCAATACGTTTATTTGCACTATAGGTTTACATTAGGTCACGATAATAGTTTTAGATCAAACAAAATGTGACTACGGCGGCGGCGTCTATTAGTTGGTGTTAAGCCATGCAATGATATTTCTGAAAGCTTTGCAGCAAACAACTCTATATCTTCTGCCTGAGACAATGTTATTTTAGCAGCTGCCTTCCTCCTGTTGCACTTGTCTTTTCTTTCTGATTTAATTTTTCTTATGAGTTTACTCTTATATTCGTTGTAATTCTGAAAAAGGAATAAATGTTGATCAGAGAGTAGTCTCAGGTTAGTACATTAATATCATATTGTATGAATAATCCTCACTAGTTTTTTATGAGTAGGTACAGTCTGCCCCTACATTGTTCAGTAGCAGAGCGCATTCCTCTCAGAGCCTTTAAGCTAGACTGCGGCCCTCCTTCGTCCTTGTGCACCTTCCTAGTGCCAGGTCAGGGTGGGCCTCCGTATAATCTATCAAGATGTTACCTAAAACAATCAGGTTTTTATAGTAAGAATTGTCTTGAACATTTAAACAACGTAATGATTTATAATAAAAAGACTAACTTACTTACTTACCAAAGCAGAAAATAATTTGTTTTTAAACAGTTTTTCTACAATTTCAGCCGAATCTTCCGAATTTCCAATGACTTTCACCGTCAAACATATGTCAACTAACAAAAAACATGCCACTTTTTTCTTCAAATATTTAATTAGCAGTAACATTCGGCTATACAGCCACTAAAAAGAACGAATGAAAAAAAAATCATTAAAAAATATGGGTATCAAACGTGTTTAAAAAAAAAAAAGAAAGTCACGATCGACAGGACAGCGGCACCGAAGTTTTAATTTTAGAGACTACCAAAATTTGCTTCAGTGGCTTAGTAGTAGTATGAGTGTCGGTGTCGGTTTACAGTACAATTACAATCAAAATGTATAAGAAATTAGCAGACTTAGCCCCGGGCCGACGTCTGCTTATATAAAATGGCTTCAGTTGCGTGTCGGCATCGTGTTGATGCGCCACGGAGCCTTTTTTTTGCAAATTTTGGTATCCGCTAATTAGTGGATTCATGATGTCGCATCAAAACCGTATTCCCTAATTATTTGACGTTTCTTTCAATGGCTGTCAACTGTCAAAACTGCATTTGAGCAGACACTGCTATCACAATTATAGTTTTTTAGGTATTTACATAGCTTTTTGTGTTATTTTCTGAATTAATTCTGTTATTTTTGTTTCTGCTACTTTTGTCTTCGGAGTTTTTACAAAATGGAGAGTAATTTTATCAAAGCAGACAGTATGCTGCAGAACTCGGGAATGTGAAAACTGCTGTGTAAGTATATAATTTACATTCAACTACTAAAGATACATAGCATTATTTTAGCTACAATTGCGAAAAACAGCTTCATTGGGTACCTAACTTACTTGTTCTTTGTTTTAGGGGTGGAAGAGAGTCGTACGGTGACGATGCCATTGGTTACGTGCAACTGCGTCGCGAGTCTGGCGTCTGCACACTTAAATGCAAGATTTGTCCAGAACACAAAGTGAAAGCGGGTTCTTACAATGTGACAATGGTTGTAGACGAGAACAAAGAGGAAATTGTAAGCTGCTAATGTTTAGACTGCGCAGCATCAGCTGGCAGTTGCAAACATGCTGTTGCTTTCCTATTGTGGTCTCACAGAAGAAGCGAGGAGCCTTCTTGCACAGAGGTGGAGTGCTATTAGAAGAAATCAAAACTTTCCCGTGTTGGAACCACATTGAAGTTTGTAACAGTGGAACAACTTTGCAATAAAGAAGCTTTGACTTCAGACAGTAGTGCAAGTTCAGAGCTGCTAAATGAGTACCTTCAAATAATAAAAGATAGAAAAGTAATGAACTGTGAATTAGTGCGCTGCAAATGTACCTAACAAATTTAAAAAAAGGATATTTGTGCGTTGCACATCCAAACTTTGAAAAAACGAAGAAAGTGGATGTTGTTCCAGTTATATTTAATGAACAATATTTAAATAATTCATTTATTTCACCTGAGTTATTTTGGAAAAAAATTATCTATCCCATATTGTTCATAATCATAATAATAATAGGTACTTACCTATGTATTTGGTAATGGTACCATTATGGACCATACACCATTGTGTCTTTGCTAACTATTTAATTAAAATAATTTTAACTTCTTATTGTTTCCTTTTTACATAACACCATTCAGATAGGTATGTCAATATCATACAATAAATAACTATTGCTCATTGAAACCAAGTTAATTTATTCTCTGACAGGACTAACTAATTTGAGTGCACATCCTAACAAGTAAAGATTGAAAAATTAGTTTGAAGTAGAGCACTTTCTACATTTCAGTGCCTATGAATTTGTTAGCTACTTACATACATACTAGGATATTATAGGTAACTTAGTTATCTTGGGTCATTTAACTGTCTTCCAAAAGTAATAAACAAAGCTACCAATTCCTATCAAGGATTAAGTAGGTAGTTCATTAGAAATTTTTAGAAAAATAATAAATGCTGGACTAACTAATTTGAGTGCACATCCTAACAAGTAAAGATTGAAAAATTAGTTTGAAGTAGATCACTTTCTACATTTCAGTGCCTATGAATTTGTTAGGTACTTACATACATACTAGGATATTATAGGTATTAGTTATCTGATAATCTCTTATAATAGGTAACTTAGTTATCTTGGGTCATTTAACTGTCTTCCAAAAGTAATAAACAAAGCTACCAATTCTTATCAAGGATTAGGTAGGTTCATTAGAGAGATTTTTTATTAGAAAAATAATAAATGCTGGATTTATTTAACAAATAACATATATTTCAAATAACTAAAACTAAAGGTACATACATTTTAATGCCCATCATTTTCCTTATTTTATAAGAGAGTCCTGTGTGTTGATCAGAGCACAAGCTTTAACGATAACATCATCAAGTACCTACTCGTAGAAAGTTTTTGTTGATAACATGATATTGTTTTAAAATGTGGAACTCTCTCTCCTTATCACTCGTTCTATATGAATTCTTAATCTAGCTATAATTTTCGTTTGCCTTACTTCTTTTTTTGTTAGCTTTGACCCTGCTGAGATACTTGGTGGTCTAAGCAATTTAATTCCCTTTGCATTCAGTGTTTGCTCAACATGCTTAAATCCCCAGTCAGCTGGAACATAGTTACCTGGACCTAATCTATCTAAAAAGTCACAATTTTGTAATATTGTAACATCAGTGGCCCATCTCCCAAAACCAGCTGAAATGTAATTGACCTATCCATTTAGAGTAAGATGAAATCAAATATTTTACTGTACCTATTACCTTTTTTATAATCAGACCAAGTAAGTGCTTGGAAAAGGGCTTTAGGTTATATCAATTTCTAAACAATCAATTATACAGCTGACATTGTAAAAATTATGGCGAAATGAAACAGGTAGTGGCTTTTTAGTTGATACTACATCTATTTTCACAATATAACTTCATAGCACATTAGCAATCAAGGGTATATTTTTTAAAAATAATTTACTAGTATATGACAGAGATAATCCAAAATTATTTTCAAGTTCTGAAAAAGTACTCCCTGATCAATTTTTTTTAAGACAAAGCAAAATATGTTCATGTGGTATACAGGTACGTTTATGAATCAGGTGTAAGTACAAAAAAATATGAATCTTCAGAGATTCCAATGTAAATCATAGGTTTTCTATGAATAAGGAGCAAAATATGCTGCAAACACTGTATTTTATGAATATCTTCGTTGGTTTCTGCTATGGTTGTACCTGAGTGGAAACAATAGATGAAGAAGGTGCATATGATAATGAATCTGGCTGTTTTGGAACCTCTACATTTTCACTGTCTGATTTATCTTCATCAATAAACCCAATTCTCCTATTAATTCAGTAAGACCCCTTTTTGATGGCTTTATTACATTACTGCACTGTTCCATCTTAAATGGAGATGTGTAACTTGTATTAGTTGACAATTTATAAGGTGAAAGTGCGACATCTTTGGACACCATTGTTGTTGGTATAGCTTTACTTCTATAATGCAATTTTTCCTTAAATTGGACTGCTTTTTCAGCTGTGATGTAAATTGATCGTTTTCGGTTGATGTAAATTGATCTTTTCTTGGTGGTGATTCTGTAAAGATAACAAAATATGAATACTTACTTACATATCATTATAAAATAATTTAGGAAGCTTGGCTAATACAGCCTGGCTTGACAACAACAATATCGCATAAGGACTTTATATTTCTCTGTCATGTCTATAGTTTTCAAAGAAATTGTTTCACGAGTTTGAAGCACTTGTTTATTAACTTACACAGATAGTAGCATCTAGGTAGAGAAATAAACTAAGTATAATAGGCATACATAATGAAAAAATCTCACATCGCTTTATTTTTGGATATGTAGGTACTATAGAAGTTCACATACCTACCTGTCGTTATAGGATTTTCAATAAAAATTTCTGGCGCACTTTCAATAGGTTGAGATTCTTCCGCTTTTCTAATGAGCTCTAGAAGCATTTCAGTTTTTATCATTTTATGAATGTTGGCCGAGAAGTACTACTTTTATCAGACGTTATTTGTTTAGGTTGGACCAATGCATTTAAAAAAAATCCCTTTTTATATTGACTATAGTTAGCAATATCTTGCTCCATCTGTAACAAAATAACAAAGTTATAAGCTAACCTCAAAACCACAACATACTTTAGTAACTTTTATCACTTTAGTACATTAATCTTTTTATCTCTAGGTACCTATGTTAACTTACATTGAAGTGGTCTTCACAGGAAAAAGTAGTTGATCTATAAGACATATTCCTAGGATCCATGCGGGCAAGCTGCAACCACCTTTTACGAATTTTCTCATTTTTGTGGTACACTTATAAGTCATTTTAGTGGATAAATACACGAATAAACACAAAATAAACACCGACAAGTTCAATCAATCAATTCTTGATAATATGGCGGTCCTTCTTCACCGACAAGTTATATCGTTATCACAAACCATGTCCAAACAACACTGACAATGACAACTGACATGCTTCATTTATACAGGATTTATGCTTCATTTACACTCGCGTACGAGTCGCGAGGCGAGGGACGAGGCGAGGTGCGAGTGTGAACAGACGCTCGTAGCTCGCCTCGTCCCTCGCCTCGTCACTCGCGGCGCTCGCGTCCGGAGCGGTTTTTGGGGCACGAGTCAAAGGACCTCGCGTCGCACGCGAGTGGATGTTTATACTACATTTACACTCTCGCCTCGTACCTCGTCTCGTGCTTCGTCTTGTATCACAGCTCGCGCCTCGCGTAATCGATGGTAAATGAGTTGTCTGTTCACACTCTCGTGGTGAGTTCAGTTGTGTACGAGCTAGCAAGGATGGAGGACGTCGAAGTATTAGTGGCAAAAAAAGCCACAACCTGCGCGGCACAAGGTTAAAACTCGAATGAAGCGAGAGCGCGAATGTAAACACCACGCTCGCGTGCGACGCGAGGTCCTTTGACTCGTGCCCCAAAAACCGCTCCGGACGCGAGCGCCGCGAGTGACGAGGCGAGGGACGAGGCGAGCTACGAGCGTCTGTTCACACTCGCACCTCGCCCCTCGCCTCGTCCCTCGCCTCGCGACTCGTACGCGAGTGTAAATCCCGTATAAATCCCGTAACAGCGACTCTAGTCTCTATTTACTAAAAACTGACCTCACTCACAAAACGCGACGCCATATTGCTGAATAAAGCGTTTTGCCGGCATAAAATGAATTTTGAATTTGTATTTGTAATTTTCTCACGAAACACTCAATTAAAATGATAAAACGCTGTTCTTTAACCTTCATAACTGCAACCAAGTAATTTAATATAGAAATTACAAATAAGTTAAATAGCCTATTTCAATGTTTCTTCACATCATATATCTATAGACTCGATAATTATTCACATAAAGTTTATTTGGATAACAATTCATAGCTGGCAGAAATAAGGCATAGAGGAAAAAAAAAATTGTTACACCTATGTCATGTTCGATTTTATCTACCATTTGAATTTTGATCACTCTTACTTGCTCTGTGACTCTTGTTGCTCTTGCTGCGTTTCCCGCCAACATTATTTTTTGCCTGTGTGGTATTTGTAATAAGTAGAAAAATGAGACCTTTTATATCTCCGCTCCTCCGGTGGAGACTGTTTAGACTGGCGAATGGAGGTCGAACGAGCCGCATTCCAAGATCCTTAATGCGTCGCCAGATGCGGGCTTTCCAGCGCCGTATGGGAGATCCCTTTGTGGACCTCCCAGAGCGGGAATTTATAAAAACATACAGATTAACCAAAAACGCTGTGAAATTACTAATTCACGAAATAACACCGTACATGCCCACCCAACAAAGAAGAAGTGGCATTTCTACAAAACTTAAAGTGAGTACCAACTGCGTCAGTTGCATTTATCTACTTTAAACCATGTAACTTTACCTACTTATGTAAACTTTCCTGATAGGTACATACTTACAAATAATTATAATTTTATTGTATTTTCAGGTTTTAATTGCTTTGAATTTCTACGCCACTGGTTCGCATCAAACCATTGTGGGTCAAAGTTCAAATCACAATGTATCACAGACCACCGTGTCGAGGTCTGTGAGACAAGTAACAAAAGCTCTCAACCATAATGGAATATTTAGTAAATACATAAAATGGCCAATGACTACCGAAGAAAAAAATGTGATAAAGGCTAAGTAAGATCTACCAAAACATACTTAACTTACATTAAAAATAGGTATAGGTCTGTCAAGTTCGTTTCGCCGTAAAAAGAATGGAGATCTAAATTCATGTGCCAAGTAGTCGAAATATGTACCTAGGTACCTATTTTACAAGTACTTATAAAACTCTATTTCTTTGCTTTATTGAATACCTATAACAATTGCTGTTATAAAAAGAATGAAAGTACGTAGGTAGGTAGTTAAAGTAAAATTGATTCGGCCAGTTTTTATCAAAATTTAAATGTTTAATAACTTTGATGTAGATAATGAATGAAAACAGACACGCTACCGTGTGTATCAGATTCGTAATGAATCATTATCACTAACTTGTTATAACACATTCATTTAGGTTTTACAAATTCCGGATTCCGGGTGTGTTGGGGGTGATAGACGGCACCCACGTCGCCTTATTGCGTCCCATTTTACACGAGGAGAGATATTTTAACCGTAAAGGATACCACTCTCTCAATGTGATGATAGTAAGCAATTTTCTTATAATATACCTACCTAGATTGAATGAATGAATGTGAGGATGTTTGTTACTCTTTCACGATTTTCAGTGAACAGATTTTGATGAAACTAGGCAATAATGTAGCTTGCAATTCAGAATAATGCAGGAGAAATGTGTAAGAAGTCGCGGGCCGCGTCTATAATAAAAATATATCAAATAAACTAAAGACTAATCGGGGATTTGCTCAAGAAAGGCCAAATCAAGACTAGCCTAAACCGACGGGCATACCTATATGAGGTGACTGATGAGTGTGGATGAAGCGAAAGAGGTGTGTTTGGATCGTAGCAAGTGGAAGGAAGCGGTCTCTGCCTACTTCAGTGGGAGAGAGACGTGACGGATATGTATGTATGTAAACTAAAGATATGAATTTACATACCTACCTCCTTATAAAAGTCGTAAAAGCTAGGTACCTGCATATGACAATTCTTTCCTATTTTACTTTAAATATATTTATAATTATGTAGATATTATATTTACAGATCTGTGACTCAGAGTTAAATATACTTTGTGTTGATCCCAGCACTCCGGGGTCCGCTCACGATTCGAGAATTTGGCAATGTCACCCTTTAAGCCAGCATCTTCAAAGCTTATCAAATCGAGGCGAACATGTTTTTTTGCTGGGTATGTATGCATTTATAATTACTTACCTACCTACTTGTTACAAACTTTACTCTGTACCTAAAGCAATTTCACATACCTACTTGCATTGCATTGCAGCTTAACAATTAGGATGTGTTTTTCAGGTGATAGTGGGTACCCACTAAGGCCTACCATGATGACGCCTATCCTAAACACAGTCCCTGGGACGGCAAATCACCACTATTATAACCTACACATCACAGCCCGAAATACTGTTGAAAGGTGCATTGGTGTTCTAAAAGCGCGTTTCAGGTTAACTTTCAATTTATTTATGTATCTATAGCCTTTCATCAAAATAATGACAACAAGAAGTACGTGAGTTTGAGTAAGTACCTGCGGGTGGCCTTGAACCGGTCGCGTTGGAGAGAAATTGGAGAGGCCTACGCTCAGCAGTGGGTAGCTGTATGCTGTGGTGATGATGATTAAGTGAGTAGGTACCTAATGTATGTGGTGATATTTAATTATTTAAATAAAATAAATTATATAAAGGTATATAGGTATATCTTGTATTTCAGGTGCCTGCTAGCGTCTAGGGCACTTCACTATGAGCCCATCATGGCCGGAAAAATAGTTAATGCATGTTGCATTTTACACAACATTGCAAATCAATGCGATTCGCCTGTAATCCCACTTACGGATGAAGAAGCAGCGGACGAAAGGCAAAGGCAGTTGGAGGTTTGTTTCTCATCTCTTCATTGTGTACGCTTGCTTACATAGATACCTACCCAAATTAGTCACATGACTGTAGCGATTGCATAATCAGTTTCAGATTGATGAAGTAAGACCAGAAAATCCGCGTGTTAATCCTGAACTTCAGAGAGGCCGAGCTTTCCAACAAGCTCTTGTTGAAAAGCTGTGGAGGAATCGAAATCAATAATAGTTTGAAAAAACTAAAAAAGTTTTTAGTTCGATTTGCTATAAAAGCGTGTTTTTTTTAGCTTTTTTAAACTACTCACGATAATTTTTTTAAATTTTATGTACCTACCTACCTATTATTTTTTAACACCATTTTTATTAGGAATAAAAATACATATTAAGAATAGATTTTATTTTATTTTAATATACTTACCTATCCAATCTCACTCTTATTCAAAGTACATACTTTATGACAACTTCAAGTCTAAATTTATCAACCCGTTTAGGCTGTAGAGGGTGCTAATGAACTGTACATACATATCTTATACATATCTATCATAACCCTAAATCTGGCGCAGTCGCGTAAATACAAAATAAAAGAAAAATCAACACAACAACATGTGTTAATGTTCAAATGAGTCATACCTACACATAATTAAGTTAAAAATTGTCTTTCCTGTTCCAGATGATTAAGGACATTGGAGCATCTAATCCTCAAAATGTTTATGCAGGCCAAAACTACATCGGGCACAGATTATGCTGATATAAATTAAATTCAGAAATTAGCATCCAATGTCCTTAACTTTCAGGAACAGGAGAGACATTAATTTTTGTTTTCTGTGTCTGTATGACCCAAATATGACGAGAATAGAGACAACTTTACATGCATGTCCTGATACTCGTCTGAGTATGACGATACTTGGGATAATCATGGTTTAGACTGTACCAGTACCTGTCAGCCGTTGAAATAAATAGAAAAATAATAATTAGTGCCTATTTTATAGGTTAAACCGTTAAAATGATATACAAACTATATTACAACTCGCTTACATCAAATACCTGACACAGTTCGCGAAACTTAAGATCGAAAGTAGAACGGGAACTGTTACTTTTGGTGGCTAAAAAACAGAAAAATAACACTTTTTCAGAACACTTGCGGCTCTATTACACTTGTAACTGTGTGTTGCCGTTTAAAATGTGCGGAATACTTCCAAAAACAGTTGCCAATTCAAATCTATTTGTTAAATGTATTATTTATTAAGTTATTGTCAGTTTTTTGAAACCTGACGAGTACTCTGATAGTGTAGTGTTGCCGAAAAATCGATAGTTTTACAATCGATTGTTAAACGTCAAAAACATGTTAGATAAACGCTGGTAATCTCGTCAGTGTCCGAGAATAGTGTTGCCGCTCGATAGGCCAATATCGATAGCCTATCGATAGGTCGAAAAACATGTACCCTATCGATAGGACAATCTATCAATCTATAGTATCGATTGTGCTTTCGCTGCAATAGTATCGATAGTAGATAGTTTATTGATCGGCAGCGATCGAAACTATCGATACTATCGATAGTATCGATACTTCGATTGTGCTATCGATAAACTATCTACTATCGATACTATTGCAGCGAAAGCACAATCGATACTATAGATTGATAGATTGTCCTATCGATAGGGTACATGTTTTTCGACCTATCGATAGGCTATCGATATTGGCCTATCGAGCGGCAACACTATTCTCGGACACTGACGAGATTACCAGCGTTTATCTAACTCGTCAATCTAAACTCAATAAAAATCCCTAATATATTAAATAAGTAGATTATTAAGTAATAAGTAGTAATAGTAGTAATAAGTAGATTAATATTAAATAAGTAGAATACTTAAAAGGAATTAACTGATCCTGAATCGGTCAAAATGTCACTACGGCGGCGGCGGCGGCGTCTGTTGGATGGTGTTGGTAAGACTTGCAAAGTCACCTCCGATAGCTTTGCAGCAAGCAACTCTATGGCTTCTGCCAATTTACGGGTAGCCGCTGCATGCTCCAGGGTGGCATCGGCATTTAATCTTTCCATACTTTGCAAAGCTGCTGCTGCCTCGCGCATTGTTGGTTGTGCATTGTGCGCACTATTTTCTGAATTCAGAGCCAGTTCACTTCTATGTTCTCTACGTTTCCTTTTAAGTGCTTTTCTAGCCTCTTTCCTAGGTAAGTTATTTTCAATAGGTTCATCAAGAATGATTTGTACGTCAATGTTTTCTCTCTGCTCCACATCTTGTGAAACAAATTGCGTTTCGTTTTCAAAAACTTCTTCATTAACATCCCGATTTAAACTATAATTTTGCTGATCTTTATCTAAAATGGGGTCATGACGAAGCCCAGGTAAAGGTTCTCCCACATCTCGCCCGAGGATATCATACAGTCTGTCCTGTAGCGGAGGCAAAGTAATTTTAACAGCTGGCCCTCCTCCTGTTGCACTTCTTTCTTTTTTTTCGTTTTTGATTTTTCTTAGCAGTTTACTCTTATATTCGTTGTAATACTGAAAAAAGAATAAATGTAATGTTGGTCAGAGAGTAGAATAGTGGCTATTATTATTATGGTTATAGGTACTTAACTGATAATGAAACTTTATACTTTGTTAAGTACATTAATATCGTGTAGAAATAAATATTGAGATAAATATACTCGGACGGAATCTGTCCGAGTCCGACTTGACAAGCGCTAGTGTTGCCGCTCGATAGGCCACTATCGATAGCCTATCGATAGGTCGAAAAACATGTACCCTATCGATAGGACAATCGATCAATCTATAGTATCGATTGTGCTTTCGCTGCAATAGTATCGATAGTAGATTGTGCTTTCGCTGCAATAGTATCGATAGTAGTTTATTGATCGGCAGCGATCGAAACTATCGATACTTCGATTGTGCTATCGATAGGGTACATTTGTTTTTGACGTTTAACAATCGATTGTAAAACTATCGATTTTTCGGCAACACTTACAAGCGCATCTGTCAATTATACCAAAAAGGGTGACCATTGTAGAAATAAGACTTTTTCAAAAGTTACCTAACCATAGTTTTGGCGACCACAATTCTATGACTGCATTATATTTTGTTACTAATTTAGTTGTATGATGTGATGTTGATTTATAAATAAATAAAAAATATTAGTATAAAAAAACCGTAACTTTTTATTTTTTTGCGACCCAGCATACAACAGGTTTGGGTTGTCCGGTATTTTTTCGCGACTCATCTGGCAGCCCTAACCTAACGTTAACCCTCAGTAAACTTGTAACTTGTAAACATTAGTTTAAAGTCAAAGCAACAAATAAAACATTTAATATTATTTAACTATGAATTCCAAAGGATATAAGTGTCGTGCGGTCCCTCAGTGTACTAATATGTCATTAAAAACCCCTAACAAAGTGTTTATTTACATGCCAAACGATAAAACAATGCGATATAAGTAGCTAACTCTGGCTGGCTTCTGTTTATTTCTGTGAAGATCACTTTGACGTAAGTTGTAACGTTAATCCATATATTCATAATATTCTGCGATTGCATTACATACCATTACAAATTAATAACAAGTTTTTCGGAAGTAAATCTAACCTCAAAATGAATAGAACTTGTTTATCGACTCCTTTGATTATTTATTAGTTTATTCATTTTCCAGTTGCCAAATGATATGGATAATTATATGCAGTATCATATCATGGATTCTGTGTCGAAAATTCGTATAAAACCGGGTTGTATACCCACTAAATTTAAATGCCAAGCTGATAGGAGAAAACGAGCATATGATATCACCGAACGATCATTTAAATGATCAGGAAGATAAAAGTATTATATTAAAACCTTTCGAGTTTAAAGAGACATCATTTTGAAGTTCAGGTACCTACCAATACACTTTTATATGGCTTCTTTGTAGTTTCTTTGTAATGTATGTATAAGCATAACAGCAACTAAAAGAACTAGAAAGAAACCTGTTTAAAATGTGAATAATTTAAGTATTATTCTCTTTATGTTAATTGTATTGCATATTAATTGTAGTACCTAATTAAAACAATATGGTAGGTACTTATGTGTTACATGTGAGGTACTAAATGTGTGTAGTATAATATCTACTAATATCTCATTATGTATGTGTATCTCATTATGGATTACCTTTATAATCAAATCATTACTTTGAGTTTTAATTATGGGGTTATAAGTTACAATAGATATTAATTAATGTGTTTGCTTTACAGCTGTGCATGCAAATACAGAAAGTATTACACAAGAAAAAAATAAGGCTGCAATAAATCAATCTAAGTTTACATAACACACAAATTCAGGAGCAAAGCTGTTCAAACTTAAGTTCATATTGTAAACCAGATGACATCGCCATCGAAACCAGATGTAATTGAAAAAATACAAATATTCCTCCAGTTCATTATGTTCGAAAAAGATTAGGCTAAATAACTCATTCAAAGAACTTGCTGATGATTTCTCCATTACACTAAGTTATGCTAGTAAGATATTTCTTAAAAATATTCCTTTGTTAACTAGTGTAATGTGTCTTTTCTTGGTAAAATAAGATAAAAGAAAAACATTTACCAATGGCATTTAGGCATTAATATAATCAAATAAGTTGCATGATCGACTGTTTAGAAATAGAAATAAAAAAGGTTTAAATCCATCTCTCACCTGGTCGGAATATAAAAAAGCAAACACTATCAAATATCTTGTATCTTGCTTGCACACCAGATGGTCTGGTGAATTATATATCACCTGGGTATGGAGGAAGATTAACAGATACATATCTAGTGGAAACATGTGATTTTATAAATTTTTTTGGAACCAGGTATGTGTATGATAGCTGACAGAGGGTTTAAACCTGTAGAATCTTATTAACTGAAACAGTGGAGTAAAATTAATGCGACCACCTAGTGTTGTAACAGGGCCTAAACTCTCAGACTGAGGTGAGGGAAACAAAACAAATTGCTAGTTTAAGGATAGGTACATGTAGAGAGAGTGATTCCTCGCTTAAGACAATTTAGCATATTGAAACCACATGCATGTGTGAATCACAGTCTAGTTAAAGTTCTGACCGATATTATAACCGTTGCCTGTGGTTTAATTAATTTACAGGAATAATCATGATTTAATTAAGAAAAAATAAAAGTACAAATGAACTTTGTTTGTTTTATTTACATATAATGACTAACTGAACAACACTTTGGTACAATAGTGGGTACACATTATACTTCCATGAATGGACTAAAGCTAAAATGAATTCTGAAACATATTTGTCATCATATTTCACACAAATTATATTTACAATTTTATTTATAATAAATTAATTTTTATTTATATTATAATTGCAATCAGCAACACAGAAGTAGCCTTTGTGAAGACCAGACAAATACTGACTAACTGCATCTGTGCATAGACCTTTTTTGTTGATTTCCCATTAATAACATAATTTCTATACTACTTATTGGACATTTAATTTCTATGATACTTTCTTCACAGACCCCACCTGGTGACCCTGCTCTCATGGGATATTTTTTACTGATAAACAAGCCACATTTATTTATTGTTTTCCCAAGTTTAGTCGAAACGGTTTCCCTTACTTCATCCTCCAACATTCTTCCACGTATCATGGCATGTGAGTTTGGAATTATTCCTCACATTATCAAAACAATCATTGCATCTACTAAATTCATAAGCGCTTGAAGCTGTAATCCTGCTATATTCCATATAGGTAACTTTTCATGGACCTTGTGTTCTGGACAGATTTTTGACTTCACCACACCACACACAGATTGCCATCACGTTTTAACTGCTTATGGCATCATCACCGTACGATGGCCCGGAGGATCTATAACAAAAAAATCGATTTGTAAATACTGAGTTACATAAGTAGGTACCTACTAAAGGTTAAGTACCTACATACAAAACATATTCTCATAACGAAAACATAACCTCAAATACTAAATATATCAAATGATATTTTACCAAATATCTTCTAAATTTATACAAATTTCATACAGTAATAATTGTACTTACCTTGCAGTTTCCACGTTTCTGAATTCTACTGAACAGAAATCTTTGTTTGATGCCAGGACGTCTCCCAGCATTAACAAATCTACTCGGGGCAAATTAGAAATGTTTGCCTTAGTAAATCCTAGCTCCATGGCTTAATTAGTTATTGAAGTAAGCAAAAGACCAACAAAGATCGTATGATACCAGTTTTAATCAATTTAAACAATGTAAAAACTCAAAAGAAAGTCTAATCTCGAAATAAATTGGGTGACAGTGACAGTACCTATTTAGGTATTTACTGAGGGCTGACGTAACATACTTTGATTGGTGTTTTAAAAAGCATGGCAGATGGTCTTACTGTCATCTTGCCCGCCCGCCACCTAATCTTGGAGTCGCGGGTTCAATCCCTGGCCTGTACCATTAAGATTTATTTTTCTCAAGTAGGTACGGATTGAATATTCGATTATCACTCACTAAAGGTACCTAAAGGAAACCTGCATACACTAGGGAAGAAATTCGAAGTTGTATTTGAAATCCGCCAACCCACATTAAGCCAGCGTAGTGGATTACGGCCTAATCACTCTAGTATGAGAGTAGGCTCATGCCCCTGTAGTGGGGACACTAAAGGGCTGATAAGGAAGGTATAAAATCTCACCGATCGCCACTGCTCTGTTGTTTTTAGGGTACAGTCTGCCCCAACACTATTCAGAAGGAGGGCGCACTCGTCCCAGAGCCGTTTCGCTAAACTACGGCCCTCCTTAGTCCTGGAGCACCTTCCTAGTGCCAGGTCAGGGTGGGCCTCCATAAAATCTATCATTATAGAAATTTGCTCGATGCTCACTCCGCCACTCATGTTATCTAAAACATTCAAGTATTTCTAGTTTGAATTTGTCACGAATATTAAACAACGTCAACAGATAGTTATTTATATCTAATTAGAAGATTAATATACTTACTTACCGAAGCAGTAAACAATTTTATCTTTAAACAGTTTTACTTTTCCACTTTCTTGACTTTTCTTTCTAAGAATTTTCCCGCCACTGAGCAAGCAATCAAACAAAAGAAAAAAGATGCCACTTCTTTCTTCAAATATTTGTGTGCGTGTGGACGGAGTGAGCCAGCAAAATTTTTGCCTGGAAATATGCCTAACTTTTAGTGCAAGTTCTAAAACAATTGTGAAACTAAATATTTTAATTTGTGAAAAGATAGAACAAAAGATATTGCATTAAACATCGGCTCACTCAGTTGAGCAAGCTACCTATGAAAATTAGAGAAAGTATTAATTATTCATATAATATTTATATACCAGGATTTAGTGAAACATTTGCTAAGTAAATCCTGAAAATTTCAGATCGCCTGGTAACGTAATAAAGTTTTCACAAATGATTTCTTCGGCTCACTCCGTCGAAACGTTTTTTCAACCCCTATTTCTGACGAAAATACTGAAAATTGAAACTGCTATGTAATTGTGAAAGTAAGCTAAGATAATATGAGAATTTCTGAAACACAAAACAAACCACTAACGCGGCAGGTTTTTGTATAATCATTGGTTTCATCGGCTCACTCCGTTGAAACGTTTTTCGTAAGTTAAAAATGTCAATACCTATCTTAAGATTTCTAGCACTATAGAAACTAAAAACTGTCTTAACTTTTAGTGAAAACTTTTCACTAAATATCCACCATACTAATGTTTTATATTCCATGTCTGGTTTAAAAGATATTCAATTGTGTTTATTCTGCATACAAACTTCAGTTTAGGGTGACCATGCTGTTGACATTTCATAGTGCCGGGACTCGGGAATGAATTCAAAGTAATTAAAATGTATTTTTTAAGTATATTTTAATTGCTTTAATTGCTAAAAGTCACTAAATCCTGGTATATAAATATTATATGAATAATTAATACTTTCTCTAATTTTCATAGGTAGCTTGCTCAACTGAGTGAGCCGATGTTTAATGCCATATCTTTTGTTCTATCTTTTCACAAATTAAAATATTTAGTTTCACAATTGTTTTAGAACTTGCACTAAAAGTTAGGCATATTTCTAGACAAACATTTTGATGGCTCACTCCGTCCACACGCACACAAATATTTGGTAAGCAGTGACATTTGACCATGTACAGCCACTAAAAAGAACGAATGAAAAAAAAATCATTAAAAAATATGGGTATCAAACGTGTTAAAAAAAAAGCAAAAGTCACCGTCGACAGGACAGCGGCACCGAAGTTTTAATTTTAGAGACTACCAAAATTCAGTTCAGTGGCTTATCGGTGTCGGTGTCGATATCCCTACACTGAAAATAACAAGAAATTACAGAATCGAGGCCCTGTTTAATGTACCCCCCTCTCCCCTCCCCTCCATTAAAATTCTGCCGGAACTTATCAACGGCTCTCTTTTTAAATTATCAAATTTACATTTTTTAAGGGATTCTCTCCGCGAATATTGAAATCGTTGATGTAAAAGAAAACTTTTAACCAAGTAATTAAAATATAGAATTGAAAGAAAGTGTTCTAAATGGTCCCTTAATTGTTTTTCTGTAAAATAATACAACTGAGGAAATGCGCTTTTGTACATTGATGAATGTTTCATTTATGATTATCAAATTAAACAACACTAATGCTATCTACACACCAAAGCCGCCGGCATGCCGCCGGGCTAGGCCGGCGGTTTTATGTCATACGTATGGCAGCTGTCGAAAAAGCCGGCGGCTTTGGTGTGTAGAAACCATAAGTTGATAGTTCTACAATCTAAATCCAGAGGGAAATTAACATTAATTGTATGTACCTATATTGAAATGTAAGTTCACGGATATTGTATCCAATTTCTATATTATATAGGATGTAAATAGGTATACTCAGTTGAATTGGAATATGCCCGCGGAGCTGGCAAATTGATCTGGAGTCAGAAATCGAACCACCACCGCCGTATTGTTAGAGCTTAATCCAGGATTTACTCGATCGGATTAGTGTTGTAGTAGGAAGCAACAGATGCAATAATTAACGCCTCAGCTCACTGCGATAAAAAACAACATCGCCAAATACCTCGTTTCTACTTATCGTAGTAAAATTGTTTTGGCCTTTGCTAAGAAAGTTATTGAGTAATTATAGTAGCATTTTTTACAACTTATTTTGTGCAACTTGATGTTAATATTGCGGACAATTTTTTTTTAATTTAACGATTTTTAATTGTTTCAGAGAAGAATATTGAACGGTGGCCCCGGGGTGGTAACAGTGGCGGCAGGAGAATGGTCCGAGTGAGGAAGACAGCGTCGCGAGCGAGATAGCATGGCGGGCGGGGCGGGGTGCTGCTGCCGGTGCGGAGGCGCGGGGCGCGGGGCAGGGGTAGGGGGAGGTGGGGGCGCGGCGTGCGTCGGCGTGTGCGCGCTCGTGCTGCTGTACACGCTGCTGGGCGCGCTGCTGTTCCTGGCGCTGGAGGGCTCGCCGCCGCCGTCACCCGCCGCCGCCGCCGCCTCCGCCCCCGAGCTGCGTGTGCGCACCGTGGACCGCCTCTGGGCCATCACCGAGGACCTTAACATCCTATACAAGGAGAACTGGACCAAGCTGGCGGCCAAGGAGCTGCTGGACTTCCAGACGGTGCTGACGCGGTCTCTCCGCTCCGCTCCGGACCTCGACCACGACTACCGCTGGACCTTCTCCGGCAGCTTCCTCTACGCGCTCACGCTCATCACCACCATCGGTGAGATTTACTTACACATGTTACGCCATCTCAACATCAACGTTTTCATTTCACAGAGAAGATTGTGAAATGAAAAAAAAATTGTGATATCTTATTTGTTAACTCCTTAAATCTTATTTGAAGAAAAAGGAACTTCCGATGTTATTAAAATCATTTAAGCCAAATATAAAACTGTCCCAGATGTAATACAAATACATACACCTACTAAAATACTTACATAATGTTAACGGTCCCGTCGGCAAACATATTACAGAGAACACAATTTAGTTATTGGATTCCCCGAAGTCTCCTCGTAGCGTATACGTAAGGGCCGAGGGGGGGGAGGTGTAAGCACTCCCACAGGAGCGATGAGTGGCCCGAACGGGGAAACCAATTTTTTCACACGCCAATAGGACCCAATGGATACACTACTTGAACAAAAAAGTCGACCGATATCCTTGAAAACCTAACTTGTTTTAGGCGACCCGTTTCATCCTTTCTGGCTCACAAGGCCGCAAAAAGTGAAATGTTTAACTTTTACTAACCCTTTCCGTATGTTGTTACAGGACACGGTAACGTGACTCCTAAGTCGGCGGTGGGCAAGATGGTGGCGGTGGCGTACGCGTGTATCGGCATCCCCATCATCATGCTGTACCTGGCGACGCTGGGTGACGCTCTAGCCCGCCGCGTGCGCTCGCTGTACTGGCGACTCCGCCCCACCCCGCGCGTGCCCCTCGCCGCCCGCAAGCCGCCGCCGGACGACCGCCGGACGCCGTTCCAGGCGGCGCTCAACCTGTCCGCACTGCCCGCCGTCCCGCGCACCCCCTGCCGACACCGCCGGGTCCCCGCCGCGCTCGGCTTGCTGCTCATCGCGCTGTACGTGGCGCTGGGCTCCGCCGTGTTCCACGCCACGGAGCGCTGGACTCTGCTCGACGGCTGCTACTTCTCGTTCTCCAGTCTCGCCACCATCGGGTTCGGCGACCTGCGGCCCGGCCTGTACGCCGGCACGGTGTCCGCCAAAGCCGAGGACGTCGCCGTCGGCGTCTGCTGTATATACATTCTAGTGGGAATAGTGGTGATAGCGATGTGCTTCAACCTGATCCAGGAGGATCTGAGCGCGGCGCTGCGCGGCGCGACGGGGCTGTGGTCGCGGCCGGCGGTGCACGCGGCGGCGCGCGACAAGCCACCGCTGGCCGCCTCCTGACGCCGTGCTCCGCCGGAGCCCGGGCCCACGCCACCACCGGCCGGCCCCGGCCCCGGCCCCGGCCCGCTCGGGTCGCGCCCGCACGTTAGCTTCCGCGTGGACGCGCTGAACCCGACCAAGTTCAACAGCCTACCGCGCCGCAAGTCGTCTTCGGAGGAGGGCTTCCAGCGGGGGGGCCCGGGGAGGAGGTCGGCAGGTGCGGGGATGGCGGGGGGGTGCCGGGAGTACTTCGTGCCGCGCTCACTCAGCGAGTTCAACCTCAGCGCGCTGGTGGCGGCGGGCGGGGGAGCGGCGGCGGGGGGAGGCGGGGGACGGGCGCGGGTGGTCACGTTCTCGGACGAGACGGCGCCGGCGCACGCGCTGCCCGACGACGTCTTTATGTGACGTCACGCTCATAAAACACGATCGATTTGGACTAAATTTGTTACTTAATAAATTATGGAATTTTATGATGCATTTTTAATATAGACTTGTTTTATTTTCACGCTCTCCACCAAAGGGATTTTATTACCATTCAGAATTTGTGACCTTCAGTATAATGTTATCATTATAGCATAATTACCTAATATTAATAGCCTTAAAAGTAACTTGAAAAAATACAAACACAAGTTTCATAACGATCTCCTAATCATATCTTACTTTTAAAGTTCAATCAATGTATTGTTCAGTCGCACTTACCTACTAAGTGAGTGAAATAAACAAACAAGTAACTCTTCAAAGAGATTGAATGAAAGGCGCGTGTGAAATGGTCGTCGTCACGTCCTGTATACAATTAGCGGGGGTTCGATTAATCGCCGGCCGCCATTACATAGATTGGCAGCGGCTTGTATTGACGCGGGTCCGACCGGAGACCGGCTCAAACCGGATCGCAGCGGAACTGTACGTACCTAGTTATATTACATAGGTAGGTGCATTGCTATATCTAATTGGAATTTGTTACCATGGAATCCAAATAATATAGAGTCTTCTGTCCAAGGCTTCGTCCAAAGGTACGTCATCTACATACATACCTATAAATCTTTGCATCAAATTAGTTACAGAGGTTTTTTGTTTAAACTAAAAGATCTAATCAAACGTAGAAAGACAGACTGAATGAAACTTCTTATATGAATATATCTTCTTCTAACTTAAGAGCAATACTCTTATGATACAGTTTTTGTTTTTCTACTTATTTAGCCATCTGTATCCCAATGCTGGACAAGATATAAAAAGTAAGATACAAAAAATAGGTAGGTACCTACCTAAATTGCAACGTTTTATAAAGTTTTTCGGCGACGAGTGCCAGAATCATTTTTAACAGTTCACCTGAAATATTCCTTAGCTGATAATAAGATGTGTTCATCCAAGCTTCTAGTTATTAGTGCACGTGACACATTGTGCGGCAGCCCTTATTAATATCAGATGGACGTCGTTGCGACCCGTCACGGTCTACGGACGTTTGCGATCGCATTAATTGACGTCACAGCCTGCTGACTGCTACCTACCACTACATACAAAGGACATTATTATACGTAAATGTATTTTTTGTTTTCATCTTAATAATATTGCATTTCAATTAACAGCATGATGTTTTACGACATCTTAAAATTCAGACTATAAGAAAACTATAAGAAATATAGAATACATAAGTCGATGTTTTTCATAGAAAACAGCTACTAAATCCCTTCAGCCTTCGTAGCAGTTTCGTAGCACTACAACTACGAGAATGTTACGAGAGTCTGTTATTCAATTAGCCTTTGACAGCCCATCAAAATATGCTTGACTCGTTTTATTGGTTTATTGGTAACTTCCTATCAATTCAGAAATGTTCTTCCCTAAAAGGACGCGTTGATAACCAAAATCCAGTAGACAAGCGAATTTACGTTAAGAGGCAACTGCCAAAACGCCACTAAAAATTCATGTTGTGGCAAATTCCAATGTCATAGATTGTGACGTGAACGAGCGCGCGGCGTGACGTCACGGTAATGGCCGCCGCTCCCAACACTAATGAACAAAATGTTTTTATGTAAAACGAAATGCTCGTTCCGTACGAACATATTCACGGCACTAACTAGAGCAGAACTAATGGTGTACCTGCAGCACATACTAATACATACCAGTACCTAATGGCACTCGCACGGTACTAGCTCATGTAGAGTGCCTCTACTACATCGATTGGCAGCTTTGTACGATGATATTCGGTACAAATGGTGACAAATATCTACAAGAGTTTTATAGGAACTTACAAGTTTACATTACTTTAGTATTATAATATCCTGAACTATACATATATCAACGCTCAAGAATACAGTTTAAAACAATGAAAAAGCCTAAACCACTCCTTTCGAATTTCTGGTGGAAGCAATGTTCCGTGGAACGCAGTGAATGAGTGCGAAAAATCGCGGCCATTTTGGATCCATTGCCGACGACATGAAAGTGCCGCAACTCTTTCACAGCCGGCTGCGGCTGCTTGCTCGCGGTGCCGTTCAATTACTAACTAATGGTGTGGACGCGATTTAATTTCTATTGGGGAAGATGGAGCACTTGTGGATTTAATATATCAATGGCTGCTGGAGCGAGCTTCTAGATATGAACTTTGAATTCGGTATGTAGGTAATATACCGAATTCAAAGTTCATATCTTCTTCTTGAACTCCTAAAAACTAACTAACTCCTGTATTTAAAAATAAAGGTACTAAATATCTAGGTGAAGTTATGGAAACAGGTTTAAGTATTTTTCCCCGCAGACTCTTTATTTTTGGCCTTAGCTTTTATATTCTGTCGCAAATGAATTGCTTTTAGATAATTGATAATCTAGCTAAGCTACAAAGAAATCACTATTACCATTGACTCAATTGTTATCTAATCATTTATTTAGGGGAGGTGACATAACAAGTAGTTGATTAAAAAGTGACGTCGAATAAGTGTAAGTTTTGACTATTTTTGAATAAAACACTTTTCATTTTATTTTCATTTTCAACACAGAAAAAGACTAAACCATAGAATCATAAAGCATGTTAACATAAATCCACAATTATGCAATTAGATGGTATTCCCGTAGTGTGATAGAATCAACATGCGAGTTGGTGCCGAGCTCGGATGTCGATGCGGTGACATGGTCCGACGTGTTATGTAATACAATATATAATAAAAAATATATAATAAAATAATGTAATACAATTTACGGACGCGGTCGGGGGCTTGTAACCGCGCGGCGGCAGTCGGTGGCTGTAGTCCTCTACACTACTCCACATACCAGCCACTGGTTCATCGTGGGTATCATACCAGAGATAAACAAGAGTATATCTCGTAAGTAAGAACTACAATGACAACATTACGATGTCATAGCCATACACAAACATCTATTAGTTTGTGTAGAGTCAGTTTTAAATTGCATTATGTTATCTACACACCAAAAAAGCCGGCGGCTTTTTTGACAGCTGCCATTTATAAGACGTAAAGCCGCCGACCTAGCCCGGCGGCTTTGGTGTGTAGATAGCATTACTGATCAACATAACAACCACAACATTCTCATGTTCGTAAGTGATTTAGTTACACTTTGTGTATTCCATCTATTGTGTCAGTAAACTTTTATACTATGTACGTGTAAACAAGAGCAAGTATTTATCTCAAATCTAGATCAAAGAGTGAAATCATGTGATACATGATAAACCGGTCACCAAATAAATATTATGAAATACAAAACATTACACCACAATGTATAATTTAATACCTTATTTTTGTGAGATAAGATCGAGACACGCCGGCAGCGTGTCAGGCCAATTCAAAGACAAAGCGCCACAGTGTATCTTTACACGAACCACTTGGTACTACTTTTCACCCTCCCATAACTCAAAAGTTCTTTAACGTAAAGACATAAAACTACGCATGTTCAATCTTATCCATAACGACACGAAGAAGCCCAAATTTCATGAAGATAGCTCAAACGGTTATGAAGATATGAAGGTCCAAAAATCGCAAAATAGGGTATTGACTGACTGATTAAAGTAGCAAAACCTAACCTACTTCCAGATGACCTAGAAGGTTGAGATTTGGAATTCAGCTCTATAATAACATTTGACCGTAGGAAAAAATCCAAAACTTTAAAAAAGTCAATTTTTTTTTGTTATCCCCATACAAAAAACTTGCAATACACACTAAAAGTGGTATAAAAAATTATACAATTCTTTTAAATTTAATTTAATAACAAGGGCATGACTTGACACATAAAGATAGATTATAATGAACAAAAAAAAATAAAAAAATAAAAAATAAGAAATAAAATGTATCCACGTAGGATCGAACCTCCGACCCGAAGACTTCTAACTTACCGCATAACTATTGCGCCAACCATAACTGTTGAAAGTACTACGAAATTTAGATCTGCTTGTTCAAAGTATCTAATCTGTCACTCCAGCCAATCAAACAAAAAACAAGCGATTTACGATTTAAAATGCCAACGAACCAAAGTATGCTCTTTATTTTTTTTTCGTTAAGTGTTTTTTTCGTTTCGTTATGCCCGGTTGTCTAAAAAAAACTCGTCTATTAGATTGCGTTTTATGCTGCGTCTTTCATTAGATTTATTTGAAGATAGATTATAATGAACAAAAATAAAATAAAAATAAGAAGTAAAATGTATCCACGTAGGATCGAATCACCGACCCGAAGACCTCAGGTATCTTCTTACTTGGCGCTTAACTATTGCGCCGACCATAACTGTTGATAGTATTACGAAATTTAAATCTGCTTATTTGATACTCTGATCTAAATTATAAACGTTAAGTGTATGTATATTCATTGTATGTATGTAAAATGTAACATATCGCCACATATTATCGCAGAAACGTAGACTGGTACGGATTTAAATTTTATAGATGGCGTTACGTGGTAGTGATTTATAGTGGTAAATGTATCAGAAAAGTAATAAAAAATTAAAACTCATTAAATTAACAGTTATCGAGACACAATTTATATTTAACAAAAAAGAAAAACGTTGAAAAATTAAATTCGTTCATGTGGGATCGAACCACGGACCTAAAAATATCGAAAGAAACATTTTACCATGACGCTTACCATTAGGCCAGCTAACACTATGCCCAAGGAGTTGAAATTTAGAACTAGTTAGTATTGATTGACTGACTATTTAAAGTAGATAATCTTAACCTACTTCGAAATGACCTAGAAGGATGAAAGGGGTTTAAAGATTTTAGTGTGGAGAGTGCTCTACAACTTTTTTAAGCTATTGCATAGCTTCTATCGCGGGCCTTGAGCGCGGTGACCGAATCCAGAAATTGCGTAACGAAAAAACCTCACGCTCCCCACTCCGACGGGCACGGAGGTGTGGCTTGAAGGCCGTGCATCGTCTAACGTCGTTTCAGTTCGGCAGTCTTCGACACGGCAGCGTTGTGTGCGTGCGATTAGACGTATTGTACGACTCTACGAAACTCGCACGAATCGAGACGAGCTGCTCCGAAATTTTACTATTATATTAAACATTTTTAATATTCATACTAAGAATTAAAACGATAATATTTTAAACAATATCAACTTTTTATTTATTTAATAAAAGAAAAATTTGTTTTCTTATCGGTCACCACGCTCAAAAAGTGTAGGTACCTAACTTGAATTAATATCAAAGAAAAAGAAATACTGCATAAATAGAATAAATAAATAATTATAATTGCATAAGTTGATACAAAATGCTATGCAATAGCTTTACCGCGGCAGTCCCCGAGTGCCACAGGTCTTTTTTTAAATTTTCCGAAAGTGGCGGCAGTCAATGAAACCTTCACTAATCTATAGTTCAGGTCAAAACAAATAGAAAAAATAGATGAAAAAAGAAAATGATAAAGCGTCACGTTTCCGAGATAAAGGCTGTAAAAGATAGACTAGTGGCGCCAGTAACTATTGGAACATGAAAACTGTGTTTTGGTGTTATTAAATGGCACATATTGTATTGGAAATTGATACTAGCAGTTAAATAAAGTATCCTGGCTTATTTTAGCAACGCCCCTCCCTCCCACCAAGATGCTCAGACTACTTATAATTTTTATTATTTTAGGTATAAATATGGTGGGAATTTATAGTGGTTGAAAAATAAGAGTTTTTGAAGCAACCTATGTCAACCAACTTCCAAAAGCATGGCCCCTCAAATACTCCTTACCGTTTATTTTGTTACTGCACTGCTCTGCATACGTGCTAAATGGAGTAATGAAGGGCGGGACGTGGCTGTGCGAGGAAGATGCGCATCTCGAGCTATGGCTACGTATCTCGATAATATAAAAAAACATAGCTTTGCTCGATAGCACGCATCCATAGCCCGCATCTATAGCACGAATCCATAGCACACATCTATAGCACGCATCCATAGCACACATCCATAGCACGCATCCTTCTATGTGAAAAACATAGCTTAGCTGAATCCATTTCCACAAAACAATGAATATGATTGGTGGATTTCAAACGCATTCGTAGCAACGTAGCGTAGCACATCTCTGGTGGAAAAGCACACTATATCTCGGAAACGTGACGCTTTATCAATTTTTTTTCATCTACTTATATTTTCGATTTGTATTGACTTGAACTATCGATTAATGCAGGTTTCTTAGACTGCCGCCATTTTTGTGGAAAAAGTTACCATACACATGTTTAGGTAGGACATTATATTCAAACTCCTTTGGAATCCAGCTCGGTAATTACGAGTAAGCAAAGGAAAAGAACATTTGCTTACTTTAGGTATTTATACAACCCGTTCACTATAAGTTTGCCGCTGTTGTCTCACTCACTCAGTCCTAGTTCCAGTGAGAAAACGCTACACTGACGTCATTAGCAGCAAACTTACGTTGTACTTGTATAGTGCGTTTTTAAGAATATTTATGAAACGCACGCACTCTACGACGCAGCGGAAAAGCAAAAAAAAGAACTAAATCTTACTACTTGCCTAGTTCTCTGTACAAAAAGTAATGATATCCCACCAAAAACATAAATGTGAAAAAGGGTGGCCAATTCAATATGAAAATTATGTTGAGAGCTTTGCCGTAAAAAGTATGGAGATCTAAATGAGCGCCAATTCATAGGTATGCAAAATAGAAATATGTATTTTTATAGGAAAAAAATAATGCCTATTATGAACAAGTATTAATAAACTCTATTTCTTTGCTTTGTTGGATAACTTAAAACATTTGCTGTTATTAAAAAAATATAAGATCTTAAAGGAGGTTAGTTTTATTTGGCCAGTTTTCATCAGAATTAAAATATTGAATAAGTTTATAAATAAAATGACTGATTTAATGAAAACTGGCCAAATAAAACTAACCTCCTTTAATACCCCTAGTACACTATGGCCATGCGCGCTGGGCCAGCGCGCATGGCCATAGTGTACTAGGCACATTGGCATTGGCATTGGCGTTGGCGACGGGCTGGCGGCGGGCTGGCGTTGGGACTGGCCGCCATTTACCCTAGTACACTATGGCCCAGCGCGCTGGCCCAGTCCGCTGGCCATAGTGTACTAGGCACATTGGCATTGGCATTGGCGATGGCGAAGGGCTGGCGACGGGCTGGCGACGGGATAGCTGCGTGTCGGTTTTTTCGAACGCCAGTCCTAGGAAATGGCAATTAGTGATGTGCCCAGTCTGCTATTTATTGCAACGGTCTAAATATCGAACTATTGATAGTATTACAAGAAAAAATCTGTTCTTCCGTCGAAACCCATTCGTCAGCCAGATCTCAGAATTAACACTCGTTCTCTATTAATTTATCTATCTCTGGTTTTGCCCTACTGGAGACAGAAATATTTATCTGTCTTAGAATTTTTAGTCCCTATATCCTACCTAAAATCTTACCTCTATGTTTATTTATCGACGGCGAATAAATAACCGTCGATAAAAATTTGTATGATAGTTGACGCGTCCCTATTTTTTCAAAAAAGTAAATCTATTATAGTCTTTTTCTTGTCATCTCCCCGCATTTTGACAACGGCTGGCTGTCACGACTCACAAATTCAGTTTAATTTATATATTTTCGTGTGAAATATCTACATGTGAAATATCTAGAAGGCATCCGTGAACGAATTCTTATAGTTCGCTAAATTATTGAGAAGAACAGAGAGTTCAACAAGCCGACATACATATGCTTTGTTGATTTTTCCAATGCGTTGGTAACTGGATGAGAGCACACCACAACACCTTGTACACCGGCTTAGAAAGCTCTATGAAGGAGGAACAGCATCAGTGCGTACAGATAAATCGATCTAAAAGCAAGATGATGATCGTGGACCGTGTCAACAACAGCTCGCCCAAAGTGGCGCAGATGTCGATGTGCGATGTGGTTAACAACTATGTATATCTTGCTATTATATATTCCAAATAACGGCGGCTGCGTAGATGAAGTAAAACGACGTATGCCCATGTCTAGGTCTATAATGGAGAGGAAGAAAGTATAGAGGAATCGACATATAACTAAAACCACCAAAGTCGGGCTCGTAAAATGCTAGTGATTATTATGTTTCTTTATGCGACAGAGATGTGGACAGTGCCCGAATAGGAAAAAGGAAAGATAGATGCTCTGGAATTGTGGTGCTAGAGGAAGATGCTGGGTATAGCGTGGACGGAGATCCGCACCAACGTATCGATACTTTACGAGCTCGGCGTCACACAGCGTTATCGTGCACCCATCACACAGTTTTGTTTAAAAACAACATTCAAAAAGTGTACTTAAATATTGTGCCAATTTTAAAATAAAACATTTTTTATTTTGATTTTGTTTCTGTCCACAGTAGCAGTAGTTTTTCTATGAAAGAGTTACAAAAATCCTTACTTACATACATTCATCGGCACATTCAATAACATTTATAATATACTAGAGGCTGCCTGCGACTCCGTACGTATTTATATACAATATCTTGTCATAATAAATCTTTGAAAACTTACATAATATCTTATTAATTATATAGTCTATGTTTAATTCTAGTGTGCAAACTACAATATTGCCAAGTTTCATCAAAATCTGTTGAGTAGTTATTGCATGAAAGAGTAACATCCATCCATCGGCACAACGATTGAAATTTATAATAAGTATAAGTATTATTAGTAGGAAGTACGATATTATACACACTATACTTAAATATACTAAGTTTTACTGTCAATAACTGTTTAATTAAAATACATAACAAAACATCTTGATGAGGTAAATAGAACACAATGATGATATAAATATAATTGAAATTGTTTATTTTTCATAATATCTATTTATTTTCAAAATAATATTACAATTAAAGCTTGCTGTAAGTTTTATCCAAGTTGCTTCTTGGAGTTGATTGTTGGTGGTGTTGGTGGCTTTTCATTTTTTCTATTTAGAAACGAATAGCACTGGATGAGCTTAAATATATTCCACCAGCATCATCACTTCCATCTTTGACAAGGGAAGAGTTTTTTGCTCTTGGTAAAAGGAATATAAAGAAAACCTCTGGATAGGTAGTATAACACGGCTTAACAACAATTGGTTGTTTTGGGTTGTTGTGATTGCCCAGAGATCGTTCAGCATAGTTAGTAAATGTACATATATAATAGGTAGGCATATAATTGGTCTTTAGAACAAACACGGATGCTTTCTATAGTACTTGTACATATTTCACACCAAAATATATAAATTAAACTGAATTTGTCGTGACAGCCAGCCGTTGTCAAAATGCGGGGACGGCGAGACCTTTGAGTATAGAACATATAAGGAGGTGCCATACCGTCTGGATCTGCGTGCCTGGTCTGGTGCAAAATGGCTACCTTTTTGTATGGAATTTCTTATCGTTTAACAGATCATCTACCAAGAAAACTATGAAAAACTTGCGCCAACCTTGGCACGCTGTCATAAACTCATTTGTATATTAAAAAAAAATGGGGCCACTCCTTATATTCCTTCCTCATTGGGCGAGACGGCGAGACGACAAATGAACTCGCCATCGTGTTGGGTAAAGTCGAGATAGATGCCTCACTTTCATAAACTTTACAAACTTGCTACTTACTAAAACACAATTGTGTAATTAAGTAAAGCAATCACCCAGCAACTAATATTGCCACGGACCATCATGCTGTGAGGACCCGTTTTACTCCTGTGTACTGTTTTTTTCGTGGCGGACAAATAAAAAAAGCCGCAACTTTGTAAAACTATACAAAAAAAATATATTTTAACAAGGTTTATTCGTAATCGTAACTGATATTTGTACCAGCTACTGCCTATTTTATTAGTGTCCTATCTGACTGAACGGCGTAACATTGCACGAGCGATCATCTTTTTCAGTTTTTCTATTTAAATCTTACTTCGAAGCTATAAAATAAAACCATTAAGATTTTCGGAAAATTATTCAATTTTTGATAATTTTGCGGTACCTCTTTTTTAAAAGAGTTTTGTTAATGTTTTTAACAATTTCAAAAGGGGTTTGAAGATAATGTCCTACCTTTTTCGACAAAAATGGCGGCAGTCTATGAAACTTTCATTAATCGATAGTTCAGGTCAATACAAATCGAAAGTATAGATGAAAACATTTTGATAAAGTGTCATGTTTCCGTCATATAGGCTGTCAAAGATAGACTAGTGGCGCCAGTATTGGAACGTGAAAAACTGTATTTTGGTGTTATTAAATGGCACATATTGTATTGGAAATTGATACTAGTAGTTAAATGAAGGATCCTGACATTCCTTGATTTTTCCTTGACTATCCCCCCTCCAGTACCTCCTTCAGCGTGTATACAGGGCAGCGCAGTAACAAAATAAATGATAGGGGGTACTCGAGGGGGGGATGGTATTGGGAATTGACATAGATTGCTTCAAAAATTCTTATTTTTAAACCTTTATAAATTCCCACACATTTATACCTAAAACATTAAAAATTATGGGCTGAACAGCTTGGGGAGAGGGAGGGGGGTCGCTAAAATATGCCAGGATCCATCATTTAACTTCTAGTATCAATATTCAATACAATATATGCCATTTAATTACACCAAAACACAGTTTTTCATGTATCAATACTAGCGCCACTAGTCTATCTTTGACAGCCTATATCTCGGAAACGTGACGCTTTATCAAATTTTTTTCGTCTATACTTTCGATTTGTGTTGACCTGAACTATCGATTAGTAAAGGTTTCATTGACTGCCGCCACTTTTGGAAAATTAAAAAAAAAAAGTGTAGGTAGGACACTCTCCATAGTAAAATCTTCAAACCCCTTTAAAAAAACAAGAAAACATTACGCTCGTCATTGCAAAGTTACGTCAACCGCATATTTGACATATGCCAAAAATACCTTGGTATCTTGTACAGGGTGTATACCTCATAATTGACCAAATAATTGACCTTTTGTTTTTAATTTATTTAAAAAAACAATTACATCTATCCCTATCAAAAAAGATAGTAGCCCTGATTTTTTGAGATATTGATGCCGCTTGGGGCGTCTGAGTATAATTTAAAAAGGACATCACAGAGCATTTTAAGGAAATGGCATGTCATGAAGTTAGTATTGGAACCAGTGTCGCCAGTTATTTATTTATGTAAATATGGCCTAAAACTATTGATCATACAATTGAAAACATGTCGTAACTCCTTGCAATGGGATTTATTTTGCTTTAAGTCAAAAAGTAAATTATTAGATAATTCGAACTTAGGCGCCTTATACCACGTGAGTGCGCGACTGAAGTAGCAACGGGATGAAGAGCGAGAAAGGAGGGGTAAAAACTCAGTTAAAGCGTACATTTATTACTTTGGCTAGTTTTGGGCGGATATTGTGATTAATATCTGGTTAAAGTTATTAATTTATCACATTATCAAGACATTTGGTGATTATATATAATAGATAATTAATCATTTTGGCTGTAACATATTCATAAATAATATATAAATAAAATCAATATTTTTTTAAATATGGACAATATTTCAAAAAGTGGGGCATCTATCCCGACTTTACCCTACTTACATGCTTTGACAACCAGCATGGCGATCATCAAGGTGATCAGTGGCGTAACTAGGTAACCAAGGGCCCTGCGGCAAATAAAATATTAGGGCCCCACTAACTATCTAATCTGGTAAGATGTATGAAATTAATAATAGGTATTAATATATATACCTACTTTAAAATTATAAGCTATTTCATCATCGGCTCTTTTTTATGCACTAGAGGGTAGGAAATAAATATATTCTCTAAACAGAAACAACATAAAAATACTATTAATAGGTATTTGATGGTCTAGATAGAAAAAATAATCTGAAGGATTATTACAAGATTGAAAAGAATATATTTTATATTTGGTTTTCGACTGTTTCTATCAAAATTCTAAATAATTTCACGTTATTTCAATAAAGTGCCGGAATTTCTTTGACATTAGCTCACTACACACCCACTCATGATGTATTGATTTTAAATAATTTTCGACCGTTTAGTTTGATTAAAACTTTTATGTAGGGATACGCCCGTCGGGGCCCTCTGTGCATGAGGGCCCCGGGGCCCCGCCCCACCTTGCCCCTTAGTAGCTACGCCAGTAACCTGCGCTGGCCCAGCGCTGGCCCAGCGCGCTGGGCCATAGTGTACTAGCGTTCAACCAAGCTGGTGACCATCGCTGGTGACCAGCGCTGGCCCAGCGCTTGGCCATAGTGTACTAGAGGCATAAGATCTTATATTTTTTTAATAACAGCAATTGTTTTAAGTTATCCAACAAAGCAAAGAAATAGAGTTTATTAATACTTGTTCATAATAGGCATTATTTTTTTCCTATAAAAATACATATTTCTATTTTGCATACCTATGAATTGGCACTCATTTAGATCTCCATACTTTTTACGGCAAAGCTCTCAACATAATTTTCATATTGAATTGGCCACCCTTTTTCACATTTATGTTTTTGGTGGGATAGTAGTTACTCACCAAGATAAAGTAAATTCACTCCAAACAAGGATTTTATAAATTAGGTATTAGGAGATACATACAATTTTGCGGGAGATGTAGAGTGGCTAATTAAAATATTATGGAAAATGTATTGGTTTTTTTCGCAATCATTATCATATTTTCAAAGAAATTGGCTGTGTTTATACTATATCCGCACAACTTTAGGTCTAAGACCAAATTTTTGAATAAATCTCTCGCATATTCTTTCACCTTCGATCTTAACTCAATGTGTGCCAATGTGCCACTCATAGAGATACATCCCACACCATCCATCGATACTCCAACATTTAACTGTTATCTGTAATTGTTGTTCGAGTTACATTTTATGACAAACCCGTTAAATAATCGTATCGTTATTATAACGATATAACAGTCGTTGTCGTTTAACGAGTTAAATACAACTCTATCATATTACTATTAGCTTTTATATTTATTGGGTCGTATAAAACAATCTACGCTTATATCCACGAACCTATCTAGTTTATTATTAAAATTATGTTTGAATAGTGAAACGAAGAAATCGGTTTTAACAAAATAAAGACCTTATCTAGACTGTTTAAAGAATAACATTCTCATAAACGTGAATATTTGAACTTAGAACTTGCTATGATACTTTATTGACATTATCAAAATACGCACCCGCACCGGAGAACTGTTGAGATTTCATATTACTATTAGATTCTATTGACTATAGATAAAGAAATGAGAAACCAAATGATATTCTTTTATCAATTTTCCATTGTCTTATTTTAATGGGGATGATGACTACATTCGAAAATTCAAAAAATAATTAGTCCGTCTTTTAGGCTATTAAAAAATACTTGAAACACGTTTTCCACCTGATCAAATACATAAATAAATACAAAGATACAGAGAATCAAAGTTACGGAGTCACTCCTCGGTTAAAATCGTACTGAGGCGTGACGTCATTAGCAACTTTAACCCAGTGTATCTGTGTCATTTTTAGTTTAAGAGAAAAAAGAAAAAAATACGTGTCGAATATTTTAAAATAATCTATCTGATGGACTAAAAAAACATTTTTAGTCATCATGCCTATTGACATGCATGTTTCATTTGACAATTTTATCATTCAATACGTTACTTAGGTTCGTCATAATACGGAATGTTTGAACGTTGTAGTGGACAAGGGATAAGTCACGTTCGAACGAATTGAATTTGGAGACCTTTTAGTGTCACCTGGCGGGGGCGGCGGGGGCGGCGGCGGGGGTGGTGGGGGGAGCAATCACTCTGTTACAAGTTACATGATGATGATCTATCTATGTATATAATTACATCGTGTTGATGTCAAGTAATGACCAATCCTACTAATATTATAAATGTTTGTGTCGATGAACGGATGTTTATTACTCTTTCACGCAAAAACTACGAAATAGATTTTGATGAAATTCGGCAATATTGTAGCTTATACATCAGAATAACACATAGGCTATTATTTTGATATATAATATTTTTTTTCGAGACATGAAAGTCGCGGGCAGCCTCTAGTTATAACATAAACAAAAGTTTATAGAACTGTATTTGTTGAGCAGAAAGCATAAACCCCGCTCTACCAAGCAACCTTATCAGAGACATCAAAGTATCTTTCACGTGATGGTATTTTAGCTATTGTAACACAATACTGTTGCAAACGCTATGCATTTGAGTGCAGCAGTTACAAAAACAAAGAATTGAAAGCTTTGTAAGCGAATCAAAGTGGTTCGGTCTGTCACTCTCAGCGGAGTCTGACGGTACGGCGGTATGCGGTGTAAATGTACTGCCGGGGAATTGCGGTAAGTAAACGGAGGTATTTCAAAATTATTATTGAGATTTATGATGAACCATGGAAATAGGTAAAGATACTCGTAGCGCTGTGTCTTGGAACTTGGCTCTTAACACGCGACCGCGTTGTCTCGATGTTTAAGTACCTAAATAAGTAACTGTGGGCTTTTGCGTAGGTATATGCAGTTAAGCAGATTACGCTAATTAACGTTTGATATGATCTCACATTAGTTCCATTCATTAGAGCAGTAGTTCTATCTAAGCAAAATTTCAAACCGTCGAGCAGATCGGAATCTATCGGTGCTATATACGAGAATATTTTGTAAGTACGAATTTTAGGATAAATAATAAGTACATAGTTTACTTTACTTTAATTATTTTATGCTTAGGCACATTTTTGGATCTGCTTTTTTTTCCTAAAGCCCTTATAGGTTCAGTCAAGTGCAAAAGCTACCACAGTACACAGTACGTAGCGAGAGTATGTGGAGTGTCTCGAGAGTTTCGTAATGATAAAGTCATGCATCCATTACCGGGTAATGGATGGAGGCTGTACGGGGTAAAGGGGGAGGGGGGTGATACCTGTAGCTTAGGTGATCTAATAATACTCTAGGTGTCTAGGTGACATTTACTGGGGAGAGGTTTAATCAATAATCCTACTAATATTATAAATGTCAATATTTGTGCCGTTTGATGGATGTATGTCAGGATGTTTGTGACTCTTTCACACAAAAAACCACTGAACAGATCTTAATGAAACTTTACAATATTATAGCTTGTACATAAGAATAACACATAGGATATATTAATTTAGGATATTGTATAAGTTTTTGAAGATAAATTCGTACGAAGTCGCGGGCAGCTTCTAGTCTACATAAAAGTAAATTAGTGGTTGAACCAGATGATTCAATTATGGACTTGACTCAGTTCTATGATTATCGTCAAACAGCGGAGATGATTTAACTGCTAATGCGTAAAAGTTTATACGCAAAACATTTTGATAGTGAATTTAAAAGACCCTCTAATTATTTACTTTAAATAAGTATGTACCAGTGTGCGCTTGTTTAAAGTAAAGTAATGTAAATACTAGAGTAAATAAGATACCTTCGCCAAGATAACAATCTTGTAAAAATGTAGAAAATGTAGAATCGAGTAACAAGATAACGAAGCGCTGCATTGCTTTCTCAGCTCGCATTTTATACTTGTCTTTGTGCTAGTTGAACTAGTTACTACTACAACGACGATGCAAAAGAATATTATTATTCTTACCTACAAGTATATCCAACTAACTTAAAACGACGTTATTATACGGTTTCTATCATAAAATCAAAATTATTCAAGAGTTAGGTAAGTACCATTTAAAAAGAAAATTGCGGGCAAAGTCTAGATGTGGGAAGCCTAATGCTATCTACACACCAAAGCCGCCGGCATGCCGTCGGGCTATAGCGGCGACTTTACGTAATACGAATGACAGCTTTCAAAAAAGTCGGCGGCTTTGGTGTGTAGATAGCATTAGCTTATCCTTGAACCTATAAAAGCGGGTTTACACGTGAGTTCACACGATCAGGTAGTTGCCGTCATCCGCGATACAACGAATGAAGCACGAAACGCTTTACAAGATTCCATTAAATGAACGACAATTCATGAAAGGTTAAAGATTGGCGCCGAGCTCCCTCGACGCGAACGATGTCACTCCAACACGGAAATATCATATAAGTACGCTTTTATTCAATACAATGCTCGCAGCTCGCAGATTTATTCAGAGACGAGGATATACTTTGGTTTAGAGACCTTATAGAGGAGGGTGGGGGACGTCATCTCGCGTTTTAAAATATCCCCGACATTTGAAATATTTGATAGTTGGCGTACCACCGTAGAATAGAAATGCGGACTCATTACATATTCCGTTCGGTGCAGCTGCCCCGGGCGCACCCACTCGCACCGTCTTCTGTTTCCACAATTTATTACAATATTCACTTGGTAAAACTTATGATGAACAGACGCGACACACTGTTTGCTGAAGCTAGGTGACTTAAGAAAAGTAAAATGAGTTTTGGTCTCATGGGATGATGATTGAACAGCTACTGTACTGTAATGTAAAAATAATTGGAAAATGTAATAAAGTCGTTCTATTTATAACTGATACAACTGAGTGCTATTTTATTTAAAGCTTAATAAAAAGAGTTTTTTATCTACAAAGATAAAAATCAAATCTGAAATCATTTGAAATTAGGTAGGTACCTAACAGATTCCATGACTCACTTTAGTCAAAAGCACTCACACTTTTTCTTTTTCACTCACTAATGAAAGAAAATCAAAATTAAATACCTAAATAAAATTCAAATATGTAGATTAGCTTGGAGTTATTGAATGCGATTATAAAGTAGTTGGTAGTTAAGGCGAGGTTTGCAATAACTTCTCACTTCTCATAATAATCAGCGACGACGTGAATATTTAATGCGATGCTTTTAATTCCGATCCAACCCCCCCCCCCTCCACTCCACCTACCTCCCTCTCCCCCGCAGGTGGTCGTAGCGGAAGATAGTTGGCAAATAAACAACAAACACTTTGTAGAGATGAATTTAAAATCAATCGCATAAAAATACGCGAGCGAAATAATTACTTACAGAAATTTTAAAACAATGCTTTTATTTTAATTTAATATATTTATTCTGTCTATGAAACATATATATATATATACTTAACACATTAATGGAAACTACAAAGTACCAACTGGTTACATGGTTGCTAACGCGCGGTCAGTTAAAAGTTTCTAGTAGACCTACTTACTGCCTATTAAAAAATATTGTTTTACCTTCATCAACATTCAGAAAAAGAACATCTTAGCTCTAAACTACTTTAAGAAAACTCCTCGTATTATTCATGCAAGAAATACCAACTACTTGGAAAAGAATTGCAAGTCGATACATCAACATTCAACATACGTACATAGTTCAGTTCAAGGAGTTGCGAGTGTCGGACTTCGGAACTAAATGCACAATTTTTGCAGCGAAAACTGCTACCACGCGGCAAAACCTTACTTGAGACCTGAGCAGTATGATCTTTCATACAGTTTGAGGCTCTATTTGTCTGTAGAATGTTTGGTTGCAGAGTGAGAAGTTGGTACTAGCGAGAGCGTGTAGGTAATCAGCATTCTTGATGCACCATACTCACTACTTTACGAAAGTATATACCTATAGGTATTATATAACTAGGTGAAATAAAGTAGGTACAGTCGACAAAGTTGTCAGGGTATCACCCAACATAAGCAAATATTGAACTATCTATAAGTCTAAACTTAGCTGAGCATTTCTATTCGTCAAGCGGTAGTGTGTGTGCGCTAATCGTTTACGCCTCCTCGTTTGCAAAAAGTTTTCTGATCTGTGGCAAAACGTATTCTTTGTTGTTTATTGCTTCAAGACAGATTCATATAGATAATTTCGCCCAGACAAGTAAACCGCTCACTAGCGCAATGGTAGTGTAGCGGGATAGCAGCAAATGAATGTAATAAAGAAGACACAAGTTCGAATCCTGTCTCGCGGTTGAGTGTTTATAATATTTATTGTGTATTTTTATTTATAATTATTGTCTACTTTTACTGAGTGTTATTACTACTTTGCATTGGACTTATGAGTTAGGTATGTTATGATGATACTCAAGTTAAAAGAAGCAAGCATTAAATAAAAGGCGTCTATAGGTAGGTAGATTGCTTTCAATGATTTATTGTAAGAATCAAAGCGAAACATTAAAATAAATTATCAGATATGACTTTGACAAGGCTGTATAAAGTCAATATAATGTGTAAAAATAAATAATCAACATTTTAAGGAGGTATATAGCATGTATCGGTGATATGAATAAACATGTTATTAATAAAGAAGTTATTTTGAATAAGTAACTTCTAAATTCAATAACAATAACATCTCTCACGCGATAATTTTACTACCTCTGGGAATCACGGCCTGGTAGTGATTTTAAAGAGTTATTACCTATCAGTTTTTTTTACAGATTCAGACATTCAATATCATCATAATATTATTCAATATTATCATAATTAAATTATATACTTAATATAGGTTAATAGCGAGTTGGCGCTCCGTTATTATCTAATAGATACTAGATGTAATCGATTTCTCATGCTAGAAACCATATTGAAGCACATATCACTACCACGCAATGATTCCCAAGTTGATGTAACAAGGGCCTCTAAATTGGCTTTAGACCTAACTTGCGATGAGTCCCAGTTTAACACCATAAGGCCCCACAAGTTTTCTATAGGATTCAAATCCGGGCTCTTAGAAGGCCATTTAATAACAGTCAGGTTATCTTGGATGTTCAGGCAATCTTTTACTACTTGAGCCCTATGAACAGATGAGTTATCATGCACAAAATAAATATGTTCATTAGGATACGCAATGCGCACAGTTGGCAGCATCACATTCTTTAAAACATCCAAGTAACCTAGACCTGTATTAGTGGCTTCTACTTGAACTAACTCACCGGGACCCATCGACGACATCCAACCCCAGAAGCCCAAGGTCACGTGATCACTAGACCTATTTCAAAGGATATTCTTTTCGTGAAATCGCTCACCCGTTTTTCGATACAATATGACACGACCATCCTTGTCAGACCTAAAACATTTTTCGTCACTAATTATAACCACTTTGTTACACAAAATAAAGTCTAAATATTCTCTCGCAAAACGCATTCTTTCTTGTTGATGGCACTCTTTTAAATCAATCTTTCTTGCTGGTTGGCAACATCTTAACCCAGCTGCACGTAAATGTTCGCGCACTGTTTGCAGCGACACATCGTGTTTTGTCGCGGTGGAACGGGTTGTCGCGAAGGGATCTGCAGTGTGGATAGCCAAAATATCACGATGCATGGGGTTAGCTTCTGTGAAGGAGTTAGTAGGGCCACAGCGCAGGCTGTCTACATTTCCTGTAGCAGCATGACGATTAATCCACAATCGAACAGCCTTTCTCTGCAGAAGAATAATATAAATGTAATTAACTATTCTTAATTGCTTGGAACAGTATGAGCTTCGGTTACAAATAAGTAATTGTTACTTACCGATATCATTAACCGTCTTGCAATTTCACTAACAGAAACTTTCTGCTCGTGCAAAACAACTATTTCTGCACGTTTGAAGAGAGTTAAATGTTCCATATTTGCTTAAAAGAATAGACAAAATATGAAAAGAAGTTTAAAAACGTATCGATAAGGCACGAAGCTCAGTAACGACTAATGACTACCTGTCAATACGTTTAACAAAAGAATTATCAAAATATCTGAGGGTAGTTTTCGTTGACTAGCAATGTTAGTTTGCAAATCATAATTTATCATCACGAGAATATTCCATCTTGCTTCATTGCGATCTCTTTTTAAACGACTTCAAAAAAAAGGAGGAGTTTCTCAATTCGACCGTATATATTTTTTTTTTTTTTTTTATGTATGTCCACGCAAAACTTCGTCGTTTATGAACCGATTTTGATGATTCTTTTTTTGTTGGAAAGGGGGTATCCCGAGGGTGGTCCCATGGTAAGGAAACCAGGATCTGATGATGGAATCCTGGAGTAATCGAGGGAAACTCTCGAAAAAATTGTATTTTCGACTAGTCTGTTTCTTATGTTTCTTCACACAACTTCGTCGTCCATGAACCGATTCTGATGATTCTTTTTTTGTTAGAAAGGGGGTATCCCAAGGGTGGTCCCATGGTAAGGAAACCAGGACCTGATGGTGGAAACCTGGAGATATCGAGGGAAACACTCGAAAAATTGCATCGCGACTGTGTGTTTCTTAATATTATGCAATAATAAGAATTTTAAAGCCCTAATGTTTAATGAGGGTCTGACGTTGACCTGATGATGGAGCGGAAATGCAGTCGACGGAACTCGACAACGGTTTACAGCAAGTACTTTGTGTTTGGGCTTGATTAACTTATATTATTGAGACCTTTCATCTAAATAGGTTGTGACTGTTATTAGGGGTCTGATAATGAAAATGAAGACCAGTCAAGGGAAACTAAAAAATGTGAAATAAAAATTTTTTGCCAAAAAAGAAACAACTTCAAAACGGAAACTAAAAAGTATGAAATAAATAAACTTGTAAAGCAAATTTCTAGTTTATAAGTGACTAAAAGTAACATAAACAAATACATAATTATGTCTTTAAAATTTTTGAAGACGGTGCCACCTGTTTCCTTGAGATGTGAAAAAGATTGATTATAAGTACCTATATTACCTATATCTAGTTATTGTTTTACTTGGCACCGTCTTCAAAAATTTTAAAGACATAATTATGTATTTGTTTATGTTACTTTTAGTCACTTATAAACTCGAAATTTGCTTTACAAGTTAATTTATTTCATACTTTTTAGTTTCCGTTTTGAAGTTGTTTCTTTTTTGGCAAAAAATTTTTTTTCATTTTACGTTTTAAAATAAATAAAAACATAACATTTAACAAATCTGTCTGGCATGATAGGGACTCGAACTTGGGTCCTTTCGATCGATCCATCCATATAGCCCCACCGCTGCCGCTTGACAAACTGTGCCACGGTAGCTGCTTACGAATAGTTTTAAAATTGGCTTCTTATTCAACTTGACAGTGAATGATCTTTTCTGATATTTATTATTTGCTACTACCGACCTTTCTTCAAAATGTTTGACCAATGAGTTCAAAGCAAAGCTCACTCACACTAACGAGCCAAGTTTAGACTTATAGATAGTTCAACATTTGCTTATGTTGGGTGATACCCTGACAACTTTGTCGACTGTACGTAAGTGGATAATGAAGTTGTTTATTTTGAGAGTGTACACGGTCTACAATCTTTTTAAAAGAGATAGTTGAGTCGGGGAATGGAGAGTCCTAGCTGCAAACGTATTTGTTGTTAGAAGAAACATCAGTACCTAGTATTTAATTAAGTTTAATTTTATATTCAATATAGAATCTTTTATCTTTTTATTTAAACTTTATTGGTAAAATTAAAATCCGTACGAGGAAGGAACGTCAAAGCAAAATACACGAGAAAGTTGAAAGAGGAAATTGTAGGGAACGTGCAAATATAATAATGAAAACTTTATAGTAGAGTAACAAGTTCATTGTGAGGGTGTCGATGCGGGGAGGTGCGGGGTGCGGGGCGTGGGGCAACAGCAACGTGCTTCCTATTAAAATGGTAATCGCAAAGCAGGCAGCCAAAGACCGGCCGCACTATTGTAGTTAGCTGTAACAAGAGTGGGGCCACGACCACAGCACAGCAGCTCCTACTCAAAGTATGGAGTGTCTAGTTGTTTGGTGCTACCTGTTGACGGCCGCGGCTGGAATAACAACTGCCGATCACGACGCGCCGGCAATTGTTTGTACGGAAACGTTGGGCCCAAGTCTGATAATTTAAAATATTCACAGTTGTGCGCCGGCAGTATCATTGAGAGTGTCAATATAATTTTTTGACACATTTGGTCACAATCAGTGTAAGCCATTGCTTAGCAGAATAACAAAAAATGTGTCAAAAAATGCCATTCACACTCTGCTGACACATAACTGAGGCTATTTTAAATTAACAGACTTGGGTCCCAGTAGTTTTGTAAAAAACTGGTTGGCGACGTATGAAACAGCGTTTTTTAATTCACGAAATAACGTCTCTACTTTTCTATCTAAAGCTTGATTTTTTTATACTACGTGCTCGATATATTTTTTACTTTGACATATCATGTAGGTAGGTACGCGGATAAAAGAATACAAGCGATTTTTAAAAACGTAGGCACATAAAATTGTGTACACATTTTTTGTTAAATCCGTATTGATTACAATTTAATACCTACTGTAATGTAATACCACTCGAACTGAATAAAATATAAGTACCATTTTTGAAGTACGGCTTTAAAATGTCCACAATAGCCGTAAACCGCAAATCTTGCGGCCGCAACCAAAAAGCTTAATGGAAAAATAATTGAATCATCCGCGGTAAAGGGAAACGTGGGAAATGGTTTAAAAAAGTACCGAGAGGCGTCTTTGACTTCATTCATGGGGCTTCGTTCACTTATTATAAGAAAGTGCTTTCATTTTTGTCAATAGTGAATACTGAAAAATGTTTAATGAAATGTTCTTATTTAAAGAAATAATAAAAAAATATATAGGTACGTAATTGTACCTATTATATGTATAATCTAACTTACTGAAAAAAAAAGTATTAATCAAATAGCTTCTTTAATAGCCTTATAAGAAAGGCGGTTTCCAAAGACCTGTTCTATTCAGTAACGATTAATAGCACTGAAGTAACAATTATAGTATAAAAAAAATCAATCCTCTACTTACTACGGTTCGAACTGCCAACTAAGAACCAGAACACACGATGAAACGCAACTGAAACGACACGTTTCAAACTAGTTGCGTCGTGTGTGGTTTTCTAAAGAAGTCTATAGCAGAAACTTCGATGCAACTCAAAAGTAACTAGCAGTTTCAGTTGCTTTTCATCGTGTGTTCTGGGCCAAAGTCTTGTTAGTACTTAATAAGGTATATTTTTATCATTGTGATACCTTAAACAAACATATCGTAAAACGATATGTCATTATTATTATGTACTCGTATCTTAAACTAGTTAGGAAGGAAATTAAGAACCTTTCCCCTTTCAGTGATATTACATGACATGAATCATAACGCTTATAAAATTACTTTTAATTTTACTTTAATTAAGATTTGAAAACGTGTATGATGAAAGGGGCCGACATAAGTTAATTTGTACAGTCAGCATCATAAGTCGATGAACACGTTCATATTTTCAAAAGTAATATACACTATTATTAGATAAAAAACCTTACGTATTTTCCTTATTTTGAACCTTATTGAATGTTCATTTAACTCTGGAGTATATTTTGCTAAGCGATTTTCTTATATTAATAGTGTATTTAACTTTTGAAAATCTGGATGTGTTAATCGACTTATGATGCTGACCGTACGTAATAAGGTAAGAGACGTTTGATGTCGGCACTCTGTTCGTAGGTACAGGTAGGTACAGGACGCATGAACAACCGCGCTACCTTACTATAATGAGGGGTCTATGCGTGAGAGTTTAAATAAATGTTTTTGAATATAAGGTGTATGTTTTATTTAATCCGGCCTCAGTTTGTCTCTGTGCAATCAAATGTGTGGGAAAACGCCTCTACACTCCACATCAAATGATTAAACTGTAGTATTTTCTCTATTTGGCACATTCTAATACGAAATAACTACCAATATGCAGTAGGTAGTCAAGAGTGGAATCTATGCAATGTGTGCATCGAGATTCTATACCTACTACACTGAGATTATTTGGTAAATATCGGAATTGTAATTCAAAGAACGCGATACAAATCTCATGTACCTACGTATTAATTGATCAAATTAAATTATTCGGTATTTATTTTTAAAGTTTGTATTACCTGTATACAGCTAATTAGAATCCCAAAACAAGCCGCGAGGGTGTTTCAATCGCTAATAAGTATAAAAACCCCGAGGCAAAGAAAAACGATTTGCTGTAGTTTTGATTAACTGAGTATTTTATATAATTTGAAATTATCAATTTCAATTAATACTGATTGGTGAAAAATAATTATAATATGTATGTAGTTGAATGAGTAGTCGGCGGTGGTCGGCGGTGTTCGGCGGTGGTCGGCGGTGGTCAGCGGTGGTCGTCGGTGGTCGGCGGTGGTCCGCGGTGGTCGGTTGTGGTCGGCGGTGGTCGGCGGTGGTCGGCGGTGGTCGGCGGTGGTCGGCGGTGGTCGGCGGTGGTCGGCGGTGGTCGGCGGTGGTCGGCGGTGGTCGGCGGTGGTCGGCGGTGGTCGGCGGTGGTCGGCGGTGGTCGGCGGGTGTGGGTGATAAATCTTTACGGTAGATAAATTCCGACGGACAACCTTTTCTATTCAGCCGCTTACACTACTTACCTACCTCGGGCCTTTAAGCAACGAAATAACGTGTTTCATTCGGAAAATATGCTACTTTATTTATTTTATTTTATTTATTTATTAAGGTTTGCCAACAGATTTACAACTTGGTTAAGCATCTAGTACAAAATACATTTGATCATTTAGAGATGTAGACCCAATTACAGGCAAACACAGCATGCGTATACATAATGCGAGTAAGCGCTCTGTATTATTTAATTACAATTAAAATAAACTTAAACGGAACCTAGTTTGAATTTATATATAGATTTAAAAAAGGAGGGATATGACATATTAAAGATATCTATCAAAACGGTTTTAGATTTACAGATGTTGTTGTGCTCGCGACACATCCGGGGAAGCAAGCTGTTGTACCCCAAATTGGTTCTATATACCTTTACATTTAATGGGCGATAATTACTAAGCCTTGCATTGATTCTTGGTACTACTAATCCTATCTGCGTCAACAAGCTAGGGCAATCCAATAGACCTCTAACAATTTTATAAAGGAGAATTTGATCCGACACCCAGCGTCGGTCCTGGAGAGTACAGATTTTAAAATATTTCACCCTAGAACTATAGGATTTTAGCATGGATAATTTATTGTCATGCACGGTTAGAAAGAATAAGAAACGTTTTTGAATTCTTTCGATCCTGGTTTTTGATTTTTTTTTTGTTCTTTCTTACCTCTTTAAAAGAATCGAAGTACCTAAGAACTGGAAATAAACTTTATTAATTCTCCCAAGAATTCTATAAAGGGATACAGTTAATCGTTAGTTAGTTTAAGGAACTAGATTGAATTCAATCTACACTAGTATCACTTCAAAGCGGATGCCGACGTGACGATTAAATTGAGGAAACAAACATATCGATGACCGGAACTCTAATGAATAGTTTAATCAGATCCACGGAGGTAGGTGATTCGAAGGGTGGTCGAGTAATAGCGGCGGCCTACCCCTTTACAACACCTCCCGCTCTACACGCACCTAGTATACGACAAACGAACAGCTAAGCTGAGACAGATTCTAAGCAGATCGGGATATTACTTACACGTACATACTCGTACTTACTTAAGTATTAGATAGAGAGACATGAATGTAATCTGATAAATTAATTCACTATTAATTTAGATAGGAGCGTATTTGTATTCCTGATGTAGTGATTGCCAGTAAAGCGTTTAATTAAGTGCGGCTGTTTTTACGTCATTTGAAGCTAAATGTGAAGCCAGACCAATACGACATTTGACTCGACCTCAGACGCTGATCTCAATGTAATAATCCTATAGCCAAACTACAAGTTTCAAAGCACAGTAACGTAGTACGTGGTAAGTAAACCACTATTTACGACAATAAGCGCACTTCAAATAGGAATTCACGACTATTTAACCAATGATTCAACCGTAACCACACATTAAACGTTCTAAATAACGCGATTTACAGTTTCCACTGAAAATCCAGCGTTTCCCATTATAATTATAACATAAGTGTCTGTGGCTGGTCGGGTGACGCGGCGCGTGTAGGTATGTGCGGTGCCGGTAGTTCACCGGTAGCGTGTAGGTACGTTAGTGTGGGTGTAATTGAGGGTAAACTCAATTTGTGGTTATCCGCTCGGGTCTAATAACTCTCACGCAAATAGAGGTGTTTTCGCCGAGTTGTTGTAAACATCCGCATCGCATTTGAATATGAAATTGATCGACAAATAATAAGTTGCTGGAAGTAATCCGCCGCTACGGGATGTTACGTGATACAACCGCCCCTCCCACTACCCCTCACTACTCCCCGTACAACTGACACAGATGCCTCCGAAACAACTTGTCTATTATTGCTTGTATCGCTTCTAACAACATACAATTTTAATAATTATTTATTATTATTTTTTTTTTTTTATTTTTTTTTTTTTATTATTTATCTTTCTTGGTTGTTAAAATAGAAATAGAGTTCACACATGTTAAATAAGTTGTGGTATCCGTGATTGGCGAAGACATATTACTACGTTATTTTTATGTTACCTTATTTATAGATAAGCTGTGGATATCCTTAAATAAATAAATAAAAATAAAATAATAAGTACTTATATAATGGCATAGAGAATCTACAATTACTGCACATATTGTAATTTCTCGTACATGAAGGTACCAGAACCACACACTTGCAATACTTTGCAGTTACTTCGTGTTGTTGTATTCTTGGTGTCAGTAGCGGAAACTTTCTTGCTCCTTTAATTAAAAAATGTAGAGTTATTAGGTTTAATGAGTTTTCTAAGCATTAATTATGAAATACTCTAAGGAGAGCTACCAGCGGAAGGCAAACGTTTCTACGACGACGTTGTTTTTCAATATTTTCCGCTCCGTTCCACTCCGACACGTCGCCTCCTTACAAACAATCTCCTTCCTTCCTTATTTCTATAATAACATTTACGTATCCAGTTACTTCAATCTGCTTCAAAATTTGCAACAATCGAATTAAAATAATAAGAGTTTTCCTTATCGAGGGAATGTCGTAAAGTCGAAAGTGATCGTTTCTCGATGAGGGTAATTGTAAACGATGTCTCAAACACGACACATTTACATAAATGATACATACATCACTGACATGATTATAAAGGAGAATGTACGCGCTCGTCTTATGTCTGTACACAGGTGATGTACATCGTCTCTCGTAAATACAATCGATTTCCATCTAATTATGATGCAAATCACTTCGTCTGAGTACAAATAGGATTATACCTGTCGTGATTTTCAAGCATATTACCTACATTTATGTACATGCTATCACTTATTTTACTCTTACGACGTTTGTCTAATTTTAACTGTATAAAATCTTGAGAATTTGTACCTGGGTGTATATTTCCATTTGCAAACATTCCCTTAGTGCCTTTCTAAGGGAATTCCTTAGCCGTTAATATAGTGAAGGTATGTTAAGTGAAAGGCTCGTAGATACATAAACAGGCCGGGCCTATTCAAATTCACATCACCGCCCCATTCTGTTCCTTAACGAGGTGAATCTTTGTGCCGACTCCGCTAATCTATTCCGTTTATAGTCTCAGCCCGCCCCCGCCGCCGCCCCCGCCCCCGCCCTCGCCTCAAGACGCACAAATTGAGGGCCCACTTTAAAGCGATGTCCTTTGTACGCGCGAACTGCAGACAAAGCGAGTGATTTGATCGCGGCTCGTGCTCTTTTACAGGACGTAAGTAAGTACCGGGTAGCGCCGCCGCACTACTGTATTAGCGGATTGTGACGCGGTTCGCGGCGGGTTTCCGTATCGATGAGCATAGTTGGGTGCCGCTATCTGAGGTTGTTTCAGGCGCAGCTCGTGTTGCTGCCAGCCGAGGTGTAATCTCCGTCGCCGCGCCGGTGACCGAAAAATTGCGACTGACAGTGACGTAGTACACGGGGATCCCTCCGGCGGGGCGAGAGGTCCGGGGCGGGGGGGTGTCTGTAGCGGTTTCCTCGCAATTTGTCACGTTGCTGACTGCCGCCGGCCCGCGCCATGCCTACAGATATACTGCGCTAGTTATTACTACCAACACGTGCATGTTTATCAGCTTCCGTTCCTCAGCCTGTCACCGGCGGTATCTCTCCACACCCGTGACCCGGTACAGGTACACCCCTCCACGGGATGTAGACGCCATCGCTTTTTAAGGACGAGACCGCATTCCTTTGAAGGGTAATCTACCGTAGAAGCGGTATCTCGCGGTAACACGTACTACACGCCGCACTCCTATTATTCGAATAACAATATTTTTATAACAACAGCTGAAATAAAAACATGAAACAAAACGTAGGAAAATACTCTAAGATATTTATTTGAATGTAATTACTTCCAGGTATGTAATATGGTAAGGTATGTAATACGGCAGCAATTTTTCCTTGTTCTCCGCGAGTTCATCGCACGCGGAACTCGTATTACAGATTTATTATATCTTGCACAGATTGCCGTACATTAGCAAATTTGTTACTTTATCCCTCGGTTTATATTCTATGATTTATTTTTAAAAGAATTTGTTTTGTTCACTCTGAAAAATATAGCGAGTTTTAGAGGTACCTACCTTCATATGAAGTTGGCTTACTACACTACGACCAGACCAAACTATTTAAGTAATAGTATATTGCAAGAATATAGTGTAAGTTAACAGATAACATAGGGATGGAAAGATTCAGCTCTAAGTATCGAGACGAGACGTTCGAGATAAAAGTAATGTTTAGCAGCTTATCGTTATAAGAGAGGTTGAAACCTCTTCCAAACATAATTTAAACTAATCTACAATCCGTACAGCAACCTCCCTCGTCCTAACTTATCTTATTTAGAATTGAAGCGACAAATAACTGTAACAAGTTTTATCTTCGTTCGTAATTAGAGCGGAGGTTGTCAAGATAAAGCTTATCCTCGGGCTAATGACCCGACGCCAGAAGAGCTGTATTACCGGAGACGAGGTAGTTCCAACCTATCGGGAAACTCCGGACACTAGCCGAACATTACTTAATTTATAGTGACGCGAGACACAGACAAATGTAAGAACATTCAACTTTTACTACTAATCTTATTCTTTGTTACTTAGTTACGACCTCTCCTCCTAATGCACTCCGCGTATTCGTGATTCATGAGATTATAGTAATATTTCATAGTTACGTACTTCACAGTCACATATCTATATCATAATTATCATGTTATGCCAACTAACAAACTATTTTCAGGTTTTGCGCAGTTCAAACTACAACTTGAATGAAGTTTGATTAAATTGCAAACCAAATCTGGATACTTACCTACTGTTATAGATGTTGAATCGTGTTCCTTTGAGAAAGTTGTTCGTTCATCCTCCTAAAACCTCACCCTCAACTACACTCGATATACTTAGGTACTTACCGACATACAATATAGGTAACTATATTATGAACTCCCTTCTTATCTTTCTGTCACTTTATCAGCTCTTAAATTCTGTACTTTGGTTCGTAGCGATAGTTTCATGAATTTAGTAAAAACAAAAAACAAAGACAATCTGTTACGATTATTATGAGTATAGATAGTTGTCGATAATATTTTCATACTTTTACATTCATATTATATTTATGGTACACTAATTTTATCGTTTATTTTAATCGAATAACTGTATAGCATAAATTCTGCATAACGATACGTTGAGAGGAAGTGATTATATAGCGGGAAGAAAGAGATGGGTGGAGGGGAGGGAGAGGAGTGAAAGGGGTACCAAAGGGTGAAAATTTATTAATTAATTTTTGTGATGTCGTGCGAGTCACGGCGTGACGTCATCACGTCGCTGTAACACAATACCTTTTGTGGAAACTTTACAAGATTACTTGCAGATTGTGTTCGAACGACGCGCGTCAATAAACGCTCCTACATTTACAATAACACCGTTCACACCGAACTCGAGCCAAGTTTTCATTTAACACTAACTTTGTGACTTTAAATGTTGGTCAACGCGACTCACCATCAATCACAAGTACCGTCGAGTGGAGCGACTCCGACCCGGCGCGACGACGACAAAAAATAACTTCGTGACGATCAATCACAACTCTTACAATTGAAAATAAAAATATTTCACCATCACATTAAAAACTGGGGATTAAGTGTCAGACGCCAGTAGAGTAGACCACTTTATTAATTCAATTTTTATTTCTGTTTACACCAGTAAATATATTACGAAATTAAATGTATTTACTATAGCAGCCAATCGTTTACTGTCCAGGTAAGTAACAGGGTAGGTAACGGCCGGTCCCCGGACCTCTCTAATTAATATTCAGCTGATAATATCAGTAGCGGCGTATGAACGCCTATAGCTACCGTACGCCGCCACAATATGGCTGTAATACAAACGCCAGCACTCGACAAATGTCCATTTACATAAACTAATTGCCTATCAAAATTTGTTCGCGTCATGCATTAAGCATAATTTAATGTCGGTGTTGCCACTTGCTGCGACACATTAATTTATTTTAGCGAGTGCGTCGGTGTGGCCAGCTCTACCCGCTCTGCTGGTAATTGCTGCCATTCAGCGGTATTCACTTCACAACTAAGTACTTGTATTATATTCAATGAGTTCGCTGAACAACTTCAAATGTAGCCGTTTTAAATTCCGCATAGAGTTGTACGAGTATGTGTGCCGAACCGTACGTAATACTTAACAGAATGCTTAGATACTTTGATGACATCCATTACTAGTCCATTACCTACATACACATATTTATTTAAAGATGTCCTTCTGAGCATAACCAGTCGTTACTTAGATACCTTTAAATAACATAACATGCTAAACAGTAGAGTCTACGAGTGTTCCAGTCCGCTTGTGTACCTACTAGTTACCTACATCATAAGACTACTTCCCTGGCAGTTACTAAACCGTAACTATTAGTACTAAAGTTTATTTCATTTTACAAGTACTTGCCAATAGTTGAATTCCTACAAATCATAGTCAATCATAATGTTTACTTGAGACGAAAGTTCCCAGAAACATCCCAACTTTGTTAATTATGATGACGAGAGAGGGGTGAGGGGCTGGGGGGGGGGGGACGAGGAGGACAAATGTACGAAATAAAGTTAATTACACAAGTTAAATAGGCTTTGTTTAACTCCACCTCACACCTCGCATTACCTACATCACACTCGCGACCATTTATTATCTGTCTCCTACTTCAACACAACTCTATTCTAAGGTTGGTAATTTGGCTTATTACCGACTTCATTATTTACAATATTATTTTCACATTAAGATTACAACCTGGTATTAGCTCTACTTATTATTATGACTTGCTTAATTAATAAATAATTCTATGGTATTATATTCGAGGAAGGTTAATTCACAAATTGTCCAGAAGAGAATCCTGTAGGTACCTACCTACGTATCAAAATAGTCAATTATTATTTATAAAAAAAGTGATGAGTAATGTATTTTAATAGCGGCCATGACCTTTGGCATTGATCTTTGTAAAATAAACGGTAAATCCTTATCTTTTATATCATAACTTAAATATTTACCATCTACTCTCTGTACACAATGATGCGAACTTTTTGATTATACTTACATAATTATGTACTTTACAGTCTTTCTTATCAGTTACTAATTTGATGTATTATACTTTACTGATATCAAGGCGACAGCAAAGAAGTTAGAGATGGGACCGAAGTAGGTAATACACATCACATCGCACATCTGGTAAAATGTTATCAGCTTTCTTATCAATGCCCTGATTTAGATCGAAAATGATAATAAAAAGAATTGAACTTGTCAGTAATACGGTAATAATAATATACTTCAACAGCTACTTGTTTACATCACAGTAAATGAGATCTCATTATCTAAGTGACGTCACGGAGTTTGTGTAATCGCGCCGAATATCGTCGAACGAGTTCGCAAAAGATCTGCGCCGGAGTTAAACGTCTCGCAGATCTTTATTATTTATCAATATTAAATAAATAATATAAATAGTAAGTTTTTATCAATATCAGCGTATGTGGTCCGTGTTGTGTGTGTCTACATTTTGGTTGGTGATGAATAAACTTGAACGAGCTAGCTAAATAGGGCTATTTATTTCAACTTATGATATTTTTGTGTAGGGTTTTTGGTAAAGAAAATTGTTTTGAATGATGTTACGTGAACATTTTCATTTTATCTCTAAATGCAATTTTTATTTTAGTTTGAGTTGACAAGGCATTGCTTCGTTTCTAATGTCAGCCGCTGCAGCATATCGAATCCACCGCTCAACTTAGTAATGGGGCATTCTAGAGCAGTCAATCTAGCTCGGCAATGTATGGGGGAACCTACATTAATTCACAACAAGCTGAAAATCACAGATATTGTTCAATATGTAATTATAATTAATATGTAAAAGTTCCCCATCATTCCGATGTATGCATTTTTTTTTATTCAAGGTCAAACGTCATAAAAATCAGTTTTTCGCAAGTTGCAGCGAAACGGTAAGATTCCCAGAAAAGTGTCCAATACAAAAATTGTGGGTATTAAAATTATATACAAAAAATGTTTAACACTTTTTTCCTATGAGCCACCGTTGCTGAGATAATACGATTGATAAAGTTGAAATAGTTTTATTATGCATAAGTACACCACATTTAAAAATCTAGAGATTTAATATATTTTTTACTATTTTTCTATCGGCCACTGTCGCCATTGTCACTTACAACTATCTTTTTATTACAAATATTGTATTCATGTAGACAATACCTACTGTATTCGCAGCGCACGCGTAAGAATCGAATTTCGTAACTTCTGGGCAATTAGTTTAACTTATTGTATTTTCTTATAGTTTTTTATTAGCAAACAGACAATTTTATTCTAAAGAGACCTTATTTAGCAAGTTGTGATGATTAGTTTTGAAGTAATTAGGGTACAACTGACATTAAGTAATTAAGTGAAATCACCATATTTCTAGGCAAATTCGCGCGCAATACCTAATGATATAATATATTTTTGAAATGTGCTCGCCCTTTTATTTGATACTATATATATATATATATATATTGTGTTAAACTTATTGCAAATCTATAATAGCATACGTCACCCAGCATATTAATAGGAATCTTTCGACACCTCATTCATTAAAATCAGTTCAGTAGTTTAGATGCTACGGTGGAACATACATGCATAGGAGATTGTCTAAATCATTACCCTTACTTTTGGCATCCTAGTCGGGTAAAAATGTTAGACTTTTGTATTATTTGTTCTAAATGTTTAACAGGAAGTGGAGATGTTACTGTCTATCATGGTTTAAAGACATTAATATATGCAAGTTCGAAAGAGCAGCTGAGTTTTCAGAATATCTTAAAATCGGGAATCTATCACAATTTATGAGAATTATGGTAAAAAAACAACAAGAGTCATACATTATTGTAGCTATTAATAGACAGCCCGAAGAACAAGAAGCCTGTACGTCCACAGCAAGTTTTTCTCGTACTCGATCACGTAAATAGGGAAACAGTTTTTTTTTTTTTTAAATACAACCTATACTTATTCTGTGGCCTGGAATTGAATGAGAGAGTGTGAGAGAAGAGAAATATTTAATTCTCGACGTCGAATAAGCAAAGTACCTAGGTATACTTATCTTGAAAGATCAGGTCGCGTGGAGAGTTTGTCGATTGTAATATCTCAGAAACGGTGGCTCGTAGAAAAAAAATTGATACAGTTTTTGTAGATAATTTAAAGTTCTACAATTTTTGTCTTGGGCACTTATATGGTAATCTCACCGTTTCGCTGCAAAATGCGAAAAACTGATTTTTATGACGTTTGACCTTGAATAAAAAAAATTCCATACATCGGAATGATGGGGAACTTTTACATATTAATTATAATTACATTTCGAACAATATCTGTGATTTTCAGCCTGTTGTGAATTAATGTAGCACCAAATTGTTCATTGACCGGCTAATTCTTCCGGCATATCGTTCATGAAATGTTAATTAATTACCAACGTAAAATAAGAGAAATATAATTACAAATTCTTATTTTTTTTTAAATATAATTTACGAAACCTTAAAGGCCAAATAAACAATAGAAGAAAGAGAAACCTTTGAAATCATAGTTTTCATTTGCCAATGGTTTAAACAATCTAGCTGTCTCGAGAAAAAAAGGGTCATATTGTTCAATAAGATTTGTTTTTTATAGACTTTTTTTTGTAAATAGGTACTATAAGTATAAACATCTAGGAGTTAATTAACAAAGTCTATTATCTATGGTTTCGATTGATATTAGTGATTACCTACTGCTACACCTACTCTGTCTAGCAACTACCAACGTGTAATCTATATAGTTACCTACGAACGGTATAATCTTTAATAATCTACGCCTAGGTACATATACTGAAAACATTTCATTTTTTCGGTTATCTTTCTTGTTATCTGGTTATTTGTTTAGTTTATTTAAACGTTACGATTTTATAAATTACGGGCTGTGAATAAACAAAATCAACATAATTAACTTCAAAGTGGATATCAATAGAAACTAGTGTCACCAAAGAGAGTATCACTTTGTTTATGAGGAGGAAGAGGAAATTATATTTTGAGATGTAATCGATGCATTATTGGTGTTATCATTTTTCTGATTGTACTGAATGTTCATTTGTGTGTGGGAGAAAATAAATCAATTATTATATTATTTCCACAATCAGTGTCTGCAGCGGTGGTCCGCGGAGAGCCGACGCCGGCGCAGCGGTACTTGGACGGGCGGCTGCGGGCTGCGGCGGGAGGGAGCGGGGGGCATGTCTCCTTACCTCAACTCATCTACCACTGTATGCAGGAAACACCCGACCATGTGCTGTTGGTACGTACATCAGCATCATACTAGGCAATGATTCCTGCTGGATAAATGCCTTTCCCAAGGATCTCTGCATCGACCGTTCACGTCAAGCAGCACGCGTGAACGGTCGTTGCGGAGATCCTCTCTTTCGAATCGAATGAATCCACAGACTCTCCTCATACAGCGTTTTCCACAACTTGATGTAATCAACAACGGGATGTCAAAGATTATCAAATCTTTAAAAATTATAGTTTTCCCAACTAATCAGAGAGTATTTGGAGTGATTGATCTGGTATTGCAGATAGAAGGAGCGACCGGCGAGCGATGGACGTGCGCGCAGATCCAGCGGCTGGCGGTGAGGATGTCGCGGGGGTTGTGTGCGCGGGGCGCGGGGCGGGGCACGGTGCTGGTCGCTATGAGGAACCACCGACACATGCTCGCGCTGCAGTACGCCGGGTACTGGGCTGGGGCGACACTCTGTCTGCTCGAACCACTCTCCACGCAGGGTAAAGACTAGTCACATACGACAATTTTATGGCGTTGGTAAACCTTAAATCACAGGCATCAAAGAATATAATACACGGTGAGGGTTGTGAGGTCGGAAATTAATACTTAGTAACTAATATTTGTCTGTCGTTCCGTCATGATGACTTAAATACCAAGGTCAAAATACACTGTGTTGATGTGAGAATGTTCACCAGCGGAGCTGTCCCACTTCCTGTCGCTGGTGCAGCCGATGCTGGTGGTGTGTGACGAGGACCGGCGCGAGGAGGTCACCGCCGCCGTCCGCAACTACGACCGCCTCTCTGAACGGGATATACTCTCGCTAAAGGATCTGGAGCGGCTCGCTGAAGGATTCAGTAACGATCTAGACACCTTCACGTCAGTAGCAACATACAACAACATCTATTAATGAAACGGACGAGCCGTTGCACATACACTAGGGATTATAAATCACTGCAGACAATTTTTCAAAATTCATTGATATCACTTATTTTACACAGTAGAACGCTACTCTACGTTCATAATAATAATAACATTAAGGACCCCTTTCACCACTTGCAGATATTCAACTGACAGATATTTTATATCTGTCACTGCCTAAAACGTCATGTTTTATAAAATAGACACTGGTTTACCTGTCAGTTAAATTTAATTTGTAATATGAGTATTTGTTATAGAGGATGGTATCTACGTCAAAAGTTAATGTCACCGTCAAACCTACTGACAGTCAATTGGCAAATCAACCGATTAGATAATCTACTAGTTATCTTTAACTCTTCAATATAACGTGATTTTCTAGCGTTACGCTGATAAAAAGTAACAAGGGCCAACCATTAAGGAATTTACCGATGTTTTATTGAACTTGATTCTCAGTTTATTTGTAACAGACGTGGCAAAAGATGCTGCGCTGCTATTGGACTTTATAGCCACCAGAGACATTGTACAGCCACTACCAGCCGGGCTGCAAATTAACACTGCAACAATCATCTGTCAAGATACCGTGGCCAATGATAATGATGATGATTATATGATACGAAAACGGCACGACAACATTTTAGCATAAAGTGATATCCCGAAATACCAAATCACGACACAAACATCCGAAGAGCGTTTCCATTTTAACTATATTGATTCATACGAGTAGCTAATAATAAACGGTTTCAGTCCGGCGACGGTGGCTCCGTTCGCGGCGTCAGTACTGTTGCCCACCAGCGGCTCCACCGGACTCGCTAAGGCGGCTGAGATCTCACACGATGGACTACTTGCACAACTACCTTCCTTATGGTAATAACATTAATTTCTAACTTTTTGCTCTACAGGATAAATACCATGCTTTACCGTGTAATGCTAATAAGATGAATACAAGTGAAGTCATCGTTTGTCGTACATCGCAGGAGTTGCCACACCGAGTTCCCGCGGCCGACGGAGCGGGTGATGATAATGTCGACGGCGCAGTGGATGACATTCACCAACATGGTGACCACGTGCCCCGTCTACCAGATCACACTCATCTTCACCACGGACAAGACCCTACCCACCGTGCTCCGGATCATACAGGAACAGAAGGTACACTCAAACACGTTACTTCACTGCTTACAACATCATACACCACACTCAACGCACGTTAATCACCTGTCTATGTATACAGCCGACGTGGCTGCTGCTGGTGCCAGGTACGGCAGCGGCGCTGGGTGACGCAGCGCGCTCGGGTGAGCTGTCGTCGCTGCGGGACATCGTCATCACCGGCGCCGCCCCCGCCCCCGCCGCCGTCGCCCGCCTCCAGCACCTCGCCCCCTCCGCCAACATACAGAACTCCTACGGTATGACTGAGTCGCAAGGATTCGCCTCCGTCGCTGGACCCAAAGCACCTTTCCTTACTGTTGGCAAGATCTTTAACATCTTTGAGTACAAGGTAATTTTTATTTCCCAAATTCAACGTTTTATCTTGATTTTAAACATGACATTGTATGTATTGATTATTAAAATAAATGTTTTAGATAGTTAATGACGACGGAGAAGAAGTGCCGCAGGGCGAACACGGTGAACTGTATCTTAAAAGTAACTGCATTATAAAGGTACATAATGTATATCGTAAAATTAAAACAATGCATTGAATATTATTTGGTATTAAAATTAAATAATTTAATAACATGTGGTTGTGGCTTCCACACCAGGGATACATAAACAATGCTGAGGCGTACGCGGAGGGAGTAGCGGGGGGTGGGTGGTGGCGAACGGGGGACGTCTTCTACGAAAATGAACAACATTATATGTTTTTTGTGGAAAGGAAGAAGTTCTGGTTCAAGTACCTCAATTACCATGTAAGTAAAACGTTACCAGCTGAAAGAACGAGCGACAACTAATCTGGTACTTGGAGCTCATTGTGACATTGCTATCATATTGCTTTAAACCTATGTTTCATAACGGATAATTCCCACGAGCACGCCAACGAAACTGATATCGATGGCAATATATCGAAACAACGCGGTCCGCTGAAACAGAAATATATATTTTGGTAGTTAGTGGAAAAAACAAAACTCTGCAAATGGTCATCGTACCAAAACAAATAAAATACGAACCATTACTATTATAATGAGAACTGGAGTCAATACATTAACAAATATTTGTTTCGTTTCAGATATCCCCTGATGAGCTAGAGAACGTAATTGGTAAAGTACCAGGAGTGCAGGAAGTAGTGGTAGGTGAGAGCGAGAACGGCGCCGCGGCCGCCGTCGTACGCACTGCCGGCTCTACCATCACACGGGATGACATCAAAAACGCTGTCAAGAGTTAGTTCCATCCGTATATCATACAACCTATTCAAAGGAAAACACTAAAGGCTACGAAAAAAGTCCTTATTTACCTATGGTAATACTTTCGTTTCCAGAAGTGTTGATCGAGTACAAGCATATCCGCGGCGGCGTCGCGTTCGTGACGTCACTACCGCGTACCCACAGCGGGAAGCTGCATCGCGCACAATGCAGGACACTCATACAACAACTAGTGCAACAAGGAGAATGTTTCTGAGATAAAAATATGCTAATATTGTTAACAAAATAAAGAAAACCTAAAATATCAGCTGATGTTTTACAAGAATATCTTTAATGCCTTTACTTTTACTTTAGAGAAGACATAGAAATAAAAATAATAGTTTAAAAAGCTAAAAACGTGTTTTAATTTGTAGTGCGAGCTAGTGTTTCTGCTAGGCAGGTCAGGTCAGATCAGGGTCAGGGCCAGGTCAGAGTCTTCAGGACATCAGAATTTCAAAATTTCAGGATTTCTTAATTACATTAATTCAAAATGTCGAAATGTCGAAATCACCGACCGACCGACCGATCGACCGACCGACAAACCCACCGACGGACCGAAGTTAGGTTAGGTTAGGTTAGGTTAGGTTAGGTTTTTTTTTTTTTTTGGCAGTCGAGGGAAAATCCTCATGGACGCCTGGGAAGGAGGACCCAGGCAGTGCCGGACTCTTACCGGCTAAAAACCCTCGACTGCTTACACTAGTACCCCTATCATTAATAAGGACTTTTTTGAAGCCTTTTACATTACAACTACATGGTACCTTATGACTAAAACTACAGGCTAAAACACAAAATCGAAGAATGCACCAGGATATCGCACAATATATTTTTTTTTTTTTTTTTCTTTTGGTTCATGCTATCCTTTTATAACTCACAATTATAAAAGCTAACATTATTACTTAGGCTAACTTATTTCTATTTACTACTCTATCTATTACTTTTAAACTAAAATCTAAAAACATCTGCCTTGTTGTTTTACTGGCAATTAATTGCGGAATATTCTGTACCTCAACTCTGGTGTCACAGAGGAACTCAAAATCAAGTCGTTCACGCGCGTGTATTGGACAGTCTGTTAGGAGATGTTCAACTGTCTCACTTTTATCTGGTTCGCAAACGCAAGATGGGCTCTCCCTGCACTTAAAACGGTGTAAGTAGGCGCAGAACCCCCCATGTCCAGTCAGGAGCTGTGTGATCCTGCCATTCAGCTTCATCTTGCGGATGATTCCGTATGCTTCGATCGCGCTTGGGAAGAACATTTTTGTCCCCGAAGCCGTTTCTTCTGTCGCATATCTCCTGTCCCATTCCTCAAGCGTCTCCAATCGGATTCTACGCTTGGCGAATGAGACAGGACAATATTCATAGTCCGGCCTCTTACGTAGGTTTAATGCAGCTTCCTTCGCCAGTTCATCTGCCCTCTCATTTCCCACTAGACCAACGTGGGCCTTAATCCAAAAAAGGGAGACACTCTTGTTGGTGAGACGACAGCCATTCAGAATGGCTCTGGTTTCCACTGCCAAGGGGTGGGAAGATCCGGGGTTGGTGACCGTTTGCAGAGCCGCCATGGAGTCGCAGAAGATGCCAAAACTGGAGGCCTTGCTTTTGAGCACTTCAGCAACCGCTTTCCGCAGAGCAAGGAGCTCATCCTGGTAGACGGTGCAGTATGGCGGTAAAGCAAGCTTGAGGGCTTTCGTTTCTGCAGCATCGTTCCATATGGACAGAGCCGCACCAACTTTGCCCTCAATCTTGCTACCGTCAGTAAATATACGCACCTGAAATGTGTTGTGTTGGTGGTATTGTTCCTCGTCTACCAGGCTTTCAAACACGAGCTTCGTCTGTTCCGCGGGGTGCGGTGCGTCGATCGCTCGGGCCATCCGTTCTATCTCTCTGTCTCCCAGTCCCGGCTGGGGGACCCCTCTTTTGGCCTTGTATAACGAGGCGGCCTCCTTAATACGGAGGTCGAGAGGGAGTATCCCAGCCAGAACTAGTGCCGAGTTTAGAGAGACAGTTCGGTATGCCCCGCAAAGTTTTTGAGCAAAGCCTCTCTGGACAGCGTTCAGCTGTTTGCGTACCCCCAATTTGTTTGCTGATGGTGCCCATGCACTGGCGGCGTACAGGATCACGGGCTCCACTGCTGCAGTGTAAATGGCTCTCACAACGTCGGGGTTTAATCCCCAGCTGACCCTCGCTGCTCTGGCCAATTGCCTGTAAATGGCTATCGCCTTTTTACAGGCGGTAGCTATGTGTGCATTGAAGGTCAGCTTGGAGTCGATTGTGAGGCCCAGCAGTTTTATGCTCTCAGACATGCCTATGTCGACCCCGGCCATGCTCAGTCGTGGGGAATCATACTTAAGTTTCCGCGTAATCACCATCGCACACGTTTTGTGCGGAGCGAATTTCAACTTGTTTCTGATTCCCCACGCCTGAACATGTCCGAGGGCGGCGTTGGCACGTGTCTCTATCTCCAGAGCCGTAGTCCCGTCAAAAACCATGACTATATCGTCGGCGAAGGCTTGGCAGTAATCTCCTCTGGCTTCCAGCTCATGCAGGAGGGGGTCCAGCAGGAGATTCCAAAAAATGGGTCCTCCAATGGAGCCCTGGACGCATCCCTTTCTGGTCTCTTTTGTCACCTCCTGCCCTCCATATCGCAACCTCACCTTCCGGTCGCTAAGGTAGCTATCTATCACTCGCCTCAAATGTAATGGACATTTTTCCTCAGCCAATCTAGTTCTTATGGCTGGCCACCACGCGCTGTCGAAGGCCCCCTCTATATCCAGTGAAATAAGCGTAACAATCTTCTTTTCGGATAACTTAGAACGAATGTACTGCATGAGGGTATAGAGGGAGTCTTCGGTGCCCGTTTGTGGCATGAACCCGTATTGGCGAGTACTAATGGTCCGCAGAAGATGAAATTTGAGGCGCGCCACAAGCATCTTCTCATACACTTTCCCAAGGACAGGCAAAAGCCCAATAGGCCTGTACGATTTGGGAACAGTGTATGATTCCTTTCCAGGCTTCTTCAAGACAGCTACCACTGCCTCTTTCCACGCTCTTGGGAACAGGTGGTGTAGCAGGCATTTGTTCAACAGAGCCAGAAAGTACTGAGGGTCACTGTTGATGGCGTGCTCGCAGATATCGGCTGTAAAGCCATCTGCTCCGGGAGCCTTTTTGGGGTTGAAGGATTTCACAGATCTCTCCAGTTCGCTGAGTGTAAATGGTGGATCATGGGTTTCATCATGATCCGTGCCATTTACACGATTTGCTAACTCTCTGGTTTGCAGATGGTCTGGGTTATCCTCCTCCTCGTGGTCCCCGGGGTAGAAAGTATCTGCGAGCCACTCCGCTGATTCCTTCGCACTCAGCGTTCTTCCTTCCCTCTGCAGTGGCAGGTCTTCCTCCCTTTTAGTTGTCCTTCCCATTATCCTGTAGATCCCCTCCCACACTCCTTCCCTAGTTTGCTTCCCACAAAACTCCTTCCAACTATCCGTTTGAGCCTTTTCAACTGCTAATTCATACTTTTCTTTTTCTTTCAGGTACTTCCGGACTACTTCGGGTCTTCGTGTCGGCGCGGCGTTTCGGATTCTCCGCTTTCTGGTTGCGACGGTTTTCTTCATCTCGGCGAGTTCTTCGGACCACCACGGCAAGGTAAGTGTCTCTGTTTTCTTTTTGTTAGGTATTGTCTGTCTGCATGTGTCTGTTATTGTCTGCGTGTATGTCTGTATTGTCTGTTCTAACTGCTCTATGTTTGTAATGTCGTCTAGTTTGTCTGTCGTCAGTCCGTTCTCTGTCATAAGGTGGTTCAGTTTCTCATGAAACTGTTCCCATCTTACTTTTTTGGTGTTGTAGATTCTTGTCGTCCTTTTAATGTCTGTTCCTTTTGATTTTTTCAGGTTTATACTAAATGTTATGCCGTTGTGGTCCGAATTCGTCAAGGCTTCATCCACTTTCCAGTCGCTCACCAGTGCCATTATATCCATAGTCCCGGCCGTCACGTCCACCCAGCTATGGTACCTTTTGCCTCCCCTTATGGTGTCAAAAGTGGGCACATCTCCACAGTTCAAAACTTGTAGTGCCAATTCTTCGAGAGTTCCGCTCATTTTCTCGCCTCTGCTGTCCTCGGTTGGGCTACACCACCAGGTGCTCTTCGAATTAGCATCGCCACCAATGACCAGCCTATGCGGACCATTCCAGTTCACTATTTTGGTGAGATGCTCCAAGTAAGGATCCAGTGGTAGATCGGGCTCAAAATAGTAAGATACCACGGTCAGACTCCAACTTATGGTGCGAATTGTTACGACAGTAAAGTTGTTGGTGGTGAAGTCTGGGTGCAGTTCGACATCAACGTGTTCGTCAAAAACAGCTATGGCTGCTTTAGCGTCACCTGTCCCTGTCTTGGTGTTCTGGTAAATTCGCACGCCCTGGTATCCCTTGAGTCTTCCCATACTCCCTACATACGGTTCCTGGAGCAGAGCTACGGTCGTCTTTCTCTTTCCAGCCTCTATGAAGAGCTCGTTGGTGGCAAGCTGTTTGCGTTGTAAGTTAGCCTGGATGACTTTAAAATGCGAGGATTCCGCTGGGACCACCTTAGCAATATGCTATGGATGCTCGGGCTATTTCGTTCCATTTCCGTTTTACCGGACATTCCATAGCGAACGCGTTATGATTTTTGGCCTCGAGTTTTGCTCTGGTGCAGTTTTTGCACACGGGTGCCTCTCCGAGTGCTCTGTCAGGGCATTCGGCTCTAAGATGCGGACCACCGCAATGACTGCATAGATCCGCTGGCTCCTTGCAGTATCGGCGGCTGTGGCCAAATCCCAGGCACCTGGTACACTGTACGAGTGGCGTCTGATCTTCGACCACCACTCTTTGCAGATCTATGCGCAGTCTTCCTTCCTCAAGTGCCCGGTTCCAAATTCTGGGTGAGACGCTCAGGATGATGTGTACATTGTGAGGGTTGCGTGCTCTCCTTCGGTACTTCACAGAAATCCTATCCTCTTCGTCGTTGAGGCCGTGAAAAACGTCCCTGTTCTGATTCCTGAGAGCTTTTCTGATTTCATCATCACTGTGTACTTTAAGTACATCTCTCAGAATCAGAAGGGGGTTTTTGTTTTTCATTTCCTCAACGACGAGTTCCTCTCCTGCTGATTCCAGCTTCTCCTTTATTTTCCTTCTCTCCTGTTCACTGCTACATCCCATTATGATCTTCCTGTCCTTTGCTTTCCTTACCCTCTCTACTGTCACCCAACCCTCCTTTGCATCCACTAACTTCCTCACCTTCTCTAACACTTCCTCTCCCGTCTCCTGGTCATTTGAGGAGGAGATAACCACGGAATGCAGTGCCTTCCGCTCTGGTCCTTGAAGAGGCAGTTGTCTTCCGGCAACTACATTGGCGTAGGACTTTTTCTCCAGGGCTTCCCTGCAGGCTGCTGTTTCCTTGGTGATCCCCTCCATCATCCCATTTTGAGACTCTATTTTCTCTCTCAACTCCTCTAGCTTTTTGTTATTGTCGAGAAGCAGCTTAGTCTGCTCCTCCAGCTTAGTCCAAATTTCTGTTTTATCGGAGTTGAGAGAGGAAGTAGAGTCTGTTCCTCTCTTTTCAGGTGTCCCCATCTTCTGAGGCATCACCTTCATTCTTCCCTTCACGCCATCAGCTTCTTTCACCAGCTGGAAAAGTCTGTCAATGGCCTGTGACACTCCCAGCTTAATATCTGTACGCAGATTTCTAGAATTGTTCAGGTGCGTCTTGGCCTTAATAACACAGGCCTTGGCCTCCTGGACTCTATCGGCGAATTTTGTGCTGTCTCCAATGGCTGGGCTTTTCGGTTTGGTTGCAGCCATTGCGGTGGGTGGAGTTTTGGTGGCTTTCCCTGAAGGTGCGCTATGGTTGGATGAGCTGCTCCGGGCTTCCAGTTCTCCGATACTACGCCTAACATTGAAGGTCCGAGACAGCCCCTCCAACTCAGGGATGTCTTCCTCAGCTGGCTTTTGTCCTGTCGGTGGTGTGTTCCCTTCCGGTTTGTCAGTAAAAAGTAGGCACTCTGTGCCAACCTCCTTCGACTTGGTCACTGGGGTTCTGATACCAAACATGGTGATAGGGGTTCACGTCAACGGTAAGTAAGACTAATTAAAGTAAAATTGTAAAAGTTGTAAAATAAAATAAGTATCTATTTTCGTCGTATTTGGGTTTTAATAATGTTTTAGATTTTTCTGTTTCAGGTCACAGGAGTTCAGCCGCTGCAGCAGCCGGGAACTATCAGGTAAGTTTGTATTTGTATGTGTGTATATTGTGTGTGTGTGTGTGTGTGTTGTGTGTATATGTATGTGTGCGTGTATATATGTGTGTATGTGTTGTGTGTATTTGTGTGTGAGTGTATGCGCGTGTGTTTGCGTGAGTGTAACGCTTGTGACACCAGGTATGAAAAGAAAATCCGCTACTGTAAAAAGGTAGCTTGTTAAGATAAGATACTCGTATGTAGAGTCGGTCAACAACAAGAGAGATGGTATAAAAATACAATCCTTATCAACTATAAATAAGTCAAACAAATGTACAAAAATAAAGGTTCAAAAATACACAAAAAATTTCATGAAAAACTGAAATTTTATAAAAAAATTTGTAATGTAGAGTCGTAAAGGACTCAATAATCGTCAGTATACGAAGAGGGCGGTAAAATAAAGTAAGAAATACAAAAAGATATTTTTTATTTCAAAAGAGCATAAATGTAGAGCAGGTCAAATTTTTTATCTCTACATAGAGTCAAATGGATAGGCCTATTTGATAGCCCTTGGCTCCCTCTTTTAAACGAGCCCAAACACGAGGGTCCTGGCCCAAGGGGTTCCGAAGAAAACGGAAGCTAAAATTTCCAATTTTTTGGTATCCCGATTTTATCCTGCTGATATCTCCGCAACCAGTGGTCCGATTCTCCCCGTGTTTGTGCTCAAAATAAAGGTCTAACCACGATCTAGCCGATTAGGCACTTTTCAGCCAAAAATTTTTCAGGTCCTGAAAAAACCTGAAACACAGCTCAGTCGATTGTCTAAGGCCAGCCCTATGTCTGAAAGAAAATCCCAGTCTCCTAGGCGCCCTGGGTCGAGAGATATCGGGGTTTTAAAATTTTCAAAATGGCCGCCCGTCTGTCAAACTTTGACTTTGACCAGCGATATCTCCCTTTCCAGAGGGCGTAAAAATCCCGGGTTTGGGCTATTGATATCAGCCTCACCAGGACTATCGACCGAGGTGGTTTTCAGGACCCGAAAAACCGATGTCTCCAAAATAGCTGAAACTTCTGAAACGGACTCCCAACGTTATTTTAAGGAGAGAAGAGAAAACCGCAATGTTCTGAGACTTACTGTTCAGAAACTACAGCTAGTCAAAGTTGACTTTGAGAGCTACCGAACTGTCAATGTCAAACTTTACACAAGGATATCTCCGGTTCCAGGCGCCGGAAAAATTCGCGGTTTTCTATGTGCAAGAATGCTTGACTAAGAGAAGCGTTCTAGGTGGGTTTCAGGGCCAAATAATTTTTAGTCCTGAAAACGCCTGAAAACAATTTTGTTAGTTAGTTTAGCTAAAGGCCTAACTAACTAAGAAAACCGCGTGTTTCTAGCACCTATAGAACCAGAGAAATACAAAAGATAAAAAATATATAAAAAATTTCATGCAGGATAAAATTACCAAATAAGCGAGTTTTGAAGATATCAAGCCGCGGTTTGGGCTTCGTAATACTAATTTACACTATTAAAAACTAATTATGAAATAAAATTATAATATTTTCTATTATTTACAGAATTATTAGCTAAAATGACTAAAAATTTAATATCTTCAAAACTACAACACATAAAAATCTGCAAAAAACCTTAAAATTTTTCTAAAATAAGGGCCTAAATAATGAAACTATAAAAATAAAAAATTTTGAAAAATTTACTGAAAATTTTGAAATTTTAAGATTTTTTCAGTAAAATAATTATAGCAGATAGAATTTAAAAGTTAAAAATCCAAAAACTTAATAATCGATAGTCCAAGTTAGCGCGCAAAAGATAGCAGTTCTGGATTTTCAGTTTTTCAGCTCCTTCAGTAGTTATAGGTGGTCAAAGTTGGACTTTTCAAAATGTAATAGCTCCGGAAGTAGTGGGGGTAAAAATCGAAACTTTTTACCTTGGAGCTTCTGTTGCGGTGTTCTGCAATCCCACGAAAATACAGCGGCGCAGCTCGGCTCTTTCAGGTTTTTCAGCACCACGTGGTTTTCAGTTTTTCAATTTTCCCCGCGAAAGGCGCGGCGGGAAAAATCCGGCGACGCTGCAGGAGGCTGGGGGGACAAATTCCCCACCCGATGGTGAAAGAAAAAAGGGGGGTCGTATATCTCGTTACTGCAGCGCACGCACTTAAAGGTGGAAAATTCGAGTTTAACCTCAAAAAACACACGTGGTTTTCAGGAAAACCAAGTTCCCATGTAAAATCCGGTAAGGCACTGCAATCCAGTTGTGCACTACACAAAACTGAGCACTTTGGTAAAAATTTCACAACAATCGGAGCACTTTTGCCGGAAATATGAATTTTTTCGTGTAGAGCTAGAGTGTTTTTAGCTGTTTGCACTGCGAGGGGAGGTGCAGAACTGGTTAGGTTTTTTTTTTTTTTTTTTGCGTAGGGGGGGAAATGCTCATGCATTCCGTAGGCCCGGGCGCTACGGATATGTCCGACTCTACCGGTTTCCCGGCATCCTACGGACTAAAACCCCCCCTCTTCCACGTTCCCCAACCGTGGGTCCGTTGGGTCCTGTTCTTCGGGGAATGGCTTCATTCATCTCGTTTGAACTGGTTTTGAACTGGTTAGGTTAGGTTAGGTTAGGTTAGGTTCCCCCCGATTGTGCTCACCTTGTCGTGGTGGAGGGGCTCAGTAGCGGCAGGCAATCCAGCCTGTCGTGAAGCGAAGAAGCACACGACGGGTCCTCCGCGTGTCCCTCTGATTAGCAGAGGGCACTGTGGATTCGGACCTCGGGGCGGGTAGGTCCCAATGATCCCTAAGGCTATGCCGGCAGGGACACCCATACCGGACAGGCTTAGTGGAGAGGGACTAAACCGCGATGCCCTGCGGGGCGAGGGCTTTTGGGCCCGAAAGTGGAGTTGCCCGAAAGGGCTGTGTTCAGCGTGCAGCTGGGGGGCGGCGGCTGACTTCGGTCTCTGTCGGTCATTCCGTGCACGCTGACACGCGAAGGGCGCGATGTTCGCAGCTTTCTGCGAGCGTCGGGCAACCCGTAGACTCCAATTGGAGAGCGGGGACCGTCGGGCTTTGGGCCCGGGTCGCGTGGAGAAAACCACTTCAAAAACCACCAGGGGCGACGGGTCCGCCAAAGGTCAATGCGAAGGCAGCGACCAGAGGTGGACACGGGGATGTAATCCCCACCGTTCGGCCCGACCCGTAGACTCATTGAGAGGGATGGGGACCGTCGGGGCATTTGCCCGGGTCGCGTGGAAGAAAACCACTATAAAAATTACCCTGAATCCCAAGCTTCAGTGGCCTGGCGATGGGATGCATGGCTGGGAGGTATACCCAGTCCCTAGGGCCACAAAACAAAACAGAATGGAAGCGTCTGGTAACAACTTGTTACCCCAGGCGGGTACCTCCAAAGTAGGAGGAGAATCCCGCCCGAGCAGCGCTGAGACGGACTTGTCCGTGACAGCGCTGCCCGGTTGCCCCACTGTATCTGGGGGGGGCAATACCAGGCCTCGTGCCGAAAGGCACGTACAAAACAACGACTTTGGCGACCACACGGACTCAGATTTTGCTTCTGATCCGGATTTTGACGACTTGGCGGTGGAGTCGTGCACCCGGTTGGTGCGCGATGAAACCTACGACAACGGCGTGGAATCGGACTCCGATTTGCTTAGGTTGAGGGGTGGTGCTGACGATGACGGCGCTGTTGGGATGCGGCCTCCGCGGGATGCGAGGGGCCGCTTTATCCGCCCAGCGCGCCCGTCTTCGGCGGCAGAGGCTGGGGGGGCGAGCGACAGTGAGGGATCTGTTGTCTCTTGCATGTCGCTCACCTCTCAGGCTTCAACAGCGTCTGGGGTCACCGGCAGGAAGCGGACTAAAACGCCTCCTGCCGAACAACCTGACCCCAAGAGACTGCAGACCGCGGGGTCTGAACTGGACGAGGACCCTGTCCTCGATCCGTCAGTGCCTCCCCGCAGAGTGCGGTCGAAGAACACTCTTCCTAGCCACGAGGAGTTGGCTAGGGACATGGCGCGGATGTCGACGACGGAAATTGAGGTCGCCTTGCAGGCGAACCTCAATACCGTCGAGAAGGTGGCCGACTCATCCTCCCACATGAAGGGCACCTATGTTAGGTGCCTTCGCGTGTCGGCGAGGACAGTGATGGCCGCCGGCGCGGAGCTCGCACGCAGGACTCGGGCAGAGTCCAATGCGGAGCGGCTTGAGAGGCTGGAGAGGGAGAACGCAGACTTGCGCGCTCAGCTCTCCAGTCTCTCAAAGAGAGTAAACGCTCCAGGCTTTGCGCCTGGAGCGAGTTCGGCGGAGGGCGGGGCTGCGCCGGTCTCACCGAGGCCCACTGGCTCGGCTGCGAGGCCTGCTCCTCCGGTGAGGGGTCCGGGCCCTCAGCTCGAGCCTCAGCCGTCGGCCGATTGGGAGAGTCGCCTAGTGGAGCGCATCTTCGCGTATATAGACGCGAAGTTGGCGACCTCCCAAGGCGGCCCCCAAGCTTCTCGCCGGCCGCAGGCAGCTCCGCCTGCCGGACTGCAGACCGTGCGAGTGGCGGCCTCTGCGGCGTCCCCGGCGGCTCCTCCTCCTGCAAAGACCGGGAGGAGGAAGAAACGGAAGAAAGGGGCGAGTGGGGTGCCCGCAGCGCCTCCTGCCGCGCCGACGCAGATGCCGGAGACCGCGGTTGCGGTGGAAGCAACCTGGTCGCAAGTGGTGGGCCGTAAGGCCCGCCGTAAGCCTGCGCCAGGGGCGGCCCCGCAGCCGGTGCCAAAGCCGGCGCCACCGGCGAAGAAGGCTAGGCCGGTGCCTGCCAAGCCGCCAACCTCTGCCGCCATCACCCTGACGGTGAGGGAGGGTTCGGATCTGACCCTTGCCGCAGTCATGAGGGCTGCCAGGGAGCGTGTGAGGCTCTCAGACTGCGGCATAGCGTCGACCGTGCCCATGAGGAAGGCACAGACCGGGGGCCTGATTTTACAGGTTCCCGGTCCCGACAGTGCTGCCAAGGCTGATGCCCTGGCAGCCAAGCTGCGGGCGGCGCTGGCAGACTTGGAGGTGCGAGTGTCGCGCCCCGTCAAGTCTGGCGAAATCCGGGTGAAGGACCTCGAGGAGTCCATCACCCCGGAGGAGGTGGCGGCAGCGGTAGCCGAGGCTGGGGGCTGCAGCACGAGCGACGTTCGAGTGGGTGAACTCCGTCGCTCGCGCACCGGCCTCAGGTCCGCGTGGGTGCGCTGCCCCCTAGTGGCGGTGCGCAAGCTGTTCGCAGCCAAGCGCATCGCCGTTGGGTGGGCCTCTGCCAGAGTCGAGGTCCTGGAGGCGCGCCCCATGCGGTGCTTCCGGTGCCTCGAGCCGGGACACGTCGGCCGGCAGTGCCCAGGGGGAGTGGACAGGAGCGACTGCTGTTTTGCCTGCGGCCTGAAAGGCCACAAGGCAAGAGAGTGCGCAGCAGACGCTCCGAAGTGCCCAGTCTGCGCGGACCTAAACAGGCCCGCGGACCACAGACTGGGCACTAAGAAGTGCAACCCCCCCAAGGGGAAAAACAGGAGGAGAAAACAGGCTCCTCCTGGTGAAACACCGAGCACGGCACCGACGCAAGCTGATGCGTCGGCCGAACAGGGCCCAGGCCCTGCTCCAGTGGTGGTCATGGAGACGTAGCATTCAGTGCTCACGTTCTCCAATGCAACCTGAACCACTCCCGAGGTGCGCAGGACCTGTTACTGCACACTCTCGCGGAGCATCGGGTTGCACTGGCCGTGGCGGCTGAGCCCTACCGAGTCCCGGACCATCCTCGTTGGTTCGGTGACTTGGCGGGCTCCGTCGCCATCCACTGGAGGGGCGGAGAGGGAGACCCACACTGCGCCCTGCTCGAACAAGGGCAGGGCTTTGTCGCAGTGGAGTGGGGTCCCCTCTCCGTGGTGGGCTGCTACGTCTCTCCGAGCGTACCCCTCCCCGAGTATGAGGGGTACCTTGACCGGGTGGCGGACTGTGTCCGCCGCTGGTCATCACGACCGGTCGTTGTCCTGGGTGACTTCAACGCTCGCTCCAGCCTTTGGGGCGACACCCGGGACAACGTCAGAGGAGAGACGGTCGCAGAGTGGGCGGCGGTGCTGGACCTCCGGCTCCTGAACCGGGGGTCGGTCAGCACTTGTGTGCGCTGGCAGGGGGAGTCGGTAGTCGATCTGACGTGGGCGACTCCCTCTGCCGCGCGCATGGTGTCGGCCTGGAGGGTGGCGGAGGAGATGGTCACGCTCTCTGACCATCGCCACATCATCTTTGATGTGGCACTCCGCCGCCCCAGCCTGGCCCGACACCGCCGCGGCGGCAGCCCACCGCGACGATGGTCCCTCAAGCGGCTCGACAGCGACCTGCTCGAGGCCGCAGCCATCGTCGCGTCTTGGCCGGATAACGGCGATGAGATCTCGCCCGATCCCGAGCGGGAGGCGGACTGGTTCCGGGGCACGATGACGTCGCTCTGCGACGCATCGATGCCCCGGGCCAGACACTCCGAGTGTAAGGGGATGAACTGGTGGTCAGCTGAGATCGGGCGGCTTCGCGAGGTCTGCCTCGCCGCCCGACGCCACCACCAGAGAACCCGAAGGAGAGGAAGGCGAGCCACTGCTGACGAGAGAGCCAGGGCCCACGAGCAGTATCGAGACGCTTCCCAGGCGCTCCGCTTTGCGATAGCAAATGCCAGGTCTCGGTCCTGGAGCGAACTCCTTGAGGGGCTCAACAGGAACCCATGGGGGCGCCCGTACAAAATGGTACTGGGCAAGCTCAGACCGTGGGTTCCTCCGTTGACGGAAACCCTGGACCCCGAGTTCGTGGGAAGAGTGGTAGACACCCTCTTCCCAAGGGTCCAGGACGGCCCCACACGCCCGGCAGAGTCGGAGCCAGAGTCAGTAGACTCCTGGTCCGACGAGCTGGGTGTGACCGTCGAGGAGTTAGACCGAGCCATGAAGCGTCTCGGGGCCCGCAACACCGCGCCTGGCCCGGATGGCATTCCGGGAAAGGTGCTGGTGTTAGCTCTCGCCGCCGGACTGGCGAACCGCCTGAGGCGACTGTTCACCAGTTGCCTCCGCCTTGGCGTGTTCCCGTCCAGCTGGAAGTCAGCGAGGATGGTCCTCATACGTAAGGCAGGTCGACCTGCAGAGTCTCCCTCTGCCTACCGACCCATATGCCTGCTGGACGAGGTTGGCAAACTGTTCGAGAGAATAGTTGCCGACCGAATCAGTGGGCATCTAGCGTGCACAGGTCCCGACTTGTCGGAAGACCAGTTTGGCTTCCGACGCGCGCGGTCGACAGTGGACGCGATTCTTCGCGTCCGGTCGCTGTCGACGCAGGTACTGTCCCGGGGCGGGGTGGCGTTGGCGATAAGTCTCGACATCGTCAACGCCTTTAACTCCCTGCCCTGGTGGACCGTCAGGGAGGCACTGACTCACCATCGTGTGCCTCCGTACCTGAAGCGAGTCGTCGGTGCGTACCTGTGCGCCAGGGAAATCACTTTCCCGGGTCGAGGTGGCGAAAGCCATAGCAGAGGGGTCGAGTGCGGGGTTCCACAGGGGTCGGTCCTCGGACCGCTCCTGTGGAATCTCGCATATGATGCAGTCTTGCGGGTCGCCCTCCCCCCCGGCGTGCACCTGGTCTGCTATGCAGACGACACCCTGGTGCTCGCCGGAGGGGAGGATTACGAGAGGACCATCCGGCTCGCCGAGCTCGGAGTGTCTCGCGTCGTCGAGAGAATCGAGGAACTGGGGCTGAGGGTAGCGCCTCAGAAGACTGAGGCGCTATGGTTCCACAAACTCCCGCGCGGGAGGGAACCACCCAGTTCCTCGATTCTCGTGAGTGGCTCTCGGGTCCAGGTGGGGCAGTACCTCAAGTACTTGGGCCTCACCCTGGACAGCCGCTGGGGCTTCGAGGAACACTTCCGGCGCCTTGTCCCCCGGCTAGATGGGGTAGCGGGTGCATTGCACCGGTTGCTGCCCAATCTAGGGGGACCCGAGGAGGGAGTCCGCCGCCTCTACGGTGCGGTGGTGCGGTCCGTGGCTCTCTACGGGGCGCCCGTCTGGTCGCCCAGACTGGGTATCCGCCGCTGCCGCGCTATGATCTATAGCGTGCAGCGGAGAGTGGCCATTCGGATCGCACGGGGATACCGCACCGTATCCTTTGAGGCGGCCTCTGTCCTGGCGCGGTTCCCCCCGCTGGACATCCTGGCGGAGATGGACGCGCGGGTGTATGCGCGCCTTCGCCAGGGAGAAGGGGAATCTGCGCCGCCGGAAGAAGTGCGGAAGTGTGAGCGCCGAAGGGCGCTCGAGACGTGGCGCGAGAGGCTGCAGAAGCCGTGGATCTCGTGCCAGCGCGCCCTAGGCGCCATCCTTCCGAGCCTCGAAGCCTGGCTCGAGCGGCGGTCGAACGTCACGTTCCGGCTGACGCAGGTGCTCACCGGGCACGGATGCTTCGGTGAGTACCTGTGTCGGATCGGACGCGAACCGACGACGCGGTGCCACCACTGCGGGAGTGACCTGGACACCGCCCAGCACACGCTGGAGGAGTGCCCTGCATGGGCCTCCGAGCGGAGCTCCATGGTCGCCCGGATCGGGCGAGATCTCTCTCCGCCGGCCATAGTCTCGGCTATGCTGGCGGATCAAGACTCCTGGCGGGCAGTGGTCTCCTTCTGTGAAGCGGTGATGCTTCAAAAGGAGGCCGCAGAGCGGGATCGGGAGAGGGCCGATCCCGCTCGGCGGCGGCGTACCCTCACGGCAGCTGGCGGTCGGGGCGGGGGCCCTTGACTGCCAACCGAGCTGCCAAGAGGAGGACGACGGGGCGACAGTGGCTCGCTTCGTCGTGACCGGGGAGGGGGGAGAGCGTTGCTTCCTCCCCAGGTGCTGAGCGGCATTCCGGTGTGTGTCTTAACGGTCCCGGGATGCCGCTCAACAGCACAGAGAAGGCCACCCTGGGGTTTTAGTGGGTGCGAGTCCCACATAAGCCAGCGCTCCCCCCGGGGCGCGGGGTATCCAGTAGGATTTCCCCAGGAAAAAAAAAAAAAAAAAAAAAAAAAAAAGGTTAGGTTAGGTTAGGTTAGGTTAGGTTAGGTTAGGTTAGGTTAGGTTAGGTTAGGTTAGGTTAGGTTAGGTTAGGTTAGGTTAGGTTAGGTTAGGTTAGGTTGGGCGGGTGTGGGTCCACGGAGCACCAGGATGGCAGCAGCCTCTGGTTTGGGTCACCCGGTGGCCGCTTTTTTCAGGCCTTGTCTTTGGATCCATGCCTAGTCTGGCTCCCCGTCACTGGGGTCGGTCTGGCGAATGGCTTTGGGGGAGAGCGCAGGTCGTGATGATCCCCAAGGCAAGTCTAGGTGTAATCCTTCTCGTGGTTGCCGCCCGTTATTGGTCTGGTTCCTTCAGAAACAGACGTAACAGAAACACCTAGTCGATTCATATATTGTAGTTAGTTATTTATTTTTACCTGTTTGTATATATTTATTTAGTATTTGTTCTCATTGTCATCTCTTGCTCATTTATAGTGTGTCCTTTTCCTATGTTTTCTTTTCTGTTCCCTCTTCTTTTTCTGTTTCGTTGGGGAGGCTTGCCTCTCCTTCTCTTCATGTCATGGGCTGCGGCGCACGGTCGAAGGCTGGAAGGCTCTTCGCGGAGGCCTCTAGTGCGTCAAAAACGACAATATGGCGAGTGCGAAAAAGAGTAGTGTTCCCCGGGCGGGCAGTGTCACTCCGGTGGCCAAATCCCGTGGTGCCGCTCCTTCTGAGCGGCATCGTGCCTCCATTCGTATACGGGGGGAGGCAGCAAGCGCCACGGACCGGGGGAGTCTCTCTCCCAGGGTTGTTCTGCATAGGACTCCCCTGGCGGAGGGACTCTTGCGGGACGAGAGGGATGGGGGGATGTCAGCGACGGATGACAGGGATGGGGAAGTGGAAGTGTCAGAGACGGACTCTGACGACAGCGTCGTGAGAATGGCTAGGGCGCTCGGTTTTCGAAGTTTTCGGAAGAGGCCTTTAGAAAAGGATTCGGGCGATTTAGTAGACGGTGGGCTTCGGCGTGCTGTCCCCAGGCTTTCTGGTTCGGATGCTAGTCTGAACAGTTTGGCTGGGGAGAGCACGTCGGATAAGCCGGTGAAGCGCGGTCGCGGTCGGCCGCCGTCCACCGGTGAGTACGTTGGTTTGGCGGCAGCCGAGGCTGCGTTAAACCAGGCGAAGAGGGAGCAGCTTGACCTGGAGCAGGAGGAGAGGTGTGCGGGTGCTATCCGTGCCCACGCCAAGTGGCGTTCCGGGTTTAGCAAACAGGACGCGGGCGGTGCAGTCGAGGGTCGAAGCGCCCAAGACATCATTGACGACACTGAGCGCAACATCGCCATGGTAGAGAGCCTCGCGTCGTGCTCCAATAATATGAAGGGCGAGTTTGTAGGGTCTATTAAGACCGCGATGGCCTTTTTGCGGTCGGCTACGGCTGAGCTGGCCAACCGCTCGGTAGCTGAGGAGACCCGTGTCGTGCGAGCCGCCAATGTGCGACTCAAGGCGGAGGTTGAAGATTTGCGGCGCGAGGTCTCGGCGCTGCGTGGCCAGATTGCTGGGCTCGGGGCGGGGCTGCCTGCTTCGGCGTCTTCTGTAAGGGAGCCGTCGGAGCGGGCCGCTTCTCCCTGCGCTTCTGCGGTGGCTCGGGGTAGGGGCGGCGGCGATGTGCCGCAAGCATTTGAACGGGCGCTGGAGCGCCTTAACAAGCGCTTCGACGCTCGACTGCGCGCCCTGGAGCAAAAGTTGGTTCCGGCGCCCTCGCGGCCACCGTTGGCTGCGGGTGAGGGCGCATACGCGGATAGGGTGAGGGCTCCTCCTGCTGCAGGTCGCGCTGGGGGTAAAGGTAGGTCTGGCGGGACTCCTGCCCGGGCGGCTCCGCCCGATGAGAGTGGTGCTGCCCGGCCAGGAGCTCCGCGTAAGAGGAAGAGGGGTAAGAGGAAGAAGCCGGCCCCACATAGGAAGAGGGATCGGAGGGCGTTGCCCCGGGCTCCGCGGTCGGCGGCTGTGATGCTTACATTGCAGCCGACGGCGGCGGAGGCTGGGGTCACGTATGCCTCTGTTTTAAAGGAGGCAACTTCGAAGGTGAAGTTGGAGGATGCGGGCATTTCGGGCGTGCGTCTACGTTACGGGGTGACGGGCTCCTATATTTTGGAGGTCGAGGGCGGGGCCGGCGGGGAGGGCGCTGATAGGTTAGCTGAGTTGCTGCGTCAGCATCTCTCGGCTGACCGTGTCCGCGTCACTCGGCCGGTCAAGCTTGCGGCTCTTCGAATTATGGGGCTCGAGGAGGGGGTTGCTGCGTCAGACGTTGTCGACGCGGTAGCTAGTGTAGGGGGTTGTGCTGCGGCGAGCGTACAGTGTGGGGAGGTGTCCCGTGATCGCGCGGGTTTTGGTGCCACAGTGTTGGTGCGCTGTCCGGTCGCTGCGGCCAGGGAGGTCGGTAAGGTGGGCCGGCTTCACGTAGGGTGGGTTCGGGCGCGGGTGCAACTGCTGCGGTCTCGGCCGTTGCGTTGCTTCCGTTGCCTGGTTGTAGGCCACGCTGGTGCACAATGCAAGGCAGAGGTTGACCGCAGTCGAATTTGTTTCCGCTGTGGTCGCGAGGGGCATCGGGTTTCCCAGTGCTCCTCGGTCCCCTGTTGCGCGATCTGCACCAGCGCTGGCTTACCAGCAGTTCACGTTTTGGGTGGTCGTACTTGTGACGCCCTCCAAAAGCGTGTGGGGTCGCGGTCTGCTGCTGTTCGGAGGGGTACGCCGGCGTCTAGTCGGCCTGCTCCCTCCGGAGAGCAGCAGATGGAGACTGGGGCCGGCGACTAGTGGTTGTTGGTCATCGGTCGGCGCGTGGGGGGGTCTTTTTTGTTATTTTTAGTTTATGTTTTGTTTATATCGGTGTTATACATTTACAGTTGTTTTTATTGTTTTATGTCTTGCAGGTGGCTCTTTTGGCCCCTGTCGGTGGTAAGCCTGGGCGGGGTGGGCAGTGCTCATTTCGCCTTGGCTGTGGACTTGGGGTGGAGGACCGGGGATTGTCCGAAGCTCAGCCGCTAGTCCAAGTAGGGGCGGCGGCACGCTCCATGTCTGGCGCGCCGCTGCATAGGTTAGAGTAGGACTCGGACGATTTATTCCCGAGCGGAGGGTCTGCGAGGACGGCCGCAGGCGGTGTTAGCGGAGGTGTTCTCGTTCCCGCTTCACTGCCACCTATGCGGTGTAGGACATTCCAGGGTTTTTAGCCGGTAGGAGTCCGGCATAACCTCATTTCTCCCCGGTTGTGAGGTATCCATGAGGATTTCCCCTGGGTCAACAAAAAAAAAAAAAAAAGGTTAGGTTAGGTTAGGTTTTTTTTTTTTTTTTTCTTGTTGGGTATAGTATTTCGTAATCATAATTGTTTCCCTTTTTTTTTTTAAGCAGTAAACATCACCAATGTATAGCAAATCTCATTAAGACAATAAGCAACTAAAAATTATAACAATAAACAACAAACGTAATTACAACAATACCATACCTTCTACTGCAGGTGTTTTGCTTTGAGGCCACCATCCGTCTGTATGTATGTATGGTACGTAGTCCAACACACCTGTACACCGGGCTGCGTAACCGTGGAAGCCGTGGTGAGCAGCACTCGGCTGCCCTTCCACTCCGCCCAGAGACGCAGCCAGAGCGCTGAAAGCACGCCCCCGCATCGGCCGGCGGGAGAGTTAAGTAGGTGTCAGATGATCGAGACACCCACCTCCCACTGCGCCAAACCGAGCGAGTCCCGGCGTGGTTAGGTTAGGTTAGGTTAGGTTTTTTTTTTTTTTTTTTTTTTTTTTTTTTTTTTCTTTTTTTTTTTTTTTTTTTTTTTTTTTTTTTTTTTTTTTTTTTTTTTATCTATCTATTCTCATTCATTCCAGTTCTCACTTTTTTGCTTCTCGCACTTTCATTCTGCATACTTTTTCTTTCTGGCATTCATCGTCTTTCTCTCTTTTTATGGGTGGGGCTCCCATCTATCTATACTACTCTATCTATCTCTATTTATTTCTTATTTATAGGGTGCAGTTCAGTGAACGTCTAGGCAACTTTTTATTTACAATTTCTTTTCATACATTACACTGAGTCTTACAATTTCTCTTTTATTGTTCTTATCTCTACATTTTCTTATTTCTATCTTACATTATTGCTTACATCTATTTTATTATTAAACATTTGTATTTTATGCTTATTTTCTAATATTCCATAATATTAGTTAAACATTATTTTCTTTCTCTATTTGTTTCTTTTTATCACATCGTTAGCTATTTTTATGCAATAATCTAAGAATTCCGATCTGTTTTTATTTTGTAGGACCCATTGCAGACTCTCTTTTGTTAGCTTTTCATTTAACTTTTGCTCGATTTCAAACCTTTCTTTGCAGTACTTGGGGCATTCCAGCAAAAGGTGGGGGACTGTTTCCAGCACTGCGGGATCGCAGAGACACGATGGGCTCTCCTTACACTTGAAACGGTTCAAGTATTCGGAGAAACCACCGTGTCCCGTCAGGATCTGCGTCTTGACTGATGTTGGTTCTAGTTTCCTGATCGTCCTGTAGGCAATCACCGCATCGGGGAAGAACAGCTTCGTTATTGCTGCAGTTTCCCCAGCAACATACCTCCGGTTCCACTCCTCCAGCGTCTCTATTCGAAGATTCCTCCTTATATATGAAACCGGGCACCGGTCGTAATCCGGTTTCTTCTTCGAGGTGAGTGCGGCTTCTTTTGCTAGCATGTCAGCCCTCTCGTTGCCTTTTAAACCTGCATGAGCCTTTATCCAGAATAGGGTTATTGCTTTGTTCTGGTCTTCTGCCGTCTTGATGTTTGCTCGCGCTTCCACTGCTAGGGGGTGTAGGCAACTATGATTGCAGATCGTTTGAAGGGCTGACATGGAGTCGCTTAGTATTCCGAAGGAGCTGCTCTTCAGTTTTAGGGCCAACGATGTTGCCCTGAGAATCGCCAGTAACTCGGCTTGGTACACTGTACTATACTCTGGGAGAGCAAGCTTGAGGGATTTTGTCTCTACATCGCCAGTCCATACGGACAGTGCGGCACCGACCTTACCCTCGATCTTGCTCCCGTCAGAGTATATCTGCACATCCAGTTGAGCAATGGCAGAGTCCACCTCTTCCTGATTTGCCAGGCTGGTTATTCTCAGGTCAGCACGGTCGGCCGGATGCGGTGATTGTATTGCCGGGAACATTCTCTCGACCTCTCTTCCTCCCAGTATGCTCTGCGGTACTCCCTTTTTGGCTTCGTATAGAGAAGCTGCCTCGTGGACTCGGAGATCGAGGGGAAGCATTCCAGCTAAAAGCAGAGCCGCGTGCAAGGAGATGGTTCGGTAGCCTTTGCAGATTTTTTGCGCAATCCCACGTTGAACAACTCCGAGTTGTTTTGTAACGCCGAGTTTCTTAGCTGCCGGGGCCCAGACGCTGGCGGCATACAAAACAATTGGCTCTACAGTGGCATTGTAAATGATGCGGATGACTTCTGGATGAAGCCCCCAGCTAGTCTTCGCTGCTTTAGCCAATTGTTTGTATACCCCGAGCGCCTTCCGGCAGACGTTTGCAACGTGGGTGTTAAATGTCAGCTTGTCATCGATGGTGACTCCCAACAACTTAATTTCTTTTGCCATGCCGATGCTGATTCCGTCCATGCTCAAGCGTGGGGTGTCATATTTCAGTCTGCGCGTGATAAGCATGGCGCACGTTTTATGCGGCGCAAACTTGAGTTTATTTCGGACACCCCACGCTCGAACATGTTCGAGCGCAGCATTGGCCCTTCTCTCTATTTCTAATGCCGAGTCACCATCGAAGAGAAGCAAGACATCATCTGCAAAGGCCTGGCAGCTGTGTCCCTCCGCTTCCAATGACTTCAGAAGAGGGTCCAGGAGCAGATTCCACAAAATAGGGCCTCCGATAGAACCCTGCACGCAACCCTTTTGAGTACTTTTGAGGTATTCCTCTCCCGCATATCGCACCCTGACCCGCCTGTCCTTCAGGTAGTTGTCTATGACTCGTCTCAGGTTCAAGGGACACTTTTCCTCAGCCAGTCGGATTCGAATGGCTGGCCACCATGCACTGTCAAAGGCTCCCTCTATGTCTAAAGATATGAGTGTAATGATCTTTTTTCTGTCAAGTTTATCGCGGATGGTCTGCAGTAGACCATAGAGGGAGTCTTCGGTGCTTCGTTGTGGCATGAATCCAAACTGGCGAGTACTAGTATTTGGTCCTAAATGAAACCGGAGACGAGCCACCAACATTTTTTCATATATCTTCCCAAGAACTGGAAGGAGTCCAATGGGCCTGTATGCCTTCGGCACAGTATACATGTCCTTTCCAGGCTTCCTTAGGATGATAACTGTGGCCTCCTTCCAGGCTCTTGGGAAGCAATACAGGGCGAGGCAGAGATTGAACAGCTTCATGAATAGTTCGGGGGCGTGCTGGATTGCGCGGCTACAGATATCTGCTGTGAGACCATCTCCCCCTGGAGCTTTCTTGGGGTTGAAGGAGGTATACGCGTGCTGGAGTTCCATCATCGTAAACGGTGGGTCGCAAGGCTCATCTTGGTCTCCAGCGTTTACTCTCTCTGCCATCTCTCGGATCTGACCGTGGTAAGTGGTGTCACTCTCTGTGGTATCTTCCGGGTAAAAGGTATCCGCAAGCCACCTTACGGAGTCCCTTGGATCCAGTACCATTCCATCTTTAACCAACGGTAAGTCTTCCTCCCTCTTTGTTGTTCTCCCGATCACCCTATATATCCCCTCCCATGGTTTTTTTTTTTTTTTTTTTTTTTTTTTTTTTTTTTTTTTTTTTTTTTTTTTTTTTTTTTTTTTTTTTTTTTTTTTTTTTTTTTTTTTTATCTACTTTGGAAATGTAGAGAGCTGCGAAGCTATTGGTTTACTTCAGCAGTTACTACGGTGATTTCGATGGAATTGACTATATGTGGAATTTAACTTGGATTTTGCTTAGAGTATCTTAATCTGAATTGAAGTTTTTAAGGTTTTTGATTATTGTGGTAATGAAGTTATGGAATGAGTTAAGAGTGCTTTCTTTCTTGATAATTTCTTGGATTACAAATGGGGATGTGTTGTTATATGAGCATACGGATATATGATGCTGGCGTTGTGACGAAAACCTGGGGCATTTTTCTAGTAAATGTTTCCATGACTGAATTTTGGTATCATCGCAGGGACAAGTGTCCTCTGCAACGATGCGGAAACGTTTGAGGTATTGCCGATGATAAGCGTGGTTTGTAACGAATTGCGTGATTGCAAACACCGGCTTTGCAACATTTAGGTATTCTTTTATGTGTTCGAAGGATGGAAACAGGGATTTGGTATATACGCAGGTAGACGGGTTCGAGTAAAGCGTCTCAGCCGCAAGGGTGCATTTGTCTCGATTACAGAGTTTTATGTAGCTGATGGGGACGCAGTAGTAGTCGGGTGTTTTGTGTTGGGTTGCAGCTGACTTAGCCGCAGCATCCGCCGCCTCATTTCCGTCCAGACCGACATGGGCTTTCACCCACGCAAATCCGACGCTGAGTTGGAGACTTTGAGCTTGGTGGATAAGTGCGTGGATGCTAACAGCCATCCTGTTCCTTGTGTTCCTGTTTGATAGCTCCTGGAGACCAGACTTACTGTCCGAGAGTATAATGGTTTGTGTCAGTCTGTGCCTGACTATGTATTTACATGCGTTCTCTATTGCGAGTAGCTCCGCCTGGAAGACGGAACAGCAATCGTGAAGTTTGAATTTCGCGGTCGCCGTCCGGCCGCCCAACGGGTCATACACGACAAAGGCAGCACCAACGGAGTTATGGTGTTTGCTGCCATCAGTGTAAATATGCCAGGTATTATGGGCTTCCACCCGAGGGAGGTCTGATGCGGAGGAAATTTCATCAAATTCAATGCCTGCCCTCTCGGAAGGATGTGGTAATTCTGATGGTGGGCACAGAGTTTCTAGTGGCACATCTCCTGGCAGATAGGTGGAGACGCCGAGAAGTTTGGAACCCTCAGTGTCCGCGACTGCAAGCGCTTTGTCCGGCAGTGGCGTGAGTTGCGCAAGTGTGATGGCAGCCGCAGTACTGACGGTCCGGAACCCCTGGATAATTTTTATAGCGAATAGTCTCTGCAGAGAGAGAAGACGTTGACGTATATATTGGTGTTGTAGTGCTGGAGACCAAATCGCGACACCGTAACAGATTATAGGCTCTATTACGTGTTCGTAAATAGTTTTCACATTGTCTGGGTGTACTCCCCAAGTGGGTTTGATAAACATACATAAACGACTATATAGCTTTTTAACTTTTTGAGTGATGTACTCTACGTGGTGAACAAAACGGAGTTTGCTGTCAATAATGATGCCAAGATATTTGATAGTTGGAGAGTACAGTAAGATTTGGGAGCCCATGGAGATTCTACAATCCATAGCACGGTGAGTGAAAGCAATGATTTGTGTTTTGTCTGGGCCAAATTCCAGCTTGACACCCACGCCCCATCTGGTGATTTGGTCCAGGACAAGATTAATTTTGTTTTCTAGGGTGTCGATAGTATGAGAGTGGGCGATGAGAAGTACGTCGTCTGCATATGCTTGCAGGTGAACGCCATCAGGTAAGTCCATGAATAGTAGCTGGTCTAAAATTAAATTCCAAAGTGTGGGCCCAAGAACTGAGCCCTGGACACACCCTCTAGACATAAGTTTGGTCACTTTACAATTTGAGAATTGTATTAATATTTCTCGGTCTTCGACGTAACTTAGGAGGAGTCTGTATAGGTTACTGGGGCAGTCAGTGTCTCTTAGCCGTTTAAAGATGGCCGGCCACCAGGCACGGTCGAAAGCGGCTTTGATGTCCAAAGAGACACCGACAACCTGTTCGCCGTTGGCTTTAGCCCGCTGGATGATGTCCAGGGCATTTTGAATAGCCAAAACAGTGGATTTCTGACATTTGAAGCCGTATTGGTTATGTGCACTGTTACCAGTAATATCAAGGTGATGCGTAAGGCGATCAGCGATAAGGCGCTCTAACAGTTTGGAAAAGACATTAAGAAGACCAATTGGTCTGAAACAGGAAAGTTGGTCGTATTCAGGCTTGCCCGGCTTTGGGATGATTTTAGCAGTGGCTGTCTTCCATGGCTTTGGAAAGTACTTAAGCCGAAGACAGCAGTTCATGATGCCGTGAATTGTATCAGGGAACCACGTAGCGACTCTGAGGCAGATGTCCGCCGTTAAGTGGTCCAGGCCCGGGGCTCTATTATGATTCATGCTCTTAAGTGCACCTAAAATTTCTTCATGAGTAAAAGGCGGCTCAAGGTGTGTATCGATTGGTGCATACATTAGAGATCTAGTGTTTATTTGTTGATGAGATGAGTCTGTAGTATCATCAGGATAAAATTGTTGAAGAAGCGCTTGAGCAGTATCGGCAGAGTTTTGAGTGTACGATCCATCCCCGAGACGCAACGTGGATGGAGCTTGAGCCAACGGTCGGGTTTTAATGATCCTGTTCGTGACGGACCATACGTCCTCCTTCTTTTGCCGATCGCAAAACTCTCGAAAATGTGCCGTGGAGGCGGCACAGAAAGCGTCGGAGTATGCACGCCTAGCACCGTCACGGGCAGTAATCAGATGTTCAAGAGGCAAATCTCTTCTGGCTGCTCTGCTAAGCCGATGGTGAGCCTGGATTGAAGCTCGTTTGAGCTGTTCCAGTTCTTGGCTCCACCACGGCGCCCTCTGAGGTGGACCAGAGGATTTAGCAATGTATTTTTCGCACGCAAGTTGAATGGCTTTGGTGAAGGACTCAATGAATCTGTTCAAACCATTTTCATCAGTTCTGTCAAAATTCGGGTCCGTAGGCAAATGATCACGAATTTCCGCACAAAAGCGGTCACGTATCTGGTCCCAATCAGTATTGTTAGTGTTATAGCGGTAGGTGGACATGCGCGGCGTGGGCAGAGGTCTAGCACGCCCAAGGTGAACAGAAAAGAAAATCCCGTTGTGGTCTGAATGTGGGCATATTTCATGATCTACTTTCCAATTACGGATAGAGTGATTGTCCCCCTCCGTGTGCAAAGTAATGTCGATTATTGAGTGTCTAGGTCGACGATGGGTAACAGTTTCAAAAGTAGGGGAGTTGCCAGAATTACATATGGAGAGGTTGTTGGAAATTATGAAATCGAATATGGAATTGCCGCGTGTATTATTGATTTCGGATCCCCAGGCCTGATGATGGCCGTTAAAGTCACCACAGATAATGTGAGTGGCTCCAGCCGTCCTATCCAGGAAGAGCTGGAGTCGCCTCATGGTGTTAGAGTTGTCACGTCGTGGTTCTACATAAGCGCAGATTAAATAAATTCTGCGACGACCAGAGACCTTCAGTTGAATGATACATAGGTTTGCATCGGAGAATTCCGCGATACCGAGGGTGGAAAGAGTACCGCCCTTGACAAGAATAGCGGATTTAACAGTTTTTTGATCATTTGGAAATTGATGAACAACATATCCAGGCAGTGATTTGAGAGTTTGTACATTAGATGTATATGGTTCATTCAGAAAGACTATATCGATGCTATTTTTGTTGATGTAAGTATTGAGTTCGTGCAGTGCCTGCCTGCTACGACCCAAGTTAGCTTGAGTGCATAGAAGAGAATTGGAATGAGTTTGGTCTGTCTCTGGTATGGGTCTCCTATCCATAATCAGTGCGAGATTTAATTTTAATAGCCATTAGTTGAACTCGAGGACACGTTTGGGACGTTGCGCTATGTTTAGTATTTGCATTGAGGTTTGTTTTAGAAGTGGAAGAGGTACTATTTTTGGATTGTTGAATGCAGTTGTGGCATTGACTTTTGGATGAATCCTTCTTACTAGGACAGGATTGGAACTCATGTCCAATGCCGGCACAAAATGAACAGATGCTGGACGCCGCTGTGCACCGGGACTTTGTGTGCCCGAACTGTAGGCAACGGAAACATTGCATCAAGGCGACATAGTCTTCTGCATGCACGCGAGAGTGGTCAAGGTTGAGTTTAGTTAAGGACGTTACGACTTGCCAGACTTTGGGGGTGGTCATGAATACCGCATTGTAGAGAGCTTTATTGCGGTTAGCTCTTTTAAACTTATATTGAAGATCAGCCTCATCTTGAACCACGTCACGTAGACGCTCATTTTGCCCTATGAGAATGTCTGTCAAGTCCTCAGCCGGGATATCGGAGGGTACACCCTTGATAATAATCATTGGACGTAAACTCTTGGATATCTCGGCCTGGATGAGACAGTCGGGATTTGAGATCTTGGCGAGCGTCGTGTCACGCTGCTGGACCGACTCAAACTCAACTCGTAATTTGTTATTTGACACGAATTTTACGCTGGCAGGCGCAAAAGTCGTGTCGCGAAAGCTGACAGCCTCTTTGAATGTTTTCAAGGTCTCAGCAGGGCTGAGAACCTTGCGTTTGGATTCTATAATGAGAGCGGGACGAGTTTTGGGTTGGGTTTGGGTTTTTGTAACAGTCTTTTTAGCAGCCCTCTGCGATTGGACAATCTCAGCAAAGGATGTTGATGGTGCCGCGATTGTAGGACGCAGCTTTGCTACCTCCTCTCTGACTGCCTGTCGAACCAGCTTGACTGTTGCCTGAGGGTCGGTTGACGTTGTGGAGATTTCGGGAACATTTAAGGGTCGCAGTTTAGTAACTTCCTCCCTTACTGCTTGGCGGATAAGTTTCGCTGTCTCTGCAGGGTCTGCCATGGTTGTGAGTGTAGTGGGGTTTGCGTGCGTTAACTCTTCGCGCAACGCCTGCCTGATAGTAGCGAGTACGCTGGGATCTGTGGGAGCGCTTGTTGGGGCGTGATATGTTTCTGAGGAAACAATTGCGGTTATTTCATTGACGTTGTCAAGAATAGCTTTTTTAATGGTGTTTTTAATATTTCCACTTTTGTTTACATTTTCAGTGATGGCTCTTGTAAGCTCCAAAAGGCGCGACCTGGACGCACTGGTCGCCAAATCACTAGGAGCAATTGGTGCATTTTGGGGTTTCGGAGTTGGACTCCCGTAAACTGGAGAAAAGAATCCTCCCTCCTCGTCACTGTAGGCTGCCTCGCAGCCGGGGTTGGTCGTTTGAATAATTGCGTTTGAAGCCATAAAGAAAAAAGATAATGGTTCATCCTTTGCGCTCCCCACCCGCCTCGGAGCCCTCAAATGGGGAGTCTGCTATAGAGACCCAGGGCTACGCAAAGGATATAGCGTCGGGAGAAGGACAAGAAGAAGTAAAGAAAAGGAAGAGAGAAGAAGAAGAAAAGCCATGGGGCTGCAGGACGCGACGGTTATGGGCAAGATCAGGAGTACCACGACCAAATAGCACTCACTGGCGAGCCCGCCGCCTGCCTGTCTCCCCATCCCCGACACTCGCCTGCGGTGAGCCTACTCACCACACAGCCGATTGATCGGAGCTGGCTAGGCTCCAACCTCCCGTTTGGACCGAATTTGAGGCCAAAGTCGTGTGTTGCCCGGGACGGAGACGTGCATAAATGCAGCGAACTGACCTCCGCCCGAGCTCAACTCCCAGGATCCTCTCCTCCGGTTGTACGGGTCTCCAGGCACGGCACAAACACCTGGGTGGCCTTGTCCAGGAGTTTCGGGTAAGACCACAAAAACCCCCTCCGCGTCTTTTTGGTTTTAGAGTCTTTTCCTTGACGTGAGGCTCGGGCAAACACCCCGACAGCCTTCCCGGCCTCCCTCCATTGGGAGGTTACGGGTTGCCCGGCGGGCCCGCCAGACGCCTTAGGCGCCTATGGACAGGCATCGCCGCGCGAGGTAGTGGGAATTCAGCCGCCACGCACTCAATGTGTGTGACGTTGCCCAGGGTGCACCACGAGGAGGTATTCCCACTAGGGGTGATATTCAGTATACCACCCCACACCCCCCCCTCCCATGGTTAGGTTAGGTTAGGTTAGGTTAGGTTAGGTTTTTTTTTTTTTTTTTTTAGTGGGTTTATAGAGCGACTCCCCTAACTTAATCAGGGACCTTTTTCACATGTTTTCTTTTATCCAATTTAAAGATGTTAAGTGATTTTAGGGTTAAACTACCTGAGAGTGAATTACCGCCATGTTGCTGGAAAAAAATGTAAATTCAAAGTTACCGATTAGATGACTATGGTAAAGAAGAACTGTACAATTTTTACAATATTAACGTTTTGATAGTTTACAATATATATATTGAGATTTCTTAAGTTTATTTACGTACATCTACTATAAATTTCTATTCTAATGGCTTATTTTTATACCTGTAACTGTTTATGCATTTTTTTTTTTTTTTTTTTTTTTTTTTTTTCTTTTTACTACGTTCCTGGTGTTATTCTTTCTTATGTAATTCTTTTCTTTTTACCATTCTTATCTTTCCATTTTTTGTGCCATCTTATTATGTATCTATTGATATACTTAATATATTAACAATACATACCTTCTTTATGCTCATAAGTTCTACCTACCACAGTCATACTATTAATATATAAACTTTTACAATTAATAAATTTTAGTTTAAGTATTGTCGAACACACTCCATGAGCTGCGAATGACAATTTTATTTTTGTTTTCGGTAAAACACCAGTTTTACTTACAGTTTGACGTATGTTCGACAGACTTGTTTTAATTAACTTACATAAAAAGATACAGGTAATAAAATAAAATAGTTGAATTTTGAAAATATTCGATAACAATTTATAATGGCACAGAGGGGTACATTGGTGTTTGATATATGCATGTGTGTAATGAAAGAAGTGAGTGTGTACTGATGCCGACGTAATCATGGCTAGGAGATTCATGTCAGGATTTTGCCGCCTGATAATATCATTATCATCATTACTTTTTCGAACGACAACGGATTTTTCTGCTGTTGCTCTCTGGTCTTCGGCCCTGCATATCCTCACTTCATTCGCCGTTTCTGCCCTCATGTAGCCTTTTTTGCACGGAACAACTTTAGCAGTATGCCACCCTCGATCTTGCCAATCTATCCCATTTGGACCGGACCGGACAGCTGTCGTCGAAGGCGTTGTGGTCTACTTTATCAAGTTTCTCACGGATACAGTTGCTGCAGGCGGGGGGTGCATTTTCTAGCAGAGCCGGGCATTGGGCCTTGAGGTGAGGTCCCGCGCAGTGACTGCAGAGGTCGGTGGTCTCGGTACAGGTTTTTCTGCCATGGCCATGGGCCAGGCATCTAGAGCACTGTATTACCGGAGACTGGTCGAAAACCGGAATCCTCTGCAGGTCCACATGGATTTTGCCAGATGTTGTTAGGCGTTGCCAGACTTTTGGTGACACTTGCAGGACGACGTGGTTCTCATGCTGGTTTCTGGCCTTCTTCCTGTACCGCACCGCCGCCCTAAACTCTGTTGTTGGAATGTCTTGCAGTAGATGGTTATTCTGCTTCCTCAGAGCGTCCACTATGTCTTCGTCCGAATTGTACTTCAGTACGTTCCGTAAGACGACCAGTGGATCCCTGTTTTCCTTCTCCTCGACCTGCAGCTTCCTGTCCTTGTCCCTTATCCTTCCCAACACCTTCTCCATCTCCTCTTTAGTGCCACAGCTGATGATCACTTTTTGGTCTCTTGCTTTTCTAACCCTGTCAATCTTCAATCCATTTTCTCTAGCATTTACTGCTCCTCTAATCCTATCTATTATTTCGTCACTGGTCTCAGTGACGTCTTCGGAGGTAATAACAACGGAGTGGAGGGGGCCGGACGCTTTGGGTGCGACTCCATTGCTGACCGGCACCTCAACTCTAGCGACACTCGCGGCTACGACTGTGGCGTATGTCGCTCTCCTCTCCGTTTTCTCTTCCTCTACAATCTTCTTTACTTCCCTGACTTCTTCTAGTATTTCTTGTAGCTTCCCATTTTCTTTCTCTTCATTCCTCCCTGATTCCTTTTCTATTTCACTTTTGTTGTTTGTGTTATTCTTTGCTTGTTTCATTTCTGCATCTATCTCCTTGATTATCCTTCCCAATCCCTTCAAACTTTCTAGAACCGCCTGCTTGATGCTGTCTTTCAAGTTCCTCGAGAGGTCTATCTGGGACCTTGCTCTACAGATAAGAGAGTTCGCCTCTTCGAGTAGACCTCTCGGTTTCGACGCTGGTTTTACAACGCCGGCGGCTCCGATTCGCCCTTCAGGTGACTTTGGCGTGGCCTGTGATTTGGCTTCTAGAACTTCTATTGACCGCCGTACCGTCACGGTGCTCCGCGACGTCTCGGTGTGGTCCATACTAAAAGTTCTATTAGCAACGTTTGCCCGTGGAGACTTGTTTTTAATGATTGGGGATCGTTGCACAGACATGGGGAGTGCTTCTATTACTTGTAATGTGTAAATCAATAATAATTTTGATGCTTTCTGTTTCAGGTGCGAGGTGATGTCAAAATAGCGGCGACTTCGGTTACAACACGGTAAGTACACGTGTGTATGTGATGTATGTATGTGTGAGATGAATGTGTGTGATGGATGTATGTGTGTGTGTATAGGTATGTAAGTAGGTATGTGAGTGTGTATGAGTGTGTATGTGTGTAGGTGTCTGTTTAGTTTTAAGCTTTTATTTCAGCTCGTACCCGTCTGCACGTATAATACAGATAAAACAGAAAACAAAGTCCAAACAATAAACTAATTACCTAATAAACAAAAGACTCGCTGTTGTAAAGACAGCAAGTAGTCAAAACAATAAAATAAAAATGTATAAAATAAAATGTAAAGCAATAATGCTCCGATCAACGGTTTAACTACTCTGTATAGAGTGTTGGTAAAATCTTAATACTAATATATATCTAAAACAAACAACAAAATACCTATTGTTGTAGTTAATTAATTTAAATCTAGAAAGTCCTAAAATGACTAGTCAAAGTTATATTTTACAACAAAAGAAACCGCGCGAGAAACGGTCCACTCATTCAGTAATTACCGCTGCCTACTGTCAACAATACGATGTAATTGAATAGGGTCCGATTTAAGGCCGCCGCTATGAAAGCGGCACGCACTTGACTACTATTGACTATAGGCTCGAACTACGGCCGCCTTGCTGTGGAATGCGGTTCGCACGCAGTTGCTATGGCGCGGCGCAGCGCGTAGTGAATGAGTATGCGGGGAGCGGGGAGCGGGGGACGCTCGACGCTCGACGATACGGCGCTGGTAAATATTGCACTTTGCAAGCAAGGGGCTGTGACGTCACCAGGTACACGCGCAGTTGCTAGGGCGCGGCGTATCGGAGGATGTGTGCGGGGAGCGGGGGACGCTCGACGCACCGACACGGCGGATGGTAATAATGTGATTTGATGTAAACAAGTGACGTCACTGGCTGTCTACGGTAAGTTGAATGGTAGGTATAGGTAGGTATTAGGTATTAAGTTTATTTGTTTCAGACTTACAGCTGTATAGTGGTTCGATTTTAGGTACTGTATGTATATGTATTTAGGTAAGTAGGTATATAGTTTAGGTATTTTAATTTAGGTCAATTAGCGTAAATATAGGATTTATAGTGCAAGCCACTATAGTCAATTTTTCTTATAGAATATAAGATTCTTAAAAAGTCGGTCAATACCTATATTAGAATTTTACCTATTAAGATATAAAGTAGGTACCCAATACTTATTCACTATAAAATGATATAATTATGCAACGACTCGGTCTTATTTATAATTTTAAAAGTAAATTTAATAGTGCATAAAAACAGCGCGGGAATCGAACCACTGCTTGGTTAGTTACAACCAAGCGCAAGGTATTGTTTACAAAGCGGCCGGCTCGCCGCCGCCGCTGTGGAATGCGGTTAATGCGCAGTTAGTCAATGCGGCGTTTCGCGTACTTAAAAAGTATTTGCGCAACGCTAGATCAGCGCCCGAGTCAGCGGCAGCAGTTGGCAACCGGTTTGCAAAACAGGAACTGTTTAACCTCTCAAGTGCCGGAGGTGCTACGGCGCGATGAGTACGAATGCCTGACTCGCTAGGAGTGTCGGTCGTGAAGAAAATTTTGAATTTGGAAAAACTTGTGAAAAGTGGAAAAATGACTAAAGATAACGATCTTAAGTGAATCTTGTTAATTTATTTTATTTATAGAAAAACTATTTTCTATTAAATATTAAAAATACTGTACACTGAAGTGGGACGCCGCGCTGCGCTCGGCGCGCGAACGAGGTGCGGCACTCGAGTGGTTAAAAAGTTGTTTACAGTTTCTTTGCCTACGTGATTTTCCTTAAGTTTATATTATTTTCGACTATTTACGTTAAAAAATTTTGAAAAAATTTTGAGTAATGTACAAATAAAAACTAAGACTAAATTTAAATTTTGGCGGTATCTGAGCCGTAGAATAAGGTGGTAGCACGTTTTTCACCCTTAACTTTAAAATATTAATATCACAAAAACTATGGGGTGAAAAATTTTGAAATTAATAATTTGATAAGTCTATGATATAACACACTAAATTAAAATTTAAAAACAATAGGTCATCGATTTACTTTCCGAGAAATTAATTGTATAAATTTTGATAATTAAAAATAAAATTGAAAAATTTGTAGCTCCGGAGGGGGTTGATCAATTTTGGATTTGAAAACGGCTACTAACTTGGCTCGGTCCCTGCTGTCGAATGGCGTAGTCAGATTTGTCCTGGAACTTCTGCTTCCAGGACCTCGTTGTCACGTGGCGGGTGGTTTTTCCCGATTTTTCCGGCGCGCTGAGGGCGGAAAAATCCGGGAGGGGTGTCAAAAGTTGGGGGACCCCAATGCGCATCCAGGGGTGAAATAAAAAAGTGGGGTCGTCGCGACAAATCTTGCGCCGCACGCACTTTTGTCAAATTTCGGTCGCACAATTTTGTATTTTTGGCACTTTTTGCTTAAAATCAATTCACCCAAAAATTTTTAGGATATGTTATTTACACTATGTAACACTGTTGATTTTTCCGCTTCCAATAATATGTCGCACTTTAAAATCGGAGCACTTTTGTCACACAAATCGATTTTTCGTGTTTTAAAACGGGAAAAAATCGAGCGCGGAGGCAGTGTACGCGTGTGGTGCGCTACAGGGGGGCAGCGCCAACTGGGTTAGGTTAGGTTAGGTTAGGTTAGGTTAGGTTAGGTTAGGATCCCCCCGATTGTGCTCACCTTGTCGTGGTGGAGGGGCTCAGTAGCGGCAGGCAATCCAGCCTGTCGTGAAGCGAAGAAGCACACGACGGGTCCTCCGCGTGTCCCTCTGATTAGCAGAGGGCACTGTGGATTCGGACCTCGGGGCGGGTAGGTCCCAATGATCCTTAAGGCTATGCCGGCAGGGACACCCATACCGGACAGGCTTAGTGGAGAGGGACTAAACCGCGATGCCCTGCGGGGCGAGGGCTTTTGGGCCCGAAAGTGGAGTTGCCCGAAAGGGCTGTGTTCAGCGTGCAGCTGGGGGGCGGCGGCTGACTTCGGTCTCTGTCGGTCAATCCGTGCACGCTGACACGCGAAGGGCGCGATGTTCGCAGCTTTCTGCGAGCGTCGGGCAACCCGTAGACTCCAATTGGAGAGCGGGGACCGTCGGGCTTTGGGCCCGGGTCGCGTGGAGAAAACCACTTCAAAAACCACCAGGGGCGACGGGTCCGCCAAAGGTCAATGCGAAGGCAGCGACCAGAGGTGGACACGGGGATGTAATCCCCACCGTTCGGCCCGACCCGTAGACTCATTGAGAGGGATGGGGACCGTCGGGGCATTTGCCCGGGTCGCGTGGAAGAAAACCACTATAAAAATTACCCTGAATCCCAAGCTTCAGTGGCCTGGCGATGGGATGCATGGCTGGGAGGTATACCCAGTCCCTAGGGCCACAAAACAAAACAGAATGGAAGCGTCTGGTAACAACTTGTTACCCCAGGCGGGTACCTCCAAAGTAGGAGGAGAATCCCGCCCGAGCAGCGCTGAGACGGACTTGTCCGTGACAGCGCTGCCCGGTTGCCCCACTGTATCTGGGGGGGGCAATACCAGGCCTCGTGCCGAAAGGCACGTACAAAACAACGACTTTGGCGACCACACGGACTCAGATTTTGCTTCTGATCCGGATTTTGACGACTTGGCGGTGGAGTCGTGCACCCGGTTGGTGCGCGATGAAACCTACGACAACGGCGTGGAATCGGACTCCGATTTGCTTAGGTTGAGGGGTGGTGCTGACGATGACGGCGCTGTTGGGATGCGGCCTCCGCGGGATGCGAGGGGCCGCTTTATCCGCCCAGCGCGCCCGTCTTCGGCGGCAGAGGCTGGGGGGGCGAGCGACAGTGAGGGATCTGTTGTCTCTTGCATGTCGCTCACCTCTCAGGCTTCAACAGCGTCTGGGGTCACCGGCAGGAAGCGGACTAAAACGCCTCCTGCCGAACAACCTGACCCCAAGAGACTGCAGACCGCGGGGTCTGAACTGGACGAGGACCCTGTCCTCGATCCGTCAGTGCCTCCCCGCAGAGTGCGGTCGAAGAACACTCTTCCTAGCCACGAGGAGTTGGCTAGGGACATGGCGCGGATGTCGACGACGGAAATTGAGGTCGCCTTGCAGGCGAACCTCAATACCGTCGAGAAGGTGGCCGACTCATCCTCCCACATGAAGGGCACCTATGTTAGGTG